>OZ004619.1:24253032-25602546 GCA_963924575.1 Pycnomerus fuliginosus | reverse complement strand
CCCAGTCTAGGTGGTTTACAGTTTGTCTTTGGTGCTTGTACCTGTGGAAGCACATGGCGCCCTAGGCAGAACTTGCTCTCGCTTTCCAATAATGGTATTTAAATGTCAACTACACTTTTATTGTTTAAGCGATAAGTACTAACATTTCTAGCTATGATGGCTTTAGTAGTTTGATAGCATATGGTTACTTATTTTGTGTAAACATTGGCATTCGCTTGAAAACTGTAAGCAGAAACGAACAACTTGAACAAAAAGGTGGTTTAAGTAAAAACGTACAAGAGTGCGCAATGCTAAAATGCTCAAGAGTCCGCGCGTTTATTTGAATGGTGGTGGTGAAACTTGCATGAATTATTTTTATTACAGTTGCAAATGTCATTGAGCTGTGGCCGTGATGAGCATACAACCGAAAAAGTCACAGAAAACTAATTTTCACGGAAGAAAACTTTGCCGAAAGCTAAACGTAGAATTGCCGAGGGTGCGACAGTAAAGAGGAGTTGTTGCAGACATGAATATACCCCGAATTGACTTAAAAAAAAGATTGAACCGTGGAAATGTTCCTAAATACCAGGGTGGTACAATAGTTTCCTCTTCTTACTCCTGCAATACAAGAAAGCTTACCCAGAAAGTATAATGCGCACTCTTAAGCTTCCATTCCCGCACTCTTGTTCAAGCTTGTGTACAAGAGTACGAATTTGCAGCTAACCCTATAAATGCAAATATCTTTTGTTTAATATAGCTTCTGTGCTAAAATGTGGGATGGGATGTTCCTTAGTGATTATGCTCTGTACTGGTACAAATAAGCTAACAATTTTTTCGGTTCATACAAAACTATGATCATCAAACATCCACTAGGTGCGTGCTCTTGTACACATTTTCCCTACTATATCCTATATATTACCCCAGAGGGTACCATCACCTTCTATTGTACTTCATGATACGACGTTTGCTCAATAAAAGCTAACAGAGAACAATAAATGAATTCATGATGGTGCGCTTCTAATCGACTAATTATTAACTTCAATAAAACATCGATAATCTAGTTTCACGATAAACATCGATTACCTAGTTTCACGATAAACATCGAATACCTATCCAATAACTTTAAATTCAGAGTTGGGGGACTCCGAGTTGCCTACAGCTGCATTGAGTAGATATCGATCGTACTTTCTGATTATAGCTCTTAAAAACTCTGTCAGCTTACCCATCCTACTCAATACTTATTATGGTTTGGTGTATCCTATACTTTCATATGGTATTCTGACATAAGTCTTCTGATATTGATAAGTCTTTAAATGCAATGATTTGATTTTGACAATGAAAAATTAAAAATTCTTCACTGCCAAAATCAAAACGAAAGCGGCTGGTTTGAGCTCATGGTCTCAAACAGGGAACGACAGACAGCTGTTTCGATCTCTTGGATCTCATCAGTGTCGTGCACCCCGAATGAAACCACAAACTCAAACCAGCCAACCTTTAAACAGAAAATGCGACGAACTAAGAGTGTTGTGTCGACAACACAGAGGTCGCGGTTGTCGACACAACACTCTTAGTTCGTCGCATTTTTAGTGCCGTAGCAGAATGCGGAGGTACTCTAGTCTTAGCTTATTCGCTCGCTGGCTCCTCAGTCTGTCCGTCGGATAACTTGAGAACGGATTGAGATATCGAGCTGAAACTTGGTAGGCAGCTTCGTCTCCCGAAAAGTAAGGCGGGGATTGCTTTTGGGCCATATCGGACCAAGGGGGTGGGAACTAGGGGTGAAAAACCGAAAAACTATGAATTGCAATAACTCAAGAACTAGTGGAAGTATCCTTCTGAAACTTGGTATGTACGTTCGACCCTCAAGTCTGTTGAAGGTAAAGGGGTGCGAATTTCGGGGGATGAAATTTAGGGGATGAAAACCACAAAAAATATGATAACTCCGCAAGGGTAGCACGCAGCTGTCGGAAACTCGACGTACACACATATATCGGTGAAATCTTGCCGGGGATGCGTTTTTCGCAAAATCGAACAGATGGGGTGGAAATTAGGGGTTGCAACTCGAAATTTCGTTTAATAAGTATTGGTCGAAATTGACGTCATTCGATAGCTTTCCATTAATGATTCAAAAAAGGTGTTATTCATATTTTGAGAAAAACCACCCTTATAGGCGCTACAACCCCTAACGTGCAGAAACACAAAAATACGAGAACTCAAAAACTACTCAACGTATCAAGGCAGAATTTGGTGTGTTAATTTTCAGTGACATTGTAGGTGGATGGACAAATTTTCAATAAGATCTAACAAGGGGGATGAAATTTAAGGGTTGAAACTTGAAATTTCTTCAGTAAAAGATAGCATAAAATTACGGGGTTCGACAGATTTCGGTCAACTATTGAAAAAAGGTCTTATGAGTTTTCAACTTTAAACCAACCCCTAGGCTATTAACCACCCCTAACTCTTTGCAAGCGGATAATTATATTTTATTTATTTTCTCTGAAATCCTATTGATTTATTTATGAACAACTGAAGTCAGTAAATACGCAAGGAGTTATGTAAGACCGGAAAAATAAACTCACCCCTGTAAATCATAAAGGGGTGACATCATGAGGTGTTGAAAACATGAATCAACAAATCACCTGAATTTTTCAACGAATTGGGTTAGGATGGTGAAAATGAAAACACAACTTCCTTTAGGGCACGTGGGGGTGGTGAAATAGGGGGTAGAGTTTAGGGGTTGAAACATTCATAAAGCCCTGTAATATGACACAGAGAAGCAATATCTTCTGCGAAACTGTGATATCTTACACACTGCATCTTCGAGAAGGGAAGAGTGAATTTTAGGAGAAATTTATCGAAGGGGATGAAAGTTAGGGGTGGAAACTCGAATTTTTACTCAATAATGTAGGGTTGAAATTAATACCATTCGATAGATTTCTGTTGATGGTACAAAAAAGGTCTTATTCATCATTCGCGAAAAACCACCCTTAAAGGCGGTTCAACCCCCTAACATGCCGAAACACAAAAATGCGAGAACTCAAAAACTGCTCAACGTATCAGGGCTGGATTTGGTGTGGTAATTTACAGCGACGCTGTAGGTGGATGGGTAGATTTTCATTATGATTTAACAAGGGGGATGAAATTTAAGGGTTGAAACTTGAAATTTTTTCATGTAAGTGGTGGAATAAAATTATAGGGTTCGATAGATTTCTGTTAATTCTTGAAAAAAGTCTTATGAGTCTTCAACCTAAAACCAACCCCTACCCTACGCTACTGACTACCCCTAAGCCCTAGCAAGCGGAGTAAATACATTTTATTTATTTTTTTTTGTTTTCTTCTGATTTGTTAATAATTCAAAGTCATTTTCATTAATTTTTAACCCATCCACAATTTTTCAACCCCTTTCATGATATGTGAACCCTCAAAGAGCAAAATTTACCCAGACCGCTTCTTCTTCGTGTGATTTTCGCTAGTTCTACTTAACTATAGTACATTTTCACCTCTTTTGATTTTTCATCCCCCTTAACAATTTTTCTCCCCCCCGAGCGTTAATTTTGTAAAATTCGCGCAGTTTTGCCTTTTTTCGGTAATAAATTTTACCGAATTTTACTCATATGGATTGTTCTTGCCTTTTTCACTTTTTCGACCCCTTCGCAATGTTTCAACCCCCAAAAGTCAAATTTGCATAATTGGCTTATTTTCGTGTTATTTTCTGTAATTCTACTTAATTACGATTAATTCTCATCCCCTTTAACTTTTCATCCTCCTTTACAATTTTTCAACCCCCTAAGTGTTTATTTTGCAAAATTCACGTAATTTAGTTTTCCTTCGTTAATAAATTGTACTCATTTGGATTATGTTTATCTTTTTCACTTTTCCAACCCCCTTCGCAACATTTCAGCCCCCAAAAGCTAAATTTGCATAATTGGCTTACTTTCGTGTTATTTTCTGTAATTCCGCTTAATTACTATTAATTATCATCCACTTTGACGTTTCATCCCCCTTTACAATTTTTCAACCCCCTAGGTGTTAATTATGCCAAATTCGGATATTTTCGTTTTTCTTCGGTAATAATTTGGTTATTTTCATGTTTTATTTCGTAATTCTACTTAATCGCACTTAATTTTCATTCCTCTTGACTTTTTCATCCCCTTTCACAATTTTTCAGCCCCGAGTGTTAATTTTTCAAAATTCGCTAAATTTTGTTTTAATTCCGGTAAATCTTTTCATTTACTCATTCCTGTTCATTTTCTATTTTTAAATTTTGTAACAACAATTTTTAAACATTTCGCCTTTTTGACACATCTGTGCGTTTGCGGAGGCACTACTACTAGGTGCAGATTGATAAAATCTGCACCCGATTCCACCAGTAAGACCAGCCGCCCCTACATGCACATTAACTTGATAAACGTCTACCGAGATATACATCGCATTGATATACATCTTTCGTTGGCTTTTGATTTTGGCAGTGAAGAATTTTTAATTTTTCATTGTCAAAATCAAATTATTGCATTCACGCCACCTGTTGCTAAACAGGAGTAGTGTCGAAGCCCGGGGCGGAGCTGAAGCTGACTTTGTCAGCCGCTAGTTTTCTTTAGATGTCTTTGACATCATGGAAGCTAGTAGTCCCCACCTCTCACAGAGGTCGCGGTTGTCGACACAACGCTCTTAGTAAGTCTTTAAATTTCAAAAACGAACATTAAGATCATGGGCGTCGTTACACATTTTTTCAGGTGGGGGGCAGGAGCAAACTCCTCCGTCTAAATGTAGCCGGAAGATGAGGGGTGCGATATCACTGTAGGTACTTAGTCATAAGCATGAGTTTTCCAAAAGGTCCCCTTTGTACCTACTCTGGTTGTAAGATATTTAACAAACTTCCACCCTGCTGTGTGAATTCTTTTAAAAAGGCATTAAAAAAGCTGCTCTTGAACGAAGTGTTTTATTCGGTGGAAGAATTCATGAGCAGCTTTTGTGAATGTGTCAAATTTTTATTGTTAAATATCTTGTTTTATTCTCGTATGTATGTTTGTAAATACCTTTTGTAAGACTTCAGGGAGTAAATAAATATTATTATAAACGCAAGGAAATCAGTGACAAAGTTAAAGGCAAATTTTTTACCAATTTGGCAATTTATTTATAACGTTTGAACAAAAACAAAAACTTTTCCGATCTAGTAACCCTTGCCGTGAGGAACGTAGGGCGTAGACTGCTGAAATTATCATCCAAAGCTAAATCTGACAGAGACGATATAACATAATTTCTGCAGCCTACGCCTTACGTCTCTCAAGTCAAGGGCTTCTTGATCGGGAAAGTTTTTGCTTACTCTTTGTAAAAAGAGTGATTCCTGTGTAAATCTAACAGATTTTGAACAGGTTTTGAAATGAATGAACTCATTTTTAGGATAAATAAAACACAATTTCGAAACGAAATCAGTGAAACATACATGTTTTAAATATAATATAAATGGAAAAAAACACAAATTATGCGCCAATCTTCTCGATTTCATCACTATCCTCAGTATCCAGGTACTTAATTTTCCTATTAAAATGTTTTTCGATATCCAGACAAATGTTCATGGATTCTGGGGTATCGATCAGGTTTATAGCTATCCCCTGCTTCCCGAACCTGCCCGTCCTCCCAATCCTGTGCAGGTAAGTATCGCAATCGGCCTTCCCGTTCTGATCGACGGGCAGATCAAAGTTGACGACGATCGTCACTTGTTCGACGTCGATGCCTCTGGACAGCACGTTGGTCGTTATCAAAACCTTCTCGTGCCCCGACCTGAAACGATCCAAAACATTAATCCTCTGTTCGACTGTCAAATCTCCGGTTAGCACTGCGACTGCGTGTCCGTCTTTCGACATCTTCTCCGCCAACCAATTGGCGGTTCGCCTCGTGTGACAAAATATAATCGCCTGTCCCACGCCTACTGTCCCGTAAATGTTCGTGACGGCGTTGTACTTCTCTTGGGGGCCCGAGCATTTCACGTAGTACTGTTGGATGTTGTCCAAGCTTTCCTCTTCGCGCTTCAGTCGGATGATTATGGGATTGGGGACTATCACTTCGGCGAAATCCATGATTTTCTCGTTGTAGGTGGCCGAGAAAAACATCATCTGACAATTGGTGCCGAGCTGCCTGCGACATTAATTTATTAGTGAGAATTTTCCGATCGACTGGTACTTGTGAATTCTGATGCACTGGTCTTGGTGGCCTTGGGTGTCTATCATGACGTCAGCCTCGTCCAGGACGAAGACTGTCAATTGCTTCAGATCGAAAACGCGGAATTTTAAGGCCCAGTCGAGGACTTTTCCCGGGGTGCCGATAATTATGTGTTCTGACAACTTGGAACCTCGCGAGACTAAAAAAAATAGAAAAAAGAATTGTCGGGGTTGATCGTTCACCTTCTTCCCCTCGAACTGCGTATTTCATTTCTATTTCTGGGCAGAATTTGGCCATGTGTGCGGCGACTTCACCGGTCTGTATCGCCAGTTCGTAAGTTGGGGACAAACAAAGAGCCTAGAACGTAAAGTGAAAACTGTTACGGTACTATATTGCCAACTTAACAAATTGTTCACTTGGATTGTAACAAATACCCAACATTCGCTTCTTTTTTAAGTTCAGTAACAGTGCGAAAGCTGAGAATTGAACATACATAATAATGCAATGATTCGATTGTGACAATGAAAAATTAAAAATTCTTCACTGCCACAACCAAAACGATGATACATAATAATGTATTTTTACTTTATCATATCTTTCCATGTGCCTGACGATATTTAAATTTTTCAGTTTGTAAAACGTATAATACATTATGATATACAAAGTTGGCAACACCACATTTCTAGGCTAGTACACGAACAAAACAACATACATGTTAAAACATTTTTTTAAATTTCCTTAGTTCTTCTATGAACTGTTACAATTGGCAACACTGTCACTAATAGTAAGACGCCCTCGTACCAACGGAAGGCAAAAAAAAGTATAAAATTGTTTGGTAGTTATTATTATTTATGTTGCATTGACCTTTACGTCTTTGACTTCATAAGTTTCACTTGCTATATAGCATTACTTCATTTCTTGTTTGTTATCCCGGCGGCATCGGTTCAACCCAAAGAAATATTACACGGATTCGTATTACCAATTATTATAAACCTTTAGAACCCATACAAAGTGTTGTTTTGATATATCTCTTCGTTCCCAACCTCAATATAAAAATTCCCTTCTGTACTTTTCTCGGTTCTTTTAACTTTTTTTTAGTTTTTGAATTGGCAACATTTTATATTTTCTTACGTAAAACGTACTATATTGCCAACTTAAGAGATTGTTCACTTTAATTTTAACAAATACACAACCTTCTGTCTAGGCAGTGTTGCCAACTACATATACAAAACTAATCGCATTAGAAATAGAAACGTAAATCGATATTTTAGGGATTAAAATTTTAGTAATTTTGCTTTTAATTTAAGAATTGGCAACACCGCTAAAACTCATTGGAATTTTGATTTCATAACACAATAAGAAAAGAATTGTTTGGTTGGCTGTGAAAATTGTTTCCAAACTGGCACTGTCACATTTGGCAAAAATTTAGCTTCAAATTCACATTGTGATTTAAACTGTGAGCACAGCCAACTGCATATTTCTTACTTGCGGATGCTTCTTATTGCCAACATAACAAACTGTTTACTTTGATTGCAACCAGGGTTGGGGTCATCGCAAACTTTACATTTGCGACTCAATTTACGACGGTGGCAAATGTAATTTGCGACATTACGAATTTGTATCAATTTTGCTACATAACCTAAAAGGTTTCTTCTCCGCACCATAACTTTGGTAGTTTTAAGTTTAATTTACACTTAATTAACTTTGAAACACTAATAATTACTGTTTGAACGATTTAACATCCTTAACAGCAACAAACAACTAGTCTTCTCTGCGCTATGTACGAAAATATTACCTTAAATTATGACACTTTGATACATTTGCCAACACTTTGCGACATATTTCAATCCAGGTATTTCTTGAGAGAAAAGAGTACACATTATGCTCAAATTTGAATGCGTTAAAAAAGGATGACAATATGATTCGCGCGCAATTGGAGGCGATCGACAGAGACCGATATTCCTTTCTTTAATGGGCGGGAGAGGGAGAAATATATTTTGAGCCTCCAAATGGGCGTCGCGTGGCGTCACTCAAGAAATAGGTCCATTGCGACGTAGTAAATGTCACAAATGTAGTAAACGTCGTGAAATCAAATATTGCGACATTTACCCAACCCTGATTACAACAAACAGCCAACAATTTGTCTAGGCAGTGTTGCCAACTATACTCACTAAGTCTAAAACTAATCACAATAGAAATTAAAAGTTTGGTAACTTAACTTTCAAAGATTGGCAACGCTGCCAAAACTCGAAAGGCTCACTACAATTTTGAGCTGCTGTCCATTTACACATTTGTCTGAGAAGGCTCACTTAATTCAGCAATTTCAATGAACCGATCAAATCGCTGAGATTAACTGAAGCTCCTCAGTTAAATGTGTAAAAGGAACGCGCCTTTGATTTCATGAAATGAGAAAAAAAAATCAAAAAAAATTAATGGGTTGGCTGTGAAAATTGTTCCCAAACTGTCAAATGACAAGCCAACTTGACAACTCTAGCTTCAAATTCAATAAAATTTTGTTTCTACAACGTTGGCTATGTGATTTTAACTGTCAGTGCAGCCAGCTAGACATTTTTCTTACCTGTGGATGTTTTTTGTTCACATCAACTCGACTCAGCATGGCCAAAACAAAAGCCGCCGTTTTCCCCGTCCCAGACTGCGCCTGCGCGATCAAATTTTGCGGAGGATTCGCCAGAAGAGTGGGTAAAGCCAATTCCTGTATCTTCGAGGGGGCATTGAACCCCATATCGTACACCCCCTTCAACAGATTTGGATCTCTGCAACAGCCACATTTACGATCAAACTTTTAACAACTCCACTAACAAATTGAGGGCTTCGAAGGACTTGACAGAGTACAGGGGGGAGTTTGGGTTCTGCCTCTCGATCTCGATGTCATGCTTGCTCTCGATCAGCCCCTTCCTGATGACCTTCCGCAAGAGACTGGCCTCGCCTGCGTCTAACCTCTCACCACCCTCAGACGAAGGCGCCCTGTTGTCCTCTTTGGGGCGGATTCCGATTTGGGACAGCTAAAAAGCGGCATAACCTCAAAAAACACAAAAAGCGCGTACCTGCTTCGGTAGGTCGATTTCTTTACTTTCGCTGGTGTATTTGGACCAGTCGACTTTCTGTGACATTTTCGCGATTCAACACGGACAGAATAACTAACACTAAACGTTAAAATACGAGAAAAACACAATTTAAACTTCGCTAGGACGCCACCATGTGACAAAACAGGGCTGTGTTCGTAAATGTTACCCTGGCTAACCTCAGGATTAACTAGAAAGAGATAGAAGATGGCTTCTTTAAAAGTAAAACGAAGATAGGAAGTAATCCAAGAGTCATCGGGTAACATTTATGAACACACTCCAGCTGTGCAAGACAGACAATGTTTGACAATAATGACATTAATTTGACAATTGACATTGATAGAAGTTTCCTTTTTTCGCATATTGCAGACACTTTCAATAGATGTCGCCAGAAGCGCATTTCCTTAATGCAAATGTATTGATGATTTAAAAAAAGGACATCCGTGACTACTCGAAGCAACGTGCTTAAACGAAAAATAACGGTCGTCAGTCTAAGGGTTGCCAATTTAGCGCTTAAATGCACTAAATCTAGTGCTTTTGAGCGTTTCCATCTGACTTTTGTGACAGAAAAACACTGGGTTGACCAGAAATTCATGGTCACGTTAACATGTCTGTGTCTGTCTCTGTCTGTAACATAACATATGACAGAGCGCCACAACGTTTGACAATCAAAAATTTGTTTCAAAATGTTCTCAATATTTTTGCACATTTTTACTACAATCGCAGGTAGGTAAAGTCCCGTCGTATATTAACGAAAGCGGGAGTTGTGTGTCTCAGGCTTTTTTTCTGTTGGTTTGTAAACGGGATTTCACATCCGTCAAAACTCCCGTCACTCACTGTCAGTCCCAGCAAACACAGAAGGTCTGGCCGTGTTATGGCAACTGTCCGGCAAGTCCGGCACTGGCAATAGAATTACGGCCGTGTACTGGCCAGACGAGAATCGGCCATACGAAAGCAGCCTCAACGTGGCCGTACTATGGGCATACGAACAACGGCCAGACAAAGACAGCCATGGCACGGCCGGCCTCTGGCAGCCCTAACCCGGCCGACTCCTGACAGCCTTAGCCCGGCCGGCCTCTGGCTGCCTCATTCTGGCCGTATTGAAAATGTTTCTGTAGTTAAATAATATGATGATGGTGATTAATTTGATAATGTAACCCTTACTATCATACAATTCGCAAAATTAAAGAGTATTACATATTTTTTAAATAATTGCCAGTTAGTTTATGTACAAGATACGAACAAAGTAAAGTATGAAGTGAAGCGGCCTAGTAGCAAGAAACTCGACTATCGTCCAAAGAATCCGAGTTCGGTTCCCGGTGGTGAAGCGTTTTATCACGTTTTTTTTCGTCCCGAGGTAGTTCCGGCCTGAACGTGGCCATAAGAACGCCGTAATGTGGGCGCAAACAGAACCAGACCCGGCCCGTGCCTAGGCAACGTAGATCGGCCGTAACAAAACCAGAGGCATTCTCGAGATCCGTACCATTCGAATCTCGGGCGATGTGGAACTTTTCGTACGACCATCAGCATCGCATGATAATTCCAGGCGGATCGAGGCATTTGCACGGAAGTAGATGCTGCTTGCTCAATTCGGTTTTCAATTTTTATATCAAAAATCATTACCGTTGGATTATTTTGCTAATACTTATTGTTTATGCTTAATGGGGCGATTAGGAAAATGTTTTCAATTTCATTTCCTTTTATTTGTCTTTGCTTTTTCAATTTTTTTAATTTTTCACAATCTGCCAAAATAGCAAAAAGAATTTTTAAAAAAAGTAATCGAGCAGTTGAATTTGTAACAAAAACAATGGCAGCAGAGAAGCGGCTGGAACCTCCCCAACGCATGGGTCTTTGATTTCCGTGACTTGTGTTTAAGATTTTAAAGTTGATATGCCTAAATGACACTTCCCGTGGACCAATTGCTCCCAAAAATCTTTCAGCTCTTCAATGGGTTACCTAACCTCCATGTACCAAATTTCGGACAAATCGCTCCAGTAGTTTGGGGCTATAACGTGGTTTCAGTGTTATTACAAAATTTCGATTTTTCTACCCAAAGGGTACTAAATGCGAATGAATTTTATCTCATTTAAAACCAGAATTTGAAGACCTTTCTGATGATAACAATAAATCTTTCAGAAAGTTGTTTTTGATGGGTGAATGAGAGAATAATTTTAAGTTTCGAAATTGGTGTGCCAAAACGGCACTTTCCGTGGGCCGATTGAATCCAAAATTTGTTCAACTCTTCGACGTGTAATACAATCTCCATGTGCAAAATTTCAGACCAATCGGTTGCGGGGCTTGGGCTGTACCGCGATTTTAAAGTCCGAAAATAATCAATTTTTTTTTAATTTTTAGTCAAAAGGGCACTAAGAATGAATACATTTTTAGACGCAGAATTTGAAGGTCTTTCTTATGATGACGTGAAAAATGGGGGTTTACATTTAAAATTTAAAAGTTGATGTGCCAAAATGGCACTTCTGGTTGCACGATTGGCTCCAAAAGCTTTTCAGATCTAAGTTGGGTTATCACATGCACACGTACCAAATTTCAGCCAAATCGGTCGAGTAGTTTGGGCTGTGGCGTGTTTACGAACGTACGAACGTACGAACGTACGAACGTACGTACGTACGTACATACATACAGACACATTTTAAAAACCACTTTTTTGGGTTCCTGAGACCTCAAAACGTATAGATCCGGTCTTATCTCGAATTCGAAAATTTTAGTGATTGCAGTAACCTCCCTTTTTTTTAAATGTTGAAGTGGAGTGGGGAGGTTAAAATAAGGTTGACGTGTAGGTCCTTGTGATTTTCAAAAATCTTGGTTTTTGACCGATTTCTTCGATGTTTTTGAAAAAATTGTTAAATACAAAGTTGCTAAGGGACAAACAAGGCACACTTTAAAAATACAATCCTGTATATAGGCTGTCCCACTAAGGAATAACAATACAAACATAGTTTTTTTAAAATGGAACACCCTGTATTTTAATTTTTTATTGGATTCTATGATGAATTCCAAGTATCATTCATTAATCATGTTTTCATCTGAAGCAAACGGTTTAGAAGATATTGGTAATTTTGCGAGAAAAATTACTTTTGCAGTACTTATTTTGAAAAATCACCCCACAACCAATTTTCAACCTTTGGTTTAGGAAATTTAGCATGTCATTAAGGAAGGTTTGGGCTTAACTTAAAGCTCTTGAAAACGAAACTTGGATATAGGGACATCTTATATCAAATGAAAACAAATTTAATGTTACAGCTTATGGCTATAACATTTGATAGTGGTGCCATTTAAAAATTTCGAAATTTAAACCTCTACATTTTTGAAGGTTCATAATGTTACTGGAGACGAACTTAAGAAGCTAGGACCGTTTTCAAGCGCTTGAAAGATAGCGCAAAACCACCTTAATGACATGCCAAATTTACAAAACCAAAGGTTGAAAATTGGTTGGGGGGTGATTTTTCAAAACAAGTACTGCAAAAGTAATTTTTCCCACAAAATTACCAATATCTTCTAAACCATTCGCTTCAGATGAAAACATGATTAATGAATGTTACTTGGAATTCATCATAGAATTCAATAAAAAATTAAAATACAGGGGGTTCCATTTAAAAAAACTAATGTTTGTGTTCTTACTTCTTAGTGGGACAGCCTGTATACAGGATTGTATTTTCAAAATGTGCCTTGTTTGACCCTCTGCAACTTTGTATTTAACCATTTTTCGATATCTCTAATAGGAATGGAGTTATCGACCGAATACAGACAATTGGGACACCCTGTATTTCTAACTTTAAAAAATTCTCAGATTCCGAATCCATTGAGAAAAAAGTGTCATTCCATTTGAGAAAACTAAGTTAAGGCCATTTCCGGTTAAACCGAAAGTGTGAGAAAATAACTGTCCCCTCCATCAAATCCGTATTACAAAAATAAAATTGACCTGTCCGAGGATTTTTGCCACAAATCAAGGACAAAAATTTAAGGAATTTTATTCCAGACTTTACTATATGAACTATGAAGGTAAATAGCAATATTGAACATAAAATGTCTTTTTTTTAATTTCACCCAATCATCTACTGTAAAATTAGGATATTTGCATTTATTTGGGTTGCGATTTATCAAATAAATTCAAACTTGACCGCCGCGCCGTGTGAAACCGGTGCTCTCATTGGTTTTCGAATGCCGTTACGCTACGGCATACGTTTCTCGGGCGGAAGAAACGATCGAAATGCGAACAGGCGGAGGGGAACTCGAGAATACCGTTTGGCGATCCGAGAGTCGCCCGTGCGGATTTCGATTTCGTGCGGATGTGCATTCGGATGAGATCCGCCGAAGTCGGGGATAAGGCCCCAGATCAGGCACTCGCTTCTGGGCCGGTTTCGGCTTATCCGGGCAGCCTCATTCCGGCCGGCAACCGGCCATAAGATTGAGGTTTGCTGGGGTGTCAATAAACAGTAACAATAATGGAGGTTAAAAGGGGTCTTTATTGTTGTTAATTATTGTCCGTGACAGGAATTTTGACAGAACTGAAATTCCGTTTACAAACCAACAGAAAAAAAGCCTGAGACACACAACCCCCGCTTTCGTTAATGTGCGACGGGACTTTATGCATGCACCAGTTTTCTATTCAAATTACGCTAAATGTTTTATATTTTATCTAGTACTAATACACGGATCGAGACGGATGGAGAAGAGTAGCTATGATGCCAACGCTGCATCTGTCAGTCTTGACAGCTGTCATATGACGTCTGGGTGTTGTGTGTTGTGCATTGTTTTGACTTTCTTTTTGGTGTTAAGACGGACGCACACACCTGCATAAGCGCATATGCATACGGCATAAATATTCAATCTTATGGAAATTTCTTAAGCGTTTGAGGAGAGGGAGAAATTAGGTGCCTTCTGATTGGTTACTTTCTTATGCCTTATGCATTATGCGCTTATGCAATGTGTGTGGGCCCAGCTTTAGGCAAAGATGCAAAGAGTACAGAAAAAAACGTGATTATGGTTTGTTTTCAGACTTATTTATTATTGATGATTTCAATAATTCCAGTGCATGAAGGGAGCCAGTCTACTCAGTAGGTAAAACAGTCCGGCTGTATTAACGGCTCTGCCAGTTTTGACTTTTGAGATTACTGTGACACAAGAATGACAAATAACGACTAACAAATAAATAATTTGTCACAAAATGTCATGATGAGAACGTACAAAAGCGCCAGATGTAGTGCATTAATCACCAAAATTGGCAACCCTTAGACTGGACGACCGTTATTTTCTTTTAATCACGTTGATTCGAGTAAGTATTCATAGATGTCCTTCTTTTATTAAAATCATCAATAGAAAAACTTTACGGGTACGAGCTTTATGCCGTTTTCGGGCTGTCCTGCACTGCGCGGTGCAGTAAAATCCGTGCACACTCATTGATCCGTTGAGCTGGAGGGCTACAGCACGATAAACAAATGTCAATATAGTGTCACTCACAAACTATGCCGACAAAAAATTTCTACTTTAGTAATTTTGGGGAGACCCTCCATTCGCGATTGGCGCCATCTATTGTTAAACAGAGCATGTAGAATTGGTTGACGCTTCAATAATGGGCGCGAGTTCATCCAAAGAATTCAACGTGATCAGGTTGTGGTTAAAATTCAAGGCGCAACGAAACCTGGTCAAGGAGACTTTTCGCTATCAAAATGGCATCTTTCGAAAAATGGTAGATACCAAGGTTTTCGACCCTGAAAGATAACAGCTATCGAACTCTACAATAACTATGTGCTGTTTTTTCTACATTTGTTGACTAATAAATTAATATCTCGGGAACGAGTTCAGAACCTTCCATGAAAATCGTACCAAATTGCTCCTCAACATTCATTCTATACACGTAAAAATTAACAAAGCTATGGTACCTTTTTTTCTAAATATTTTTTGCCATTATCGAAAGAGCGGTAAGTTTCCACAAGATCACGTTAAATTTTCTGAAATTTAAATTTTAAAGGGAATTCAAAAATACGAGGGCTTTACAACAATAATAAAAGTGTTTTTTTTCACTTTTACTTACCTTTCATTTAAGTCCAGGGCAGCGCCCTAGAGATATCCAAGTAGATTTGCCCAATTTGGCAATACAGCATCGCAGAAAGTCAAGTGGATGGTATAGGCAACTAGCAATGCAGTGGGTGTATTGTGTATTGCCTACCTCGACCCATAACTAAAGAGATAGCGCCACCCCCGCGTCCATATCCGGGAGTGGCAACAAAATATCGACGCGTTAATTAATA
The DNA here is from genome assembly GCA_963924575.1 of Pycnomerus fuliginosus. Taxonomy (NCBI): domain Eukaryota; kingdom Metazoa; phylum Arthropoda; class Insecta; order Coleoptera; family Zopheridae; genus Pycnomerus; species Pycnomerus fuliginosus. Next base: position 25,587,059 of record OZ004619.1, on the reverse strand, counting down.
ACACAGCTGCAGTGCCAGATTTGCAGCTTTCTTAACCCCATAAATTTTTTATCGGAAAGCCAAAGAAGAAACCTAAATTTCGAAATTACGAAAAGAAAAACTTTCCCGAAATGCTCTTTATTGTCAACTGTACTATCAACAACATTAAACAGTACTAGTTTGAATTTTTTATTTCATCGTTTTTTCAATGTTATAATATTTTTCACTAATAAAAAAACTTTCAACCTTAACTCAATAATTTGAGACTTATAGATTAGCTTTCTTATTAAATTCCTTTAAACTTAATCGCTAGGTGAACGTTTCCCCAAAAACGCGAAAACCACAACCGAGCCCGAATATCCGACCGTCACTTTAGCAAAAAACCTAAAAAACCAGCTCGTCTATTACACTATCTTACTTAGATTCTAGTCCTAAAAATCCAGAAGCATTTGAAGCAAAAGATGCACGAAATAGTCGATAATCCAATTAAAGGCACTTTTTTATCATTCATCAAGTGCCTCGTTTCTAAAATGGTTCTAGAGCTTCAAATTTTCGCGGGTTTTCAAGTCATTTGGAGCAGGCTCGATGACAGCTGTCATTTCCGGTCATTGATCTCGCGTTACTTTGAAAAATTGAGGTTATGTTGAGGCGTGCTCCAAATGGAGGTTTATTTGAAAGCCCTTTAATTAGAAATTTGGGGGTGGAAAGCGGGAGATTAGTTATTTTTTGGTCAGAATGATTAGTTTGTGCAAATTTGTACCTCTACCTCACCTCCTAAAAGTTACATTATTGTTTAGTTTGTCCTCGTTTAAAATAAACAAAACATATATTCAACATTATCTGAATTAACAACAACAACACTAATTCTAGCAACAATAAGTTATATATCTCGTTAACATTAACAACAAGCACAACAATGCAAAGCAGAGAGCAATTTTGTTAAATTCTTCTTCGTTATTGCGGCAAAGTGGTAAATTATTGGTGTTGTGTCCATTTTGCATTGTTGAAGGCAATTACATTTAATTCTTGAGCCGTTATATTTAGACGGAACTGAACGTACGGGTCGGATATTCCTCGAGAGAATATTTTGGGGAAACGCAGAGTTTTCGGTACGGTGGGCAGCGGCGAAATTTGGCGACCTAGAAACCCAGTTTTTCGGTTCGGAGTTGGTCCCGGGGACGGTTCCGCCAGTGCCCACCCCTCGCCCTAGTCTGAGGTTTTTGAGATCTCTAACAAACAGAGCTAGCAACATGAGACCACTAGCGACACTCTCGCATTGCGGACGAATCTAGACCTTTAGCTACATAGAGTCGTTCCCAATTAATACATATTAGTTATATTTTGATTTCTGTACTAAAACATACTCACACAGACATTTTTTCACAAGTTTTCTTCTTAAAATTCTACGTGGACCTGACGGTTTGAATCGCATGGCTATTGGTAGTATAAAAGTGGGACAAACGCGCACATACCCCCATTTCGGTCGCTGGAATATCTTTAACAAATCGAATTTTACCCTGATTTAAATTATTATACAAAGAAGCGACGGAAGTGCAACGTATGTGTGATTTTGTCGCCGGAATTTCATCGGCAGAAGAACAAAACTCTGTTGGCTATCTAGTGGGCTGTTTTTGTACTCGTCCTACGCGACTATCTTCTTCTAATGTTGAGGGAACGGCCGCTTCGGGCGTTACATCAAAATCGGTTAGGGATCAAACACATTCCACACCAAAATAATTCGGCCAATAGGGGTTATTTGAAAATGGCAACGTCGCAATTCTCTCTAAAGTTACAAACAGTAAAGCTATTTTGAGGTGTCTAACAAGTGTATTAAACATTTATGAAGACACGTCAAGTTGACAGGCTATCTTGCATCGAGTATACCGATGTAGTGCACATTGAGCGATTAATTTTTTATCAAGTTGAAGAAAGTAAGGTTATGTTCTACACGAATATCCAATTAATCACAAATAATTCAAAAATAATGCATAAACATCTGTCAATCTGACCAGTTTTAAATATTAGGTATTTGGACGATTGTCTTCTTTCTGAATGTCTAATCCATTTGTAGGCGGCTCAAAACACAGCAATTACTGAAATTGTTTAAAACTAGCAATAAAATATGAGCACGTAGCCTGTTTGTCCCGGTACAGATTGCGACGTTGCCATTTCGAAGCGACCGACCTACTTAAATGAATATTCTCCGTCCAACCTAGGCTCAGCCGTACTCTGTTAAAACCTCTCAAACTCTCCCCTTTCGTTGTTTCAAGAATTAATAAATAAAAAAAGGTTTTCGAAATAATCATTCATTTGAACTTGTTTTAAGAATATCACAAAAGCAACCCGGATGGTCAAAATTGCGAATAGTTACAAAACTGAAGATGTAATCCATAATTCATAAGAAACGATTGACAATAATTGCAGTATCTGAACGCACCCCACTTCCAGATAGGTCAGTAGAACGGAAAAAAGTCACTTGTCAACGAAATCAATTATGAATTATCTTGAAAAATCGTTGTTTCTGTATTTTTACCATTCAATAAGTCATTTACGGTTATTAAACAACAAAAATGCTAAAAATTCAGTTTTTACCTGCATTGGAAAATTTTTGTGGTTCAAATTTTCGGATGTTCAAAAATTTTAAGTTTAGAATCGAAAAGTTCGAATAGTCAAATAAAGTTATTAAGCATGCAGCAAAAGCAAAAAACCACTAAAATGGCAATTGATGGCTTTGGTAAAAACTAAAATCCATGACGATTGACAATAATTTCAAGAGTACAAAATTGTAGTATCTGAATTCTGAACGCATCCCATATCGAGTGAAGTCAGAGAGTCAGAACTGTATTATTCTTATTTGCAGTTATTAAACAACAAAAAAAAAAGTTAAATATTCAGTTTTTACCTGCATTGGGAATTTCTAACGGTTCAAATTTTCGTTCGTTCAAAGATTTTGACTTTAGAATCCAAAAGCCTCGAATTGTCGCGCCCGAATAGTGAAATAGACAATAATTTCAAAATTACGAGTAAGGTCATATCTTGAAAAATTGTAATTTCTAAAGTCCCGTCGCATATTAACGAAAGTGGGGGTTGTGTGTCTCAGGCTTTTTTTCTGTTGGTTTGTAAACGGGATTTCACATCCGTCAAAACTCCCGTCACTCACTGTCAGTGTCTATAAACAGTAACAATGGAGATTGAGAGGGGTCTTTGTTGTCAATTATTGTCATGACAGGAATTTTGACAGAACTGAAATCCCGTTTACAAACCAACAGAAAAAAAGCCTGAGACACACAACTCCCACTTTCGCTAATATGAGACGGGACTTTATTCTTACTACTCAATAAATCATTTGCAGTTATTAAAAAATAAAAATGCTAAAAATTCTGTTTTTACCTGCACTAGAAAGTTCTAATGGATCAAATTTTCGCTTGTTCAAAAATTTTGACTTTAGAATCCAAAAGCGCGAATGCTTAAAGATGGAGTAAAATTCAAAAAACTACTACATTTTTATCTTCATTATCTCAAAATGATTAATAATGTCTAGGAAAATTATCAAAATTGGGTAAGCACCTACTCAGAGTTTCAAAAGTGCAAATAAATGCTGGAAGTTTTAGCATGCCACTATACGTAAGTTCCAATGGTTTAAATTCCCGTTTGTTCAAATGTCCGACTTCATACTGTAAACCAATAGTTTGGACGCCTAAATATTAAGGTGAATTAAGAACAATTCGAAAAAAAATTATAATTAGCTTTCATTAAATCAAATGAAAAAAGACGTGCGTTTTCTAAATTCCAGACTAGAAGACAGCTGTCATTTCCGGTTGTTGACCTCACAAACCGCTTCTGCTTTATCAGTTGTCTATGAAAATTATTGTATAAGACGCGAATTGCGTTCGATCGTGATTTGATCTGAAATAATTTAATTTGGTGTATTTAAGAATAATAATGACGTTTCTTTTGGGGGGCAAACCGCTGGGGGATGTCTGTTGTACAATTTAGGGGGAAGTCTGAGGATTTCAGGGGAATGTCCGGGGATTTCAGAGGATGTCTGGTGTACAAAATACGGTTAGCGGTTTACCCCCCAGTTTCTTTCCAAGAATGTGAGGTTATAAGCGCGTTATTTTTACAACTACGCAAGTTTTGTAATCTAACCGTGGCCTAACCTAGGAAGGAAATTGTCTTGATTTAATCTGAGTTGCCGCGCGGAATAAATGGAACGTATTTCTTAGTTTATACTTACGCGAAACCTACCCTCAAACAGCATCTAGCCCTCCTGAAACCTGCTTGAGAATGCAAACTATCGTCAATTTGAATGTAATTATAGAAGAGGCAAGTCATATATTTCCAACAATGGCATTTTTGTAGTCTTTTGAGACCGTCAAACTACGTACATAACCTTGCATAACCTCACAAGTTCAACTTGGGCATCTTACTTATATTCAAGGTTCAGATTTTACTTAGAATTCTTCTAAAAGGAACGCGCTTAATGTTATGACATTAGGAAAAGACGCGCTTTTTATTCTCTTTTGTTTTTCAACGCCTCTGCTTCGAATGGAAGCTAATTCGAAACGCTTTATTATTTGCCAACTGCAAGCTACTACCTATTTCACGAAATGCTGTTTAAATTGCGCTTCAGAAAAAGGGAAGATCAGAGGGGGGGGGGCTTAAAAAATCCATGGTAACTCTCCAGCAAACTTAACTGAGGTTATCCTAGCTTTAGGCCTGCTTGCCCAGGTTATCACAAATGCTTGGCCTAGGTTGGATTAGAAAAAATAATATTTATGAGCTCGGACTTGGGTTTAACATCCAAACACTCCCCAGACACGCCAATATCGTACAAAATGAGTTCTACACAGAAAGCAACCGCACGGAATTCCATCATTCTGTTGATATGAAGTTGTGCTGTTTGTCGTTGAGTTTTAACACTAAGAACCCTTAAAATATTTGATGGCAGTCGGGAGTCATCCTCGCACAAACGAAATGGTGTTCTAGCTACTCTACGATCCTCCAATGTAACTACAGGATCTCATATTAAAACCTGCTCGTTCTCGAAAACGACGACTGCCTCCTGGCTGATCCGCAAGTATATCGCTCCTGGCAGTACGGAAAAAACCGTTCTTCTCGCGTGGTTTCTGTTTTTGGCCGGAATCTCGGTGGGAAGCAACCAAAGTCCCCGCGATGAAAAACAACGAACGTATTGCAACAAAGTCATCCTGTAGTATCAAAATAAATCAATCGAAATCAGTAAATATATCTTCAACATCAACAATATTATATAGTCTTCATTATATACTTCGCAACAGCCATTAGACGAATGAGGGTCAGGCGATACCATCTCTGTTGCAGAAAACAGACTTAATTGACTTGTTCGTCGGTATTTCGCTGACTCCACATTTACATTGCAGTCCTAGACAAATTCTATGTGCATGAAGATATAATTCTTCTAAAGAGTCCTCGCGCGTCACGAGCGGTCTGCCGACGTCGCCCGGGACAATACCGGTTTATTTACTATACAGGGTGGGGGTAAGAGTACAAACACGTAGGACGCTTGTTGCCAGCTGGCAACAAGCTTGTTCTAGTGTTTGTACGTGACGCTGTTTCTTCCATAAAAACAAAATAGAATGGGATATGCTGGAGTTAGGGTTTGGGATAAAAAAAAACAACGCAATTTGTAATTCTTCGTCGTACTGTTCCGTCGATGTTCCGCAAAAGAAACCAAGTCGTTGATATGTTTTGGCGGGCGAGCGCGAGCAGACCGCCGAGGTGAACGCGCGCCCGGACGAACACATAATCGCCTAACAGTCCTAATTCTATGAGCACGGTCCGCGGTTTGTCCACAGGGTCGTCCGCACACTGGTCGCGCACAAAACTAACAGACACGTGTCCTGCAGCGCGATAACATTATAAAGAATCCATGCTGTCCACAGGAGCGGTGACACTTTGTTACAAGTCCGGCAGGGGGGCGCGGCGGCTGACGTCACGACGTGCCGGGGAGGGCGACTCGGGCACTTCTCGCACACGCGGTACGCCTCCGCGGGGCCGTGCCGACCCCTGCCCGGCGAGCCGCAGTGCTCATAACAACAGTCTTCGTCTCCGCGCGAGGACTTGAGCCTCTGCTCGCCCGTCTCTGGTATGTTCGGATCTGAAACACGTCCAAAGTCAAAACGACGAAGCACTTCCACAAGTGGACTTGGTGTGCCAAACTACTAGACCGAGAAGTCGCAGAGAAAGTACGGTTAGTTTTTTTTTTAATGAACGCGACTCCTTCGGGTAGTGTCGCAAACGTCATCCTCGGAAGTGGTGCTGTGTTTGGCAACGCATTTTCAGTGGTATGGGTTCAGGCAACAATCGTATCATGCTCGAGAAATACTCAACAAAGACAGATGTGATCAAAAGCGATTGTCGTAGTGACTTTAAAAAGCAGGTTGAAGATGAACCACAACTTGAAGTTATTGGAGAAGGCAATGGCAATTATTATAACAGTCCAGTCATTATAGAAAAAAATCCATGTGAACTTCGGAAAAATTATCACAGGGCTCAATTTTTGTACATACGTGCCTTTGACAGTCCCCTAGAATCCGAGCTCGGCTTCCGATGATATAGTTGAGCTACTCTAAGACTTCCAGACTCTTATTAACAGACGTAAAGACACACGTTTCATTTCCGTCGCGCCCTAGCCCACAGCCGCCCGACATTGGAGGTATAACAACGTAGCTCGTAGTATTATTCATGTATGTCTGCCTTCGTTTAACCCAACGTGTAGGAAAGAAAGCGAGAATGGCAGTGGGCGGTGCTCTCTAATAGCGGTAGCCAGTGGATCTCTAGAGAGCACCTTTGGAGTACCGCCCACTGCCATTCTCGCTTTCTTTCCTGTACGTTGGGTTAAACGAAGGCAGACATACATGAATAATACTAGGAGTTACGTTGTTATACGTCCAATGCCGGACGGCTGTGGGTTAGAGCGCGACAGAAATGAAACGTGTGTCTTTACGTCTGTTAATGAGAGTCTGGAAGTCTTAGAATAACTGAACTATATATGCCTCCAAACCATCGACCATTGTATACCACCTCTTTTGTCCAAAAGCCGATATTTTAGAAGATATTTTTCGAAAAGCATTTTTTAACACTTCTTGGTGGCATATCATCGGAAGCCGAGCTCTGATTCTAGGGGACTTTTCGCATTCCATTTAGGACTATTAGTTTGGAGGCTATAGTGTTCAAAACGTGCATTTTATAGGCAAAAGCATGAAACTTTGAAAGTTTATAATGTAGACCAGACTAGTCCTTTTGAGCCTTGTAGGCATCGTCGGAAGTGCCATATTGGATTTTGACCGGAAGCACTTCCGGTTGCACTTTGGGCATATAGGTTTACATGAGCTGCGAATGGAACATTAAGACAATAACGTACACCATAATTATGAACCATTTGAAGCCTCTGTTTTTGCTGTTCCGTCAAACAAGAGGAATACGCGAGGTCGGCATAACTGAGATGCAAAAGAACCATTGCATCACACAACAGCTTCTTCACATGTCGGTCCAGAAACTCTTCAAAACGTGATTTACGAAATTTAAATTGCAGTCGTAAATTACCCTTCAATTTTTAACAGTATCATACCTCTGAATTGGAATATCATTAATTCTGATATTATAACTATATCTGACTGTGCTGTACCAAACAGGATAGTTTGGGTCTTAACCGGATTAAGAAGCAACGAGTTCTTTCTGGCCCAGTCACTAATTTTAGCAAGATCACCATTTATAGTCGCAACACTCTCCTGTAAAGCCTCAGGTTGAAATGAAAGACGTATTTGAATATCGTCCGCATAAAAATACAAGGAGCGGTGTTACAACTCAAAAGGCAGATCAGTACTATAAATCTAAAACAGAGTGGGTCCCAGAACAGACCCCTGTGGTACACCCGAATTTAAGCGACACTTGATCACTTCGATCACAAAGATAACTTACTAACCAGGTCAGTGTTGCGCCTCGAACACCGTAAAATTTTAATTTGGCCATCAAAAGACGGATATTCAAATTGTCAAACGCCTTCGACATGTCCAATAATGAAAGTGAACTAGTGAAGTCCAGCATCGAAACTGCGCAATATATCGTCCGCCAGCGAACACAAACTGGTATACCCCCTTTCTACATATATGCAGAGCAGATTGCACATCAGGCAGAATGTTGGCAGCGGATAAAAATTCTGTAAATTGTGTTGAAAAGGCCCGCTCTGCTATTTTTAAGGCTAATTGAACAAAGGTCATTAACACTCGAAGGGTTTTTATTCTTCGGGACTGGCTTGATCAATGTATGTTTCCATTGAGGCGGCACAGCGCCAACCTCAAAAGAATAATTAATGATGTGTGTAAGCGCATCTAAGAACCATCGGGAAGCTAACTGCAACATTCTGCCCGAAATATTATCACATCCCATAGCACGGGGCTTAAGGTCGTGGATAATGCGTTCAACCAAATCAGGTGCCACAGGAGCGAATGAAAGATTCATTGAAGCGACTAGATTCGAATTTATCCAAATACTCAAGATCAATCTGCAAATCCGGGACTGAACCGATCAAATGAGCATAAGAGTATCAGCAGTACACTCTTCTCCCAACTGAAATTCAACCCTTTTATCCTTGACGACACTCCAGGATTTCAACTTCTGCCAATAAAAATGCAGCAGTGAAGCGGCTGGAACCTCCCCATCGCGTGGATCTTTGACTTGGGTTTCTAGTCGAATTAGCAAAGAAAATGTATGACTGGTTTCCATGATGGTTTTAGAACTTTTTTAGAACACACAAATTGAAACATTCATTAGAGAAAAGTAGGTATAAGTAAGTCCTTTTTAGGCATTTCTAAAACCGTCGTTGAAACCAGTCTTATACAATTTCTGTGCTAATTCGGCTAGAAACACAAGTCAAAGATCCACGCGATGGGGAGGTTCCAGCCGCTTCACTGCTGCATTTTTTTTGAAACCAGAATTTGAAGACCTTTCTGATGGTGACAATAAATCTTTCAAAAACTTGTTTTGGATGGTTAAATAAGTGAATAATTTAAAGTTGGACATTGGTGTGCCAAAACGGCACTTTCCGTGGGCCGATTGAATCCAAAATTTGTTCAGCTCTTCGACGTGCAATACAATCCTTATGTGCAAAATTTCAGCTAAATCGGTTCAGGGGCTTGGGCTGTACCGCGATTTTAAAGTCCGATAAAAATCAATTTTTTTTTAATTTTTGGTCAAAAAGGCACTGAGAGTGAATACATTTTTAGAAGCAGAATTTGAAGGCCTTTCCTATCGTGACGTGAAAAATGGGGGTTTGCATTTAAAATTAAAAAGTTGATGTGCCAAAATGGCATTTGTAGTTGCGCGATTGGCTCCAAAAGCTTTTCAGATCTAAGTTGGGTTATGAGATGCCTACGCACCAAATTTCAGCTAAATCGGTCTAGTAGTTTTGGCTGTGGCGTGTTTACAAACGTACGTACGTACACACACACAGACACATTTTGAAAACAGCTTTTTTGGGTTCCTGAGACCCCAAAACGTGAAGATCTGGTGCTATCTCAAATTCGAAAATTTTAGTGATTGTAGTAACCTCCCATTTTTTAAAAATTGTGATGGAGTTGGGGAGGTTAAAAAAATTCATTCAAATCGGACGCGATAAGCGTGCAACCGGAAGTGCTACCGGTCAAAATCCAATATGGCACTTCCGACGATGCCTACAACGCTCAAAGGGTGGTCAACATTACAAGCTTCCAAAGTTTCATGCTTTTACCTATAAAATGCACAATTCTAATCAATAGGTAGTGTAGCTTGGCCTCCGGACTATATCAAATCTGATAATTTTTCCAAAGTAAAATTCCATAATGAATGGACTATAATAGACCTATGCAGTTTGTGCGACAAGGATATACTTATGTCGACTGCTTTTAGTTAACAAGAGACACAATGAGAGAGGTACGCACCTGTCCAAGGTAAAACTGCTTAGGTCAATTAGAAAAATGATAATACTTATATTCTCCTAATTGTTGAAGTTAATAAAATGTTAACAAAGCTAATCACTTCTCTATCAAGTTTATTAAATATACCGTATTACCCCCGTGTAAAAGCAACAAAGCAAGTGGGCTGCTACTTTTAACTTTTCTGTCACGTTTTTGACCTTAGCTTTGCAAAATTCTGCCATGGTCAAATACAAAAGTTACTCGGTCGAATAAACGTTTTCAGTTTTACTTGAGCGGCGCGCGCATGTTGGTTCCCTTGCGTGCTCACTCATTGGCTGAGGTCTGTCCCAGCTGATTGAAAACCAACCTACGCGTGCATTATATTCTTATTCATGTTGACACATTAGACGATGTGTTAGCATCCTCTTTATCTTACTAACTGAAGACGTGTATTTAAAGTAAGGGCAATGACATGGTTATTTTGATAACCGAACTTTTAACGCTAGAACAGCAAGAGAGTTTGGAGTGAACATACTCTCAGATCCTTAACTCTTTATTTATTTTTGCTTGTAGTTTCTAGTGTCACAAAAGGTGCGTTCCGCTTGAAAACTCCGTGCACTCCTCGTCCGTCTCTTTTTGATCTGATGATTTCATATTTGACCGTCGCATTCTTCTCTTTTGGCTTTACACATTTTTGACACTGTCGTCATGATAACAGGAAGCCCATTGACCCCAACTGGCGTTATGGGGCAGAAAGAGCAGATGTTATCATGACGACAGTGTCAAAAATGTGTAAAGCCAAAAGGGAAGAATGCGACAGATAAATATGAAATCATCAGATCAAACAGAGACGGACAAGGAGTGCACGGAGCTTCCAAGTCGAGCGCACCTGAAATATAAGTTTGACCGTGGTGTATTTGCGAAAAGCCTAACCTCAAAGCCTGTTAAAAGTCAAAACTAGCAGCTTATTTACGTTTGTTGCTTTTACACGAGGGAATACGGTAATCAAAGCAGAAGAGGGACTAAAATTGTACGTACCGAGACAGAAAAAGGTGGGTTCCCCGGCGTATTGTGGCGTTGGGTGAGCCGTCTGCCCCGGTGGAACGGTGTGGTTCGTCCAGTCCCCCGGCAGCAGGTATGGGCACTTCTGCTCCACGTGCTGGCACACGCTGAGGCACGGCCGCACGCGCTCGCCCGCGCGCGTGTAATGAGGCACCAGAGAGCTGCACAGCCACCGCCGGTATGCTTGCTGAAAACACAAAACATTCCTGTCACAACATTGTCAAAAAATGTAAAAAATGTCTTTCATCCTGCGAAATTTCAAGTACTTCATCGTCCCCGTGATACTCTCCGTGTCGACAGCGCACAACAGCGGCTCGGGCGCGTTGAGCGCCGAGGATTTCCAGCGGGAGATCGCGGCCGGGACGGTCTTCGTCAAGTTCTTCGCCCCCTGGTGCCACCACTGCCAGCGCATGTCCCCCACCTGGCAGCAGCTGCACAACAAGTACGCGGGGCACCGCCACGTGCGAATCAGGGAAGTGGACTGCACCGCGGAGGACAACCGGGAGCTGTGCCTCAAGCAGCAGATCAACGGGTACCCCACGATGTACCTCTACAGGAACGGCGAGAGGGTCGCGGAGTACAACGGGGCTAGGACCGAGGAGGCGCTGGACAAGTTCGTGCAGAGCTACATCCGGCGCGACGAATTTTGATTCCATTTCATTGCAATAAAGTTTTGACGAAGCTACTAACGGGGTTTTCCTAAACCTAAGATTTACGAAAGATTTAAACGCCACTAAAAGTCAAGTCTGCCATTCATTTCAGCGCTTCTCATTAGTTCCTTTCTGCTATATGACGTCACGCAATTAGCAGACTACATAGTAAGAATGGCGAATTGCCTTAATTTTACAGTTTCTACCGATTGTTGAATGTTTCGTCGACAAACAGTATAGAAGAAGTGATAGATAAGGTCACTGGATGTCTCTCTTTGGAGAGGTACGGCAAACGGTATGGAGATATAACAGGAAACATATCTCTTTCTCTTTTAATTTTGTACAAAAATGACGTTATTGTCAGAACAATCACCTAAAGTTGACAGTTTGTTGTAAAATAGCTGCTTAGTGCTTACAAAGTCTATTTTTGCTTATTTGCAGTATATTTCCCATATTGTTATGTTATGGTTTTATGGTGGATCCCTTTATTAACCGTTCCGTGTTAATTTTTTGTGATTTTGGATTTCCTTGCAACAATTGGTTTCAAAAGTCTAAATCAAGTTAATTTCGTTTTATTGTTTAAATACAGCAGCGGTGCAGCAACAACAATATGCATGAATGTAGCTCCAACTACCTATAAACACTCATCACTGTTTATAATTAAAAATTTCGAAGTTAATGCACATTATTTGCGGTCAAAATGAGTAAGACAAAGTCACCATCGAACAGAACTTCATTTCTACTTGGAGGACCACTGCTTTTATGGGCTGCAAACCGCACGTGTTCCTTCGTCGAAGACACAGGCAATAGGGCGTACAGGCGTCCTTAATTTCTTCATAAACACCACAAAACACGTATAAATTATGACAACCACGTAACCCATCCATCTTCTCGGTAATCGACGTCGGCCATTTAGTGGCACTTCGTTTTGCTTCCCCATTTAATAGAAATACAATTATTAATAAACGATAAATCGTCGCCCTAGTACTTATTTGATCCACCGACCATCGACAACGCAGACCGTTCTAGACCTTAACGTTCCAAAGCATATTTGAGACACATCCACCACTTATACCGGAATAGTTCAGCGCTCATTGATCCATATCCACCGGTTACAACTTTCGGACTTATTTGCTCCACAAACCTTCTCGCACGTCACATTTTCTACAATCTGGACGACTAACAGAATTTTGCTTTCAGCATCGGCAATAAATTCTCTTGTTAATATAGGTACCCATTTTGACTTAAGTACGCCTATGTTGTGGTAGGTATAGGTAAACATTTTCCACATTACAATACAAATACCTAATTAAAACCAGTCCAAAAAAATATGTGAAGGATTTGGTCAATGAAATAAACGCAATATCAATAAAGGGGTAGGTAGTAGTAGTAGTAGTAGTTGAACGATTAAATCGCTAAAATTAGAATAAATTATAAAAGACGGGGAATGTGCGGTAATGGATGAGCAAGATGGTTGGTTGCTGCTTGAAATAAAGCCATTTGACTTATCTTATTTATGATGTTGATTGTCAAAGACACCCCCCTGTTTTCTTTTATTTATTACCCTTAACAGATGTGCTGATGTTCAAACGTTGTCGCTCAAGAACCCGAACGTCTTGTCCATCAGGTAAAGAAATTACAAAGGAACACCGTATGAAAACAATATTAAACAAACCATTATGGTTTGTTTTAAAAAGAAATACTATACAAGAAAAACTAATCAATGAAATCCATTGTTGGGAGGCATTAATAGGATGATGTAATGCATGGTTGATTGTTTTAATTCTGTGCCTCAAATCGCTCAAATAAATCAACATTTGCTAATTTTATGATCTCTCATTTGTAAGGAGTAGGTACCTACCTAATAAATAAAATTAAAAAGGTAGCAGGTTACGTTAGCGCGGGTGTCTCTGACAGGTAATAGACATGAATAGGATAAGTGAAATGGTTTTATTACAGCTACATAGCTGCCGATCACGGTTTAAGATGCCTCAAACAATTTCGAGTCGACTTTCTAACCAAATCCAAAGCTTGCAGATCCACAAGAGCATCCCTGAGAGAAGCGCATGTGTATCAAATAAGAACTGAAGTCCTTCAAGATTCTCACAGTTGGATGTGTATCACTACCATGTTTAAAACGTTAAGGTCTAAAATCGCCTGCTTCGTCGATGGTCTGTGGATGAAATAAGTACTAGGGCGACGAAATCAACAAATTTTTGTATTGTGTTGATGACAACTGCAAACTGACAAATAATGCCATTGTCAGTGTCAAAAAATAACAATAGAAGCAAGTCATTTCTCTCTTACTTATTAAGTAAGGGTATGTTCTCTGTCCTTTTTATATTTGTCCACACTTCCGGTTGATTGCCGTACCTCTCCAAATAGTGACCTTAGTGATAGAGAGTTTTGACGCCCTCTACCGAAATTTTCAGGTATTTAAATTTGTTTCAAAGCAGTATTGATGATATTAATGAAAGAAGGACATAAATACTTACACGAATCGACGTGATTAAACGAAAATAACGGTCGTTAGTCTATGGGTTGTCAATTTCGGTGATTAATGCACTACATCTGGTGCTCTTGGGCGCTTTCATCTCATGACATTTTGTTACAAATTGCTTATTTGTTAGTCATTATTTGTCATTCTTCTGTTAAAGCAATCTTTAAAATTGGCAGAGCCGATAATACAGCCGGACTGTTTTATCTATTGCCTAGACTGAGTATCCGTTCATGCACTGAAATCACGAGTATCACGGTTGCTATTGATGATTTTAATAAAAGAGGGACATCTATGAATACTTACTCGAATCAACGTGATTAAATGAAAATAACCGTCGTCAGTCTAAGGGTTGCCAATTTGGTGCTTAATGCACTAGAAATGGTGCTTTTGGGCGTTTTCATCTTATGACATTTTGTGACCAATTATTTATTTGTTAATCGTTATTTGTCATTCTTGTGTCACAGCAATCTCAAAATTGGCAGAGCCGATAATACAGTCGGACTGTTTTACCTACTGCGTAGACGAATCCCTTCATGCACACTGGAATTATTGAAATCATCAATTATCTTTTTTTGTCTTCTTTTAACTAAAAGCTTGAATTTTTATACGGATTTGCACTTTTTGGCGTGCATGGCAATGGTCGTTGAAGAACCGTCAGACTGACAATCATTGACCTATTTTCTGTGAGACCTCCCACTCCGACTTGCGTGCGCGCGCACGGTGTCCGCGGGTTGGTTATATTTTATGCGGGATTTTTGGAAATGTCAATCTGACAGACAAGTTACTAAGCAACAAGAAAAACCCTAGTTGTGGTGTGGTTGCCTAGATTTTTGATTTGAATTATACCGGAAAAGGCGTGGCTTTCGTTCCATTCTTTTCTATTGGGGAAATAGGTGGATTGAATTGTCAGAAATTTACAAAAACGCCAACTTGGTGTGTGGTGCTGTGCAATAGTGTGTAATGATAAGCAATAGTGTGCAATTTATAATTTATAACGCAATCAATTGGATGTGCAATGAGTGTGTAACGGGTGTGTAAATGTGCAATGAATATGTAATGGGTGTGCAATATGTGCAATGGGTACCTATGCAATATTACAATGTGCAATTATCATTATTATCAAAAATTATACTTCTACTGTCACATGAACGTCACTCTCAGTTTAGCCAACGTAACGGAATATTCCATGGCCAACCCCTAATTCGCTTTTTAAATAAGGAGAGTTTTTAAATTCACCCGTTGAATCCACCAGTCACCGAAAATTTCACCAAACCGTTTTTAAATTGTTGGTGGATTCATTGTGATCCATCAGATATGGTTTTTTAATTCATTGATGTATTGCTGGTTGATCCATCAAAAGTCTCTCACTTCCACCGACTCATTTAGGCGGTGAATTGATGGATTGACATATAAACTTAACCTAAAAATTTAATTTCGAAAACTTTAACGTTCATTTCGTGCAAAAATGGAAGAGGAATTAATCGTGTCAATCTAAATTGGCACCTGAAGTCATTACCATTATATAGTGGCACTATACCATTTACATAATTGTTAATCTTTGCATGATGTTTACGGTCTCGACCCAAGAAAACTATATTCTCTTCCTCTGATGAAGTATCGCCGCTCTCGGGTTGTAAAAAATCGTCATTTGCAAGCAAATTACGAAAAATAACGATTACGCCAATCATAACAAGTTCAAAAGTGGTCGCAATTACATAACCTCAAAATGGGAAATTCACCCAAGCGTTTTTTAATTCACAAGTATTTTCGTTCACCACCTTCCATCAACTCCATATTTGACATTTCACCAATGTTGGCCACGCCCATTCACCATCCACCAAATTGTTGAATTTAAAAACTCTCCTAGAATCGAAATGTTATGCGCTGTCGCCAACGTTATAAAACGAACTATTGTAACGCTAACAAGCAAACCAAAGAAAATATGTTGATGACTGTCAAATTCGCATTATACGGGCTTCACATATGATTACCAATCTAAAAAAATTAAGAACGACCAATAAAAAAGCGCACATTTTGATATTCGTCTCATCTATGGATTAGTTTTGCAAACTACACAAACAACTTTCATTTGTTTTGTAAACTCCCAAAATTACGACCGCACTTCTACAAAAGTTGTAAGTTATTGACGACAGTATTACCATAACCAAGTTAAATTTTTTATGTTTAAATACAGTGCTGGCAAGTACAAGAAAAATACGAAATCGAATTTGTCCAATTTAAGATTAACAATTCGTTAGTGGGAACCCTGGCGCTGCCAACCCACGTTTTAGTTACAATAAATAAATTGGAACACTGCACTGTTGCCAACATGATAAAATGCGATATCTTCAAAACATGTTCAAATCGATGCTGGGAAGATTCAGTTCTTTTTTAACGTTGACAGCACTGCTCGAATAAAATGTTTGTAAGACTACAACTATTACAATCTAATCAGGACCATTTTAACAAAGATTTGGTTGGCAGCACTGATGAGTGATGTGACACGATATTCGATCTGTGAGGAAAGTTTTCCTACCTAGAGTGGGTTATGGAACAGTCAGTTAACTTATTGGCTAAACCGATTCAATAATTAAAATCAAGCGTGTTGATTGTTTTTCGTGTCTTCAGTATCAAAAACTGAGATCGAAATTATTTCCACTGTCACGTGAACGTCATTCCCAGTTTAGCCAACGTGACGGAGTATTCCATGGGCAACTGTAATTCGTTTTTTATGAGATCTCGCGGTAAGATATTGCCAACCTAAACCTTGAAGGAAAAACATCTCGGTTTAACATCCGACATGGCGAAAGAATGGGAAGAAAACATCATTTGAGACGAAAAAACGGATTTCTATAACGTCACGACATAATTGCATAAATTGTATAAATGTAGCACTACGATTTTGTATGGATTTCAGTATTTCAGCATGAATTTTCTCGATAGTGAGATGCAATTATTGTAATGAATTGTGTCGTGACCCTTATTATTAGACTGTTATAAAAATGATGATACAATAATGATTTAAATGACAGCCCTAGAAGCCCTGAGGCATGAACGAGAACCGGCGCATCATTGGATTAATTATTTTTCGTTATTCAATGAGGGGTGTAATCAGGCGTTGCGTAACGACGTCGTTACCCAACGATTGATTACATAGCCCCCGTTCATCTCGCGCAAAAGAGCAACTTTAAGCGCCACGTTACGGAGGGTTTTCTGTTTCAGACGATTTCCCCCCTCTTGCGACTCCTTAATAAATAGTTAACAGGCAAAGTTGAGTGGAAACACGACGGATTGGGGAATAATTCAGGTGTCTTTTTGAATAAAAAAACTGCAGAAAGAGGCCCGGTCGTTCCCAGCTGGTGGCACACAAAACCCAGTTGTTAAGAGTCCGGGAATCGATCCCTGAACCGAACACAGCTGGCATTAGGGCGGTGGCCCCGAAACAGGGACGTCTCCAAATTCGCTCGAGTTATCACGAAAACTTTAGAATTTTATTAGGGACAGGCGAAGGGGCTAGTTTTTCCACGGATCCATAAAGTGCTCATCTTTAGAGCGAACATGAATGGAGACAAAATGATAAATGGAGATTCCCGCTTAATCACTCAAACGTCGAGTGTTCATTTGCAGCAAAAGTTTCCGCAGCGTGGATACATCGACGGACTAAAGCATCACCTTTGTGGAAAGCGGGGTCAATATTGCCACAGCAAACACGTCAATCAATGCGCCGTCTTGTGTGGATACCTTTTAACCCATTCACGCCCCCGCATTTCCATACCAATCCAGTTCATTACACAGTCTCCGAGAAGCGTCTCCACTCGTCCTCGAGTTATGCCGTCGCTACGCTTTAATCAATCAGTGCACTTCTTTGCCTCGACTCACGTTTCCTGTCGGATGCTTTGGAACAACTTTCGTGCGCGTGTGACATGTGAGTTAGATCAATATTAGGAGGGATGGCATCTTGCAGCTGCCCTTATTCATTGGGGTCTCGCGAGGAATGCGGTCTTAATTTACTGACCTCGAAATTATGGCGCTTACGGCCCGAGGTATACGCTCGCTGTCAATCTGTACAAACTTTTAACATTTTGATTGGCGGGTTGCATAAAACATTTCATCCTGTCTTGAACTTACTAATAATCAATAGTAATACGACGAGTAGTCTCTTGATTGCCGCGGATTTTAACGTCCGAGTGGTTGTCAACTACGAGTCAAAATGGTAATTTTTTTAGGCTAAAAAAAGCATGAGAGCTTGCTTGAGTCCTCTTTGGCCGAAAAAAATCTACCATTTGACAAGTAGTGCATCCATGAGGGCTCAACAAGGCAACCAAGAGACTATACGAATCGTATTTTGCAGATTATTTTATAAATTAAAGTATTGTGTAAGTAGTGTCAAGTTGACGTTGTAGTATTATCACTGTAATCAAGATTTGATTGGTTACTGGTATACTAAATGCTGCTTTGGATTGGTCAATACTTAATGTATAAAATAATCTCTAAAATTGTTGACAACAGTTGTTTCTATAGTATAATAGTAGTAGTAGTAGTAGTATAATAAATGAAGCCCCTACCCAACTGCATTTTCTACAGATTAACGTGCAAGTCGTGCAACATACATACATACGTACATCCCCTAAACTATGACGGTCTGACGGGTGTCTTAAAATATTTTTGGGAATAACTCAGCCATTTTTTTACTGATTTGGATAGCCATGGTCTTAAAGTAAAGCTAAAGAATCAAGCTTTCGGTTTGTGTAAGAAACTACGAGAGATGGCGCAGATGTAGTAGCCAGCCGTAGGGATGCTTATTATTCTTTTAAAGGCTTATTTTAAGTGCATGGGGGGGGGATTGGCCAGTTAACCACCAATCGTTATGAGACAAAAATAACCTTGAATTACTTCAACTTTTCTTCAAAAATCGTTTTTCAGAAGTTAATTTGGTTAGCGCGTTAATTTTTTGCGATTTTTAGTACCGTAGTAGAATGTGTACATTTGCATTTGATTTTTCGCAGGCTCCCCGAGTCTGTCGGTCGCATTGCATAACTTGCGAACGGACTGAGATATCGAGCTGAAACTTGGTGTGCGGTTTTGTCTTCCGAAAAGAACGGCGGGGATTGCTTTTCGGCCATATCCGACGAACAAGGTGGGAGTTAGAGCCTAGGGGTGAAAAACCGAAAAACTGTTAATTGCAATAACTCTGAGTTGAGGTATCTGCTGAAACTTGGAATGTACGTACGACTTTCAAGTTTGTTGAAGGTGAAGGCGCCTCAATTTGATGACATTTAGGGGAAGAAAACCAAAAAAAACATGGATAATTCTGCAAGGGTTCAACGCAGCTGTTTGATATCCAATGTACACACATATTTTGATGAAATCTAGCGGGGGATGTTTTTTCCACAAAATCGGACAGAGGAGGTGGAAATTAGGGGTCGTTAACTCAGAATTTCGCTTAATAAGTATTGCTCGAAATTGGCGTCAACACGAAAATACGAGAACTCAAACACTACTCAGCGTATCAACGCAGAATTTGGTGTAGCAATTTTCAGTGATACTGTAGGGGGATCAACGAATTTTCCAACAAGGGGAATGAAATTTAAGGGTTGAAACTAGAAATTTCTTCAAGTAAATGGTAGTATAAAATATTGCACCTCCATTTTGCCTACCTAACTGTCACAGTTTTTGACATGATCGATAAAATTTGTGTCAATTAATTTTAACCGGCAATAGAAAGATATTTGTATCTTCCAAACGATTGAAGATTAAGGAACCAAACTTGGAGGGTTGAAAGTTCAAGGTTTCAGCTTTCTATTGATGTCTCACCTAATGAACATGTTGATTTAACAATATGGCGTAAAATAATTTATCGAAGGGAATGAAATTTAAGGGTGGAAACTCGATTTTTCACTAGGGGTTCAAATTAACACCATTCGATAGCCTACTTTCTATTCATGGTACAAAAAAGGTCTTAAACATCATTCGTGAAAAGCGACCCTTAACCCCAAACATGCCGGAACACAAAAATAGGAGAACTGAAAAACTGCTTAACGAATCAAGGCTGGATTTGGTGTGTTAATTTACAGCGACACTGGTAGACAAAAATATGTAGACTGTGTGTAGAATGTGGGCAAATTTTCATTATGATCTAACAAGGGAGATGAAAAAGGGTTGAAACTGGAAATTTTTTCATGCAAGTGGTGGAATAAAATTAAGGGGTTCGATAGATTTAACAAAAGTCTTGAGTCTTCAACCTAAAACCAAGACCTATCAAGGTGAGTAAATGCATTTTTTCGGTAATTCAAATTCATTTTCATTAATTTATAACCCATTTACAATTTTTCTACACCTTTCATGATTATGTGAACCCTCAAAAAGCAAACTTACTACTTAACTACGGCCCTCTTGATTTTTCATGCCCACAATTTTTTTTAACCCCGAGCGATAATTTTGTAAAATTCGCACAATTTTGCAATTTTTCGTTAAGAAGTTTTACTCATACGGATTGTTTTTGCCGTTTTCACTTTTTCGACCCCCTTCGCAACATTTCAACTCCCAAAAGCCTTTGCATATGTAATTGATGGCTTATTTGCGCGTTATTTTCTGTAATTCTACTTAATTACGATTCGTTCTCATCCTCTTTGACTTTTCATCCCCCTTTACAATTTTTCAACCCCCTAAGTGTTAATTTTGTTTTTTTTTCGGTAATAAAGTGATCTCATTTGGATTCAGTTCACCTTTTACAACTTTTCAGCCCCCTTCGTGATATGTGGGACAGAGAATGTTGTCATATTATTCTGATTTTTTTTAAAATCCGATTTCAATTGAAGTTTTTGTAGCAGAATCCTGATACTTCAACCTAAAATGTATAACAATGAATGAATCACTTAAGGATCCGCACGAGCCAGTGCATTTTCTTAACTTGTTGTCATTGGAACAAAACGTTTTGGCTCTTTGCATTTGTAACAAGAAGATGGAGGGGTTCTTAATTTACTATTTCAAGGACTTTTATTCACTATTCAATTCAGGTAATCAGACACAACTAGAACAAAATTGAAATTTTCTTATAAAATGTCTATGGATTAAAAGGTGAAAAGCTGCGAAGAGTTGACTGACGTTTTGAATTTCACAAAAGTTGCCGTTGATGATGACGTCGACGGTTAACGTTACCGCGTTGGTCCCGTCGTGGTTGTTTTCGATGAGTTGTTTTGTTTCTTAACCTTAAATTGTTGTCCACACAATTATTACGAATTTCTGCCAGTAAAGACTATCCGACAAGTAATTTTTCACACTATTTTTGCAGATACTCATATCGAACTCAAAATTCACAATAAAGCAACGTTGGAATTATTCAGTCTTTGTGTAAGACGAAAGTTTCGTTTCCTAGTACTATATTAAAAACATTTTTTAAGGTTTTCTTTTTAGGGCCGGTATTTTCATCTCCAGGGTCTATCAGATGGATAATTTACATAAGTAATATCACTAAGTATAATATCGATAATTTTGCCTGGGTCAATTTTGTCACGCGTGAAAACTGCACGAGCGCGGTTTCCTTTGAAACTATGATGTTACAGGTAAGTATGTTTGATTCGGCTGAACTGGTAGCTACATACAGGGTGATTCACGTAGACCGTTCGTTAGAAGTTTTTCCACTTCCCAGTGGAATAGAAACTTGAAATTTGGTACTCGGCCATTAATGACAATTCTGAATTCACCTAAAATATTGGCAAGATTCCGTCACTTCCGGTTTCGCCGGAAATTATACCAACTTTGTTATTTTAAATGGAACCCTATAATTTTGATTACATATTTAAGATCGTCTCTTCAAACTGAGTATTTCTTATCTGGGTTATCTTCATCTACCTGTCATAGTTTTTGACTTATGTCAATTTTTTCGTTCAAAATGTCACATACAAGAGTTGCTTTAAAAAATCACAGCTCCTAAACGCTTGGCAATAATGAAACGAGTTTTTTTACAATCGATAGCGAAGGCATCAGAGAATCTTTTGAGTGGTCAACAGTCTACTAACTTAGCTTCAAACGTTCACAATTGCTAGTCAAAGTTGACTATGACAAAATATGGGAAAGTCGATTTTTTCAAATGGAACGTACTATTTTTGGCAACGGCAATCGATAGAGCGCTAAATTTTAGGGGCAATTTCATCAACATATCCTATACCCTCTACTTATCAATTCTGAGTTATTTATGAAAAAAGATATTCTGAAAAAATTATTAGTTACCGGAACTTGAGTAGGCTTTTGAAAATTTGTTACATGTCAAAAACTGTCATTTTCATTGTTAGTATTAATAATAGTTGGCTTAATGTTGGTCTTACAACAATAAATTGTGGGCTATACGAATGAAGTTGTTTTTGATTTATTTGTGACTTATGGTCAAAATGACCGAATTGTAGACATCAGAACTTGCCGAGCCATTTAACGCAAAGTATCCAGATTTAGCGCAGATGACAGGGTAAATTTGCTCGCATGAAGACGAATTGTATTAATGTAATGAATGACAAAGCTTTGTTAAAGTGTATTACGTTTGTTTCTTTCAAAAGGGTTAATGTTGATAATTGTTAGTTCTATTGTAAGATTTGTATTTGTAAGTTATAAAATGAAAGAAGTTATGATTGTCTTGAGAGTATTTTTTGTTAAACAATCGTTCTTATTTTGCGGTGTCGTTTTGATCATAAATCACAAATAAATCAAAAACAACTTCATTCTTGTAGTCCACCGTTGTTGTAAGGCCAAAATTAAGCCAACAATTATTAATACTATAATCTGTCCGGGATCCACACGACCGAGATTCACCCGATTTCCATGGCGATTCATTGTTGAATCCCGGTCGTGTGGATCCCGGACAGACCATAATAATGAAAATGTCACTTTTTGACGTGACAAATTTTCCAAAGCCTACTCAATTTCCGATAACTCCTAATTTTTTCAGAATATCTTTTTTCGTAAACAACTCAGAATTGATAAGTAGAGGGTTTAGGGCATGTTGATGAAACTGCCTCTAAAAGTTAGCGCTCTATCGATTGCCGTTGCAAAAAATAGTGTTACATTTGAAAAAATCGACTTTTCCACATTTTGTCATCGTCAACTTTGAATACTAATTGTGAACGTTTGAAGCTATGTTCGTAGATTGTTGACCACTCAAAAGATTCTGATGCCTTCGCTATCGATTGTAAAAAACCTCGTTTCATCATTGCAAAGCGTTTAGGAGCTGCGATTTTTTAAAGCAACTCTTGCATGTGATATTTTGAACGAAAAAATTGACAGAAGTCAAAAACTGTGGCAGGTAGATGAACGTAACCCAGATAAGAAATTCTCAGTCTGAGGAGACGATCTCAAATATGTAATCAAAATTATAGGGTTCTATTTAAAATAACAAAGTTGGTATCATTTCCGGTGAAACCGGAAGTGACGGAATCTTGCCAATATTTTAGGTGAATTAAGAATTGTCGATAATGGCCGAGTACCAAATTTCAAATTTCTATTCCACTGGGAAGTGGAAAAACTTCTAACGAACGGTCTACGTGAATCACCATGTATAAGATCATCAACCGTAGTAGTTACTTAATGTATCACAAGCACGCAAATTTTTCCAAAATTATACGTATAAATAGGTCTCGGCATAATTTTTTTGCTTTACTTCGCTGTAACGTGTAAAACCCCCGCGAAGACGAACAGGCACGATCGACACGTCATTAAATCTCGAGCTGATATGTCGTCAAGGGTATTTGTGTACTGTGCTCTGATTTGCCGTAGTTTTGTGTTCCGTATAGCAACATATTCGAGGGAAATTCGAATAACGTCCCGTTTTACCTTCGTTTATGAACTAACCCCGGGGAACTGTTCGCTCAGTATTTTTCCAGGAATTCCTGCTATCGGTATCTAAAACCTGACAGCCTAAAATTTCCATTAGATTGATTAGTGAAGCAGAAAAAAAATAAAATCGAATTCCCCACGTAAATCCCCATGGACCCCTTGGAGAGTAGGCATACGGTTACAACGATTGTCATCAACAACCCCATTAACTATGGCAAGCGGAGGGACTGCTTTTGAAAATTGCAATTCAAATTTCTTTCGAAATTACAAAAATTACAATAAAAGACCAAGAAATCGAAAAAGTACAAACTTTCAAGTATCTCGGAACCCATTTAAATAACACTGGGACCATTGACAACTAACTTAACAGCAGGATAAAGAGCGCAACCTGTGTGTATCAAGTGTAACTTTCGTTGATATGTACTGTGATGTTGCTCGCAATTACTCCAAGTGATCATTTTTAAATAAGTTCGGTATGAAATGGTCGAAGATAGAAATTTAGTTCGGCCACTTCAAGATTCACTTTAGCCGCTAGTCGCTCGCGCCAAGGACCCGAGGGAGTGTTTTAACTCACAGCAGGTAGAGAAACTGGGGGTGGAAGCGAAAACCATCGGAGGAGTTGAATTCCAGATTTCGAAGGAAAAAGTTGCAGTTGTGCAATTATTTTAGCAATAGTTGTTAATTTCTGTTCCCTGGGAGATCTGTCTTGGATCGACTTATTATAGATTGTGGTACGCTTACAAAGTAATTTCCAATAATTTTAATCATCCCAAAAAGTCCAGAGCTCATATCTCGATTAATTGTTTCCATACTAGCTCAATATTGTACATTAATTCATTATTTTCCTGTGAACATTTTAATTTTAATTTTAAATGCTTTTAAAGTTCAGTAATGAACTCTAAAAGCATTAGCATTTGTAATAATAATAATAATTCAATTCTCCTGGCCACTTTTTCGTCGCTAAACCAAAATCGTTGTTCCAGCTTGAAAATTTGAGTATAGCTTCTGTATTTACTTCTAAACAACGCGGTACTTACAAATGTTGAGCAGACGGCGGCGTTCGCGAAGCAGACGCTTTCAAAAATGGGCCGAAAATGAGTCATGGCAATGTTCCAATTTGATTTTAGCATCAAACGAAATCAAATAAAAAAATCCGGGAGACGACAGCCCAAAGTCGGCAGACGTCAAAATTCCTTCTCTACCTCCTTTTCAGCTACAAATCAACAATTTTGTTCCAGGTTGAAAGTTGAAACACATACAAACGCTTTCAAAAATGGGTCGAAAGGGGCGGAAAGTCAACGGTAATGTTCCAACTTGCTCTTTGCATGAAACGAAAGAAAATTAACGCCCCTACAATTTCTCTTTATGAAAAAATCCGGCAGACCGTGGCGGCCCAAAGTCGGCAGACTGCAATTCCTAATCGATATCAAGTGTGCAATTTAAAAAGTCATCAAGTTGCCTTTAATTTAAATCCAGTATTAATTTTTGATTGTTTACTTGAATCAAGCCTTCTTACCTAAGTATCTGGGGCATCTTTAACACATGCGTATAAGTATAGACGTCATACACAGGGTGTCCAAGCGAAAACTTCGACCTCAATACTATAAAAATTCGCTCGGACAGGTCGACTTTTATTTCAAGGAGGACACTTAAATCCGTCCTTGACGGAATTTTACAACTCACCCCCTAATCCCACCTACTCTCACTTCAAAATTTTAAACGGCAACCCCCCACTAGATACATCATTTGAAAGCTAATTTTATCACCAATCCAACGCTGTGACAATTTTTGATATTTGTTTAACTATAGCGCCAAATTTTAAATTACATTAGGACCCTTTGTAAGGTTTTGAAATTCTCTGTAAACTGATGCAAACATTTCTTAAATCCACTCAAGTGGCCAAAAGCGAGTTGTCAATTGAAGCTGTAAAAAACTGAGGCCGAGCTGAAGTTAATGATTTCAATAATTCCAGTGCATGAAGGGTGCCAGTCTACGCAGTAGGTAAAACAGTCCGGCTGTATAATCGGCTCTGCTAGTTTTAAGAATGCTGTGGCACAAGAATGACAATAATGACTAACAAATAAATAATTTGTCACAAAATGTCATGAGATGAAAGCGCCCAAAAGCACCAGATGTAGTGCATTAATCACCAAAATTGGCAACCCTTAGACTCCACGACCGTTATTTTCGTTTAATCACGTTGATTCGAGTAAGTATTCATGGATGTCTTTCTTTTATTAAAATCATCAATAGTAGAAAACTTCGGTTTCGCCCGAGGGGTTGACCACTATGGAAATATGGTTGCTTAAATGCAGTGAACTCTACGTTATACAACAACTGGAACGGACGCTCAATGCACACAAAGTGAGGCAGGCCTAAGTATGCAACCTGCAGTACCTACTTTAGGATATCTATCTCTGTCTGACACAGTACATAAGTGTTCGATTTAAATAATTCTCATCAGTGAACTATTTTCCGATGAAAAGGTACTTTTTCTTGCAACGCTTCATTAGGCAGTGAACTCTTCATTAGGTAATAGTACAATAAACAGATCAAAAACGTGTATTTCGATTACTTTAATACAGGATAGCAAAAATTGTTTAGGTAACAAGAACAAATAATAAAGAGGCTACAATGATAATTACGAGGGGTGCTTTAAACTAGACTTAGACGGGTTCCAGTTATCTGTTTCAATTGCCGTTATCCATTTTTTGAGCACTTCTGGGCGATTTAATGGAAAACTGAAAAATAGTTATTTTCGAAAACATACCTAATAAACAGCAATTCCCTACCTGTGAAATTGCCTTTTAATTCTTTTATTGTGCTGATTTGTGCATCCTAATGCTGCACAGGATGTAACCATTAGGAATAAAATATAAAAATTTTGATGGAAATAATTCAAAAATTGATATTATCGGATGTAAGTTAGAGAGTGACACAGATACCAAAATAGCGCTTTCTCTATCGGCTTCACAGTTGCCTATGCTGGATGTTAGGCAGCATCCGTTTCAGTTGTTGTATAACATAGAGTTTACTGCTGAAATGTTGAAAAATATGAAATGTGGTGTACAAATTTTTGACGACTTGTCAGCCCCTCGGCTCCGCCTAATTTTTTAGAGTTTCAATTGACTACTCGCTCTTGGCTCCGCCAAAGCTAGCAAAACTCCGGCTTCGCCTCAGTTCTTTACATCTTCAAATCACTAAGTAAGTAAAAATTAATAGTGTTTGGGCCGACAGCTGAATGGTATATTTGTCAAATTTTGTACTGTCTTTTGGTTAACGTGGTAACGGGCAACGTGGTTTTCCAAAACAATCGGTTGTGTTTTGTGGTGTCTCAGGTGGTGTTTAGCAGTATTTTAAGGTGTATTAAGATTTTCAGGGGTTAATTTGCGTGTTTCGTTAATACGCATTACTTATTAGATAAGGGAGCAAGCAGTACGTATTCCACTTTCTGGTACGCATTTTACACATAATAAACCAACTATCGATAACATTACACCCAAAAATACACAGAACTTCGTTAATGATGGCGATCCTACCCTACAGGGAGCATTTCACTTGTTGGCCGATAGGGGCGCGCCACAATTTGTTATATCTTCAGGATCGTTCTTCATGTGCACGAGAGCTTTTATTATTTTTGGCAAGAATATTTACTATTTGCCAAGTTGTTTTCGACTTGTTCGGGTTTTCATGTAATTATTATATTCGTTCTTGAAATTGTCACTCAAATGAGAGAGCATTTGAAGCGTACTCAGAAGGCTAACTAATAAGGATTGTTAAAGCGACAACTATGAGGTTTCCCGTGCAATTTTTGTATTACTTCACTGGAATCTTCTTGCAGGATATCGATATTGAAATCTCCAGGTGCAATACTCTTCATGAAAAATTTCTAACATCAAACGTGAAACTGATTCATCTGTCAGCAAGTTTTGACCGAGCCAGCGATAAATCGGCCCTCGGTTAATTCATATTCTTCATCTGAACATGGTTCTTTTTTTCACAGTCCAATCGTCAGTTTACGGTATTGAGCAAAACTAAAACAAAATTAAAACATGCAGGTCCATATTATTTTTTGTAGATTTTGTCCCCTTGGGTCAATCGCATTAGAATTCGACACGGAGGTAAATGCGAGTAGTGTAAGGATGATGAAGGCGCCGGGAAAGCGGGCTAAGCTCCATCATCATTCTCCTTTGAACGACAAGTTGAAATAACGATTTCGGGATGATGGATTCCGTGGGTAGAGCGAATCGAAGGGGAAATAAAAAAATTGCGAGAATAATTGTCTCGAGGTGATTCGGCAGAAATGAATGGGCATAGTAAGTAGGTAGGTACCTTGCAATGATGGCAGCGGTGCGCGATGGAATATGACTGGTCGCAGTCGTATCTGGTGAGGACGTTCGAGTGTCCGCAAGATATGCGTCCGACCAGTTTGTCCGTCATGACGAGGGCGTCCAGCATTTGTCGGCATAGAGGGCCGCCCTGTCGTAAGGCGTCTTCAGGCAAGGCCTGGTCGACCGCGTGCTCACAGCAGTGGCGCATCCGGAGTCCGTGCAGCCTGGCGCGCCTGCGCTCGAGGTCCAAATCAGGGCCGCACACCTCCTCTTTGTGCGATTCTTGCAAGTAATAAAGGCACTGAGTAGTACTGTTGACGGGGGGGCAGGGCGGCGGACAGAGGGGCCCGGGGTCCTCGTTGTCTTCACAGACGGCCCACTGAAGGTCGCCGGAGACGATCCTCTCGAGCCGTTGCGGCGGCGGCGGAGTGGCGGCGAACGCCAGACCGGCCATCAGGAGCAGCGACAGGCCCGCAGTCGGGGCCCGGAGCATTCTGCGGTGGCGGTGGTGGCGGCGGCGGTCACGGACGCCGGGAGCATCGCTGCGGCCGTTTCCACCACCCGGGGGCCGTGCGCCGGAGCCCGCTAGGAAACCTGGACGAGACGGCGGGCCCCCCGCAGCCCTCGCTCATGCTGCATGCTCGTCGGAGGGCCCGGACCACATCACATCACTGCACTCCGCGCTGACCTGCCCACAGCGGCAATCGCACTAGAACTAGAACTTTACTACTCCGAGATCACGGTGGGCCGCCATCTTGAGTTGGTTGGTTCAGTCCTCCCCGCCCGGGCGCGAGCTGTGCCGGCCGTCTCTCGCTCGACACTGACACGGCGGCGGCTGCGCTCGAATGCGCACGCGCGCCCTTCAAATCGATCGCCGCCGCCACCGCGCCCGCCCGCCCCCGATCAATCGTCAACATGCCACCTCTCCGCCTCCTCCTTTCCTACATCGCACCTGCCTGCGACTCTTCACGTCCGGAGGAACAACTGTGTCGCGTTCATCCGGCGCATACACCCCATTTTGCAGGAGGCATACTGCCATAGATAACCAATAATACTTACGTATAAAGCGACATCTTGCATATATTCTAGTGAAACCGAATTACAGCGACCTCTTGTGGCCTGGGAGAACTTCTTGGAGGGAAATTTAAATCCAAAGACAAATTATTCACCTGGACTCAGTTCTCTCCCAAATATTAGTTAAGTGGAATCGAGCTAATATTTAGGATGAACAGGATCCAAGGGAACAATTGCGATTTTTCCAGTGCTGCTTTGCGCATTTTCTTTCTAAAAATGTTAATAAAACTCAGGCGGCTGGCGTAGGCGAGTTACATGTTGGCTGTTTTAGGCTTAACTTTCTTCTTTTATCCGAATATGCAATGAAAAATGGTGGTTGCTATTTGCAATTTCGAAGTTGGAACCTAAGACGTCAATAATTTTGATAAGATTCAGGATACGTCAATTTCTGTATGAGCCAAATCATATAACTGTACCTCGCTTAAGTCCAGAGATATCAATCCTGTTCCATATTCACCCTGTATATAGGTATCGTCAGCAAAGGCCATACTTTCATCTTCCATGCTACCACACCCCCGTCTTGTGCGTTTCTGAGCACCTCTTCCACATCAATCATGTAAATGGAGAACAGTGTCGGGCTTTTCTGTCCGAAATACTTTTGATAGGTTTCCACTTACTGATACCTGATTTTTTGTTTCCTCGTAGATATCTTCTATTCTGTTAGTCAACTGCGAGTCTATGTTAAGTTAAGAATTCCCATATTTTAAAACAATTTTTCTCTATTAATTGTATCGAAGGCTGAAGTCAGATCTGCAAAAAACGTACATAGCTTCCCTCCCTTTTTCTTTATGATTCAAGATACGTAGATGTTATTGTCAATGGCTCTCGTCCTTAGGGCTGAGACGAGGGGGTCCTTGGTAATTAGGTGTACTACACGTCTGTGCAATTAATAGCAACTGATGGCGATTAATGGCAATTTACGGCGAATGTTGGCAATTGATGGCGATTAATGGCAACTATACTGGTAGGTGCTAAATATGACAATCAGATACTAAAAATTTGTATGGAATTTATGATGCAAATATCAATACTTACATTTAGGTAAATTCAGATTGTTGTCTCTCGTAAATGTGTCGTAGTACAATCGACTGGATTCTGTCATTTCCGTAAAAATTGTGTAACGTTATTAATGAATAAAGTGTTACAAGATGCTTATACTTGCATTAATAAAGGATGAAAATATAAGTTTTTCGTGCACGAGAAAAGGATGGAGCCTCGGATAGAGCTATAAGCAAAACTCCATTGTCTCTACATGTGCCATTGGGTGGAATGAATAAAGAGTTACAAGATGCTTAAACTCGCGTTAATAAAGGATAGGTCCTTTAAGGCACTGGTGGGGGTTTATTGTGCTTGGCCCCGTATGATGCGCATGCGTTGATCTTGTGTCATTTCTAGTGCATTTATACGTCATCTGTCACTACTGTCAACAGAATCTGGGACCTTTCACGTTTACCACGTGCTATTTTAACCTACAATGATGATAAATGACACATAACTGACAGTAGACATTCAAGTAAATTCTGTCAGCGGTCAAAAAAAGACTGCGCATACGGCCATACATGGCGTCATGACGTCACGCTTACAGGACCTATAGAAATACACGTTTTTCTTGCATAAGATAAGGATATAACTATGAGCAAATGCTAGCTTACCGTTTATTCATACGATCCATTGACTTTTTTTGGGTAGGTTATTTTGTAATAATTGTAACAAGTTTTTATATATTATTAATGCAGTTACTTAAAACAAATGGGCGGGTTTTTCCACAAAACATCTTTAAGATAGGAGTAATGCCCCAAGAATATTAAATATTTATCAAAATTGAAAGGATAATGTACACTCGAGTGCAAGTGAACGTTTTAACGATTTGTCAAAACTAGTAGGCAATGACGTATGGAAATATACATGGGCATTGCGAGTGACATTGACTAATTTTGACGAGTCGTTAACTTTATTCACTTGCACCCGAGTAAACATACAGTGCTTTTCAAAAGTAAGGAATAAATTCATGATCTTTTTCGAAAGGAACATTTATGAAATATCCTCGGACAGATCAAAGTCAACCACTTCCGGTTTAGCCGGAAATGATCCTAATTTTGTATTCCCAAATGGGATCATAGGTACTTTTTTCTCAACGGATTCGGAATCTACGATCTTTTATGAGTCAGTAACATGTGTCATACCTGACCGGAAGGGGATTCACGGCCATCCTAGATTTTCAAAAACATGGATTAAATCGGTGAAAAATTGAGATTTTTGAAAAACGCAAAAACACGACATTTTTTTTTCGATATAAATTCAATTGTACAATTAGGTACTTTTTTAAAAAATCTATTTATTTATTTCACATTTCTCAATAATGTTCAAACAAAGTTGCAAAAAAATTAAGTGATTGTAATTGGGCATTTGAATTGGCATCAAAAAATTGGCAGTCTCGGAGCCGGCAGAAACTTCTACTTTTTCACAGAATTTGTAAATGTAGCATTTAATTCAACAATTGGTTCATTTCAATATTGACTATTCAAATTGCCGAGTTAAGTGTAGCCTTCTCAGATAAATGTGTAAATGGAAAGCAGTTATAATTGAAACCTTCCGTCATTCCAAGCACGGCCAATTCTGATCGTAAATTTAAAAAAATGCAGCAGAGAAGCGGCTGGAACCTCCCCATCGCGCGGATCTTTGTATTCTGTGTAGATAGTAGTCAATTCAACAGATTTTTTTTTATCCTTATCGTCTGACGTCTGTGACTAATTTCGCAATTTTCTGACAAATACCGACATCACCTCGTACATCATCACCCATCACATTTGACAATATGTTCCTTTTAAGGTTAATCTTTTGCCAACTTTTTGACAATAACTGCCACTTTATGTCATCCACTGTCAGCCTGCTCCCTTTTAATGAGAAAGAATTTTTTCAATATTTTCCACTGAAATGGCAGAAACTGTGAATACATTTTTAGAACCAGAATTTGATCGTCTTTCTAATGGCGACATAAAAAAGAGGCCTTGTATTTAAAATTTTAAGTTGATATGCTTAAATGGCAGTTCGCGTGGGCCAACTGCTCCCAAAAGCCTTTCAGGTCTTCAACGGGTCACCTAATCTCCATGTACCAAATTTCAGCCAAATCGATTCAGTAATTTGGGCTATAATGTGTTTTTACTGTTATTATAAAATTTCGATTTTTTGAACCAAACAGCGCTAAATGCGAATTAATTTTGTCCTATTTAAAACCAAGATTTGAAGACCCTTCTGATGGTGACAATAAATCTTTCAAAAACTTGTTTTTAATGGTTTAATGATTGAATAATTTTAAATTTGGAAATTGGTGTGCCAAAAGGACACTTTCCGTGAGTCGATGGAATTCAAAATTTGTTCAGCTTTTCGAGGTGTAATACAATCCCTATGTGCAAAATTTCAGCCAAATCGATTCAGGGGCTTGGGCTGTACCGCGATTTTAAAGTTTGATAAAAATCAATTTTTTTTTAAATTTTTGGTCAAAAGGGCACTAAGAATGAATACATTTTTAGAAGCAGAATTTGAAGGTCTTTCTTATGGTGACGTGAAAAATGGGGGTTTGCATTTAAAATTTAAAAGTTGATGTGCCAAAATGGCATTTCCGGTTGCACGATTGGCTCCAAAAGCTTTTCAGATCTAAGTTGGGTTATGAGATGCCTACGTACCAAATTGCAGCCAAATCGGCCCAGTAGTTTTGGCTGTGGCGTGTTTACAAACGTACGTACGAACATACACACAGACACATTTTATAAACCACTTTTCTGGGTTCCTGAGACCTCAAAACGTGGAGATCTGGTGCTATCTCAAATTCGAAAATTTTAGTGATTGCAGTAACCTCCCATTTTTTTTAAATTGTGATGGGGTTGGGGAGGTTAAAAATGTCAGGTTACACAAAATGTAAACTAATAAAAACAAAACAAGTGAAGCGAAGAACCCTTGCGAGGAACCGACTTACCGGGCATGGCCGACTTGACTTAGCAAAGAGGTTGCAATGGGGTTGCACTAACAAAAAGCGCTGAATTTGCTTGCAAAACGATCGTCAACAAGTTTTGCAACAAATTCAAGCAAGATTTTGCAGGAAATTTCACAAATTGCATTACACTTTCGAAAAAAAAAACGGCGAAGCGCGGAAACTTGACAGATTTACTGTTTGACACTTACTTTGACAGCCAACGCTGCCAACATTACCGGTAGCAGAGCCACCAACCTTCAAACTTTATATATTTTCATGTAAGGCGCCTTCCTTTTACACATTTATCTCAGTAGCCTGTTAATCTCAGCAATTTGATTGGTTCGTTTGAATATTGACCAATCAAACTGCTGAGTTAAGTGAACCTTCTCAGATAAATGTGTAAATAGAAAGCAGCTGTACCTACTTATCTTAAAGTAGGTTTTCACTTCGCGGATTGCGGATTTGCGGAACAGTTCGCGATTGGTCAACTTTTGAAAATCTTCAAACATTTTCAAAAGTTGACCAATCAAATCACCTTTATTGTAAGTATCTAAATATTAGGGTTGCACCCATTGATCTAATATTACTATGGATGGGCCCTGCCGTGTATTCTTTATCTACGCCTTTTGTCCGCTAAACAGAGATCGGTTAACTCACTCTAAGCTGTTTGTCATGCGCGAATTTGTACAGCTTTGGCCGCTTCTTGTTTTTACAAGCGTCTGACACATAATTTAGAAAAAGATGGTGATACTGCAGGGTGTCTATGAGTTGAGAGTGACAGCAATATATACTCTTGTCTGAGATATCTTAGAGCCAAGCCTAACTCGAACCAGCCACATCCACAGTTATATTAGATCTATGAATAGTAATTTTCGAATGCTCGGTCGGCCTATTGAATTTCTTTATATTAAAATATAAGTTATGTTTTTTTGACAATGTAACGAGGACCATACTTTGCTTTTAGAACTGTGTTTGTTTAGTCTTAGGAATGCATCATATCAGTTTATAAATAAGTAGAGGGACCAAGATGCTTAATTCACAGTTTTGTGATTGAATATAATCAATCTCTAATACTCAGTTGTAAGAAGACGCTCGAATAAAGCAGTTCGGCTATCAACTTGCGTTTTATTAATTAACAACCTGGATTTCCATGCTCTGCCAATAGGTTATGGACCCAGGCTAATAAACGCGATATTTGTGTGCACAGCTTACGCGATTATTGTCGGGTGTGCAATTTTTCGACTTGAAATTGCACATCTAATCTAAGCCCAGCTGCTGATTAGTTAGTACCGGTCATGTGGGATAACTTAATATTTAAAATGCAGACAGTCTATATTAGTTGCCCCATTTACGGTTAGACATTATTTGCTTATTTCTTGAATTCGCGGGAGTTGTTTGTGGTAATTATTATTTATAAGCACAACTGATATTGAGGGGATAGCTAATGGAAAGACATTTTTGTCATTTTTCACTGAATAGCCGAATATTAAGTGGGCGCCACATAGGCTGTGTTATGCTGTGCTATTTTTCGCATAGGAGGTAGTTTGTCATTGCATGGCATGAAAGTGTTCACAATGTTCATGTCCGTAAGGTCGATGCTGTTAGCTGTCAGGGATATTTGACAGCGTACCATAGTTATAGGTTAGCCGAGTTGTTGCGTTTTAAATCCCTTGAGAAGTTGGATATCCGGCAGTACGACATTTTCACTACCTAACCTCAAATCTTGAAGCTGATTGCAGGGTATTTAATGCACTTCTGTCATGAACAGGGTCGACATTGGCACGGAAGTTAAAACCGAACCAACTTCTGTGCGGCTCTGTGCAAAAGTTCAAACATATCAAGGTCATGAAAACACAGCATAGCACGTCTCATGTGCAATGTGATCACTTCTGTTGGAATTGTATGTATAAACTTCTGTGTTTTGCATTGACATAGCACATCACAAGCTATGTGGCGCCCGCTTTAGACAATCATGCTATTCGGCCGAATAAGCTAAATACGCGAATCATAACCGAATATTCGGTGCAACCCTAAAACATAAATACCTTCAATCTAGTAAAAATGCCGGAAACGGCATTCCCAATTTGAAAAGGATGTAGATAAATGTCACACAAAGCGCCACCTGTCGGCTTTGGGATGTACCAATCTCGACGGCAAATTCAAAACCTCACCAAGCAACTTGATCATTTTCGGGTATTTTTTATTATTGTTCTTAACAATAAATAATAAAAAAGATAACAGACACTGGCAGGATCTCCATTTTACTTAGCCACTCGCAGTTACATCACATTTCAACTATCAATAAAAATTATTTTAAAAATCTCAGTCTCGCCTCGTTTATAAAACGAATTCACTTAAACAATCGTACGGGACAACACTAACAATGTCAAGGTCGTTAAAACTAGAGATGAGGTCACTACGGCACTTCCGCTTTGCCCGGGGTTGACTTGGTCGGCCGGGGTGGGGGTCTGCTCGTGGTGCTCGCCTACAAAACGAATTTCCATTATTTCCACTTTTCTTGGCGAGATTTTCGTGAAAATATTTACAAAATACATTTTGATGGTGATAAATGAAGGACGACACATACTTATAAATGGATTGCGATGCTCGTCAGTGGCTGGGGGACCGACGGTAGTTTTCTGGAATGCAGCCGAGCCCATTAAACAAAATTAACAAAAAAAAAAACCGTACTAAGAAAATTATTACAAGTGGCGGAGGTCTAGGGGAGGCAGAGTGGGCTCAGCCTCCCCAAGCCGAATTCTGCCTAAAAAATCATTTCTTTCCCATGTTTTACTTCGAACTGCAATAATATTGATAATAAATACATGAAAAAATTTTTCTGCCACTGTTATAGTAATTTTTCGTACAGTAATGATGACTGAAGCTTTCTAGTGACGCTAACATTCCTCAAGAGCCGTGCAACCACTGTGAGTGCGTGCATTAGTAGCGTTTCAAGTGAATTAGTGAGTGAAGCACAACATCTACATACATTGATGAAGAGAGCGATTGGTTACTTTTGTTAGTCGCGATGCTTTACCTGCATCTAAAATATTGCCGTCGACTTCCTGCTCGCTCTCTTCATCGACGAGCCAGTCCCTAGACTCACTTGTGCCGATGGTGCCCTGGGGGGCGCTCTTGCACCCGAACCACCAGTAGGCGGTGGCGCGGGGAAAGGCGGGATTGACTTTATCGACGGCAAACGCCCTATCGTTGAAGCGGTAGTAGGCGTCGTTCTTGTAGAAGTAGGTGTAGCCGTT
Source organism: Pycnomerus fuliginosus (assembly GCA_963924575.1). Taxonomy (NCBI): domain Eukaryota; kingdom Metazoa; phylum Arthropoda; class Insecta; order Coleoptera; family Zopheridae; genus Pycnomerus; species Pycnomerus fuliginosus. The sequence goes on along the minus strand of OZ004619.1, from coordinate 25,550,479 downwards.
CGTCCACTGGAACGCCGCGTCCAGGCTATCGGGCACCCCCTCCCAGTTCGAGATCGGCTTGGGGTAGGTCGACTTGACGGGAGGTCGCTGCGATGGGTCGAACCTCCAGAACTTCGAACCCTTGTAAAAGTAGATTTTGCCGTTGCCGCTCCATACTAATGCTGCGTCGAGGTCGTCGGGGATGCCCGTGAAGCCCTCGGAGATGTCTTTCGGGTATTCGCCGTCCATTTTGCTGCCCTTATACCTGTTGGATGTAAGCTTGGTTAAAAAAGCGTTTGACACTAATGAAACCGGTAAGAAATAGATTTTAAAAACATTTTCTTCTTAGGATGTCAGAAAAATGTCTCAACTATTTCAGTGTGCAGATTCACGTACAAACTAGGATACATTAAAAATATTAAAATGGAGGAGTTAACCGCAAAGCAAATTTGTGTACACAGAATCCTGAACTTTGAGAAAATCGCTAGAAATTTCTAAAACTTTCCTCGAAATTCCCGAGAACTGTACACCAAAATCGCTAGTGATTAACCCCTCGCACGGTAGTCCTGCGAGGTTCTCCAGGGGAGTTTTTACTAAAATGTAGAGGATTCTTTTTTTGACAAATTGAAACAGGGGTCACAGCGATTTTATTGTACCCACAGTTTTCTGGAATCTTGGGTATTTTCTATGAATTTTGTAATTTTTTGCCGCTTTTATCAACTTTCAACCATTCTTTTATAATTAGCGACACAATTGTGCCTTGTGGTGAACCCATTTACACTACATAAACAACTGCTACCAATTTTGTCGACCTTTTGGAACTTTTAGCAACTTTAAACCAATTTTTTATAACTATCGATATAGTGTACACAATTTGCCTTGTGGTTAACTCCTCCATTTTACACTACCTAAACAACTGCTACAAATTTTACATTTTAATCAAATATTAATAATTTTTTTTGGAGGACTTCATTTCTACGATACTTGCCGAGGAATTAACCACTTAACAATTAATTGATGTATCCAGTTCTCTGGAATTTATAGTATTTCCTATTAATTTTGTCGACCTTTTGGAAGTTTTAGCAATTTTAAACCAATTTTTTCATAACTATCGCTGTAGTGTACACAATTTGCCTTGTGGTTAGCCCCTCCATTTTACACTACATAAACAATACCTAAGCATTTTCAGTGTACTTCAATTCTACGAAACTTGCCGACGGGTTAATCACCTGGTAATTTTGGTGTATCCACATTTCCTTAAAATTCAGCGTTTCTTGCAATCTTCAACGAATTTTTTTGCAATGATCGATTCAGTGTATACAAATTTGCCTTGCGGTTAATCTCTCCATTTACCGAGGAGTTAACTATTTAGCGGTTTTGACGAACAGTAGGTACACTACGCCGGTTCTAGCACAGTCACGTGACAGCTTGCAGCGCCACCTACCGATGGGCAGGTGAATTACGCACAGGAATAAATAATGTCGGTACTTACAGGAACCCATAAAGTCGGTAACCGCAGATGGTTCTGATTTGACCAAATTACCGACATTACAGATTTTCGTAATTTAGCCGAGATCAGAACCATCTGCAGTCGTCTGGCTGTGCTAAAACCGGTTTCAGACAACATGGCGAAGAAAACTGAACATTCAGAGCCCACTGAGGATTTTGACACTCACTTCCTTAAAGAAGTATGTACGTCCTCCCGTTTTTATAGGTAAATAATTTTTAGTTTTAAATTCTACCTTTGAATTGTTTCAAATGCGAGCGAAGCGAGCAAAGGAAATACGCGTCGAAGCGCGAAATATTTCGCGAGCTTTCGGCTTTTACTGAATTTTGCTTAATGTTGCATAACTGAACGTAGCCACGGTATGCGGTGTTGCCAGCTTACGCTTTTGATTTCGAATTCGAATCTTCAATAATTGACCATGCAGAGTTGTTAAAGAGGAATCAAACTCAAGTGCGAGAGAAAGCGAAATACGTTCAGGTGCAGCCGATAGAAACGGTGAGAGTTTTCGGCTTTTAGCCGAAAAGAAGCGGTCAGTGACATGTGGTTAACCCCTCTATTTTACACTACATAGACAACTTTCTATCTTAATCAAAAAACATTTTTTGGTGGACTCCCAACTTCACACGATACTTGTCGAGGACGAGGGGTTAATCACTTGACGATTTTGGTGTACCTACAGTTTGGCGATTTTTAGCAATCTTTAACGATTTTTTTCAATTTGAACCTACTTATTGTTGTCTCCAGGATTTTGGGAATTTTTTTGTCAGTTTAGGTGACTTTGTGGCAACAATTTTCGATAATATTGGCAATTTTTGGCAACAAATTTGCTTTACCACGGTTAACCCCTCTCTTCCTAACATACAGGGTGTCTCAGAACGCTCGCACCACTTTCTAATGGAGTATTCAGGATTAAATTCTGAGTCGATCCGTGTTTTTGAAAATTTCCATGGTCCAATAGTTCTCGAGTTATAAGAAATTTAAGAGGACCAATCAGATTTCAGCTTTGAATTGCTTCATATGATTATTTTATTCATTAAGTATTGAACCAATCCAAAGGAGCATTTAGCATACCAGTAATCCTGATTACAGTGATAAGACTACAACGTCAACTTGACACTACTTATGGTGGGTTTATGCTCACTTAACATTTAACATTCAACATTTACCACTTAAGATTTATGTAGTTAAAAGTGAGGTTATTACATAGAAGTACTCATTGCAAGTTTACGCATGATTTAAGACTTAACATTTAAGATTTACCGTATTTAACATTTAGGGGATGGCCTTGAAAGATCGTTAACTTGAACTTTCTTAAATCTAAAATCTTAAATTTTAGGTGTAATGACATGTGCGCTTGCGTGAAATTGGTGATTTTGGAAACGCTGTTGGTAGTTGGTGGAAATTTTCATGGTTGGTTGCACTTCTAAGGGTTTTTGATTTGAATTTGTTTTCCCATTGTTTGTTTTTCCTTATTTTTCATTTTTCGTGAGTGGTGAGTGTACGATACAACAATAATAATGGACACTGAGTGGGATGATAAACAATTAATTAATTGGGTTAGTTCGGCAGTTCCCACAATTATGGAAGAAAGATTCGGCTAGCTTCAAAAACAAAGAATAGAAACAAAATGCCTTGCATAATGGCAATTCCCAGTGGTAGGACATTTTTTATTATCCTCCCCAACCTTATACAATTTTAAAAAACATAAAGAGTAACGTTGAACCTGTGTGATGTCAAAAGGTCTTGGTTACATTTAAATTTTAATTTTCAACATAAACGTCGCAGATTTTGATTAAATCTTAAATGGTAAATCATAAATGTTAAATGTTAGGTGTTAAATGAGCATAAACCCACCATTACTCAATACTTTAATTTATAAAATAATCTGCAAAATACGATTCGTAATTTCTTGGTTGCCTTGTTGAGTCGTCATGGATGCACTACTTGTCAAATGGTAGATTTTTTTAGGCTAAAAAGAGGACGAGAGCTCTCGTAGTTGACAGCCATTCGGACGTCAAAACCCGCGGCAATCAAGAGACTTCTCGTCGTATTACTATTGATAATTTAATGTTAGATGCACTGTTTCCTAGGTAACAAGATACTATCAATAAAAATTTATATTCTTGTATTTTGTTACCTAGGAAATAGTGCATCTAACATTAACTTACCTTCTGAAGCAATACAAAGCTGAAATCTCATTGGTTCACTTAAATCTCTTATAGCTCCAGAACTATTAAACCCTGAAAATTTTTTAAAACACGGATCGACTCAGAATTTAATCGTGAATCCTCCATTACAAGATGGTGCGACCGTTCTGAGATACAAGGTGTAAACGAAAGTTTACCGGTAGATTCTTCTATGAAAAATATGGAATAAGTTCCTTTGAACATATGTCGAAAAATGCTTCCTAAGGGAGCTAGGGCCCCCTAAAGGGGCCAGTTTGAAAGTGGTGTTTTCTCAATATCTTCAAAACGATTAAAGATAGTACCGTAAAATGGGGTATCTTTCGCAAATCTTTGATGCTGAAATTATTGCTGTGGAGATAATTTTAAGATTTTAAGATACAGGGGGGGGGGGGGCTTAGGACTAAATTTGGTCAAACATTTTTCTTAGTCCTTTTTTCTCAAATTTGACACCAGAATCTGAAAATATGAAGTTTTTTACGTAAAAATGGTACTCTTGTGTTACATCAATAGGATGCACCATTTTCGAAAAAAAATGGCTCCAAGATTTGTGATAGAAGACATCAAAATACCGTAAACAAGTCCATGGGAGGGTTCCTTATTTAATTCTAGGAAGAAAAGTTCTTATGGACATGTGTCGAAAAATGCTTCCTAAGGGAGCTAGAGTCCTTCAAACAACATGCTTTCCAAGACCCCATTTGAGAGACCATAGCTCCCTTAGGAAGCATTTTTCGACCCATGTCCAGAAAAGCTTTTCTTTCTAGAATTAAGTAAGAAATCCTCCCTTGGACTTGTTTACGGTATTTTGATGTCTTCCATCACAAATTTTGGAGCCCTGAACCAATGAAGAGCCATTTTTTTCGAAAATGGTGCATCCTATCGATGTCACACAAGAGTACCATTTTTACGTAAAAAACTTCATATTTTTAGATGTTGGTGTCCAATTTGAGAAAAAACGACCTATAAAAATTTTTGACCAAATTTAGTCCTAAGCCCCCCTTGTACTTATGATCAAAATCTTAAAGGTTTCTCCACAGCAATAAATTCAGCTTCAAAGATTTGCTAAAGATACCCCATTTCACGGTATTATCTTTAATCGTTTTGAAGATATTGAGAATACACCACTTTCAAAGGCCTTTCAGGGGCCCTAGCTCCCTTAGGAGGCATTTTTCGATATGTGCTCATAGGAACTTTTTTCATAGTTTTCATAGAAGAATCTACTGGTGAAATTTGGCGACGAGTTTCGTTTACATACCGTATATGATATAATATGGCACGTTCAATCAAGCAGTAGGTATCCTATGCCGGTTCTAACACACTCACGTGACAGTTTTGCAGCGTCACCTAACGGTGGACTTACAAATACCAGTAATTTAGCCAAGATTTGCAGTTATCGACATGACAGATTCCTGCCGTGGCAGAACCGGCAACATGGCGAAAAAAACAAAACATCAACTCACCTCCAATACTTCGCCCCCTTGAAGAAGTACGTCTTCCCGTTTTTGTAAGTAAATGCGGCGTCGATGTCTCCCGGCAGTCCCGGCCATCCCTGAGAGATCATTTTGGGATAACCGGGAGCCACGCTGTCCTCGGTCAGCCTCCAGTACTTGTTGCCCTTGAGGACGTACGTGTAGCCCTCTGCCGAGCTGAAGATCGTGTCGACCTTGGGATTCTGACAGAGGGTGCTGTCGCTCGACGGAGGAGGTGGCGGCTCCTTGCGGCCCGTATTCGTACTGCCGTCGTAGTCGGGATCGTCGTCGTGATCGGGGTAGGAGGGCTTGACGGCGCCGCTTTTTTTACCGTAGAGGGCCTGGATGCCCTGGACGTCGTCCTCGTTGAGCTCGAAGGCGGGATCGTAGCCGCGGTAGAAGGGGGCCATGAGGGCCGCGCGCACGTCCGAGTGACTCAGACCGAGCGAGTGGCCGAACTCGTGCGCCGCCACTTGGAAGAGGTTTGTGCCCCTGTAACTGTTTATGGACCACTTCTCGGCGGCGTCGAAGTGGGCGTCGCCTCCGAACACCTGTAATTGTTTGGGCGATGAAAAAGTGGGCTTTGGAAGACGGACGTTTGACAGTAATGACAGTTCCAGCGCTTTAAATGTCGCAAGTGTCAAAAGCTGTTCCCAGATTTCACACTGCAATTTTCGTTTATCCGATGAAAAGTCCACGCAAAAGTAGGCTTTGGATAACAGGTGTTTGACAGTAATGACAGTTTCTGCGCTTCAGCTGTCATTAAACAAAACACACGTTCGTCTGATTTTCACACTGCAATTGTTTATCCGATGAAAAGTCCATTCAAAAGAAGGCTTTGAAAAACAGGTGCTTGACAGTAATAACAGTTTCAGCGCTTCAGCTGTCATTAAACAAAATAAAACACCCGTTCGTCTGATTTTCACACTGCAATTGTTTATCCGATGAAAAGTCCATACAAAAGTAGGCTTTGAAAAACAGGTGTTTGACAGTAATAACAGTTTCAGCGCTTCAGCTGTCATTAAACAAAACAAAACACCTGTTCGTCTGATTTTCACACTGCAATTGTTTATCCGATGAAAAGTCCATACAAAAGTAAGTTTTGGCATTGAGTAAATCGTTTTGGAAAACAGGCGTTTGACAGTAATGACAGTTTCAGGGCTTCAGCTGTCATTAAACAAAACAAAACACCCGTTCGTCTGATTTTCACACTGCAATTGTTTATCCGATGAAAAGTCCATACAAAAGTAGGCTTTGGAACACAGGTGTTTGACAGTAACGACAGTTTCAGCGCTTCAGCTGTGATTACGCAAAACAAAACACCCGTTCGTCTGATTGCTTTTTGTGTTAGTGGGTTATCCGATGAAAAGTCCATACAAAAGTAGGCTTTGGAAAACAGCAGGTGTTTGACAGTTCCAGCGCTTCAGCTGTCATTAAACAAAACAAAACACCCGTTCATCTGATTACTTTTTGTGTTAATGGGTTTTCAATGAGTGGCCAAAAGGTAATTGTGAATTTTATTTGAAAATTTCCACTCTCTCCCCCTATGCTGTTTAAGGTATAATGCCCTATTTTATAAAGCACGAAAAAGTTTCTGTATACAGTCCGATCAAAAAAATTTTATTTATACATACAAAATTTGGTTTAACTTTCTTGTCTCTAATCCCAGATTTCCACTTAATCGATATGTGCAAGGTAATTTAGCTGCATATACTGTAAACATAGAAACACATTAATTTCTGCATACAGCCCGACCAAAAAAACACTAAGAAACTCCGACTATCGTGGCCAAGGTAACCGTGAATTTTTCTCAAATTTTCTACTCACTTCACTATTTAAGATATAATTTAGCGCTCTACATTATAAAAATTGAAAAAAATTAGTTTTTGCAACTAAAAAAATTTCCATTTTTGTAGATTCTAGAAGACAATTAGTTCAGGTTTTTTCTCTTTAACCAAAATACTTGCAAAACTTGTGGCAAAGGTAATTGTGAATTTGATTTGAAAATTTCCACTCTCTCACTACTGTGAAAAGTAATTTAATGCTCTATTTTATAAAACACGAAAGATTTCTGTATACAGCTAGATCAAAAAATTTCCAAGTAAACATACACAATTTCGTTTAACTTTCTTGTCTCTAATCAAAACACCTAAAAACTCCGACTGTTATGGACGCATGGCCAAGGAAATTGTGAGTTTTTATCAGATTTCCACTTACTCGATATTGTTCAAGGTAATTCAGCTGTTTTGTCTATACAATACTGTAAACAGAAACAAGTTAGTTTCTGCATACAGCACGACCCAAAAAATACTAAGAAACTCCGACTATCGTGGCCACGGTAATTGTGATTTTTTCTCAAATTTTCCACTCACTTTACTATTTAAGATATAATTTAGCGCTCTACATTATAAAAATTGAAAAAAATTAGTTTTTGAATACAGTGCAGCCAAAAAAATTTCCATTTTGGAGATTCTAGAAGAAAATTAGTTCAGGCTTTTTGTCTTTAACCAAAATACTTGCAAACTCGTGGCAAAGGTGATTGTGAATTTTATTTGAAAATTTACACTCTCTCCCTGGGGGAGAATTCTTGACCCTTCGCTTATTAGCGAACGTTCGCAGTTGCTAGGACGCAACCAATCACAGAACTCGTACCATAGCAACTGCGAGAGTTCGCTAATTAGCGAAGGGTCGACAATTTAGGCCAACAAATTAGTTTCTGCATACAGTGCGACCAAAAAAACACTAAGAAACTTCGACTATCGTGGCCAAGGTAATAGTGAATTTTTCTCAAATTTTCCACTCACTCTACTACTTAAGGTAATTTATCGCTCTACATGATAAAAATGGTAAAAATTAAGTAAATGTATTCGGTAGGACCAAAAAAATTTCATCTTTTGTAATTCTAGAAGAAAATTTGTTCAGGTTTCTTGTTTTTAACCAAAATACTTGTAAATTCGTGGCAAAGGTAATTATGTAATTATGATTTTTTTTTTAATTACCCACTCTCTATACATACTGTTCAAGGGAATTTAGGGCTCTATTTTATAAACAACGAAAAAATTTTGTTTCTGTATACAGAGAAGCAAAATGTCGTCGCCAGGATAATTCTAAACTTTGTTTAAACAATAAACAAAAAACAAGTCGATCAAAAAAATTTCCGTTTTCTGAAAAAGGAGAAGAGAACTCTATTTCAGCCCAATCGATAAAAGATCCCGAAAATTTGGCGTGTTATATTTACAGTGTTATTCGGAAAATATGTGATTACGGTAAGAGAAACAAATGAATTACTATCTGTCAAAATGACGTTTGTCCAAAGTTAGTTCGTATTGAAACAGTTTCTCATTGTTGTGTGCCATCTTGACTGGTTGATCTTAATCGATAGTGAGGCAACACACACTTAAAGATCTGTGATTTTTGAACGTTGTGAACACAATTTTGTGGATCTCAAAAGTGATTCTGCTATTGACTTTGATTCAAGAACAAAACAATTTGGAAAAGAAGAAACACCAGATAAAATCAAAACGAAGATTGTTCTAACTCACGGACAGTTATTTCTTTTCGACCTCGCAGACTTTAATTTTTTGAAAAAGAAAAGTTGCAATAGATTCTTGATGCATTATTGGAAAATAAAACAATTCGCTCCAGCAATTCTCCGTATAGTAGCCCGATAGCTCTAGTTAGGAAAAAGACAGGTGATACATATCAGATTATGCGTTGACTTCCGGGAGTTAAATAAAATCACAATCAAGGACAACTATCCGACTCCTTTAATTGAAGATCACCTAGAAAGACTCCGCAACAAGAAATATTTTACGCCCTTGGATCTCAAAAATGGTTTTTACCATGTGAAGATGGAAGAATCTTCCAGTTAAATATACTTCTTTCGTTACCCTTCTTGGTCAGTTTGAATTGAATGTCTTTTGGGTTAACAAATGCACCAAAGGTTTTTCAACGCTACATTCACCAAATTTTTGAAGATTTAATTAAGACCAATCGAATCCTAGTGGCTACCGAAACTCTTGAAGAACACTTCAACATTCTGTCTGAAATTTTTAAACTTGCTGCGAAGTTTAAGTTGGAATTTCGTATTGACAAATGTTCATTTTTAGGACAAGAAACTATGTATTTGGGGTATCTTATCAATCAATCTGGTATCAGACCCAATCCGCAAAATGTACAAGGTGTAATTAATTTTCCAATTCAAAAGAACCAAAAAGAAATACAAAGATTTCTGGGGTTAGTGTCCTATTCTCGAAAATTTATTTGCCAATTTTCGATAATTGCAAAACCCCTTTATGATCAATTGCGGAAAAATTCAGAATTCACTTTCGGTCAAGAACTTTTGCAAACTTTTGAAAATCTCACATACTTGTTGACTTCAGCTCCAGACTCACCGAGAGCAGAAACTGAACTCCACTGCGACGCAAGTTCCTATGGATTTGGATCCGTTCTCCTACAAAAACAACGGTCTGGAAAATTTCATCGCACGAGCGAAACAGAATCTCGTTATCACAGTTTTGAACTGGAGTGCTTATCCATTGTATATGCCATTATTCATTAAACGCTTTCATACCTATCTGCAAGGAATTCATTTTAAAATAGTAACGGACTGCGACAGTTTAAGGGTGACTTTAGCAAAGAAAGACGTGAATCCCCGTATTTCGCGTTGGGCGCTTTTTCTTCAACATTATGATTATGAGACTGAGACGGAAAATAGAAACTCCTCGAAAATGGTTCATGTTGATGCTCTCTTAAGAAGTCATAATATTCTGGTGTTAGAAGAAAATACTTTTAAACAGAACTTATCGATTTCTCAAAGTTTAGATGAAAATATCCAAAAACTGAAGACCAAATTAGAAACTGGGAATGATCCCTTTTATGAACTCCGCAATTCTTTGGTCTATAGAAAGCATAACGGCACAATTTGATAAAAAACTTGGTCACTTAGGCCCTGAGAAGACTACGGAATATATAAGTAGAGTTTATTGGTTCCCGAATATGAAAGAAAAAGTGAAACAACACATCAACAACTGCATTAAGTGTATTATGTTCTCTCTGAAGAATGGCAAAGGCGAAGATGAGCTGCACAATATTCCTAAAGGGGACAAACCATTTTATACTCTCCGTATAGACCAAAACGGCTTCCGGAAAACGTATGTTTTTAAAATTGTCGATGGTTTCACCAAATTTGTTAAATTATATGCTGTAAAAAGTACCGCCACTAAAGAAGTAGTCTCCTATCTTCAATCTTATTTTAATCACTACAGCAAACCTCAAAGAATTGTTTCCGATAGAGCTTCATCATTTACGAGTAACGAATTTGAAGATTTTTCAAAGAAACTGAACTTTGTACACGTCAAAAGAGCCAGTATTTCTCCGAAGTCAAATGGCCAAATAGAACGAGGACGATGTCTGGTCAGGATGGCCGAGTTGTAACAGTTTCTCATTGTTGTCTGTCATCTTGACTGGTTGATCTTAATCGATAGTGAGGCAACATACACTTAAAGATCTGTAATTTTGTGAAGACAATTTTGTGGAATAACGTATTTGTTTGACCCTCTAAAGTATGTATACATACTAACTATTTATAGACAAGCGTCCTTCCGATAAATTCACTTGTTTTCATAGCCTCCCATTATCATATATTTTCTGAATAGCACTGTATAAATGACGAAAAAATCTAATTTTCGTACACAGGCAGATCGGAAAAATCTCAACTTCTATAGATTAAAGAAGAAACTCCGGCCACCGTGGCCAGGGTAATTGTGAATTTGTCTTAAATTTCCTCCTCTCTTTTTGTATAGTCAGTTCAAAAAATTTCGATATGCGTTGGAGAATTTTAAGATTTTCAACGTTGGTAACAAGAGTTCAGTTCTGTTTTTACTGCAGTTGGCAACTTTTCTCACCAAACCTCTTCCTCAGCAAGCTTACATTAACAGAAACTAAGGTTAGGAGGTAGTAGATACTGCTTGCAGCTGGCAACACTGTAAAGGATTGTAAATGACGATTTAGGGACTTTCTCAGTCACAAGGTGGTTACCATGTCGTTTCTATTTTGACCAAGAGTGGAGAAATCACTGTAATTTTTCAAGCGGAACAAATACCGTGAGATCGTCTCAATTTACAAACGACGCAAGTGACATAATAACAGCTTTTTCAATAACGTATTAAAAAAAGGAAATATTGCAGTCACCTACAAAAACAACCCTCCCACAGTAAAATATGCTACTTTCCGCACTACAAAAAAACTTACTGGAAAATAGGCGTGGGCCAAGGTCCCCCCGGGCCCGTCGAAGGGATCTCCATCGCCGTGCTCGCCGCTCTCGAAACGAATCTCAATATGGACGTTGCCCTTCGTCGGCGTGAAGGTCAGATCCGTGTAGTCGGACCAGACCGAGAACGCCCTGTCGATCTCCTTGTCCACGTCCTTTGTGTTCAAATTTTTCGGATATTTGGAAATTTTATACGTCAGACTTTTCACTTTCCATCTGCTTCCTGGAAAAAATTGACACTTTACGTCAAAAGTGACAGATGTGGGTGACTTTTACATTTGACAGCCAATTGACATTTCGTTCCATAATTTACGTCAATTTGACATTTCATTCCGTAATTTACGTCAATTTGACATTTCATTCCGTAATTTACGTCAATTTGACATTTCTTTCCATAATTTACGTCAATTTGACATTTCATTCCATAATTTACGTCAATTTGACATTTCATTCCATAATTTACGTCAATTTGACATTTCATTCCATAATTTACCACAATTTGACATTTAATTCCATAATTTACGTCAATTTGACACTTCCTTCCATAATTTACGTCAATTTGACAACTAACTGACGTTTCGGCGTGGTATTTTCGCACGTCCTGCGCGAACCCGGCGGAGCATGTGTGCACGAAATTAATCTATTATTACAACGAACGCGCAATGGACCAAATCTCCGCACGGACGGGCTCCCAGCGAAATTTTCCGCGGGAGCAGTGGGAGGCGACGTCGAAGACTCGTCTGGAGCGCTGTGCTCGCATATTCACACAAATAAACGCTCCTGTTTGTTTGGTTTTGAAGGAATTTGGACGATAATGTAAACGACAGGATGCACTCACCTTGCAGGGCGTATCTCTTGGAGCGGTTGTCGCCCGTTCCTACTTTGTCCTTGACGCCGCATCGGGGCAGGCTCATCGTCTCCAGCGTCGTGGGGTCCAAATCACCTGAAAAATTGCCAGAGAGTTTCAGAGACGGTTCAAGTTTTAAAAAAATTTTCTTGAAAATGAACAAAAATGACAGTTGAGACGCGCATTAACTGTCATTAGTGACAAACGAAGCTCTCTTTTTTTGAAACGCTTGGTATATTTCAAAAATGTGAGGGTGCCAAGTTATGGGCTAGAAATCGAAATTAAAGCAAAAGGAAAGAAGTGTTTCGAAAAAGTTTGGGGATAAGCTGTAAAAAAACAGAAATAGCCGAATTAAGTTTTCGTCAGTTGGTGGTACTGGATAAAACAACGCAAAACAACATGAAAATTTTATTTTCGTCAGTTGGTAGTAATGATTTTGTACTTTTGAATCCCACACGGTTCAATTTTGTACTTTCCTAATTGCAGATTGGCGACACTGAAACTGCTGAACTAATGATATATTTTGAAAGATGCGGTTCATTTAATACTTTTTTACATATTTTAGGATTGATGGCACTGAAATAGGTAGCTGACAGCTGTCATCTGTATTTAAAGAGACGTCAACGCAGGCTACTGAATTTATATCGTGTGAATCATGCTTACTAGAAGCCAAAATTCGCATTTGGAGCATCTAATGTAATTTTTCGGTCCAGGGGACCTATACTCGACAAGTGCATTTTTCCACTCGTATGTATGGTTTGCGAACGCTAAAAAGCGTGCTCGCAATCGTTCGCCTATTCTTGACCCTTCGAAATGTGTAATCGAAAACGGTCCCGGTGCACGAATTTTTTAATGCGTACGCACAACATGGCAATGCTGTAATTCATTGGCGGATTTGTTGATTTGCTGTGGACTTGCTCTCTTTTTAAAAATTTCAGGCCGATCTGGTATCGAAACTTATAAAAAGAATAGTTGTGAGCGGGGTTGTGAGATTTTTCAGTATTTTTAGTAATAAATAGACGTATGTAGATATGTTAAAATCACCGCCTCCGAGAATGCGCACCTTCGAACTTGGTGCCCCAGGCTATGGTCTATTTGGTTTAGTTCGGATTGTTGATGATGATCCTGGAAAAACCCAATGGACATGGGAAAAGAAAGATGATAAACAAGAGACGAAAACTCAATGAAGAAAAATGCCAGTGTAGTAAAATCTAAAGGAGAACTTTTGCTATTCATTATCTAGCCCCAATCGGCACAATTATTCTTCTTCGATGACAGGAAACATCTGATAATTTCACAAAAGGATCTCGACCTCAAATATCTCGACGCTGCTCATAAATCCATTGTGCTGCTTCTTCTCTATTTTGCAATTCGTCGAATAATAAATTTATAAGAAAACATCGGTACCTGAGAAGTCAGAACGTCAAAATTGACGGATGAAATCAATCGGAGCACTCGCATTCGCAAAACGTTCGCCAAATGTGTGCTCGCTGCAATATACGAGCACTCTAAAGTGATGCGAGTGTCCAAGAATGTACAGGGTATTTTTTTATTATTGTCCCACTTTTAAATTGGAATATCTCCTTTATTACTTGAGCTATTTGCCTGAAATAAAAACAGGTTGGTAGACCGTACCCACAAGTTTTGTTCTGGAGCTAACTCTCAGCGATCACCGTTGGATCTTACGCGCTGTGGATGCAACTTGCTTTTTTTTAAATGGGACACCCGATATATTCTTGCACGGATCGATAGAGAATTTTCTTCTGATTTCATTGATATAGGGTATGGGGTAGTTGATATCTGGGGTTGATAGTTTTCGAGAAAAAAAATTAAATTTGAAATAATCGGACCATTAGAATCCACGAGAATGTCTAAATGAAAATGGCAATAATTTTGAAATTTTTAATTTGTAATGTTTTAAGGTGAATGAATCAGTTACCTACTTTGTTACTATGATACTAAAGAAAGTTACAATTTTCTTAGAATACTCAGACCTTCACTACATAGCCATAAGTTATAAAAACAATTTATTTCACGATTTTTTTTCTCGAAAACTATCAACCCCAGATATCGACTACCCTATATAAATCACATCAGAAGAAAATTCTCTATCGATCCGTGTAAGAATATACCGGGTGTCCCGTTTAAAAAAAAGCAAGTTGCATCCACAGCGCTTAAGATCCGACGGTGATCGCTGAGAGTCAGGTCCAGAACAAAACTTGGGAGTGCGGTCTACCATCCTGTTTTTATTTCATGCGAATATCTCAACTAATAAAGGAGATATGACAATTTAAAAGTGGGACAATAATAAAAAAAGACCCTGTACAACTGTCAAGATCGCACGAATAAGATGACATTGCGCATTCGTATGTGAACTTTCACGGGTCGAGTATAGGTCCCCTGTATTGAAACGTGCAGTAGTTGTGCTGTAGGTCTTTACTTAGTAGTAAGTAATAATTAGTTGCTTACTGAAAGTACAATTTACACTAACAAAATAAACATTGGGGTCACATCTGCACATTACATCATGTTTTATCGTGTAAATCAGGGTTAAATTAGGTTCTAGATTTACATGTGTAACGCGGACTTTCCAAATTACGTAATACAAAAAACCGAAAGACCACTTCACAGTAAGTTGGTGTTCCAACTAGTCAGATTTACACTAAGAACTGTCGGTTCTGTTCGAAATTTTTCTGTGTAACTTGTAAAAGGCCACAATTACACGGTGCAAGAAAACGAAAAAATGATTCAGACCGGTGTTTCAAAAAGACCGATTCACACTAAAATTTGCCAAAACTCACGATCACGTACAAAAATGCTGGTGTTGCAAAAAGTCCGATTCACACAAAATAACTTTCATGCAATAAGTTTAATAATAATAATAAATCCGTTTTACACTGTAAAACAAGTCTATCGATACTTTTATACAGGGTGTCCGGAAGTAACGATGAAATATTTCGGGGGGTGATTCTGCAGCTCAAAATATGAAAAAAAGTTCCTATAAACATGGGTCCGGAAATCACTCCTAAGGGAGCTAGGGCCCCCTGAAGAGGGCGCTCAAAATTCGATTTTGATTTTGTCAATTATTAAGTTTTTGCATACTATCTGACATCGATAAGCAACATTAGATTACTTTAGATACTAATTTTTAAAATCCGTTCAGTTTTGTAATTTAATAAAAATCGTTTGATAAGCCTAGGAAATCAAATGGATCTTTAAATCTAATTTTTTCGAATACGGTTGATCCTACGGTGTCATAACAAGAGAGGCTTTTTTATGTAATTTTAGTCAGGAAACCATATTCCGGTGAGAAATTGTCTAAAAAATAACACGTAAAAAAATTTGGGTGGGGAAAGCTGAAGCCCCCCCTAATTTCCACGCCCCTGGTTGAATCTGCTTTTGGTAGAGACCATAATCTGATGGCGCTTACTGATGTTAGATAATGCGCAAAAAGTCGTCACTGTATCTTAAGCGGTTACTGATTCATTCAATAAAAACCGAATTTGAGGCGCCCCCTTCAGAAGACCGTAGCCCCCTTAGGAACGATTTCCGGATACATGTTTATAGGAACTTTTTTTATATTTTGAGCTGCAAAATCACCCCCCCAAATATTTCATCGTTATTTCCGGACACCCTGTATAGTGTGACGTCGGACTTGTCAAAAGCCACTATCACACTATTATTCATTTATTCTAGATTATTCTACTTACACCGACGTTTCAAAAAGACCGATTCACACTAAAATCTGACAAAAGCCACAATCACTCGATGCAAAAATGTTGGCGTTGCAAAAAATCCAATTCACACAAAAGAACTTTCATGCAATAACGTTATATGAAACTTTATAGTGTAAATCAGGATCTATGGATAATTTTGGTTTACAAATTACTGTGTAAGTCTAACTTTCCAAAAGTCACAATTACACAGTAAACCAATGATTTACACTGGCGTTTCAAACAGCTCGTTTCACACTATAAAACAAGTTTATCGAACTTTTATAGTGTGAATCAGACTATGGATATGTTGGGTTTAGATCTTTCTGTGTAAGTCGGACTTGTCAAAAGCCACTATCACACTATTAATTACCTCTTATAGATTATTCGACTTACACTGGCGTTTCAAAAAGACCGATTCACTCTAAAATCTGCCAAAAGCGACAATCACGCGATACAAAAATGCTGGCGCTGCAAAAAGTCCAATTCACACAAAAAAGCTTTCATGTTTATATGAAACTTTTATAGTGTGAATCAGACTATGGAAAATTTTGGTTTACATTTTTCTGGGTAAGTCTAACTTTTCAAAAGTCACAATTACACGTAAACCAATGATTTACACTGGCGTTTCAAAAAGATCGGTTTATCGAAACTTTTATAGTGTGATGGATATGTTGGATTTAGATCTTTCTGTGTAAGTCGGACTTGTCAAAAGCATCTATCACACTATTATTTATTTCTTCAAGATTATTCTGTCAGGCTTGGCGACAGCCTCAATTAGTCAGTACAGCATTTTAGCATTTTTTTTTAAATTGGCATCGTGCCTAATTTTACCTCGATATCTACAGTAGTGCAAAAGTTTGGAGGTAAGATTATCCCGAAACAGAGTCAAATATAACCAGAAATAGCCATTTTAAGTTTTCGTTAGTTTGTAATATTCAAGTTAACAGCACAACGTTAATGAAAATTTTGATTTTTGGTAAGTGGTAACAATGGTTTTATTTTTTGAAACTTACACCACTCAATTTCGTACTTTCCTATGATTTCAAGTTGATGGTCCTCCCTAAACAGGACTTAAATGGTTAATTTCTTACGCAACTTCACGTTGGCAATACTGCCGGATTTCCATATTTTTCAAATCTGCGGTTCATTTCGTATCTTTTCAAAAGTAGGCAACACTGAAATTGGTAAATTAACGGTAATGTGTGAAGTACTTTTTTAAGGTTGGCGACGTTGATTATTAATTATGATCAGGGAAGCTTTGCTGAAGAATTTGCTTTCTATTACCTCAAGTTGGTAAACCTGCTTCGAGAACTCAAGGGAAGGGTGGTAGCACTGCATTGATGGTTCTGCTGTTGGCCGGAAAACAACTTCAAGGAAAATTTAAGTATGGGCAGTTGGGCTTTCACGGAAATTGAAGTTGGTAACTCTGCTTAGGGAGAACTATCGAACTTAAGGCAGACGATAAGTAAAAATGCCGTTAAGAAAACTTTAATTAACTTCGCTCGAAGGTTGGTAACACTACCGGAAAACCAAATTTAAATTAATTCTTGGACAGTTGGTAATAAGTAAGTATCGGGGTTTCATATTTTTTAAGGTTGGGAACATTGGAAGTGATCTGGTACCTTGCAAATTCAAAGTTTTCAAATTTCTAGGTTAGTTACTTATCTTGACAAGTGACAGATGACAGATCAGCGGATAGCTTTCAAAGCCAACTAGACAAACACCTTAAAAGTTGGAAAACTGAAGAGTAAAAAGCATCTGCTCAGGTGCAACCTTCACCGTTTAACCCATATTTACGCAATAATAATTATAACGATAAAACAACAATACACACATTACGTATGCAGGCACTTGTCACGATTAATAAATCCTAAAAAATATTTATACCTGTAACGTCGAGACCCGCGAAACTTTGAAAATCCTCGACCGCTTTCCTCAACGCAGACTCGTCCAAAAGGGCGCTGGAATTTCCGACGCTTCTCGACGTTGCCCCCAAATATCCATATTGCGACAGGTACAGCTGCAACAGACAACACGGTTTACGTAGGTATATTTATTTCTCAACACTATCTAACGCAAATTTGTTCGAAATGTTTGAACAGCGATAAACCGCGCATTAATTAAGACAAGTTGTAGGGAGCTGCTCCCCGCGAGGTGAAAGTTACAAGACGTTTTTCGGGTTTTTCTTTTGTTGTTTTCGCGATAATAATTATTGATTTATCGAAACACCGGAAGTGGAGAACATTGTTTCACAGTTAATGGCATTTTTGAGCGAGATCCAAACTTGGCGAATGATTCACGCACGGTGTCTTTTTTCTGCTAATTGTACGTAAAAAATAAAAAGTTGGTCGTGACTCATGCGAGATATTAATAGTCGACAAATTTATTTCTAATGAATTAATAAACAATTTCGTTCGTGGCACTTCCTCACGCTCATTATTTAATTTACAGACATTACTTGAACCGCAACCCATTATTTATAATAGGAAGGCTTTGGAAAACAAGTGTTTGACGTTCATAAGTTGTCTTAACTGTCATTAGTGTCAAACGCTTGTTTAATTTCCAACGCCTCCCTTTACCTTTTGCACCGACAAAAGTCACGTAGAAACCGATCTGGGAGCGTTTGACAATAATAACAGTTGAAACTGTAATATTTGTTTTCCAAAGCCTCCCTTTATCATAAGAAACGGACATTTACGTAAGATATCAAGAGAGCTATTTATTACGAACTGTTGCTTTTGTTTTTATCCTTCGGTAGTTTTGTAACATTTTTAACTTCTACGCTTCAGCGCAGCAAGTTAATAAAATCGATCGAAAAATCGATTGGCAAAAACATTAAATCTTTACGTTTTAACGTCCTGGGAATCCGAAAAAATTGTTTTGAAAAATGTCTGTGTTCTCTGTGTGTCTGTCTGTGACCACGCTGCAGCTCAAACTACTGAACGTATTGTGATGAAATTTGGCACACATATTCAGTGGGCAATTTGTAAGTGCTGATTAGATTTTGGGCCACATCGGTTCACGGAAACTGCCTTTTTGGCACATCAACTTAAAAAATTTAATAGCAAACCCCCATTTTTCGCGTTACCATATGAATGCTCTTCGAATTCTGCTTCTAAAAATGTATTCACATTTGTGCCCTTTTGCCCAAAAAATGGTGCCGTGAAAAAAGCTATGAGTAACTATATTTTTATTACCGGATTTGATAGCTGATTTTTTTTCAAGTCGAAAACCTTAGTGCCATTTTTTCGAAAAATGTCATTTTAGTGATAAAATGGCCCTTTTTTGAATCTATTTTACGAAAAAGCATATTCTTACTATCGGATTCTATAGTTGCTGCAGTGACGGATCAAAAACTTTACTGCCATTTTTTCGAAAATTGCCATTTTAGATGCAAAAAGGCGCCTTTTTGAGTTTTTCTTAGCAAAAGAGCAATTATTATTATCGAACTTGGTACCTGTTGCATTACCGGATCGAAAACCTTAGTGCTATTTTTTCGAAAAACATCATTTTAGGGGTGAAAAACATTTTAATTTAAATTTATTTTAGTAATAATTAAGCGCCGAGCACCATGCGCACGCGACACAACCACCTATTACGATCGTTTTATAATTGTTATAACAGCTGGTTAAAGTTAATTGATACATTTTTAAAATTTTTCTTACTTTGACAATATCATAGTTTCAAGAGAAAAATTCTGTTATAGTTTCTTAGTATTTTTGAGACACTAGTCGACAGATTTGAACTTTATGCTGGCAATTCGTCAAGAGAGAACACTGTTTGCAGGCTTTTAAGAATTTTGAGTTCTCGCGTTTTTTGTATTTCATCTTTTTTCACATCCCTTATTGACAAATTCCAAGATGTTCTTACTAGAAAACTAAGTTTAAGTATAGACTTTAGTTATGTGAATAATAATTAATAATAAACTGCGTTCCCTCATTTCTCCTTTTTGATTTTATAGACTTTCACCTACTTATACAATTGATGTTTCTATTGTTTTTTCTGTTCTTTAATGGACTTTATGGCACATTTTTGATATTTTATCTTTATTCGCATTCTTTATTTGCCAACTTCGGCTAAAATTTTGACAATTTTGAGAACTTGATGGTTTTCCTAGTACCCCCCCGCTTTATTTGGGCTTTAGCGTCATTAATTTTGAAATGAAGCTCAAGCCCACAAAAGTGTTTTGACATTTTCGACGATATCCTCAATAACTAGAAAAATAGGCTTAAAGTCTATAGATTTTCCTTCTTTAGGGTTAAGTTAAAAAGTTTAGCAAATTTTGCTTCATACATTAATTAATAAAATGTGTTCCTTCATTTATCCTTTTTGTTCTTCTTTTCACTTTGCTATTGTGAACCTTTATTTGCATGTCTAATTAATTTTAACTTCGAATTTTACAGAAAAATCAATACTGCTCAAATCGTATAGTGGGCTAAGCAGATTTTCAAAATAACGCTCGACTTCAAGTGTGAAATATCGTTTGTAAGTAAAACACGCTTAACTGAGCGAATGACTTTTTGACAGCGGTAGGACCAATACAAACCGAGAAAAGTTAATTTTCGTTCAAGAAATCAAAAAAAAATCATGAAAAATGCAAAAAATCCATTTTTTGTCAAAATTGTTTAATTCGAAACTAGTTTAATAAGAAAATTTCGAATTTTACAGAAAAGTCAATATTGTTCAAATTGTATAGTGGGCTAAGTACATTTTCAAAATAACGCTCGAATTCAAGTGCGACCTATCGTTTGTAAGTAAAACACGTCTAACTAAGCGAGTTTTGATATCGATAGGACCAATAACAGCCGAGAAAAGTTAATTTTCGCTCTAGAATTAGTTTTTAAAGTGTTTAACGATTTTAACAGGAAAATAAGCTTAAAGTTTGTATGTTCCTTCATGCACTCATTCATTGTTCCTTCATTCTTCCTTTTCGTTTATCTTTTGACTTTTGCGTTCTATTATGCTGATGTTTTTATTTTACCGTTTTTCGCATCCGTCGTAAATTTTTTGAGGGTTAAACGACAATTTGCGATTTTCGTCAAAATTTTGACAATTTTGTAAGGAAGAAAATAGGTTTTGCTTAATTTCACTTGCAGAACTTCTCAAACATAAATTTCCTAAAAATCAATTTCTTATTCACCTCCGACCTTTTCCCATCGATCCACCCGACCAACAATTTCAATATTCACGGGCTGTTGCCAGCAAGTCTTGTAAGCTCACCTCGTCGTCCTTGCAGCGATAACAATACTTCGTCTTATTATTGTCTGGGTATCATTTTCCAGTTCGTGTAAGAAAAAGTTCATGAACATTTTAAAAACGAATAATTTTCTTTAAAAATTTCGGGCATGAATCGGCAATTTTTTCCCATCGAACGCGATCTAATGGAGCACTTCCTCCGCTTTTTCAAGGTACTGTGTCCATTTCCGGGTAGGACATTTAGTCGGAAAACCTTGGCAGTTATGATTAGCATGCGGCACAGTACCTGGATGTACCAATATCATCCCAGCAATTACCGATATAATTATTTATTGTTGCCGAGGTAAAGACACATTACGATTTCCGCCCGACACGAAGAACGGACAGACGTTACCCAATCCGACGGTTATCCAACAAATTTTTGCCCAATGGAACCGTGCCTAATTGCCGCGAAATCGATTTGCCAAATGAAACAAGAAATTCTTAGAAAGTCCAGAAAATTGGGTAATTGTAGTGCTTGCCTGCCCGTCGATAAAAAAATTAAAGTTTTTCAGCATAAAGATGCATTCAGTCGGTTGCATGAGCGAAGGTCTTAATATTTGCTTTCCCATCGATTGACCCGACTGACTTCGTGGAAAATTTACGTAATGGTTATCAAAGGATCTGTTGTGAGGAAGATTGATTCAATATTTTCATTATGCTACTGGAAAATCGTTTCTGCTATTTTGTTGTCTAGGCGTCGTTTTTGAAATCGTCAGAAGTTATTTTTTTTTAAATTTCTAAAGCAATTTAATAAAATCGATCGAAAAATCGAATCGCCAAAAACATCAAATCTTTACGTTTCAAGGTTCTGGGAATCCGAAAAAGTGGTTTTTGAAAAATGTCCTTGGGGACCTTGTTTCAATTTATTTTACCAAAAAGCATATTCTTACTATCGGATTCGACAGCTGTTGTATTGCCGGATCAGAAACCTTTATGCAATTTTTTCAAAAATTTCCATTTTAGGAACAAAAAGGCCCCTTTTTGAATTTTTCTTATCAAAAGAGCATATTATCATTACCGAATTCGATAGCTGTTGGTTAAATAAAGTTAAATGCTACATTTACAAATTCTGTGAAAAAGTAGAAGTTTCTACCGTCTCCTAGACTGCCAATTTTTGTTGTTTAGGCGCCGTTTTTGAAATCGTCAAAAGTAAATATTTTTTTTTATTTTTTGATTCGGAAGTGGTGATGACGAACCTTGCCTGAATTTTTCGATTGACCATCAGAACGAAGGTGACTAATTGGACGCATGCTTGCGGAAATAATGAATAAATAATCTCGTGTGCGCTTCATACAAATGTATTTTTATTTTTTGCTTTATTACACGTACAAAGGTCAATACACAAGAAAACAATGGTCGTCGACTGTTATTTTCGCAGTCGATTAATATTCCGGGGCAGTCCGCGCGTCCTTGGAGGCAGCAGCCACATTTTGATTTTTTCTCGCACAAATTTTTAAGCTCATTCGAGTTTCCTGTGCATTCACTCCCGCGGCTTAAAATAATGACTGAAACATGTGCGAAGATCGTCTGTGTAATCGCTTGCGGGCAATGAAAATAATCCGTTCCCGGAAACGGATCGTAATGAGGCGCAGAAAATTCTCTTAATAAAGCGTTATTATTAGTATTGATCCGGCTGAATCCGACTATTAGTAAGTCTGAATGGTGGAGCGCGTCATCGATTAGAACTGCAGTTTCAGGAAAACAAATTAATGGCAATTATACACGCAGCGCTAATGTACGTACAAGGTCTTGGAAAAAATCTGTGCACCAAAATTAAGCAAAAGAAACAAAAAACTTAAAAATGTAAAGATTGTTTAGTTTGAGCTTATTTTAATGAGAAAAAGTTGAATCTTGCTTTAAACAGACTATTTTCCAAATTGTATAGTGGGCCAAGTAGATTTTCGAGATAATGTTGGACCTAGAGTGTGACCTATCGTTTGTGACTAAAACACGTCCAACTAAGCGAATGACCCCATTTTGATAGCGATAGGATCAATGCCAACCGAGTGAGTTATTTTTTTCTCTAAAAATTAAGTTAAATAATGAAAAAATCACGCTTTTTGTCAAAATTGTTTAATTCTGAACTGGTTTAGTAGGAAAATTTCGAATTTTGCAAGAAAACCAACACTGTTCAAATTGTATAGTGAGTTAAATCGATTTTCAAAATAATACCGGACCTAGAGTGTGACCTATCATTTGCGACTAAAACACGTCTAACTAAGCGAATGGCCCCATTTTGATAACGCTAGAATCAATGCCAACCGAGAAAAGTTATTTTTTTGCCTAAAAATCACGTAAAAGCTCGAAATTACAAAAAACATGCTTTTTTAACAGAACTGTTCAACTTGAAACTGATTTAATAGAAAAATTTAGTATTTTGTAGGATCAATGCCAACCGAGATAAGTTATTTTTTCTTTAAAAATCAAGTAAAAGAAGCTCAAAATTTAAAAAAACGTGCTTTTTTCTGAATTGATTAGTTTGAAACTGGTTTAGTAAGAAATTTCGAAATTTTGCAGAAAAACAAACACTGTTCAAATAGTATATTTGTAACTAATACATGTTTAACTAAGCGAATGGAGCCATTCCCATAGCAATAGGAGAGATACAAACCAAGAAAAGTTAATTTTCGCTTTAAAAATCAAGTAAAAGAAGCGAAAAATTGCAAAAAAATGCTTTCTTGCCAGAATTGTTTAATTTGAAACTGGCTTAATGGGAAAAATTCGAATTTTGCACAAAAACAAATATCGAAATTGTATAGTGGGCCAAGTCGATTTGCAAGATGATGATCGACCTTGAGTGTGACGTATCGTTTGTGACTAAAACACGTCTAACTAAACGAATGGCACCATTTTGATGGCGATTGGATGAATACCAACCGAGAAAGGTTCATTTTTCTCTAAACATCAAGTAAGAGAAGTTCACAAGTGCAAAAAACATGCTTTTTGTCAAGATTGTTTAATTTGAATCAGGTTTAGTAAGAAAATTTCGAATTTTGCAGAAATTGTATACATAGTAGGTTAAATCGATTTTCAAAATAATTGGAGGACCCCGAGTGATACGTTTCCTTTGTAACTAAAACACGTTTAACTAAGCGAATCGAGCCATTTTCATAACAATAGGAGCGATACCAACCAAGAGAAGTTAATTTTCGCTTTAAAAATCAAGCTCAAAATTGCAAAAAATGCTTTCTTGCCAGAACCGTTTAATTTGAAACTGGAACATAGGAACATTTCGAATTTTGCAGAAAACAAATATTGTCTAAATTGTAGAGGGCTAAGCTGATTTTTTAAATAATGCCGGACCCCAAGTGTGACCTATCGTTTGTGACTAAAACACGCCTAACTAAGCGAATGGCACCATTTTGATAACGCTACAATCAATGCCAACCGAGAAAGTTCCTTTTTTCTCTAAAAATAGAGTTCAAAATTGTAAAAATCATGCTTTTTGTTAAAATTGTTTAATTGAAAACTGGTTTAATAGGAAAATTTCGAATTTTGCAGAAAAACTAAATATGTCCAAGTTGTATAGTAGGCTAAGTCGATTTTTAAAATAATGCTGTGTGACCTGTCGTTTGTGACTAAAACACATCCAACTAGGCCAATGGCACCATTTTGGTAGCCATAGAATCAATACCAACCGAAAAAAGTTCATTTTTCCATAAAAATTAAGTAAAAGATACTCAAAATAGCAAAAAACATGTTTATTAACTAGAATTGTTTCTTGAAAATGGTTTAATAGGAAAATTTCTAATTCTGACCAAAAACAAATACTGTCTAAATTGTATCGTGGGCCAAGTCGATTTTCAAAACAATACGGGACTCGTGTGACCTATCATTTGCAACTAAGCGATTTTCACCATTTTCAAGACTGAGACTAAAATATCGACCAAGAAAAGTAACAAATGATGAAAACACGTGGCCACCCCCTCGAACAAATCAATAGATTTTCGTGTCAAAATCCGATACTTAGAGTAAACCGCTTTATCGCTTTATCTGGAGGTACACAAATCGTGAAATTCCAAGACACCCGAAAGACCGGAGACATTGAACTTTCCGTTTCGACGGCCTTGACGCGTTTTCGCGTTTCTCGCCAAAATTCAGATGAATGAAATTTTTGGGTGGGCGCGCGATTTTCCGCGATCGATGAGTAAGAATCGGTTGTAACACTGACCTCGTCCAATCTTTTAGCGCTTTAATTAAGAGGCCGTGACTCACGCGGACAGGTATGCACACACTCATTGGACTTCCGAGTATCGCTCTTAATTTTTCGTACCGGTAAGGACGAGGTGGGTGATTTGGCTTCGTTATGAATTCACTGCCATGTGTTGACCGAAAGGTCAATCTCCCCACACCTGCGGATCGCGGTTGTTATTTATTGTTTATCGACGATTGGAAAATTTAATTATTAATACACATTTTACATTATCTTAATTAGATCGATATAATAATATAAGTAAATATAAGAAAATGGGTAGAAAAAGATGAAAATTTTAAATTGTGTCTTGGAAACTAAACAAAGAAAAATGATATAAAAGACGAAAGTGATTGTCTGCTACCCAAAATATTTCTTGATTCTGCGTTCTTTCCTAATGTTTTTTTCCGTCCATATTTTCAGTTTTTGACATTTGTTTTAGTATTCGTCCCCCTGCAACTTTTTTATTTCAAGAGAAAAATATGTAAGACCATGATACAGGGTGTCCCGAAATTAGAGGATGACATCTTAAGGGGGTATTCTACGAGCAAAAAGATGAAGAAAAGTTTTAATAAACAGTGGTCGAAAAAAGCCCCCTAAGGGAGCCCCCTTAAAGGGGCCGCTTTGAAAGTGATTTATTCTAAATATCTTCAAAACCGTTAAAGATAGCAACGTGAAGTTGGGTACCTTTAGTCAGTTTTTGATGCTGAATTCATTACCGTGGTAAAATTTTTAAAGTTTTGATCATAAGCGTCCCGTACCGGGGGGGCTTAGGACTAAATTTGCTCAAACATTTTTGTAAGTCGTTTTTTATCTTTGACATCAGAATCTGAACGTCTGAAGTTCTTTACGTAAGTCTTTGACATCAGAATCTGAACGTCTGAAGTATTTTACGTAAAATTATTCTTGTTCGAAATCGCTAGGACGCACCGTTTTCGAATAAATTGACTCTAGTGGTTTTAGAGGCCGAAACTTTGTTGCAATTTTAACCAGCTATTTACCAAATTGTCAAAAATGAGTTCAGGGGTTGATTTTTTAAATTATTTTAGGAAGAAAAGTTCATATGGACGTATGGTGAAAACACTTCCTAAGGGAGGTATGGAGTATAGTACTTTGAAGAAAGTATGCTTTTCAGGACCCCATAGGAAGCATTTTCTTCCTAAAATCACGCAAGGAATCAGACCCTGAACTCGTTTTTGTAATTTGGTAAATAAACTAAAACCTTCTACGACAGATTTTCGCGCTCTAACGACTAGGGTCAATTTATTCGGAAACGGTGCGTCCTAGCGATTTCGAACAAGAGCATCATTTTTACGTAAAAAACTTCAAATGTTCAGATTCTGGTGTCAAATTTGAGAAAAAACGACTTACAAAAATGTTTGAGCAAAGTTAGTCCTAAACCCCCCCTGAACGGGACGCTTATGATCGAAACTTTAAATTATTTATCATGGTAATGAATTCAGCATCAAAGTTTTTAAGTCTTTAACCATTTTGAAGAAAGTTAGAAAAAAACACTTTCAAAGTGGCCCCTTTAAGGGACCCTAGCTCCCTTGGGGGCTTTTTTCGACCGATGTTTACTAAAACTTTTCTTCATCTTTTTGATCATAGAATACGCCCTTAAGACATTATTTTCTAATTTTGGAAGACCCTGCGTATTTGTAAATCGCATGACAAACTCTATTAAATGAGGTAGTATGTACCTGGATGACATACTAAGTCAAAATTACGATAGTCAACTTTTTTCTTCAAATTACATTCTATAATTTTTTTGCGGTTCCTGTAATGTCAAAATTAAAAATTACGATAGTCAACTTTTTTTTCTTCAAATTACATTCTATAATTTTTTTTGCGGATTCCTGTAGACATTTTTTTCTACGTTCAAGTATGTGAAGAATATACTTACATTATAAAAATTCCGAGGAAAAAAATATATTTCATAAAACTCAATAATTTTCGTGGAAAAAATTTCATTATTATGTTGACTAATGATGTCTCACCCCTTCTAGGAAAACATTTTCTTACAGTACAGTTCATTTACCTTTTCTATTGTTCATAGTAATAAATAACGTTATTCTTTTTAAGGAATTAATAGGAAAAAGGATTATCATTGTAATTAACCTACATAAAGTGTAAATAAGTTATTATTTTTTGAGAAACTATGGTCCTTACTAGGGCTGTGCGATATCGGAATTTGAATATCGAATATCGATATTTAAAATTTAATCGATATACCGATAAACCGATATATCGATATACCGACGTATCGATATATCGATATACCGATACACCGATTTATCGATATATCGATATACCGATAACTAAATATACCGATTTATCGATATATCGCCTTATATCGGTACTTATACAATTGTATCGATATCGTTACTGTGGTATTATATCTGTAATCGAGTAATATCTTAGTTTTAAGAGCTAGATAGGTATGAATAGGTAATAGACCTTTGCGATTTCCAATTCTCTACAAGTCGTTTAAATAAGTATAGTAATTCCTACCATCACTTGTTTAAATTGTTTATATATACTAATTGTTTATACACTGCACGAAAATATTGATATCTCCGAGGATATCTCCAAGACATATACGCAAAGATTCCTCAATTTTGTCAATTCATTTCAATGTTAGCCAGTTGTCAACAAATGACTGAATCAGGCCGAATACCTACTCCTACATTTAAAATAAGTCGGAACTTCAGAAATGTCATTATATACGGGACACCGGTTATCGATATACCGATATTTCGATATATCGATATATAATAACTTATCGATATACCGATATATCGATATACCGATATATCGATATACCGATATACCGATATATCGATATATCGATATACCGATATATCGATATATTACCGATATATCGATAACTTATCGATATATCGATATTTCGGTATATCGATAACACACTTTTATCGATATATCGATATTCGATATATCGATATATCAAATAAAAGTCGCAGGCCTAGTCCTTACAACGAGAGTCACGTTAGTCGATTCATTGTTTTCCCATGGCTAACTACGTTTATTGACAACAAAATTGCCAAATTGTTTTAGGAAATTAATTTTTTTTCTCAAAATTTTTAGTATGAAAATATAAACTTTCTCTACATACGTAGAAAATCTATCGGGTGTCCCAAAAAAAAACCGGACAACATATTTTTGGGAATAAGTCGGCCATTTCTTAACAGATTTGGATGAACGTGGTCTTAAATTAAAGCTAAGGAATTAGATTTTCGAACTCTCTAAGAATGGCTTACTTGAAGTGCGTGGGGATTGGTGAGAAGGCAACCAATTGTTTTGAGACTCAGATACCCTTGAAGATCGTTCTTTTGTCTTCAAAAACCTTTTTTGAGAAGTTGATTTGGTTCAAGCATTATTTTTGAGTGATTTTTTGAAAAAATGTGGTTTTCCGTATTTGCACGCTTTTATGATTTGAGAAATGGTTGACTTATTCCTAAAAATATTTTGTCCCGTTTTTTTGGGACAGCCGATACATGATGTCATTTGAAGAAAAAAAGTTGATTATCGTAATTTTGACATCATATAGACGATTTAATGACGTCATCTAATAGATTTTGTCATGCGATTTACAAATATATGTATATAGTTTTATACATATTTTTCTCTTGAAATAAGAAAGTTACAGAGGGGCGAATACCAAACTGAATCATCACCCGGTATACCAAAAAACGGGAGGTTCGTAAAAAGATCAATTCTCTCACACCAAAATTTTCTAATCGTCAAAAATTCATTCCAAAAATATACAAAATTGACACATACTGGACCACATTAAGTTACAAAAAGCAACGAAAATTTAATAAATTGTTACAAAATTATCAAGGAAAAATAATTGTCATAAAACGGAGCAAACATGGAAATTATTTATTTACTTTATTTTATAATTCGGTTACATTACGCTACTGCAAACATTTGAGGACAACAGCTATATTAACCTTTTGATTTCACGCAAGGTCAAATTACTTCCTCTTTTTTCATCGCGACGAAATTTCGATGAGAAAAATGGATTTTCCCTTTCAATTAATTTCCACATTTTCAAGGACGTCGGTTTGATACAAAATGCGGGTGAAACTAATTTCGCAATTGCGTATATCTACGCTAATTGTTCTTTATCACCTCGTAAACATTCGATTGTAGCATCTTTGAAATGTCTCATTGATAAATCGGAACCTCGTAAACGAGGGCGAGTGATTCATTCATGTTTAGCCCCAAGACGACGTGCTTAATCATTAAAGTTAACACAACCGACTGTCTGCTCGAATTATCGCCATTATCATGATTCAAAAACAAATTGCCCAACCCATCATTTCTCGAAAATCGCGTGAAACGCGCGCTCGAAAAATCAGTGACTCATTTTTATTTGTTACAGATAACGAGATTAATTCGGAATTTATTGTTCCAACAACGTTTTTGGAAACTTTCAAGTAAACATTTACGAAAATATTTATTCTAGTACTCACCAGAGCGCTGTTTCCCTGGGGCGCACCACTGATAAACCCAAAGCACGCGACGACCAGCGCGGAAAGTATCATTCTGCGTTCCATCTTTTCGACTCGACAATGAAAATCGTACTATAAAAGTACTATCGGAGAACTCGCGCTATCTCTTTATCTGGATGTGGGGCACTTATTTTGACGCATCCGCCTCTTTTCCTCAGGCACATGTGAACTTTTGGCAGTAATCTCGCGACCGAGCTCGAAATCGTTCACGCAACTACGAAAGATCGCTTCGAAATTGACTGAAACGATTTTCGACCGGTCTTGTCGCACTCGCGATGCGCGAGTTAATAGTGGGAGCCGAGCTTTGTCACGCGATTTTATAGGACTGATTCATGCGCTAGGAACACCTGAAGTCGAGACCTGGGGGGGTCGGCGAGATTCGATCTTGAGGTTTTGGGAAAGCGAGAGCCTTTTCCGAAGATGCCTCTTTTCCGTTTTGCTTTCTCACTTTTCCGAGAATTATCGTCACAAATTAATTGTACGGGCGATAATCGCGGCGATCATCACGCAAAGTTATCGTTAAATGGTCGATTTGCAGCTCAAAGATCTTCTTTTTTCAATAATAGATTGCTACGAAGGCGTAGAGGGGCCAACACAATCACTTTTTTTCCAACAAGATTTTCAATTGACAATTGTCGACCCGATAAAAGATCTGCTTTTTTCAATAATAAATTGCTACGAAGACGTAGAGGGGCCAACAAAATCACTTTTTTTCCAACAAAATTTTCAATTGACAATTGTCGCCCCGATCAAAGATCTTTTTTCAATAATAGATTGCTACGAAGGCGTAGAGGGGCCAACACAATCACTTTTTTTTCCAACAAGATTTTCAATTGACAATTGTCGACCCGATCGACAGTTATAATAATCATCTTAAGCATACAGGGTGTCCCGATAATGTTTGGTACTATTTTAACCTGAGATTCGCTTCCTAAGGGAGCTACAGCTCCTCAAAATGTGCCATCGGGAGAAGTTTTTTTTCAGATATTTGTCTACCCTGTGAATTTTATATATCCTGACATCGCAATCCACAGAAACCCGAAATAAGCTTGATATTTTTGTTTTTAAATATGGTTCAAGGCCACAGATTTTAAATATAGTGGTAGGTATTTGTTAGAAAGAGCAATTAAAACTTCAACTTTTCTATTCTTGTTAATTTTTGAGTTAAGCAACCGTTTTAGAGATAATTGAGATTTTGCGTTAATAAGCACCAGTTATTGCCTTGTGCAAAATCTATATCCTATTGGCGAGGGGCAAATCTATGAGCAAAATCTTGTACACTGACTTCACCTTCCTGCGTGATTTCACCATGATTACACCTTATTTTCCCTGATCTCACAGGGTTTTCCTTTCACCACCATGATTTCACCTAGCTTGTAAACTGATTTCACCCACAGATTTGCCCCTCGCCTATTATTGTCAAAATTAGAAAGCAAATTCGGCCTACAATTTTTTGTACCAAACGTCACCATTTTCAATGGGAAATCTCAGGTGAAAATAGTACCAAGCATTGTCGGGACACCCTGTATGCTTAAAATGATTATTATAACTGTCGATCGGGTCGACAATTGTCAATTGAAAATCTTGTTGGAAAAATGTGTTTGTGTTGGCCCCTCTACGCCTTCGTAGATTGCTGACCGTAAAATCAACTTAAATTATTAGTTTTCTAATTTAAAAAAATTCAATTTTGAATAATTGCAGGTTACATCTCACTAATGCTTATTGACGACTCCCAATTTGCAGATTTGCCAAATGCGCTCCTCGTCAGCAACTTGGCAACACTGTTGCACCATCTGTCACTTGTCCAACCAAATAACTAAGCTCCACTGTTTCACGGCAGTGCAGTGCTACCAATATTCAGTTGTGGTGAATTTACCAGAAGGTACTACTACTGTCAAATGTCCGTCAGCTGTCACTTTACTGTCTGGCGTCTGTCAACTTGAGGTACCTAATGGAAAGCATAGGAAGACTGTTAAGAATTGTTCAAAGCGTATCTCTAATCATAATTAATAATCAGTGTCGCCAATCTTAAAAAAATATTCACACATTACCAATAGTTTACCAATTTCAGTGTTGCCAATGTTTAAACATGCAAGAAAGTACAAAATGAACCGTTAGCTTTGAAAAATGCCGAAATGTGCAGTATTACCAACGTGAAACGTCATAAACCTTAAAAAAGTGACCCTTCAGTGCTGTTCAGGCAGGGTCACCAACTTGAAGTCATGGAAAGTGCAAAACTGAAGCGTGCAATTTTCAAAAAACAAAACCGTTGCTACCAACTGGCGAAAACAAAATTACTCTTTTAATTCGGAAAACTTTCACCTCCAAAACATTTGCACTACTGAAGATATCAAAATGGAATTTGGTACACCTTTTCAGTAAGCACTTTCTAGGTGTTGATTAAAAAAAGAAACAGTTAAGATTCTGTATAGTGAGGATGAAGAAGTCAGACCCGACAGAATAATCTAGAAAAAATAAATAATTTTGTGATTGTGGCTTTTGAGTCCGACTTACGCAGAAAAATATGAACCCAATACACTACAAAAGTTTCGATAAATTCGTTTTATAGTGTGAAACGAGCTTTTTGAAACACCAGTGTTCTTTCTTTTCTGTATCGTGTAATTGTGGCGCTTGGCAAATTCGACTTCTGCAGACGAATCTAAACTTAACTTACCCTGACTCACACTATAAAAGTTTAGATATTTTTTTTTGCTTGACAGCTGTTTAGTGTAAATCGATCTTTTTGAAAAACGAATGAAAAGCATTTTTTGCGGTTGGTCTTAGGAAACATCCCTAGAATCTGATTCACCCTATAAGGTTTTAGATAACAGCTTTTTCTTCCGGTTTCTTGTATCATGTAATTGTGGCTCTTGGCAAGTCCGACTTAAGCAGAAAAATGTAATCCTAAATTATTCAGCCTGATTCAAATTATAAAGTTATAGCATGACAGTGTGTGTTTCTGGGTGAACTGAACTTTAAGCAATAAGCTTGACTCAAACAGGAAAATCTGCAACTTATTTTACACTGCTCAAATTTGATAAAAAAGGAAATTTCACACTAAAACCTCCAGCCGGGTTCACAACGTCGAAATTAAACACGACATAAATTCAGTAGAATTTATGTCGTGTGAATCTGGCTTAATTTCCTGCGCTGACGTTTCTTTAAGTGGAAATGATTCAGGTCAACTAGTTTAATATAATTTAAGGTAAATTAAATTAGGATTTGTAGATCGCGAATGTAAATTATTCTTTATCTTTTGTGTTGTGTAATTGTACCTTAGCGGTCCGACTTACACAGGAAAAATATCACATTCACACTATAAAGGTTTAGATAACAGCTTTTTAGGGTGAAACGAGTTTCAAGCTCGTAAGTCATTCTTCCGGTTTCTTGTAATTGCGGCTCTTGGCAAGTCCGACTTAAGCAGAAAAATTTAATCATAAATTACTCAGTCTGATTCAAATTATAAAGTTATAGCATGACAGTCTTCCTGTGTTAACTGGACTTTTTGAAACGTCCGCCTGTTGTGGTATAGTGTGATTGTTGCTTTTGGGACTGAAACATTTTTTTTTAAATGTACGATGTCAGATCTAGGAAGCTTTGTACAACAAGTGTTGGACACTAATGTCAGTCAGTATTAACTGTCATTAGTGTCAAATACTCCTTGAATCTACAACCGTTCGATTTTGAAGTTCATAAAGTTGGCAAAACTGTTGTAGGTACCTGGATTGGTGATAATTAAGATTTTCTGTTGGTAAAATGCTAAATTAAGTTTCTTGGGTTTTATTAGTTATTAATTATTAGCAACGTCAGCACTGCAAAAATGTAGTAATTGTTTATAATTTCGTAATTTTTAAGAATTGCCTGTTGGTAACATAAAAACAGCACACCACTGAAAGATGTACTAATTTCGATTCCATTAAGTTGGCAGCAAAAGACAGTAAGTTGAAATGATTGGCAACACTGCCCTACCCTAAGTCAAAGTGGGTAATATGGCTAGTCAGAAAATATGTGATAATGGGAAGCTGGGGAAGCAAGTGAATCGCAATCTGTCGAAAGGACGTTTGTCTAAAATTAGTTCACACGCCTCAGATAAAATGACAGTCATGTCTCCAACCAAATTCCCGGTAAAATGACAGATGGTATGTCCTGCACGAACTTTGGACAAATGTCCTGTTTTCACTTACAAACGCGATTAAATGATCTATTGACAGTTTCAGTTGTCTAACTATTAACTCGAAAGTTGTTAACTGACAGTTGACAGTCATTGCAGTTGATTTACTTTTGTTTTCAATCTTGTACAAGAACAACTAGATCAACATTCAGTTGTTTACTTAGAAACGGATCAAATTATATGTTGCTAGGCAATTGGTTTTCAATGTCTAACATGTGTAATGTAAGAAATTTAACGAGTATTATTATTATTATTATTATTATTATTATTATTTAACGATTCAACGACTTATTTTATTTTTTTAAGAATTGCATCCACCAACCCATCTCGGAATGGGTGAGACGGTATTTCCAAATCGATCGACGTCCACCACCAATCGTCCCATCTGAGATTAGAATTAGAATTAGCAAAGATTGACTCATTTGAGGTTTTAGTGTTAAAAAAAATCGGGTTGAACGCATGAATCACATTCCTACGCACGATACCTCGTCGTCTAAATCCTAAACCACCGAATTTCCATTATTCATCAGATTAGCAGATAGGCGATTTGCGATACTTCCTTCCGGATTTTCCCACAATTTGAATATTCACGAAACCTTCGCCGATAGATCGATCGAAAGGTTTTTCCGGAAAAATGAATCCTCGACAAATTTTTCACACAACAAAAACGGGCTGGGCCGGGGAGGATACGGCTTAAGTTTTTTTTTTTAATTTATGGCCGGTGCGCGCCGCGCATGTTAAGCACCTCAAAACGTTTTATCATCCTTGATTCCTCGCATCGATACCGATCTTAAGAACACAACAATGCTGGAGCTGCTCATTTGAATGTAGTTTGTTTGCAAGGAACGGCCGATTTTCGGATCGCATTAGCGAAATTTCGGAGCTGTAAACAAGTCTGAGGATCACGCTCGGATTGGGATTGCGTCGCGTAGGAAGAGGAAGGCGAAAGTTTGCGGTCGAAAATCGACGTGAATTCGGTTTTTGGCGAATTATTTAACGCTGTCGTCACTTTCGGTTGTAGGA
Source organism: Pycnomerus fuliginosus (assembly GCA_963924575.1). Taxonomy (NCBI): domain Eukaryota; kingdom Metazoa; phylum Arthropoda; class Insecta; order Coleoptera; family Zopheridae; genus Pycnomerus; species Pycnomerus fuliginosus. The sequence continues at coordinate 25,515,345 of OZ004619.1, read as the reverse complement.
AGTGTGATTTCCACAAAACCAAATTCGATTTTAATTAAATCTTGCAGTTTTCTATTGTTTTAATAGCTTTTGAAGCTTTAAACGTATGCACAGCTACTTTTCTCGAAGTGGGTGAGCCCTAGAAGTTCGAATTGTGCGCCAATCGATTCTCCTTCGAATTTGAGGAAGTACGATAGGTCACACTTGAGCCTTTCAAAAACTTTTGAAAAATCACCCTTCCACTAGTAAATTTCACGCTTATAGACTTTTATAGAAAAATTAGTGACAATTCGTTTTTCTAGAGTTTTTGATAACACAAAATGCGATTTCAATTAAATCTTGCCGTTTTCTATTAATTTTATTAGATTTTGAAGCTTTAAAGCTCTGCAGAGCTACTTTTCTCAAAGTGGATGAGCCCTAGAAGTTTGAAATTTGCACCAATCGATTCTCGTTCAAATTTAAGGAAGTACGATAGGTCACACTTGACGTTTCCAAAAACTTGAAAGAATCACCTTTGGAATAGTGAATATCACGCTTAAAGACTTTTATTAGAAAAATTACTGATAATTAGTTTTTCTAGAGCTTTTCATACCACAAAATGCGATTTCAATTAAATCTTGCCGTTTCCTATTGATGTTATAAGATTTTGCTACTTTTTTCGAAGTGAGTGAGCCCTAGAAGCTTCAAATTTGCACAAATCGATTCTCCTTCAAATTTGAAGAAGTACGACAGGTCACACTTGAGGTTTCCAAAAACTTTGAAAAAATCACCTTTGGACTGTGAATTACACGTTTAAAGGCTTTTATGAGAAAAATTACTGACAATTAGTTTTTCTAGAGTTTCTGATAACACACAATGCGATTTCAATCAAATCTTGCCGTTTCCTATTGATGTTATTAGATTTTGCTACTTTTCTCGAAGTGGGTGAGCCCTAGAAGCTTGAAATTTGAACAAATCCATTCTCCTTCAAATTTGAAGAAGTACGATAGGTCACACTTGAGGTTTCCAAAAACTTGAAAAAGTCACCTTTGGACTAGTGAATAGCACGTTTAAAGGCTTTTATGAGAAAAATTACTGACAGTTAGTTTTATTCTAGAGTTTTTGATAACACACAATGCGATTTCAAATGGATGTTACTAGATTTTGAAGCCTTAAAGCTATGCAGAGCTACTTTGCTCGAAGTGGGTGAGCCCTAGCAGTTTGAAATGTGCATCAATCGATTATCGTTCAAATTTGAGGAAGTAGGATAGGTCACACTTGAGGTTTCCAAAGATCACCTTTGGACTAGTGAATTTCACGTTCAAAAGACTTTTATGAGAAAAAATACTGACAATTAGTTTTTCTAGAGTTTCTGATAACACACAATGCGATTTCAATCAAATCTTGCCGTTTCCTATTGATGTTATTAGATTTTGCTACTTTTCTCGAAGTGGGTGAGCCCTAGAAGCTTGAAATTTGAACAAATCCATTCTCCTTCAAATTTGAAGAAGTACGATAGGTCACACTTGAGGTTTCCAAAAACTTGAAAAAGTCACCTTTGGACTAGTGAATAGCACGTTTAAAGGCTTTTATGAGAAAAATTACTGACAGTTAGTTTTATTCTAGAGTTTTTGATAACACACAATGCGATTTCAAATGGATGTTATTAGATTTTGAAGCCTTAAAGCTATGCAGAGCTACTTTTCTCGAAGTGGGTGAGCCCTAGCAGTTTGAAAGGTGCATCAATCGATTATCGTTCAAATTTGAGGAAGTAGGATAGGTCACACTTGAGGTTTCCAAAGATCACCTTTGGACTAGTGAATTTCACGTTCAAAAGACTTTTATGAGAAAAAATACTGACAATTAGTTTTTCTAGAGTTTCTGATAACACACAATGCGATTTCAATCAAATCTTGCCGTTTCCTATTGATGTTATTAGATTTTGCTACTTTTCTCGAAGTGGGTGAGCCCTAGAAGCTTGAAATTTGAACAAATCCATTCTCCTTCAAATTTGAAGAAGTACGATAGGTCACACTTGAGGTTTCCAAAAACTTGAAAAAGTCACCTTTGGACTAGTGAATAGCACGTTTAAAGGCTTTTATGAGAAAAATTACTGACAGTTAGTTTTATTCTAGAGTTTTTGATAACACACAATGCGATTTCAAATGGATGTTATTAGATTTTGAAGCCTTAAAGCTATGCAGAGCTACTTTTCTCGAAGTGGGTGAGCCCTAGCAGTTTGAAAGGTGCATCAATCGATTATCGTTCAAATTTGAGAAAGTAGGATAGGTCACACTTGAGGTTCCAAAGATCACCTTTGGACTAGTGAATTTCACGTTCAAGACTTTTATGAGAAAAAATACTGACATTTAGTTTCTCTAGAGCTTTTGATAACACAAAATGCGGTTTTAATCAAATCTTACAGTTTTCTATTGATGTTATTAGATTTTGAAGCTGTAAAGTTGTGCAGAGCTACTTTTCTCGAAGTGGGTCAGCCCTAGAAGTTTGAAATTTGCATCAAATAGATCAAACGACTGACTTTTTATCGGCTTTAGTGTTTGGGACCATCCTTTGTAGAGAACTTAATGTCCTACAAAACGGAGATACAAGTTAGCATATCTCGCTCAGTTTTCGAGATACGTGCGAAAAAGCAGAAATGACCAGCCTAATAATTAGTCGAATTAATCAGCAATTAAAAGAAACCGAAACTTTAATAATCCGTGGTTGACCACTTGCTGATTCAGGCCCGCCCCTCGCACAAAGACAATAACTTATCTAAAGATGATCTGTCCTTTGTCTGGGCGCCTCAAAGCCAACTGTGATAATTTACATTCATCCTTTTGTGAATCACTCTAAGCCGACCGCAAAGAATGAAAACAATGGATGGAAATGTATTAATATGATAATAGATTTATGGTCTTGGAATTTGCCCACTCAAATTCCAAAAATTTATAACTTAACTTCAAACAACGCAAATCTGGTTAGTTTTATTGATGAATTATATAAATAAATCTGCATTTGAAGCAGGCTCTGAGAAATAAAAGAAAAACAAAACATGCGTCTTTTCTAATTGTATCATAACCTCACATTGAGAGATCAATGACCGGAAATGACAGCTGTCAGCAAGAACGCATGAATCTAGAAAATACGCACGTAATATTAATGTGGTATATTAGGTGCTTTCCTTTTGCACATTTATCTGAGGAGCCTCATTTAATCTCATCAATTTGATTGTCCAATATTCAATTGAACCAATCAAAACAATTTTAATCAGGCAACCAGCAAAACTTTGTCCGCCACAAGATTTCTGCGTTTCCAGGGCAACTTTTTGTCATTTTAAGATCTTTCTTTCGAAATTTTAGCAAATAACACAATCACTTTAATGGTGGGTTTATGCTCATTTAACACCTAACATTTAACATTTATGATTTACCATTTAAGATTTAATCAAAATCTGCGACGTTTATGTTGAAAATTAAAATGTTAAATGTAACCAATCACAAGACCTTTTGACATCACATGATAGCAAGGTTCAACGTTACTCTTTATGTTTTTTAAAATTGTATAAGGTTGGGGAGGATAATAAAAAATGTCCTACCACTGGGAATTGCCATTACGCAAGAAATGGATTTCCAGGCATTTTGTTTCTATTCTTTGTTTTTGAAGCTAGCCGAATCTTTCTTCCATAATTGTGGGAACTGCCGAACTAACCCAATTAATTAATTGTTCATCATCCCACTTAGTGTCCATTATTATTGTTGTATCGTACACTCACCACTCACGAAAAATGAAAAATAAGGAAAAACAAACAATGGGAAAACAAATTCAAATCAAAAACCCTTAAAAAAATCACCAATTTCACGCAAGCGCACATGTCATTACACCTAAAATTTAAGATTTTAGATTTAAGAAAGTTCAAGTTAACGATCTTTCAAGGCCATCCCCTAAATGTTAAATACGGTAAATCTTAAATGTTAAGTCTTAAATCATGCGTAAACTTGCAATGAGTACTTCTATGTAATAACCTCACTTTTAACTACATAAATCTTAAGTGGTAAATGTTGAATGTTAAATGTTAAGTGAGCATAAACCCACCATAAGATGAGTGATTAAAAATCACTTACCCGCTACAATTTTGCTAAGCGGCTGAGCTAAAGGCAGTCGACAACTTTTCACACCAGCAGAAGCCTGAAAAGTCATAAATTTAAGATATAATAAGAGTAAATCATTCGTTTTTAAGCCTCCTTGAAGCCTCAACAATGCTTCTATACATTAAAAATGAGAAACCTGGGTTTTAAGTGAAAGAAACAAAACTACATAACCTCACTTTCATATTTTGCTTAATAATGAATTAAAAGTACTTGAATCAGCAAAAGTTTTTATGTGAGCACAATATTGAGAATAGCTATTTTAATCGATAGAAATCCTACCTGATGAATAAACATTAGAAATGTTATTTTACGCAGATCGGGAGAACACCGCGGGAAAACGTTTGACGTAAACTGTCAGAATTCTGTTTTCTGTCTGTCACTGTCACTAGTGTCACTTATTAGGCTGCGGGTCATGCCGTCAAACAGATTTGGGCCACTTAAACAGGTCTTTAGTCGATAAAATTACCTCCGAAACTACACAGCAACTATGCAGAAATCCGTTTGTTTATCCTACGAGCAGACTGTCAACTGGCAGTCTGTCAAAAATGGAAATTACCTATTGAATTAAACTTGAATTGACGGATTTAATTACCGGAAGGCAATTTATTTCTGTTACTAACTAAAAATTATGTTTTTAATTTGTAAAATCAACAATTTATAAACATTATTAATGATACCCCTTATTTAAAAAATACGTGTATAGTGAAACGGTAATTTTTCTTGACCTTGAACAACTTTTACCTGTTGCCGTATCGGATGTATTAAAAGTTTTCAATGTCATCCAGAATACGGGCTTAGCGTGACGTAGTCCGCCATCTTTGTTGGGCTAGGTTAGGGACGTTACCATGGCAATGAAGCTAAACAAGCGAGAATTTTCTTGAGTAGATTCAATTATTTCAGCACAAAGCCCATTGTGGACATGGTGTAACGATTTAATGGATAGCAATTCTTCAATTTGTCAATATTAAGGTCTTAAAACGCAACATATTACCTAACTGTAAATAAAGAATTTGACGAAAAATGCAGTAGTTTTCTGGAATTTGCACATTGAAATCTCGCTTTGTTTGGCTTCAGTAAGAGGCGTTGACTATGACTATACACAACAAAGATGGCGGTTCCACGTCATCGCTAATATCGCGTATTGGCGACGGCAAAGCACGTAGGCGAACTGAGCGTGCCGCGCGCCAAATGTTTTGTCATCTGTCAGCTGTCACCCCCGCTCTAAGTCTAACCTAAAAAATCTGAAAATGTTGTTTAAGTCCCTTTTATTTATATTTATTCCCTTGTGTGCAAAGTGCAACCAAGAATCCTGCTCCAAGGAAAATCGTTCGGACTGCAATCTCGCAAAAAACGCCAACAAGTACTCGAAAGGTAACTAAAATGTAAAAGTTAGGAAAAATTCAGCCCCCATTCCAGAAACGAACACTTTCCACTCGAGGTATCTGAAAATAATCGAAGAGGCAAAAGCTAACTACAAGCCCTGTCCAGCAAACAATTGCAATTGTCACTCGGGGGTGATTTCTGATGATTTACTGCCATTCAAAGGTGGAATCTCAAAAAAGTCGATTGAGAATGTCCACTCGAAGTAAAATTTATTTTTAATTGTTTATTTTTTGCGATAATTTCAATTTTAGGGGTACTAGATATCAGATTATCGATCATCGGCTGTTTAGGGAAAAAAGCTGCATGTTCCCAACGAGGTGTGCAGGGATCGAATATTTTTTGCTGAAATTGGCCCCTGAGTTGGGGGACACTGAGTTCATTATCAACACGAGGGACTGGCCTCAAGTTCATAAGAATTACGGAGTTTCTGGACCAGTTTTTTCCTTCAGCAAGACGGAGGATTATCTCGACATCATGTACCCTGCGTGGTCGTTTTGGGAAGGGGGCCCTGCCATTTCTTTGTACCCTCAAGGAATCGGTAAGTAGTACTGTCGGATCAGAAAAATTTTAGATCTAGCAAAAGTAATGTCTTTGATTGGTTCAGAGTGTCAAAATATGGTTCAAGGTTTAGGAGCGAGGTGACACCCACTTACAAGAAAATGGAAGTCAATTTCCCGTATTAAATCTGAAAATCGCACGGTTTCCTATTCTCGCCATGTTAATAATTTTCGCAAAAAAACTTGTTCAAAAAATATCCAAAAGATGTATATTTTTGAGTAATTTCACGGTGTGAAGGAAAATTTGAAATATCTTTATTCGTTCTGGAGTTATCCTGGAAACACCCAACTATGACGTAATAACTTCTTTATGCCTGTATGGATTTTAACGAAATTTGGTATCGTTACTGAAGATTATACGAAGAATTGAGCTATGGTGTCAGAATTTCTCTACACCTCTTAGTTTTGCTTTATAACTGCAACTGCCTGATTTCTGTTCCTTATGTCCGGCATGTTAATTATTTCACCAGGAAGACCAAAGACTTATAGATAAATATTTAAAAGATGGGTATTTTCAAGCGACTTAATTAACTGAAAACTAATTTGAAATATCTTTATTCGTTCTCGAGTTATCCTGAAAAAACCGAGCGATGACGTCATAACTTCTTTATTACTGTGCAGATTCTTGAGATACTTTCAAATAACGGGAAAACGACGTTCTTATTAAATAAAGCCAAGTCGACTGTTCTCCCAAATATTATCATCGCATCGCTATCGACGGCCGGTTCGGGTATGTTCAGCATTTATTTCTATTGTTACACTGAAATATTCTCAAATGGCATGTCATCTGGCATAAAAAAAGGAACCTGTAAAACATTAACCTCCCTTAATTCCATGCACTGTTTAATATGGTCAATTTCCAGTGAGTGGGTGACCCCTCGTTAAATGTTTTTCAGTTTGCTGACATGACGGCTTTCAGGACGCTGGGACCTCCACAGAGATTTGCTCGGAAAGATCGCGAACGAGACTTCCTGGGAGGACAAGCAACCGAAAGCATTTTTCCGCGGGTCTAGAACAAGTGCGGAAAGGGACTCTTTGGTGCTCCTGTCCAGGGAGAAGCCCCACCTAGTGGACGCCCAGTACACAAAAAATCAGGCTTGGAAATCTCTGGAGGACACTTTGGGGGTGCCCCCAGCCCCCGAAGTCTCCTTCGACCACCACTGCAAGTACAAATTTCTCTTCAACTTCAGGGGGGTGGCCGCCAGTTTTCGGTTCAAACACGTTTTGCTCTGCAAATCGGTCGTTTTCCACGTGGGCGACGAATGGCAGGAATTTTTCTACAAATCCCTAAAACCGTGGATCCACTACATTCCGGTCAAGGTTGATGCCAGCAAGCAGGAAATCGAGGAACTCATTCGCTTCGCCATTGACAACGACGGAATTGTCAAGGAAATCGCCGAAAATGGCTTTAAGCTGATTTGGGACCATTTGACGCTCAATGACGTCTTTTGCTATTGGCGAAAATTACTTGAAGGTTACGCAGATTTGCTGACTTTCAAGCCTGAACGGGATGAGAGCCTAATCGAGATTACCAAGCGTTAGAATAATCAAGTCGCCGTGGCAATTTGGCTGCAAATCGTTGCTGTTGCCATGGAATTGATGAATCTAGCTTGACAGATGTCAGTATTGACGTGTCCTTGACAATAATATGACAATAATTTTACTGTAGGTAGCTTTGAATGTGATATTTTGCTTTGATAGGATTTAGATTTTATCTTTTAGTTAAATAATTGTAAACCATGTGTACATCAAGATTAAAGAAAATCTCATAAAATTAATAAAACCCTACTTTTTTCCTACTAATTCGTTGAGTTTCTTTTTCAAAGAGAAAACGAGGGGTTAACCACATGATAAATTCGCTAGAAAATAGCCAAAATTGCTAGAAAATCGCTAAAATTGCCAAAATCGCTAAAAACTGCCCAAAGTTGCCAAAAATCGCCAAGTTGCTGAAAATTAACAGAACAAGCGGAAATCGCCACCAAAGCTCCCATAAAAAATAATAAAGTTCGATGATAATCGTCATAGAATACCTGATATTTCCAAAAAAAAGCATAATAAGAAAGAGGGTCTAATTCATGACTTTGCAATTTTCTTCACTGTTTTGGAGAAAATAATTAATAATAATCGGTCATGACGTCAGTTACATGGGTCTAAACTGAGTTCCACCAGACTTTGCAGCGGTAGTCACCTTTGAAATGGTAACGTCCTCGGTAATGTCACTTCGACGATTTTTTAAAAATGCTTCCGAGAATGCTTCTTTTTCAAAATGTAGCGACGTTTCTGTTCAATTTCTCTTCACAATAACATAAAATATATTTAGTACCCGATAAACCAGGAACTGATAGAACCATGGCTATTGGCTTAAAAGACAAAGGAAAACAAAGTAACGGGTGTCCTAAAAAAAACCGAACGAAATATTTTTGGGGACAACTCATCCATTTTTTAACCGATTTGGATGAACGTGGACTTAAATTAAAGCTAAAGAATCAGGCTATCGATTCATTTCAGAAACCACGACAGATGGCGCTGCCGTAGTAGCCTTAGCCATGCTTGTTTTAAAGGCTTACTTTAGGTGCATGGGGATTGGTCAATTAACAACCAATGGTTATGAGATAAAAATAACCTTGAAGCACGTTTACTTTTCTTCAAAAATCTTCTTTCAGAAGTTCGTTATGATTCACGAAGAAATTTTCTGTGATCTTTTAAAAATCATGTGTTTTCCCTTATTTTCACGCCTAATGACCATAACTGAAGTAACAGTGATGCATTTTCAGCTTAATTTTCAGTAATAGAGGATCTAATTGAATGAAAAACACAAGCGGATGCGTATTGAAGGAAATTTAAAGGTTATTACTGAGAATTAAGCTACTTGTTGCTTCATTGTTACTCTAGTCATGGTCATTTTGCATGGAGAAATGTGAAAACACATATTTTTTAAATAATCACAGAAAGTCAATGCGTGAACCAAATTAACTTCTGAAAAAAGATTCTTAAAGAAAAATGAACGCCCTTCAAAGTTAGGTGAGTCTCATAACGACTGGTTGATAATTGACCGATCCCCACGCCCCTGAAATGAACCTTTGAGACAAGTATCACTAAGAGATCTATTGCAGCACCATCTCTGTCGTAAGTTCTTAGACAGTTCGAAAGCCTGATTCCTTGGCTTCAATTTAAGGCCAGGTTCATCCAAATCGAATAAGAAATGCACGAGTTATTACCAAAAATATTTCGTTCGGTTTTTTTTAGGACACCCGTTATATGCATCTAAATATTAAACTCATTTTCACAAAAAATGTTGGTTGCTGTATTTCTGCTTGTAGCAGCCGCGCTGCAGCTGAAACTACTGAACGTTTCGAGATGAAATTTGGCACACATATTCAGTGGGAGATTTGCAGGTGCTGGTTAGAATTTGGGCCACGGAAAGTGCCTTTTTGGCACATCAACTTTAAAAATTTAAATGCAAACCCCCATTTTTCGCGTTACCATATGAATGCTTTTCGAATTCTGCTTCTAAAAATGTATTCACACTTGTGCCCTTTTGGCCAAAAAATGTTGCCGTGAAAAAAACCTATGCATAACTGTATATATTTATTACCGGATTTGATAGCTGATTTTTTTCAAGCCGAAAACCTTAGTTCCATTTTTTCGAAAAATGTTATTTTAGTGGCAAAAGGGCCCTTGTTTCAATTTATTTTACAAAAAAGCATATTCTTACAATCGACAGCTGTTGTATTGCCGGATCAAAAACCTTCGTGCAATTTCTTTAAAAATTTCCATTTTAGGGACAAAAAGGCTCCTTTTTGAATTTGTCTTAGCAAAAAGGTCTATTATCATTATCGAATTCGATAGCTGTTGCATTGCCGGATCAAAAACCTTAGTGCCATTTGTTCGAAAAATGTCATTTTAGGGGTGAAAAACATTTGTATTTTAGATTTTAGTAAATGAGCGCCGGGCGCATCAGCCATCGACAACCGGCCGCACGCCCGACTTTAGTTAAATAAATTGAATTGCTACATTTACAAATTCTGTGAAAAAGTAGAAATTTCTGCCGTCTCCGAGACTGCCAATTTTTTAAATTCATACCCTTGTTTTGTTTCCACAACTTTTTTGGCTGAACAAGCAAACTTTGCAAGAGATTGAACTACAAGTGCCTCGGAGAAGAGAAGGGGATCGTGGAGAGATTTGTCAGGTAGGTATTGGTCGGGAAAAAACGGTAGATTCAACCCTTTTTCAGTCGAAGAAAAGCGAAGGAAAGTAATAGTAAATGACTAGGGGATGTATTTTTAAAATATGTCCAAAATCAGTACAGGGTTTTTGAATCTAAAAAATGAAACATTAAAGACCACAGAAGCAGCTTAAAAATCGCCGAAATTGCTAGAAAATTTCCAAGTCGCCAAAAAAATATGCCAAATTCGCTTGAAAATCGCCAAAATTGCTGCAAAATCGCTAGAAACTTGCTTGAAAATCGCTGGAAATTTGCTTGAATATCGCCGGAAATTTGCTTAAAAATCGCCGGAAATTTGCTTGAAAATCGCCAAAATCGCTGGAAAATTGCCAAAATTCCAGAGAACCGTACACCAAAATCGCTAAGTGGTTAACCCCTCGAGAGAAAACGTCTATGGATTATCAATTAAGTTTTTCGGTGATCGGGCGAGAATCGGTGAAATCAACGTTACTATAGCTAACGAAGTGGGACAGCTGCTAGGGCGAAATATAGAGGAAGGCGGTCCAAGATATAGCGGATAGTGAAGTGCATGACTTGGTCGGACGAGAACTGGTGCATTTAATGCAGAGCTGGAGCCAAGTAATGCCGAGAGGTGGTTCCAAGGTGAAAAAAACATGGGCGTAAACTTATGGCATGAAATAAATGTTTTTTTGCCCTTTAGGGAAAAATATATAATACATTCAAAGCTACAAAATCATGAAAATCCATAAATTATCCATTTAAACTCGACAACTTACATCTAACTACCCCTAAGGAATGTCATAATCTTAACTGCTATACTGATAGGTGGCAGAAACCGGATGCATCTGCCTCGGAGTATGTTGAAGCTTTTCAATGTGACAACTCTTGCACATGAGCCGTCCCTCGAACGGATAACACCTCTTGTCGGGCTCATCCGTCAATTGCATGCCACACTCCTCACACATGTAGCAATCAACGTGAAAATCTTTGTCCATCGAAACGACCCTCACAGTCTCCTCAGTGCCTTCTACTGGTGTAATACCTTAAAAAAACGCACGAATGACATTAGTGACAGTTCAACTGTCATTACGGTCGATTGTTTTACCTTTTCCGCACGCAGCACACTTGGGAGCGAACATCCTGTGATAGTCGTTAACGCAGTAAATTTTATTGTCGACGTCGACGGTGAAGGGAACTCCGTCGAGGCACTCGTTGCACACGCAACACCGGAAACAGCCCGGGTGGTAGGATTTTCCCATCGCCTGCAGGATCTACGAGAAATAAAAATAGGAACAAAACAAACAAAAAACCAAAACTACCATTTCCATTATTAAGTGACCGCAGATAGCGCACTTTTCTGCAGTTTGTTGAAATCCGGAATACTGCAAAAGAGGGTTTATTGGATCGTCTTCTACGTTATCAGTTACCAGATAGTCTTCTTCGCAGTAAACCCTGCCGTGGACGTTATAAAACGCTTTGCCGCGCAGGGCACGCCCGCACGAGCAGCAAATAAAGCAGTTCGTGTGATACAGGTTGCCCATTGCTTGGCAGGCCTGCCCGGCGCCGGTTACTTTTTCGCCGCAAGTGTGGCAAACCCCTGGAAGAGAAAAAAACGTGAAGTAACAGACAAACAAGTAGGCTTTGGTATAGGCCATCCGTAGGAAAAAGGAAAGAAAAAAGTAGGCTTTGTAAACAGGTGTTTGACATTAATGACAGTTCAGTTAAACCTTAATCGAGCTGTCATTAGTGCAAATTTCTTTCAGAGCCATCTTGGGTATACGGGCTATTAGCGTGACGTATGTCCGCCATCTTCGTTGGGTTAGGTTAAGGTTGTTACCATGGCAATGAAGCTAAACAAAGCGAGAATTTCCTTGTGTAGATTCAATTATTTCAGCACAAAGCTAATTGTGGACATGATGGAACGATTTAATCGATAGCAATTTGTCAATTTTAAGGTCTTATAACGCAACACAGGAACTGTAAATAACCAATTAGACGAAAAATACAGTTTTCTGGAATTTGGACCTTGAAATCTCGCTTTGTTTGGCTTTAGTGAGACGCGTTGACTATGACCATACACAATAAAGATGGCGGTTCCACGTCATCGCTAATATCGCGTATTCCCGAGTATTCTTATTGCTACCCTGCTGCTAATTAGTAGCAGTTTCGCCGACTTGAAACTTGAAATTTTTTAAATTATTAAACTAAAACAAGTAAATTCAACACAAAGTCGGCTGTGGAAACGATTGAAAATTCCGAAAATTCATTGCATCGTTGTTACCAACTTCAAACTGCGGAAATCTTTAAATTACTGAATTAAGACAAATAGACTCAACACAAAGCTATAGTCAGATGAATTCAAAACTGGCCCCTGGGATCGTAAATACCTATAATATCCTCAATATAAGAGTAGCGGCACAAAAACAGACGGCCGTTCCGACTTTGCATAGAATTACTCGAACTTGGTCGCAGCGTTCTGCATCGATAGTGGTTTGGAATTTCGCGAAAATCAGCTGCTACTAAATGGCATTGCTAAACCACAAAATGGCGGTCTCACCCCATTGGGGAGCAGGAAGTGAGAATTCTAGCGTGACGTGCCTGACAGTGTCAGTTGGTGACATCAGTGACATCGATACGTGGATTTTTTTACAAGCCAAGTTTTCCTGGATTTACAATGTTCCACTTAAGTACCCAAAACGTAAAATTCCACAGAATTATTCCCAACATTTCGAGTCAGCGAGAGGATGTCTCCGAACAAAACTACTACCTAACCTCGCAACTGACAACTGACTGACGTAAGCCGAAATTATGATGACGGACGTTTAAAAGTATTTCCGTATCCTGTCTCTCAGTGTAATTAAAGTATTGCCACCAGATGTCAGACACTTTGCTGATTTTCGCGAATTGCGACAAAACCAAATTAGGCATTTCGCCATGACGGCAGAAGAGTGACAACTGACAAGCAAATCACTGTCAAAAAGGTCAAAAGTAAGGTAAAGTCAAAGTCAATACGATTCTCCTTCCATGTTTATAATATCACAGAGTTCAGTGGTGCAAACAGCTGAAAATTCTAATCTTGAAGTAAAATGATCCATAATTCTCAAAGTGGATCAATAAAGTGGATTCAATAAAAAATAAAAAATTCTTGGAGTTTCGAAGTTACTAAGTTATATGTTACCGAGCATGTTACTAAGTAACATAAATAATCTTTTGTGGATTAACTTCGAAAAATCGAAACTCCAAGAAATTTTAATTTTTTTTTTGAGCTGAAAATTCAATGTGTCAAATGTCAAAAGCCAACAGGTAAGATCTTTTTTGTTCAACTGTTTTCAAATCCTTCTTGAGTATTCTTATGGTTATCCAGGTTATAATAGACAGTGTTGCCAACTTGGAATTGTGGAAATTTTAATTTACTGAAATAAAAGCAAATAGACTCTACACAAAGCAGACTGTGCAAACAGCTGAAAATTGAATGTGTCAAATGTCAAAGGCCAACAGGACAGGTAAGATCTTTTCTGTTCAACTATTTTAAAAGCCACCTTGGCTCTTCTTATGGTTATCTAGTTTGCAATAGGCAGTGTTGCCAACTTGGAATTGAGGAAATCTTCATTTACTTAATTAAAACCAAATAGACTCAACACAAAGCTGGCTGTGCAAACAGTTGAAAATTCAATGTGTCAAATGTCAAAAGCCAACAGGTAAGATCATTTCTGAACTGTTTCCAAAGCCATCTCGAGTATTCTTATGGTTATCCAGTTTCTAAGGACAGTTTTGCCAACTTAAATTACTGAATTAAAACCAAATAGACTCAACACAAAGCTGGCTGTGCAAACAGCTTAAAATTCAACGGGTCAAATGACGAAAGCCAACAGGTAATATCTTTTTGTTCCACTGTTTTTAAAGCCATCTTGAGTATTCTTATGGCTATCCAGTTTCTAATAGACAGTGTTGCCAACTTGGAATTGTGGAAATCTTAAATTACTGAATTAAAACCAAATAGACGATTCGCTCGAAAGGTGCCACGAGACGCTAATCGAGTGCGCGAAAACAGCGAGAAATCTGGAAATCTTCTAGCCTGAGAGAAAAGTTGTGCTCAATTGCAACTTAAGAGACAGTGCGGAACATCTTCCTGTCGTTGCGGCGGCGAAATTGCTGTGTAGAAAAGTTTCAACAACATAACCTTACACTCTGCTGCTCTGCTTTATCACCTTTGGCTTTTTGGTCTTTCCTGATATTTCTGATATCGATACACCTACTGGTGACCCTGCATGTCGGCCCCCACGGGGGGGGGGGGTGAAAAACCCCCTCCCCCCGAACCTCCCAATGCACAAAATATTATAACAAACAATGACAAATACATTCGCCCAATTATAGGTAAACAATCATATTCTATCTCGGACCGCGGCCCATTCATAATTGTAGTGCAGCCAAAAAGAGAAGCCGACATCACTTCTACTCAATCGTCATCACAAAACTCCCAACAAGACGAGAACACCCAATCTAATACCCCACAAACATCTCTTCACCCTCTGACAGTTGGAAAAATACTGAAAGCCTTCGGAGTGGAGGGCATCAAAAGAGTGGCCAAAAGAGGAGCCAAACAGATTGGTATCGAATACAAGACGGCGGACACAGCCAACAAGTTCAATGCTGCTAATCACTTTCCAGATTATGGTTATGAGACAACCATCCCCTCAAGTTTACTATCGTGCAAGGGACTTATCCGCAATGTATCTCTAAAAATAACAATGGAGGAATTTACTTTGGAAGCAACAAGCCCATGTACCATTACAAGTGCCAGGCGTCTCAGTCGAAGAATTTCTGAGGAACTCTCTATTAAATATGTACCAACTCAAAGTATCGTTCTCACATTTCAAGGTACCTCACTACCCAAATATGTGGAGCTGTTTTGCAACTCATTCCCTGTAGAACTACATTGATCCAGTCATGCAGTGCCGGAATTGCTTCCGCTACGGACACTCCACTCGATTTTGCAAAAGTAAGGCTAGATGCCCGAAATGCGGAGAAAACCACGAGCGACAATCATGTCCTGTAAGCAAAGAAAACGTAAAATGCATATACTGTGATGGGAACCACGAGGCAACATTTAAGGAATGCTACGAATTCAACCGACAAAAAGAGATCAAAAAGACAATGGCTGTGGAAAACTTGGCATACTATGAGGCTGAAAAATTGTTCCCCAAATACAATGCAGAAAATACCACCGGACAACAATCCTTCTCATTCAACCCATCAAATTTTCCTGCCCTGAAAAAACAGAGTAGGGACTTCAATCAAACCATTGATGTTCGGGACAGACGAGTTGTTCTAACCAGTACAACTCCCAATTCATTTAGAACGACAGTGATGTCCAGGAAACGTGCGTCTCTATCCCCAACCCCGGGATTTGACGTACAAGCTCACAAACAATGTATCCTACCGTCATCAGCTAGAACAGCTAGCACCTCGCAATACAAACAAACTTTGTCTCCCACAGGAGATGATGAACTGCAAACCACCCTCAACGAAATCACAAAATACGCTCAGACAGATAAAACTTTCGTAACTGCCGTGCAGAACTTTGTCAGACAACATAAACCACGCTCACAAAACAACGAAACACCACGCTCACATAACAACAGAAAAACTCTAAATGAATCCTACTGTGAAGATGATGACATGGAACATTAGAGGATGTCAGTCCAATTTGGACGAACTTGCAGCGCAACATCAACCGGACTTGATCTGTCTTCAGGAAACTTTCCTGAAGGGCAGCAGTAACTTCAACCTTAACAACTACAAAATCGTAAGAGATGACAGGCAAGACGGATACGGCGGACTCGCCATCTGCATTGCCTCTCACATACCCATGAGAAGAGTGAACATAACCACCGTACTAGCTCACAACCTACAGGTCATTGGCGTCGAAATATGGTCAACGCTAGTAATTAACTTATACTGCCCACCGAGAACACCACTCCCGGCACAAATACTTGTAGATTTATGCAGACAATCCAACTCTCCTGTAATTATAAGTGGTGACTTCAACGCCCAAAATCCTCGCTGGGGATCAGGTACAACCAACTCAAACGGAAGAACTGTATGGCAGGCGGTGAACAAGACAAAACTATGGATTCTAAACGACGGAGAAGCTACCAGATTAACTCCTCCTGACCAAAATAAATCAGCTCCAGACATAGCGCTTTGTACCGATTACATTGCCCCGTACATTTCGTTCAAAGTACTACACTCGCCCAGCCACAGCGACCACTTCCCCATAATGCTAGAGTGCCAATCCATTCAACACCCAGTGACTCCTATGGATGCAACGCGAGCAAGATACAAGACTTCACTCGTGAATTGGGAGGCATTTAACACCCAACTAGAAGAAAAGCTGATAGAGACCGAGCACCCTAACTCCG
Organism: Pycnomerus fuliginosus; assembly: GCA_963924575.1. Lineage (NCBI taxonomy): Eukaryota > Metazoa > Arthropoda > Insecta > Coleoptera > Zopheridae > Pycnomerus > Pycnomerus fuliginosus. Next base: position 25,498,688 of record OZ004619.1, on the reverse strand, counting down.
AGAGCATTCAAAAAGCTATATGCACTGCTTTAGACAGCCATGCCCAAAAAAGACGGCCACTGCAATCCGCATTAAGAAAACCTGCACAGAAACCCCCATGGTGGACGGATGAATGCACCGAACTGATGGAATCCAGGAAAAAACTACTAAGAGCGTACAAGGATGCACCAACCTTAACCAATTTCTTGGAATATAAAAGCACTGTGGCTCAAACTCGACGACGCTTAAGACAAATCAAGAGAGAGGAATTTAGAAGATTTTGCGCTACCCTCACAAGGGAATCGCCAATGGCCCGGACATGGAGCACAATCAACAAATTTGCTGGGAAAAAGAGAGCCACGCCACAAGCTCAGCCAGGCTTTGGGTGGGCCGAAGAGCTACTAATCTCCTTGACACCACCCTGGGTGCCCTTATCGGGCGAAATCGAGAACAAACCAACAACCAACCCTGGGATAGAACCGTATTTCACCATAGAAGAACTCGAGTCGGTACTCCAAAATGGACGGAATACAACTCCTGGAATTGAGGGAATTTCGTTTGACGTTTTAAAGCGACTAACACCTCCAATCAGAGAAAGTCTCCTGCACGCCTATAATTCCCACCTTGACGGAAGCAAGATTCCTCTGGACTGGAAAAAACACATTATTGTGCCCATACAGAAACCACAAGTGGACGGGAACGTAAGCAAATATCGACCGATAGCCCTCACTCCATGTGTGGGGAAAATACTAGAATCAATAATAAAAAATTGACTGGAGTGGCACATGGAAAGCCGATCGCTGTTTGGCCAGCTTCAATGGGGCTTCCGTAGAGGTAAAGGAATCGCAGAATGCCCTACATGGATAACCACCTCAATATATGACAGCTTCTACAAGAACAAGGAGGCGATATGCTGCTTCTTAGACCTCCAAGGGGCTTATGATAACGTGAACATTACAAAGTTGCAAACGGTACTCTACGATTTGAATGTTGCCCCCAATGTCATTCAATTAACGATGCAATTCCTTACTAACAGAGAGCTATATGTGGCCATACCGGGAACTGACTCCTTAGTCGGTCCTCGCAGTGCGACGAAAGGTCTTCCACAGGGATCTCCCTTAAGCCCAATACTCTTTAACATCTTTACTATCGTACCTACAGACATCATGAGTGACCACTGTAAGCTTCTACAATATGCGGATGACTTTTGCATCATCGCCGAAGCGGATGACTTTCCCTCAACCATCAGAAGCTTAAACATCAGTTTGGAAAACCTAAGAATGTGGCTCGAGGAAAGAGGCCTTAACATAGCACCACACAAATCCCATGCAATACGCTTCACCAGCAGAGGCTCGCTACGAACGAACTTAGATGTTGTGGTGGGAAGCCAAACAATTCCATGGTCTAACTCCTGCACGTACTTGGGCTTAACCCTGGATCACAACCTCACTTGGGAAGCGCACATAAATAAAGCTCGAGAGAGAGCTAACAAAGGGATGAACGCAATGCAAGCCATTTCACGTACTTGGTGGGGGGCAGACCCCAACACCTTGCGACTGATGTTCAAGGCACTAGTGGCCTCTCATCTAGACTTCGGAACGTATGCAATGCTATATGTGTCAAAGGAAAGGCAGAAAAAACTTGACAGAACCCAGAATAAGGCCCTGCGCATAGTACTTGGATGCATGCCCTCCACTCCCGTTCCGGCCCTCCTATCGGAGGCTGCAGAAACCACACCCTACCACCGACAGACACGAATAGCCTTAAAATTTATTCTGAAGAATGCGCGCATCCTGAACAACCCACTGACAGTGAACCTAGCCAAATCCTACGAAAATTATGCATCCAACCAGCGGTTTTGGTCCAACAAACCCATACCAGCCCTCCTCGCGGCGTTCGAGGTGGCCATGAATTGGAAACCACACATCCTTGCAACCCGGAGGGATGTATGCTTCATCTACGAGAGAGACCTGTCCTACACCAAAATTAACAAAGTAAACAGCCACTTGAACAAGAACAACCAACACAACGATCCGGAGTTTAAGCTCGCCGTATCCCAAGCGTTCCCAGACGCCTCGGTAGACCCGGATTCTGGAGCAGCTGGAATCGGGGTGTACTGCGGCGAACTAAACATCTCTTTCTCGGGCGCGGTCAAGAAACATACCCATATATGTGCAGCGGAGCTGCTGGCCATTCATAAAGCGATCACACTGACTGAACGAATAGAGGAGAAAGTACTCGTTGTTACTGACTCCAAGTCTGCGCTGATGAGTCTGGAACGACAAGGATACACCCCCAGCTTTACACACTTGCCACTTACAATTAAACACCGGACCAAACAAAACAGGAAACGTGAAACATTCTTCATGTGGGTGCCCAGCCATACTGGGGTCCACGGAAATGAACGGGCAGACAAGTTAGCCCAAAAAGCTTTGACGCTTAATGATAACTCAAACTACAAATCTCATTTTTCTGATGTACTACATGCAGCCTTACGCGACTTAGAGGTACAATGGAGGAACACCTGGCAGGCCATGTCACAGCAGGCTGGGCAGAGATACGCTCAAGTGGTTAGAGGTATCCCATACTCCAAACCCTGGTTTGCTAAAAGGAACAATCTAAGCCGCCGTCATATTTCATCCAACATACGAATGAGAACAGGTCACTGTAGCAGTCCCTCACACCTCTTTCGCATTGGAGTCATCGATTCTGACCTCTGTAATTGTGGAGCGATAGGCTCAGTGAACCACATAATTTTTAAATGTCCCAACATCACCAGACCCCTTAATTTCTATTTCCGCATATGCGACACCCTCAAACTGTCTCCAGTTCGAGTAGAATGCCTTCTTGCCCACCCGCTTAACCCCGCATGGCTTATGATTTTAGAAATGCTTAAAAGACATTCAGTAATGTTATAATATATCTACTAATACAGGTATTTAATTTTATAAAGCAGACTGCAGAGCACACCGCACCCATCTCAAACCTACAATCCGTCCGAGGTGCGTCCTTCAACCCCGGTGTACAGCTCTGCTCGCACCCCAGAGCGTGAAGAGTGTCAAACCTATGTTACCTTAACCTCCTACCCTAAATCAATACAGTAGTACCGCCGCCGCAAGTCCTGGGACATGGGCCCCGCCCCAGACGCGTCATATTCGCATCCCAGCACGTCCCCGCTTTGTTGGAAGGTATTCTACCCAGAATACGAGTCTGGCTGAATATACCTAAAGGTATAGGCCATCCGCAAGGAGAAAAGAAGAAGAAGAAGAAGAAGAAGAAGAAGAAACCAAATAGACTTAACACAAAGCTGGCTGTGCAAACAGCTTAAAATTCAACGTGTCAAATGACGAACGCCAACAGGTAATATCTTTTTGTTCAACTGTTTTTAAAGCCATCTTGATTATTCTTATGGCTATCTAGTTTCTAATAGACAGTGTTGCCAACTTGGAATTGTGGAAATCTTAAATTACTGAATTAAAACCAAATAGACTCAACCTCGGACTCAACACAAAACTGGCTGTGCAAACGCTGAAAATTGAATGTGTCAAATGTCAAAAGTCAACAGGACAGGTAAGAGATTTTCTGTTCAACTGTTTTAAAAGCCATCTTGACTGTTCTTATGGTTATCTAGTTTGCGATAGGCAGTGTTGCCAACTGGGAATTAAGGAAATCTTACTTTACTTAATTAAAACCAAATAGACTCAACACAAAGCTGGCTGTGCAAACAGTTGAAAATGTGTCAAATGTCAACAGGTAAGATCATTTTTGAATTGTTTTCAAAGCCATCTCGAGTATTCTTATGGTTATCCCGTTTCTAAGAACAGTTTTGCCAACTTAAATTACTGAATTAAAACCAAATAGACTCAACACAAAGCTGGCTCTTCAAACAGCTGAAAATTCAATGTGTCAAATGTCAAAAGCCAACAGGTAAGATCTTTTTTGTTTAACTGTTTTCAAAACCATCTTGAGTATTCTTATGGTTATCCAGTTTCTAACAGACAGTGTTGCCAACTTGGAATTGTGGAAATTTTAAATTACTGAATTAAAACCAAATAGACAAAGCTGGCTGTGCAAACAGCTGAAAATTGAACGTGTCAAATGTCAAAAGTCAACAGGACGGGTAAGATATTTTCTGTTCAACTGTTTTAAAAGCCATCTTGACTATTCTTGTTGATTCTTATGGTTATCTAGTTTGCAATAGGCAGTGTTGCCAACTTGGAATTAAGGAAATCTTACTTTACTTAATTAAAACCAAATAGACTCAACACAAAGCTGGTGGTGCAATCAGTTGAAAATGTGTCAAATGTCAAAAGCCAACAGGTAATCTCATTTTTGAATTGTTTTCAAAGCCATCTTGAGTATTCTTATGGTTATCCAGTTTCTAAGGAGTTTTGCCAACTTACATTATTGAATTAAAACCAAATAGAGTCAACACAAAGCTGGCTGTGCAAACAGTTTAAAATTTAATGTGTCAAATGACGAAAGCCAACAGGTAGTAGCTTTTTGTTCAACTGTTTTTAAAACCATCTTAAGTATTTTTATGTCTATCCAGTTTCTAATAGTCAGTGTTGCCAACTTAAAATTGTGAAAATCTTTTAAAAAAAATTCAAATTACCGAAATATTCGCCCTCTTCTTCGTGCTTTTCCATCTCTTCCTCAATCTGTCTCGTCATCTCCTCGATCTTCCTTTCAGCTTCCGTAGGCCCCCGTGGCCTAGGCGGAGTGACATTATATGGCAACAAAGTCTTCCCACTAAATTTGAGCTTGCCAACCGTCGAGCCACTGCCAGAACTCGGAGTGGGGCTGGGCGAACCCCTCGGGGGTTGCATTTCCTCCTTCACTTCATTCTTCGGAAGAGCAGCTGGAGTGCACGCAATCCCTGTAGCAGGCTCCCGGTTGTAATTCTTCGCACTGGTAGTTTGAAACGGAATATTCGTACTAAGAGTGTGGGAAATGTTCCCCGTCATGCACACGTAATCCCCACTGTTCAATTCATCAAGTTGCCTTTGATTATAAAACGACCTTGGATAGGCGACTTGGGGCCCCGGCACAGCCCCCTTCGACGACATTTGATGGACGTTTTCGTAAACAGGAACCCCCTCGCCCTCCAGAGACACATTCCTCGTCCCGGAAGGGACTTGGGGCTGAGCCTTCCGATAGCCTTCGCACAAATAATCAATGTTTTCATAAACTGTTCCCAGGTTATCCGACTGGTTCCTGGCACACTGGACGTAAATGTCGCTGTCTTCCAGTTTTTGGGGCACCAGACTCGCATACTTGGGGTTCCGGACTTCCTCGGACTTGGAGATGCTTCCGTATTGGGGGTCCCCATTGTCTTGGAGGGACATGTACTGAAGCTGCTGGACGTAGGCATCGTGGGGGTTGATGTTGCCTCGATAATTGGACATTGTGCTTGCCGGGGTGACTTTGTCTCAATTAGTTGTGTCCTCGGGCTCTTTGCATTGTGAAGGTTAAACTGTGTCAAATTTTCACTTTCAACAGAAAATAGTCTATAAAACGAACTTTTAGAACTTATAATGCATTAATTTAGTTTTGAAATAGCAAAATTGCAGAAAATCGAGTCCCAAAGCTGAAAAACAACTTGGAGAAGTAATTGACAGGTCAGCGGACACAAGTGACATGTGACATTTGTCAACTCAACTTAACTGTCAATGTCAAAAACACGAACAACCGCCAACATTTCAAAATCAAAAAAATGCAGCAGAGAAGCAGCTGGAACCTCCCCATCGCGTGGATCTTTGTATTCTGTGTAGCACGCTGTGTAGATAGTAGTCAATTCAACAGAATCTTTTTAATCCTTGACTAGTTTCGCAATTTTCAAATACCGACGTCACCCATCACATTTGACAACATGTTCCTTTTAAGGTTAATCTTTTGCCACCTTTTTGACAATTACTGCCACTTTATGTCGTCCACTGTCAGCCCGCTCCCTTTTAATGAGAAAGAATTTTTTCTCTATTTTCCACTGAAATGGCAGAAACTGTGAATACATTTTTAGAAGCAGAATTTGATTGTCTTTCTAATGGCGACACGAGGGGCAATTCGCGGTCGAAAATCTGTACACTGACTTCCAAATTTTCAAAAGACTTCCAGACTTCCACTGGACTTTCTGTGACTTTCATTAGACTTTCTGAGACTTTCTGTGACTTCCTGTGATTTTCTATGACTTCCTGTGATTTTCTATGACTTCCTGTGACTTTCTATGACTTCCTGAGACTTTCTATGACTTCCTAAGACTTCCTTGTGATTTCTCTGACTTTTCATGCAATTTACAACTAAAATGGTTTCAATAGACCCCTCTAGCCGGTGAATTTTTAATGTCATTCCGTCAGTGGTTCTGGTGGTACTCATTACGCAATGTAGGTAGGTAATAAAAATGCCTACCTATAGTTACTATTAGCCGTATCACTAGGAGGTATTGCGCTTGAATAATTCCCGAACATGATGACGACACAAGAAATTCACTAAACTAAAATGAATTAAAAAAATTCACTTCTTTTGCATTTATTAATGCAAATTATTTCGAAAAAATTTCGACCTCTCCACTTCCAGAAAAATTTCGCTAGAAAAATTGCCTAATTCACACTGTCAATCCTATGCACGTTATTCACATTTGTAACTTCCTGGAATCACAGACACATTGTTTTATTTTACCTGCGGGTGCACCTGTGTAAGAGAGAGACTATAATTCAATCAGTTCGTTTCGTTAATCTTTCCCAAAATGTTTTCCGTGCAGACAAAATCAGCTGTTTTGTGCTGTGAAAGAAAATTCACAAAAAAACAGAGAATCGTGTTAATTGGAGTCTCCAATATTTGTTTCTGAAACGGTTTACAAATTACAAATGAACAGGTAGATTGTAACAAATTACTTTTCCATTCGACTCGACCATATGGAGAACAGGCCTCTCAGGCCCGGACTTAGGCCTAGGCAGACTAGGCAACGGCCTAGGGCCCCGCGCCAAAGGGCGCCCGTAAATTCGACTGATGAAATTTTTACCTAAGTTTTAATTTTTTTATTTTAATTTTTAATTCTTACCTCAATTTTTGGTAGGTATTGCAATTAGTAAATGAAAATCATGTAAAAGTAAGCGTACCTATTTATTGTCCATTTTTAAGAATTCTAAAAGCTAAAAAGTACGGATCCCAAAGCGAAGTCAGGTTTAGCGTAGAATTCAATTAATAGCCCGCACCCAGTGCGGTAATAGTCCGGGAGGCAGTAAACATTTTTGGTATGTCATTTCAGCAAAGTTAGTTTAGCATTTTTATAGTTATTTTCATGCTGGAGAATACTAGAACGGAAGTCTACCATAAATCTTGTGGGACAGGGGCTAATGGCGGCCATTTTAATTTTTCAAAAATTGAGATCTCGCAAACGGTAAAAGATACGAAATTTCATAACATTAGAAAAAAGTTGTGCTTGTCAATCTGAAAAGAAATTCAAGATATCTGGCTTAATTCCAGAAATATACTGAAAAAAACTGAAACAGGTCAAATTTTAATCTAGAAGGCTTAGAAAAGGTTTCGTCGTCTCACTTTGTATTTTGTACATGGTAGTGTAATTGAATCAAATTTCATCATGATCTGCCGATTAGTAACCAAGTTATGTACAACACGTTGTCAATTTTCAGTCTTTTCAGAATATTTCAGTGGCCAATCGAGATATCTTGGATTTCTCTTCAGATCCTTAATCTACATTGAGAAATACAACTTCTTTCTAATTTAATAAAATTTCGTATCTTTTACGGTTTGCGAGATGTAAATTTTTCAAAAATTTAAATGGCCGCCATTAGCCCCTGACCCTTGTTCCATAAGATTTATGGCATAGTATTCTCCAGCATGAAAATAACTATAAAACTGCTAAACTAACTTTACTGAATTAAAATACTAAAAATGTTCAGTGCCGGAAGGGGGAAGTGTGAAAGAAATTTCGCGCTACGCGACGCCTCTTCCACCCCCCATTTTTTGCGGACAGATGTCGACTACTTGAGGGCCCGGATTCTATGGCTTGCCTAGGGCCTGGAATTCTCTTAATCCGGCACTGTGGCCTCTTGACGAATGCTTCAAAATGCTTGCTCAAAAATTCACGATTTATGAAGAAATTCAAGAAATAACAGCTTTTTAAACCTGTGGCGACTGTGGGGATCACCAACATAACCTAACTTTCTCCACCAAGTTTTGTTGGTTGCACTGATGGCACTGTGATTGATCACGGAAGGGCGCCAAATTTGATGGAGGAAGTGGAGAGATCGATATTTTTTCGAAATAATTCGCATTAATAAAGGCAAAAGTCCCCGAAAGAAATAAATCTAAAAAAATCAGATCCTGTGATTTTAGTTTAGTGATTTTCTTTGGGGACAGTGCGATTAATTTTGGACAAACGTTTCGAATCTTTTGTTTCCAAAGCCAACCCTAATTACAAACGTTTTGAATCTCACTGTATCATCACCAAAAAAATATGATGGGGGGCGAGATGTCCGGAGGACGGAGCAGGTAGGCGGACCCGGGACCTGCTCCATGTGGAGGTTGTTGCGAATAGCTTTGCTATAATCTGCTCGACGGGTTTTCCGCCGTTGTTTGAGGTTGTTTGTTACATGGGTTGTTACCTCGGTTGTTACCGACACGGGAATTTTGGCCAAGAATTAAGGAGAATAAAATATGTGATGGGACTTCGTACCTATTCATAAAACATTAACGAATGACAATTCCAATTCTAGAGGACTCCGAGGATGTAATGGTGAATTTAATTAAATCTAGCCTAATTTGACGCGTAATTAACAGAGAAACAGTCAGAAGTGTGAAAAAAAGCTGTTGGTAGTTTAGACTTCCTGTGACCTTCTGTAGACTTCCTGTGACTTTCTGCGGACTTCCTGTGACTTTCTTGACTTTTTACTGACTTCCTGTGACTTTCCTGACTTTTTGTGGACTTCCCGAGACTTCCTGTGACTTTCTCTGACTTCCCGAGACTTCTTGCGGATTTCCTGTGACTTCCTGAGGCTTGTACACTGACTTTCTACCGCGAATTGCCCCTCGTGGCGACATAAAAAGGGAGGCCTTGTATTTAAAATTTAAAGTTGATATGCTTAAATGGCACTTCCCGTGCACCAATTGCTTCCAAAAGCCTTTCGAGTCTTCAACGGGTCCCCCTATTTCCATGTACCAAATTTCAGCCAAATCGATTCACTAATTTGGGCTATAATGTATTTTTAGTTTTATTAAAAAATTTCGATTTTTTGACCCAAAGAGCACTGCGAACGAATTTTGTCTTATTTAAAACCAGAATTTGAAGACCTTTCTGATGGTGATAATAAATCTTTCGAAAACTTGTTTTGGATGGTTAAATGATTGAATAATTTTAAAGTTGAAAATTGATGTGCCAAAACGGCACTTTCTGTGGGCCGACTGAATCCAAAATTTGTTCAGCTCTTCGACGTGTAATACAATCCCTATGTGCAAAATTTCAGCCAAATCGGTTCAGGGGCTTGGGCTGTACCGCGATTTTAAAGTCCGATAAAAATCATTTTTTTTTTATTTTTGGTCAAAAGGGCACTAAGAATGAATGCATTTTTAGAAGCAGAATAATTTGAAGGCCTTTCCTATCGTGACGTGAAAAATGGGGGTTTGCATTTAAAATTTAAAAGTTGATGTGCCAAAATGGCATTTCTAGTCGCACGATTGGCTCCAAAAGCTTTTCAGATCTAAGTTGGGTTATCACGTGCACACGTACTAAATTTCAGCCAAATCGGTCTAGTAGTTTTGGCTGTGGCGTGTTTACAAACGCACGTACGTACGTACGCACATACACACAGACACATTTTGAAAACCACTTTTTTGCGTTCCTGAGACCTCGAAACGTGAAGATCTGGTGCTATCTCAAATTCGAAAATTTTAGTGATTGCAGTAACCTCCCTTTTTTTATAAGTGGTGAAGTGGATTGGGGAGGTTAAAAATATTAGAAGAATAACGCCCCTGTTGCAAATGACCAGTAGAAGTGCTATAGAAACCATTAGAAACTGCCACTGGTTTGTGTTGGTGTTTAATGTGTATACTGGTCTGTACTGGAACGATACAACTGAAATATGTACTTGGACTTCCCCACGAATTGATTTTTATAATGATCTCTAATGGATGCTACTGGCCCAGTAGACTACTTGGAAATACCAGATGCGGTTGGTGTTAGTCAATGACAATGTTTTTCTTGCAAGATTTTAGTGAGTTTCTGATTCCGTTCATCAGATTTTGGTGACGTGTGGACAATGTATCGTTGAGGACAATTTGGAACAGTTCAGAGTATTTAGGATTCAGGATGAGCGTCAGCCCTCCAGCGAAGTCAACAGAAAACCACCATCTTGCTTTGACAAGAGCCGTTAGGTACCTACGTTTATTTGGTAACCCTCAAATTCTTCAGATTGCTTGAAACTCAAATGATCGAGTGAATGCGTGGAAGAGAAAAATCCTACTCACTGGGTCTAAAATATTTCGATCCTGAAGTCATATTTTATATGCTTTGAACTTCCAATTTCGAAAATTTTTGTATTAGACTGCTATCTCTAAAACCTACTATCAAACTCTTCGTTGTACTTTCCACTCTGATTCTGACAACCAAACTTTTGAGTTACAGATCATTCAACATTGGCGGCAGGAAATGGACTTGGCGATGAAAAAAAAAGTCACGCCATCATACCGTAGAGCCAATAGCGTTCCATTATATTTGTATTGTGGATTTCCAGTGAAAACATTTTTTGTTGGATCCTACAGTGTTTTTATGGGAATCTCTTGTGGATTCTACTGGTTTCCATTGGTGTCTGTTGGAACTGCCCAGTGTAAACCAGGGCAGTTTTCTATTGGGTTGTCCTGGGAATTACCCGTGCAAATACACACATTGAAACCAGTAGAATCCACTAGAAATTTTTTTCAATGATTTCTACTGTGATTTGCAACAGGGGCGCAGGACTGCTCAATCAGTCATGACGTCACTCTCAGTGCGCCCAGTACATAGATCTAATATAACTATGGACGGGCCCTGCCGTGCATTCTTTATCTACGCTAAACAGAGATCGGTTAACTCACTCTAAGCTGTGTGTCATGCGCAAAGTACAGCTTTCGCCGCTTCTTGTTTTCACTAGCGCATGACACATAGCTTAAAAAAGGATGGTGATACTGCAGGGTGTCTATGAGTTGAGACAGCAATATATACTTGTCTGAGATATTTTAGAGCCAAGCCTAACTTGAACCAGCCCCATCCATAGTTATATTAGATCTATGGTCTGGTAGTATCTGCGCCGTTTTTTTAACCTCCCCACTCCACTTCACCATTAAAATCTATACGTTTTGAGGTCTCAGGAACCCAAAAAAGTGGTTTTTAAAATGTGTCTGAATGTACAGGGTGAGTCTGAAAGACTCCACATCCTTTATACCACAGAATCTACTGTTCAAATGATGAAGCTTGGTGCAAAAATTATTGGTCAATTGTGATTCCTCTTGATGTTATAATAAGCCGTCAAAGATCTTCATTTTTAAACGTTCTTTTTAAATATCTTTCGAAAGGTGTATCGTAGGATTTTGAATTTTTGCACAGCATTGTTACAGACCAAGATGCAACTACTGATGGTACTTAAGACATTATCCAAAAAGCGGATCCCTGTTATACAGGATGGCCCCTATGTTATTTGCCCATGAACTTTTTTATGTTTGAAAATATTGCTAATTTGCCTATGTGGCCGTATTCCCCGTTCGATTCTAAAACGTTTTTGGCTCTTAAAATTGTTCTAAAAAACTAACCACTCACGAGGAAAATTGAAAAAACCGAAAACATGATCATCGTGATAAAAATCAAAGTGTACCTTTGACACGCATCACATTTCAACTGCATTGAAGGTGTTGTCCTACATCTGTGCCAAGAACCATTGCTCACAACTGAAGAAAAAACATGATGGTAATTTCACTTTTTTATGAGGTAGACTCATCATTGGTTTTAAGGTGATTAACTGCATCATATTTTCGGTTTTCTCAATTTTCCTCGTGAGTGGTTAGTTTTTTCGAAAAATTTTAAGAGCCAAAAAAGTTTTAGAATTGAACGGGGAATAGGGTCGCATAGGCAAATTAGCAACATTTAAAACATAAAAAAGTTCAAGAGCAAATAACTTCGGGGCCATCCTGTATAACAGAGATTCGCTTTTTGGATAATGACTTAAGTACCATCAGCAGTTGCTTCTTAGTCTGTAACAATGCTGTGCAAAAATTCAAAATCCTACGATACACTTTTTGACAGAAATTTAAAAAGAAAGTTTAAAAATGAAGATCTTTGGCGGCTTATAACATCAAGAGGAATCACAATTGACCAATAATTTTTGCACCAAGCTTTATCATTTGAACAGTAGATTCTGTGGTATAAAGGATGTGGAGTCTTTCAGACTCACCCTGTATGTACGTACGTTCCTAAACACGCCACAGCCCAAACTACTAGACCGATTTGGCTGAAATTTGGAATTTGGAATTTGGAATGTGGCATTTTGGTACATCAACTTTTTTTCTTGTGGCGAGGTAATTAGTATAGGTACCACGATATGTTGGCAACAGTTACTCCGTATACATGCACACACTTAGCTCGAGCTAACTAAGCTCGGTACTTTTTAAACAGCGTTCCACGGGGCTTTTTGGCGGTGGTAGCATTTGAAATATAGTCTTCCCTTCGAAATCAGATAGGCATACTATATTTCAAAGGCTACCACCGCCGCAAAATCTCGTGGAACGCTGTTTAAAAAGTACCGAGCTTAGTTAGCTCGAGCTAAGTGTGTGCTTGTATATACGGAGTCTTAAGTGGTTTTCGTCGACAATTTTGATAGTTCAAACGTGGTTCAAGCTATGTAGATACAAAAACGATAACAACAAAGGTATGAAAGGTTAGGAAAATATTTTTGTAATTTTCCTAGCTAGCCTACAAAGAGAATTTTGTTGGCTAAATAGGTCCTTGGTAAAATGCAAATAAGTAAAATGTCGAGTAGAGGCCACCTACAATACACCTTGCGTATTGTTAATTGCCTATCCCATCGATTGACATTTGACATCTAATTGACAGTTTTCCAAAAATCTTTTCAACATTTGGAAACATGCCGAATTTGTGACTGTGCAGCTGTGTTGTGAATCGAAAATACCCGTTTTTTTTCATTTTTCACCTCATCACACTCCTCCGCAACGAAAATAAATTCAACCAATCCCGCTGCCCCATTAATTCGGCAAGTGCCAAGTCGGCGGTGCAAAAGTGCGATCCTCTTTTGTTTTTACTTAACCCCGAATTGCTGAGTAAACGATGAACCAATAACCTCGCCACTTACTAAACCAAACTCCTTATCATCGATTAATTAATTCCGTTTGGGCAAATACCAGCTCGACACGTACGTAGCTGTCGCTGGCAGAAAGTGAGGTTAGAATCACTTGTCATCTGTCATAATTTTCAAAATTTTCCTTTCAGGATGAAGATATTAGCGTTTTTGCTGTTATATTTGCAATTTGTGCCTGAAAATCTATGCCAGAGAAAGAAGTCGAAGTCTGTGACAACTCTGCTGGAGGCTAAATGGGCGGCGCCCCCGTTGGTGCTCGAAGTGGCCGAGTACTTGAAAGAGGAGGACCCCGACTATTTCTGGAGCTTTGTGGACTCAATTTCGGACTTAAACCCCACGCTGAACAGCCTAGGTTGGCAGCACTGTTGTTACTTTGTCAGGTTTAATTCATCTTTTTTAGAAAACGACAGGGAACGATACGAAGTGGCAATAAATCACGCGAATGAACTAATCGGTCACTCGAAACTTTCATTATTGAAGCTGGGATTGTCGATGCACATTTATTCCCCCAAAGTTGAAATGTTACAGCAGATTGCAGCTGATAAGAACCTCCCCGACTGTGACACCGCTATTGACGTTGGTGGAATTTTTACTTGTGATACCTCAAAGCTGAGGGAATTGATTGAAAATGTAAGGAGGCTTTGGTTTTGCATTATCTATAGTGGCCATGGAAACCAAAAGTAATGTCAGCTGTCTATTTAAAAGCATATTTGTTTTCCATAGCTGCTCTAGATCCGAACTTTTTATTAATGAACTATCAGTATAAGGTGAATGGGGAAACCGAGACCTATAATTTGGATACCCACTATCCGGGATCCGAGAATCGATCTACAGTGGTTGTGCTCTATGGGCAGCTTGGAACAGAAAATTTCTCAGTTTTTCATAAAATTTTAAAAAAAGAAGCCATCGATGGGAATATTGACTACATCCTGCGTCACTACATTAAGGTAATGTCGATTTTATTTTAAAAGGTTGGTAACACAGCCTGTGAATATTAGATTTTCAATTGTTAATTAATTAATAATTAGGAAAATGAAAATGGGAGGAGGTTAAGGTTATCCGGATATGGAGTCGAGCTGCAGATGAAGTCCACCGAATATAAAGTCCAGGACGATGCTGAACTTCATGATCTTCCTTCTTCGGAAGAATCCTCGCAGGAGGAGGAAGAAATCGAGGTGGAAGGGTTCGATTTCATAAAATTAAAGTAAGAATTAGCTAGTGGGCCTTGAATTTTTTTCCCCTGTGCTGGTAGTGCCGCCAAAATGATAGAACAAAATATTTTGACACTGTCATTTCAACAAATAGCTACTAAATGAGCTGTACAAATTCAAAGATATTCGATTTATAAGAGGTTTTCGTTTGTCCCTTTTGACAGTAGGTCGGCCATCTTGGATTCCTCTTGACAGGTTTATGCTGGGGAACATGAAAATATGTATTGACAATGTACTGGCACGTATTGACAATGTATTGACCTGTATTGGCAAGCATTGTCAGTATTGACTCTATGATTGATTGATTGTACACGTATTTCCAGCAGTGGATGACCCCTCAAATTGGCCGAGATTTAATTGTTTTTAAAATTTGAAGAATTTATAAGTTTGAAAATCAGATATGAATTTGTCTATAAGATAAGAAGCAATTGCTTGTCATTTTGACAGTTCATCAGCCATCTTGGATTCTTTCGACAGGTGTAGGCGAGGAAGTTAGTTGAGAGCGAATGTTATCAAAAATGGCATTTAGCGATTTTCAAGTCGTGTGTCTGCCATTTTGGATCCCATTAATAAATGCCATTTTAACTGTTTTTAGAGAGTTAAAGAATTTATAAGTTGTGGAAATTAGTAAATATGAATTTATCGATAAGGAGTAATTGCTTGTCATTGTGACAGTTCATCGCCCATCTTGAATCCTTCTGACAAGTTCAGGCGAGGAAACTTAAAAACGGAGTTAGTTGAAAGCGGAAGTTATCAAAAATGAAATGTCCAGCCACAATTAGCCATTTTCAAGTCGGGTGTCCGCCATTTTGGATCCCGTTAATGACTATGATTTAATTATTTTTAAAGTTTAGAGAATTTATAAGTTGTGGAAATTAGTAAATAAGTATGAAATAATCGATAAGAAATAATGTTTGTCATTTTAATAGTTCGTCGGCCATCTTGGACCCTTCTGACGGGTTTAGGCGCGGATACTTAAAAACGGAAGTTATCAAAAATGAAATAACCAGTCGCATTTAGCCATTTTCAGATCGTGTGTCCGCCATTTTGGATCCCGTTAATTAATTGCAATTTAACTGTTTAGTAAATATCGAGGTAAATATCTTACTGTCATTGTCACTTTGACAGTTCATCGACCATCTTGGATCCCATTGACTAGCTTGTACATACTAAGGAAATGATCACAGAGGAAAACTAAATTCTGTTAGAAAATCGTCGTTTTGCAAAATTGTTGACATTTCAAAGGAAACTATTCACCGGCGTGAGAAGTTCGGTAAAAGTAAAAATAGGGTACTAGGAATTCCCGTTTCTTCCAGGACGTTGTTCCCCGATCTAAAAAAGGACCTGGAGAAGTTCAGACAGCACCTCGAGGACTCCTCCAACGAGATGGCCGGCCTCAAAGTGTGGGAATTCCAGGAGCTGAGCCTCCAGGCCTCCGAGCGCGTCATGAGCGCACCCCGCGAAGAATCCCTCAAGGTCTTCACGAGCATCGCCCAGAACTTCCCCATGCAGGCCAAGGGATTGGTCAAAACCTCCGTCGGCGACGAAATGAAACGAGAGATCAAGCTGAACTCGGACATATTCGCGTCGACCTTGAACATCCAGCCGTCAGACACGGCCCTCTTCATAAACGGCATGTTCTTCGACTCGGACCTGGTGTGTATCATCCAGGGTTGGCTAAAACCCGGGTTTTTGTGTCATCCTTATGTGTTTTTGGGTTTTTGTGTGGGCTTTTGGGCTTTTGTTATCATTTTGACACTTTTGACACTTTTAAAATCTGTAATGACATGTTTTAGTCCAGTCAAGTTAGGTTTTTAGAAGAAATAATTTATATATTTTTGAAATTTTGGCTACGGACTCCTGATAGCACCTGAAATTAAATGCCGAAAAGTTCCCACCCTCCAAGTGTGCGCTTCATCCCTTATTTGGCGAAAACCACCCCCAAAAGTGACAAGGCGCTAGTTTTTAGCATTTTTCGGCAAAACTATCCATCTGACAAAAAAATTATTCTAATCAAAAACATTCCTTCTAAAATTCTGTATTAAAAAGTCCTTTTGATTATTTTGCTTATCCTCACCTAATTCTCGCAAACGACGTCCGAAGTTGTAGAATAGTCAAAATAGATTTTTGAGTAGAACTTATTTATATATTTATGAAATCTTGGCTACGGACTGCTGATGGGCCGTGAAATGAAGGGCCCCAAACTTAACACCCCGCAAGTGTAAGCTTCATCCCTCTTTTGGCGAAAACCACCCCTAAACGTGACATCGCGCTAGTTTTTGGCATTTTTTGGCTAAACTATCAAACGGACAAAAAATTACTCTAAACGGGAATATTCCTCGTGAAATTCTGCATTAAAAAGACCTTTCATCATTTTACTTATCCTCACCTAATTCTTGCAAACGACGTCCAAAGTTGAGGGTTGTTTTTCGCTCACACCGAAAATCAATCTAGCGGTACCCTCAACATCGGACGTCGTTTGCAATAATTAGGTGGGGATAAGCAAAATGGTGAAAAAGACTTTTTAATGCAGAATTTCATGAGGAATATTCCCGATTAGAGTAATTTTTTGTACGTTTAATAGTTTAGCCGAAAAATGCCAAAAACTAGCGCCATGTCCACGTCTGGGAGTAGGTTTTTGCCAAAAGAGGGATGAACCTTACACTTGGGAGGTGTTAAATTTGCGGCGCTTCATTTCGGGGGCCATCAGCAGTCCGTACCAAAAATTTCATAAATATATAAATATGTTCTA
The DNA here is from genome assembly GCA_963924575.1 of Pycnomerus fuliginosus. Taxonomy (NCBI): domain Eukaryota; kingdom Metazoa; phylum Arthropoda; class Insecta; order Coleoptera; family Zopheridae; genus Pycnomerus; species Pycnomerus fuliginosus. Next base: position 25,481,388 of record OZ004619.1, on the reverse strand, counting down.
CTAAAAAATCTATTTTGACTGTTTTATAACTTCGGACGTCGTTTGCGAAAATTAGGTGGGGATAAGCAAAATAATCAAAAGGACTTTTTTAATGCAGAATTTCATAAGGAATGTTTTTGATTAGAATACATTTTTTGTCAGATGGATAGTTTCGCGGAAAAATGCTAAAAACTAGCGTCATGTCACGTTTAGGGGTGGTTTTCGCCAAATAAGGGATGAAGCACACACTTGGGGGGTGGGAACTTTTCGGCTCTTCATTTCAGGTGCCAGCAGGAGTCCGTGGCCAAAATTTCAAAAATACAGGGTGTTCCTATATTCATAGTCCTAACTCCGGGACGTTATTCCTCACATCATTCTAGGAAGAAATGTTCCTATGAACATATGTCCGGAAATGCTTTATAGGGGAGTTACGCCCCTTCAAAGGGGTACTCAAAAAATCAAATTTTTTAAATTTTTTAGAAAAATATTAAGAATAGAATTTTGAAATTTGGAACAATCGTTAGTGTTATAAAGAGCTTTCGCCTCACTTTTTTTCAGATTTTTAATAACATCACAGGCGTGCGTTCTTGGAGGGCCTTACACATTTTTTTACATTTTCTTTTGTTATAGTCATTTTTGTCATCAAATAATAATAAAATCTTAATCGATTTTCGATTTTACCCAGAAAAGAGGCTCTTGTTGAATGTCGCTAAAACTTACCCTTTTCGTTTAAAGTGACTTTGATTGCTTTAGAGCGCGAAAATTTCTGTTGTAAGATTTATTTTTCCTCCATCATTTTAGAAAGAAAAGTTCATATGGATATGTGGCGGTAAATAATTCCTATGGGGGCTGTGGTCCTTCGAAATAATATGTTTTCTGAGACTCTGTTCGAAGGACCATTAAGTCTTTTAGAAAACAATTTCTGCCGTATCTTCATATGAACTTTTCTTCCTAAAATGATGTAAGGAATCATCCTCTATCTTTATTTTCACTAATTAGGTAGATAAAACAAAGTGCTAATAGCAAATTTTCGCCCCCTAAACCAACTGGAATCATTTTATTTGAAAATGGTGCGCCCTAGCTATGTTCAACAAGAGCACCTTTTTTATGTGGAATAGACCAGAGATTACGATTTTGTTATTATTTGGCAAAAAAAAAGCCCACAACAAAAGAAAATGCAAAAAAATATGCAAGCCCCACCAAGAACGCACAGCTCTGATGTTGCTAAAAATATTAAAAAAATTGAAGAGAAAGCTCTTTACAGCGCTAACCATTGCTCTGAATTTCAAAATCCTATTGTTCATATTTTTCGAGAAATTTTCAGAAAACTGATATTTTGAGTACCCCTTTAAAGGGGCGCAGCTCCCTTATAAAGCATTTGCGGATATATGCCCATAGGGATTTTTCTTCCTAAAATGATGTAGGGAATAACGTCTCGGAGTTAGGACTATGAATTTAGGAACACCCTGTATATAAATTATTTCTTCTTTAATCGATGTTCTTATTGGGTTATCGGACTATTGAATACAATAAAACTCTTCAAGTTATAGCCAACGTTTCGGCCTTTATTTAAGGCTTTCTTCAAGGGCAAACTTAATTAACTGACGAACATTGAAAATTTTTGTCTAAAAATGAAAACCACCGAAACCCTGACGGGGTTCCGGGGCGGTATTGATTAGTTACTAAATAAAAGTTAAAAAAGATTGAATTAAAATCTGTCGTGGTCTGCCGAGATGTACGCTTGACGTCAGATTTTAATTCAATTTTTTTTAATTTTTTTTTTACTTTTATTTAGTAACTAATCAATACCGCCCCGGAACCCCGTCAAGGTTTCGGTGGTTTTCATTTTTAGACACAAATTTTCAATGTTCGTCAGTTAATTAAGTTTGCCCTTGAAGAAGGCCTTAAATAAAGGCCGAAACGTTGGCTATAACTTGAAGAGTTTTATTGTATTCAATAGTCCGATAACCCAATAAGAACATCGATTAAACATTTTGAAGTAGGACGATAAGTTAAGAAATATTATTTCTTCTATTCGCCTTTTTTAGGTCTAATATGATTGGACTATTTGGCACACACACACACAACCTCATGACACAACACACCTAACCCTATTTACTGGCGGTTTAGAAGTAATTAAGAATAAAGTAAGTATTTAAGGGGCTCTATTATACTTTTTGAAATCATTATTCATTCACTAAAGGTCTCTTCTCGAAGAAGACGAGGAGAAATTAATTATTTAGACGGTAAATGATAGGTATAGTAATCTGTCAACAAAAACATTTTTATTATTATATTATTATTATATTATATCACTCTTGATCACTCTTTACTGTTGTGCATTGTACAGATAGTTTCTCTCTTGATTTTACTGCTTTGGGCTCATTGTGATTTTCGATTTTTTTGTCTGGGGTTTTTGTGTCAAAAATCCACCCAAAACCCAAGTGGATTTTAACTTCTGCCAACCCTGTTATCATCGGATCTAGGGAGCTTTGAAAAACAAGCACTGGTGACGGTTTGAATCGCAGCTCACTTGATTAATTGTGCAGGTGGACGCGTACGGGATTTTCGACGTGTTGCGACAGGAATTGGACGCGATGGAGGGCCTGAACGGCATCGGGGTGGGCAACGCGAAGTTAGCGTCGCTTTTGGCCCTCGACTTCGGCACGGGCGGTGGCTCCCAAGATTTCGCGATCGACATCAGAGACACCGCCGTCAATTGGATAAACGACGTCGAGAACGACGCGAAGTACAGCCGATGGTCCACGAGCCTGATGGAACTGCTGAGGCCGACGTTTCCCGGAATGATCCGACAGGTGCGCAGGAACCTGTTCAATCTGGTTCTGGTGATCGACCCGACGGAGCCGAAGAGTCGCGATCTGGTCAAGTTGGTCGAGTCGTTCGTGGTGCACACTGCGCCTGTCAGGGTGGGGGTGGTGTTCGGGGTGGGGGGTAAGGGGGAGGTGGGGATTGCCGTGCAGTGTGCCTTCAACTACATCTCGCAGAATGCTAGTCCGGTTGCAGGCCTCGGCTTCCTCAAAACTGTAAGTATAAGTTTATAATTACGTTTCAAGGTCATATCAACCACAAAAACCTTAACACGGTCATTGATTTTGCAATGTTGCCAACATACCTGCTCATATATGACAGCTGTTTAGTGTGCATCGGTCTTTTTGAAACGGAAACGTAAAGCATTCTTTGCGGCAACAAAGAAAAATCTAGAGTTTAACTTAGCGTGGTTCACACTGTGAAAGTTTTTTTTAGTGTAAATCTAACTTGTTTGAATGTCAACTATTTGCTCAGTGTAAATTGACCTTTCAGTAAGTCCACCCTTCACAGGTGAATCTAGAACCTCATTTAACCCTGATTTACACGATGATGTGCTTTAAATGTGACTGCAAGTGCAGATTATTTCTTCAATGTAAGTTGTGCTTTCAATAAGCTCAACTCAAACAGGAAAGCCTGCAAATTATTTGACGCTGCCCAAATTTGATTGTAAAAGGCAATGTCATACTGAAACCTACAGACGGATTCACAACGTCGAAATTTGCACGTTTCAATAGTTGACGTGAAAATGACATTTGACGCTTCAAATGCGGATTAAGCCTGATTCACACGACATAAATTCAGTAACCTGCGTTGACGTTTCTTTAAGTGTAAATGCCTGAGGTCAACTAGTTAAATGTAATTTAGGGTAAATTAGGCTTTGTAGATCGCCAACGTAAATTGTTCTTTATCTTTTGTGTTGCGTAATTTTGTCTCAGAAGTCCGACTTACAAAGGAAACCTATCTCTAGAATCTGAATTCACACTATAAAGGTTTAGATAACAGCTTTTAGGGTGTGAAACGAGTTTCAAGCTCGTAATCCTAAATTATTCAGTCTGATTCAAATTAAAAAGTTTTAGCATGACAGTTCTCCTGTGTAAATTGGACTTTCAATACGCTTGCCTCAAACCAGTGGCGTAGTGAGGTCTGCGAGGGCCTGTGTTCTAAATCATTTACGGGCCCCTTGTAGCCAACTTTAAAAAATAAAAACAAGAAAAATTGTTAAAAAAATAAAATTTTTGAAAATTTTCAAGGTCGCGCATTTTCCAAGCACTTAGAATACTCATCGGCGCCCCAAAGCGGTCCCGGGCCCGTGTCTTTGGAACACCCTGAACACCCCCACACTACGCCACTGCCTCAAACAGAAAAACCTGCAACTTATTTTACACTTCCAATTTCGCTGGAAAAGGCAATGTCACACTATAACCTACAGCCGGATTCACAACGTCAAAATTTGCTCATTTCAATAGGTTTGTTTCTGCAGCAGTTGCCGACGGTCGGAAACCGTCTGGAGCATGCGCAGCGTCTCTTTAGCCGGCCTAAAAAATGAAAACTGGGCATGCTCCTGACGATTTGACGGTTTTCAACCGTCGGTAGCTGCTGCAGAAACAGACATTCTAATAGTTGACGTGAAAATGACATTTGACACTTCAAATGCGGAATAAGCCTGATTCACACGACATAAATTCAGTAACCTGCGTTTGCGTTTCTTTAAGTATAAATGACTGAGGTCAACTAATTAAATATAATTTAAGGTAAATTGGGCTTCATAGATTTTTGTGTTGAGTAATTGTGTCTCGTCGATCCGACTTACACAGAAAACATATCCAGTGAGTCTGATTCACAAGATAAAGGTTTAGATAACAGCTTTTTAGTGTGAAACGAGTTTCAAGCTCGTAGGTCATTCTTCCGGTTTCTTGTATCGAGTAATTGTGGCTCTTGGCAAGTCCGACTTCATCAGAAAAATGTAATGGCTCAATTATTCAGTTTGATTCAAATTATAAAGTTATAGCGTGATAGTTTTCCTGTGTGAATTGGACTTTACGAAATGCCAGTCTGTTATGGTATAGAGTGATCGTGGTTTTTGACACTCAAAAAATGTCTGATCTAGGGAGCTTTGTATAATAAGCTTAGGACACTAATGACAAGTTCATAAGGTTGTCAAAACTGTTGTACCGGAATTGATAATAATTAAGATTTTCTGATGGTTAGTAAAATTACAAATTAAGTTTCTTGGGTTTTGTTAGTTTTCACGGCAAGTCGTTAGCTCTGCCAAAATTTAGTAATTGTTAGTAGGTATGCAGTTGGTAACACGTAACACTGCTCTCCCTAAGTTTATAGTTTCGTAATTTTTAAGAATTCGCTTTTGGTGACATTAAGTGCTTTCCTTTTAGGTGTTTGTTGCTCTAGAGCTACAAGCACTAAAGCAACTCCGAGCTGCCCTAAAAGGAACACGTATTTCAGGGGATTATTCACCGCGTGAGTGAGACTTGCGTTGTTTGACAGATAACCTAACCACATCAGAAGTCAATAGTAAAATAATCGCCCATTTCGCAAGCTGATGCCATAGTGGCGGAGTAGAGATGAAGGCGATGCAAAAATTTTCAAAAGGCACAGGTAAAATGTTGGAGAAAACCACGGAAAACTACTCGGCTCATAATGACAATTACAAACTACGCACTGCGCATGCGGGGGCTTGTTGCACCAGCTCCAGCGTTAGTGCTTGAGGGGAAGGGGGAAGGCAGATCGAGTAACTCTGGGGCAAAATGCACAACTAAAAGGAACACGGGGCGAATTATTCTTGAACAGTTCGGAGTTGCACCCTGTGCTAAAAGGAAAGCGACTATTAAAACCGAGCACTCCACTGAAAAACGTACTAATTTCGATTCCATTAAGTTGGCAGCAAAAACAGTAAGTTGAAATAATTGGCAACACTGCCCTGTTAAACTGGTAATATGGTGGTGCTGTTCAGAAAATATGTGATAATGGGAGGCTAGGGAAACAACAAGGAACATAATATGGAGCTACTAACGCGCGAATAGACATGTTGCCAACTTAACTATTTGCAATTTAAATAGCCCAACAAACTAAAAAGTCACTATGTAATGGTTACTAGCGAGTTAGCAAGTTGACGGCATCATAAGATCATTTAAATTTGATGTAAAACACTTGAACGCCGAAAACGTCAACAAATGTCAAAATTATTGACGTTATTAAGCATTTTTTCGTGAGTGCCCGTTTAATAAACGGGAACACAATCCAAGTAACCGAGGCGTTTTCGCGCGCCACCGGTAATAGGGGAGTATCTTCCCGCTTGTAAAACGGTTATTAATTTACTTCCCGCGGTCAGGAGTTGGGTTATTAACGGTTGACACTGATGACAGATGAAATTGTTGCAAAATGGAGGAGTTTTCGATGGACATGGAAGATGAAAACTTTGAATTAATCCTTAATCACGAGGGAGATGACTTTCGTGCTATTGTCGATATTTCACCGAGATACTTCAGTTACCGTAACCGGTGGTAGCCGGTCTGTCACGAAAAAATACTTATTGGTTTTACAATGTTGCCAACAAAGAATGCGCGAAATTCCCTGTATTACATTGCACATGCATTGCACGAATAGATATATTGCCAACTTAACCATCGGCAATTCAAACTCCCCCAGGTTCTAGCCGGGTCAAAAGACGAAATAACGATAGAGGACGTTCGCAGCGAATTCGGCAAACAATTCGGCGACAACGCCCTCGACGTCCTCGACGAAGATTCGGACTTCGACTTCGGCCGCCAATTGTCCGACGACTTCATCCAGAGGACGGGCCGGAAGGCCCTCCCCCAGGCCTTCCTCAACGGCATCCCCCTCGCCAGCGCCCACCTCAACGTGGACGACTTCGAGGAGACCGTCCTGCAGGAGGTCATGTCCCAAACTTCCGGCCTGCAAAAGGCCGTCTATCGCGGCAAATTGAGCGACAACGACGACGTCGTCGATTATCTGATGAACCAACCGAACGTGATGCCCCGATTAAACGACAGAATCTTGAACAGGGAACAGTCCGTCTATCTGGACATGCTCGGCAGGCCGGCCAACGTGATGCAAATCGAAAATCTGACGAAACTTTCTTCACGAGATATGACGGCCACCGCCGTCGAGAACTTGAAGTATTTCTACGCTGGCAAGAAGGGGAAACTGCTGCACACGATGACGTACTGGATCGTGGGGGATTTGGAGGAGGCCGAGGGCAGGGAGTTGCTGTTGGCTGCCCTGCAACATGCGGTAAGAGCATTTGACAGTTGTGACAGTTGTTTTGACTGTCATTTACGGAGTCTCCTAAGGCGTTTTTTCTCGGTTTTAGGTGCGTTCGGCTTCGAAACTCCATGCACTCCTCGTCCGTCTCTTTTTGATCTGATGATTTCATATTTCACTGTCGCATTCTTCTCTTCAGATCAAAAAGAGATGGACCAGGAGTGCATGGAGCTTCCAAGCCGAACGCACCTTTTATGTATTGAAATACAAACTTACATTTGAAAGCATAGGAAATAATCTTGTTTTGTATTGAAATACCTTCAAAATAATGTCAGATTTGAATCGTCCTTCCCAGAAAAATTTGAAACTGACGACAAAAGTGACAGTATTTCAATACAAATTTTAGAAAATGGTAAGCTGACCAATCATGAGAGCCCATTTGTATTAATTTGTATTCAAATATCGGGTGTCCCAAAAAAAACCGGACAAAATAATCTGTGAAATTAGTCAGCCATTTCTTAACCGATTTGGATAGACTTGGTCTTAAATTAAAGCTAAAGAATCAGGCTTTCGAACTTTGCAAGAAACGTCGACAGATGGCGCTGCTGTAGTAGCCTTATTGATACTTGTCTTTAAGGCTTATTTTAGGTGCGTGGGGATTGGTCGGGCAACAATCAATGGTTATGAGACCCAAATATCCTTGAAGATCTTTCTTTTTTCTTCAAAAATCTTTTCTCAGGCACTAATTTTCTGTGATTTTTCTAAAAAAAGTGTTTTTGCGTATTTTCATGCTTCCATAACCATGACTAAAGTAACATTGATGCACATAGGGCTTAATTTTCAATGATAATTGTTCAGTTGCCCCCCACTGGCATCTGCGCCACTATTTTCATCATATTCGTTCATTTATAACTGAAAATTAAGATTTATTTGCATTACTGTTCTTTGGTCATGGCCATTAATGCGTGAAAATACCCAGAAACACATTTTTTTTTAAATTACAGAAAATTAATGCTTAAGCCAAATCGACTGCTGAAAAAGGATTTTTGAACAAGAAAGAAGGATCTTCAAGGCTATTCGAGTGTCATACCGATTGGTCTTTGACTGACCAATCCCCATACAGCTAAAATAAACCTTTAGAGCAAGTATCAATAGGACTACTACGGCAGCGCCATCTACCGTAGTTTCTCATACAGTCGAAAACCTGATTCTGTGGCTTTAATTTAAGACCACGCTCATCCAAATCGGCTAAGAAATGGCAGACTTATTCCCAAAAATATTTTGTCCGGTTTTTTTTGGGACACCCGATACATAAAATCGAGAAAAAACGCCTCTAAATTCTGAAACGATTATCGTTTGTAGAAATCCGAGAATCACGTACGCGTGTCGTTCCTACCAAACGTCAACGGGGAGGGGGATAATTTTTTGAACAAGCTTGTCATGGCCGTCTTGGACGAACACGTCCCGGACAAGGCGTTGGATGTTGTTTATGCGTTGTTGAAGGACGGCAGTTACCTGAAAGAGAAAGAGAAATACACGGTGAGAGGAAAATACCAACGTATTTGGGCACCAGTAGGCCATGATTTTATGTGAATTCCCACTAAAACATAAAACTGTTGTGGAAATCTACTTCAAACATTTTTAGGTAATCCTGACAGAATCAGTGATGAATTCCCACTAAACGTTGGGGATTGAGTTTTGTCCGAACTTGTATTAGTAAATTTCCACAATAGAGAACAGGAAATTTTTGTCTACCTGCGTTTATCACTAATTTTCACCTTGCAAATTGGGAGGATCAAATTTCCGCTTTTTGCTTGTTTTCATTAAGAAATTTCAAGGATCAATTCCCACTACCTTTTTAGATTCTCAACTGGGAATTGTGAATCTCCAATTGGAAATTTACTAATTTACAATTTGCCCCGAAAATTATTTTTATGAAAATTTCCGTAAACGTTTTAAAAGGTATTATCGTAGTGGGAATTTGGCAAAATCAGTGGTGAATTTCCACTGAAAACGGAATGGAGTTTTTGTTGGAACTTGCAAAGCGACATTTACGTGAATTCCCATTACGTCTCAGAAATGTATTGCTTCACTGATGAATTTTCACATCTTCCATGTAAATTACAATAAGACATTTAAATAATCAATTCCCACTACATTTGCTTTGGGAATCATGAACTCTTCTCTTGAATTCTTAACTGGGAATTGTCAGTTTTCACTTTTTTATATCATTAGGAAGAACACAGGGTTAAAAACTTTATCAAAACAATTAGAAGTAGTTGTGGAAATTCATATTGTAGTGAGGGTATTCCATGCGTTAGTGAAAATCCACGAATCCATAATTTACTCCAAGAAATGTTTAGTGAAAATTTTCGAAAATCATTGTAATTTTCACTGACAACGAGTTTTGGTTCTGTATTTACGGGAATTCCCACTAGATATCTGAAATGTATTGCTTCAGTAATGAATTTTCACTTTTTTTACGTCTTACGTAAATTCCAATAATTATTCCCACTACGTTTAATTTGGAAATCGTGAATTGCTATTTTGGATTCTCAACTGGGAAATGTGAGTTTGGAAAACGTTTTTGAAGATTTCCGCAACATAATGAATGGTAAACTCCCACTGAAAACGAGTTTTAGTTGAAGCTTGCAAGTTTACAGTATTTACGTGAATTCCCACTAGGTATCAAAAATTTATTGCTTCAGTAGTGAATTTTCACTTTTTTCATATAAATTCCCACTATTGGAAATAGTAAACTTTTGTCTATCACGAATTTTCCCTAAATCTCCAAAAACACCTCATTTCTGTCATTCTAATAAGACATTTCAGTAATCAATTCCCACTACATTTCATTTGCTAATCATGAATTTCTCTTTTGAATTCTCAACTGGAAATTGGGTTTTCACTTTTTTACATCATGAGGATGGGATCGAAAGCTTCTTTATTAAGACAATTAAAAACAGTTGCGTAAATTCATATTGTTGTGAGAATATTCCCTACTGTGTTAGTGAATTCATAATTTTCTCCAAGAAATGTTTAGTGGGAATTTAACAGTGAGTGGTGAATTCTCACTGAAAACGAGTTTGAGTTGAAGCTTGTAAGTTTACACTATTTACGTGAATTTCCACTAGTAATCGCGAATTCAGCATTTGCTCCAAAATATATTTAATGAATATTTGAAAGATCTTGTTATTGTGGTAGTGGGAATTTGTGGTGTGGATGAGTGATGAATTCGCACTGAATATAGGGAATTAAATTTTTGCGTTTTCACATTAGAAGGTAAAATATTTATTCCTTAAATAAAATAATAATTACTACAAAAGCGATTGTGGAAATTCACTATGGCAGTGAGAATTGAATTGAGATTATTGTTAATTCTCAAATTTCCACTATTTGGATTACCGACTTCAAAGAACAATTCTCGCTGTATTTGTGAATTTCTACTTTTCGTAAATTTTCACTTTAGTAAACGCTTGTTTATCAATGAAACAACAGAAAACGAGATTATGAAAAGATAGTGAGAATTTTTCCTACTTTACCTATTTTGAGTGGAAATTCACCTCCCAAAACTCCAATCAAAGTTGAGGCATTGCCAATTTCCACGCTTCCATTGCCTACTGGCGCCCAAAACGGAAGTAACTCAAATGCGTATTTATTCGTGTTGTCATGACAATAAATTTAGCCCGAACAGCTAAACCCTCACGAATTTAACCTCAAAATGTTGAGGGTGTACGCCCGACGCGTGCTCAACTTGAACGTCGGACAAAGGGCGATAGTCGCAAACGGCAGAGTTTTGGGACCTCTGGACATCGACGAAAAATTCACCGTCGACGATTTCGCCCTCCTCGAACGCTTCTGTTCGGCCACTTATTTGGAAAAAATCACGAAAGCTCTGTCGGAGGAGTCTGACGATGATGGCGGTAAGAAAAAAAAATCGCGTTTCGGAACGCACCCCATCAAATATCTAGGGGGCTGCGAGGCGCAGAATGACAGTTCAAAGAAAATTTAAGGATTTTAATCCGTCCGGTGACACATTTTGGCGCCCAACGTGGGGCAAAACCATTCCTGCACGTCACGGCCCACTATTTATTTAACTTTATAAGAAACTAATGAGTTTCCAAGGAAAAGTAGTGGTGATCGCAGCCTACTACTTCATTATGTAACAAAAAAACAAATGAAAATCGCAATGTCTTTCGTAGAGATTGACAGTAATTCCGTGCTGAAAATCGTCTCGTTGTTGGTGTCTCGACCGCAGGGCAAGACGAGATTCGAGATCACCTTCAATGGTGACCAACATTCCGTCTTAAAAATCCCCGCTGCCGATCCCTCAAGGACTGCGTTCGATCTCGTCGCCATTGTCGATCCGGTTTCGAGGGGAGCCCAAAAAATCGGCGCCATTTTGCAAGTGCTCCAGGAAGTGCTCAACGTCAACATTAGGATTTTTTTGAACAGCGTGGAGAAGAACAGCGATATGCCCCTCAAAAGGTATCGTGTTTTTTTTTCGTTTTTTGTTTTTTTGAGTTTTTTCGCTGTAGAGAATTCTGTTGAACCTGTTCCTTTATTTCTGAGGACATGGTAGAGAATAACAACCACACGCCTCTAAAAGTGTTTCTTTTTCTTTCTTTTCGTTTCGCCGAACTCTGTTGACTTTCCATTCTAACCTGAAACTTTAGCTTCTATCGGTTTGTACTGGAGCCCGAAATTCAATTCACCGAGGATGGAAAACAGACCGCAGGCCCCTTGGCCCGCTTCAGCAACATGCCCACCTCTCCCCTACTGACCCAAAACTATCACGTGCCCGAAAATTGGTTGGTGGAAGTGGTGCGTTCCGTATACGACCTTGACAACATTCGCCTGGAGGACGTGGACAATAACGTGCACAGCGAGTACGAATTGGAGTACCTCCTGCTTGAAGGTCATTGTTTCGAGGCCACGACCGGAAGTCCCCCACGTGGACTCCAAATGACCTTGGGCACCCAAACCGAACCCGTCATCATGGACACCATAGTGATGGCGAATTTGGGTTATTTCCAGCTCAAGGCCAACCCAGGGGCGTGGATTTTGAGGTTACGTCAAGGGAGGAGCACGGAAATCTACGACATTGTCAAGTAATGACGTTTTGCGGCGGTGACGTCATCACAAGTGGGTCGGTCGAGTGATGTTTTTTCCCTGTCCCGACTTGTCAGTTGTGATGACGTCACGCGCAGGCGCTCGGTCCCTGTATTTGCTTTATTTTTGGTCCCTTACAGTCTGGATGGAAAGGAGATTTCCACCAATTCTTCTGATATTAAAATTCTGCTGAGTTCCTTCAAGTCGAACATCGTTAAGCTGCGAGTACAAAAAAAAGCCGACAAGTACAATATGGACTTGTTGTCGGAGGACGAGCCCACTTCTGGTATATGGAATTCAATTGCCAGGTAAGTTCAGTGTCTTGAAAGAAAAACCGTCCATTTAATTGATCAAAAAGTTCTTTTTGAAACGTTTTTCTTCAAAAGATTTGTTTTTGCTAGAACTATATGGTAAATCAAGGGTGCCAGGCCCAGTTAAACTTTTGCAAAACTCCGAAGTGTGAACTATCGTTTCTTACTAAATCGACACCAACTAAGCTATTTTTAGCATTTTGAAAACGATTCGAGCAATCTCCAACAGAATAAACCTATTTTTTTCACAATAAAAGTACTCATAATAATGAAAATCAACCAATATTTAATTTGTTGATCTTAAACTACTCAAAAAGTTCATTTTGAAACATCTCTCTTCGAAAAATCTGTTTTTGCTAGAACTATACGGAAAATCAAGGGTGCCAGGCCCAGTTAAACTTTTGCAAAACCCACAAGTGTGACCTATCGTTTTTTAGTAAATCGACACCAACTAAGCTATTTTTAGCATTTTGAAAACGATTCGAGCAACCTCCAACGGAATAAACCTATTTTTTTTCACAATAAAAGTACTCATAATAATGAAAATCAACCAATATTTAATTTGTTGATCTCAAACTACTCAAAAAGTTCATTTTGAAACATTTCTCTTCGAAAGATCCGTTTTTGCTAGAACTATACGGAGAATCAAGGGTGCCAGGCCCAGTTAAACTTTTGCGAAACACCCAAGTGTGACCTATCGTTTCTTACTAAATCGACACCAACTAAGCTATTTTCGGCATTTTGAAAACGATTCGAGCAACCTCCAACGCAATACACCTATTATTATTCACATTAAAATTACTCAATAATGAAAATCAACCATTATTTAATTTGTTGATCTTAAACTACTCAAAAAGTTCATCTTGAAACATTTCTCTTCGAAAGATCTGTTTTTGCTAGAACTATACGGAAAATCAAGGGTGCCAAGCCCAGTTAAACTTTTGCAAAACCCCCAAGTGTGACCTATCGTTTTTTACTAAATCGACACCAACTAAGCTATTTTTAGCATTTTGAAAACGATTCGAGCAATCTCCAACGAAATAAGCCTATTTTTCTTCACAATAAAAGTACTCATAATAATGAAAATCAACCAATATTTAATTTGTTGATCTTAAACTACTCAAAAAGTTCATTTTGAAACATTTCTCTTCGAGAGGTCTGTTTTTACTAGAACTATACGGAGAATCAAGGGTGCCAGGCTCAGTTAAACTTTTGCAAAACCCCCAAGTGTGTTTCTTACTAAATCGACACCAACTAAGCTATTTTCAGCATTTTGAAAACGATTCGAGCAACCTCCAACGAAATAAACCTATTTTTTTCACACTAAAGGGAGGTACTCATAATGAAAATCAACCAATATTTAATTTGTTGATCTTAAACTACTCAAAACTCTTCGAAAGATCTGATTTTGCTAGAACTATACGGAAAATCAAGGGTGCCAGGCCCAGTTAAACTTTTGCAAAACACCCAAGTGTGACCTATCGTTTCTTACTAAACCGACGCCAACTAACAGATTTTTAGCATTTTGAACACGATTCGAGCAACCTCCAACGGGAAAATCAATTTTTTCACAATAAAAGTACTCAAAATTATGAAAAGTAATCAATATTTAATTTGTTGATCCCAAATTGCTCAAAAATTTCATTTTGAAACATTTTTCTTCGAAAGGCCAGTTTTTGCTAGAACTATACGGAAAATCAAGGGTGCTCCAGGCCCAGTTAAACTTTTGCGAAACACCCAAGTGTGACTTATCGTTTCTTACTAAATCGCCGCCAACTAAGCGATCTTTAGCGTTTTGAACATGATTCGAGCAACCTCCAACGAGATAAAGCCATTTTCCGCAATAAAAGTACCCAAAATAGTGCAAAAACATCGAAATATTTTTTATTTCCCCGATTTTCAGTTCCTTTTCAAAGACTGAAGAAGACACCGAAGAAAAACTCAACATCTTCTCGTTGGCCTCGGGGCATCTCTACGAGAGGTTCATTAGGATCATGATGTTGTCAGTACTAAAGCACACCAAAACACCCGTCAAATTTTGGTTCCTGAAGAACTACCTTTCCCCCCAGCTCAAGGTCAGTTTAAACCGAAATTTTTATTTTACCGAAAAAATTAATTTTGGTTGACATTGCCGAAAATTTGTTTTCCACATTTATTTTCCAACCGAAATTCATCAAACAGGACTTCCTGCCGTACATGGCCAAAGAGTACGGCTTCGAGTACGAGTTAGTTCAGTACAAGTGGCCCAGATGGCTCCACCAGCAGACCGAGAAACAGCGCACGATCTGGGGCTACAAAATCCTCTTCCTGGACGTCCTTTTCCCCCTAGACGTGAAAAAGATCATTTTCGTGGACGCCGATCAAGTGGTCAGGGCGGATTTGAAAGAACTGAACAACTTGGACCTGGGTGGCGCCCCCTACGGCTACACTCCGTTCTGCGATTCCCGCAAGGAGATGGACGGATTTCGTTTTTGGCGGCACGGATATTGGAAAAACCATTTGCAGGTGAGCAATCTCGAGGTTTTTCCGAAATTTACTACTTTCGGGCCTTGGTATACAATTGTAGTGATTCCGTTTGCAGGGGAGGAGGTACCACATTTCGGCCCTCTACGTGGTGGATTTGAGGCGATTTAGGAGAATAGCCGCGGGCGACAGGCTCAGAGGACAATACCAGGCCCTCAGTCAGGACCCCAACAGTTTGTCGAATTTGGATCAGGACCTACCGAACAATATGATCCACCAGGTGGCGATAAAATCGCTGCCGCAGGAGTGGCTGTGGTGTGAGACTTGGTGCGACGATTCCTCCAAGTCCAGAGCGAAAACGATAGACCTGGTTAGTAGAAAACGTCGCTAAAAACAGGAGAAACACGAAAGAATGTAACTTAATGGAAAATCCCAGACTCCCCATTAGGTTCCATTACAAACTTAATTGAAAAAACTGATTTTCCTCCGTTTGTTGATTTGTAATGGGTATTCCCATTAGAGCACGTGATCTCCCATTCCGTACCATTAGAAACTTCCCTGCGATTTCATTCGCATCACGTAATGGTTTGTAATGAATGTTTCAGTTAGAATACGACATTGTAGTGTGGGTTTCGTCATTATACTCTGTCCGGGATCCACACGACCAAGATTCGCCCAATTTCCATGGCGACTCATTGTTGACAACAATGATTCGCCATGGAAATAGGGTGAATCTTGGTCGTGTGGATCCCCGACAGACCATAGAACATACCGAATTAGGGGATCTATAAATAGTTCAGGTTTTGTAATGGATTACCTACACTACTGAGTGCCTAAAAAGTAACGAATATTGCCCCGTAATTCTTGAATGGTAAACTTTGTACAAAAATCCTCGTAGGGGTATTGGATTTTTTTGTATTCTGCGTCCGATGGGCGATAGAGCAATTGCCGATTCTTTTGGTTCTGTAGTTTTTGACATAGACGTCATCATCGTTTTTTAAAATGGAAATCCACATTTTTCTCAAAAGATTCGGAATCTACGAATTTTACTAGGTAGAAAACATGTGTCACGCTTGACATTTAATTGAATAATTTTTGTAATTTTTACAAATTGTAAACGCTGAAGAAATTTTGAAAAAAGGAACAGGTGTTTTTAAAAAAGGAATTGCCCAGTTGGCTTTGCGTCAAAATAATGAAGTTCACGTGTTTTGGCGTTTTTGAAAAATCTTGATTTTTCTCCGATACCTAATGTGTTTCATGTTCTTGTCCTAGAAAAATTCGTAGATCCCAAAATCGTTGAGAAAAATCCATTTAAAAAAACGATGATGACGTCATTATGTCAAAACCGACTGGACCAAAAACATCGGCAATGGCGCCGTCGGATGCAGAATGCAAAAAGAACCTATACCCCTTCGAGGATTTTTGCATGAAGTTTTCAATTATAGTCCATTACAAATCCTTTATTTGAGACATGTTTTGTAATGGATGAATTGCAGACTTCCCCATTGCGTTCCATTAAACTTCCTCAGATATTTCCCATTATTTAATAATTTGTAATTAGAATACAAGTGGTGTAGTGTGGATTTCGTCATTAGAACATATTGAATTAGTGAACTCTTAACAGATCCGTTTTTGTAATGGATAAACACACTAGGAACCCTAGACTAAGTTGTGGTTTATTACATTTTATTTATGCATATGAGGCGTGGCCGAGTAAAAACCACGTTTTTGTTTCCAGTGCAATAATCCAATGACGAAAGAGGCAAAATTAACAGCTGCCATGAGGATTTTGCCCGAATGGAAGGACTACGATAACGAAATCAGAAACTTGCAGAAAAAAATCGATTCCGGAGTTTTAGATCCCGATCCTGCCGAAACAGGTAGTCCCCTAAAATGTAATTTTTTTTTTACCTGATATATTTTTTGTTCCAGAAACGAGTGATGTACATACGGAATTGTAGGGTTGTAAATTTTTTATTATGTACAGTGATTTAAAATGATTAATTTATAAGATAATAAAGATTAAAATTTGGGTCTGCTAATGTTACCTCAAATAGAAAAAAATTGACAAATAACGTTGAAAAAAGTTGATAAAATAATTGACCTCGGTGCCTTAACCTTAACTGACGTTTATGTAAAGAAGTTTTTGTTAAAATACTGTAGGATCAGCATTAAACAGTTAAGTTTTTGCAAGATGCAAAAGGACACTGTAACAGTCTTTCTTATAATATCTTTGGATGTAAAAGATATAGGGTGATTCCATGCAATACATAAAAACTGCTGCCGCATCAAAATGCTCTTTCACTTCCGGTTTAGCCGGAAATGGCTATAACTTTGTTTTTCAGAAGGAATTACACCCTTTTCTCAACGAATCCGGAATCGACAGTTTTTTCTGAGTTAGAAACGTGTCATACCAGAGAGTGTCATATGGTCATACTTAACGGGAAGTGGAATCTCTTTTTGAACGCGCTTATTGCTGGCCAACCTTCGATTACTTTGCCAATTTTACCGTCGACCAGGGATATTCCAGAGCATGTGGGAGAAGCGTTATTAACATTTTCTCATATTATCATTAGTAATATGATAAGTCGTCTCTTGATTGCCGCGGGTTTGACGTCCGAATGGTTGAACTACGAGTAGTGAATCTATGAGGACTCAACAAGGCAATCAAGAGACGACGAATCATATTTTACAGATTATTTTATAAATTAAAAGTATTGAAGTAGTTCCAAAGTAGGTTCGAATCGAGGTAGTGTAAAAATGTTGGATCATCGCTGTCAACTGAGTGTCACGTCACAAAATAGAAGTGAAATTATTTATTTTCAACAAGATTTAAACATTTATGTATAGGTACCTACGGCTGATTGCGACGATTGAATTTTATTTTAACCGCATTATAACATATTCTTGGTATGAAATTTGGTAGAATAGGTACCTAAAACTTTACAATGGAGTAAGTACTTACTAGGTGAACTCTTGTTCGGGGGCATCTACCTACTATGAAAAGAATGGACGAAACAAAACTGGTATGAAGGATATAGGAAGCGAAGACCAATTAGACGCGACACAGGAAGACCGAAGGACACCGGAGAGAGTTTATTAGAAGAGATTTGCATTTCAAAAGTTGATAAATTGAAAAAATAATAAATAGCTCAAAAAGAGGAGGACCTGCTCATATCCAGTGTTTAAAATAATGTTAAGTTCCTGTTGTTGGCTCGTGAGTTTTAGGAGAATGCGGGAGAGAATGTTATAAAGTGCTACAAATTTACATTCCGGCGAGTGACTGGTGTAATTATAACAAGATTCCACACAGTTTAAAATTACCCAACAATTTTCTGTACAAATCTGGTAACCGTATCTTTTTCTAAATCTGATTAAATGTTTACTTTGAGTATATTTTTACTTTTGCCATTTTTTAATGACAGTTGTGTTAAATGTCGTAGGATTACCAGTTGATTTGAACTACGACTGTCGTCTTATCAATAGTAATACGACGAGTAGTCTCTTGATTGCCGCGGGTTTTGACGTCCGAATGGCTGTCAACTACGAGTCAAAATGGTAGATTTTTTTAGGCTGCAAAGAGGACGAGAGCTCGCTCGAGTCCTCTTTGGCCGAAAAAAATCTACCATTTGACAAGTAGTGCATCCATGAGGACTCAACAAGGCAACCAAGAGACTACGAATCGTATTTTGCAGATTATTTTATGAATTAAAGTATTGAGTAAGTAGTGTCAAGTTGACGTTGTAGTCTTATCACTGTAATCAGAATTACTGGTATGCTAATGCTCCTTTGGATTGGTTCAATACTTAATGAATAAAATAATCAATAGTAATACGACGAGTAGTCTCTTGATTGCCGCGGGTTTTGACGTCCGAATGGCTGTCAACTACTTGTCAAATGGTAGATTTTTTTCGGCCAAAGAGGACGCGAGTGAGCTCTCGTC
This sequence comes from Pycnomerus fuliginosus, assembly GCA_963924575.1. Lineage (NCBI taxonomy): Eukaryota > Metazoa > Arthropoda > Insecta > Coleoptera > Zopheridae > Pycnomerus > Pycnomerus fuliginosus. Next base: position 25,462,512 of record OZ004619.1, on the reverse strand, counting down.
CTCTTTGTAGCCTAAAAAAATCTACCATTTTGACAAGTAGTGCATCCATGAGGACTCAACAAGGCAACCAAGAGACTACGAATCGTATTTTGCAGATTATTTTATAAATTAAAGTATTGAGTAAGTAGTGTCAAGTTGACGTTGTAGTCTTATCACTGTAATCAGGATTACTGGTATGCTAAATGCTCCTTTGGATTGGTTCAATACAATAAAATAATCAGTTAAAGAATGATGCATTTGAGAAATACGGCATAGCCTGGGATGCGTCTATCGACAAATGTGAAATCATTGATATATTGACAAAATGGACTACATGGAAAAACAAAATGGCTATGACCGTATCCTAAGTACCCATTGTCCTTCTTATAAACTTCTGTTGGATGATCCACTCTGTGCTAACGTCCAACCATACTTACTGTCTGATTTCAATTTCAAATCAAATCAAATTTTATTGTTCTTCATACAGAATATATGTATGTATATGAACAATAGGGTGTGGCGTAGCTTGTTAAAAGTAAATAAATAAATGGTTTATTGGCTCTATAATACCTACATAATAATATTAAAGACAAATTGGCGGATGATGAGTTGGAGAAGACATCATCAGGCATCGAAAGAACATAAAACGCAGAAACTCTTTATACCTGTATAAATAATACCCAGTACTTTACTCATTCAAAACAAAGGATCGCTGAACTTCATGGCCTCTTGAAAAAATTTATAAATTACGCGGCTCTGCTTGAGGTCTACTTGTTTCATCATGGCGTCTAGATCACCAAAGTTTGGGTTTGGGAGTGCCGGAGTGCCTAAATTCATTATACAGAGGACACGAAAATAGAATATGCTCCAGGGTCTCCAATTGTCGAAGATTGCAAATAGTACATAACTTGTTTACATCTACTCTATCTAGCTAACTGCATTAAAATAAAAACTTACACCTACAATATTTCTTGTTCTGATCTGGGCAATGCATCTCTTAACGTTCAAGACCTGGTTTCCTGATAAATAATTTTCTTCTGCTGTTGAAAGAGGGTTTTGTCTCAAGATATTTGTAGTCTGGGCAGAATGTACTCAGTAGTATACTGTCCCAGTCTCGCATCCCAGCAAACCTCAATCTTATGGCCGGTTGCCGGCCGGAATGAGGCTGCCCGGACAAGCCGGAACCGGCCCAGAAGCGAGTGCCTTATCTGGCGCGGCCCGCATGTGTGCCTCTGGTTTTGTTACGGCCGATCTACGTTGCCCAGGCACGGGCCGGGTCTGGTTCTCTTTGAGCCCACATTACGGCGTTCTTATGGCCACGTTCAGGCCGGAACTACCTCGGGACCAAAAAAACGTGATAAAACGCTTCACCACCGGGAACCGAACCCGAATTCCTTGGACGACAGTCGAGTTTTCTTGCTACTAGGCCGCTTCACTTCATACTTTACTTTGTTCGTATCTTGTTCATAAACTAACTGGCAATTATTTAAAAAATATGTATTACTCTTTAATTTTGCGAATTGTATGATAGTATCATCATATTATTTAACTACAGAAACATTTTCAATGCGGCCAGAATGAGGCAGCCAGAGGCCGGCCGGGCTAAGGCTGTCAGGAGGCGGCCGGGTTAGGGCTGCCAGAGGCCGGCCGTGCTATGGCTGTCTTTGTCTGGCCGTTGTTCGTATGCCCATAGTACGGCCACGTTGAGGCTGCTTTCGTATGGCCGATTCTCGTCTGGCCAGTACACGGCCGTAATTCTACACTGAGAAAAAACTGGTAGAGAATTATTAATAAACGCTTATTTGACAGTGATTTGTTTAATAATAATAATTTATTTTAAATATAAATAGGTATACTCTAATAATTAAATAAGTTCAATTCTGGTAGGTGTTAATATAAAAAAATCATTTGGTAAGGCACATTTTATGATCCTTAATAAGGGTATGTTCTCTGTAAATAAATGTTTGATTTAGGGTTTCAAATATTTCACGTTTATTTGTGAATAAGAAATAATTTGTTTTACGGTAAGAAAGCTGAAGTTAGGTCTAATTTTATTGCATGGTAGGATGAAACTATTTGTTAGTTTATAATTAACAAATATCAATTAATAATTATGCGGCGGTTTGTTGGAAGTTACAATGCTCTTGTTGAAGCTTAACTAGCGCTTCTTTCTTACTATTAAACAAATATCAATTCTTTATTATGAGGTGCTTGTTGTAAGTTACACTGTAGTTGTTTGAAGTTAAGTTGCGCCTGCGCGCGTGCCAAAAGCTCCCCGGCACGTTGCACAACAACTCCATGTGAATCCGCTGCTGATCAACAAGGACGCGGACGTGTGAAATTGAAACATTTAAGTATTTGTTTATGTGTATCTACTTGCAATGGAGGAAGACTTGCAAAGTGAAGGTTTAAGTGACATAATCGACGTGTTAAAAGGTAGGTATGGGTATACTTACATATTATACCTGATATTTAAAAACTCGGCATTTATAGGGGGTAAATAAATTACCTACCTAACGTGTTTTGTTTTAATGCATGGATTTTTTATTTTACTTGTGTGCAGTACTGTATAGGTACTTGCCTAATTTAATTTCCGGGCGTTGTCCTGATTTCGCGCGAAAATCACGTTTTTTTATTTAAAGAGAAAATGGCGATTCGTTTGTCTATAACTAGTTGTTGGCAGATTTGTTTTTGTTTCATAAGAGCATAATAATTAAATATCCTTGTACTTATTAATTTTTTTGCATGCGTTTAATCGAGCGTCTGATAGTTTTGGGTGGTTTTTTGAAAAAATGCCGGGGTACTTTTCGCTTTTCAACCCTCTGATGGCGTGCTTTGCGCATTAACTAATCAAGCGTTTGTTTATTATTAACAAACATTAGTTTCTGTCAAATAAAACTTGTTGGAAAATAATCAAACTTATTCTTAACGAATAAATAATTTTTAACGCTGTTCGTTTTGTTCCAGATAATGAAGTCTGTACTGAAGACTTACTGGCCATCCTGGTTAACGATAATGAAGAATTAATGAAGTTAATTCCAAAACTTAGCACCCGATGGCTCACTTAAATCTAAGTAGGAGCGGTGCAATTAGGCCTTCCAGTTATTATATAACTATATTTCAAATTGAAATGTTATGCATGCCAAAGAAGTTACTATTTTGTTTAGTGTTTAACTGTTTTGCCAAACTATAGATATAGTTATTTTTCTTATCGTTTTCACTTTTTCTTATTGTTTTTATATTTGTAATAAAACAGTTCATGTAAATAGTTTCTTCCAAAGAGTTTCATATTCTCCTACTCCTAAAGTTATACATTTTGGCTTAAGGTGTTTTCTTCAGCGTTCTGGAACACATAACAGCGTGCGGGGGATGCAAGTAACCCGATTTTGACCCATTTCCATCGTGACCATGGAAATGAGTCAAGATTGGGTTACATGAGTCCCCAGATGGTTTTAAGCAATAAATGATACGTTAATAGTGATCAATTGCCATATTTCTTATAACCATACTGTATTTTATTATAACAAAATACTTGTTAACTGAAAATGCACCTTTCATATATGCGTTTGGGCTTCATAGTAAATTTATTAACTGTTATACGACTTGATATTTATTATAAACAGGATACTTCGTATCTATAAACAAAACCGTATTTATATATAAATAACACCTTATTTAACTTTAAAAAATATTTGGTTCTAACAAATAATCGCATGATCATCTCCACCATTATATTTGTTTACTGTTAATATACAATCGTTTCATACCTAACAAACATTTCTTTAACATACTGCAAGAAATCATTTATTTACATTTAAGATATATTTTTTCGGCCATATTTCAATATGGGATTTGCTCTCACCAAATAAATTTTATTGATATTTAACAAATTGTTTTCTCAGTGTATTGCCAGTGCCGGACTTGCCGGACAGTCGCCATAACACGGCCAGACCTTCTGTGTTTGCTGGGATTCCTTAAACTCAAATGAGGGGTCGAGTTTATGAACTTGTTCTTGTATTTGGGAGAACCAATTATATTTCATGACGTTGTTGGGTTGTGAGTCCAGAGATGTTAGTCGGTTAAGCGCAATGAGAGGCAAACGATCACTACTAAGGTTTCTTGTTTTGTACAAAAACTCTAGAGCTTGTTTCATAACTTGCAATTTGAGCTTATATACCCTGGCCTCCGACCTAATCACATAACCTGGTGTCGAGCTTACTGTCTGATTTCAATTTAGACAATTAACCTATGCTTCATGCAACTTCGGACCCATAACATTTTATCGACCTACTTTACAATAAATCATATCTCGTATATGTACACCATTGAACCTCAATTTCAATGTACAATTTGTAATATGCAGCGACCGGATAATTTACAACATAAACATGTTGAATGCCCTTATAGTAGAGTGCCCGCGCCTGGAAATGTCGCTTAATTTTTGTGGCCGTAGGCACTTTGTGGCTAAAAGGAATGAACTTGCCAGCTTTATAGAAGAGATAATCAAGATTCGGTATCCACTTGTCGTAAAAAAAACGTAGGGTTTCTAAGGGCGCAAATCAAGATTTTCTAACTGAGTACACCACGCCATAGAGATAAGTGATGTTCACATCTCAAGCCAAAAATAATTACAATTTTTGTACAAAAAGTATTTTTAATTAATTATTGAATCTTGGCGTTAACATGGGGTCTTATGGAGCGGAAATTCAGTTAAAGGCCGTTTTCTCGGTTTAGATCGACCGAAAAACTAATTATTTTAAGGCGCATTTGCCGAATAAATTGCGATATCTTTAAAACTATTGCAGACACGAAAAAAGTTATTCTTAGCAAAATGTGTAGTAAGGTTGCAGATGTGTATTAAACGCGAAATTATATTTTTTGGGGCAATAATAAAGGAGATATTTAATTATTTGTCAAACGATAGCAAATTTTTGACACCCAGCGGGCGCGTCAGACTGCAGCGAACCTCGATCCCCCACCACAACTCCCGCGCGTTTACCAACCCGCACTTCCCCCCGATCGCACCGAAATGCTGGCGTTGGCGTTCCACTGCATTCCTTTATTATAAATTATTGAAGATCTATTAAAAATATTATTTATAGACCAATTTGTTGTTAAAATTATGATTATTAACGGACCTTTTGATAAAACGTGTCTATCTCTTGACATTAATTATTAATTGACAACAATAATACATATCTAACAATAAACAAATTATATTGCAAAATTAATTATTGAATACGGAAAAATATAAATATACAATTATTGTCTTGGTACCTAGTTACCTCCCGCGAGTCGCTGTCGTCTTCATCAAGCGAAGGAACCACTGTCTCTGGTGATGTGCCTTTTTTACTATGTGGGTTCTTGCATGTTGTCTGAAGTTTGAATACTGACCTCTTTTGCATTTGCATGTATTTAAAAGTTAATATATTTACCAACGTCTTCTGGAACAGACGGCAGTGTTTGCAATATTGGTATTAGGCTACAATTTTCGCTATATCCATGCGCCAACCGTGCTTGAAAAGATCTGCATGGCCAGCTCAAGTCTGGGATTAAGACTGTTTAAGGTTTAAGTATAGAGCATATTTAATGTGATTCTGACTCAGGAGATGGCTCCACACTCACAGAATTAGTTGTATTGTGGGTTGCGGGGCCGATTGCGTAGTTGCATTAAAAACCCGTCCTACGTGTCGAGGATACCAAATCCCCGAAGTGTCGCTATTCGCCGCTAGGTGCTTTGCGCAGGGTAAGGTTACCGGCAGAGCACCTGCGTAAGGTTGAACTTGCCCTGTTGCCACTATGTTACTTTGACAATATGCAACATAGGTACATACATTCAAGAATCAGACCATGGAATCAGATTTGTGTATCCATGACGTTAATAGTATTTACTGCATTACATTTAAGACTGTGATATGACTGATAACTGATAGGAGTTTGGTAAAGATTTTACATAACCAGTCAGGAATTAATCTATAATAGACAAGGCTATTTTTGAGACTCCACCAAAATAATTAAGATTCTCTTTAATTAAAAATTGCAAATTAAGATTTGTAATTTTATGCTGTAGTGTATTTATGCAGAAGTTAGTTTTTTGTTTTACATTATATTATTTTATTGTAAAAATAGTTACCGAATATTTGCGTAAATAACAAATTAATTATATTTTTGCCTACCGATCATGTATACATCTGCGCCAAAAAAATTGGGATACGTTCACACTATAAATTATAATAAAAAAGTGGCAGTCTCGAAGACGGTAGAAACTTCTACTTTTTCACAGAATTTGTAAATGAAGCATTTAACCAAGGTCCGCGTGCGGGCGGTTGTCGGTGGCTGTTGCGCCCGGCGCTCATTTATTAAAATCTAAAATACAAATGTTTTTCACCCCTAAAATGACATTCTTCGAAAAAATGGCCCTAAGGTTTTCGATCCGACAATGCAACAGCTATCGAATTCGATAAAGATATTATGCCCTTTTGCTAAGAAAAATTCAAAAAGGGGTGTTTTTGTCCCTAACCGGAAATTTTCTAAAAAATTGCACGTGATTACAGACAGACACACAGACGTTTTTCACAGTTATTAACTTCTACGCTTCGCGAAGCAGTTACTGGAATCGAACGGAAAAATCGAATTTCCAAAAATATGAAATATTCACGTTTTAGGGTCATGGGGACCCAAAAAAGCGGTTTTTGAAAAAATGTCTGTGTGTCTGTCTGTCTGTCTGTCTGTGATCACGCTACAGCTCAAACTATTGAACGTATCGAGATGAAATTTGGCATACATATTCAGTGGGAGATTTGTAGGTGCTGATTAGAATTTGGGCCACATCGGTCCACGGAAAGTGCCTTCTTGGCACATCAACTTTAAAAATTTAAATGCAAACCCCCATTTTTCGCGTTACCATATGAATGCCCTTCGAATTGTGCTTATAAAAATGTATTCACACTTGTGCCCTTTTGACCAAGAAATGGTGCCGTGAAAAAAACCTATGCATAACTGTATATTTTTATGACCGGATTTGATAGCTGATTTTTTTTTAAGCCAAAAACCTTAGTGCCATTTTTTAGAAAAATGTCATTTTAGTGGCAAATGGGCCCTTGTTTCAATTTATTTTACAAAAAAAAATATTGTTACTATCGGATTCGACAGCTGTTATATTACCGGATCAAAAACATTGATGCAATTTTTTAGAAAATTTCCATTTTAGGGACAAAAAAGCCCCTTTTTGAGTTTTTCTTAGCAAAAGGGAATACTATCATTATCGAATTCGAAAGCTGTTGCAGTGCCATTTTTTCGAAAAATGTCCATTTTAGGAGTGAAAAACATTTGTATTTTAGATTTTAGTAAATGTGCATCAGCCATCCAACCGCTCCGCACGCCCGACCTTGGTTAAATAAAGTTATACTCTGCCATTGTCATCAGATTTATTCCGTTTTATAACCGAAGGTTTAATCGTAAAAGTGCTAACTTTGGCTGTGGATTATTCCAAATAAAAAATTCTTGGGTCATTTGCTGCTAAAATCCTCGGACCGCTTTAGCGGTCCATCAGGCATGTAACAGGTAGCGAAGGGTGGGTTTATAGGGCAGGTAACTTAGCCATTTACCTGAGTCGAGGTCATTAGCTGGGGTTTTTCCAACCGTCTGTTAACCAGGAAATAGGTATCTTTAAAGTTTTCTAAAAATGTTGGCATGAATATCGAATTTTATTCCCTTGTGCATACCTACGGCGTGTACCCGCGGATACGCCGGACTACAGCACTGTAATTGTCTCACAAAGTTGTCTTAAATTTTATGCCCTTTCGGCGGCTTTCGAAAAACGCAAAAAAACAATAAAGACCTACATCACTTTTTTTAACCTCTTTATTTAGGTACTTATTTTTGCGTCTTTGACAAATTATACCAGTTGTTTCATCGGACCATCACCACAGGCAACTAACATAGAAGATTTAATTTTTTTTCCTGTTCCTGAGAATTTATTTACTTCAAAACTTTTAGGGAGTGTGGAGGGTAATATGGACAAGCCTGTACCTTTTGTTGTATTTTGTTTATTTTGCAATTTCTATAGTTACAACTGCCACGAATATCTTTTGATATTATTGAATAAATTTTAGAGCGCGTCATGAGAGAGAAAATTGTAATAAACAGTACAGCAGTACTCTATATGTGGGTATATTAATGTTTTAATTAATTTGAGTTTAGTACTCGTGTAGATTGTACCCGAAAAATCTCCAGTCTCCATTTAAAAATCAATTTTCCAAGAATATTTGTTAGGTAAGTACCTAAGAGGAGCTGATCAACAAAAAACTGAGCATTGAAATCACGGTAAAATTACGCGTAAAACAATAATTCCAACTTTATTATTATTATTATTATAATGGAATGTGCACTTGATCGTTGACAAGCAAACATGGCAACGCTGCAACCGGCTTCTTCCAGTGTAGTGTAGTGAGCCTGAGGTGGCCAAATTTTAGCTATTGGGCGATAGAGAGTGCATCCCTCGGTGCATCCCTAGTTCGCTAAAAGTAGGCAGAAGCAGCACTGTGCAGACAATGAATTGCACGCATTGAAATTGAAATTCTAGTTCGGTAAATTGTTAATATTTCAGCGACATTATAAGCAAACGCCGGTTTTTCTTCACAGAAAGCAACACAGGCCCTATTAGAATAATTATAATAGTTAGATCTAACTATTTTATAAATTTATCGTACATAATTTGGCATTTTCATTTTTCATTATTTTTTATTAAAAAAACTGGAAATTCAAATAAATTTAAAAAAATGTGGAGATAGCCTCGCAGTTCCAGCAATTTCAGAAAAAATTTTTAACGAAATCTGGTATATAGTTTTCGAGAAAAAAAAATAAATCCCGTTAAATGCACCCTTTTTTCAACTTTGAATTTTTTTTTTCAAAAACTGTATACCAGAATTGTTTCATATTTCGACACAATGAATTTGATACTGAAACGAACGCCTGGTATTTTTTTTATGAAGTTTGAATTCAGAATTTTTTTTTTCTACTGTATACTTGAACCTTAACCAAATTTTTGTTTGATAATGAACACGAAGGCAATGTTGAAGAAGGCTGTCTTCAGTTGAAAGAAGCTTATCAATTGTTCTTGAAATGGATAACAGGGCTCTTAATTCATTGACTTATGCGACATTTTCTTTCTTAGTGTATATCTTTATCACAAAGTTATGCACATTTGCAAAATGAATGTCGTCAAATTCACCTAGGCCTATCTCAATATCAATGTCAATTAACTGACAATACGACAGGTACATTTTCCAGCAGACTTTTTTGGCCAATCCATTAAATTGGCCGGTGCATGGTGTCGCAGCCTATCCAGTGTGTGGAAAGCTGGTAAGTTCTTCAAAAGCTGTGGCTTCATATTCAGCTCGAGGATTGGTATAAATCTCATTGATTCTTTGTATCCTAGTTTTAGCCAAGTTTCTGGAGTTAAGTGGATTTTAAAATGGGCCAATAAAACGATAGCACGTCTGTATCTCGACAATCCACAATAGACCTTACCTAGCCAGCGTTCTTCGCTGATAGAATGTGAAAAAGTATTCTGGTGTCAAAGTTACTCTTGTAGGTACTCAAAAATTGACTGGTTACTACATTAACCAGGGTCGTATGCTTAAAAATATAATTAAACGAAATACTTGGCTAAAAGTAGGACACAAAGAATAATAATGAGATTCATACCAATCCTCGAGCTGAATATGAAGCCACAGCTTTTGAAGAACTTACCAGCTTTCCACGCCCTGACAGGTTGCGACACTACCAGCCAATTTATGGATTGGGTAAAAAAGTCTGCTGGAAAGCCTACCTGTCGATGTCGTATTGTCAGTTAATTGACAAGATATGCCTAGGTGAATTTGACGACATTCATTTTGCAAATGTGCATAACTTTGTGATAAAGCTATACACTAAGAAAGAAAATGTCGCATCAGTCAATGAATAAGAGCCCTGTTATCCATTTCAAGAACAATTGCTATAAGCTTCCTTCAACAAAAGACAGCCTTCTTCAACATTGCCTTCGTGTTCATTATCAAACAAAAATCTGGTTAAACAGGCTTAATCCCAGACTTGAGCTGCCTGATATTTTCAAGCACGGTGGCGCATCGATAGCGAAAATAGTAGCCTAATGTTCCAGAAGACTTTGGTATATTAACTTTAACTATACCTACATGCAAATGCAAAAAAGGTCAGTATTCAAACTTCAGAGTTAGGGTCTAGGCAAATCAGTTGTTCTTTTAGACTGCGCCAGCAAGGTATGTTCATTCAAAAAAGGAAATTTGCCGTGTATCTATTCATGTTCGTGTATGGGACAAAAAACATGCAAGAACCCTCATTGTAAAAAAGGCACACCAGAGACAGTAGTTCCTTCGCTTGATGAAGACGACAGCGACTAGCGGGAGGTAGTTAGGTACCAAGACAATAATTATTGTATATTTATATTTTTCCGTATTCAATAATTAATTTTGCAATATAATTTGTTTATTGTTAGATATGTATTATTGTTGTCAATTAATAATTAATGTCAAGAGAAAAACACACGTTTTGTCAAAAGGTCCATTAATAATCATAATTTTAACAACAAATTGGTCTATAAATAATATTTTCAATAGATCTTTAATAATTTATAATAAAGGAATGGAAGTGGAACGCCAGCATTTAGGTGCGATCGGGGGGAAGTGCGGGTTGGTAAACGCGCGGGAGTTGTGGTGGGGGATCGAGGTTCGCTGCAGTCTGACGCGCCCGCTGGGTGTCAAAAATTTGCTATCGTTTGACAAATAATTAAATATCTCCTTTATTATTGCTCCAAAAAATATAATTTCGCGTTTAATACACATCTGCAACCTTACTACACATTTTGCTAAGAATAACTTTTTTCGTGTCTGCAATAGTTTTAACGATATCGCAATTTATTCGGCAAATGCGCCTGAAAATAATTAGTTTTTCGGTCGATCTAAACCGAGAAAACGGCCTTTAAGGCTGGCGCTGGAATCGTTTAAAAATGACATTTTCGCGGCTCGGGAATTCCTAGTCACAGGAGGCTACGAGTGGCCTAACGAAGTGATTGAAAGTGCATTTTGTAGATTAAGGATCAGACTACAGGATGACATTAATTTAAAACTCATATTTTGAAAAAAAATTTGTCCATATAAATTTTTTTTCAAAATATGAGTTTTAAATTAATGTCATCCTGTAGTCTCATCCTTCATCTACAAAATGCACTTTCAACCACTTCGTTAGGTCACTCGTAGCCTCCTGTGACTAGGAATTCCCGAGCCGCGAAAATGTCATTTTTAAACGATTCCAGCGCCAGCCTTAACTGAATTTCCGCTCCATAAGACCCCATGTTAACGCCAAGATTCAATAATTAATTAAAAATATTTTTTGTACAAAAATTGTAATTATTTTTGGCTTGAGAAGTGCACATCACTTATCTCTATGACGTACTGTACTCAGTTAGAAAATCTTGATTTGCGCCCTTAGAAACCCTACGATTTTTTTACAAGTGGATTCCGAATCTTGATTATCTCTTCTATAAAGCTGGCAAGTTCATTCCTTTTAGCCAAAAAGTGCCCACGGGCTGAACGATAGAGGCCTCATTGCACTCTACTATTATGAATGCCCCTTACAAATGTTTATAGCGTTTTCCATTGGTAACGAAAAGTGCAAGCGGTGTCAGAGCGAGTCACGTGATCCATTCCACTAGTTTTTCGCGTGTCTTGTACAGTGGAACGTAAATTTGTGCTTTCTGTGCACCAGACACTATTTTGAACTTCAATTGAAAGGTTAGAAAAAAACAATAAGTTTGTTTTGGACATCAGTTTATGTTTTAGTTTGGTGTATTATTAATTGTCGGCTGTTTCGACACGGAATGTTCGTTTCAAAGCTTGTGCGCATCAACCCTTTCCATAAAATTTTGTATTTTGGAGATTTTTCTTCTTCATTTTGGAAAGCTATAGGTAAAGTTATTTTTCTTCGCGATTACTACCGCAATTTTCCAAAATTGCTATTGCAATTATTACGTTTTTCAGTTTGTATTCTGGTATTTTGCCTCCATTTTCCTACCTGCACTTTTGCCACGATCGCCACGAGCTCTAGGACGTCGTGCGAGCGAAATGTGCACACTGAGTGCGCCAACAGGGCCAGTGGCAAACAAAAACTTGCAGGGTCGCAGTGGAATGGCTTCTTAAAAAGTGCGCACTAAATCGACCAGTGGAAAACGTTATTAGAAAACCCTCCCTTAGGGACGGTCATGATTTGGACTATTGTCTGCGACTGGTGGGATCGTCCGACCGGGTATCCATTGCAATTTTCCAGTATCTGAAACTGGCGATGTCCTTGAGGTCCTGCATCTTCAATGAATGAATAAATTTGTTCTCTTGCAATGGGTGTCCTTTTGCGCTTTTCTTTTCTGGTTCTGGTTCCATTGGCTCTCTTCCCTACAGCTTACGTTTTTTTTTCGAATTATTTTCAAATTGTATTTATTAACCTCCCCACTCAACTTCACCACTTATAAAAAAGGGAGGTTACTGCAATCACTAAAATTTTCGAATTTGAGATAACACCAGATCTTCACGTTTTGAGGTGTCGGGAACCCAAAAAAGCGGTTTTAAAAATGTGTCTGTGTGTGTGTACGTACGTATGTACGTACGTATGTACGTACGTACGTACGTACGTTTGTAAACACGCCACAGCCAAAACTACTAGACCGATTTGGCTGAAATTTGGTACGTAGGCATCTCATAACCCAACTTAGATCTGAAAAGCTTTTGGAGCCAATCGTGCAATTAGAAATGTCATTTTGGCACATCAACTTTTAAATTTTAAATGCAAACCCCCATTTTTCACGTCACCCTTGGAAAGGCCTTCAAATTCTGCTTCTAAAAATGTATTCACTCTCAGTGCCCTTTCGACCAAAAATTAAAAAAATTTAGATTTTTATCGGACTTTAAAATCGCGGTACAGCCCAAGCCCCTGAACCAATTTGGCTGAAATTTTGCAGATGGGGATTGTATTGCACGTCGAAGAGCTGAACAAATTTTGGATTCAGTCGGCCCACGGGAAGTGCCGTTTTGGCACACCAATTCCCTGATTTAAGATTATTCACTCATTTAGCCATCCAGAACAAGTTTTTGAAATATCATTGTTACCATCAGAAAGGTCTTCAAATTCTGGTTTTAAATAAGACAAAATTAATTCGCATTTAATGCTCTTTGGGTCAGAAAATCGAAATTTTGCAATGACACTAAAAATATATTATAGCCCAAATTAGTCAATCGATTTGGCTGAAATTTGGTACATGGAGATTGGGTGACCCGTTAAAGATGCACGAGTACTTGTGCACCTCAAAGTAGGATTGATTAGTGTTTATTTCATTTCTGTAGGTACATATTTTCATAATTTCCACACTCCAATTGAAGGAAGATTCGAGGTACCTAATATCTTTTTAAATAGACAGTCAATTGTTTTTCCGTATGCACGAGAGGAAAGCTTACAAAAATATCTATCCATTGGTTTTTAAATGATCACCCTATCCTCAAAAACAACCGAGATATAAATTTTTAAGTGATGCGCTGCACCAGTCCGGACCTGTACTTTAGGACGCTCTAGCGACTAAACCATTGGCCCCACAAGGTTGCGCCCGTGAGACGTTTTGATCAGCATCGCTCGGACTACAACATATCAGAAAATTATAAAAATCTATCGATCCCAATTTTCCATAAGAAGTGTGCGGGGTTCTTTGAAGCGCAACGATTTCGTTTGTCTTTATTCTCAGAAAATTTGTCTTTTACTTAGTGGATTTAACTGCTGGATTTTGTAGATACCTGCTTTATTACTCTAGTAATAGGTAGAAGGTGTGAATAGTGAACGAAAATCATCAATTTTTTCATTTATAATTTCTGAATTGTTTTTTTGTTAGCATCAAAGCGGCGGGCGTCAATTTACATTATTGAATGACGTTGAAGCGGAGCGTTCGTCAGTAGTGAATTTTGTTGGTGGTTTTTTCTACGTTGTTATAAGACTATCAAGAATTAAAAGTGTGTGAACGGTGTACGAAAATCATCAGATATTCAAGGTATCTATTAAGGTAAAATTTTCTCCATATAATAATTTATTATTGAAGTCGTGGATTTCCGCCGCTGTGTTTGTCAATAAACAGGATATTGTGGTAGGTTCATTAAGCAGCTCCAAACGTAAGTAATTATTCAAGGAAGATAATTTAAACGGGTTACCTATTATTATTAATAAAAAAAATTAAAAATGCGGGTTAAAAAAAAATCTAATAAAACTAGGAATGCTATTATTAAAAAGTCCGTACAGAGATTGCGGGATGATTCAGAATATGTGGAAGTAGAGGCGCGGAAATCACAAGACAGGATGCGGAAGCTGCGAAATGACCCAGAATTCAAGCAGAGTGAAGCAGTTAAAACACAAGAACGAATTCAGAAAATGCGAAATGACCCGGAGTTCAAGCAGACGGAAGCAGTTAAAACACAAGAACGAATTCAGAAAATGCGAAACGACCCGGAGTTCAAGCAGAGTGGAGCAGTTAAAACACAAGAACGAATTCAGAAAATGCGAAACGACCCGGAGTTCAAGCAGAGTGAAGCAGTTAAAACACAAGAACGAATTCAGAAAATGCGAAACGACCCGGAGTTCAAGCAGAGTGAAGCAGTTAAAACAAAAGAACGAATTCAGAAAATGCGAAATGACCCGGAGTTCAAGCAGAGTGAAGCAGTTAAAACACAAGAACGAATTCAGAAAATGCGAAATAACCCGGAGTTCAAGCAGAATGAAGCAGTTAAAACACAAGAACGAATTCAGAAAATGCGAAGCGACCCGGAGTTCAAGCAGAGTGAAGCAGTTAAAACACAAGAACGAATTCAGAAAATGCGAAATAACCCGGAGTTTAAGCAGACTGAAGCAGTTAAAACACAAGAACGAATTCAGAAAATGCGAAACGACCCGGAGTTCAAGCAGAGTGAAGCAGTTAAAACAAAAGAACGAATTCAGAAAATGCGAAATGACCCGGAGTTCAAGCAGAGTGAAGCAGTTAAAACAAAAGAAAGAATTCAGAAAATGCGAAATGACCCGGAGTTCAAGCAGAGTGAAGCAGTTAAATTAAAAGAACGAATTCAGAAAATGCGAAATGACCCGGAGTTCAAGCAGAGTGAAGCAGTTAAAACAAAAGAAAGAATTAAGAAAATGCGAAATGACCCAGAGTTCAAGCAAAATGAAGCAGTTAAAACAAAAGAACGAATTCAGAAAATGCGAAATGACCCAGAGTTCAAGCAGACTGAAGCAGTTAAAGCACAAGAACGAATTCAGAAAATGCGAAATGACCCGGAGTTTAAGCAGAGTGAAGCAGTTAAAACTAAAGAAAGAATTCAGAAAATGCGAAATGACCCGGAGTTTAAGCAGAGTGAAACAGTTAAAACACAGGAACGGATTCAAAAGCTGCGAAATGACAAAGAATATAAACAGACTGAAGCATCTAAAAATTTAGAACGCATGCAACAACATAGACGTAAAAAAAGTTTTGTTGAAAAGGAGACTATCAGAAATAAAGAAAGGACTGCACTGAAAAGGAAGTCTAAGGAAGAAAGACAAAAAGAGCGTGAAGCGGAAAAAGAACGAAGACGCATTGAGAGGTCCAACAATTTATGTCGCCATCGTGAAAATGTTGTAAGGCAAGTAAGAAATTGTGAAAATCCCACATCGAAAGCGAAACAAAAGTTTATTGTTGCCTCTAAGGAAATTCCTGAATATGTTTGTTGTTGTTGCCAGGGACTTTTCTTTAAGAAATCCGTGAGAGATTATGATTTAGAAAAGTGCTTTTCAGTTTTCGATAGAAATCAAAAGGGGCTGGCAAGTAACAAACTTGATATAAATGAGTTCAAAAACCAAATTGACAGCTTCGCGTCGGGATATATTTGCGTATCATGTAAACATTCAACTGACAAAGGTAGAGTTCCCATTATTGCGATCAGCCATGGATTAGAATTTCCTGAAATTCCAGCTTATGTGACGGATTTGTCCGATTTGGAAGAACGAATGGTTTCTCCGTATTTGTATTTTATGCAAGTTCGAGATTTAAAACCCCATGCATTGAATCCACAGATGGGAGTAAAAGGCAGTGTAGTAAACGTTCCAGTAGATATTGAAGAAATGGTTGCTGCTTTGCCAAGACAATTCGACAACTTGAGTACTATTCAGATCAAGCTAAAACGGCATCTTGAACACAAATCACATTATATGTACGAGACAGTAAGACCCCAGAAAGTTATTAAAGCGTTGAAGTATTTACTCAATCAGGAGCTGTATGCAAATAATAACATAACATTGAATGAAAATTTTCTGCAAGAATTTAATGATGCTGATGATAACACAGCAGTAAATTTTATAATAAATGCTGAAGATCGTACTGATGAAGGCGATAGTAACAACAATAATGATGAAGAACAGGTTGAAACGGAGGACGATTTGCAGGGTCTAGAAGAAGAATTATTCACAGCAAATACGTGCGAAGAAGTTGTACTGCTAAATAGAGGTATAAATGGTGACAACGTAAATAATATAAAAATAATCGCTCCAGGACAATCCAAAAGACCTATTTCATTTTATGACGTTAGCAATTTGGACGAGATCCTTTTTCCGACTATTTACGGTGGACAAAAACTGCATTTGCATTCTGGAGTGACCTACACAAAGAGAATTAAATCAGAATTAAGAAGATTCGACAGACGATGTAGTAGAAAGCCGAGAGTCGTCTTATTTAAAGCCTTGCAAAAATTATATAGGGATGTTGTAAATTCTGTTCAAACGGCACTAAGGAAGGTGCAGAAAACAAGAAATTTAACTGCTGCGCAAGCTCTCGATTCTAACTTCATGCAAGACGTAATTTTCACATCCGATTCAGGATACAAGTTTCTAAATCATATTCGATGTTCACCGGCATACTGGAAAGAACGTAAAAGTGAATTACTTGCGATGATGAGACAGTTGGGAAAGCCGACTTTTTTTTTCACTTTGACTCCCGGTGAATACAGTTGGCCGGAACTATTAATTTGTTTGTACAAATTGCAAAGAAATAAAACATTGTCTGTAAAGCAGGCATTGGAGCTAAGCGAATTTGACAAATCAGAACTAGTCAAGAACGATCCAGTTACTTGTGTACGCTATTTCAATCATAAAGTTATGGAATTTATGAAGTATTTACAAAGCCTAAATGGTGGTCCTTTTGCTGAGTACAAGGTTGACGATCATTTCTTACGTTGGGAATTTCAAATGCGCGGATCGCCCCATGTTCATGGATTTTTGTGGCTTAAAGATGCTCCCCAATATTCAGAAGATGGACCATGTCAAGATGTAATTGACTTTGTGGACAGATTCATAACATGCAAATACGAAGATGACAATCCTTACATGGCTGCACATTTGCATAAACACACTCACAGTTGTTACAAAAAGTGTAAAAGTCGTGAAAAGATTTGTCGATTTCATTTTCCACAATTTGTTATGGACAAGACAATGATTCTTTTGCCATTACCAGAGGAAGAAAAAACACCTGCAGTTTCCAAACACTTGGACAAGATTAAAGAACTGATGGAAGGATATTTTAAGGCCCAAGAATTTAGCGACGACACATTCAATGACGTGCTTGGCAAACTTTTTCTCACTAGAAAAGGGTATATAACTGCTGTTCGTTCTTCAATTAAACAACCAAAAATATTTTTGAAACGCACATGTAGGGAAGTGAGAGTGAATAGCTACTGCAAAGACTTTATGATATGGGAGGCAAACACGGACCTACAGTTTGTACTTGATGAATACGCGGCTGTAACGTACATGTGCGATTATGTTTTAAAGGATGAAGCCGGATTAGTAAGACTTCTCGAAGAAGCCACGAAAGATAATCAATTTGCTTCTTTGAAAATTAAGGACAGGCTGAAAGCTATAGCATCAAAATTTTTGAATTCATCTATCATGGGGGCCCAAGAGGCAGTTTATCATTGCTTGTCCTTGCCTTTGTCGGAAAAGTCGAGAACAGTTGTTCACATTTCCACTTGGCCGAAGAAGGATCGAGTGAGAATTTTAAAGAGAAAAGGCGAGCTTCAGGAGTTAGAAGGAGAATCGACCGATATATTCACAGATGGACTGTTTGAAAAATATGGTAAAAGACCGGAAAAATACGAAAATTTGTGCTTGGCCGATTTTGCTGCCGAATATAATACAAAGAAAAAAGTTGTTAGGGAAAATGATGAAGAGATAGACGATGAATCTTTCTCATTAGTTTCCAGGAGAGCAACCAAAGTTATTAGATATAAAAGGTACAATGAACAGGTTGATCCTGTCAATTATTACAGAGAAAAGTTGCTTCTGTTCCTACCGTGGAGAAATGAAGAAAATGAAGTTGAGAACGTAAATTGCCAGGAAAACTTTTTGCAAAATCTTGAAACAATTAAAATAAATTCGGCAAAATATTCTGTAATATCGGATGATATTCTTGATAGATATATGGAGCAAGCTGCAGAGGAAAACAGAGAATTTAGAGATCAAGAAGCTGAACAATTTGTCGCTGAAAGGATATCGCAAAGTCAAGAAGTAGATGTAATGTTACCTGGCGATGGAGGTGCGAAAACAAATAAAAAGTACTCTGACAATGAAAATAGTCCATGCGTACGTATTACGTGTCCACCAAGAATCGATAAAGAGTCTTTAGAAGACATGATGCGGAAATTGAATGAGAAACAACGAGAAATTGCTATGCATATATTGCATTGTTTCAAAACTGGACGACATTCAGAGAAATTGTTAATTTTAGGTTCAGCTGGAACTGGTAAAAGTTTACTAATAAATGCAGTTTATCAATTAGTTACAAATTATTTTGATAGTCAACCGGGAGCACAGACCGACTGTGCTAGAGTCTTGCTAACCGCGTATTGTGGCAAAGCGGCATTTCTGATTGGTGGAATTACGTTACATACAGCTTTTGCTTTGCCTGTAAATCAGTATAGTGGAACAATGACTGAGCTTTCTAACGACATAGCTTCGAAACTAAGAAAGGATTTAATACATGTGAAACTCGTGATAGTTGATGAAATTAGTATGGTAGGAGTCAAGACGTTTCATTACCTAGATCGTAGGCTCAGACAAATATTTGGGCGACCTAAGGAAAGTTTCGGAGGCATAGCCGTTTTGTTGGTCGGTGACTTGTTTCAGTTGAGCCCAGTCTTTGATCGGTATATTTTTCAGTCACTGCCCGGTCAGTTGATGGGAGAAGTGTTAGGAAATGAATTATGGGAACAGTTTCAATTGTTTGAATTAACGGAAATAATGAGACAAAAAGACCAACAATTTGTGCGGGCGTTAAACAACTTGGGTCGAGGTCAATTGACTGCAGACGATGTAAAACTGATAAATTCGCGCTCGGTTACTCGTATGACAGATATTCCCGAAGATGCTGTAAGACTTTATTACGAAAATAAAAATGTTGATGAGTACAATAATCAACGCATTAATAGTAAAGTTGGTGAAGAACATGCGGCAGAGGCAACAGATAAAGTTGTTGGTAAAATAACTGAAAGCAGTAGGGAAAAAATTTTGGATAAATATAGAAATAAGCCAGTATCCGAGGTTATGGGTGTTCCTTATAGTATTCGTTTAAAAATTGGAATAAAGTACATGCTAACTGTCAACAGTGACCTTCAAGATGGTCTTGTGAATGGAGCAACGGGAGTACTAAAACATATCACTTTTAAAGAAAATTCAACTGTTCCTGATGTTTTGTGGTTAGATTTCAACTCCAATCGTGTTGGCCAGAAAGCCAAATTAAAACACTCATGTTATATTCAACAACATAGCGATGTTTGCACGAATTTGGTACCATTGGAAAAAGTAAGTGTTGAATTAAGCGTTGATAAAAATTTAAAATATCGTTTAACTCGAAAAAACTTTCCATTGGTCCCTGCTGAAGCTATAACAATTCACAAGTCACAGGGTCAGACATACCGAAATGTTTGCGTGGACTTTTCAAAATCCAAAAACATGAATAGAGCATTGAAGTACGTGGCTCTTTCGAGATCCGATTTCGACGGTATTTACATAATTGGTCAATTCAGAAAGCCTAATGCTGTAAAAAATGACATAGTTTTGAGGGAAATAAACAGATTAAAGAAAGAATGCAATTTGCAGTTGAGTTATGACAATTTAAATAGTAAGACGGGTTTCGTAGTTGGATACCATAACGTGAGATCGTTAAATAAAAACAAAAGTAATTTGATGAACGATAACTGGTATCGAGGATGTGATTTTCTAATACTATCAGAAACAAACACCAGACAAAGTGATGACATAAACTTGCCGTCTTTCAATGTTGTTTTCAGAACTGACGAAAACGAACGAGTTAATTGTAAGGGATTACTGGGCTACGCAAAACCTCACATCAACATCCGTAATGTCGTATTGAAAAAAGTCGATTTCCCATCGTATCATTTACATTTTGTTAAATTTGAATTAGTTGAATATCCTGTGGTAATAATAACCGGATACAAATCACCGAAAACTCCGATTTCTGTATTTAAAGATAATTTTAGTGATATATTGGAGCACATAAGTTCTAATTCCGCCAAGGATATAATAGTATTAGGTGACTTTAATTTTAACGTTTTATTGAATGACAATGCTCTCAGTTCATTTTTTCAAAAATACGGCTTGATTACCTGTCTCAATTCTAATGTTATAACAACAGACGGCAATACGCAAATAGATGTTGTATTTTCCAACATTCTTGATCTTTATGCGGGATGCTACGAAAGCTACTTTTCAGATCACAAACCTATATTTTGTGAAATTGGTAAAACAGTCCCTAGTAAGAGGGTTGCATCCGAGTCCATATTACATGTAAGCCATGGGGAAGTGTCACAACCAAAAGTCAGGAAACAGTTAAATCTAAACCACGAGATTCCGCCACCCGTCAAAGGGACATCAGTTAATATTGTAAATGTTTCTAATCTCATTCCCACGGTAAAGCCATCAGAACACGGCGTTCACAATCAAATTACCGGGTTACTCAATCCCGACAACGTGAGTTGCTATGCAAATGCAACTATACAGTTTTTTCTGGTCATTCCTGAATTTAGACAACACATTCAAAACGCAGAACAAAGTGAATTTAATAGAATAATGAAAGGAATTTTGAATAAACATGTAAAAAGTGGCAAAACTCTCCGAGATTACATTGGTGGAGACTTCTCAATACAACAACAGCAAGATGCGCAGGAGTTTATGAGTTTTGTGCTATATGAGTTAGATAATGAATTTATCGAGCTATTAAAGTTTGGTGTATATGATACTTTGACGTATTGTGTAAACTGTAACCAGGTACAGCCAGGTTCTGTAATAACTCACAGTAGCTTTCTGTTTGTTGATTTTAACGTAAGCAGTCCTGAAGAGAACGATTTCAGAAGTATTTTTGAACCGAAAAGCATTTCCGATAGACAATGTAATTATTGTTCCAGTGAAAATAGTGTAGTGGAAGAATTAAAAATTGTGTCTACAAATGAATACGTTATAATGACTTTCAAGAGATTTACGTATATCAATGGTAATGGAATGAAATTGAATACGACTTATACAAATTTTGACAGTGAACGTGTTCGAATAAATGATGTCGAATTTGAAGCCATAGGTGCTGTTCTTCACATAGGCGACACGATTAACAGTGGCCATTATGTATCTTTGGTAAAATACAATTCGTGTTGGTATAAATGTGATGACAACTACATAGAGAAAATTAACACATTTGACGAAACTTTAAAGGATGTTTATATTTTACTATTAAAGAAAAAGAATGTGACTCATAATGAAGATAATTTGAATACAAACGGTATATTTGACGAGAAAAAGACGGTAATACCTGCTCCAAGGGTATTCGATGAGAATGTCACAAGCAAAGATGAGAACGACTTATTTGATGAGGCGCCGGAAATTTTGGATTCGTATAGTGTAAAGGGTTTAGAGAGGCGCAACAATAAACAAATTTGTTACGCCAATGCTACCGTCCAAGCACTCTTGTGCTTAAAAGAATTCAGGTCATGCGTTTTAAAAAACAGCAATGAGATGAAGATGACGATTGCTAAAATATTAACCAACGAAACAGATAGTTGTGATGATTTGAGATCTTCCCTTGGAGAACCATTTAGTAGTGATTGGCAACAGCAGGATGCAAATGAATTTTTATTTGCATTAATGGAGAAATTAGATGATGAAAACTTCTTGCATTTTATTGAATTTCAGGCGTATGATCCGCTAATATACTGCAAACAATGTTGTGAATGCAATAATTATAATCATATAAAGACTTGGTGTCTAATGTTGGACTTGCCAATTGAAAAGAGTCATGTTCCATTTGAAACTCTATTCTCATTTAAGGCCAGTTCTGTTTTATGCAAAAATTGTTTGACGGACGCTTATATGGTAGAAAGGCCGGAAATGAAGTCTTTTCCCAAGTATCTGTTTATATGCTTAAAGAGGTATTCCATGTCAGAAGATCAGAAAATTTGTAAGTTACCAAGTTTAATCACGAACTTTAACTGGAAGGATGTTGTAATACAAGATGTCCACTTTGTAGTGCATGCTGCAGTTTTACACTATGGTGATACATTACAGCAAGGTCATTATGTTGCCGTCGTAAGGAAAGATAAAACTTGGTACGAGTGTGACGATGGTCGTGTAACAATAAGGAGACAATTCGATAATTCGCTCACTAATGTTTATTTATTAATTCTTAATAAGAAAAGGGACGAACATTTCCATCAACCTATGAATATAAAACGAGAAAAGTCTGAGGATATGGACTCTATCAGATCCCTATCAGATATATCATTGACAATAACATTAAGTACAGATGATGATCATAACAATCGTAACAATGAAGGTGTTAATTGATGATTAAGGAGATGGAAACTATAACATATGAAGAGCGTGCCGCCGGTATGATCATGGCGCAGATCAACATAAAAGGCGTGCCGTCAGTGAGACCACGGTGCAGGTCCGTATAAAATAAGTAAAGCGCTTGGAATAAGTCAAGCTGCAACATACAGTAAGGATCAAAAGTACGCCCCCCCCCTGTATCTTTGGAACCGTTTTAGCTAGAGCTGTTGAAATTCGGAATGGGCTATTGGTTGAGAAATTATGCGGATTACCAGTTATATAAAGTGCTATGACCTTGAAATGTCAAAGTTATGACATACAAGTCAAAAATTTTAAATGACCCCAGGGCTCATGTGACCCCTCATTTGATAGCTAATTTGATTCTTCATAGTGAAAAGATTTTAAGTTAAATTAAAATTTTGTCTTAATAGAAATCGATTTAAAACGGAATTTGCAATTTAGCGGCTTAAACTTGCAAAAAATCAAATAAAGTAAGCACAGAGAATACACTCTAGCACAAAATACATTGAAATGTTAACAATTTGTCGTTAAAAAAATTTCTTGCTATGAAAATAAGCCCAAAACTTATTAGCACATTTTCCTGAATTTTTGTCATTCTACATTGACGATTATTTTCTTAACTTGGATAGTCGTTGTAAGGAGAATCAAATTAGCTTTCAAATGAGAGGTCACATGACCCCTGGTGCAATTTAAAAATTTTGAGTTGTATGTCATAACTGACATTTCAAGGTCACGACACTTTATGTAAGTGGTAATCCGCATCATTTCTCAACTAATAGCCCCATTTCGAATTTCAAAGCTCTAGCTAAAGCGGTCCTAAAGATACAGGGGGAGGCGGACTTTTGGTCCTCATTGTATAAAAGGCGTG
This sequence comes from Pycnomerus fuliginosus, assembly GCA_963924575.1. Classification (NCBI taxonomy): domain Eukaryota; kingdom Metazoa; phylum Arthropoda; class Insecta; order Coleoptera; family Zopheridae; genus Pycnomerus; species Pycnomerus fuliginosus. The sequence continues at coordinate 25,438,688 of OZ004619.1, read as the reverse complement.
CCGTCGGTATGCAGCACGGTATGAAATAAGTAAAGCGCTTGGAATAAGGCAAGCTGCAACATATAACAGGCATGCCGTCGGTATGACCACGGCGCAGGTCCGTATGAAATAAGTAAAGCGCTTGGTATAAGTCAAGCTGCAATATATAAAAGGCATACCGATGAAATAAGTAAAGCGCTTGGAATAAGGCAAGCTGCAAAGCGCTTGAAATAAGTCAAGCTGCAATATATAAAAGGCATACCGATAAAATAAGTAAAGCGCTTGGAATAAGGCAAGCTGCAAAGCGCTTGAAATAAATCAAGCTGCAATATATAAAAGGCATACCGATAAAATAAGTAAAGCGCTTGGAATAAGGCAAGCTGCAAAGCGCTTGGAATAAGTCAAGCTGCAATATATAAAAGGCATACCGATGAAATAAGTAAAGCGCTTGGAATAAGGCAAGCTGCAAAGCGCTTGAAATAAGTCAAGCTGCAATATATAAAAGGCATACCGATAAAATAAGTAAAGCGCTTGGAATAAGGCAAGCTGCAAAGCGCTTGAAATAAATCAAGCTGCAATATATAAAAGGCATACCGATAAAATAAGTAAAGCGCTTGGAATAAGGCAAGCTGCAAAGCGCTTGGAATAAGTCAAGCTGCAATATATAAAAGGCATACCGATGAAATAAGTAAAGCGTTTGGAATAAGGCAAGCTGCAAAGCGCTTGAAATAAGTCAAGCTGCAATATATAAAAGGCATACCGATAAAATAAGTAAAGCGCTTGGAATAAGGCAAGCTGCAAAGCGCTTGGAATAAGTCAAGCTGCAATATATAAAAGGCATACCGATGAAATAAGTAAAGCGCTTGGAATAAGGCAAGCTGCAAAGCGCTTGAAATAAGTCAAGCTGCAATATATAAAAGGCATACCGATAAAATAAATAAAGCGCTTGGAATAAGGCAAGCTGCAAAGCGCTTGAAATAAGTCAAGCTGCAATATATAAAAGGCATACCGATGAAATAAGTAAAGCGCTTGGAATAAGGCAAGCTGCAAAGCGCTTGAAATAAGTCAAGCTGCAATATATAAAAGGCATACCGATGAAATAAGTAAAGCGCTTGGAATAAGGCAAGCTGCAAAGCGCTTGAAATAAGTCAAGCTGCAATATATAAAAGGCATACCGATGAAATAAGTAAAGCGCTTGGAATAAGGCAAGCTGCAAAGCGCTTGGAATAAGTCAAGCTGCAATATATAAAAAGCATACCGATGAAATAAGTAAAGTAAAAGGCGTGCCGTCGGTATGCAGCACGGTATGAAATAAGTAAAGCGCTTGGAATAAGGCAAGCTGCAACATATAACAGGCATGCCAATGAAATAAATAAAGCGCTTGGAATAAGTCAAGCTGCAACATAAGGCATGCCATTGAAATAAGTCCAGCTGCAATATATAAAAGGCATACCGATGAAATAAGTAAAGTGCTTGGAATAAGGCAAGCTGCAAAGCGCTTGGAATAAGTCAAACTGGAATATACAGGGTGTTTTCTAACCGCGTGTAAGTTTTTTAACCTCAGACATCGGGAGCAGTTTTTCTTAATTATCTCATAAACGGATCAACAGATTTGAATGAAACTTGGAGGAAGCTAGTATCCAATGAATATACATCTACGCTGTGAATTTCGTTGGATTATGACCAGAAAACGGAGACACCTTTGACACTTTTTTCCGGAAAATGTTTGAAGGTCACGCGTTTTAAAAATTGTGGTGTCGGTTAGAAAGGGCAATTCAAACTCCAACTTTTACTATACTTGGTATTTTTTTATTTAATGAGTGGTTTTAGAGATATCCGTTCCTGATTACTGGAAAATTTTTCAAGGTCACGCATTGTAAAAATGGTGGTACCTGTTGTAAAGAGCAGCTTAAATTGCAACTTTTACTTGTCTTGGTATTTTTTTTATTTAATGAATGGTTTTGGAGATATCCAAATAAGAAAAACTGCTCCCTATGGTAAAGCCGTAACTTCCTTAGGAGACGACTTCGACCTAAAAAAATTTGTCCCAATCGTTACCATTTTCGATGGGCAATTTGAGGTTTAAAAACTTACAAGTGATTAGAAAACAGCCTGTATAAAAGGCATACCAATGAAGTAAGTAAAGCGCTTGGAATAAGGCAAGCTGCAACATATAAAAGGCATACCGATGAAATAAGTAATGTGCTTTGAATAAGTCAAACTGCAGCAAACAGTGCGAGTGTAAAGTATGGAATAAAATTGATAATTTTTTTGCCGTTGATTACTCCTCGGCCATGTCGATTTTTTTTTTGATGCGGATCTAGCAGTGCACTAAGATTTTTTTCACTTCCGGTTTAACCAGAAATGATCGTAATTTTGTGTTTTCAAATAGAATCATACTTTTTTTTCTCAACGGATTCGGAATTACGAATTTTTTTAAGACAAGAACATGTATGATACTTGCCCAAAAGTGATGTCACGATTACCCTAGATTTTCAAAAATATCGAAGAAATCCGTCAAAAAATTATAATTTTCAAAATGGCGAATACACGCCAACCTTTTTTTTTTGATACAAATTCAGCTGCGCAACTACAATTTCTTTAATTTTTTTTTTGCTACTTTAGCAGATTGGAATTTTATTCCTTTTACACTCGTACTGTAAAAAAGACCACGGTGCAAATGAGTCAAGAGCATTGAACATAGCAATGTATAAAGTGAGTGCCGTTGGTAAGACCACGGTACAAATCAACATACCGTATTCCCCGGTGTAAAAGTAACAAAGTAAGTAGGCTGCTACTTTTAACTTTTCTGTCACGTTTTTGAAGTTAGCTTTGCAAAATTCCGCCATGGTCAAATACAAAAGTTACTCGGTCGAATTTAAACTAAGGGCAATGAGATGGGTATTTTGGAAACGGAACTTATAACGCTAGAACAGCAAGAAGTTTGGAATAAACATACTCCCGGTGATTAACTCTTTATTTATTTTTGCTTGTGTACGATTTCTTCTAGTGTTACCAAATATCAGTTTGACTGTGGTGTATTTGCGAAAAGCCTAACGTCAAAGCCTGATAAAAGTCAAAAGGAGCAGCCTACTTGCTTTGTTGCTTCTACACGAGGGAATACGGTAAAAGGCGTGCCGTCGGTATAAACCCGGTGCCTCCGTATACCTAAATGAAACGAAGTGCATAAAGCTGGATCCACACTACATAACAAACCACGTTATATGATGGGCAACAAAGTTATAAATCTTCTAACAGAATAATAAGAAGAACCTTTAGATAAATAACGATTTTTTTTCTCTTTCTGCAATAAGTTGAAAAAATTATCATTTTTCTTCTCTTTCTTTAGATCATCGTCATACATAAAGCATTGCATAATACAACAAGAGATTTTACCAATTTCTTGTTTGCGAGTTGTAGTTGAAGTTCAACCCAGAAATTGGTTTGAACCAACAAGTATGAGCGAACTGAAACGAAGAAAATTTCCCGAAATTGTAAAATCTAGAGTTGAATTTGGCTAGACAATTCCAACGTGCATGACGCTGTCACCCTCACCCCGACAAGTTGTATTTCCGTTTAGAAAATACCACTAGTGACAATTTCCAGTTGAATTGTCTATAACATTGTTATACAGCGTGTTTTGTTACGTGTGTATCCAGCTTAGGGATGTGCCGTCGGTATGACCACGGTGCAGGTCCGCATAAGTAGGTACCTATGTAAATGAAACTATACTAACTTACCTGCAAAGAAATCGGTCCATTCCCTTTCAGTTTGATTTGAACTGCCGTAACTCGTTAAGGAGTTGCTGAATTTGACAGATTTTTTTTTCTTGTTTGGCACACAACGGAATGTGCTACCCAGGGAAAAACACTCTAAAGATCAACAACTTGTTGAATAATCATGAAATTTTGACTGAATTTCAGGGGGGTCGATTTCTTTGCATGTAAGAGTAGGTAAGTGCCGTCAGTATGACCACGGTGCAGGTCCGCATGAAGTAAAGTAAACGGAAAGGCTGATGTAAATAAAGACTTCATTCGCATCAATTAACGCAGGAGCATCCAATCTCCAAATTTTTGCGTAAGTACTTATGTAATAAGTACCTAATGTGCGTAATTTGAATTCCAGTCAGGTACTTAGGTACCCACAGAATTGTGCTACAATTATTTCACATTATTCAGTCCTATTCTGTAACTTGGTTGACGTTAGTCAATGTTGAAATGAATTGAGAAAACTGATTGGAGAACGTGACGTTTGTTTTCGTTGTTCCCTTGGAGATATCAATTTTAATGTCAATATTTTTCGCAAGTCAATTGACATGAAACTAAGTGCCAACCTTCACTTGCTCAAAATGTTGACAAATTTCAAGAAAACATCGATATTTCCTGATATCTCCAAGACAACAACGTAAGCAAAGGTCACATTCACCAATCAGGTCTCTCAATTCATTTCATTGTTGATTGAAGTCAACTAAGTTACAGAATATGACTGATTATTATATCGGTTTGAAATGAACTGCGAAAAACTAGTTACATATAAGCTGCTTTCCATTTACACATTTATCTGAGAAGGCTCACTTAACTCAGCAATTTGATTGGTCAATATTCAAATGAACCAATCAAATTGCTGAGATTGACTGAAGTTACTCAGATAAATGTGTAAAATGAAAGGGACTATAATTCATGCGTTCGGCATATGACCACGGTGTATGTCATTTTTTGCACGATCGGTCATTTTCATGGCTTACCGACGATGTTTTAACGTTGGTATGGAGATACTTAGAGCCCTAGGTTTTTTCTTGCGCTTTACAAGCCTTGACGACTAAAAACCGGGCGGTAAGTATCTCTTGTTATCTTGAAACTGTCAATAAAAACTGTCCTAAATTTCGTTTTTTAACTTCTACGTTTTTGTCTTTAATCACTATTCTAATCGTGCAAGATAGTATATTACGTACCAAAGATTGTAGGTGTAATTTTTGATAAACTACACTCCGAGGTGCGTACAGTATTTTTGCAATACCTGAGGCAGGAAGGGAAAAATACCGCACACACCTTGAACTGTAAGTAACACTTACAGCCTATGGACCGTAAGTAAAATATTACAGCCTTGTGCGTAAGCATACAAACGACATAGCAACTGGTAATGTATTGTAAGATCCACTTACTGTCTGTGAATTTTGATACTAATGGAGAACTTACAATGCAGGTATTGCTAAAAATTTAATAAGCACCACGGGCGGTAGGTGCCACTCGGGCTAAAGGCCTCGATCTCAAAAATTATTACTCTCGGTAAAATACACCTACCGCCCTTGATACTTAAATAATGAAATAACGAATTCCTAGCGTTGAGATTGGCGGCGAGGCCGTTGGGCGACCACGGTAGATTGAAACGATACAGGGTGTGACAAAGCTAATCTATTTTGTTAACTCTTAAATTATACTGTAAAATTCATATTACAAAAAAAAGTACTTGCTGAAATAGGTAACTAAGAGTTTGCAACGAATAATGTTTTAAGTTAGAACTGAGAACTGTATCTGAATCCAATTTATGTATATTTATGTATGTATAATTTGCAATTTAAAATGTATATTTATGTATAATGTTATGTGCAATTTAAAATCATAAGTGAAGTAGAGATGTAAAATGTCAAGAGGATTTTTTTTTGGATAACTAGATATGTGGATCATCAAGTAGTTTTAAGAAGTTGCATAATTTTAAAGCGTTTTTCTTAAATATGTATACCTAAGTGATTTTAATTGAGGCGATTATAACATGATGATGGATTTGAGATGCGTCTGGTCATCCACCCACCTTTGAGTATAAAAATGGCTAACTACACAATAATTTTTGGAACCGTTCAGATTTTTCCAACTTACACAATAAGTCACTAGAAACAGCAAAATCTTCCATCTGGAAAAGGAATCAAGTTGAGAGGCATTATAAGTGAGTGAAAGGCAGGCAACATGTTGGTGTTTGCAAAAGTTAGGTACCTACCTGCTTAAAGAATTTGTACATTTGAACTCTACAATCACATTAGAAGACATCACCGTAACAAGCTTCTAAGATCGACATCGAGTTAGGTACCTAAATCTTCATTACCTCTTTATTTGAAATTATGAAAGAACGTCAGTAACGATCAATAAGAAGATATTTATTATTAAACTGGTACTGGTGCATGGCGTAGAAACTGAATTCTTGAATAATAACCGCCAGAAACTATAATGTTTTGAAAAAAATGCGAAAAACGTATTACACAAGCCATACGAAGAAGAATTAACTGATGGAAGGAAGGAAGTCAAATCTGCGATACACTCTGAACTGGCCATGCTAAGAGAACGATGGTAGATAGAAAAGTAAGAAGATATTCTGTCTAATAATGAGACGTATGAACAACTGGAAACGTCTGACTATGGTACAAGAAAGCAATATGAATTTTTGCATCATAGGGAAGCTGATGGTATGTACCTATTGCTGGTAAGCACCACCTACCTGCCATTATCATATCATTTGACTAACAAAATTTAACGTCAATGTCACGAAAGTTAAGAGGTACGACGCAGAATTTTGTTAATCATTTTTGGTGTATAAGTTTGTATACGTATAGGTACGCAGGGCCTTCATTGTCTAAAAGTTTGAATTATAAATCTGTGTTTTATTTTAGGTATTCTTAAATGATGCACCGCTTAGATAGGTACCTCAAATATGGTCTGATATGACGAAGGTTGCCTATAGGTGAAAAGTGTTACGAAGAATTTCCCAGAATTAGATAAAACCTGTACTGAAAGACGAAATTCTGACTTTAGACAGTTTGTTCTAAAAAACAGACGTAGTGAAAATGGGAAGAAGAAAAGAAATGAAACAAGAAACTATACTATTCAAGAAACAGATTCCAATACTTAGAACATGAGCTCTTCATTCTTCAACACTAGGGTCTTAATTTATTATTTTTATAATTCACATACGATGCTTACATTTTTGATATTGCAGTTTTGAGTATAGTCCCCCACGGAAAAACAAAGAAAGAACCTCAATGGAAAAACGGAAAGCTGCCATTTTCTGTTTTCTTCGTACCAGATTTGGAACATACATATTTTTTTTCAAATTGCGACTATACATCCTAACAGTGTACCTAATCATTTATTCATCTTATTATTGCATAATTATTTCAAACATTTTTTTTTAGATTAGATTTCATTGAAAGATATTATTAAGGCTGTTATAAATAAAAATACGGAAACCATAAAGGTGAAATGGAAATTTTGGAAATTATTATGGATGGTAGAAGGAAAGGTTACACAAATTGAAAAGCGGCAGCTCGATGTTTCGTCTCGATGTTCTAAGTTTTAAATGTCCTAAGTATATCAAAACTTAGTTTATGGACCCAATTGAATTTTAAACAGCTATTAAGTGCTATACGGATCCCAGTGGGCTCTTCAACTAAGTGGTACCTACCAACAGGACATATCGGTTGTAACATACTTTGAGTTCAGGTACTTGATTTGCTATATGATATTGATCTCGATATTGATTCATATTTTAGGTTACAAAGAAACAAAAAAAAATAAGGGTAAACCTTTGAAGAACCTTATAGATATCAACAAACGTTTGTTGTAAAGATGTAGTATGTATGCAATTCCATGCTTCTCAGATTTTATCGGTACATGTATAAAGAAATCGGTTGATATTTTTTAAACTGCAAGTATTTCTAACGGACATAAGTTTAGGTTAAGTATAGTTATTAAAATATGTTGCAATTGAAATATGTAGATAGGTACCTACGTACTATATTTGTGCCTACCCTTATAGTGTCCATTAGTAGTGGTCCGTCACCTCAAGATTTAATTTAGCATTCAAAGTGACATAGTAGCTACATAATGGGTAGGTATACTAATAGTAAGTAGTTCCTAAAAATTTAGAATTAGGTATACCTAGATTGCTATGAACATAGTTCAGTGAATAATTATGGAGAAGAGTCCTCATTGCTGGAAAATTAATACACGTAGGTACTGTTGTCTACATCAGCATTAATAAGAATCTCAGTGAGAAACTCAATTCATACTACTACTGAACTTTATTTTTTTCATAATTGTATATTAGATAAGATTGATATAAGAATATAGTTGAAATTAAAAAACTTGTCATATGCATATTATAAATTATGATAAGATAACTTAGATTGCTGGTAGAATGTATCGACATAAGATAGAGCACATGTATTCTTTTTGTAATCAGAATTTACCTACTTAATCATATTGTATAAAATCAATGTACATACCTAAGTATTATTTATATATTACGTTTTTGATACCTATTGCAGTTTTGAGTACCTATAGTCCCCCACAGAAAAGCTGATGCTATCGCAAGCCTATGAAATTGAATATTTGCACAAAATTTGTATCTAACATGAGCCGCTGAGTCGTGAAACATTCAGTCAAGACGCAAACTCTCACTTGTATTGGTTTGAGATGGTGGAATGGGGACAAGCGTTTCGAGCGGCACCGCGCGCGCAGCCCACGTAAGACGACGCGTAAAAGTGTAGGTAATCATTTATCCATCTTATTCTTACATAATTATTTCAAACATTTTTTTTTAGATTAGATTACAATTAGAGATATTATTAAGGCTGTTATAAGTAAAAATACGGAACCCAAAGATGAAATGGAAATTTCGGGTATTATTAGCGATGGTAGAAGGAAGGTTGCTCAAACTGAAAAAGCGGCAGCTTGATGTTCTATGTTAAAAAATGTCCTAAGTAGGTATATCAAAGCTTAGTTTATGGACCCAATTGCATTTTAAACAGCTATAATAAGTACTATACGGATCTCAGTGGGCTCTTCAACTAAGTGGTGGGTACCTACCTACACCTACCTACCAAGCGGACATATCGGTTGTGTGAATTGGATGTCGAAGGATTGATAGAATAGACGTGGAAAATGAGTGGACATGACACGATAAATTATTAGTTTCTAGCCCTGTTTTTAATTTTGTAATTTTGTTGTCTAAATTTTTGAATTTTAAGTACATAATGTTTGAAATGTAAAATGTTCCTTATATATAAAATATCGCGTGGAGCTTTGACTTGTGTTTCTAGTCGAATTAACAGTGAAAATGTATATACCTATACTCTCTTCAATGACGTTTTTAGCACTTTGGAGGTCCTGTCATTGATTTTTTTAACCTCCCCACAACCAATTTAAAAATGCAGCAGTGAACCGGCTGGAACCTCCCCATCGCGTATGGATCTTTGACTTATTGGGTTTCCATGATGGTTTTAGAACTTTTTTAGAACGCACAAATTGAAACATTTATCAGAGAAGAGTAGGTATAAGTCCTTTTTAGGCAGGACCCCCAAAGTTCTAAAACCGTCGTTGAAACCAGTCTTATACAATTTCTGTGCTAATTCGGCTAGAAACACAAGTCAAAGATCCACGCGATGGGGAGGTTCCAGCCGCTTCACTGCTGCATTTTTTTTTCTCTCTCATTACAATAAACATTATTATTATTACAATAAATGCATGTTCTGCTGATTTTGTGTTTTATTTACCTGTTTTCTCCGACGTCTGACACTAATTTGAGGTTATTGTCAAATTGAAGTTTCCGACATTCCCCGCAATGCTAAATTTAAGAAGTACTCTGCGTTTAACAAGACCGAAATTCGACTACAAAAGATTCGAGCTTTACACAAATTACGTAAGCAGACGATACTTCGCAAGTGCCAACAAGAAACACGAGAAACCCAAAGAAAAAGAAGTGATAGTGACGACGACGACGCTAGCCTATCGATACGTCAAAAGATACGTCTTGAAAGGCTCAAAACTGCTGATTCCCGTCCACATAGTCACGACAATGATTTGGTATTTTTCGTTTTACGTCCTCTGCGAAAGGTAAAGACGCTATTCTTGCAGTTTGCTTTAACCCCTTTGCAGCGACTTCGACGTGGTTCAATTTATACTGAACTGGAATATGGAGGAGCCCATGTTGGAGTTCTTCAAACATTCCATGTACGGGAGTATGGCTCTGTCGATATTTTTACTGAGACTTGTGGCTCCTGTTCGGTACATTTCTTCGGTTTTTCTCACGCTGCTTCTCACGAAGTATTGGAAACACATTCCTCGCTTGCCTTCAAGTGAAATTCGCGAGAGGAAGTATCCTTTACTGAGAAAAATTGCGAGTAAGTTATGCATCTTCGGCTATTTGCGGAGGCGGTATACAAAGGATAGTTTGAAGACTGAGATCGTGGAGGCGGAGCCGCGCAAAAGGTCGCTGATATGGTGGAGCAGGAAGAAAAAATAAGTGTTTGCGTAAAGATTTAAATACTTTATTGAAAATAATTTACTAAGAAATTAGAATCATTACTTCCGTTTTGAGTTGTCTCTTAGCACTTTCGACTTGAGATGATCCTTGTACTCGAGTATAGTGCCGTTCCATTTGGTACACGCCTCTTTCTCGCAAACCCAAATCGCGTCGGCCACCTAAAAAGGCAACGGGAGATGTATATCAATGCGATGTGTATGTGGATGTGTATGTATATATTGGGGTGTGGGCTTGGGGTTTTCGGTGCAGATTTAATCTGCACCTAGTAGCAGTGCCAAAGCAAATGCTTCAGGATAAAGGAATCGTGGGGGGAGTCAATTTCAGGTGATTAAATTAGTTAGTATCTTCCAGTTGTATACAGGGTGGTTAATTTTTCACCAGTGGGATCTCCTAAATGGTAAAAGATTACGGGGCCGGTTTCATTAAATAGCAGTTGCGCTATTTCTTGGCGATTAAGAATCTGAAGAGTATTCCCCGATATTTGTGTTCGTTCCTGACTTATAGCAAAAAATCTTAAAATTGCCAATTTAAAAAAAAATTGTCTTCCTAACCATTGAAGTTATTTAAATGAAACTTGGAACTTTTACAATTTTGACAGCTGTCAATTGACACAAATTTTCTAGGTCTAGTTCTTTTGAATAAAGACAGTCAACTTCTCAAAAATGTAACCAACATTTTTCCGACGTTTTTCAAAAAATATGTGAAAACCTGAGTCACACGACCGCAATACGTATTTTTTTACCGTTGAATTCAATTGTTTTCACATGTTATAAGAGATGGAAGATGTCGGGGTACTTTTTTGCGATTGTTTTTCATGTAAGTTTAGGCTGATTTTACAAATTATTTATACCTACCAATTTTCAAATTGTGACATCTGTGTAATTTGTGTAATTGATGGTGTCAAAATTCAATATTATGGCGGCCATAAAAGAATCAAAAGTTGACTGCCGTTATTAAAAATTTAGAATAAGGCTTAGAAAATTTCTGTAATCCCATCATTCAGCTGACTGCTGTCAAAAATATAAAACTTACAAGTTTCATTTAAATAACATCAATCATAAGAAAGATATAATTTTTTCTTTAAATTGGCAATTTTCAGTTGTTTTGTGATAACTCAGGAACGAATCAAAATATCGGGGAATTCTCTTCAGATTCTCATTCACCAAGAAATAGCGCAACTTTTCTCGCAATTTAAACTACTCTCCATCCACAAAGTTCTCCATCTATTATGGTTTCCTAGATATTAATGGTCAGCATCAAAAATTAACCACCCGCCTGTATAGGTCAAGCGTTAAATTTCCTTCAAGTCAATTTTTTGTGTTTGAGGGCTGAAGGGGGTGAGTTTCGGGGTTGCAATTTTTTCCGTTCTGTTAGTGTCCTACGGTAACAGGTACTCCAAAGGCTAAATTTCCTCTATGTAAATTTTTCGGGTTTGGGGGTTGAAGTGGGTGGTTTTTGAGGGTCCATTTTTCGCGTTCAATTAGTTTCCTGCATTAAAGGGTTAAATTTCGTCTGAATTTTTTTTTCAGTACAGGGTGGTCCAACGAAAAGTTTCCACCCCGAATAGCTCGTGAACGGAGCGAAATATAAAAATTTGCTCGAACAGGTGGATTTTTATTTTGAGGGGGACACCTAAATTCGCCCTTGGTGAAATTTTTCCTCACACCCCCTGACTCCTACTAACCCCATCTTCAAAAATTCAAATGGCAACCCCCCACTTGTGATGCATTATTTCAAAGCTAATTTCATTGTCAATCCAACGCTGTAAGAATTTTTGAATTTTATTTAACTCCAGCGCCCTCTATGGTCAAATTTTAAATTACAGTAGGGCCATTCGTAATACATCAATTGAAAGGGTTTGACATTCTTTCTAAACTGATGCAACAATCTTTGAAATCCATCCACTCGTTCAAAAGTTACAGGCGTAAACTTGATGGATTTCTAGGCCCAAAACCAGCTCATGTTCTTCAATGTAACTTTTGAGCGAGTGAATGGATTTCAAAAATTCTTGCATCGTTTTCCAGAGAATTTCAAACCCTTTCAAATAATGTATCACGGAGGGCCCTAATATAATTTAAAATTTGACCGTAGAGGGCGCTGGAGTTGATCAAATCCCAGAAATTTTTACATCGTTGGGTTGGCAATTAAATTTGCTTTAAAATGATGCATCACAAGTGGGGGGTTACTATTTGAGATTTTGAAGCTGGGGTTAGTGGGGGTTAGGGGTTGCGTTGTGGAATTTCACCAACCGGGGATTAAAGTGCCCCCCTCGAAACAAAAATCGACCTGTCCGAGCAAATTTTTATATTTCGTTCCGTTCACGAGATATTAGGGGTGGAAACTTTTCGTTGGACCACCCTGTATGTTGGGGTTAAAGGGGGCGAATATTAGGGGCGAAATTTTTTCGTTAAATTCAGCTCTTCCGCTTGTAGGCGGTCCAAGGGTTTAATTTCCTATAAGTCAAGTTTTTGGGTTTGGCGGTTGAAGGGGACGAGTTTAAGGGCCGATTTCATAATTAAAATTACAGTGCCCTTTAACTATTTGCCTAGCAACGTTCCAAAACGACTGCTCCTGATTGGTCAAAATCTCCTTTAAAGTCGACGTTAACTTTAATGGACCTTCAAGTTTTATTATGAAATCGGCCCTCAGTGGTGCAAATTTTCTCCATGACAATTTTTTGCGATAGGGGGTTGAAGAGAGTGCAATTTTGAAAAGTCAAAGGGGGTGCAAATTAAACCTGGTTAAGTAGAATTTCGGAAAATAACACAAAAATATGCCAATTACGCAAACTAAGCTTTTGGGTGATTGCAATATTACAAAAGAGTTTGAAAAGAGCGAAAAAATCCAACTGAGTTTAAATTATTACCGAAGAAAAACGAATTATGCGAATTTAGCAAAACTGGCGCCTAAGGGGTTGAAAAATTGTAAAGGGGGATGAAAAGTCAAAGGTGGTAAAAATTAACAGTAATTAAGCTGAATTATACAGTTCAAAAGTTGTTTCCCCCCTTTCGAAAACTCTGGGGCACATAACCTTTATTAATTTCATGCAGTCTGAGGGTGCTGTCAAATACTTTTTTCCACTTCCGGTTTAGCCGGAAATGACCCTGAAATTGGTTTTTTAAATTGATACCCACATTTTTTTCAACTAATTCCTAATCTACGAATTTTTGTAAGTCGAAAGCACGTGTCGCACTTGACCGGTAATCAAGTCACGGCCACCCCAGATTTTCAAAAACATCGAAGAAATCGGTGAAAAACAAAGATTTTTGAAAATTGCAAAAACACGTCAACCTTATTTATTATTTTGATACAAATTCAACTCGGTAGTTAAATTTCTTCTTTACTTTGTTTTGAATTTTTCAAATTCTCTGATTTTTTACGATTGGTGATTTTTACAAAAAGAAAATAGAAAAATGTAATCGGGCAATCGAATTCGCATCAAAAAAATAAGGTTGACGTGCTTTTGCAATTTTCAAAAATGTTCGTATTTCACCGATTTGTTCGATGTTTTTGAAAATCTAGGGTGGCCGTGACTTAATCTCCGGTCAAGTGTGGTACGTGTTTTTAACCTAGAAAAATTCGTAGATTCCGAATTAGTTGAGAAAAATGTGGGTTTCAATTTAAAAAAACAATTTTAGGGTTATTTCCGGCTAAACCGGAAGTGAAAAAAAATATTTGACAGCACCCACAGACTGCACTAAATAAATAAATGTTATGTGCCCCAGAGCTTTTTCCGAAGTGCTCCTCCACGATAGAGTTCGAAAGGGGGGAAACAACTTTTGAACCTCACTGTATAAAATAACACAAAAATAAGCCAATTATGCAATTTGGCTTTCGACGGGTTGAAATATTGCGAAGGGGGTTGAAAAAGTGAAACAGGTTAACATAATCCATATGAGTAAAATTTATTACCGAAGAAAGACAAAACTGCGCGATTTTGGCCAAATTAACACTCGGGGGGTAAAAAAATTGTGAAGGGCGATGAAAAGTCAAGGCAGTGAAAATTAACTGTAAGTAGAACTAGCAAAAGTAACAAGAACAATAAGGGATCTGCATAAATTTATCTTTTTGAGGGAACCACATATCGTGAAAGGGGTTGAAAAACTTTAGAGGGATGAAAAACAATGAAAATAACTTTTTAAATTTCTACATTGTTATAAATTACCATCTAAATTCTACCATTGCATCTTTTGCCATGCTTTAATTACGCGTTTCTGCATTTTGAGGGTTGTAACACCAAGGGTGGTTTTTCGCGAATGATGATGAACTTTTTTTTAAACCATCGATAGAAAGCTACCGAATTGTATTAATTTCAACCCTACATTATTCAGTGAAAATTCGAGATCTCACCCGTAAATTTCATCCCCCCCCTATAAATTTCTCCTAAAATTCACTCGAAGATGTAAAGTATAGTACGACCTCAGTTTCACAGCATATATTGTTCTGTGTCAAGTTAAAGGGTTTCATGAACGTTTCAACCCCTAAACTCCAACCCCCCATTTCACCCCTCCCGCGTACTCAAAGAAAATTGTGTTTTCAATTTCACCACCCCAATCCAATTCGTTGAAAGATTGCGGCTATTTAGAAGTATAGATTTTAAACCCCTATATGATTTACAGGGGTGATTTTATTTCTATGGTGTTATATAACTTCTTGCGTGTTTAGTTACTTCTGTTGTTAATAAATAATTGACAAAATTTCAGAAAAAATGTTGAGGAACGGTTGACAAACAACGTTATTTTTAATGTAGAAAAGTACCGTTTAGGTACAACGGTTGAATTTTATAACCAAAAACGTTATTTCAACGAAGCCAACGTTACAATAACGTGAAATCAACCTTAATTAATGGAAAGCTATTGAATTACGTCAATTTCGACCGATACTTACAGTGTGTCTCACTTTAGACGGCAACACCTCTGTATCTTTGTTGTTTTATGGAATATCGTAACAATTTTTTTTCTGGATGTAGACCTCAAAAAGTTGTGTTTATGGAGTAGTTAACATTTTTTCAAAAATATAACCACAGATTACTAAGACCAAAAACAAACACCAAAAATCCGAAAAACCTATTAAGCATATTTTTATCTAAAAATTTTGTTAAGAAAAGTTGCTCAGGATAAGGGTAAGTCCGGAAATTCGGGCCAAAATAAAAATATTGAATTTCTGTACGAAAAATTGAAAAATATCGAAAACTTCAATATTTTTACAACGAAAGGGTTGCTGCGTAATAGAAAACAATTGAAATGAGTTTGTTGACAGTTGCTATTAGCTATGACTCGGCAAAATTTAACAATCGCAGAAAAAGTTGAAATTATTAAGATTTTTGGTGATGGCTTGTTAAATTTTGACCAGCTATAACTAACAAGAAATGTCAAACAAACTTATTTTAATTGTTTTTATTACGCAGCAACCCTTTTGTTGCAAAAATATTGAAGTTTTCGATACTTTTACCTTTTTCCTCCAGAAATTCAGCATTTTATTTTGGCCTGAAACTTCGGACCTGCCCATTTTTGGTCATCCTGAGCAACTTTTCTTAATAAAATGTTTCGATAAAAAAATGCCTAATAGGTTTTTCGGATGTTCGGTATTTGTTTTTGGTCTTAGTAGGCTGTGGTTATATTTTTGAAAAAATGTTAACTACTCCAAAAACACAACTTTCTGAGGTCTACATCCAAGAAAAAAAATTGTTACGATATTCCATAAAGCAACAAAGATACAGGGGTGTTGCCGTCTAAAGTGAAACACTGTATTAAGCGAAATTTCGAGTTGCAACCACTAATTTCCACACCATCTGTTCGATTTTACGAAAAACGCATCCTCCGAAAGATATATGTGAGTACGTTGAGTTCCAAATAGCTGCGTGCAACCCTTGCGGAGTTATCATATTTTTTGTGGTTTTCATCATCTAAATTTCATCCCCCGAAATTAGCACCCCTTCACCTTCAACAGACTTGAGGGTCGAAGGTGCATACCAAGTTTTAGCAAGACACCTGCTCCAGTTCTCGAGTTATTGAAATTAATAGTTTATCGGTTCTTCACCCCTAACTCTCACCCCCACAGCCCGATATGGCTCAAAATCAATCCCCGCCGAGATTTTCCGGTTACACACCCGCGTACAAAAGTTCACCTCGACATCTGCTTTCGTTTTCAAGTTATGCGGCACTAAAAGCGATGAAAATTGAAAAGTCAAGCTGCGTGACTTACCTGACTGATCAGTCTGAAGTCGTGACTGACAAGCACCATTCCCCCTTCAAAATCGCTGATGGCATCCCCCAGGGCGTCTATGGTCTCCATGTCCAAGTGATTGGTGGGTTCGTCCATCAGCAGGAGGTGGGGGGCTTGCCAGGCTAACCAGGCGAATACCACCCTACACCTCTGTCCGTCCGACAGCTGCCGAATCGGGCAAACCTGCTGTCGCCCCGTCAAGCCGTACCTCCCGATGATTTTTCTCATTTCCTCCTTCTCTTTGACGTCAGGGAAAGATTTCATCATGTACTCGAGCGGCGATAGGTCCAAATCGAGCAATTCGTGCAGATGCTGGTGGTACCGCGCTATCCTCAAATGGGAGTTCTTCCTAATCATCCCCTCGGACGGCACGAGCTAAACGAAAGGGGGATTCCCAACTATATAGTTAAATAGTCCAGCGAGAAAATTGACATTATAAAAAAAAGTCTGGAAGTTTTGAAATTTGATGATCTTGTAGGTTTGGGGGTGCCTTAAAACATTCTCATTTTGCAACCTCGTAGACAGTCGGCTAGGGCCCCCATACTGGCTCAATGGGGGCGCGAATTAGTTTTTTTCATTTATTTATGTCGCAGGATGCACCAGAACTGAAATAAATGCCAAAAACTGATTCGCGCCCCCATTGAGCCACTATGGGGGCCCTAGCCGACTGCCCACTAGGTTGCATAATGAATATGTTTTAAGGCACCCCCAAACCTACAAGATCATCAAATTTCAAAACTTTCGGGCTTTTTTCGATGTCTAAGTTTTGCATTTCAGCCGACAATCAATCAAATCAATATTGAATCGTACTAGACATGTTTGCCTTGTTAGGGGAATGGTCTGATGCAGTTAAATAACGGCAACAGCGCAAGTCGAAGCGGTCGGCCGTTGACGCAAAGCCCTAGCGGCGAGTAGCGACATTTACCGAATCTAGAATTGTCGATACATGTGGTATCTTTAAGAACGTTCTCTTGACATTAGTAGAACAAGAAATTGTTAGTTGGGTAGAAGTGACCCCAGTCCATCTACTTACGTCTCCGTAAAGAAGCTTCAAGAGGGTGCTTTTACCGGCCCCGTTGGGACCCACCAGGGCGAGTCTGGTGTCTAAGTCGATGCCGAACTCCAGATTCCTGTAGATCCAGGGCCCCGAGTCCGAGTATCGGAAGCTGACGTTCTGGACCATGATGACCGGGGGCGGGATTTTCCCGCAGCTCGGGAAATAGAATGTCACGATCTTGTCGCTGACCACTTTCTCGGTCAGGCCCGAGGCCACCATTTTCGCGAGGGTCTTTTCTTTGGACTGGGCTTGGCGGGCCA
Source organism: Pycnomerus fuliginosus (assembly GCA_963924575.1). Classification (NCBI taxonomy): domain Eukaryota; kingdom Metazoa; phylum Arthropoda; class Insecta; order Coleoptera; family Zopheridae; genus Pycnomerus; species Pycnomerus fuliginosus. The sequence goes on along the minus strand of OZ004619.1, from coordinate 25,420,856 downwards.
GTTTGGCCGAGCCGTGACCGAACCGCGCGATGTAGTTCTGGAATTACAACACTGTGTATTTACTATAAACAGTTTAGAACAACCGTTTCACGCCAATTTTTTGCGGATAAAAAATTGAGAAAATCTGGCTCTAGGAGCCGAATACTAGGCTCTCTTCAATATGTTTTATTTTTTAAAGCGAGATATGACTTTCCCTACTTGCGTAAAAACTATGAACTAGGTACCAATGTAACCAGAAATGATTCTAACCCTTTTTTCGCGATTTCGTCCGATTGACCGCGAATTCATAACTGTGATTGGTGCATTTATCACATTTCCTAGAAAGTTTCATAAAATTGTCAAACTAATGTCAGTTTCTAACACACCTCCTTGAGAAGGTTTTAAACGGTCAGCGCTATGACGTTGTCGCTAGACAACAATCTGCAAAATGACTAAATGCACCAATCACAGTTATGAATTTGCGGTCAACCGGGCGAAATCGCGAAAAAAAGGCTTCTGTAATTTTGTTTTTGTACGTCCGGTGAAAAGGCAGCTTTGGAGGCGTCATTTGATGACAGAAAATACGACATTTGCAAGCCAGTTTACTTTGCAGGAGTGCGTTCGTAAAGTGTTACATAGTACACACTCTGTAACTCTGTAACAAAAATAACGTTCACAAACTCCGAAAATGGCGGCTCTGTAATTATTACAAGCGTTCATAAATGTTCCTCTGTTACAAGAAAGTGTTACAAAGCTTACCTTGGTGACGACTGCGGTAATAATCACGTTATTTGTGCGCGGTGAAAGATCATAAACTGTCAAGAACATACATAACCTGTCTCATCTCAACCTTTATGGCAAATAATTTTAAGTTTTTGAGCAATCGGTTATAAACGCCGATCAGCTTTCGGAAGCAGCTAATATGGAGGTATGATTGAGATTATTTACGAATATCAGAGCAAAATGGTTACAGAGTCCGTTCACAATTCAACATTACTCTGCGTTCCATTCTAAATTAGTGTTGTGCGATACGTATCGATACTTGGGAGTATCGATATTTTAGGGTCCGATACTCGATATTTTGTATCGATACTTCTCCTTTCGATATATCGGTGTATCGATCCAACAAGCGTAGATATCGAATAATCTGTTTCGATTGATCAAACATTTTTTAAATTAAATAATAAAACGACCTTTTAACGTATTTTTTGTTTGCTTGCTGTTCGTGTTACTAAAAATAGTTAATGTTGCCCTCTAGGTAGAGACCGCCTAGTTATGTCCTTCCAATACAGATACCTTCGCTGTCATAACCAATAAAAAATTTTTGCAAGGTTTTTTATTACATATACCTATAAAATAATCTGGATTTTTTGTTTTCGTGTCGATATTTATGCGATACTAAGTGGATCGATACTTTTTCACCGATACTTTAGACGTATCGATACCATACAATTCGATACGGATCGATACACGGTATCGATACTTTTGCAAGTATCGCACAACTCTATTCTAAATGTCATTCAAATTACGTTACTTTGCTATTAAGTTGCAATGTACTCTTTTACGAACGCACCCCTGGAGTGCTTTCGTAAAGTGCTACAGAGTACACACTCTGTAATTCTGTAACAAAAATGACGTTCACAAACTCCGAATAAATGTGACTCTGTTACAATAAAATGTTGCAAAGCTTACCTTGGTGACGACCGCGGTAATAATCACAGAGTTCGCGCAGTGTGGAGAAAGATCAAAAACTGCCAAGAACATTAAACACATAACCTGCGTCATCTCAACCTTTAAGGCAATTCATTTTAAGTTTTTGCTCCATAATTTCGGACAATCGGTCATATAAATTGCGGTCGGCTTTCGGAAGCAGCTAATATGGAGGTATAATGGAGCTTATTTACGAACAGGAAAGCAAAATGGTTAATGTCATTCAAATTACTTTACTTTACTAACAGATTACAATGTAATCTTTCACGAACGCACCCCTGACCGTTACTAAAGCCCTGCGTCCATTTAAAATGACATTTTCCAGCTTCCAAACGTCAAATGTTAAACGTCAACTATAAAATTGAAAAATCGAAGAAAAAACCGGAGAATCATACAAATTCGTAACGTCGAAAAATCGCTTCCGTGGGCCACTGGAGTAAGACAATTTGTGTTATACAGGGTGTCTCAGAACGCTTGCACCAAATTCTAATGGAGTATTCAGGAGTAAATTCTGAGTCGATCCGTGTTTTTGAAATTTTCCAGGGACCAATAGTTCTCGAGTCATAAGAGATTTAAGAGGACCAATCAGCTTTCAGCTTTGAATTGCTCCATAAGGTACTTTAATGTTAGATGCACTATTTCCTAGGTAGGTAACAAGATACTATCAATGAAAATTTATATTGTTGTATCTTGTTACCTCGGAAATAGTGCATCTAACATTAAATTACCTTGTAAAGCAATTAAGAGCTGAAATCTGATTGGTCCTCTTAAACCTCTTATAACTCTGGAACTACTGGACCCTGGAAATTTTCAAAAACACGGATCGAGTCAGAATTTTATCCTGAATACTCCATTAGAATTTAGTGCGAGCGTTCTGAGACACCCTGTATATCACTGGATTCGTCTTGACGCGTAGAATACGAAATGCGATGGTACCAAGCTCGCAGGGGTGGCAGAGAGGCATAAATGCCCTTTTGACTTCGGATCGTTTAAAGCGCTGTCATTTTGTTATTTTTAAAAATAATGAGATGACGCGAAAAATATTGAAAAGTTCGTGTAATTCTCTATAAATTTCGTTTTTACACAATTTTCACTAAAACGCTTAGTTTTCCGGTAAATGTTTTTTTTGTTTTTTATAGAAATGCAAAATATAACGTTTTTGACAGCATTTGTGAAATCTTCTCTTTCATTTCCATACAATTCGTAAATATTTATGATTATTTTGTGTGCGCATGCGCACTTTGGCTTTACCTTTCTTTTGACAGTGATTTGCTTGTCAGTTGTCACTCTTCTGCTGTCATGGCGTAGTGCCTAATTTGGTTTTTTCGCAATAACGTAGGAATGTGCTTTGAAGTAGGAATGTCCTCTTCTAAAGATATACACTTTCTTCGGTAAAGTAAAAATACGTCGCATTATTACTGCGAAGCCGTTTACTTTTGATTGTTGGTCTCAAAGCGCATGCGTCGTTATATCCCTGCGCGAGGTTCAATTTGGCGTAACTTGACATTAAAAATATAGAAGCTCCATAAGTTTTAAATAGCATAAACTGCCAAGATACTTAATTTAAGAAGCTATAAAATTTTCTTTAAAATACCAATTTTCACTTTTTTGGGGATAACTCAGGGACGTATCCAGATATCGAAGAATTCTTTACAGATTCTTAATCACCATTTTTTTCTGATTTATAGTTCGAGCTATAAATTCACGGAAACTGTTAAAACCTAGAAAGTGTGAAGAGAGCAATGTGCATCTAGGGAAATGTGAAAATGCAAACGAAACGAAAACATCCTTTTAGTCACTTCCGCCGCATTTCCAGTTCCTGCAAAACAATTTCCTACCTTCATGTGATTGATTTGATCCTGTTCCCAATTGTACTGCTTCATCTGGTTCTCCAGCAGTTCCATGCGCGTTCTCACGAACGCGTCGTAATTACCCGTGTAATACTTGAGCCTCTTCTTGTTGACGTGGATTATGTTCGTACAAACACCGTTCAGGAAGTCCTGCGAGTGCGAGATTATGACCAGGATCCTCTTGTAGCTGAAAACGCGAAACAAAAAGTTTCACTTCAAAGACACGGCAATAACAAGCGCTTTTACAGAGGGAAGATTATCACCTCACTGCTAAACAGAGATTCTCACCTCAGTTTTGTCTTTAAAAGGGACGTAGTTTACTCACTTCAGTTGCGACAGAAATTCATAACCTCAAACAGGGTGCTTTTGGGGCTGACTGCTCTTTTAAACCTGATTAAAGGTCAGAGTTAAGCGTTTTGATTGGCTCTTGCTTGGCAACCAAACCAAGTTTAGGCTAAACCGAGGTTAATCCGTGACAGAACAACCGCGCCTTAACCCTACTTCCTGCTTTGACAGATGAGCCAAAAATCTAATGGTCGGTTTATGCTCACCTAACATTTACCACTTAAGATTTATGTAGTTAAAAGTGAGGTTATTACATAGAAGTACTCATTGCAAGTTTACGCATGATTTAAGACTTAACATTTAAGATTTACAGAATTTAACATTCACGGGATAGCCTTGAAAGATCGTTAACTTGAACAATCTTAAATTTTAGGTGTAATGACATGTGCGTTTGCGTGAAATTGGTGATATCCGTCGAGCGTCATTTACTTGTCAACTACTCGACATTTCGTTCCTCCTATCATGGTGATTCTTTACATTTAGCATTTCAATTGTTAACATAAACGTCACTGATTTTGATTAAATCTTGAATGGTAAATCATAAATGTTAAATGTTAGGTGTTAAATGAGCATAAACCCACCATAACTCAAGTACTTGCTCTACAGCATGTGCTCCAAGGGCAAGGGGGGAGGTAAAATTTTCACCTGAGTTTATATAAAAGGAACGCGTTGCGAGTTCAGGAAAGTGCAACTGAGATAAGAATATCTGAGATTTGGTGAAAAAAGGACCGCGCTTATTGATAATGAAGCACGCACTTCTTGAGCTCCTCCTCCAGCCACACGCACGCGTCCAAGTCGAGGTGGTTGGTGGGCTCGTCCAACAGGAGCAGGTGAGGCTTGACGTAGAGGGCGCGCGCCAACGCGATCCTCATCCTCCACCCTCCGCTGAAGTCCTTCGTCATCTTGTTCTGCATTTCATTGGTGAAGCCGAGACCGTGGAGGATGTTGGCGGCTCGGGCCTCGGCCGTGTCCGCGGAGATCTCCTCCAGACGCTCGTAGATGTCCATGAGTTGTTCCTGCGATTCTGAGGCAAGAAAATGCTAAATAATAGAGAGGCGGCTTTGCTTCATAAATCAAAATCCGTTTAGAGCGGACGTTGAGAAGGAAAAGACAAAACGTGTGTCCTCTCCTAATACCATAACATAACCTCACATTCCTGGGAAGAAACGCCAGAAATGACAGATGTCAGCTGTCGTCTTAAAGTAGGAATACATGTTGGAGAGGGCGTTAAGAAACAAAAGACGAAACGTGCGTCTTTTACTAATACATACCGTAACATAACTTTACATCCTTGGAAAAGACACCATGATTGTGCTTAAATTTAAATGAACCAATCATATTGCTGAGATTAACTGAGGCTCCTCAGATACTGGTGTAAATGGAAAGTAACATAAATTTCCATCCGGAGCCGCCGTTGAGAAACAAAAGACAAAACGTACGTCTTTTACTGATCGCAACATAACCTCACATTTCCATGATTGTGTAGTGTTGTAAAGATGAAATAATTCATTTGTTAATGTTTCATGTACATTTCATTCCGTTGAAATATTTCACACCCCATGTAATATTTCATAAAGCCTATTTCAAAATTTGCGCGCAAAAATAGTGATTTATTCAACCATTTCAATTATTATTGCTTTAGAACACGTCGGCATTTCTTCAAGTTAACCCTCCGAAATGGTGTGCCTAAACTCACGTCACTGTACTCGTTTTTTCTGATCGCGATGGTACCTAGTTTTAGGTTATGTTGTTGATGTATATTGCAACTAAAAAGCTCTCTAAAATGCCTACTCATTCACCGATTTAATAATAAACATTTCATAACATGCCAAAAAGCCATTCTACCACTAAAATTTTATTTATGTAGGTACCAACGCGGCCACCGAAAAGTGCACGATTGCTTTACAATGCATTTTTTAAAGATTTTTATCACAATGAAGACGGCTTTGTTTCAGTGATCTACCAGGGTCATTCGAAACGCTAATGATCATAGTTAGTTATTACATCAATAACCATCGCATCCAGCAAATGCCCTTTGTGCTATCGATTTTCAAAACATAAGGAAAAACCAAATCGTGCACTTTTCGGTGGCCGCGATAGTACCTACCTAATAAAAATCGGTGCTAAAATTAAAATCTTTCATATTCAGTGAAATATTTCAAAAAATCAGTTTCATGAAATTTTTACAACACTTTGTGGTTAAAGTCCCGACACTCTCTAAGGAACGCGGGGTTTGTGTGAGTCAGGCTTATTTTCTGTTGTTCTGTAAAAGGGGTCTCCAGTATCTATCAAAATCCCTGTCAGTGTCGAAAAGTTGAATTGAAACAATGGACAATAATTAACAAGAAAAATATCCCTTTCAACTTCCACATTTTTGCTGTTGATTCGACACTGCGATACTGACAGGAATTTTGACGTAACTGAAATCCCGTTTACAAACCAACAGAATAAAGCCAGACTCACACAAACCCCGCATTCGTTAGAAAGTGCCGCGACTTTAAATGCACAGATAACCAAAAATGACAGATGTCAGCTGCCTGTCAGTATGATAAAAAAAATATTAAAACAAAAAGCTTACGAATAAATTTTCATTTGGAGCGGACGTTGTGAAACAAAAGACAGAACATATATTTTACTAACATAACCTCACATTCGTGGAAAAAACGTTATGATTGTGTATAAATTCACAAATTAGTAGAAATGACAGATGTCAATTATTAAAATAGAAAGCTTTCGAATAAATCTCCATTTGTATTGTATCGTTACATAAGGCGCTTTCCTTTTACACAATTATCTGAGGCGACTCAGTTAATCTAGGCAACTCGATTGGTTCATTTGAATAGAGATTAACTGCGGCTCATCAGATAAATGTTTAAAAGGAAAGTGCATATAACTTTACATTCTTGGAAAGAAACGCCATGGTTGCGCTTAAACCATATACGGTTAAACGCACAAAGCGGGCGTTGAGAAACAAAAGATAAAACGTACGTCTTTGACTAATTTCATAACATAACCTCACATTCTTGGAAAGGCAGGCCATGATTAAGTATGCTTATGTATGATAATTTACTAAAAATGATGTCAGCTGTCTGTCAGTAATCAGTTTGTTCAAAAAAAAATTTATTAAAATAGAAAGCTTCGAATTAGTTTCCATTTGGAGCCGGCGTTAAGAAACAAAAGACAACGCGTGCGTTTTTTACTAATATCCTACTACACATTCACGTCATGATTGTGCTTAAATGCATAAATTACTAGAAATGACAGATGTCAGCTGTCTTGTCAGTATATTTAAAAAAAAATGCATTTAAAAGCTTTCGAATAAATTCCATTCGAAGCGGGCGTTGAGAAACAAAAGACAATCTGTGTCTGTTTTTTACTAATATCATAACATAAGGCGTTCCTTTTACACATTTATCTGAGGAGCTACAGTTAATCTCAGCAATTGGATTGGCCAATGTTCAAATGAACGAATCGAATACGGTCTATTAGCGTGACGTAGGTCCACCATCTTTGTTGGGCTAGGTTAAGGTTGTTACCATGGTAATGAAGCTAAACAAAGCGAGAATTTCCTTGCGTAGATTCAATTATTTCAGCACAAAGCTCATTGTGGACATAATGTAACGATTTAATCGATAGCAATTCTTCAATTTGTCAATATTAGGGACCTAAAACGCAACACAGTAACTGTAAATAAAGAATAAAACGAAAAATGCAGTTTTCTGGAATTTGCACATTGAAATATTGCTTTGTTTGGCTTCAGTGGGAGGCGTTGACTATGACTATACACAACAAAGATGGCGGTTCCACGCCATGGCTAATATTAATATCGCGTATTGCTGAGATTAACAACTGAGGCATTTTGGAACGCCTTGTACCTAAATGCATAAATATCCAGAAATGACAGATGTCAGCTATCTGTCAGAATGTTCAAAAAATAGTTATGAAAGTAGAAGGGTTTCAAACTAATTTCCATTTAGAGCGGCGCGGCGTTAAGGAACAAAAGACGTAACGTGCGTCTTTCACTAATTTCATAACATAACCTTACATTTATGGAAAGAAACGCCGATTGCGAGATCAAAGACATATGTTACATATCTGTCAGCAAGAGAAAGCAGGCACGTCTCTCTTCATCAAATGACTTTTTTAATGAAAACATAATAATAAATGGGAGTTCTTACCGTCGTCTTCGCAGGCGATGAGCCCTTCGGCCAATTTTTCCAATCTCACTCGTTCCTCGTCCACCTCCATAACGCACTGTAGGGCTGTTTTGTCAGAGGCGGGCATTTCTCTGGTCAAATGAAAAATGTCAATGTGTTCCGGAATCGGCACTTCTCGGTTACCCAGGACGGCCAAAATTGTGGATTTTCCTACAAAGTGACGTCACGTTAGTCAAATTTTTCAACTCTACAGTTAGCTTTGAGGAAAGTTTCAAAGCCACCTTACCGCTGCCATTGAGCCCCAACAGGCCGTATCTCCTCCCGCAGTTCAGCTCCAGCAAGGCGTCCTGCAGCATTTCCGATCCATGGAAAGTAATGGAGAAGTTCTCGATCTTGACATCCCTTGATTTGGGGTGAACCGCCAAAGATCCGGTGCAGGCCCTGGCCTCCGCGTTTAGTTTGGCGTCGGCTTCGAGCTTCGCGCAGAGGGCCTCCTCGGCGCTGAGGTCCGATGAGCCGTTCTGGGGGGCTGCCTCTCCGTTCTGAGGCTGTTCCTCGTTCTTTGCGTTGGACTTCTTGCCCGTTTGTCGGGCCTTCGCTGCGTCCTTCTTGCGCTGCTGTTCTCGTTTCTTGGCGTCAGACGGCATGGTAGACTGAAGAAAATTGCGTTTCTTTTTTGCCCATGTGGTACATTTCCAAATCTTCACTGATCCGATAAATTCTACTTACGTGTAATTGGAAAGGTACAATTTGATGCTGTAACGGTGAAATCCGGATTGTAAAGACTTTCAGATAAATAAAAACTCGATGGAACCGGAGAGGGAAATTACTGAACCTCACTTCCGAAAGTTGACAGGTGACAAGGATGACGTTTGGATTTGACGTTTGGGCATTGGGTGTCCATGGTGTCGTTCGGAGAGAGTGACTGTCGGACGAATTGCTAAACGGAAGTGCCGGCGTATTATGGGTTGCATAAACAGATCCTGAGCAATTTTTTTGTGGTAATAGCAGCGCACATTTAAGAACAGGTTTCTGGCGCATGAGCGGCCAAAGTCCCGGCAATTAGTTGGTTCGGAACCATGATGTTCGGGACGTCAACAAGATTCGGACCGGAGTCTCACCGGAGTCACTTACGCCCAGGGGCCCAATTCTCGAACGGTTCGAACTGTTCGGCATGCGATGTTGCGCGTACCTTAGTGATCCCGCATACGAAACCGTTCGTTCGATTCAAGAATTAGGCCCCTGGTAAAATTTGCCAAGAAATAATTGAACAGCCATAAAGACAAACCTTTTAACTTAAGTCGACCGCCCGTTGAGGTTGACAATGCGGGGGAATTCCCTCATAAAATCTTGTACGGCGCTCTCGTAGTTGAACACTTGGCCTGTGTAGAAGGATTCATGGAGGGAATTCCCCTGCATTGTCAACCTCAACGGGCGGTAGGCTTAAGTTAAAAGGTTTGTCTTTATGGCTGTTCAATTATTTCTTGACAAACTATACCACCACGGTACGACGTAGTTATAACAGCCCAACGAACCACTTGCCATCGTACGCTTGTGCAAGGTTGTCAAAGTGTCGCATGTATTTATTTCACTCTCGTGATATTGATTCCGAGAGATTTACTCTTATTAAATTTGGAATCACAACGCTACTACTCTATAGACTACGCGATACTTTATTTCAATAATCATCATTTTCGTCCTGTACATGAAGTATTTGGCAGCGAATTTCATACGAAAGCCGAAATATTGTCAATTGTTCAATGTGGCAACGCCGTAGGCCCAGCTCCGGGCGTTAGACCAGTTACAATCCGAACTAAATATTTGAATTTCGCACGAGCTGTAACTACTGCAGCCGCTTAAATAGACCTTATTCTAAATTAAATAGCCATCTATCGGATGTTGTACGAACTTCAGATGGTGTTTCAAGCTACAAAAATTCAAATGTGCCGCCAAAAATTAACCTATATCTGTCAATAATTAGCGTGGCTTGTTGTTATGAATTTTATGATAATGGATCCTACCGTGGTAGTGGCATTGACTAATGGCCTAGAAACGAACTTTGGCATTAACTTTTGGTCCTTTAACGCTTCAAATTAATTATTTACGATGATTTCCCAAGTGAGGCTGTCACTCCTGTCACTTGTCATTCTTGTCAATTTCTGTTCCCACTCGGTTCAGCATGGTTTAGTTCTGAATTGAACAACTGCTACTATTTTAATATTGTTTTATAATTATTGCATTAGGAAAATTAGCACTTTGAGGTACTAATACTAAAAGTTCATTCTCTTCATACTGCTAGTTTACACGAATGTAGGTGCCACAGTTTTCAAATGATTTCATATTTTACGACCATACTGTAATGTAAGCGTTTCTTATGGACGCCAATTTCGTGAAACACCAGAGCCGTTCGCGCGCTGCTACGCACATGCGCATTATAATTTTGAATATCGTCTATTGTGCGCTACTATTTGACCCAGCACCAGGGGGTCGTCAACTACTACTAATCGGAATTGGCACTTATAATTTCACGCTTTTAACCAAATGTTCTAGACTTATAGCTATTAACATACCTAGGAATGTTATGACTATCATAACAGGACGCAGATGTCAATTGAAATCCGAGCTCGGAGAGCGAGGATTTTAAGACATCTAAGTCTGTTATGATTCATAACATCCGAGGTTTGTTCAATAGTTTATCGGTTTAAAGCGATTAAAGCCAAAATTAAAAAAATGTTGCGTGAATTCGCGTCATTTTGACAATCGAGATGACAGCATTTGAATGGGGTCATTGTTGTCATGAATGGTTAATGGGCTTGTTGTCTAGAAACCATTAGATAACGTTATGATCTGCTTACCAGCCTATTTTTATGCATGTTAAGAACGCTTTAATCGCCTGAAACCGGTAAATATAATAATTAGAAGCAAACTTTTGCGAAAATCTACCTACGCGAAATTTTACCGGTAAAACTAGGAACTCTCGTGATATAACGTATGATTAATAAGGGTTTTTAGTATAAGAATGTCCTTTTCTAATCGTGACGTCGTCTAGCGCACTACGACGTAATTGGTGCTTGAGCTCAGGTGGTACATTTCCTATTGCGTGCTAACTTGCGTGTCTGCAACAATTTATCTCTCTTTACGCGCTACCCCTGCAAGCGCACTATGCGCAGAAGCCACGCGCACATCTTCCGTCTTTTTATACTATAAATTTCCCTTATTGCCTCAACATTCAAGCGTGACGCCACTCTCAGCAAGTAAAACCATGGCCGTCTAGCTTCAGGTTCTGTAACCATTTGGCAACGCTGCCAGACGAGATTTAGCGTCAGTTTGACAAATCCACCTCTGACTGAACTTTTTCTATTTAGGTACAACAATATAAATTAACACTTCAAAACTGCATTTTTTTCTTTTTACGCCTTATTTTTCCTATCAAATGTGAAAAATACAAACATTTCTGCGATTAAAATGAATATCAATAAATTCACTTACACGCATGCGCATTCTAACCTGGGAAGTTTGACCAAGGGAGATTGAATCTCACAGGTTTTCCGTAGCTCCATATGCAGCTAAGAGCGGCGTGTTGCCTAAATCTCACCGGTGAGATGATCTCCCCGTTTCAAAGATGAGCGTCCTGGTAGCTCGAGACGGCCATGGTAAAACCCAAATTATCAGAAAACCTTTTGTGGAAACCGTAACCCTGGCAACACAGTGGCGGTAACTTTAAATTTCATATAAAATTTAAAGCTCCAAGTCCTTCCCATACAAAAATCTCAACTAAATCGGCACACGCTAAGTTTAAGACACGCACCATCGATTGAGCATAGTCCTATTCGGGGACAATAATTATCTAAATGTGCGAAAAAAATTAAAAACTTGTTAATTTCAGAAGACCCCAAGCCGTGGCGGCGGAGTGTCGCGCTTATCATCTGGTGTTTTTTATTTTGAAGTGGCCACCGGCCAGTCCTACCAATCACAGTTTGTTAAATTAAATTCCAAAGAGGTTAAAAATGCTGTAAGCAACTGCGATTGAAATGTGGTACGTTAATTCAACCTAATAATCCCTCTCCAATAAAGTATTTCCATTCTAGAACCGGAAATTGCCGCAAGAACTCGACAAAACGCGTAACAGAAATTGACAGATTTTTAGGTTATATTGTCATGGCAAATGTGCTCAAGGGCCGCCTTATCGTCAGAAATTTACTCAATTTACAGTGTCACAGGTGCTGCGCCCCCTTGCTAGTCACTTGCAATGATCCAAGACTCCTCTACAATTGTCCCACAGTTAGGTTTTACTCGAAAGATGTCGAGCAAAAGCCGACACTGTTTCAACGTTTCAAACAAATGTACAGGGATTACTGGTACGTGCTTGTGCCTGTTCATCTAGTGACCTCGGCAGCGTGGTTTGGCAGTTTTTACTATGCAGCCAAAAGGTAAAACCAACTTTGATTTGCGTTAAATAGGCCTTTCCAATGCAAATCAAATACGCGATATTAGTGATGACGTGAAACCGCCATCTTTGTAGTTTGTTGTGTATTGCCATGTCAACGCCTCCCACTGAAGCCAAACAAATCAAGATTTCAATGTGCAAATTCAAGGAAATTGCATTTTTTTCCAAATTCTTTATTTACAGTTACTGTCTTGCGTTTTGAGACATTAATATTAATAATTTGAAATATTGTTATTGGTTAAATCGTTACTTCATGTCAACCATGAGCTTTGTGCTGAAATAATTGAATCTAACCAATGAAATTCTCACTTTGTTTAGCTTCATTGCCAGGGTAACAACCTCAACCTAGCCCAACAAAGATGGCGCATCTACGTCACGCTAATAGTCCGTATTGCGACGGCGTATATGACGTCACGTGCAGATTCGAAATTTTAAAGAATTTTTTATTAAAAAATCAGAAGTTTTGATAAATTGTTGGAAGGGCTAGGGCTTTTCCCCCTTGTTAGGACTTCAAAAATCGTTGGAAAGGCCCATTCAAAAAAAATTTGTTTTAGCGGTGTCGATATTGCTAGCCTCTTGGAGTCCTGGCACGTCAGCGAAAAAATCGTAAATCCCTTAAGAGATTCCAGTATGGGGTACATCGCAGTGTCTTACGCGTTGTACAAAATATCCACACCCGCTAGATATGCGGTAACCCTGGGAGGCACCACCATTTCAATTAATTACTTGAAAAAGTGGGGGTGCATCAAACCCGTTCCCAGCAAAGAACGGCTCAAAGAGATGTACGAAGAGAAAAAAGAGAACTTTTTGGAAACCATTCACGAGACCAAGGAGGAATTGAAGGACAAAAAGGAACACATAATAGACGATTTTGATAAAGGTATTAAAAAAATTGGGGAGAAGATTAAAACCAAGGAGCAGGTTATAGTTAAGAAAGAAGAGAAGAAGGATAAGAGATGATTTTACGGTATAACTAGGCTAAGAACCAACTATTTATCATGAAATTTATTTTAAAGAGTTTATTATTGCTATTTCTGTTATTAACTGTAAAATTATAATAAATTGGTGCAATGTTTTTGTTTCTACCAAGCTTTAATGTATCCTACTGGTTTTGAAATTGTACAATTTGCATACTCAGCCCTCCACGAGAATTATGAGGCTCCTGATCCTCCCCACAACCAATTTAAAAAAATGGAAAGCTACTCAAATCACTCCAAAATTCGAGGTCCCAGGATCACGAAAAAGTGGTTTTTAGAAAACGTCTGTGTATGACGTATGTGGGCAAGATTTCTCGAAAATTGCCCAACGGATTCTAATGAAATTTGGAATGGGGTTAGTGTTGGTCAGTTAATTTTCTTGCCGATCCGCAAACGCCAAGTGCCTTTTTGACGCATCAACTTTGAAATTTGAATAATAAACTCCCATTTTTTTATCAGGACAGGAAGTGTTTTCAAATGTCGTTTCCAAAAATGTCCTCAGACTTAGTGCCTTTTTGGCAAAAAAATCGTAAAATTTTGATAAAAACACCGCCCCCGTCTCATTAGAGCAAAGCAGAAATTTAGGCGAACCGGTGCTGCAGTTCACCGTAATTTTGATGGTTTTTTGTTGGAATTTCCGTTTTCCAATAAATATTTTTGGTGGTAATTCATCAGTTCGTTTTTTTGATGGGGTGCGGTGGTAATTTCCCGGCCAAATACCTACCATTGACCATCAAAAATCTGAATCGTTTTCGGTCGTGATTTTTAACAGAGGGGCTGCTTCTAATTATGAAACGGGCAATAGATAAAGGATAATAATAAATTTAAATTTATACTAATTGATGAACATGAAGTTAGTAAATATCTGGCTTTTATAAAGTCTTCAGCAAGTGGTCTTGAAGGTATCAGCATAAAAATTTTACTTTTGTTGTCCTTTTATTTTAAAATTTCTTGTTCATATTTTTAATTGTTGTTTATTAGACGGACATTTCGTAACTCAGTGGAAAGAAGCTCTTATAATTGCGGTGCCCAAGGTAAAAAAACTTGAAGAGCCAAAGCATCTACGTCCGATTCGTTTGTTGCCCACCATGTCCAAAATTTTAGAAAAAATGATCTATGCCCAAATTAATCAGTACCTAAAAGACGAAAACCTTATACATGAGAATCAATCGGGGTTTCGCAGTAGTTATAGTTGCACTACTGCTTTGCTTAAAGTTGTAGATGACATAATAGTCCAGTCAAGTTAGGTTTTTTAGAAGCAATAATTTATATATTTTTGAAATTTTGACTACGGACTCGTGATGGCACCTCACATGAAATGCCGAAAAGTTCCCACCCCCCAAGTGTGCGCTTCATCCCTTATTTGGCGAAAACCACCCCCAAACGTGACATGACGCTAGTTTTTAGCATTTTTCGGCAAAACTATCCATCTGACAAAAAATTTGTTCTAATGAAAAACATTCCTTACGGAATTCTGAATTAAAAAAGTTCTTTTAATTATTTTGCTTATCCCCACCTAATTCTTGCTAACGACGCCCGAAATTGTAGAACAGTCAAAATAGATTATTGAGTAGAACTTATTTATATATTTATAAAATTTTGGCTACGGACTGCTAATGGGTCCTGAAATGAAGGGCCGTAAACATAATACCCCCCAAGTGTAAGCTTCATCCCTCTTTTGGCGAAAACCTACTCCCAGACGTGGACATGGCGCTACTTTTTAACATTTTTCGGCTAAACTATAAAACGGACAAAAAATTACTCTAACCAAGAATATTCCTCGTGAAATTTTGCATTAAAAAGTCCTCACCTAATTCTTGCAAACGACGTCCGAAGTTGAGGGTTGTTTTTCGCTCGCACCGAAAATCAATCTAGCGGTACCCTCAACTTCGGACGTCGTTTGCAAGAATTAGGTGTGGATAAGCCAAATGATGAAAAGGACTTTTTAATGCAGAATTTCACGAGGAATATTCCTGGATTAGAGTAATTTTTTGTCCGTTTGATAGTTTAGCCGAAAAATGCTAAAAACTAGCGCCATGTCCACGTCTGGGAGTAGGCTTTTGCCAAAAGAGGGATGAAGATTACACTTGGGAGGTTTTAAGTTTGCTGCCCTTCATTTCAGAGCCCATCAGCAGTCCGTAGCAAAAATTTCATAAATATATAAAAATGGTTCCACTAAAAAATCTAATTTGACTGTTCTACAAATTCGGACGTCGTTTGCGAGAATTAGGTGGGGATAAGCAAAATAAACACAGAACTTTTTTAATGCAGAATTTCATAAGAAATACTTTTGATTAGAGTAAATTTTTTGTCAGATGGATAGTTTCGCCGAAAAATGCTAAAAACTAGTGCCATGTCACGTTCGGGGGTGGTTTTCGCCAAATAAGGGATGAAGCGCACACTTGGGGTGGGAACTTTTCGGCCCTTCATTTCAGATACCAACAGGAGTCCGTAGCCATTTCAAAAATATATAAATTATTTCTTCTATTCGTCTTTTTTAGATCTAATATGACTGGACTATAATATCAGCAACTGACCAAGATCTATTGACACACTATTTTTTATACTTAATTTAATTGGCTTTAGGTCAGAGGTGAGGAATCTAATAGTGTCGTATTTGACTCTAAGAAAGCAACGAGTAAAGGTAGACGATGTAGTTTCAAATTCTCCATACCTAGATAATGGTGTTCCTCAAGGCTCCATTCTAGGGCCATTACTTTTTAAATTTGGGAACTTTCTGGAAACCTGTCAGGCTTACAGGTATGCGGATGATCTGCAAATATATAATAGTTTCCCTGTCTCGTGTGTTAATAATGCATTTGACGCCATAAATAAAGATTTAGAAACAGTTGTAAATGTAGCTACTCTTCACGGTTTTGGTTTAACTGTTAACCCAACGAAAACTCAAGTTAGATATTTGGTAATAAAAAGGCACGTAATGACGTAAAAAATAGAGTATCGATAAAAATTAACGGAACTTCAGTGGATATAGTTGAAGAGGCAAAAACCTTAGGATTGACGATTGACAGTGAGTTGAATTTCAGTACACATAAGTAACTGTACTAATAGAGCGTATACCTAATGGTCTAAAACAGCTCTACCCCAACCGATTAACCTTACCTATCAAATTAAAGCTCTCTCTGTGTGATAGCTTAGTGCTCCTGTTTTCTTCTCTTGATTAGCTCTAGCTCAATGTGTAAAATACAAAAGGGTCAGAACTCCTGATTTATATTATTGTATAAAAAAATATGATCATATTAGTCACAAAATAAAAGAATCAGAATGGCTGGATATTAAATATCGATTAAACTGATAGCGTCTACTTTATACCACAGAGTAATTTCTGCGAGAATACTTAGGTCCCCTACTCTTTGTAATTTTCATTAACGACCTTCCAACATGTATTACTCATTCATCTTGTTTGATGTTTTGATGTTTCCTGATGATTTCAAAATGTTCAAAACCATTAGTACTGAGCAAGACAGTGATGTACACTTGCAACAGGATCTTGGCTCTGTGTGTGAATGGCTTCATACTCTCTAATAACACAGCGTTGTTTACAAAATATGACTGCAAGGACCTGGGAATTAGCTTGCAGTATAATTTTAGATTTAATAATCACTATTGTCAATAAAGTCTAAAGATCCTTGGTTTTGTGATTAGGAATACGAAATACTTAAGTGCATTATCAGCATTATTAGACTCTATTATGCTCTAGTAAGGCCGCATTTGGAGTATGCTTCACTAATATGGGCACCTAAAGTATAGGTGAGTGTAGACCTTATTGAAAAAGTAGGTACAAAAGAAATTTCTAAGATACTTGTATGTTCTTGTATCTTCTGCATAAAATCATTTGATAAAAAAATTAAAGCCTGATGGGGTTGTTGGCCGTGCCCGGAATGACGTATGTTTCAATTTAATGCAGAATATCAGTATCTACCAAATTGTTGGAAACACCCTCGTAATAAAAGAAGAGCAATAATTGTAAAATCTATTCACTAATTATTTCCATACTTCTCAATAGTTCGTCTACGTTTATTATATCCCCGTTCTTCGATGCGTTCCTCCTGCAATACTGGTTGAAGCTTCTCGCGCCCTCCACTAAAGCGCTTTTGAGATTGTTGGCATTTACTCTTTCGGTTTTGCAAAACAGTATTTCGTTGACGTCGTCTTCTAGCTTGTATCCAAGGATGGTTTTGAATTTCTTTTTTATGCCATCCAAAACACTGGACCTAAGACTCCCATCTCTCATAACCAAATTGAGGAGAAATAAACCTAGAAAAGGGCGAGTGTTTAGCTTTCACTGTTAAATAATACGGTAGCTGAAATTTTGCACATGAGGATTGTATTACACGTCGAGAGCTGAAATTTTTTTGGATTCAATCGACCCACGGAAAGTGCCGTTTTGGCACACCACTTTCCAAATTTAAGATTATTCCCTCATTTAACCATCCAAAACAAGTTTTTGAAAGATTCAATCAGAAAAGTCTTCAAATTCTGGTTTTGAGCAAGACAAAAATTATTCCCATTTAGTACCCTTTGGGTAGAAAAATCGAAATTTTGTAACAACACTAAAAAAACCACGTGACACGTGACACGCTGAAAGGCTTTTGGGAGCAATTGGTCCACGGGAAGTGCCATTTAGGCATATCAACTTTAAAATTTTAGACACAGAAATCAAAGACCCACGCGAGGGAGAGGTTCCAGCCGCTTCTCTGCTGCCTTTTTGTGAATTCCAGCAACATCTTACATCCTTATTTACTTTGCCTAATCCAGAGATGCATTCTGATTGGCGGACTTTGCTTCACATTACAAAACCATAGGCACTGTGCATATTCGGAGATGCTGCCCTCTGGTGGCAAATTTTGAAGTTTTTGCATATAAGCGACCGGCCCAATAGCAGTGAAACTGTGGTGAACATTGACATTTTGTTGTAATTTTTCGTGAAATCTGGTTAAATAAATTTAAATTTGGAGGTCCACCTGCGATGTATGAAGTACGGAGTGCATTATCGTGTATTGGAAAGTATTAGTGAGTGAACGATTTCGTTAAAACTAATTACTCTGTCGAGGGATGTCATAATAATTATTATAAGCAAACACCGATAAAAGCGAAGTTCTGCCAGATCACATAAAATAAACAAGAGAATTTCGTAGATTCAAAGTGTTAGGAGAAGGTAGATAAGTACTTGCATAACCTACAAATTAATTTTTCTCCCCAGAAGATCGTAGCGATAAGCTGTGGACACCAGAACCACCTTATTCAAGCATTTGCAGTGAACATTTTATAGGAAATCAATAGTCAAACCATTCAATTAGTGATTCGTATCTTCCTGTGGTTAGTATCTAAAGCTTTTTTTACTTACCGTGGTAATTGTATATTTATAGACCGAATATAGGGAATGCAAACGAAGAAGATTATGCCAGAAAGAAACATGACCGATTTAACAGATTTGTACCCAATTTTTTATAAGACATTAAGTCGTTGCCAGCGTTGAAGCTTTGAACATGATTAATGTAATTTTCTCTACAGAAGTGGCTACAAGCACTGATTTTCCTACATTGCATTTTGCATTACACCACCGCAAAATCTCAAGAAACCTCTACCTAGTGAGATTTAAAAATGCCAATGACCTGCCACTGTTTTTGTTTGAGTGTGAATACTAATCAAATAGTGAAGTGTCGACATTATTGTAAAACCTATGTATTATATTACCAATACCAGTAAAACATATTTTAAAAACAATCTGTGAATTTGTGGATAAGAAATGTGGGCCCAGACTCTCGGGAAGAAATGTGTTTTCACGGTTCAAGTTCGATACGCCTTGAAGAACAATTGATTAGCGTATCTAATGTAAGTTTTGCCATTTTCACCATGATTTTTGTTTGGGTGATCACTTCTGCTTTTATAAAAGAGAAATTAGTGAGCCTGTTCTCCACGACATTATGAACGGTCCAGAACTCACTAATTTCTCACCCTTCATTTTCTTGGCACTAGAGCTATGATTAAACTTAATTGTTTGAAACCCACACTTGACCTAAATGTTAATTTTTCCCTACAATCATAGTAATTTATTAAACACACTCAAAATGTGTAAAATCAACAGGAACTTTATTGTCACAACCATATGCACAATGTATAAATATGGTTTGTTGATATGCAAAAACTGCTCGCGATTGCCACCAGGGGGCGCTATATTTAAAATCTGCACGGTCCCTATTGAAACCTCACAATTTTCATAGATTGGTATTAGACCCAGGAAGCCTGCATTACAAGCGCTTCATGCCATACGAAACTGTTACTTACCATCTTTTGAAAGTATTCGCGAAACATTGTGTAACACGGACATCCCCAAAAACTGCCGTGGTGGACAACTCATCCCAATAGTGTTATCCTTACTATCAACGTCAAATATAATTACATCCAAATTATCGGCGGCACTGGCCAATTCCTGTAAATAGTCCAATCCATCTTTGATCAGAACTTGTAAATTGTTATCCGGATTCAAGCCAAACCAGTTCGTGGCAACTTTAAGCATATCCTCGTCGATTTCAACCGCCGTTATCCTAATTTTGGGCAAAAAGTTTCTCAGGAACGAACACAAACCTCCACCACCCAAACCAATAACAGCAACGCTACAACTTCCTTTTAGTTTCGCCACTGAACTGATGGCGGCGCTCAAGTAGTTGTGATGGAAGCAAGTCAGCTGCGTCAAATCGGCAATCTCCCTAACACCCCTCTTAGTTTTGATCGTTTTGAGCTTCGCTTCCGATTGGATCACCAGTTGGTTGTTCAGGAAATACAGTCTTCTCACTTTTTCGTTGTCGGCGTCGACATCTTCTACGAGGTACTCGCCGGACAATTGCGATCGGCCCTCGCATCTGATCGTCCTGTTTCCGACCGACTCGCCGAAAGACAGGAAGGGGATGGTCTTTTCTCGAAGATTTTTGGGAGCGAATTGACAGACGGCGTAGGATATTTCTGCCTTAACTGTTTCAAAGTCTCCGTAAGTCTGTCCTCGATGCAGGGTGAAGAGTGATAGACGATTGTAATTTGCTGTTTTGGTCAAGTGCTGGCGACCTTCTTTTGTTGAGAACAACCATTCGGATTCTCTGTGACAAGAAAACAAAATAATGCTAGTTGACGTTCGGATGTTCCATATTGTTTTTTTATTTACCCACGGTTATTAATTATTAATGTCATTAGTGAGTATGTAACAATCGATACATAATCCTGTTCACAAGATACAGCGAGATGATGATGAGGATGTTTCAAGACCAACATTTTGCATAACAAAAAAATTTCAATAATCTTGGATAAAACGTCGTATCTAACCCGCACATTATGGCCATTATTCACTTGATTGTTTACAACCCCCGCTACGTTCGGGTTCTAAACCCAACCGCGTGAATAATGACCTTCATAGTGTGCTCGTTTAATAACATACAGATGCTGCAGGATGAACTGATTATACAATCGATGACTCTTTAGCCTTTAAAACCCGTGGATAAAGCATAGTATTCTATTGGTGTGTAATGATTATTGCTACCTCGAATGATTTATGCCACTCGCCTACGGCTCGTACCATAAACGTCATCCTCACTCATTGAATAATATACTATTACTCCCTGTGTTATTATCCAGGGCACAAAACTAATTATATGTATAATAATGTCACCCAATCTGCATGTACCAAATTTCAGCCAAATCGATCCAGTAGTGTGGGCTATGTGTTTTTAGTGTTATTATAAAATTTCGATTTTTTTACCCAAAGGGCATAAGTATGAATGAATTTCGTCTTATTTAAAACCAGAATTTGAAGGCCTTTCTAATAGTAGCAATAATTTTAAATTTGAAAATTGATACGGCACTTGCTGTTTGTCGATTGCCTTCAGAAAAATTTCTGATCTTCGGCGTGCGATACCATCTCCACGTGCAAAATTTCAGACAAATCGGTCCAGAGGCTTGGGCTGTATCATGTTTAAAGTGCGTTAAAAATCAAGAATATTTGAGTTTTTGTCAAAAAGGCATTAAAAGAAGCAGAATTTGAAGGCCTTTCACATGGTGACGCCAAAAACGGGTTTGTATTTAAAATTTCAAAGTTGATGTGCTAAAATGGCACTTCGAGTACTACGATTGGCTTTAAAGGCTTTTCTGCTTATTTCAGCGTAAACAGTGTAAATGGGTTTGGGCTATATCGTATTCTTAAAGTGTTAAAAATTTTCCTGTTGCACAATGTGCGTCAGCACTCAGCCCCAACTAACTATGAACACTCATCACTGTTTAAAATTAAATATTACGAAGTTAATGCACTTTATTTGCGGTCAAAATGAGTAAGACAAAGTCACCATCGAACTGAACTTCATTTCTATTTGGAGGACCACTGAGGTTTAAGGGTTGCAATTCTGCAAACCGCAAGTTTTCCTTCGTTAAAGACACAGGCAATCAGGCGTACAGGCGTCCTTAATTTCTCTAAAAACACACCACAAAATATGTACTACCCTTCTTCTCCGTTGATCGACGTTGGCCATTTAGTGCACTTCGTTTTGCTTCCCCAGTTAATAAAAATACAGTTATTAATAAACGATAAATCAACAAATCTTCGTCTTTAGTGTTGATGACGACAACTGCAAACTGACAAATAATGCCATTGTCAGTGTCAAAAAGTAACAATGGAAGCAAGTCTCTCTTACTTATTGTAAAGGTATGTTCTCTGTCCTATGCTGTATCTTTTCTAATTGAATTTAACAGTAGCTGCAAATGAAAAACCATTTTCCTCTTTGTCGTTTTTGGCGAAATTTTTACTTGTTGTGTCTAATAAAGAGATAAATGTATAGCCAAAAAATAATTTATTAATTAAAATCATTTCCGGAGTTATTCTAAAAAATTCGTTATCCACCCCTCCATTTTGGTAAGCCCTACCGCCGTTATTAATAACATTAGGAAAAACTTTCTCGGGAATTTTCGTCTTGAATTTTTGCGGATAATACGTGGTTAAAATATTACCGAATGTTTCTGTTACACCCTGTATAGTCTGAAACTCGTGCGCAATGACAGTCGCGCACTCGCGGATTCGTCTCACGAGCGAAAGCGAGTGAGATGAACTTTCCGCTCGTTCAGAACATTCTCATTCCACACTTGTTACAGAATAAACTGTACTTTATGGCAGTGTTCTTGTGGGTTTCACAAATAGATTTGTTGGAGAAGGGTTTTTAGTTGTTCTTGTTCACAAGGCAGGCTCTATGAATAACAACAATCACAAATCCCATTACTTCTGCCCAGTAAAAGTAGTTAATGGTTCACCACCAGATGACCGATCTCGTTTTTTTAGAGCGTCTCTTGTCTATTATTTTCACTCAAAAATCCTGAATTCAGTGAAATATATGGAGCTACCTCCTTTTCGTTGCCCCAGTGTCTTCAATTGGACTATGTGAATTCAGCTTGACACTAATGAGTAATGACAGTGAAGGCATGCAATACTGTTATTATTACTTATTAGTGCCAAACACTTGTTTTACAAAGTTCAGGGCTTCCAGCGCCAATTTTGCAAAAATAAATGATAAAAATGACTGACTAGTTCCAGAAAAATGACCCAAAAAATAATCTCGGTAAATGAGAAAATGACAAGAAATTAAAGAAAACTGATATAATATTCGAAAGTAACACAATTTTATTGCACGTATTGCACTAAGGGCGGGTTGTACCAAACTTTAATCCCGGGTTAAAATTAATCGTTCAAAAATTCTATAGCAACAAATGGTATCGTAATGGGGTTAACGTGAACTCCAGAATTAAATGTTTGGTACAGTCGGGGACTTTGAAAATGCCCCACCGCGACGATTGTAGCGCAACGTGCTAAATGTTTGCCAATCCGTCAGGCAAACATTAAGGCTGGCCCTCGAATCGTTTAAAAATGACATTTTCGCGGCTCGGGAATTCCTAGTCACAGGAGGCTACGAGTGGCCTAACGAAGTGGTTGAAAGTGCATTTTGTAGATGAAGGATCAGACTACAGGATGACATTAATTTAAAACTCATATTTTGAAAAAAAAATTGTCCGTATAAATTTTACATCTGTCAAAACTCCCGTCACTCACTGTTAGTGTCAATAAACAGTAACAATGGAGGTTGAAAGCGATCTTTGTTGTTAATTATTGTCCATAACAGGAATTTTGACAGAACTGAAATCCCGTTTATAAACCAATTTTAATTGGAAACTCTAATTGCTTGTTAAATTGAATATAAATCCAATTGAGAAAGTCAATGGGTTATTCGCGAATATCAGCAAAGTGTCTGACATCTGGTGGCAATACTTTAATTACACTGAGAGACAGGATACGGAAATACTTTTAAACGTCCGTCATCATAATTTCGGCTTACGTCAGTCAGTTGTCAGTTGCGAGGTTAGGTAGTAGTTTTGTTCGGAGACATCCTCTCGCTGACTTGAAATTTTGGGAATAATTCTGTGGAATTTTACGTTTTGTGAACTTAAGTGGAAACATTGTAAATCCAGGAAAACTTGGCTTTTAAAAAATCCACGTATCGATGTCACTGGTGTCACCAACTGACACTGTCAGGCACGTCACGCTAGAATTCTCACTTCCGACTCCCCAGTGGGGTGAGATCGCCATTTTGTGGTTTAGCAATGCCATCTACCATTAGCAGCTGATTTTCGCGAATACAGAATACGAACCAGCTGTCACATTATGACAGAATTTTCTAATTTTCAATATTGAGAAATCTAATAAACGTTTTCAGTTTTACCTGAGCGGCGCGCGCATGTTGGTTCCCTTGCGTGCTCTCATTGGCTGGAGGTCTGTCACAGCTGATTTTTACCCAATGAGATCTTTTTTACCTACTGTGTGTTACGTAGGAAACTTGGAAACCAACCTACGCGTGCATTATATTCTTATTCATGTTGACACATTAGACGCTGTATTGGCATTCTCTTTATCTTACAAACTGAAGACGTGTATTCGCGAAAATCAGCTGCTAATAGATGGCATTGCTAAACCACAAAATGGCGATCTCACCCAACTGGGGAGCCGGAAGTGAGAATTCTAGCGTGACGTGCCTGACAGTGTCAGTTGCTGACATCAGTGACATCGATACGTGGATTTTTTAAAAGCCAAGTTTTCCTGGATTTACATTGTTCCACTTAAGTACACAAAACGTCAAATTCCACAGAATTATTCCCAAAATTTCGAGCCAGCGAGAGGATGTCTCCTAACAAAACTACTACCTAACCTCGCAACTGACAACTGACTGACGTAAGCCGAAATTATGATGACGGACGTTTAAAAGTATTTCCGTATCCTGTCTCTCAGTGTAATTAAAGTATTGCCACCAGATGTCAGACACTTTGCTGATTTTCGCGAATTGTGTGTGTGTACTCAACATGGATTTGTCCCGAAAAAATCAACCGAATCAGCTATTCTGGAAGTATTAAACTATATACATGAACACTGAACAGCTTGATCAGTCCAACAATGTTATTGGTGTTTACTTCGACCTATCCAAAGCATTTGACAGTATTAATCACAAACTTCTATCAAAATTAGACACACAATATGGTATAAGAGGAATTGCTAATAAGCTGATAGAAAGCTATATCACAAATAAGAAACAGGTAGTTCATATTAAAAACAGTGACCAGAGTAGCTTTTCTTCTGAAAGCTTAATTACACAAGGTGTACCTCAGGGGTCCATATTAGGCCCGCTACTCTTCCTGATGTATGCCAATGACATGTCAAATGCGGTATTGGTAGTAAGATACTGTCGCAGTATGCTGATGATACTTCAATTCGCGAAAATCAGCTGCTAATAGATGGCATTGCTAAACCACAAAATGGCGGTCTCACCCATGGCCGTCTCTAGTTCCAGGCCATGTCCTTAACCATTTGGCAACGCGGCTGGAGGAGATTTAGCGTCAGTTTGACAAATTGTCATAGATTGTCATTGAAGTGAAACATTTGCAAAAATTACCAATAATAATTGTATTTTTATCAATTTCGAATGATTAAGGAATTGAAATTCAATACTTTGAGAAAGCCTGTAAGTTGTGCCCTGTAAGTAAGTTTAAAATGACAAATTCTGCTTCTAGGTCCAGAGAAAGACATTTTTTGCAAAACTCTTTTCAAATTTTATCGAGATTACAGCTTGGGTTATTTCTAAGCATCTGGGTCTCAAACAACTCCCTTGGAAGCAACTGCGAGTCCTCCATGTTTTAGTGCCGACGTATAATGTGGAGACACTTTAGTTTTTGACCCAGAAAAAGAAATTTTTTACAAAATCCTTTTCAACACAAAGCAAATTCAATCGAGATTGCAGCTTGCATAATTTCTAAGCATCTGATGGACCTTAAACAATTACCTTTGAAGCAACTGCTAGTCCTCCACGTTTTATAATTTAGAGATGATTGAAATTTGACATTTACGCAGAATTATTTGTTTATTGAGAATATACGTAGTTTGTATAGAAATAAAGACAATATAATGTTAAATTTTTATTTTTGAACGCTTGGGCGCCTAGAGTTTAGCAAAGTCTTACGGTTCTATTCGAGCAACATAAAGTTTGACTGAGGAATAGATTTTACAACTGCACAAAATAATAATGATTATTAGGTATCAATTTCAATTGATAATCTTCGTTTAGCAGTTTGATTGCAGCAGAGCACGATATTGTGTCAACTTTACACAAAATTCTACAGATGAAAATGGTCCAATTATTCCTGCCTTTTACCATCAGTGATGCAACGATGAAATAAGTCTTGTCTTAAATCTTAAATGTGGTTTATCCAGCCAGTCAGGTTTTTTAAACTTCCTAATGATAAAAGCTCAATTCCAGTGTGTTTAATTCAAACACGACGAAATCTTTTTTTGCAAAACCCTCTTGTACGCCGCATAGTATTTAAATGGGTCTGTAATCAAAATTTATCACTATAAATTTACTAAATACCACATATCTTACATACTTTCTTCAAAATATTCATTTTCAGTACGTTAATCATTTGAAATTGGTAAAGATTACACTATTTTTGGTCTTTTTTCGCAAAAGTTTCACTTTAATGACAATCAATGACAATCAGAGACAATTTGTCAAATTGACGGTAAATCTCCTCTCGCCACGTTGCCAAATGGTTAGGACATGGCCTGGAACTAGAGACGGCCATGTCTCACCCCATTGGGGAGCCGGAAGTGAGAATTCTAGCGTGAAGTGCCTGACAGTGTCAGTTGGTGACATCAGTGACATTGATACGTGAATTTTTTAAAAGCCAAGTTTTCCTGGATTTACAATGTTTCCACTTAAGTACACAAAACGTAAAATTCCACAGAATTATTCCCAAAATTTCGAGTCAGCGAGAGGATGTCTCTGAACAAAACAACTACCTAACCTAGCAACTGACAATTGACTGACGTAAGCCGAAATTATGATGACGGACGTTTAAAAGTATTTCCGTATCCTGTCTCTCAGTGTAATTAAAGTATTGCCACCAGATGTCAGACACTTTGCTGATTTTCCCGAATAGTTGAATCACATCAGAATATGCATAATTTGCATATGGATGTAAATGAAGCTGTCCAAAATATGTTGAAATGGTCCAGGAATAATGACTAAAAATTGAATGTCGAGAAAACTAGCTTCATACACTTTTCAAATGTAAACACCAGTGATAAACCACTATTGGTAAAAGTAAACGGCAGATCCATTGCACAAAGGGACAATGTAAAATTTTTGGGTGTTACATTAAACTCAACATTGAATTGGTCCTCGCAAATAGGCGGTATTGTTTCAAAACTAAATTCAGCTTGTTGTTTAATACGTTATCTCAGAGACCAACTATCGGTAAATAGCATTCTGATATACTACTTTTCTCATGTTCAGTCGGTCTTAGCTTACAGTGTCCTGTACTGGTATCACTCGCCTGAGACAGTTGTTGTCTTACGCTCACAAAAAAGAATAATTCGAACGCTGTTGAAAATGAACATGACAGATTCCGCTCGCATGCATTTGGCGCGATTGGACATAATGACAGTAACCTGTCTCTACATATATAAAATTCTAACTTATGTGAGAACGAACTTGCATAAATTCGAGAGGAACGTTGACATAGTATATACTGTAATGGACACCAGAAATAAACAACTTCTAAGAATTCCTAAACACAAAACAGCCAAATTTGAAAAAGGTCCTCGGTATAATTGTATAAAAATTTATAACAAGTTATTTTTTCAAATCCACCGAATCGGTTAAACATTTCAAAGTCCAAATAAAGAAATTTCTAGTTGAGAACGTCTTTTATACTCTTCAAGAATATTTTGAATATTGTGATAATTATTATACTAGTTCTTAAATCTACATTTGTCCTTGTATATGTTCACTATATTGTGTCTCGTATCTCAATTTACTGTGTTTTATAATATTTAACTATATTATTTTGACGTTGCCAATGTTTTCTTTAGCTAAAACTTGCAAGGCAATAAAGTGTATGATCTGAGATCCATCAATAACTTATCATTTGAGGAGAAAATCAATTTTGGCCCAAAAAAATGACAATAAATGATCTAGATGTGAAAAAAATGACTTTAAATGACTACTAAAAACGTAAATGACAATAAATGATGTAAATGACTTCACTGGAAGCCCTGCAAAGTTCCATAGCCACAGACCCAATTTATTTTCAACCCTGTTATAAACCTACCTTCCCTGAGGTACAATAAAGGCCCCATACTGTGAATATCCAGGCACTGGCTTAATATCTACTATCCACACAGTAAACCTCGGCTGGCCTTCGCCGACTTTAAACAACTCGAAGAAAACCTCGTCATCTTCACCAATAGATGTCTGCTTTAAACCAGCACAAATAAATGCAGTCCTTTGTAAAGTGGCGATCTCATTAATCACATCTTCAACAGTTTCATACCGGTCAAATTTATTGCTCGAAAGAATATCCAGTTCCAGAATTTTTCTCGGAAGCTGCTTAGCTTTTGTACATATTACCATAAAAACAGGCATAGAACTAGCACCATCTGTCACAGCCTTTGATTCTGACTCTACACACCGCAGCACCCTAAACATCCATCTTGCCGGAAAGTACTCCAGCAGAATTTTCAAGATGTGGTCTTGCAGCAAAGAAACGCAAATGTATCGCCCCCATACTTTCAACACTCTTTCGATTTCAGAAAAATACTTTGTGATCTTAGTGATGGTTCCAGGAGAGCCATCAGGCATTAAGGCATCAAGTGTACCCTTGTCTAATACCACGCTAAACTCTTCATCCCCAAATGACATGTTTAACACGTCCATTTGCAGGTATTTCAAGTTGGGTCGTTCCTTTTCTGTTTGCGATAGCATTTGTCTTATTACTACCTGCGATATGTCGATGTTTGTAATGTTTCTGGAAAAAAATTGTGTGGCCACGAAACTCTAAAGGAAAGCTTACATATGCCCGATGTCATATAAATCTTTGCCGAGGGTGGAATTACCGCATCCGGCAATGAGAATGTTGTCAGTATTTTTAACATATTTGTGAAGTTGTCCTGAAAGTTCAGGGTATTCGCCGTACCTGCAAGATGTCAATAACTTTGAGGTTAAGAATTGGAGGAATTTACCATTCAAAGGCTTTGGGGCCACGCTTTTTGAAGAAGGCGTCCCAGTATTCCTTTTGACTGAACTCTTCACGGGATTTTGGTAATAAATTCATCCTCAAACCGTTTGAAACTCTAGTGAGGATAAGTTAACCTAACTTTTCACCACGGATTTGCGGAACCGTGCGGGATTGGTCAACTTTTGAAAATTTTCAAACATTTTCGAAAGTTGACCAATCAAAGCAAATCCGCAATCCGTGAAGTGACAACTCAGCCCCTTGACAGTTCCAGCCCCCACTTATCCGTCATTGTGACATTAAGCGCGTTCCTTTTACACATTTATTTGACGAGCCTCAGTTAATGTCTGCAATTTGATTGGTCAATATTCAAATGAACCAATCAAATTGCTGAGATAACATTTGGAGATAACTGAGGCTCCTCAGATAAATGTGTAAAAGGAACGAACCTATAGGTCCTTTCAGGTCCTTTAAGGCACTGGTGGGGGTTTATTGCGCTTGGCCCCGTATGATGCGCATGCGTTGATCTTGTGTCATTTCTAGTGCATTTATACGTCATCTGTCACTACTGTCAACAGAATCTGGGACCTTTCACGTTTACCACGTGCTATTTTAACCTACAATGATGATAAATGACACATAACTGACAGTAGACATTCAAGTAAATTCTGTCAGCGGTCAAAAAATGACTGCGCATACGGCCATACATGGCGTCATGACGTCACGCTTACAGGACCTATTGTGTCTGTGGTTACATTATAATGGGTTACACCGTGGTAGAGATACAGTGAAACCTCGATAGTTCCAGATGGTTCTAGCTAGGTTCTATTATTTCACCAAAATACTTTATAAAATGCAATTAATAGTATATTACGATATTAGGTTGGTAAGTACAGTATAACAGAATCGAGGAAAGGTTTACAAAAACGAGTCGAAGACGAGTTTTTGCAATTTCCGAGATTATGTTAGATGTACTTAACAACCGTGTATCGTATATGATTTTTCGCGCAATTGAAATTAACTTATTGAACATTTTTCGTCAGCCATTAAACAAATCCTGTTTGACAGATCGCCGAATTTTCCAAATGCTCCGATACCTTTGCCGGTTCAATTGTTTCACTTACCATGCCTGTATCAGATATGCGTGCTGTTATGAATTCATAACAGCACTGTTATTTTTCGTTGCCTGGGAAACCAAACCGCGCTTGGTAAGTTCAACTTACACCTTATTTTAACTACGTCGGTAAGAGAGTTATAACATACAATTGTGCGAAAACGAATATATGATGCTAGCAAAGCCATAATATGAAAAATTTTATTATCCAAGGTTGTGTCGTTCTTGTCTAAACACCGTTAATTCGTCAAATATTAGCTTTTCTGTATTGTTTCGGATTTGATTTTTTTCAACCCTGATGAAGACGGTGTCAGAAATTCTCTTCGACCACATCCACTTTCTACTATGCAACGTGCCAATGGGAACAGTTCGCCAAATCCACACTCGCTAGGTTGTCTACGACTGTACGCGCTTCTCCCGCTATTTTATTTTTTTCAACACTGATAGAGACGATGTCAGAAGTAACGTACCTACATACTTACAGATAGATTTTGGAAACCTCTTTTTTGGGTTCCTGGGGCCGCAAAACGTATAGATCTGTTGTTATCTCAAATCTCGAAGTGTTTCGAGAGTTTTTCAAAATTTTAACTTTTTTTTTATTGCCAAAAGGACACAAGTTTGATTGTATTTTTGGAAACAGAATTTGAAGACAGAATTTGAAGCGACATCATCAGGAACCTCTCCGCCACTTGATGAACGATCCAAGCTGTGGTATAATACAGTTGCCTGCTCGTGCTTGCCAGCGTGCGGTGATGTGATGGATCTCTCGCCGTAGAAATAATTATTGTTTCTTTTGTAACTTTTGAACGAGTGAATGGATTTCAAAAATTGTTGCATTGGTTACAGAGGATTTCATACCCTTAAAATGATGTATCACAAAAGGTCCAAATGTAATTTAAAATTTTACTGTTGATCGGGCTGAAAGGTTGACGGATATTAAAAATATTTACAACATTGGATTGTTACTGAAATTAGCTTTCAAAATAATGTATTGCAAGAGAGGGGTTGCCGCTTAAAATTAGGAAATGCTTTAATGAAGCGACAATGCTTTCCAAGTGCAAGCACGCGCGGTTTATCACAGATGACGTCATGACAGATCTTTGCGGCGCTGTTTGGAGTTGAAAATAAAATAATTTTTTTTTTGCCGGCATGTTAGCGCTCGTTTCCAGTAATCTGTTCTTTTATGCAATAAAAAATACATGAGTTTTTTAGTTTACTGTGCCTTTAAGTAAATTTTCCTACTTGCTATACATATCTAAATTTTACTCCACCAACCTTAAAGCGTTTTCTGGGAGTTTTCAAAATTTTACGATTTTTTGCCAAAAAGGCACTAAGTTTGAATAAATTTTTGGAAATGAGATTTATGCTAATAAAGAAAATTTCGAGTTTATTATTCAAATTTCAAAGTTGATATGCCAGAATGGTATTTGCCGTTGGTCACCAAAATTAAATCAGCTCTTAGGCGGGTACTGGTATGGTATCTCTACCTACCAAATTTCAGCCAAATCGATCCAGTAGTTTGGGCTGTAGCGCGTTATCTAATGTTGCTTCGAAATTGAAATTTTTTTGATTCTATGCCAAAAAGACGCTAAGTGTGAATACATTTTTAGACACAGAATTTGAAGACCTTTCATATGCTGCTAAGAAAAATTGGCGATCATCAGTCAAATTTCATAGTTGATTCGCCAAGAAGGCACATGGCGTTTGCGGATCGGCAACAAAATTAACTATGGGCTCACCAGAAGGCTAACACTAAACTCCATTGTTGTTAATCATTATCAATTTGTCCTGCTATTTGGCACTGAGAGGAATTTTGACGGAACTGAAAACCTGATGTTTACAAACCAACAAAAAATAGACCTAATTTTAGCTATTTATTCTCTATGCAAAGGATTGCAAGGGACGATAGATAGCTTTTTGACCCGCCATATTATTTCATAATAAGTAAGTATGTTTTATCAATTATTTCACTTTGAAAAAGGAACTAAGTATTTCTGTGAAAGTGATGTTGAGGATAAATAATTGCCAACAGCAAACTTTAAGCAAATCTTTTAGACATATATTTCATGTTTTTTCGAAATTTTACAATTTCTTGTCCAGGGGCCTCCTGACGCCCGGGCCTTGGTTCCGCGAAACCCCGGTGATGGCTACGGTATATGATGTAAACGGGATTTCAATTCTGTAAAAATTCCTGTCATGGACAATATAATTAACAACAAAGATCCCTTTCAACCTCCATTTGTTACTGTTTATTGACCCTGACCAGAGCTGAAACTTTAACGAAGATTTAACTCTTTTTTTGATTTAAATCTTTTTTTTGATTTAAATCTTTTTTTTGATTTAAATCTTTTGATTTTAAATCTTTTTCATGGTTAAAGATTTTTGATTTATGATTTAAATCTTTTTGAAAAGATCTTTGATTTTTCTAAAGAAAAAAAGAGATTTAAATCTTTTGCCAAGTATTTAAATACTTTAAAATGATTTAAATCGCACAAAAAGGATTTAAATCTCATTCAAAAGATTTAAATCATTTACAAAAGATTTAAAATCACAAAATGATTTCAATGAAACAAATAATTTGCTTCTAACAATTTTTCAACATTTTCTGTATTGGTGATGGTAGTAAAAATTTTCAAGCATTGCTGCAAGCGACACTATATCAAAATTCCCGTCATCCCAATTTTGCTAGCAAACGTGCTACTTTGTCAGGCGGCCTTAAAGTTTATTTAAAGTAGAATTTTGAAGTAAGTTTCGGTAGAGAAAATTAAAGCACCGAGTTGATTTAAATCGACATAAATGTATTTTAACTCTTTGGTAAAAAGATTTAATTCAGTTACAGGTATTTTAAATCTTTGGAAAAAGATTTAAATCGAGTAAAAGTCTTTTAAATCTTTGGTAAAAGATTTAAATCCCTAAAAGTATTTTAAATCTTTGGTAAAAAGATTTAAATCTAAATTGATTTTTGATTTAAATCCTTTTTTATAAAAAAACGATTTTTGATTTAAATCATTTCATAGAATGAAAAGTATTTATGATTTTTGATTTAAATCTTTTTTTAAATGATTTGTGACAGCTCTGACCCTGACATTGAGTGACGGCAAAGATGACGGGAGTTTTGAAGGATATGTGAAATCCCGTTTACAAACCAATAAATAGAAGAAAAGCCTCTGCGAGACACACAACCCCCGCGTTTGTTATAATATGTATAATATACGACACGACTTTATACATAGGTACAGACATTTTTTTAAACCACTTTTTTGTGATCCTGGGACCTTGAAACGTAAAGATTTGGTGTTATCTCAATTTCGAATTTTGGAGTGATTGAGTAACCTGCCTTTACGGTTGTGTTGATCGAGGTTAAATAACTGAAATAGTTATTAACGATATACTAGGTTGGTAAGTGCATATGTTAACAGAATCGAGGAATAGTTTGCAAAAACGAGGCTGTTGACAATCACAGGAAACCTAAGCTTTATTAAATTATAAAACGTTTTTGATACCTACTTATTTGACATCTCGCGCGCTATTTACGATTTTCATTTGTTTTACTTCATAACGGCACTGTTATTTTTTGTTTCTATGGAAACTAAACAGTTTTTGGTAAGGTCAACTTTCCGCTCATTATAGTAACTATGGTAAGTTGAAATATCGAAACGATTGTGTGAAATAGTATATTACGATATTAGGTTGTTAAGTACATCTAACATAATCTCGGAAATTGCAAAAACTCGTCTTCGACTCGTTTTTGCAAACCTTTCCTCGATTCTGTTAGATGTACTTAACAACCGTGTATCGTATATGATTTTTCGCACAATCGAAATTAAATTATTGAACATTTTTCGTCAGCCATTAAACAAATCCTGTTTGACAGATCGCCGAATTTTCCAAATGCTCTCGATAGCTTTGCTAGTTCAATTGTTTTACTTACCATGCCTGTGTCAGATATGCGTGCTGTTATGAATTCATAACAGCACTGTTATTTTTCGTTGCCTGGGAAACCAAACCGCGCTTGGTAAGTTGAACTTACACCTTATTTTAACTACGTCGGTAAGAGAGTTATAACATACGATTGTGCGAAAATAAATTTTAAACAATGCACCCGCTATCACTGGGTGCATGCCCTTAATTTTTTTCAGAATTTTATCGGTGCCAGTAACTGAGGAAAAAAAGAAAACCTCTTTCGTTCAACTTTTGAGGGGCTGTAACTTTTCATCAGTGTGTGTCACCTTTTCGAAAAGTTTTATAGGAAAGACCCTATATCTATTCTTTGACGAAGAATCACCCCCTCAATCTTTTCGCACTTATTTAGATACATCCTGTATGAAACACCAGAAACGAAACATATTACATATTTTCTGAATAGCACGGTAAGTAGGCATTTGGCCTTCTGGATTGTTTTGGAGCTACAATACGAGATTACACCTTACACCACATATTTAACCTACTCGAGTACTGCGCCTCTCTCGGCACTTTGAACCACAATCGTCCATTTAGCATTTAGTACAAAATCCTAATCCTACAAGAATTGGCAAAGGGTAGTCAACAAGGGTGTCTTCATATCTTAAGGGCGAAAGGGTTACCTATTATTTATGGATTAATATCACACAAAAATCACAAAATTATCTAATCTGTGTGACGTCATTTAAACCACGTGGTTAAACACCTGACCTCTGAGGACGACCTTTGGAGATATTCTTGTTAAAAAGTGTATACGCACCGGTATATTCGTCACAATTTAGAGAAAAACACACGTATCGGGTCCCAGTTTCATAATCTAAGGTCAACTTGGGGTCACTGTGCCAACATTATTTTACCAGATTTATTCAGTCTTTCCGATCCAGAATTATGTCTCTGAAGCAAACCGTTAATCTTCTGGTTGTGAACAAAAATGGGTTCAATTCTATCAAGCAGCGGGCCAGGTAATTGTTTGTAAGGACTAAAATCAGTAATAAAAGTTTTATTTCTGCAGTTCGTGGTGGTCCGGAGTTGCCATGGGACCTCCAGATGCCATCCTTGGTGTAACGGAAGCCTTTAAGCGTGACGGAAACCCTAATAAAATCAATTTAGGGGTGGGAGCTTATCGTGATGATAATGGAAAACCTTATGTACTTCCTTGTGTCCATAAAGCCGAGGAGCAAATCAGGGCTAAAAATTTAGATAAGGAATATGCGCCCATATCTGGCACTCCTGAATTTTGCAAAAGGACCATCGAATTGGCTCTGGGTGAAGGGTCTGAGGTTGTTTCTAACGGGTTGAATGCCACAGTACAGGGCATTTCTGGAACTGGATCTCTTAGGGTTGGAGGTGCATTCCTTACCAATTTCTTTCCATCAAATAAAGTTGTCTACCTCCCGGTACCTACGTGGGGCAATCACACCCCCCTTTTCAAACACTCGGGGCTGGATGTAAAGTCTTACCGATTCTATGATCCAAAGACTTGTGGATTCGATTTTCAGGGGGCTTTGGATGACATTTCGGTAAGTCAACTTCTTTACATACATACAGGGAAGTCAGTAAAATATGTGATAATATGGGGTGATCAAATGTAAAAACGATCAAGGGTTGAAAAAAATGTCTGATAATCCTACATTATACCTACTTCTGTTGTTTACCTTGTTGATCACTTGTGCAAGTGCAGTAGGTTAATAATTGACTAGGTATTTTGAATAATTCGGCCCCTCTTGATCGTTTTTCAAATATAATCACTCCATAGAATAAAACTTTGGTCTAGCATCATAAATGAAAAAGATTCAATTTTATCATATTCAGTATTCACCTAGTGATGAGCCCAGTGACCGCTTCGTGACAACTTCGGTGGAAAATATCACTAGAAACACCTCACTACATCGAAAAACACAATGTGCTCATTCTCAAATATTAATATTTAACAATACAATACAATATCAATATTAAAGAAAAAGTTCCTTGCAAGAAGCTCAATTCGACAAAGAACAATGACAATAAGCGTATTTACGCGATTTACTATTGTTATTTGGGATGTTGCTAAGATGTAACTTGGTGAGGATAAATAAGTAACACGATTATTTTTGACGTTTGATAAGTTTGATACATCCTCTCCATAATAATTTATCAGTACCTAAGTCCATGATTTCGATTTCGTCCCCAATTTTCACGCAAACTTGAGATTGACAGGTCAAATCACTTTCAAGTTACCCATGTAGCAGGGTTCGGTAAGCTTTAGCATATTTTTGAGTGACGTCACGGATGGATGGCGTCATAAACCTCCCGTCACTTACCTTCAGTTGCGTAAACTCAGAATGGTACTTGAAAGTCTTACTATTAGCAGTGTTGTTAAGTAACTAGATACAAGTATCTAGATACATTTATCGTAACAGTATCTCATCTGTATCTAGATAAATTTTTTATAGTATCAAGACATTTCGCTTAAAAAGACGATAGGGTTGCATCTTGTTCTCTAAGTATTTCCACATATCACTGAGCGGCTTTTCCTCCTTTTACTGCATTTTAGGAAATCTTTTGGCCGCCTAAATTAGCGATAATAGTCCCGAGGCAGTGAACATTTTTGGTGTGTCGTTTCAGTTTGGTTTTGCACTTTTATAGTTATTTTCATGCTGGAGATTACTTAAACGGAAATCTGCCATAAATCTTGTGGGACAGGGGCTAATGGCGGCCATTTTAATTTTTCAAAAATTGACATCTCGAAAACGGTGACAGATACGAAATTTTATTAAATTAGAAAAAAGTTGTATTTTTCAGTATAGATTAAGAATCTGAAAAGAAATCTGAGATATCTAGATTGGTTACTGAAATATACTGAAAAGACTGAAAATTGACAACTTCAGCAGATCATTATGAAATTTGCTTCAATTACATTACCTTGCACGAAGAATGAAATGAGGCGACGAAAACTCTTCTAAGCCTTCTAGATTAAAATATGACATTTTTCAGTTTTTTCAGTATATTTCAGGAACCAAACCAGATATCTTCAATTTCTTTCCAGATTCTTAATCTACACTGAAAAACACAACTTTTTTCTAATTTAATAAAATTTCGTATCTTTTACGGTATCCGAGTTTTCAATTTTTGAGAAATTAAAATGGCTGCCATTAGCCCCTGTCCCGCAAGATTTACGGCAGACTTCTGTTTTAGTAATCTACACCATAAAAATAACTAGAAAATTGCTGAAATAACATATCAAAATGTTCACTGCCTCCTGGACTGCATCCGAGCGAATTTTCGCATTTTATTTGGTTTGCGAGATAAAGGTGTCCCAAAAAAAACAACGATTTATTTTTGGTTATAACTTTATTATTATTGGACCGATTTTCCGTAATTTTGTACAAGACATAGTCAAAAGATGAGGCTTTTAGAATCGACAATCATTTTCCAGACGGCGCCACTAGTAAATTTTTTATCCCAATTTATTACAATTCCACCTTTTGATTGGCTGGAGCTGAACCATCTGTGAAGCGATCAAAATGAAAATAGTGTAAGCTTAAAGCTGATTTTATTTTCTCTTCCAAAGCAACTTTACAAAATTTTATTCTGAACGTTCTTGATTAATTTACAATTTTTTCTATGATGCTCTAAAACAGATTTTTTAAGATTTATTTTATATTTCGCTACCGAGACAACAGCTGATCACAGCTTCCTTACGTGAAAATAAGACAAAAAGTAAGAATAAGTTTTTGTCCTAAAATGAATTATGTGGAAGCTATGCCCCCTCAAAAGGACACCCCAAAAATCAGTTATTTCGAATTTCTTCAAAAATTTTGACTAATATCAGTTTGAAATTTGGAGCATAACTTGGCGATATAAAGTTCTTTATTGTGAATTTTTTTCAGGTTTTTACTAACGTCAGAGGCGTGCGTTCTTGGGGGGGGGGGCTTCCACATTTTTTGAATTTTTTCTGCAAGCGTTTTTTTTTAATAAGTGATAAAGACTATCATCGCCAGTCCACAATTCAACAAGAAGTACTCTTGTTGCATGTGGTTAAGATGCACCGTTTCGAGTTAAATGCTCTTCATTAATTTATTGCAGGAGAATACAAAACAAATCCAATTGAAAACTTCAATTGTTCTACGTGGAATCAACTTTAGATATTGTCTTAAATCGTATAATAAAGCTCTGAGAATACATTGCATCTTTTTGAACTCCAATTTTTGAATTTGGGGATAATTCAATTTTAGCCTTATTTTATGAAACCTAAATGCGATCAAACGTAAGAGTCTAGACTCTAGAGTGCCGTCATAAATTCCGACCGAGTGTATTAGTTGTATCTAAGGGTTGGACATCCCATTTAAGTTTGATTCAAGTAAAAAAAATTAAAATGCGAAAATGCCCCAAATTAATGAAGGCCAGTCAACTGTAAAACCGTGCATTCTAACGATATTTAGCAAGAGTACTTTTTAGTGTATTGTTGAACGCCGATGACATTATTATTGTTGCTTTTCAAAAAAAGCGCGCACAGAAAAAAATTAAGCAAAAAATGTGTAAGGCCCCACCAAGAACGCATGTTTCTGATGTTACTGAAAACCCGAAAAAAATTCAGAATGAAGAACCTGTGATTAACCGTTGTTCCTATATAATTCTGAGACACTCCCAAAAAATAAATGAAACCCAGAAAAAATGGTCTAACATTGACCTGTTTGTGAACTAGACAAGTTGTTCTTTAAGCTATGAATTAGATTATGAGCACATATTTGGTTTATTTTAAAATCCAGAATTGTTGTTTATTCTCAAATTATTATATTCAAATATTATTAGGATTCTGCAAATTTTGCCAAGATCGGTAGCGAAATAAAAAATAAATCTTCAAAAATCCTCGTTTTAAAGCTTCACAAAGAAAATTATAAATTAATCAAGAACCGTCAGAATAAAATTTTGTAAAGTTGCTTTGGAAGAGAAGCATCAGCTTCCATCCTATACACTAATTTCATTTTGATCGGTTCACAAATGGCTCAACTCGAATCAATCAAAAAGTTGGTTGAAAGCTTGGTCCATTTTTCAAAGAGGAACTGATGTTTGATTACACAAGGTAGTTTTACAGTCTCGTTCCACAAAATTTTACTTACTGTTTAGGACGCGTTTCGGAGTGTTACTCCATCTTCAGCTATAAAAGAAATTAACACAAAATACAAAACAGTTGCCTGGAAAATGAAAAAACGTTTGGGTCAAAGAAAAATAACAGCTTTTGGGTCGCACTGTAAATCGATCGAAAGACGCTCAAACAGTGTTTTGAAAAAACTGCCACAAAAAATTTATTAGTGGCGCCATCTGGAAAATGGTCGCCGATTCTAAAAGCGTCATCTTTTTGACTACATCCCGTACAAAATTGAGGAAAATCGCTCTAATAATAATAAAGTTATAACCAAAAATAATGGTTTTTTGGGACACCCTTTATTTGAGATCGAAATTTCCCCAACAGTTTTGATCCGTTTCAGCAAATCCCGGAACGATCCATAATTTTACTCCACGCCTGCGCCCACAACCCAACCGGAGTTGACCCCAACCCCCAGCAATGGGCCGAACTGTCTCAGCTGATAAAAAAGAAGAACCTCTTCCCTTTCTTCGACATGGCCTACCAAGGCTTCGCCTCTGGAGACACCGCAAAAGACGCACACGCCGTACGTCTTTTCGTCAAAGACGGACACAAAATCGCATTGGCCCAAAGTTACGCCAAAAACATGGGACTCTACGGAGAAAGAGTTGGAGCTTTTTCCATAGTGGCCTCGAGCAAAGACGAAGCCGATAAGGTCCTCTCTCAAATAAAAATTTTGATCCGAGCGTTGTACTCGAATCCGCCAATCAACGGGGCTAGAATCGCTAGTGAAGTTTTGGGAGACCAAAAGTTGAGGGCTGATTGGCTGCAAGAAGTCAAAGGAATGGCCGATAGGATCATTTCGGTGAGAACTAAGTTGAGGGATAATTTGAAGAAAGAGGGAAGTACCAGGAACTGGGAACATATCACCAACCAAATAGGAATGTTCTGTTTCACGGGGATGAATGCCGATCAGGTTCGTTTGCATCCGTCAAAAAAAAAACTCATCCTCAGTAGTAGTCTTTATAACGTGCGTTCGGCTTGGAAGCTTCATACACTCCTCATCCGTCTCTTTTTAATCTGATGATTTCATATTTCACTGTCGCATTCTATTCTTTTGGCTTTACGCATTTTTGACACTGTTGTCATGATAACATGTGCTCCTTCTGTCCCATAACGCCAGTTGGCTTCCTGTTATCATGACGACAGTGTCAAAAATGTCTAAAGCCAAAATGGAAGAATGCGACAGTAAACTATGATATCATCAGATCAAAAAGAAACGGACGAGAAGCCGAACGAACCTATAATAAACGTTTTCAGTTTTACCTGACCGGCGCGCGCATGTTGGTTCCCTTGTGTTCTCACCCATTGGCTGGAGGTCTGTCACAGCTGATTTTTACCCAATGAGATCTTTTTTGTTTCGATGGAAACTTGGAAACCAACCCACGCGTGCATTATATTCTTATTCATGTTGACACATTAGTCGCTGTGTTAGCATCCTCTTTATCTTACAAACTGAAGACGTGTATTGAAATACACGTCTTTGGTTGTTTCTTTTTTTTACATGAGTTTTTTTTAACGATTACCCAATAATAAATCGGTTGTTTCAGGTGGCCAAATTGACGAAAGAACATAGTGTTTACTTAACGAAAGACGGTCGTATTTCAATGGCTGGAGTTACTTCGAAAAATGTTGAATACCTCGCTCATGCCGTGCATGCTGTTACGAAGTAAATCGTGCGAACATCAAATCGTACCAGCATTTAAGTCTGTACAGCTTTACGAGTATTATGCTTTATTACTAGTGTATTTGTTATAAAAATCGGCTATTCTACAAAAGAGCACCAGGATATTAAAATGTGACAAAAAATGCTCATTTGGGTGTTAACCCCTTGATTCTGTAACTTTTAACATCGATGTTAAGCTCTGTTATGACAGATAGGCAATGGATTTTCTGTCATTTAACATTTTAACAGTGTGTAAGATCGATGCTAAAAGTTGCAAAATCACCCCCTAAATCTATATGTATCTAGGTACTTCGAAGCACTGTATATTTTGCCATTATCATGTTTGTGTACTATAATATACTTTACAGATGAATTTTTGATGTATGTTTATTACCACGGGACAGCCTCAAAAGAGCCCCCTTTTTTGAAATATATACAGTTCCTATAAGCAATCAGAAAATGGTGTCCTGAAGCAGTTATACATATAATACTTAGCTAATTTATGGAGACTAATTTATTAAAATTTCGACGAAAATGAGCCCTACTTTGAAATTTTAACTTGTGTACCTTAGTATTCTGGAGTTCTGTATAAAATTCTGAGCATGACAATATTTTTTTCAAACTTACTCTCTCAAAAAATAATCTGTCGCTTATAGTCCAGGCAGGCGGTGGGTCGAAAAATTAATAGAGAAATGGAAAAAATTCAACTAAGAACTTTTTTTGTTGGAAGGGTTAGATTTCAGGGCCACGAAAAACATACTAAAAACTCGCCCTCCGCCCCAGCTAGGAACCCTCCTAAAATCTGCAAATTATACGCAACGCGCATTTTTGCCCCATAACTCGCTTTTCCTTCATCGTACAAAAAATATACACGGATACAATATTGAAGACTAGTAAATTCTCTACAAGAAAGTTTATGCACTTTTCAACTGAGAGCAACGGTTTGGCCGCAGAAGTCGCTCAAAATGAACTAATTTTTCGAAACGCGACCATAATCCAAGAGGTTACCAAAACAATAAGTAGGTACTACAAATTTTGATCCCGGATTATCGCTTTGCACGATGATAGTGTGAACCATGGAGAACAATTTAAGACGGGGACCGACTAGAAATTTCCCTTGGGTTTAAGGATAGCCCTTTCACTGTGGCCCAGGAAAACATTTTTTTTTGAGGTGCCACAGTTCCCTTAGGAAGCATTTTTCGCCACATGTCCAAATGAACTTTTCCTCTTAGAATGACGCAAGGAATCGTTCTATATACTTATTTTCAATAATTAAGCGGATAAAATAAAATCTTTCGTCAAAAATTTTCGCGCTCCAAACAAATCAGAGACGTTTTATTCGAAAACGCTGAGCTCTAGTGACTTTGACCAAGAGAATTATGATTTTCGTATTTTCTGAAGAAAATTCACTTCTTTCTCGAAGATATAATGTGAAGTCCTTACAGTTTCACAACAGATATTGCTTCCCTGTGTCAAATTACAGGGCTTTATAGACGTTTCAACCCTTAACCTCCAACCCCCTACTTCAGCACCCCCATATGC
This sequence comes from Pycnomerus fuliginosus, assembly GCA_963924575.1. Taxonomy (NCBI): domain Eukaryota; kingdom Metazoa; phylum Arthropoda; class Insecta; order Coleoptera; family Zopheridae; genus Pycnomerus; species Pycnomerus fuliginosus. Next base: position 25,378,381 of record OZ004619.1, on the reverse strand, counting down.
TCTAAGTTATGTTTTCAAATTCACCACCCTAATTCAGTTCGTTGAAAAATTACGACTATTTAGAGATTCAAGTTTTCAACCCCTACTAATTTCACCCATTTATGAATTACAGGAGTACGTTTTTCTATGGTGTTACATAAATTCTTTTGTACCTATTTACTTACTTCGGTTGTTCATGAATAAATCAACAGGATTTTAGAAGAAATAAATAAAATGTATTTATCCGCTTGCAAAGCTTTAGGGGTTGTTAGTAGCCTAGGGGTTGGGTCTTGGTTGCAAACTCAAGGCTTCTTTCAATGGTTGGCCGAAATCTATCGAACCCCGTAATTTTATACCACCATTTAATTTACTTGAAGAAATTTTTTCCAGTTTTAACCCTTAAATTTCATCCCCCTTGTGAGATCTTGGAGAAAATTTGTTCATCCGCTTACAGTGTCACTGGAAATTACCCCACCAAATTCTGCCTTGATACACTGAGTAGTTTTTGAGTTCTCATATTTTCGTGATTCTGTATGTTAGGGGTTGCAGCTCCTTTAAGGGGGGGGGGGGGTTCGCAAAATATGAATAACACCTTTTTTGAAACATTTAACGGAAAGCTATCGAATGACGCCATTTTCGACCAATATTTATTAAGCGGAATTTCGAGTTACAACCCTAATTTCCACCCCATCTGTCCGATTTTATTGAAAATGGATCCCCCGTAAGATTTCATTGAAATATGTGTGTATGTTGAATTTCAAATAGCTGCGTGCAACCAGGCCCGTATTTTCGCCTAGGCTAGTGCCTAGGGCGGCAACTTTTTTGCAGTGTCAAATTTTTTGGATACTTCATACTTAGGTATTAGGTATTTATTTTGAAACCGGAGCTCTCATTGCGAAGGCGGCAAGAAAGGCGAGGCAAGGCCACGATAGCAAGGAACCGAGTCTTAACGTGGTCTTAACTAACGACAATCCAGAATCTTTATTTTTTGTGTTAAACTTTTTTGAAGATTAAAGCAATTTTTATTTCCAACATTAATTCTTTTGATCTCATAGAAACCCTCCCCCCCAGCGCCAATATTCATTCAAGGGGGGGGGCAACATTTTGTGTGCCTAGGGCGGCAACAAAGCTAAATCCGGCCCTGCGTGCAACCCTATCATATTTTTTGTTTTCATCCCCCGAAACTGGCAACAGACTTGAAGGTCGAAAGTGAATACCAAGTTTCAGTAAGATACCTCCAGTAGTTCTCGAGTTATTGCAATTAATAGTTTTTCGGTTTTTCACCCCTAGCTTCCACCCCCTTTGTCCAGTATGGTCCAAAACCAATCCCCGCCTAATTTTTCGGGAGACAAAGCCGTATACCAAGTTTCAGCCCGATATCTCGATCAGTTCTCAAGTTATCGCTCGGACAGAGTTAGGAGCGATACGACGAGCCAGCGAGCGGACGAATAAACTAAAATCATGAAGATAACACGTGTTTTATAGTTTAAAAATCTCGGTTTCGATTTTTTTTAATTGCCTATAAAACACTTGTCTTAGGCCCGATTTTTCCATCTTCGATGACATCCAGTTTACCTAACCAGCGGTTAGTTGCTAGGATACAGCCAATCAGAACACTCGTTGCTATGCGACAAACTGTTGGTTAGATAAACCGGATCCGGAGGTTATCGAAGATGGAAAAACCGGACCTTGATAGTACATTGATGCTTTTTATTTCTTCTAATTTATTTACCATTACTATTATAGATAGTCTTTCGCTCAGGTTCCAATAGGAGTTTTTCTATTGATCACGAGCAACATCCGTTTGTTTTTGAATTAAAAGAAACAGGACATTCAGTTAACGCAGTTTAATAAACTTAAGCAATATTTTTACAACTGTTCGATATTAAAATATTCTCTATAAAATTTGAATACAGTACTTGAACCGAGGGGAAATTCACTGTACCCCAATTACGACGTACATTTTAGAGGAATTACTCGTATCATTATAATAGGATTACTTGAAGAATTACTAATGAGTGAATTTCCCCTCGACTTGAACACAATTTAATACATAGGTAAACCCGAAAGCCTTAGCAGGCACTTCCCTCGGCGGCCGGCCATTCAATACTGTCAAATTCTTTGCAGTTCTTCTGGAAATAGTTCCTGACAATGTTCTGTAATTTACATCGCATCGACTTTTCCTCCCTCAATTCTGACGACAACGCCGACACGTTGTACTCTAAAATATTTAGTTTACTCTGAAGGAGCTGGACGGCGTCGGACAGAATTTTATTCGAGTCCGCTTTGGAAAAATTCGTCACATCAACTGAAAAGCAAGTTAAAAATATTGATCTACCCTACTGAGGAGGCACACAGTGTTAAGTAGGTAGTGTTGGTATGAAATAATCACAGATCGTTATTTATCCAAGCGTTTCCACCTATAGGTGACTTCCATATCCCCACCCCGATTTGGCGATGACAGCTGTCATTTAGCTTCAGAGGATAAACCAATAAACAAACATAACCTCTCATGGGACTAATGCAATTTTCTGCCTATTTAAAAAGGTTTTTCTAAGATTATCGGCAGATTTTAAGTGTTGAAAGTGCTCAGGATCATTCTTTGGCTCTTTGCAATTAGATTTATAGTAAGTAAATGTTATTTTTACCGGCAATTTCACAGAAAACTCGTTTTTGAAGGTGCCATTCCATGTTGCGATTATTCGCAGTTCTTTTGCGATATTCCGCGATTTCTGACGGATTTCAGTACATATTGATGAATTCCACAAACAAATTTATCAAAACCGCCCAGAAATCGCGGTAAGTCGCCAAAAAATTGGGAATAATCTTCATGGAACATGGAATACGAACTTAACCGAAGTCCACCACCCATCAGGTATTTTTTTGAGATAATAAACTTTGGTTTGAGTTGAGGGGTCTTTTTTCTTCATTAATTGTTAAAGATTTATTAGATAGTATGATTTTTCTGCATGACTTACTTTAGCAACTAATTTGAAAACACTCCAAACGGCAGTAATATGCCTCACAATGCTCTCACCAAACAGCTTTTAACAAATTCCTGCAATTAACAACTTCCCAAAAGAGCAAGTACTCCTAAAAGTCACTGAAAATGTTATTAACAGCTCCACACAGCTTGAAACTTGCAGCCAAAAGTCCAAAAAATCTCATTCATCCATAGGCGGTTTGGGTTTGTTTATCCTCTGAAGCCAAATGACAGCTGTCATCGCCATCTTGTGGTGGGGATATGGAATTCAGGAATAGGTGACTTCCATATCCCCACCCCAAGTTGGCGATGACAGCTGTCATTTAGCTTCAGAGGATACACAAACATAAGCCCTCATGGGACTAATGCAATTTTGTGCCTATTTAAAAGGGTTTTTCTAAGATTATAGGCGGATTTTAAGTGTTGAAAGTGCCCAGGATCATTCTTTGGCTCTTTCCAATTAGATTTATAGTAAGTCAATGTTATTTTTACCGGCAATTTTACAGAAAACTCGTTTTTTAAGGTGCCATTCCATGTTGCGATTATTCGCAGTTCTTTTGCGATATTCCGCGATTTCTGGCGGATTTCAGTACATATTGATGAATTCCGCAAACAAATTCATCAAAACTGCCCAGAAATCGCGGTAAGTCGCCAAAAAATTGGGAATAATCTTCAATAAGGAACATGGAATACGAACTTAACCGAAGTCCACCAACCATCAGGTGTTTTTTCAATATTAAATCGATATTTTCTATTTTAACTGTGTGTACATGGACCAACATGTCTTGTCCAATATGGTAGATCAAGGACATTGACGATGGATGTCTACTTGCATTCAGATTGAGATTTTTCTGCAAGCTTGAATGAAGTGCAAAGTTCAAAGTGCAAGTGACGAAAGTGGCAATTACCAACTACTTATTATCTACCCAGTGACTGCAAGAGATTCTCACAGAAGCCTCGAAGCCACAAGCCACTTGTAAGTGAGCAAAGAAAGTGTTTACGAATAAAATTTTAAACATGCTTGAATTTGCCAAGCCGCCAACCAACAAACTGTGGACCGGTTTCGTGCTTCTTGGCACTCATCAGCACAGTGCAGAAAGTTGGTCTTTTATAAAGACTTTGAGTTGGATTTGTTAAACCGCCAACGTTCTGCACTGTGTTGATTAAGGCTAAGAAGCACGAAACAGGTCCACAGTTTGTTGGTTGGCGGCTTGGCAAATTCAAGCATGTTTAAAATTTTATTTAAACACTGTTTGCCATCGCTGCATGGTATTTGTCTGTCTCCGTAGTGAGTTTCTCCGCTCGCTTTTGCTCTAAACATGGCCGACTTCTCATGGAGGGCGCTGATGCTCTTCATTACCTTTAATAGTGTTTACGAAGATGGATACTTAAGAAGAACATGAGTTGGATGACTAGATAATTTACTTGGACCCTTTTTTAAATCCAGATTCTTTAAATTTTGAATTGTAATTGTAAAGTGTTCAAAAACTAACAGATCAGTTGAGCCAGTTATTGATGAAGATGAGTGTTAACGTATCAAATTATGAACGTGAGATAATAAACTTTGGTTTGAGTTGAGGGGTCTTTTTTTTCATTAATTGTAAAAGATTTGAGTTTGTGATGATGACATCATGATTTTTCTGCATGGCTCACTTTAGCAACTAATTGGACCTGATTTGAAATCACTCCAAATGGCAGTAATATTCCTCACAATGCTCTCACCAAACAACTTTTAACAAATTCCTGCAATTAACAACTTCCCAAAAAGGCGAGTTCTCCTAAAAGTCACTGAAAATGTTATCAACACCTCCACACAGCTTGAAACTTGCAGCCAAAAGTCCAAAAAATCTCATTCATCCATAAGCGGTTTGGGTTTGTTTATCCTCTGAAGCCAAATGACAGCTGTCATCGCCATCTTGTGGTGGGGATATGGAATTCAGGAATAGGTCACTTCCGTATCCCCACCCCAAGTTGGCGAAGACAGCTGTCATTTAGCTTCAGAGAATAAACAAACATAACCTCTCATGGAACTAATGCAATTTTGTGCCTATTTAGAAGTGTTTTTCTAAGATTATAGGCGGATTTTAAGTGTTGAAAGTGCTCAGGATCATTCTTTGGCTCTTTCCAATTAGATTTATAATAAGTAAATGTTATTTTTACCAGCAATTTTACAGAAAACTCGTTTTTTAAGGTGCCATTCCATGTTGCGAGTATTCGCAGTTCTTTTGCGATATTCCGCGATTTCTGGCGGATTTCAGTACATATTGATGAATTCCACAAATAAATTCATCAAAACTATCCAGAAATCACGGTAAGTCGCCAAAAAATTGGGAATAATCTTCATGGAACATGGAATACGAACTTAACCGAAGTCCACCACCCATCAGGTGTTTTTTTTGAGATAATAAACTTTGGTTTGAGTAGAGGGGTCTTTTTTCTTCATTAATTGTTAAAGATTTATCAGTTTGTGATGATGATAGTATGATTTTTCTATATGGCTTACTTTAGCAACTAATCTGACACTCCAAACGGCAGTAATATGCCTCACAATGCTCTCACCCAACAGCTTTTAAGAAATTCCTGCAATTAACAACTTCCCAAAAGGGTAGGTAATCCTAAAAGTCACTGAAAATGTTATTAACATCTCCACACAGCTTGAGACTTGCAGCGAAAAGTCCAAAAAACTCATTCATCCATAGCCGGTTTGGGTTTGTTTATCCTCTGAAGCCAAATGACAGCTGTCATCGCCATCTTGTGGTGGGGATATGGAATTCAGGAATTGCGTGCAAACTAAACCGTGGAAGCGTTTGGATGAAAGCAAAAAAATCCTTCACCAAGCTCGACAAAAACCAGGCTCAAGAGGAGTGCGTTTTTATTCTTTTAAGCGGAAAATTATTCTAAATGCTGGGTTTTGCGCAACTGACGCACAACGAAGGACCCGCAACACCAAGTGGAGGCTCTGGGAGCGTGCGGTCTGTAATTGCGGGGTTGCAAAGGTTGCATGACTGTTGAAGAAGACGACCGACTCAAGTCAATACTGGACCTGTGTGAGCGTGCAAGCTTGTCATGCATTCGTACATTACCACCAGTTAAAAGGTCCACTGCGTGACCGCCACCACCAATAATGGAACAAGAGACAGCAGATCAAAAAAGAATGGCAGAAATAAAATTAAGCCCTTTGACACGTAAATATTCGAAAACTCACCTGAATTGGCAGTGCTTCTGTGTTTCACAGAGCTGCAGTACGCTTCAATGACCTCCAGGATCATGCCGTCCTCTTTGTAAGAGATTGGTTTGTGGCTGGGGCGGCCGTACGGGGTGATCCCGAGAGCCAGGCAAGGGCGCAAGGGTGGTGAAGGTCTTAGAGATGTGGCCGACCAGCCTCGGTTGGAAGTGCCGTGGGGGGGCGGCGGAGGAGTTTGGTGGAGGCTATTTATCCCGCCTTGGCGACCGGGAGGGGTTGTTGAGTTGCCGGTGGCTACCAGCGGGGATGTCTGCAATGGGAAATTTACCTTCAACTAAAGGAAGGAACAAAAAATGCAAGTACATGTGTCTACCATAAAAACAAGCTGTTATTACGTACGAATGCAATCAGCGAAACGTGGCTCAATGATTCAGTTTTTAACAATGAACTATTTCCATTGACGTAGGACGGAAACGACATAGCACGGAATTCGTGTATCTTCGGAAGACCTTGGGCTTGCTGTCAATTTCCGTCTTACGTCGCTATGGGACTTTCCGTCCTACGTCCTGCTGGATGCTTTCCATTCTACGTCGTTCTCGAGGTTTTCCGTTCTAAGTCCTTCTGAATACTTTCCGTTCTAAGTCGCTCCAAAGACTTTCCGTGCTACGTCGTTCTGGATGCTTTCCCTTCCATGTCCTCCTGGATATTTTCCGTTCTAGGTCTTTCTGAATACTTTCCGTTCTAAGTCGTTCCGAAGACTTTCCGTCCTACGTCGTTATCGATGCTTTCCGTTCAACGCCGTTCTGGATGTCTTCCGCTACACAGATTTTCCGTTCTACGATCGATCTACAAGTTTACTCTCCGACGCCTACGACTGTCTATGGAGTAGAGACCTCCCGAACACGACGTAGGACGGAAAGTCTTCGGAGCGACTTAAGGTACGGTTTCGTTCAGGCGTTTGACGGTCGCGTCTGGCAGCCGCCGTCGGACGCCTCAAAATTTATCATGGTACGCGTCCGAATTTTCAGCAGCTCCTACGAAACCGCACATTACGTTGTCAGGTATAAGCAGTGTCACGCGTCTGGCGGCCGGCCGCCAGACGCGACCGTCAAACGCCTGAACGAAACTGCACCTTTAGAACGGAAAATATTCAGAAAGATTTAGAACGCAAAACATCCAGAACGACGTAGAAAGGAAAGCATCCAGAACGACGTAGGACGGAAACTTTTAGGAGCGTCTTAGAACGGAAAGTATTCAGAACTACTTGGAACGGAAAACATCCAGAACGACGTAGAATGGAAAGCATCCAGAACGACGTAGGACGGAAAGTCTCCATAGCGGCGTACGACGGAAACTAACAGCAAACTCAAGGTTTTCCGAAGATACACGAGTTCCGGGCTACGTCGTTTACGAAAATGAATACATAAAGGTAAAAGAAAAATACAAAAAAAATGCAAGGAAAGGAAGAGACAAATGAAGGAAGAAGAGGAACACAAGGTAAGAAGTACAACGGCGGAAAAGGAAGCATGGAAATACATAAATCAAGAAGGGAAAAAAAGGAGAGAAGGTGGAGAGGGGAAGATCGAGATGGCGGAATGGAGAAGACATTTTGTAGAGCTACTAGACCCTTGCGGTTGGGTGCCCATCGGGCGCGTGGTGGATAGGGGAATGACCAGTCCGCTGGTTAGTTACGGCCATACGTGCAGACCTGGGGCTTAAAACCCTCACGTGTCTGTACCAAAGCCGCTACCGCGACCCAACCCCTCTGAGACACCGGGCGCCCTCTCAGAGTAATAGCTTTACTACCCTCACGCGCCGCTCCATGAGGACGGACCGAATTCCCGGGGTTAACTGGGAATTTCAGACCAGATTTAGGAGGATACCGGAGGCCTCAATGCAGCAAATGGGGTCGAAAGACGCCCATAGCTGCTCTGAGACTTGGGACCTAGCAGTCTGAACAGAGAGACTGGAAGACTGATACTTCTGTTGTCTGTACGGAGGGACAAAAAAAAGTACCTAGCGGTTACGATAGGGACAGGTTGATAAATGGACCCATCAAACTTTTGTGTCTAGGGAGTAATTGTGGCTGATGGGACTGAAAAAGACACCACAGTTGCACAGGTACCGTGACACTGGCAGACCCTCAGGGACTGTGGCACCAACAACCAGTTGTGGCTGTCCACCAGGGACCGTTGGCCACACGGGGGGAAGATGTCTGCAGTCTGCACGGAAGGGTAGTCATAGTGCTGCGCAGGACGCTAGGGACTAGTTGTGACTAATAGGACTGAAAAAGATACCACAGTTGCACAGGTACCGTGACTCTGCCAGACCCTCAGGGACTATGGCACCAACAACCAGTTGTGGCTGTCCACCAGGAAGCGTCGGCCACACGGGGGAAGTTGCCTTGCAATCTGTACGGAAGGGTAGTTATAGTGCTGCGCAGGACGCTAGGGACTAGTTGTGACTGATGGGACTGAAAAAGATACCACAGTTGCACAGGTACCGTGACACTGGCAGATTTACAGGGACTGAGACACCAACAACCAGCTGTGGCTAATGGGGCTGACCAAGAACCGTCGGATACACAGGATGAAGATGTCTGCAGTTTGTATAAAGGAACAAAAATTGATACCTCAACTGAACCCTTTAAAGGTTACACTCTAAGCTGCCTTCGACACCAAGAAACCAGGTGTATCCGGCAGGGGTATAGCAAAGCGGGGTGGCTTTTCTAGCACCCCAGGAACGCTATTGAGTTTCTACAGCAGAAGTACTGGGTCTTTGCAGAACCGGGGTTCCTGTAGGAAATGGATAACTGTCATAGTGCGGACCATAAGGTCTGAATGCAGCGGACCCGTCAGGAAAGCGCACCGCAGAACAAATAGATAGATAGAGCTATTAGAGGGAGAAGAAGAAAGGGCGAGTGAAAGAAGGGACAGTTGGGAGGAGGGGGAAATGAAAAGTACATAAATAACAAAAGAGGAAGTGAAGAGGCAGATAGAGAAATTGAAAAAAGGGAAAGCACCAGGAAGTGATGGGATAAGAAATAAAGCGTGGATGTATGGTACGAAGGAAATGATAGACAGGCTGGTAGAGATCCTGAACGGAGTATGGAAGGGAGAGGGGTTTCCCTGACAATGGAGAGATGGGGTAATTTGCCCAATACATAAGAAAGGGGATGCAAATGAAGTGAATAATTACCAGGGGATCACCCTTATAAATACCGGTCATAAAGTGTATGCGATGATATTAGGAGAAAGAATGAGAGAACTAGACGAGAGAACCAGACGAGAGAAAGAAGATCTTACCAGACAGTCAGGCGGGTTTTAGGACGGGGAGGCCTACCATAGACAACGTGTACATAGAGAAATTCAAATTCAAAAGAAGAAGGAAAAATGTACGCGTTGCTTGTGGACCTCAAAGCAGCGTTTGATAGTGTGGATATAGGAAAACTGTAAGAGCACATGAGCAAAATAGGACTGAATCGGAAGCTGGTAGGAAGGATAAAAGAATAATGAAACAAAGAATGTAGTCAGAGTGAATGGACAAGACAGCGAGTATTTTTGGGCAAGAAAAGGGGTAAGACAGGGATGCCCACTCACCCCAACACTGATATTGACGAGATGTTTAAAATGGGGCAGGCAGGGGTGGTTGTGGTGAGCAAAGAGAAAGTGTGGTGTTTGGCATCTGCAGGTGATTTGGTGATGGTAGCGAACGAAGAGAGAGAGAGGAATGAAAGATACGATAAGCAATGTAGAGAGAGAGATATGAAGAGAAAAAGATTGGAAGTAAATGTGGAAAGAACGACGAAGGTGATGGTTTTTGGGAAAGGGAGAGGAACGGCAAAAGAAAGTGAGTGGAAGTCGAATGAAAGGAAAATAGAGCAAGAAAGGGAATTCAAATATTTGAGGTACGCATTTAATGAGAGGAATACATACAGAGCGCATGTAAGAGAGTTGGTTAAAAAAGCAAATAAGGTGATAGGGATGATTTGGGGAATTGGAGGGAGAAAGTTTGAGCATGATTTTAAGAGAAGAGGAATTATGTTTGACAGTTTGGTGAAGAGTATGTTGATGAACGAAGCGGAAATCTGGGGGTGGGAAGAACAAGACCAGGGGGAGAGAGTGCAGGTTAAGTACATAAAATACGTGCTGGGGGTAGATAGGGTGACACCCGGATACATAATAAGGGAAGAAACAAAAGTTAAGAGTGGAGAGACAGTGAAATATGAGGACAGAATGGAAGAAAGAGGAGAGTGTAAGATATTACACGAGTGCTGGAAAAAGAAAAAGATAAGAGAAACGGATACGCAAGGGAAGATATGCCAAGTGTTTCATTCCAGGCGCCGGATAGTGAAATAACAGGGGAAAAGTAATTTTATTTTCAGTCTGCTCATGGAACTGGTTCCAGCCAAATCGGAATGATTCCGTCAATGGGCCTCAATGTCTTCTATGCTTGAAAAAAAATTGGCCCTGAAATGTCCCCTTGTTAAAACGGGGGAACTGTACGGGCCCAAGGGAGTCCTAGATAAATAAATTTTTGGCCATACCGTGACTGAATAAAATAAAATCGATTCTTTCTCGTGAATAAGTCCAATAATTGATATTTGTTTACGCCGCTCGTGCTCTTGTTTTACACTACTTCGAGGCGCAATTAACCTAACATAAAACCAATACTTATTACCAACCCATTATATCCAACTGGCAATATTTAAACAACGCATCAAATGTCCGGCCATTAAACACGCTCACAAACACCGTTAACTGGCAATAAAAATAATTTCGGCGATTACCACACAATCGGTTAGAGGATTAATGCAGCAGCAGGCAAGGGCTAAAACACACAAGCCGGCGGTTAAGTTTTAGTCTAGCAAAGTCCACACAAACCACACGCCCTTGCCTGCCACTGTAGCCTCTCTCGCATCCTGATAAATGCCCTTTAGGACGCTAGACGGAATTTTAGCTTTCATCCACCAGTGGGCGTACAACCCCGACTTGTACACCGGTCGGTCTTTCTCGGTCTCCTCCTTCTCCTCTTCGTCCAACAGAGAACCGACGGACCTCGACTTGGTCAGCTCCTCTCTGGGGTGACTTTTCGGCCAAAAATCGTGACTCGACGTCACGGACGTGTGAAGGCTGTTGCAGCAGACGGACGCGTGGCACGAGGATCGCGGAGTCGAACCGAACGGGGAAGTACACGGACACTGCGATTCGAAATCTCGCGCCTCTATTTCCGACAGCGTTATTCCGGCACGTTCGTTGCCGAGGAAGTTCGTCATGTCCACGACACCACCCGAAGGTAAATCGTTGGTGCTCGCGAGATCGGGGGAATTCAAGGTGCAACTGCCGGCCATGCCCGAATCGGATGACCTTGGACTGTGACATTCCACGCAGCCACAGAAGGACGTTTTCGGGGACATATGCAGGAATCTGGAGGTGACACAGCGCCGACTGAGATCTTGAGGGTTTATTTGAATGCTGGACCGCCTTGTTGGCTTTTCCGAGTTAATACTGTTTCGTTTACTGTCAAACATGGACGGGGGTTTTATCAGTGACGAATTCGAGAGCTTTCGCTCTCCGAAATTATAAAGCAATTCTGCGGTCAACTGGTCGGGGGCTGGAAGAGGGTTGACGACCAGTTCTAAACTGCTCGAATGAGTCGTAGTCGAACTGTTACTATCATTTTCCGGGTAACTTAAATTGGCTTTGCAACTAATATTGCCGTCACTGTTCGACCAAGACGGTATATAAATTGTGGTTAGACTGCTTTGATTGAACTTATTACCGACGAATTTTGTAGGGCACGATTGTCTTTCAAGAGGAACGTATTTAGGAGGCTCCAATCTTGCATTCTCGTCTAAATTTACCAAATCCTCACAAGCACCGAAAGGCTTGGGAGTTAAGCAAGAGCTGGCCTCGGAATTTTCCGATGCTTGTTTGTGTAATAAATTCAAGTTGGCGGTTGAAGTCAAAACTACACTAAGTTTCTTCGGCTCTTCGACCACCGTTTTAATTTTAGCATTTGGGTCGCCGTAATCTATAAAACTCTCGTATCTCGCTTGCACGTTTTGCGTGGCAGGATTGTAATAGCGAATATAACCGAAGGGGTTGCTGGAACTGCTCGAACCCCCGCTGGAATCGTCATCGCTATCCTCGATGATCGCGTTTTGCCTCTTCACATTGCTACGGTCACTGCTGCTGCCATCAAAGTCACTATCACAGTCGATGACACTAATCCTGCAGAGGCTAGTTTTTGTCATAATCGTGCATTCCGTTTTATGGTGTCTAATTTTAACTAAACTCAAATTCATTTTATTTAAATATTCCGGATAGAGCAGCTGTTTCAGTAATTTGGAGGAGATCCTGCGGTCTTTGATGCAGCGAGAATAAAACCTTGTTAAGGCCGCAAATGGAGCACAAGGGGGATAATGTTCGGGAGGGTACGTCGGCTGATATTCTAAAGTAGTCTGGTAACATAAAATTGAAACGCGAGTGCTATACCCGCGTGGATTTAGCTGGTTAGAGAGAAATACAAAATAAACCAATTAATAAAAATAAGGAGTGAAATTGTTACTTACATGTGGAGGTGGTTGGGGCACGAACTGGGCCTGCGACGGAGAGACCTTCGGATTTGAATTTGGCGCCGACTTTGGCATGTGCTTGCGTAGTAATTCCACCCAATGATTGGCTTCCTGTTTGCTTTGGCACACAGCGATTCGTTTTTCAATCATTGGAGAACTGATCTCGAAGGCGTTCTTGTATTGATCCGAATCTTCCAGCCTCGCTACCACCAATCCCGAAAGGGGTAACTTGCCCTAAAATATTTGGTGTAAATTTAAAGCTACACAAACATCTATTTCTCGCAAAACGCCTAATATATTGTTGATTAATGTACACCCCTTTAATCAACAAATGACAGCAATTTGTTTATTGAAAATGGACCAATCCCATGTATTTCTATAATTGAGAAAAATTATAAGCCAGTCGGCAGAGGAATCAAAAGAGAGTTAATTCCCAGAAGCGTATTTTTTGTGTTACAAATTTATTTAGGTGTACATTTTAAAGATTAAGATTTGCGTAAAAGAATTCCAACCGGAAGTTGGTAATGTTTGCCCAGAAGAGTACTTTTTTTCACTTATTGGCCTATATCGCTGAAACTGTTGAGAAACTCATCGAGATGAAAGACCCCATTAATTTTTTCTGGCCTCTGCCCAACAAAAATCGCCTGAAAATGGCTAATTTTTAAATCTTCACTCGTTAAACATTTGCAAGACTCCACGCTTAAACTATTGAATTTAAAAAAGCCAACGTAGGATGTGCATCAATGCGATGTGTGTTGTGGGACATCTGCACCTAGTGGTAGTGCCTCGCATTATGTGTACATAATTGAAAGATATTTCTCAATGGCAGTGGTGTATTCCTGTAGTAGTTTAATTTTTTTAAACAGGAGAAATTTTATTGAATGACATCTAATAATAAACGAATTATAGTCGGTCATAGTCAGTTAAATTGGCTAAACGGATTCAATATTCAACAGGGTGGGAGTGAGTTTTTGGGGGTGAAATATGTGAAGAACTATGAATTAGTCTCTAACCCAAAACGTGCCTCTAAATTTACCATTCAACTCTTATTTGAACAATTTTTTTGATAAATTTGGGAAATAATAGGCTGTTTCTTAAAGATGTTCCTTAAAGATAAGTCATCCTTATAAAGCCCTTAGAAACCATTGTCTCAACAAACGTTATCAATGGAATTGAACGTCACTTATGTTTGAGTGACCCTGAAGGAACTCCGTAAAGCTACGGCGCAAATGGCCATTAATCCCTTGGGATTTAAAAAAAATAGTCCCCCGTGGATTAAATGTTATACTTCAGTCCCTAAAAAAGTCAATAAAGTACTACTTTTAATGTTATATATAATCTACATGGAATGTTGACATTTTCTGCCTCATGACAGTTGCTGAAACGTCACATTTTACCCTTTGTGGCTGAAGCAAATTATTATTTCCCTTGGGGGTAGAAATGCGCATTTCTCCCCCGCAGATTTGACATGTAGTCACTCTTATTTTATCACCAAGGCAACAGTTGTCAAATTAAACTGTTAAAACATGGCGGAAACCTGCTGTTTATGCAAATTAACAAAATTTTTAATGTTTCACAGCGGTTATAGAAATAAATCTAGTATTATACACGGGGGAGAAGTATCTTTTCGCGTTCGGTGTGATTGTAACGTATGTCCCTAAAGTTTTCGGAAAAATTTTGAACACTGATATTTTATTTTGAAAGTCGTTTAATTTTTTATTTTACTTCAGAACGTCAGTTCTACATCCATATTGGTTGTGATAGACCATTCAAATAACATCTAGTAGAGCAGACTTTTCTATAAGCAATAATTTAGTTGACCCTTGCGCCATCATTGTTTGGAAGACTCCCGCGCCGATTTCTCAATTTTTTTGATTTTATCGAATCTCGACGACCCCCCATACTTTGGAACAGTTTTTTCTTGTTCCGAGTCATCATTGTATGTCTTTCTGCTCAAAAGTGCCCAAAAACTCAATACATTCTGCCAGAGGCCACTGACGAGCACCCTTGGTGAATTGTTTATACTTTGGGTGGCGTGTTGGCACTTAACCAGTCATTAGTTGTTCTTACATAATTTTAAGTAAGCCAAATACTTGGTTTTACAAATACACATCATCCTAATAGTCTAGCAGTACTTTGGTTTGATTTGACATCGTGCCAGAATGCAAAAACCACTGTCTGGTCAATACTTTGATTTTTCACCCGAAGTAGCGAATCCTTCAAGCGTGCTTCAAGCGAGACCGATTGAAATGTTTTTATTTTTTTTAGGCAGAAAGGTGTACAATTGTGCCTGAAAAGTAGAAACTGTGGAAAAGTTGAGGTGCTGAGTTTCAATCAACCAAAAGATTCGACAAATCTACGCGGGTGTCGTCCAAACAATGACTGCGCAAGGGTCAACTAAATTATTGCTTATAGAAAAGTCTGGTCTACTAGATGTTATTTGAATGGTCTATCACAATCAATATGGATGCAGAACTGACCTTCTGAAGTAAAATAAAAAATTAAACAACTTTCAGAATAAAATATCAGTGTTCAAAATTTTTCCGAAAACTTTAGGGACATACGTTATAATAGTTATTTATAATATAAGGGGGAGAAGTTACAGATTTTAGCGTGAGGTGTGAAGTTGTCTCCCGACGCACAGCGCAAGGAGACAATCTCACGAATTTCCCCCGTGTATAATACAATATTTTTATAGTACAATATTTTTAACTTCTACGTTTCAACGCAGCAAGTTAATAAAAAACATCAAATCTTTACGTTTCAGGGCCTTGGGAACCCAAAAAAATGTTTTTAAAAAAATGTTTCTGTGTCTGTAAACACGCTACAGCTCAAACTACTGGACCGATCTGGCTGAAATTTGAAGCGTTTGCATCTTATGGATTTCGGAGAAGGTAACAAGGCTTTGGGCTAAATCGGCCCACAGGAAGTGCCATTTTGGCACATCAACTTTAAAAATTTAAAAACAAACCCCCATTTTTCGCGTTACCATATGAATGCTCTTCGAATTCTGCTTCTTAAAATGTATTCACACTTGTGCCTTTTTGGCCTAAAAATGGCGCCGTGAGAAAAAACCTATGCATCACTGTGTATTTTTATTACCGGATTATTTTTTTCAAGTCGAAAACCTTGGTGCCATTTTTTCGAAAAATTTCATTTTAGTGGCGAAAACGCTTTTCTTTGAATTTATTTTAACAACAGGCCATTTCTTACTATAGGATTTGATAGCTGTCGTATTGTCGGATGAGAAACCTTACTGCAATTTTTTCTAAAATTGCCGTTTTAGGGGTAAAAAGGCCTCTTTTTCAATTTTTCTTAGGGGCGAAAAACATATTTTGCATTTGCCGCATGAGGACGACCTCACGATTCGAACATGCGCATCTTTTCCGACTCGACTGGGTATGTCTTAGGCAGTCCATAGTCCACGTGGTTATTTCCTTTGAATTTTTCGCGTAGTTAGCTTTAAAGTAATTTTAATTTTAGACAAAAACATAATAAGTTACCCGGCTTAATTATCAAGGACTCGTTGGGCTGAAATCACCCGGCATAATTTATTGAGAATCCATGATTACGTCCGTGGTAAAGATTTTAATTTTGGTGCTTTTAAGATATCGGACGAAAAACAAGCAGATTTTTTTTTCTCGTTTATAAGCGACGAGATCGAAACGTCGCTTATAAACGAAAAATTTTTTTTTGCTTGTTTTTCGTCCGATATCCCATTAAAAACACCAAAATTTATTGAGAATGTTTACACTTTACAGAAACTATTTATATACAATGGCCATAATATATTTGTTGTCTTTTATTAGTTCTCGGAACTATAAATTATAGTCCCGTCTGACTCTTCTACCTCTACATACCAGATGGCGACAGATTTTTTCAGGTTTTCTTTACCCACAAAAGGAAATTAGCGAGAAATGGTTGTTCTATACTCGCCAATAGATTGAAAAGACCGGACAGCTGGATTTATGTTTTTAATTAAATTTTTGACTTCTAGGCTTTTGTTTATAATTATTATTGTTATAATAGCTGCTTAAAGTTAATTGCTACATTTACAAATTCTGTGAAAAAGTAGAAGTTTCTACGGTCTCCGAGACTGCCAATTTTTTTCTATAACCGCTGTGAAACATTAAAAATTTCATTAATTTGTATAAATAGCAGGTTTCGCCATGTTTTAGCAGTTTAATTTGAGAACCGTTGCCTTGGTAATAAACCAAGAATGGCTACTAGATTGTCAAATCTGCGGGGGAGAAATACGCATTTCTACTCCAAGGGAAATTAATAACTTATTTCAACCTCAAAGGGTAAAAGGTGACGTTTCAGCAACTGTCAGGAGGTGTAGAAAATGTCAACGTTTCATATAGGTTATAGAAAAAATATATTTAGCTCCTCAGTGCAGAATTCATTTATGTACAGTCGCGGACTTTGAAAATGCCCACCCTACCGCGACAATGCACTTGGTTTGAGTGATGTTTGATTGACAGGTCGGAAGCAGCGAAAAAGTCGACCGAGTGATTCGTCGCGCGCAGAGTGGTGGCCATTTTCAAAGTTCCCGACTGAACCCCATTGTAGCAAATGCTGAGTTTTGCATATAGTGAGCTCATAATATTCCTAACAAATGAAAAAATGGGCGGCCAAAGAAGCGGCTGGAATTTTCAAACGGCGGTGGGTGTGGTAGTCGAACGAACCACTTCCTTCAATAAATGTCGGGCATAACGTTTGGGGTTGCAAATTGTTAAAATTATTATTTGTGAAGATATTTTTAAATAAAACAGGCACAACTTACCTCATAGATAAAGGCACTGAGCCGGTGACTGACCGACAAGATCAACAATGTAGTGGGAAACAAAACGAAGTATCTGTCGTGATGTTGGGGGCCTACTGCCACCGATCCCATGTAAATAATCTCCCCTAAAGTGGTAAGAGTTGGTCCTTCCCAGCCCCTGACCGGTCCCGTTAAAACTTGCAGCTCCAGCTCTTTTTGACGGCGAATTGCCGAACAACTCAGGGCGACTTCCTTATATACCGCCACTGATCTTTGCGTGTCACCCCTATCAGCGTGACACTCTTCGACGTGTCTTTCTAGTTCTTGCAGCATTCCCGAGTACTTGTCCAGTCGCCTGAACGGCTTACTGAGGAGGGTTGTTAATACTAGCACTCCGGGGCTTGTGGCGCCCCTCGATTCCATGTATTTCGTCAACTCGTCTCTACAATTAACATAAATCTACATGTATTTTTTATCTTTTTGTTTTCCTTTCTAGTTTTATTTTTTTTTTATTTTCTACCAGAACCTAGCTTTAAATTATTATTCATTCCAAACTTCTTGTAACAAAACTTTGAGTTTTAAATACAATATATTATTATTATTATTATTATTATTAAATCTACATGTTGAAAATATGTTGAATATTGGCAAAAAATCGTATTTTTGTGCTGATTGCGATACTCGGTTGAAAAAACAATATTTAGCATCACATTTGTTAAATAATCCCAAAATTATGTGTAGGATCATATTTAAAAATACCAGGTTTGTACAATTTGTACATTTCATTACAAGCAAGAGAGAAAATACTGTAAGATAAGAAAAAGCCAGTGAGTAATCCTAATCTGCGCGTGTAGTATAAAGGCTGATTTATGGAAGGCGCTCTAGTTGACAATGAGTTGACGCAATCGCTGTCGTTAAATGGAGCCATTTGATTTGTCAAAAATTACTGCGCAGTAATTTTTGACAAATCAAATGTCTTCATTTATAATAATAATAATAATAATAATAAAATTTATTGCCATAAGATTCAAATAATGAACATGGGCTAATGTCAAAATTATAGGTACACATAAAAAAAAGACGGTACACAAACAGCAACAGACAATAATGAGTATATCAACACTGTAGATACTCATTTATAGAGTAGAAACAATTATCTATGAGGAACTGTTTAACACTATTCTTAAACCTGACCAGAGTAGATATAGATTTTAGTTCATGTGGCAGTGCGTTGTACAGTGTGATGCAAGCATAATGTGGCGATCTCTCGAACTTGGCAGTGGCATGCCGGGAAGGCCTCAAGTCCTCAGCACTCCTAGTCGTCATCCCCGAGTATATGTCACCGTTTTTTACAAAGTTAGAATACATTTGCCGAGTTACTAAAACAATTTTATAAATATATATTGAAGGTAGAGTTAATAAATTATATTTCTTAAAATAAGGCCGACAGGATGTCATCGCAGAGAGTCCGAACAGTGCCCTAATTGCTCTTTTTTGGGCCCTGAAAACCCGCGCAGAATCGCCCGCAGGGAACCAAAACACTACACTATATGTTATCACGCTATATATATAGGCAAAGTACAAGGTTATTAGGCTGGTAGCTGGCAAAAGTTGTCTCATATACCTCAGTAAATATGTAATTGAATTAATTTTAGCCACCAGGCCGTCGACCTGCGATTGCGTCAACGACAACGATTGAGTTAACGACAGCGCCTTTTATAAATCAGCCTTTAGAACCACTGGTTTAGCGGACAAACCCGTTCGTGTAGTAGTTTGTTCTTACAGTAGGTATTTTAAGTCTACATACAGCTCACAGCCGTGAATGCATTAAACGTCAACTCTTGTTTTTTTCTATGATCGACACTGTAAATATAGTCCGGTCATTATAAAAAAAAATCCTTATGAGCTTCGGAAAAATTATCAGAGGGCTGAATTTTTGTACACACGTTCCTTTGATAGTCCTAAACGAAATGCTAAAAGTCCCCTAGGATCCGAGTTTCACTTCCGATGATATGCCACCAAGAAGTGTTAAAAATGCTTTTCAACAAATATCTCTTAAAATATTGGCTTTTGGACAAAAGAGGTGGTATATAAAATTAAAGCCCGTCTCATGCTCTAGAAAAAAATGGCTATTCACTTTTTTCGTAGAGTCGACGGTGTGGCCGTAACGCGAACCGAACGGAATGCGCGACGCATGTTTACGTACGTCACATTATTTAATACAAATGTTGTTTAGTGATTTTTTATTATTTTTTTATGTTTCATTAATATGCAACGAAGTACGTGGAATGAGGTAGGTATTTAAATTTTTTACACTATCGATTTGCTATTGTGGCTTTTTGATTTTACATGGAAATTTTCATCAAATTCGCTTCTAAGCCAGTTAACGGTATTAAACACTTCACATTTTTATCTTAAACTGTGAGCAGTGTATTCTTGAATATATCCCGTGCATAAATATATCTGGAAAGTGGAGGAGTTCGTCTATAATGTCCTTAAAGCAGGCTTCTGCGCCGGACCATCGGACACTATTCCAGTAATTTTAGCATTTTTTTTGGAAAACTCCTCAGGGGCTGAAATTTTGCACACAAATACAAGAATGATGAGGTTTGGTGCAAACATTATTGGTCAATTGTGATTCCTCTTGATGTTTATAATACAGGACGCCAAATATCTTCATTTTAAAACATTTTTATTTAATATCTTCCGAATGGTGTATAGCAAGATTTTGAGTTTTTGCACAGCATTGTTACCGACCAAGAGGCAAATCTTGATGGTACTTTGAACAATATCAAAAAATCGCAACGTTGTTATACAGGGTGCGACTTAAGTTACTAGTCCTTGAACCTTTCTATGTCTGAAAATATTGAAAATTTAAAAAACCGAAGGTATGCTTCAAGTAATGACCATCAAACCAATGATTTTGCCCCCTAAAAAGTGTAATTACCACCGACACCTTTTCTTCAATTTTCCTCGTCAATGGTGTTTTATCAAAAAAAAATTAAGAGCCAAAAAGTTCTAGAATTGAACGTGGAGTAACGCCGCATAGGCAAATTAGCAATATTATCAAAAATAAAAAAGTTCAAGGACAAATAACTTGAGAAGCATCCTGTCATAACAAGGTTGCGATTTTTGGATAATGTCCAAAGTACCATTAGCATACCATACCATATCATACACGATTCGGAAGATATTAAATAAAAATGTTTTAAAATGAAGATCTTTGGCATCGAGAGGAATCATAATTGACCAATAATGTGTCCCGAAATAACGTCACAATATTTCGGGGGATGATTCTACACCTAAAAATAAGAAGAAGTTTATTTGAAAAAATGTCCGGAAGGGCCTCCTGGAGGCGCTACAGGCCTTAGAATTTGTCTCTCAAAAACAGGTATTTACTAATTATTTTTGAACCGGTCTGAGCCAGAATGACGAAAAATGGTAACTGACAACCATAGGCGTGCAAAACAGGGGAGGGGGCTTAGGAAAAAACTAGCACAATCTTTTTCCTCCAGCTTTCTTGAATTTTTGACTTCAGATGACTGTTCTCCAAACAATTCTATATAAAAAGGGTACTCTTGATGTTAAGCCATAGGATCAACCGTTTTCAAGAAAAACGCGATTAAAGCATGTCATGTCAATGGTAACAAAATTTATAAATGCAAAAAAAACAAGTTTACTTGCTTCACAAATGTCGTTAGTCTGTCACTAACAACTTGTCATTCTGGCTCCAACCGTTTCAAAATTAATTAATAAATACCTGTATTTGAGAAACAGCTTCCTAAGGTCTGTAGCGCCCTCTGGAGGCACTTTCGGACATGTGTTCATATAAACTTTTCTTTACATTTTTCGGTGTAGAATCACCCCCCGAAATATTGTGAAGTTATTTCGGGACACCTGTATATCACTTTGCTAAATATAATCGTTCGCAAAACTATTTAAAAATGTACCTTTTTACGCCCTAATGACATGAATAAAGCTTGTGAAGCACAAACAGCGTAACTTTCGGCTATAAATAATCCAATTTGATGAAAACATAGGTGACAACTAATGAGGATCAAATTAGAGAGTTATTGAAAATTAGAGTGTTTGTGCATCACCGTTACTTTAGTCATGGGCATGAAAGCGTGAAAATATGGAAAAACACATTTTATTTAAAAATCACAAAAAAAGAATTTTGAAAAAAAAGAACGATCTTCAAGGCTATTTGAAAGTATTATAACGATTTGTTGTTTTCTCACCAATCCCCACGTACTTAAAATAATAACAAGTAACAATAGGAATACTACGGCAGCGCCATCTGTCGTAGTTTCTTATGGGGTTCGAAAGTTTAATTTTTTAGCTTTTATTTAAGACCACGCGCATCCAAATCGGTTAAGAAATGGTTAACTTACTCCTAAAAATATTTTGTCCGGTTTTTTATGGGACACCCGATATTTATAAGTACAGGATGCAACAGAAACATAGGTATATGGAAATATTTTAACCACAGAGCATAATAAACAAAACTCGGGCGGCTTATACAGGGTGTTCGCGAAACATATAGCAGAACTCCTACCGTAGGTTCCTTACATAAAAATAAGTTGAAAAGTTCCTATGAAGATTTGTCCGATATCGCCTCCTAAGGGTGCTAGGTCTTCTCGTAGGAGGAGGATGGGGACCAGTTTATTTTTAATATTTCGGAAACGGCTTAATCTACGATATTGCAATTTGGTACATCGACTTAGATACTTAAGGGTGTGTCATGTACAAAATATCATTAAAATTGATAGAGGGGAACATACATTTACCGACACCTGCAATTGGTATTTTCAATGCAAAACCTACATAAGCAGTTCCTGGAAAAATCATTTACTGCGATTCAGAAGTAAAAAATTTCAAAATAATGCATCGATTTTGTGCAATCAACAAAAATGTGGGCTATTGCCTGATGCGCGCCTTGTAATTTTTGGATCAGTTTCACAAAGTCGCCTATGCAAAACAGCGAAACATATAGCAGAACTCCTACCGTGGGTTCCTTAGATAAAAATAAGTTAAAAAGTTCCTATGAACATGTGTCCGATATCGCCTTCTAAGGGAGCTAGGTTTGCATAGGCGACTTTGTGGTCCAAAAATTACAAGGCGCGCATGATGCAATAGTACACATTTTTGGTGATTGCGCGAAATCGATGGATTATTTTGAAATTTTGCAAGAGCAATAAAAGTTTTCTTATGAAATTTTACTTCTAAATATCAGTGAATAATGTTTCAAGAACTGCTTATGTAGGTTTTGCATTGAAAATACCAATTGCCGGTGTCGGTAAATGTATGTTCCCCTCCATCAATTTTAATACAATTTTGTACATGACGCACCCCTAAGTACCTAAGTCGATGTACCAAATTGCAATTTCGTAGATTAAGCCGTTTCCGAAATATTAAAAATAAACTGGTCCCCATCCTCCTCCTACAAGAAGACCTAGCACCCTTAGGAGGCGATATCGGACAAATCTTCATAGGAACTTTTCAACTTATTTTTGTGTGAGGAACCTACGGTAGGAGTTCTGCTACATGTTTCGCGAACACCCTGTATTCAGCCGACAATAAAACCTATGTAAGTAATTTACTGAGTGGATGCAGGCAGTCGTTACCGCTCGTCTAATCACAACGATTACACATTGCAACAAAATTTTGTTTATGTTTATTTTTGCGCAGTTTGTGCTAAATTAAGAATATCTTTGGTCCTTATTTATTTCATCTGACGTTTGTTTTCAAAATGCATTGCTGTAAATTTCACAATTTCTTCATGTTAGGTCATTATTTCTTTGTAGTCGCGAATCTTTATTATGCATTTTTCTAGAAAATTTTAGAAGATTCTACATCGTTTCAGAATGTCTCGAAATATGTAGCAAGTTGTGGAAACTTCTAGAACTGGACAGATACCGGAACGCTAGAAAAAAAATCGGTACATTTTTTAAAAAATACTTTGATTCTGAACACACGCATTAATTCTTCTTGTAAATTGGTATTACTATTTGGTAATAAATTATTATGATCAGAAGATTTATTTAGAAAAATTTTTATTTTGATTTTGCATAAATACGCAAAATTTATAGATATTTAATAATACTGTACAGCTAAATTGGACACTTCAGATATATTAGTGGTATTTTCATAATCAGTTAACCACAACTTTTAATAAACAGACCAAAAATCTACATAAAAAATCACTTTCCAAAATTTTGTTGCCCTGTGTTACTTATATTTTTAAGTAAGAGAATCAAATATCTCACTTGTACTTATCCAAAATGCACACAGCTCGGGGATGGAGGGCGCAGTAAGTTTGATGGACGCTTTTAATTCTCGGCGCCCATGTTATGAACAGTCGACCCACTCTTTGCTCCGCACCAGGTTTAATCTCTTCAGCCTCAATTAATGCAAGCAGCTGCTGATGTGTTTCCAATACTTCTAAGATATTTCCAGTCAATTGCTTATATTCATCTGCAGTTAATCTAAAATATTGTCATGAAATTAAGTTTAAAAAGAATTCCATTTAATTAATTACGTGGAGCTTTTTTCCAGTGGCTGCAGAAAATTAGAGACTAGGCCTTCAAGTTCAGTTACATGGGCACGTTCGGAGTCAATAAGATCTTTCAAGACAACGCTTTTGTATTGGTTCTGCTGAACAACAGTAACTGTGGATGTATCTAAAAATTTAATAATAATAATAATAGGTAATTAAATAAACAAAATAAAATACCTTTGTGTTCCTTGACATAATTGCTGGGGAACCATCCAGTTTTTTCATTAAGGGTACCCTCCCACCACCCCTCATCCTTTTGTGTGACTGTAATAATGTCTCCTTTTTTAAAGCACAGCTGAAAGCCATAATTAAAATGAAAATTAATAAAAATGCAATTACCTCATCGTTGTTGGATCCTTTGAATGAAAAAATGGCCTGAACTACCAGCGGTTCAGTTGCCATTTCACCCACATTAACACCTGAAACAACGAAAAAGGATTTATTGATGATTTACTGTTGCAGGAGCAAATCTGGCCATGATTTGGAAGAAAAATTTTTCGAGTACTGTCACATTCTTGGCATAAACTTAGCTTTGATGATAATTTTGGATCACGGCCAGAAATACATAAAAGCAACAAGTTTAGCTCAACCACAATCCTTCAATGAGCACGACGATTTTTAAACAGGAAATTCCTACACACTAATCATTTTATGTGCCACTATACTTTTATTGCCGATTATTCGCAAATTTGTGCTTTGAGAAGTGAACGTATGAAGATGGAATTAAATTCAGAGTTAACGAAATTACCTCAAAACGCAATATTTCTTATCTGATCCTTAATTTGGCTTTTACTCATTTATAAAAACTGTTTTATTAATTTTCGTTTTTGTGGTAAATAACGCAAATTGATGACAGACGACATCTGTTTTGACGACTGACGTTGACGTGACCAGACGTGACGTACGTGGACTTGGACACGGCAACAGGGGCCCAATTCTCGAATCGTTCGAACCACCAATGTTCGAAAACCACATTTACTATTCGCGAAAATCAGCTGCTAATAGATGGCTTTGCTAAACCACAAAATGGCGTTCTCACCGCACTGGGGAGCCGGAAGTGAGAATTCTAGCGTGACGTGCCTGACAGTGTCAGTTGCTGACATCAGTGACATCGATACGTGGATTTTTTAAAAGCCAAGTTTTCCTGGATTTACAATGTTCCACTTAAGTACACAAGACGTAAAATCCCACAGAATTATTCCCAAAATTTCGAGTCAGCGAGAAGATGTCTCCGAACAAAACAACTACCTAACCTCGCAACTGACAACTGACTGACGTAAGCCGAAATTATGATGACAGACGTGTAAAAGTATTTCCGTATCCGGTCCCTCAGTGTAGTTAAAGTATTGCCACCAGATGTCAGAGACTTTGCTGATTTTCGCGAATTCGCGAAAATCAGCTGCTAATAGATGGCATTGCTAAACCACAAAATGGCGGTCTCACCCCACTGGGGAGCCATGCGAGAACTCTAGCGTGACGTGCCTGACAGTGTCAGTTGGTGACATCAGTGACATTGATACGTGGATTTTTTAAAAGCCAAGTTTTCCTGGATTTACAACGTTCCGCTTAAGTACACAAAACATAAAATTCCACAGAATTATTCCCAAAATTTCGAGTCAGCGAGAGGATGCCTCCGAACAAAACTACTACCAGTGCTACATAACCTCGCAACTGACAACTTACTGACGTAAGCTGAAATTATGATGACGGACGTTTAAAAGTATTCGCGAAAATCAGCTGCTAATAGATGGCATTGCTAAACCACAAAATGGCGATCTCACCCAACTGGGGAGCCGGAAGTGAGAATTCTAGCGTGACGTGCCTGACAGTGTCAGTTGGTGACATCAGTGACATCAATACGTGGATTTTTTACAAGCCAAGTTTTCCTGGATTTACAATGTTTCACTTAAGTACACAAAACGTAAAATTCCACAGAATTATTCCCAAAATTTCGAGTCAGCGAGAGGATGTCTCCGAACAAAACTACTACCTAACCTCGCAACTGACAACTGACTGACGTAAGCCGAAATTATGATGACAGACGTTTAAAAGTATTTCCGTATCCGGTCTCTCAGTGTAGTTAAGGTATTGCCACCAGATGTCAGACACTTTGCTGATTTTCGCGAATTTCCGTATGCTGTCTCTCAGTGTAGTTATGAAGTATTGCCACCAGATCTCAGACACTTTGCTGATTTTCGCGAATTAAAGTCCCGTCGCATATTAACGAAAGCGGGGGTGGTGTGACTCAGGCATTTTCTCTGTTGGCTTGTAAACGGGATTTCAGTTCTATCAAAATTCCTGTCATATGGACAATAATTAACAACAAAGACCCCTTTCAACCTCCATTGTTACTGTTTATTGACACTGACAGTGAGTGACGGGAGTTTTGACGGATGTGGCATCCCGTTTACAAACCAACAGAAAAAAAACCTGAGACACACAACCCCCGCTTTCGTTAATATGCGCGACGGGACTTTGCCTAATGAAGAGTTCACTGCCTAATGAAGCGTTGCAAGAAAAAGTACCTTTTCATGGGAAAATAGTTCACTGATGAGAATTATTTAAATCGAACACCTATGTACTGTGTCAGACAGAGATAGATATACTAAAGTATGTAATGCAGGTTGCATACTTGGGCCTGCCTCACTTTGTATATATTGAGCATCCGTTCCAGTTGTTGTATAACATAAAGTTCACTGACTAGGCATGGACAGAACGTCGAAATTTGAATTTTAGGTTGGTATGAGGAAATTTTTCAAGAGATTTTACTAACAGGTGAATTGGTAGAAGCGATTTGAATGCGATACGTCAGACAACTTGACAAATGTCTAAATTTTGACGGAAATTGCTCAGAATTGGCCCAAAATAGCCTTTGTGTGCGTCCAGTTTTGAACACGGTACAGAGAAGCCTCAGGTACGTTTATCTGTGACACTGCTATTAACAATAAAAATAAGCCCGAGAAGATTTGGTTTCTGTCATGTTATTGCTTTCCCGCCAACTTCTTATCAAATTGTCAAAAGTACACTGCCTTATAAATTAGGGTTGTTCAGTTTCAGAAAAATTTTAGTTCTTCTATTGATGATTTCAATAATTCAAGTGCATGAAGGGTGCCATATCACTCATATCAGTCTACGCAGTAGGTAAAGCAGTCCGGCTGTATTATCGGCTCTGCCAGTTTTAAGATTACTGTGACACAAGAATGACAATAATAGTCACCAAAATTGGCAACATACCCTTAGACTGGACGACCGTTATTTTCACGTTGATTCGAGTAAGTATTCGATGATATGTCCTTCTTTTATTGAAATCATCATAATAGCACAGATAATAAACCAAGGATAATAGTAAATGAACGGACTTTAAAAAACATTTTACTTCATTTTAAATTATTTTCCCAAATTAGCTCACAAATAACAAAAATTGAGGTGTTGATTAACCCGATTTATAAATAACATGTTAATTCACAACACTAATTGTAGTCTTACGAACGCTGTCAGCTTATTTACGCTACCGGGGCACGCAGATCCAAAGATCAGCCATAATTTCTAGTTAAGTAATTATTTGTTGATGCCTGTTAATAAATTTTCTTTTTTTCGAAACACCTTTTAACAACACCTTCTTTCAACTGCAGTTAACAAAAAACCGTAAATTCCACTGATCTAATTTTTTACCAGATGATGTTGAGAGTGATAAAGAAGGGCCCATCAGTTACACCGCGATATACTGTAAAAATCTTTTAAAAGTGTCTAGCAATAATGTTAATGGCCCACTGTCGGGGCCTTGTCGCACAATAGGTATACATAATAGCCTACTAATGAGCCGTAATCTTTATTGCTAGACCCTTTTTAAAAGATTTTTACAGTACAGTATCATACATACATAAGAAAAAAGGCGGGTAGGTCCAGTTACCCCGAAATTTCTGGGTACCTAACTGGGACCTCTCGACGTTTTAAAAAAAAATATATGTATATGGAAAACCCTAGTTCTTTTTGAACTAACGATTCTACCATCTCGTTAATGTATACAAAACGTAAATTATCTGATGTAGAAAAGATATTTAAGAAGAAAGTATAAACTTAGTCAATGCCATGGCTTAAAGTTAGCATGTTGCAAAATTAAGTCCCAGTTACCTGACACCTCACCTTATAAAGTCCCGTCGCATATTAACGAAAGCGGGGGTTGTGTGTCTCAGGCTTTTTTTCTTGTGGTTTGTAAACGGGATTTCACATCCGTCAAAACTCCCGTCACTCACTGTAAGTGTCAATAAACAGTAACAATGGAGGTTGAAAGGGGCTTTGTTGTTAATTATTGTCCATGACAGGAATTTTGACAGAACTGAAATCCCGTTTACAAACCAACAGAAAAAACGCCTGAGACACACAATCCCCGCTTTCGTTAATATGCGACGGGACTTTAGCTATAAGTATAAAGTAACCTACCTGTACCTACATCTATCATTTCTGATTTGTAGGAGGCACCTCAAAACATTATAGCAAACCGTAATTATTAAAACTCTTTAAAATGAGGAAAACAATGTGAGATTATGGGGAATTCGACATTTTTCAAAGGCCCTGGTAGCGGTCGATCGACCGGGCTTTCTCAACCTTCGAGAAAAATTGACTGAGAATGGAGATTCTCGTGTCGCCGCTAGA
The DNA here is from genome assembly GCA_963924575.1 of Pycnomerus fuliginosus. Taxonomy (NCBI): domain Eukaryota; kingdom Metazoa; phylum Arthropoda; class Insecta; order Coleoptera; family Zopheridae; genus Pycnomerus; species Pycnomerus fuliginosus. The sequence goes on along the minus strand of OZ004619.1, from coordinate 25,349,681 downwards.
TGGAGGCACAAGGCATCTGTCACTTGGTACTGTCAACTGTCAATTTGATGTCAAATCATAAACGTCAGTGAAGTGCAAGAATAATTTTATTATTGATTTCTGCGTTATAACTGGAAAATATTTAGAATGACTGCGCCAATGGAACGAATACAAGCTCTGGACCATATCGAGAAGGATATTATAACCTGTTTACACAGTGCGGGTGAGTTCCATATATTTTTGTTGAGATCCATTTTTAACCTCGAAAATTTTCAGGACAAGTATTTGTGGAGTTGAGCAAGGAAAAGTCCAGCCTCAAACAGGCGGAGAATCACACACAAACTTTCTTGAAGACTTTGAGTGCAATCGAAAATAAGCTAACGGACCAAATAAATTACTTAACACAAGTCTCGACAGGGCAGCCACACGAAGGGTCGGGATATGCATCACAGAAGGTGTTGCAAATGGCTTGGCATAGATTGGAACATGCTAAAAGTAGGGTTGGTGAGCTGGATAGGTTAAAATTGAAGCATGTGCAAGGGAGGAGGGGCACTCAGCCCCAGAGTGCGAATGGGCAGATGGGGTTCAATACAGGGGTTCCACCAGGTTCAAGTTAATTAGTTGCACTGTTTTTTTGTGTTTATTAAAAAAACAAAGGTTTATGGCAGTTATTTCTGACAGCATTTCCCGTTTTGGCTGGATAGACCAGCTTTTTTCCTCTTCCACTTTTCCACTTCATTACGAATTCTGCCAACGTCAACAGCGTAGGTGCGGCAGCAACCCCCAACCCAGGTTACGCCCAAGTCTAGCCACTTCTGTACATAGGTGTCTACCGGCTCACATTTGTCACGATCAACCCACCTGTTAAAAAAAATAGCGTTAAACTGGGGTGTCCCAACGGTGCGGCAAAGTCCATTTATGTCCACGTCATTAATAATATCGAAAATCTGTGTACGCCAACCGTTAATGACTGAAAATGTGCATTATCTAAAATTACTATGAACTCACATGGGCGGCTCGTGTAGGGGGCAGCACGAAATTACATTTATGGATATATGGAATACCCCATATATCAATACATTTTTGGTTTCTTCGTGTCGTTCTGTGCAAATTTTGTCAGGTGGGTCCCATACTTAAATTCAATCGTTTTTGCGTTATTTAATGAAATGTGTAGAATTTGGCGAAAACAAAACTTCAGTTAGAAATTAATATTTTCGAAGCCTTGAAGTTTTTCTCTTCCGAACTGATGTCACATTCTAAAGAAAGGTCGGGACTACCTGATGACACACTCGGGTGTAAAATTTCATGCACAGAGCGTCCCCGGTAAAATTTCAAATTAACAGAAATTGAAAAGACAAAATCTCAAAAATTTCAAATGGAATGGCCTTGAAATTTTTGCGCCGTCTAATAGAGAATTAAATTCTAGGTTAAGTTTCTTAACAAATCCCTATACTTAAATGGCATCCTTTACAAGTTACTTAGAATTTTCGGGTTTATAGCTTAATCCGTCTGGAGTTAATAACCACCTTTAATTCAAATATCGATCTTATTGTCACTATCGCGGTTAGAAATGATTTTGTTAATTGACTTTGATGTTGAAAGCATTTTTGTTGACTTTAGGAAATAGTGCCGAATTAATCACTGTTTTTCCCTATTGCAAATTGCTTGACCCGGTTTTTGATAAAAATATTTTGCAAACATCAGTTAACCGTGGGGGGGATTTCACAGTCGGCAGTGGTGTACAAATTTTCGGCAGTGTTAGTAGGAAATGTTAGGCAGTGGTTGCAAAAATTGAACAAATTCGACAGTGGCCTATGAATTTTTAGGCTGTCTGGGGACTTCACAGTCGGCAGTGGTGTACAAATTTACGGCAGTGGTGTACAAATTTTTGGGGTGTGACATGCCCCCCAGTTAACCGTATTATTTTTAATTATACGTTGTTATACACCGTAGAGTTTATAGTTGTAAAGACATTCACTTGTTCTGTTACTCTTATCAATAACTCGGAAACGAATAAAACCATAACACAGACCTAAAACTGGTGAAAAACCTGCTATTTAGGTATAGGTATTTGTTAAGAAAATCGACCTAGAATTTACTTCTCTATTAGCGGGAGAAAAAAATTCAAGGTCATTCCATTTGATTTAGAAATTTTGTCTTTAATTTCCGTTAATTTGAAAATTTACGCTGTGAATGAAATTCGATATTAAAGTGTGTCATCAGGTAGCCCTGACTTTTCTTTAGGATGTGCCATAAATTAGGAAGAGAAAAACTTCAAGACTTCGAAAATAATAATTTTTAACTGAAGTCTTGTTTTTGCCTTCTACACATTTTATTAAAGAACTCAAAAACGATTGAATTTAAGTATGGGGCACACACCTGACAAAAGTTGCACAGAATGACACGTAGAAACCTAAAATGTATTGATATACAGGCTGTCCCGTAATTAGGCTGCAATATTTTACCAGTGCGTTCTACGATCAAAATTAGGACTAAAATTTTTGTAAACATTTTTCGAAAAATCCATCCTAAGGGAGCTAGGGCCCCTCGAAGGGGGTAAAAAAAATAGTTATTTCTGAGGAACGGCTTACGATAGGGTGACGAAATTTTGAACTTTGTCGTAGATTCTTGTGCTGGACAAGATTAATGTAATGGTTTTTGGCAAAAGCTTCAGGGACGTGCGCGAGTGGAGGGGTCGCGGACATTTTCGTATCGAACTTTTTTGTACGACGCCTTGGTCAATTGTGAGCACAAATTAAAATTCCCCGTACATTTTTACGTAAAAAAGGTGCTCTAATTGAAACTCGATAGCTCAAGCTGAAAGTTCAATTTCGTGGTATAAAAGTGGGTAAAAGTGGTAAAAGTGGCACTCAAAATACCTAAAATTATCAGATGCTGCGTGATCAGCAAAAAACAAACAAGTTTAACCTACTTGCATCTCATTTGCTTGAAATTCCAAAGAAAATCGCAAAAAATGGATTTTCCATACTCTATCCCATCTATTTTGCACATTTTCGGCGTGGAAAAAGAACTTCAAATCGATTTTCCTCAAAAACGGCCTGAGCTATCGAGTTTCAACTAGAGCACCTTTTTTACGTAAAAATGTACAAGGAATTCAAATTTGTGTTCATAATTGACCCAAGGTGTCATACAAAAAAATTCGATAAAAAAATGTCCGCGGCCCCTCCATTCACGCACGTCCCTGAAACTTTAGCTTTAGCCAAAAGCCATTACATCAGTCTTGTTCAGCATAAAAATCTACGACAAAGTTCAAAATTTCGTGACCCTATCGTAAGCTGTTCCTCAAAAATTGAAGAAATAACTATTTTTTACTCCCTTTAGGGGGCCCTAGCTCCCTTAGGATGGATTTTTCGAACAATGTTTATTCAACTTTTAGTCCTAATTTTGATCGTAGAACGCACTGGTAAAATATTGCGGCACACCCTGTATTTTCGATATTATTAATGACGTGGACATAAATGGACTTTGTCGTACCGTTGGGACACCCTGTATGTCGAACATTACAACATGTACATAACCCCCCGGGGACCTAAAAATGAGGGGCCCCAGTAGTAATAATGATATTAATAATAATGTTTCATTTCTATAAAAGGTTTAAAGCCTCAGGGAACACTTATACAGGGAGTTCCCTAAGTACATTGCCAAATTTCAGGGGGTGATTTCTGAAATCTTTCTAAGACAAAACCTTGCTATGGACATAATGTTCTAAAGTGCTCAGTTTCCAAAATATACAGATCGTGCAAATTTAAAAAAAGGAAAAATATTAGGTATTGCTAATATGCGTTAAGATATTTTGCTGAAACTTACTATACGTTTCTACCGCATAAAGACGTAAAATGAAAATTTTGTGTCAGTTCCAGTAGCGTAGGTGTAGGAAGGTGTCGGAAGTAACGCGTTATAAGTAACGTTATAAGTAACGCGTTACCGGTATCTTAACGTTAACGCGTTAGCGATTTTTGGAATAACGAGTAACGAGATTCGCGTTACTTTTTTCGTTACCACAAAATAGAATCGGACTTGGTTATTCCTACTTTGCTTTAATTAACGGCTTTTAGTTCTTGGAATTTTTTATAGGTCTTAAACCTGATTCACAACCACTTTACGTACGTGACATAACAAAGTTTAACAATCGTCAACAATAGCGAGAAAAGTCATGAATAATAAATTGTTAACCATTGTTAAAGTTTGTTACGTTACGTACGTAAAGTGGTTGTGAATAAGCTCTTAAACTTCATTCACAACCACTTTACGTACGTGACATAACAAAGTTTAACAGTGGTCAACAATAGCGAGAAAAGTCAGAAGCCCTCATGAATAATTGTTGACCATTGTTAAAGTTTGTTACGTTACGTACGTAAAGTGGTTGTGAATAAGCTCTTATTCGCAAACAGGATGCGAACTCATCAAATGATTAGACAGGTAGTTTTGAGGGGGTAAGAGGGTGATAGCTGATTATTAAATATCCGCTTGGAATTAATATTGGATTTAAATTAACTGTACCTATTTTGTATCAATGACCTAGACCTAATTCTTTCGAGTTTGTTAGTTAGTAAGCTGGAAGACAAAAAAATACTTAAACACTACAAACTAATTCTGTTTTCCGAGTGTTTTGGAATAGGTTATCCGTAGAACGGCTTACCCCAACTCCACTTTATAACTCTCCCCACTGTTCGGATAGACAATTAACGGAATCGGCTTTTTCCTATCTTTGTTAATGCCTGTGAGGAAGGATTCGACCAAGCGCGGAGCTAAACAATTAATACCCACAGCCACAAGTTGTTTAGGATTAAGATCATAACAGTGTCTTGCAAGTTCCAGGAAATTTTCTCCGTTGGCTAACGATTTTCCATCTTGCTGTAACGATAAATAAGCATTCCCAAATCAAAATTGAGGGACTCACGCTAACACTAAATGCTAGCCAAGCTTTTGCATTTGGAAATTCCGTTTTCAACAATTCCACCAACATTTCGGCTTCTGGTTTGCAAGGAATCGTTTCAATTCCCAATATATCTGCACCGGCCTCCAGCAGAGCTCTCATCCTCGGTATATGCCATTCCCTTATTTTAGAAACTGGAGTTGATTTAATGTAGGATCCTGTGTATTCTGATCCGTCATGTAAAGAAGCACCATAAGGACCCACCGCTCCCACTATCAGTGGAGTTTCTGTAAATCAACTGTATTCGGTAAGGTTCGTTTGAAAGTTCGAGTTAATTCAGAAAATGTGACTCACCCGAATTGGGACACTCTTCCTTGTAGCGTTCAACGGCAGTTCGGGCCAATTCGACCGATTCTTTGATTAGTTCGTAGCTTTCTTGTTCAGTCATGTTGAGATGTTCAACGAATCCTCCGATGCTCGCTTGGTACGAATTTGTCATGATAAGGTCGGCACCAGCTGTCAATTTTTCGTTAAAAACTATCAGCGCCTGGTTTGCATTTACCTCTCAGGAAGTCAAGGTGAGCATCGATCACAGCCTCTTTGTTTGTGTGAAGAAATCTGGCGCTCCATAGCACGTCGCCGTCGATCTGTTCACTTACGTGGCAGCTGAGTTGAGTAGCAAATCCTCCATCTAATATCATTATGTCTTTGTAGCAAGATTCTTCTTCATCACTCTCTACGTTCTTTTGGCATGATGTCTCTCTTGAGGTTCCAGCTCCGGGTGGTGCCATTAAGCTAGAAGACAATAATCAACGAATTAATCTAAGGGATGGCTTAATCTGAATATTTAGGTAGGTAAAAGAAAAAAATGTATTCAAGATCAAGTAGGTACGTAGCCAAGAAAACGATTAAATGACTCGTGCAAACTGCGATAAAATACAATAATCACTCTTTAGTCCATCCAGTCATAATAGATAAAAATCCATATGAACTTCTGAAAAATTATCAGAGGGCTGAATTTTTGTACACACGTTCCTTTGATAGTCCTAAATGAAATGCTAAAAGTCCCCTAGACTCCGAGTTATGCCACCAAGAAGTGTTAAAATGCTTTTCAACAAATACCTCCTAAAATATTGGCTTCTGGACAAAAGAGTCGACGGTGTGGTGAATTACCATTTCCGTGCTAACTCAACTACCTCACGAAAAACAAAGATTCACCGCTGGGGAGGTTCCAGCCGCTTCTCTGCTGCTCATTTTTTCTACAATATCACTGAAAAATGGAATTTGGCGCTTTTGTTTTGACAATGTAAGTTTTCTGAGGACCGGAGGACCTATCACCTTGAAATTTAGAGATATTCTTTCAAAAAGACCAAGATTATTGGTCTTGAGCGGTCAATCTTGGTCTCGGTCTTGACTTATGTGAAAGCATCTTGGTCTTGGAATTCGAGACCAAGAAGACCAAGACCAAAACTAGTCTCGGTGTTGTGCGAAACCCTATTTTCGAGGGATGCGATGTTTCACTAATTTTAACGACTGGCTGTCGAAAATGTGGTCGTTTAGCAAAATTCGGATTGTCAGGGGGTAGTTTCCGGGGGTTGCGGAAACCAAATTTGTCTTTTTTAACTTTGCGGACGTGATAAAATTAAGTCGACCCTGACGATTTAGGAAAAAGAAGAGTAGAAGAAATTTAAGTGATTCGCATGAACCCTGGCATAAAATTACGGAGTTCGGTAGATTTCGGTCAACCATTGAAGAAAAGTCTTATTGTGAGCCTTCAACCTAAAAGCAAACCCTTAGGCTACAAACAACCCCTAACATTTAGCAAGCGGAGTAACAGTTATTTGTTTAACTAAGCAAAAATATGATAAGATTTTCTTCCGCAGCAAGTATTTCTCTTGACGTTTCCACATCGTGCTGATGTGTGGTGATGTGAATGCTTGTGCTTGTTGATTGTTGAGAGGTTGCTATGTACAAATCAATAAGTAATCATGGTAAGCAACCACCTTTAATGCCCAAGGCAGTAAATGTGGAATTTTACAGGCACCAAACTTCCAGTAAAATCGTATTTTTTTAATAACAAACGGTGAAAAATACACTTTAGTTAGTTTTTTGGGGCATTTTTGTGATTTTTCGGTATGTAATTAAAAATCATTTCAATCCATTTGTAACCCATATGCAATTTTTCCACCCCTTTCACGATATGTGTACCTTCAAAAGCCAAATTTATGCAGACCACTTATTTTTCATTTTATTTCGGTAGTTACCACAGTTAATTTACACCCCTCTTGACTTATCATCCCCCTTCACAATTTTTCAACCCCCGAGCGTTAATTTGGTATTCCGAAAAAATGATAGGAAATTACCAATATGTATTTAGGAAGGAAAAGTCAACAATAGACGCCATACACGTACTAAGGCAAATAATGGAAAAAACGTACGAACATAATATTGACACGCACATTTTGTTTGTTGACTTTAAACAAGCCTTTGATACATTGAGAAGAAGGAAGATGTTGGAAGACCTACGAAATAGCGAAATACCCGAAAAATTAATTAGAATAATAGAGATGACAATGAGGGACACAAGCAATTGTTAATACAGGAAAGGAAATGACAGAAAAAATTCATGTAAAGAAAGGCGTAAGGCAAGGCGACGCTCTGTCAGCGGTATTATTTATAACATCGTTAGATCGCATTATTAAAAAGGTAACAAATGGAGGGACAATAAATAAAAATGCAATTCAAATAATAGCGTCTGCAGACGACGTAACAATTGTAGCACGAGACAAAAGGAATCTACGAAAAATCATTTCAATCCATTTTTAACCCATATGCAATTTTTCAACCCCTTTCACGATTAGTAGTCCAAAAGCTGTAAGGTTATATGGCAGCAATAAAATTTGTAAATAATCCTAATAGCTCATTACCTGGGGTTTTTCCCGCACTGCACGTTTGGTAGCTTCGCAGGACCGGCTTCAAAATCTCTTTCCCCAATGAAATAAAATTAACACCAGATAAATAAATTAATTTAATTAATAATTTATTAAGACTATACCTACAATTAATACATCAAATAATTACGGAAATAGAACAAGATATGCGCTGGAATCGTATAAGTATAATCTGGTTTGTTTACATTATCATCACTGCTGGCCCATTGTTCCCTCAAATAGCTTTCAGACAATGCAAAATTTTTATGAGGGCCATATAACCTTACAGGATTTGGACTACTATACCTTCAAAAGCTAAATTTATGCAGACCACTTATTTTTCGTGTTATTTCGGTAGTTACCACAGTTAATTTGCACCCCCCTTGACTTATCATCCTCCCTCACAATTTTTCAACCCCCGAGCGTTAATTTGGAAAAGTTCACGCAATTTTATCTTTTTTCGGTAAGAAATTTTACTTATTTTTGTTGAACACCTTTTCACAATATTTTTTTGTTAATTTTCTACTGTAAATACTTTCAATGACCATCTCAGGTTTTTAAGGTCCCAATTCAGTTTTTTAATAGGTAAGGTAGGTAGGTGTGTAGGTATCTATGTACAACCTACTGCAAAACATCCGTGCGTCTGCAGAGGCACTGTACTACTAGGTGCAGACTGCAGATTGATAAAATATGATGCACCCGATTCCATCAGTAAACCCAGCAACCTCTACATACCATACCCATCAATGTGATAAACAGATATATGGCACATTCATATTAGCTTTGATGTATTTTAGATAGGTATATAGGTACATCGTTCGGTGGTTTTAATTAAAAGAGAAATCACAATTAACCTCATCATTTGAAGGATGTGTACTTAAAGGATGTGGTGTATTTCGATTTCGGAGTCACTTAATGACAATATAACATAATTTTGAATTCAAATGGCGGTTCAATGTTTGCAGATAAATCAAAGCGAAGTCATTTCAAGGTTGAGGACAAGACCTTCATTTTGTAATGGACCGTCAACGTGTGTTTACATTTTGGTGTTAAAACATAGTCGATCTCGCCTACTATTATCACTATACAGGGGTGTCCCGTTCCAGAGTGCAATAATTTCAGCCACAGATTCCTTGCATGCAAATAAAACACCCGCATTTTTTGTTTCGCTAGATGGGCCCCCGTTTCGCAAGTAGGGCTCCTCAAAAGTGAGCCCCTAACATTGAAAATCAGTTCCCACGTTTTAACTATTCAACAGGTTTTGCTGAAATTTTCCACGAGAACATTACGAACGATGAAGATTTTAATAATGTAGCTGATGATATTGTGGTGGCCAGCAAAGGCGCCCCCTGGGGCGCCTTGAACATGTTCGGTCCAATCTTTTTGTTAACGTAATTAAATTTCCTATTTAATTACACATGCACCATCCGATACAGTTTTGTGGAAATTCAAGAATCCGTTATGTTCAGGCCATTACTAAAAAATATTCTTAATTGTCATGGCAAAGCTGCATCCCTAACGTAAACTCTTACTTTTAAAAATTAAATCAAAGTACTGCGAAATTCATTTTGCATTGAAACAGAACCAATAAGTTGCCTGGTTATTGACGTCTTTTGCTATTGGTTCTGCACCGAGAGTGAAGCGCGTGACGTATATTATTTAACAATCAGGATTGGCAAAGCAATCGCGCTTACAAGGTGACTGGATCTCAACATTCTACGTCACTATCCCCGCCTACTCGCGTGCGTTTGATCAGGCTCCGATTTTTTCAAACTTTCAACATTTTTTTAGAGGTCTACTAATGGGAATATTCCAAAATCAAAAAATACGGGTATTTTTATTTTTAATGTAGAATCTAGATTGATATTCACTAATAAAAAAAAATCGCTGTAGAGGCCCATTTAGAAATAGAAACTACGCGACCTCTCCGAGTAAAATTAAGGACAGACTTATCAATATAGCTATATGGCACGGTTAACGCAAGGGCTTTGTGAAAATTTCATATTACTGTTAGTTTTGCACTGTGGTCTGGTGGTTTGTTTGTTTCGAACCAAAATGTGATCTTTTGTTATTTTAATATAGTTTATTTAATTTATTATTTAAGAAAATGGAAAAAATTACTTGCCCATTGCAGGAATGCAAAAATGGCAGTAACAAGACAGCAATTTGAAACTTTAACAAAGCCCTGGCATTAATCGCGCCATAGCTATCTTGATAATTATGTCAATAACCACATCAGTATTTCGTGTATGGCTCCATATTCCTTAATTTTTTACTCGGAAATCGTGCATTTTACAGAAAAAGTGCAAGAGGCAGCGTAGTTTATAAATGCAATGGTCTATCGGATGGTGTAACATTAAACAGGAAATGTAGTTACGTTAACAAAAAGACTGGGCCAAAAATGCTGAAGGCGCCTCAGGGAGCACTACGAAATCATCAGCTATATTATTAAAAATCTTCATCGTTCGTATAATGGTCTCGTGGAAAATTTCAGCAAAATCGGTTGAATGGTTAAAACGTGGGAATTAATTTTCGATTTTTGGGGCTCACTTTTGAGGCCCTAGTGGCGGAACGGGGGACCTATCTAGCGAAACAAAAAAATAAGGGTCTTGGCTGAAATTATTCTACTCTGAGACGGGACATCCTGTATATGCAATACATTATTATACCCTTCCACGTTGTGTTGATAAGTACTTGTTCCTAGTCCATAATAATGTTGATAATAATTATCGCTAGTATGATTGCGGTTGCTATGGTCACACACAAGATTGCCGCCATCAGACGTGTTCAAAAATACTAATAGTCGGCGAGGCGGCGATAGTTTGGCCTGGGACCACGTCCCAAGTATGACGAAAAAAAAAGTATCATTGATGATGATTTAAATTATTAACGCTGAAGTTATTTATACAGTGTGTCTCATTTTAACTGGAACCACACAAATATTTCGGTTAATGTAAACCGAATCAATGCGTTCTTTTTTCTGCATGTAGAGCTACAAAATCTGCACCTGTGTAATACTCAACTTTTTTTATAAACCGAAACCCCAGCCTACTGCGATTTAATAAAGAGGCCAAAAATGACGAAATCGTATTAGGCATTTTTTTATCGAAAAATTTTATAAAGAAAAGTTGCTCAAGATCACTCCAAATGGCTAAATCCGAAGTTTCAGGAAAAAATAAAAATGTTGAATTTCTTGAGAAAGAATCACAAAATAACGAAAAGTTCAATATTTTTGCAACATAACGGGTGATGTGAAATAAAAAAACAATGGAAGCGCATATGTTTGCTGTTTGTGGCACATTGCAACAGATTAGTTGGGGTGTCCCTTGAAATTGTTAAGAAAAACGAAAATCTTACACTATCTTAATAATTTCAACTTTTTCTGCGATTGTTAAGTTTTATCCATCCATAGCCGATAGCAAATGTCAAATCAATTCATTTCAATTGTTTTTTTATTTCACAGCACCCATTATGTTGCAAAAATATTGAACTTTTCGTTATTTTGTGATTCTTCCTCAAGAAATTCAACATTTTTATTTCTTCCTGAAACTTCGGATTTAGCCATTTGGAGCGATCCTGAGCAACTTTTCTTTATAAAATGCCTAATACGATTTCGTCATTTTTGGCCTCTTTATTAAATCGCAGTAGGCTGGGGTTTCGGTTTATAAAAAAAGTTGAGTATTACATAGGTGCAGATTTTGTAGCTCTACATGCAGAAAAAAAACGCATTGATTAGGTTAAAATTAACTGAAATATTTGGGTGGTTCCAGTTAAAATGAGACACACTGTATGAATAACGGACACCTTATTGAAGTGTTCAAAGAAACCAGTCCGCCACTTTGCCCGAGGGACAATACGTGTCTGCAAGCCACATTTTCAAAATATTTTCAGAAAGAAATTGTCCAACTATTTCTGGTATTTCTTTCGGGAAATATTTAGGAAATGTGACTGAAAAACACATTTTGTCGCTCTAGGAAAGTGTCAGATCGGTTTCTTTGGAGTCCCCAATTTATATAAAAAATTTAAGTGTTAATGATTTCAGTCAATACTGTTTGTATTTTTGACCTATTTGAGGTCCTCTTGTGGGGCCTTGACCCGGGGCTAAAGTGGAAAAGAATGTTAATGGAATCAGCCGAATATTTCTGTCGCTGATGTCTCCCCGTCTATAACTATTTTGCCCCTTTGCTCATGACTTCAAACATGTAAGTAATGAGGAGCTAAAGTTATGCATCTCAACATCCCCGAGTCAAGTTAACGTTTGAGTCGGATGTGTAATCAAGGACTGCCTAATTTAATTATTCCACCTTGTACGGTCTAATAATTAAACGATAACGTCTTTTAAGACGGATGGCGTAATACCGCTACTAGTCTAGTCGCGAGCAAATTACAGTGCTTGCTTATTACAGAAAATTAAAATTTCATGAGTAGTTTTAGTACTGATGCATATTCCGGAGGCACTTTAGCTCCTGAGTATTCCCTCGCTCGTTTCCTCGGTCTGAACGATAGCTTCAGATATCGGGCTGAAACTTGGTACGCAGCTTTGTTGCCAGAAAAGTAAGGTGGGGATTGATTTTATGCCATATCGGACCAAGGGGGTGGGAGTTAGGGGTAAAAAACCGAAATACTATTAATTTGAAACCCGACGTACACACATATTTCAATAAAATCTGGCGGGGGATGCTTTTTACGCCAAAAAGGCGCTAAGTGTAAATACATTTCTAGATACTTGATAAGATAAGAAAAATTGATGTTCATCGGTCAAGTTTCATAGTTGATGTACCTAAAGGCACTTGGCGTTTGCGGATTAGCAAGAAAGTTGACTGGGTTCCCCAGAAGGCCAACACGAACCCCCGTTCCAAATTTCATTAAAATTCGTTCGGTGGTTTTTTCAAGAAATCTTGCTCACATACGTACACAGTACACACACAAACATTTTCTAAAACGCCGTGGCTAGAGTAACGTTAGACGGGATCCATTGGAGTAACGTCGGATTGAAGTGACGTCATACGATGACGATGGCGGTTAACGTTACCGCGTTGGTCCCGTCGGTGTTGATTGTTTTCGAAGAGTTGTTTTGTTTCTTAACCTCAAATTGTTGCCGATAGAATCATAAAAACATTTCTTGTATTTCTCTTTTTCTTATAGCCGGTATGTCTAACTCGGCTAATAGCTATAATATCACCAACCTAGTACGTAGTAGTTATGTACATAATGTATGACAAGGACGGAATTTTTTCCAAGATTACGTATAAATCGGAATCGGCATAATTTTTTTGCTTCACCTCGCCGTACGAGGAAAACAGCCCCAACCCGACCCGACCTCGGGATTTTTTGACCGAGTTGCCCGTCCCCGTACTGTGGTCGTGCACTGAGAAAAATCAAGCAATTAGAATGTCATACTAAGATTTGTATGTTTGTGGCAAAAAGAAATTTAGTTTTAATAATTAAATGGCGTATGACTGTAATTAAACGAAATATCTACCGCAGTAAAATAAATTTTTTTGAGGAACTATTAGAATTGTAATGTTGTTATGAGTAAATTTTTAATGATGGCAGAGCTCGTGAATGCTCCTGTTGCTGTCTAGGTTTTTTTGGAAAATTTTTGTTATGGCAACTAAACGTTTATTTGCGGCCACAGCCTAAATTGTTTCCAGGGCTTGTTTTGTCTCCTGAGACAGTGGTCTAAATGTCAGAATCGGATATCATCGACAACGGTTTGGGTTGGGGTAGTTATAAGTTGTTGGCAATGTGCTAATGAACACGCGGTCTCGCGGTCAGAGTTCAATACCACTGGGGGTGTGTGTGTAGTTGTGTACAGGTGTTATTGTGCGGTGTGTCTTGAAGAAAACCTGATTCCTTAGCTTTAATTTAAGATCACGTTTATCAGAAACGGTTAAGAAATAGCCGATCGACTTATACCCAAAAATATTTTGTCCGGTTTTTTTGGTACACCCGATATTACCATACATAATTTGTATTATTGTATTTTTGCCAATAATGTATTATTGATTGTATTTTTGGTTGCAAGTTTGGTCCATTTTTTCAAAGAGGATCTGATGTTTGATTACACGAGGTAGTTTGTTGTTTGAGCGTCTTTCGATCAATTTACAGTGTGACTCAAAAGCTGTTATTTTTCTTTGACCCAAACGTTTTTTCGTTTTCCAGGCAACTGTTTTGTATTTTGTGTTGATTTCTTTTATAGCTGAAGATGGAGTAACACTCCGAAACGCGTCCTAAACAGTACCTCGTGTAATATTGTATTTTTTCTGTTTAATCATCTATATACATATTGCGAATAATGTATTATTGTATTTTTCCTGTTTAATCATCTACATAATTACCAATAATGTATTAGGTATATTGTATGTTTCCTGTTTAATCATATAAGAATGTGCCTAATATGTATTTTTAATAATCACATCCCTACCTACATAGGGGTGTAATAAATTATTTTTAGAAAATCATGGTTTGAATTTTAGTAGGAAAATCGGCATATTGCTCCTAATAGATTCTTCTATTTGCTATTAATACGAAAGAACTGCTGTGGCCAGAGTTTCTTATTGCTACTGCAAAAGATACGTATTTTAAAGGTTACTAAGCCAATGTTGTTGGCAGTAATAGAACCGTTTATTAGGATCTAAGTAACTGGTCATTTAGGACAATAAATTTTTATATGTGCTGTTAATAACGAGAACTGTTCAACGCCAGGATTCCCAATTTAGTCGCCCCAACAAAACGGCGTTGCCGTCCCGTATTTTAATATAACTTTCTAATAACTGCTATTAGAATTTACGTAAATTTTTTCTCAGTGTGTAAAACCGGCAGTGTGGACACTCGGCAGGACGAACGTCCAAAAATCGGCCACCGATGCGACATATTCTTCTAACGAACTTAAATAATGCTAGTAGGTATCTGTGGTGGGTGCCAGTCGGTCAAAAAATCGCGAGGTCTGGAAGGGGCTTTTTAGTCACACACTGTAAACTTCGTAAGACTCCTTTGCGGCGCCTCCCCCGTAAAAATTTGAGGTTACCGCCCCTAGCAACAATCGGCAACAATTAGAGATTAAGAAACAAAACAACTTATCGAAAACATTCAACATCGACGGGACTTACACGGTAACGTTAACCGCCGACGTCATCATATGACGTCACTTCAATCCGACGTTACTCCGGTGGATCCCGTCTAACGTTACTCTAGCCACGGCGTTTCTAAAAACCACTTTTTCGTGATCCTGGGACCTCGAAACGTAAAGATTTGGTGTTATCTCAATTTCGAATTTTGGAGCAGTTATGGGGAGGTTAATAAAAGCCAGCGCCTAGAAACCCTGGGGATTTTTTATTAATTGGGTATCCCTCGATTTGTTCGTTGCAAATTCTAGTTTATAAAATATAGAAATTCTGTAATCCTCCCTTATCATCATTGTTCTCACGTTGCTCCCTGCCAACGCCACAACAACAACAACAACAACACCATTAATGAGGTCTGGACTCGGAATGTTTTGATTTGTTGGCTTAAATAAAGCATTGTATTACCTATGTATTTGAAAATTACATGAACCATGAATTCAGAGTTTAGTAAATTAGTCTTAACACGGTCATATCATTGCAAAGATCAGTCTGTTGAATTTTTATTTTTTCTGTCTGTGCCCCGTGCGGTAAAATGTTTAAAAATAAATTCAAATCTGGAACAGAGAAACGAAAAATTCGTCAGGAAAAAAATCGGAAAACCGCCCAGGGTAAAGAAGATATCACCAAGTTTTTTCCAGTTCACATTGGCACAAGGTAAGCGATCAGTCCAGTTATATTAGAAAAAAATGTGGAAATAATTAGAAGACAATGGTTTTTTGCTTTGAAGTGTTCTACTTTATGTACTGTTTAACATACTAAAAGTCCTGACAAATCCTGCGTGTGCGTTAGCCGCAATCTTCAAATTCTGAAGTGAGGCGAACGGGTGCTTTGCAGCCGGAGCTACAATTAAATGAGAGAACATAATATAATTAAATATGACTTGATTACACAAGGTAGTTTCACAGTCTCGTTCTACAAAATTTACTTACTGTTTAGGACGCGTTTCGGAGTGTTACTCACTCCATCTTCAGCTATAAAAGAAATTAACACAAAATACAAAACAGTTGCCTTTCTTCAATGTTTGAGCGTCTTTCGATGAATTTACAGTGTGACCCAAAAGCTGTTATTTTTCTTTGACCCAAACGTTTTTTCATTTTCCAGGCAACTGTTTTGTATTTTGTGTTAATTTCTTTTATAGCTGAAGATGGAGTAACACTCCGAAACGCGTCCTAAACAGTAAGTAAATTTTGTGGAACGAGACTGTGAAACTACCTAGTGTAATCAAACATCAGTTCCTCTTTGAAAAATGGACCAAGCTTTCAACTAAATATGACTTGTATAGTTTTTCTTACTTTCTTCATTATTTCCATTTTCACAGTTTATTCCTCGTGCGTCAACCTCTTCATCGTCATCTTCTTGATGCTGCACATCTAACCATACGGCAGTCACATTTCAGAATACCGACACGTTATTCACCAATGGCCATGAGCAAAATGACTTATGAAAACTACAGTTTCCAGTAACGATTGTTAAGGGGGTATTAGTTTTCAAGAAAACCCTATCTAAGCAGGTATAAATTTCAATATTTATGGTAAATTAATGACTCAGTCTGGCAAAATATTACGCCAAATCATTCAAATAGGTACCTGTTTAATCAAAAACAGAGGCGGCCTCTGGTGGGCATTCCGCAGTAAAGACGGCCATCTTGGAAGTAGCGTTTATTTTGACGCGCATGAGGGTTTACATGTTATTCTTACAGGAGATGGCGGATTTCTATTTTGAAATTTCGCTGTTAATGGTTGAATGATTTCTAAAGTGCAGTTCGTGTTTGATGATATTAGCTTTGTTATTAGTTTACTTTTTTTAACTGGCTGCTATGGTTTGGGCTTTTAGTTATTTATTCAAATGGACATCGGGTATCACTTTATGAAACCATCAGTAGCACGATTTTATTTAGGGGTGTTTAGTTTAGATCCACTCACAGCGAGAACGTTGATTGTTCTCACAAATATTATCATCGCATCGCTATGGAAGGCCGGTTCGTGTATGTTCAGCATTTATTTCTATTGTTATACAGGATACACTGAAATATTCTCAAATGTTATGCCATCTGTTAACCTGTAAAAGATTTACCTCTCATAATTCCGTGTGCTTTTTAATATGGTTAATTCATTTAACCATCCAAAACAAGTTTTAGAAAAATTTATTGTCGGCATTAGAAAGGTCTTCAAATTCTTGTTTTAAATAAATAATAATAAAAAAAAAACACTAAAAACACAGTCCAAACTATTGGATCGATGTGGCCGAAATTTGGTACCATGACCCGTTGAAGAGCTGAGAGGCTTTTGGAAGCAAGTGGTCCACGAGAAGGGCCATTTAGGGCAGGCATAGCAACTTTAAAATTTTAACTACAAGGTCTCATTTTTTATAAAATTAGATTATTAAATTCTGGTTCTAAAAATTATTCACACTTCGTACCTACCATTTCGGTGGAAAATAATGAAAATTCACATTCTCGCTTAAAACTTTTGCGGACTAACGGAGAATGACAGTAAATATGGCAAAATATTAACCTTAAATGTCGGTATTTGTCAGAAAGTGTAAAATTAAATTAGTCACAGTGACTAATTTTCCTATTCAATTGGCTGCCACCTACACGGAAATCAAAGACCCACGCGATGGGGAGGTTACAGCCGCTTCCCTGCTGCCTTTTTTTGGAGGCAATCGATTCAGGGAAAACACTGATCGCAGGACAAGTTAACAACACATCTCATGGCGGAGAATTTTCTTAGGCTTGAATTCTAATTGATGCCGTAAAAATCTACGGTACCATAAAATAGTTGGGCACGTAACTTTAAGATGTCGCTGGCGGTCAAAAAAAGTAGATTTCTTTCTCTTGTTCTTGTTTCTCCTTCTACTTGTTTTGAACGCCAGCGACATCTTAAAGTTACGCGCCTAACTTTTTTATGGTACCGTAAATTTTTACGGCATCAATAGCTTTCTTTTTGTATACAGGTGTAGGCGATATTTTTGGGAATAAGTAAAAAGTCGTAAAACGCAGACATAAGAGGGCGATGTAAATATTTCCAGGGCAGTCTGGAGTGGGTCATTGAGCTGTGAGCTTGCGATAGTTTATTGTGCATATGATGTTTAGATATCTACCAATGCTTGATGAGTAAAATACAGGTACTATTATTCTCCGACCGTGGATACTTGAGGTACCTATCTACCCGTAACCGAGATGTTGGCTATTGTCTTAGCCGGGAGGTTATCTACTGGTAAGCTTACGACACTTGATGAATAAAGTGTGACACTATTTGTGAGATGTATTAGATATTGCAATTGCAAGTGAGTTGATGAAAGCGCACCTGGCAGCTCAGCTGCAATAAGGGTACTGAGTACTAAGTAGGGTGGTCTGATCAACCAGCCCTACGGTAGGGGCCCCTGTATTTGTTGATGTTGTGATATGCACATTCAGACGAGTAGTACTGGCACGGTACTGTTTATAATAATTGTTATGTATTGTCTACTGTTATACTGTTGCACACCTCGAGAGAGGACCTTGATTATCCTAAGATTGGCTAGGATGAGGGGTGAGGTGCGTCAAGGGTGCTTCAGGAAATGCCGTGCTATTGAGCCGGGACTGGCAGGGGTCAACCCTCCTGTTACAGGTCAACGTTGGAGCACCGCCTTGGAACCAGCCGAGAGGATCGACAGGGTGCCCGCACCCCCGTAAGTTCAAACATCTGGTGACGTATCTATAACTAATATGATATTATTCTATTTCATGTCTTGTTGTTGATTTATTGAATGACCACTCGAGCGCCTGAGACACAATCCTACCTTTACTTGAAATCATCTGCCTCAACACCTCACGTAATTTGAAGACAACACAATATAGATAAGAATACATTTATAAGTAATAATTAAAGGTATAATTTGATTAAATGTTGTCTGTTTTTATTTATTTCCCACACAGGGTGCAACAGAATTTTGTGCAAAAAATTCGGCAGATGATTTGGGGGGTCAAAATAAGAGTAAGAGTAACGTTTTGCGTTGAAATGCTTCATAAGGGAGCTACGCACCCTTCGTATAGTTATTAAAATTAGTTTTTTGAGTTTTATAAACCGGTAATTACGATTTTGATAATATTTTGTGAAAATTCCCCCCCTCCCCCCAAGAAAACCCGAACATTTCTGTAAATGCCATTCAATTGACAGCTGTCAAAAATATAAAAGTTCCAAGTTTCATGATATTAATTTTTCTTTAAATTGACAATTTTCAGATTTTTTGTGATAACTAAGGAACGAATCAAAATATCGGGAAATTCTATTCAGATTCTTAATCGCCAAGAAATAGCGCAATTTTCTTTAATTTAACCGACCCCGAAAAATTACCCATCCTGTATAGGTGTATTTTTTTTAAATTTGGGCAATGATCTTAACATGTTAATTGGAGAAAGCTTGTTTAGGTACTACTTAGCATTGAATTCAGATCATTCTTTTTGGTAATAATGTAAATTTATTGGCATTGCGAATACCTAGTATAGTAGGTAGGTAGTGTATAAGTACCTAATATTGTTGTTCTTTATAATGGTTGAGTAAAAACTTTTCCGATTTAGTAGCCCTTGCCTTGAGAAACGTAGGGTGTAGATTGTTTAAATTATCATTCCAAGCGAAATCTGACAGTGACGATACCAGGTAATTTCCGCAGTCGACGCCCTACATCTCTCACGTCAAGGTTCGGAAGAGTTTTAATCACTCTGTAGAATTTTGTAATGTAATGAAATGAGGAACACTAATAATTTCAATGAAACCGGAAGGCTAATCGTCCAAACTGATGGCCGAATCACATGCACCTACACAACACAATAATTTAAGAACATATTTGTCATTTTATTTCGAAATTTGGAACGCTGTTTTTTTGTAAAGATCAATATCGTTTTGTGTGGTAAAAATAGCTGTATTCGGATGACGTAATCTTTGTCTTTGCATATTTGGAAATGGAAAATGAAAGTAGAATTCCCGCCTGTGCCGTCTGGCTAGAAATTTGTAGGCATTATTGACTTTGTCGTATTACAAGGATCTTCTCTAATCTCTAGACTTGTTTACGGGTTTGGCTCCCAACTCTAGCTGTAGTCATTGAACTGTAATTGGGTTAGAGCCAGGCGCCATAATAATAATTAGGTCTAATTTTAGTTTTATTTTTGTACCAAAATTTTCCAAAAAGCATTTCGATTTTTTTTCCAATAATAATTAGCAAATACTCACGGTTAGGTACTGCTTCGTCTGTTTTGAAATTTGGGACAGACTTTATCACTAGACTATACTACTCGCACTATCAGTGTGTTACTACGCGCTTATACACGTGCTCCTGGAGGTTGGAGAATCGACAGTGCGGCGTCTCCGACGAACTCAGGCCTTGTATTCTACAATAACAACAATCCGATAATGTGAGGGCAAACAGCTTTATCTCAAGCAAATTTTATTTTGAACTGATCCATTATTATATAGGAGGAGGTCAAGGGAACAGATATGTGCAGAGTCACTTGGAAAATTTTGTGGATTTTTGAAAAATTGTTATCAAAAATATAGTAATTATAACTCTTGTAAGTACTTAATTAAGTAAACTACTTAACATTGCATCAGCATAGTCTTATTTTTTGGGTTTATTTTAGGAGAACCATAAAACCGGCTCGTCTTCAATTTTCAATTCAAGGCATATTTACGTTGTCCTCCATTTTCTATCTTAGTTCAATAGTTCATCTGAATTGCGTCTCACCCAAGAATTTTTCCTTTGTTTCGTGCCAAAAACCGATGTAAGCAACAGATTAATAATAATTCACGCACCTAAATTTGTAAATTATATTTTTAGTGCATACCTGAAACCTCATTAATTACAAAGCCGTTGAGACATTGTACCTACTTAATTTTCCCATTTGCAAAAATTGCTAGATTTACCGAGAAAACTTGGAAAAGTCATAAAATCCAGTTTTCCTTGAACAGTCTTGGAATTGTCAGAGAAAATTCAAAAAATTCGCTAATTTTTCGGAATTCTGGATGATTCTACAGGTGACCCAGAATTACGTTCTCAAACTTCACTGCCAGATTCTTTGCCTTAAAATAGATGAAATTGTTAATAAACCGTGACCCCCAAATTCTTCATAAGAGAGCTACGCCGCCCCTCCAAACGGGAGGAAACATGACTTCATCTTTCCAGGATTTCTTGTCCATCTTGAGGATATTTCCAGACGTCGGCTGATGAGTATTGGTTTGTCCCAACTTCTACGTGTTTCCTATGGAGTTAGGACACGCGACGGCGACGTCTGGAAGTACCTATCCTCAAGATGGCCAGGAAATCGTGGAAAGATGACGTCATCTTTCCCGCTGTTTTTTTTTAATGTCTTCAAAACGGTAAAGAATTTTTAAATTCTGATAACTCAATTGGACGCTGCTTTCTTACTAGAATC
Source organism: Pycnomerus fuliginosus (assembly GCA_963924575.1). Classification (NCBI taxonomy): domain Eukaryota; kingdom Metazoa; phylum Arthropoda; class Insecta; order Coleoptera; family Zopheridae; genus Pycnomerus; species Pycnomerus fuliginosus. The sequence goes on along the minus strand of OZ004619.1, from coordinate 25,328,339 downwards.
AGCCATAACCTCAACATCGATTTCTTGAGTTGAATCCTGAAGTTATTCGAAAACGGTAAATGATAGGATCTTGAAATTTGGGACATAGGTTAGTGTTGTAAAGGGCTATATTTTGTATTTTTTCAGATTTTTAGCAACATACCAAGGCGTCCGCTCCAGGGGGGGGGTTTCACATGTTTTGCAAATTTTCTTTGTTATGGACATCTTTCGCACTAAGTAATAAAAATAAATAAAAAATAAAAATATGCAAAAAAGGTTAATTTCTAATTTCTATGCAGAAATGAGATGTCCTGGTGGCTTCTGGATCCTCTTTATGAGACTTCCAGAAGGGCTTCCTCCTGACCTTAGATCATTTTGATTGCGTCCACTTGCGGTTTTCTCGAGGGTTTTCTTGATTTTAATGCTAATCTATCCGACTTTTCAACCTAAAGTAATATAAATACTGTAACGCACCCGTTTTCTCACCTTAAATCCCTGTCCTCATTTCATTTCGTCTAAATAGTTTCCGTGCATTTGATAAATAATCACAAACACATTTTCTTGGTTTTGACGTTTCTGACAGTTTTATTTGGCAAGTGACGTTTCTCCGCGCATGTCAGGCATGTCAGTGTCCTGTAGTACCGGCCAGTAGTGGTTTTTGTTTTCATCAACGAATCACGAAAGAGGGAGGTTGCTCATGGCAACCGGCGGAAAAAAGTTGTTGATAGTGAACGCGGAGAATTTTGGGAGAATAAGAAGCCTCAAAAAGTGTGAAATTCCAGTAATTAATCTTCCTCCTGTTTGTTAAGAAGGTTTAGAAGGTTTGCGGTAGCCGAAAAAGCAGCAGCGGTGCCGGTGGTATTTTCTTCAGGGTGCTTCAAGCCACGCGCGAGAGGTCAACAGAGGTCGGGAGGTGGTAAAAGGTAGCAGCTTCGATCTGAATAATTAAAAGGTACGCTTTTGTTGAAAGGATTTGCTTATAATTCCACTCAATTCACATTCTTCTCTTTCTGAACTATTTGCCATAACCTAAAAACTTTGCTTTACGACAGTAAGGAAATCTGGGGGTGGTCACGGGGCTGATTATTACACACACGCATTCTCGTCTACATCTACATCATCACAATTTACAATTCCAAATTCCTGGGGGTTCCAAATACATCAAAACTTCACAGTGTTATACAGGGTGTTATGCTCAGTGCTGTAGCATGGCCGTCTCTAGTTCCAGGCCATGTCCTTAACCATTTGGCAACGCGGCCGGAGGAGATTTAGCGTCAGTTTGACAAATTGTCATAGATTGTCATTGAAGTGAAACATTTGCAAAAATTACCAAAAATAATTGTATTTTTATCAATTTCGAATGATTAAGGAATTGAAATTCAATACTTTGAGAAAGCCTGTAAGTTGTGCCCTGTAAGTAAATTTAAAATGACAAATTCTGCTTCTAGGTCCAGCGAAAGACATTTTTTGCAAAACTTTTCAAATTTTATCGAGATTACAGCTTGGGCTATTTCTAAGCATCTGGGTCTCAAACAACTCCCTTGGAAGCAACTGCGAGTCCTCCATATTTTAGTGCCGACGTATAATGTGGAGACACTTTAGTTTTTGACCCAGAAAAAGAAATTTTTTACAAAATCCTTTTCAACACAAAGCAAATTCAATCGAGATTGCAGCTTGCATGATTTCTAAGCATCTGATGGGCCTTAAACCTTTGAAGCAACTGCTAGTCCTCCACGTTTTATAATTTAGAGATGATTGAAACTTGACATTTACGCAGAATTATTTGTTTATTGAGAATATACGTAGTTTGTATAGAAATAAAGACAATATAATGTTAAATTTTTATTTTTGAACGCTTGGGCGCCTCATTTAGAGTTTAGCAAAGTCTTACAGTTCTATTAATTATGAGCAACATAAAGTTGGACTGAGGAATAGATTTTACAACTGCACAAAATAATAATGATTAGGTATCAATTTCAATTGATAATCTTCGTTTAGCAGTTTGATTGCGGCAGAGTACGATATTGTGTCAACTTTACACAAAATTCTACAGATGAAAATGGTCCAATTCCTGCCTTTTACCATCAGTGCAACGATGAAATAAGTCTTGTCTTAAATCTTAGATGTGGTTTATCCATCCAGTCAGGTTTTTTAAACTTCCTACTGATAAAAGCTCAATTCCAGTGTGTTTAATTCAAACACGGCGAAATCTTTTTTTGCAAAACCCTCTTGTACGCCGCATAGTATTTAAATGGGTCTGTAATCAAAATTTATCACTATAAATTAACTAAATACCACATATCTTACATACTTTCTTCAAAATATTCATTTTCAGTACGTTAATCATTTGAAATTGGTAAAGATTCCATTATTTTTGGTCTTTTTTCGCAAAAGTTTCACTTTAATGACAATCAGAGACAATTTGTCAAATTGACGGTAAATCTCCTCTCGCCACGTTGCCAAATGGTTAGGACATGGCCTGGAACTAGAGACGGCCATGGCTGTAGTGCAGTTGTTATACAGGGTGTTGTGAGGATGCTGTAGTAAACAACATAGTTGATTTAGCTTGGAGTGACATATATGATGTCTTGATTTATTGTATTGTTACTAATCTTATGTTTTCTCGCCCGGGGTGCATAACTGCTGTCTTCTAATACGTGAAAACGGAGTTTTACATCTCGTTACAGCCCGAAAGTTAGGTCGTTAGGGATAGTAGCTGAGTCTAGAGGTTGTTAAGTCCACTTGGTTTTATACAGCTGGTCTACAAGTTGTTGCAGATAGATCCTGTTCATTTATATGATTTATTTATTCCTTGCTTTTGCTGTCGTGAATAAATTTGCTTCGCCTTCAGAGATTCACAGATCCTGACAGGAAAATTTATCTGTTCCATGTTATTATTTTGTGACTTGAATAAAACCAGATTATAATTTTGATAATCCTAGGTCTTGCACGCCTCCTAAATTCCAACCGAACGAAAACAATGTCCTGACGCAGAGTTCCAGCAGATCTCCAAGATGGGGACAATCCCACAGCTAGGTGCCTGTTTCCTTATTACTACAATCCAGCAGCTTTCCTGAATCCTGAGTTCCAGTAACCACAGTTAACCTGAATCCATTTTAAATCTATGTAACCATGATCCTGGATTGTCGCTGTTTGACTGTAATATTGGAGTTGTCCAACTTAATCACAATAACTTAACACTTTACACTGATATTGTTGTGCCAGTTGCCAAACAGACTATCATTTGACATTTGAGAATAAGTATGTTTTTACACCCGTGGTCTTTCCGAGAGGCTGATTGTCCTTGTTTTTTGGTGTGAAAGAGTGGAGAATGGGTTGGGAATCTCGAAAGCCTGTGGAGGATCCATGTTAGGGCAATTTCCAGGCTGGGAGGAAAAAAAAGAATAAAATATCCTGGTGCGCGTCGGTCGTGCAGACCCGCCATTGCAGAGACATACACCCCACACATAAATGGCCACCGACCAGACTGATGTAGAGGTAACTCCACACGGCAGGCTTTCTAGGGGAAGGAGTATGAAAAGGAGCAATGTGTGAATGTAGGCTGAGCTTTGGAGTCACGCCCGAGACAGTCGATGTTCCCTCGTTGTATTGAGTTCAAGAGTGTTATAACTGTTGTCCTTTTAAACACGTAACTGAGAGAGTTGGGGGTTTTGTAAGACTTGCGAAAACATCTTTGGTTCAGAAAAAGGGAAAGATGGTTCTCACAACTTTGCACTGGTTTTTTTTCTTGACTTATAAGGTAGACGTCGTCGTTGTGGGTTTTCCATCGTCGTTAGGGCTGGTAGTCTCTAGCTGTGTGTTAGAAATTAGTTTTGCTGCATAGCGTAATTTAAGTGGCTGCGTAAGTACAGAGCATTGTTTGAGAATCATCCGGTCAAAACACCTCGCAATTTTACTTAAACCTTTGGGTAAGAGTGAGACAACCTCTGGTATTGGAGTTGAATGGTTTAGATCCAGGATAAAGCAGTCAAATACTTCAACAGTCCAGCATCCAGTCAAATTAATTCTAGTTGGTAGGCCAGGTTTTTTGGGGTTTCCCTCGGTCCTAGTAGTCGCAATAATGACTGTTATTAATTGTTGTTTAGTTGAATTGTTGTGATAGATTGTTGTTAAGATTGACAGAAGAATAAAGTCAAAAACAAGACAGAGTATTTTAATAGGATTCATAGCCATAGAACAACATTTTGGTCCTTCGATTTGGTGTAACTAGTTTTGGAATAATGTCCGCAAGAGGTTCCAAGGGGGATCATAGTATAGTTGGAGATGAGACTGTTACTAAGACAGGATCATTTAAAGGTTTCCCTGAACCAAATAAGAATGGAATAGAGACTCAAAACAGTAAACAGCTAGGTACAATAGTTTCGAGTATGAGCACGCGAAGATTGCTTCAACTTCAGTTAGATGCAAAGCGGAAAATAGTGGCGTTGGAGGAGGAAAGATACAGACAACAAGAAGAAAGATACAGACAACAAGAAGCACTTTATCTACAACAAAAAGAGCTTATAGAATTGGAATTAGCCGTGGAACAAAGTATAGAAGGATCCACCGTAGATGAACATCAGCCTCTTAATAATTGTGGGGTCTGTGAAGCAGCAGAAGTGCAACATGGAAAAGAGAAAGTTACCTCGTGGCTAGCAGCCCAAGATGATCAAATCCCGAATGTTCCGACTGCGATAGTTCCAGCGTATGGTAGAAGAGAAAACGAAGATAATCTGGAAAAAATTTTGCTTCGACAAACAATAGACAAAGATTTACCGATCTTTTACGGTAGTATAAAGGATTGGCCTAATTTCTATAATAATTATCTGTCTACAAAAAACATTTTGAAGCTGTCCGATGAAGAGGATATTTGTAGATTAAGAAAATGTTTGAGAGGAGATGCAAAAAGATGCGTGGAGGGTCTCTTACTTTCTCCGAAAACCTCTGCCGTAACAGTCATAAACATGCTAAGAAATAAATTTGGAAGGCCAGACCTAATTGTAAGAACTCTAGTTCAAGAAGCCAAAAATATGCCGTCTGTTAGAGTTCATGATTTTGCAAGCATTTCATTCTTTGCAGAAACCATCGCTAACATGGTGTTAACCTTCCAGTCATTGGAAATGAACAATTATTTGATGTGCCCACAATTGTTGGAAGAGATGCTACAGAAGCTTCCAGGCAATATGCAACTCGGCTGGGGGAAAATTGTCGTGAAGAAAGATGGCAAGGTTACACTGCTAGATTTCAAAGACTGGATCTGGAGGGAGTCAGAAGCTGCAAGTTATACGCAACGTATTGGGTTTTCTAATAACAAACCGCAATATAATAACTCAGAAAAGTTTAAAAGGACTCTGGTTATGACACCCGCTCAAGGAACTGTCAAATGTGACATGTGCAAAGAAAAACATAATTTGGATAAATGTAAGGATTTTAAAGCGTTGCCCGTGGAAAAGAAGTGGGAATTCGTGAAGAATAATAAATTATGCTTCTCATGCTTTTTGCCGCATAGAATTGCCTTCTGTAGAAACAAGAAAAGATGTTCCATAGATGACTGCAAGAAGATTCATAATAGCCTTTTACATGTTAACTCCAGCAACCGACCTGAAGAGAAGATAGTAGAAAATCATAGTCCAGTAGAAAATCATAGTCCGACGTCAGAAAATAATGGAAATAGTGTCGAAATTATTGGTTATACTGGAAGAAGTTATAGCACTGAAGTCGCCTTGAAAGTTGCTCCAATTATTATTAGAACCGCAGAAATGCAAGTGAAGACATTCGCACTATTGGATGAAGGTTCAACGATTTCCATAATTAGTGAAACCTTGGCGAACAAGCTGAAACTGCCAGGCAAGGAGGAAATTTTGAACTTGAGATGGACCGACAAAGCTGTTTGTAAGAGAACGCCCACAAGAAAAGTCAGTTTTGAAGTCTCAGGCGAGAAAGAAGACAACTTTCATACTCTCGATGAGGTATATACAATGGAAGATTTAGATTTACCTCTTCAAACTGTTGCTTCAAGAAAATTGAAGAATAAATGGAATCATCTTCAAGATTTCGACTTTCCTTCGTTCCAAGATGCCGTTCCCGAAGTGTTAATAGGACAGAATTACTGGGATTTAATAGCAACCAGACAATTAGTTGAAGGTCCATCAAGAAATGCTCCAGCATTGTCATACACGAAGCTTGGGTATGTCGTTCATGGTAATTTGAGACATTTGAGTGGTCGAGTTGATGGACACGCACTTCATGTAAGGAAGGAAAATCTAGAAAGGGACGAACTGCTTCAGACAGTCAAGCAATTTTTCAATATTGAATCTTTTGGTATAAAGAACCCGTCTGAAGAAGAAACTGAAGATAAATCAGAAGAAAATAGAAAAAAACTGACACAAAAATCAAAGCAAAAGATAGAAGACGAACTTGCCGTAGAGATAATTAAGAATGTAACAAGAAGAGTAGACGATAGATGGGAGACAGGACTACTCTGGAAGAATCCCGAAGAAAAACTACCACAAAGTAAACCACTTGCCTTACAAAGATTAAAACATATAGAAAGGAAGATGTTAAAAGACGAAAACTTTGCAGAAGCTTACCACAAGAAAATAGAAGAATATGTAGAAAAGAAATATGCCAGAAAATTGGGCAGAGAGGAAGAAAATAAGGAATGTGAGAAGATATGGTACCTGCCACATTTCGCAGTAGTCAACGAAAACAAGCCTGGAAAGATAAGATTTGTATTTGACGCTGCCGCTAAAGTCGATGGATCTAGTTTGAACTCCGTCCTGTTGAAAGGGCCCGATTTATTCAATTCTCTGACTGGAATCTTATGGAAGTTCAGAGAGAAGCCAATTGCATTTTGTGCTGACATAAAAGAGATGTTTCATCAAGTGAAAATTAGAAAACAAGACCAGGACGCTCAAAGATTTCTTTTTAGAAATAAAGATGGAAATATAGATACGTACGTAATGGAAGTTATGATTTTTGGAGCTGTCTCGTCGCCTTATTCAGCACAATATGTAAAAAATTTGAATGCTTTGGAATTCGAAACGAATTATCCGCAAGCCGTAGATGCTATTCTTCACCGACATTACATGGACGATTATTTAGATAGTGTCGCAACAGCTGAAGAAGCCACGCGTCTTATAAGGGAGGTAATATGCATATACGAAAAGGGTGGTTTCGAAATGCGAGGATGGGTTACAAACTCGAAAACGGTCTTAGAAAAAATTCCTGAAAATCTTAGAAGCGATAAACAGCCTACCAGCCAAAGGATCTTAGGAATGGAGTGGCAGCCTGAAGATGACGTGCTGCAATTTCCGCTCAGCCTTCATAAAGTAAATAAAGACACCATTACAGGAACTAAGGTCCCCACCAAGAGAGAAATGCTTCGTGTTATCATGTCAATTTTCGACCCGTTGGGAATTCTGGGCCATTTCATGGTAAAAGCCAAGATCATGATGCAAGATGTTTGGAGAAATGGTATAAATTGGGATGAAGAGATAAACTCGAAACAATTCAAGAAATGGAAATTATGGCTGCAAGATTTAAAGCAAATTGAAACATTAAAAATTCCTAGATGCTACAATTTAAACTACACGGAAATAATGAATATTCAACTGCATGTATTTAGTGACGCCAGTGAGCAGGCCTTGGCTAGCGTAGCCTATTTTCGATTTGAAACTGAAATGAAAATTCACGTTAGCTTGGTAATGTCAAGAACTCAGGTAGCTCCTTTAAAGGCTCAAACAATCCCGAGACTAGAACTTCAAGCAGCCCTGATGGCCGCTCGCCTCGCCAAGGTAATAGCAAAAGAACATACCTGGAAGATCGACAGCACTTATTTTTGGTGCGATTCTATGGTTATATTGGGTTGGTTGCGGTCAGAAGCTAAGAAGTTGCCAGAATTTGTCTCTCGAAGAGTTGAAGAGATAAGAAAAGTCACAGGAAATTGTCACTGGAGATGGATTCCATCAAATTTAAATATTGCAGACGATGCCACAAGGTTTGAAAAGGAAGCTCAGCTTCATATGGGAAGCAACTGGTTTAATGGTCCCGAATTCTTGTACATGTCACCACTCCTTTGGCCTCGAGAAGATAAATCTAAAGCTTGCCGTTCCGAACATTCTGAGAAAATCATGGCAATTTTTCCAAATCAAGAGACTTCGTTTTTGCCGGATGTGAAGTCATTTTCTTCATTAACTTGTTTGCTAAGAAGTACTGCGATGGTTTTTAAATTTGCTCAGCGTCTACAGAAGAATCGCTTACAACGTATAGAGGATTTTAGTGTAGAAGAAATTAAAAACAGCGAGAAATTATGGTGCCGACAAGCTCAAAAGGATTCGTTTGGAGAAGAATATAGATTATTGACAAATGGAAAGCAAATTCCAAAAAATAGCCAACTTGCGAAATTATCACCAATAATTATTAATGGATTAATTTGTGTCAACAGCAGATTAGCAAATAGCCCAGAGTTAGAAGAAGAGAGCAAAAAGCCCGTAATACTAAGTGGAAAACATCCTTATACAATGTTACTTATAATGGATTATCATAAGAAATTTGCACATGGAGGAGTTGAAATGGTTTTAAATGAGATAAGACAAAGATTTTGGATCCTAAAGGGAAGGAAATCCATTTTATCAGTAGTGAGAAATTGTAATTTTTGTAAAATCCGACGAGCTAAGGTAATTGTTCCTGAAATGGGTCAATTACCACTGGAAAGATTGAAGAAACCTCCAAGAGCTTTTATTTACGTTGGGATGGACTATTTTGGCCGTTTAGAAGTAAACATTGGAAGGCGAAGGGAAAAAAGATATGGGGTACTCTTTACATGCCTTTCGGTGAGGGCGATCCACATCGAGTTAGCAGCATCCCTAACAACTGACTCAGCAATTCTAGCGATTAGACGGTTTATAAGCAGGCGTGGACATCCACAAGTTATCTGGAGCGACAATGGCACAAATTTGACATCAGCAAATAAAGATTTGAAGAAAGCCTTAAAGGAAATAGATGCAGACTTGGTAAAAAGGGAGATGTTAGCCAAAGAAATTAACTGGAAGTTTATACCTCCCGCAGCACCTCACATGGGAGGAGCATGGGAACGAATGATAAGAACCGTCAAGAAGACACTGAAGATTACTTTGAAGGAAATAGTACCGAGAGAAGAATTATTACAAACAGTCATGGTCGAAGTGGAAAATATAGTTAACAGTAGACCATTGACTTATGTACCATCAACAAATAATGAATTCGAAGTCGAGTGTCTAACTCCGAACCACTTTTTGATTGGAACGTCGAGTTCAATGAGGCCACCAGGACTTTTCCAACAACGGTTTGATTTACGTAGTCAATGGAGATTCGCTCAACAATTATCCGAAAGATTTTGGGGTCGATGGCTTAGAGAATATCTACCCACTTTAGCAACAAGGACAAAATGGCTAGTGGATTGCAACAACATCAAAGAAGGGGATTTAGTAATAGTGGTTGACAATCAACTTCCCAGAAATAATTGGCCACTTGGGAAAATTCATAAAGTTTATCCTGGTCCAGACGGTAAAGTTAGGATCGTCGATGTTAAAACTTCCCATGGAATCTTCAAGAGACCGGTAGCGAAAATATGCAGAATCGACGATTTGGAGCTATCAGATAATAGCAATTCTAATTTGGATTGAAGATGTTCAGGGGGGAGAAATGTTATTAATTGTTGTTTAGTTGAATTGTTGTGATAGATTGTTGTTAAGATTGACAGAAGAATAAAGTCAAAAACAAGACAGAGTATTTTAATAGGATTCATAGCCATAGAACAACAATGACTATGCCATCAAGTTTGTTTTGTTCTTTGTTACTTTGTTTTTGCTCCCCAACTTAAAGTTCACTGATAGGTTAAATAAGCTCACTTTCTATTCTAAATTGATTTGATTTTCTTTGTGAATATTTCTTTTATTCTAAATTTTGAATAAATTGAAATGACTGCATTCTAGTGTTTTACTTTCTATGACAATGGCAATACCTGATGTAATCTTGGTTAGTTCTTTTCTTGGGGGTCTTAGTCTGTTTTAAAAAAGAAAAATCAAACACAACGTGGGGCAAACTTTTAGACGATCACGATAGCCAAACTAAAAGAGGTAAGTGGGAATCTTTGTTTCTCATTACTCATTTGGGGATAACTTTTCTCTTCATGACATAAACTTAGGTCAGTAGAAAAAGTATGGGAAAAAGGGGGAGGGGGGTCAAGGTTGTACCGTTACAATACCTATAATTGTAAAATTTCATGAAAATGAACAATAAGCTTAGGTACCAGACCAATCAAACTTCTACGAATGTCTAAGCCTAATAGGTATGTCGCTTCTGCACTAGGAGTAGGAGGTAGCTTTTCAGTATTTTTGTAAATTTTCAGTGCTCAATGTAGATTGTATCTGAATACCCACAATCTTGCAGCGCTTTTCCAAATCACCGGCCATATTTTAAAGCGTATTTATGTTATGTTGCATGTCAAGCGCTTTAATTTGTAACGTCAAACTGCGTCAAACAGACCATAAAGCGAGGTTAAAAGTTGGAGGAAGCGTAAATAAAGTAAGGTATAAAAATATAATTATTTTATGTTCAAATAATGTTTATAATCGTAGAAAGACGCAAAATGAACGAAATTATTGAGCTGCAACTAGTTTTTAAAGGGGTTACGTATACAGTTGAAGTAACACAACGAGAGGCATCACAGAGAATAAATAATGATATGTATTTGTGTTGTACAGTCGTGCTTACCTACTGTTATGCTAAAATATACCTAGGAGAGCAGATAGTTCTACTTGCATAAGTCACATCACACATCCACAACGTGACGTAATTGTCAAAAATTTTGACGGTTCAGCCACCACGAAGCGCTTCAACAAAGCGCTAAAGCGTAGCGCTTATGGACTTTCTTAGCTGAATGCGCCCAATGTTACAACACAGCTATAAAAAGTTCCGTGAAACAGAAATTTGATTATTTAATGGTGACCAACTTAAGAAACACATATCATGGCCCATCACTGTCGTTTTTAAACATCACGAACGGATTATACCTAATATTACGATTGAAGCGTTTGACTTTTAATTTTTATGGAATTGATGAAGTTCTTCTCTTTCATATGGCATTTAATTGAGCGATAAATCAATAATCAGTTAATTTAAATTCAAACCTACAATCCTGCTTGTCAATCACAAACCATACTAGAACAGCAAATTTCGTGATGTCCGCTGACCTTTCAACTCCACTGAGCTGAAAATAAAAAAAATCGGAGTGTCTGAGCCGATGGTAAAATTCAATATAGTACAGTGCAATACTACCAAAAAGTGGAGAAATCCCGGCATAAAAAATAAAAAGGTAAAATCTTTTCTAAAATGATCGGGACGCTCAATTTAACATGTCATGTCGGTGTAGTGGGGTGTTTCTAGTGATAGTGCATTTTTCCAGCGAAGTTGTCCAGTGTTTCCATTGTTAACATGTCATAAAAAGTCCCAAAGAATCCCGCGGCAGGTTTGGCCGAAATGGCCGAAGAATCGGTTAAACAGTGAAAATTGTCAAATTTAGTCTATCCCACCAATTGTTTTTTAATCTTGACATGCTTTTGCAGTTAGCTTGTTATAAATTATTTTGAGGCATACTTCTGTTAGCTTTGGTAGAAAAAATCGACGCCGAAAGCGTCTGAGCGACCGGCCGATCGAGTAGATTCTTCATGTAACTTTTCAAAGACTCGACCGTTTTTGACGAAACTTTCAACGTCGACGCAAGTCCATGTAAGGTTGATGCTTATTGTTTTACACGGCGATCGAACGACCGGGGCATTGAATTTCAAATATCTCAGTTTTTATTGTAACTCAGTTTTTATTGGACTTATGCCAAAATAGATCTTATTTCAGTGTTAAGCTTTTGTGCGGTTGAAATATTGAGAAAATTTTTTATAGGACTTATGCCAAAATAGTGTTATTTCAGTGTTGCGGGAAATTCAATTCTCTACAAAAACCATGCACAATGCACATATACATTTTTTTCGAACGACCAATGCTTTTGGCGCTACGGTCGGTCGGGAGAAGTTCAGCGCTCAACTCTCTAGTGCGCTTTGTTCATAACAATATGGTGCATACTTAGCAGCCTACTTTACATTTATAGACGTTTCCTCGCAGTAGGCTGCTAAGTATGCACAGGAGTCGAGCATGCACCATTAGTAATTATAATGCATGGGGAAAAAACAAAGCGCACCTGTTTTGTAGAGAATTAAATATGCTACAACTTTGCGTAAGGTATATTTTGGCTTAAGTCCAATAATAACCGAGATATTTGCAACTCGAAGTTTTTGACATTTCTGCATTTTCGAAAACTTTCAGTTTTCCATTCGGCCTCCAAAGCAGTAGCCATCAACCTCAGATGGACCTGCGTCGACGTTGAAAGTATAGTATCATCAATAAAATTTTTCAACTCTCTAAAGTTATAGTGAAGAATCTATTCAATGGGCTCAGGCGCATTCCGCGACAAATTTTTTTGTGAAAGCTAAATGAATCAAGATTAAGGAATAATTTATTGGTGAGATAAATAGACTAAATTTGAGAATTTTCACTGTTGAACTGGTTCTTCGGCCATTACGGCCAACCCGACGCGGGAATCTTTGGGGTTTCTTATGACACGCTAAATAGAGTATCCGATCATTTTACCAAATGTTTATTCTTCTTTTTTATGCCGGGGTCAAATGCTAATTGCATTGCAGTACTAAGGTACCTAATTTAATTATGTAACTAGGTAGCTGGTAATTTAAATCAGGGGATTTGATTCTTATTTTAATTCGTTGATTTTTGCATCTTAATAATAATCTTAAATTATGCTGGCTCTTGTTGAATGAACAATATTATAGACAAAATAATCATTTGTAACAAAAATGTGGTATTATAAATCCAAACTTATTGGGCCATGAAAATCTGGTGATATGCTGGCAACAAAATAGTTGCGGTTGATTAATTTAAGTTTTAGGCTAAAATTCTTGTCAAAAGAAGATTTTGTTCTGTTAAGAAGGGGAAGAACGACACGCCAAACCGACGCAAATCGAGACGCAAATCAAAGGCAGACTTACCCCAATTGGATTTTATTAAAGTGGGTAACTGGACCAGCAAAGATCTTCTAGCACAGCGTAATGTACTCAACTGACATCTAGCATGGTAGATTAAAAAATCTCCCGTTACTTTGACAAGTAAATACTGTCAATAGAGAAAAAAAGTTTTATGACCTGACCTACTGGCGTGACTTAAATACAATATAGAACCAAATTAAGTAGTTCACAGCCTTCTGTAGGAAAGTACATTTATCACTATTATTATAAGTAAAGCAAATATTTGGGTGGTATTCTGTATGAGATTGTTCGCATAACAATGTTGTTGTATTGACCAATAGGAAATGTCCCTCTCCCTCTATAGTAATAACAGTGGCGGCTCGTGGGTTTTCAAGTAGGTACAGCCAAGTTTTGGTTATGCAGAGGGATGCGATAGGGGGTCTGGGGGGCGGTAGCCCCCCGGAATTTTTTTTCATAATAATAATAATAGTAATAATAATAATAATACCCCCCCTAATGATGTTGATTGTGAGGAACTCATAAATTTTTTAAAATCTTCATTCAAAGCAGCAGCGGCGAGTTCTTTAAAATTTCCTTGGTTGTCTGAGTTTGTACTTTCATTGTGGCCCCGAAATCCTTGTTCTTGCATGTTTAGCTAAATATAAAGTGATATCAATCAAATGTTTAATCATTCCGCGATTTTTACGAACTGTTTCATTGTGCTTTTTAATTGATGCCAGATGTCCACTATCGATAGCAGCCACAATGTTTTGTTTTCAAAATAATTTATATTTTAACGCCGAATGGGTGTGTTCTTTGGAAATTTGATGTTTGTTAATGGCACGTGAAAGACTACTTAAATTATCAAATCCCGTAGCACACCACGGACTCACTTTATTTTCATTAAACAAGACACAATATACCAACAATAAAGTTTATTCCTTAACTCGCTGCCCGTTATCCACGAAATTTTACTGTACCAAGAGAGAGAAAATGATCTGCTGTGCCCCGATTTCGACTGTAACAAATTTTTCATAGGAGGATGAGGAACATTTGCTATGTCCAATTTGCTACTTACGGCTTCTCGAACTCGAACACCTTCGACACTTGCCATTATCACCCCTTGATGATGTCTAAACGAACCGAAACCGAAACCGAAACTGAAATCTGACTGAAATCACGTTGAAACACTGAAACACTGAAACTGAAAATCAAAATAAAATGATAAAAACTAGCACTTGTCATAACATGTCGCTAAAGCAGAGGCCGCCGAACGAGGGCGCCAATTTTAAATAGCAGGTACACCTAGCTGCTCCTGGTTTCACTCCATGGCCATCGCTGGTTTTGGCAGTGGCAATGGGGATTTTAAACCACCTTTTTGACGGGATTTGAAATTAAAATAGGACAACTTCTTCAGGTTTCACTTCAATATTCCATTCTATTTTAATTTTTATTACTTATCCGCATCCTTATAAATAATTGAGAATCATTGTTAGAAGAAAAAACCCATGTTCGAAATGACAACAATGATTCGCCATGGAAATAGGGTGAATCCCGGTCGTGTGGATCCCGGACAGACCATAAATTATTTTTTGCACCTCACACAAATACCTCAATTTAATTTATTTTTACACTTTCATAGACAATGAATTACTAGATGATTAATTAGTGCCGAATCGCTATAATTCATCAATGGGAATAATATTCATAATAATTGTTTCCAACGCAAAGAGGCTTCTAGTCCAGTCGGTTCGAGATATAAAACTGCATTTCATTCTACAAAGGTGCCGTTTGGCACAGTTGTACATGGGACCAATAGAAGTGATTTCACCCGCAGTGCCCAAAAAAATTTCCCTTAGGAACAAAATGGGGGCGGTTTTTTCTAAATTTCCGCGAAAATTGCTAATTTCTTAACTATTATTAACTATTTGAGGAAGCAACAAATATTTTCTTGTACATTACAACCAAGAAGAACATAGTATATTACTAAAATGAGAAGTATCTCATTTTAGTAATATAGGTACCGGGTGGTCGTTTTATCTTGAGACCGCAAGACGCAATATCGGAAAGAAAGCATTTTAGCAAAAAATGTTTTGCATAAAAGCTTTATGACTTCGAGGGGGAAAATAGATGGCATCATCACAATTTTGATTCAAGGTCATTTTCAAGGTCAAATGAAGGTACACTTCATTTTTTTAAATGGAAACATATTTTTTAATACAGATTCTTATTCCCCGTAAAAGAACAAACTATACTCCGTTTACGATGTTTTAAAACGGCAGTAGGCTCTGTTAGGGTGACAGAATTCACTGGGTATTGTACTTTTGACATTTGTCAAATTGTTCGTCACATTGAAATCAGTGCTCAAAACTATCCTTTGTTGCCAAATCGTAGACCACAAAAATGTCGAAAAAGGATCTAAAGAACTAAGGGAGTCTCCTTTTACTGAATATACAGTGATTTCTAGATAGCAATCAAGCATGGTAGGTAAGCATTTTGTAAGCCCTATTCTGAGATTTGAAGACCTGTTTCTAGGTGCAAGATTGTGATTGTGACGGCCATTGAAATGGTTGAATCTTAAATCTATACCCTCATGCAAGTGTTACATGAGATGTAGTCGCTGTTTCTAATCTATTAATTAACAGAAGACGATAGAAGATATTTTCATCAGGTTACTAAAACGAGACTAAAACCTACTGTAATGCCTACTTAATGAGAGAACTAGTTTAACGGTTTACAAGAGGTAAAGTAAATGTTAATTCTGATTATAAGAAAGGTACCACTTTGTAGTGTAACTGCATTTTAGATCGACTATGACATTTCGGAGGAAAATTGGAATAGTCCTCTTCTTCCATATCATTAATTTCTATGATTGGCAATAAAGAAATGCAAGAAGACACTAACTGGAATGCATCAAAATCACAAATAAGCGGTTCAAATCTTCTGTAGGTTACGTCCTACCTACATCAACGAAGAAGTTGCATTTGTAAATGTAATTTTAATGGAGGATAGTACATACCTATAGTACTTATTGTATGGTACAGACAAAATAAAGACAGATAAATAGCTGTAGTAATAAATTATTGGCTTTATCTACTATATCTAAAGGTCTTTGCTTAATTGTAACTCTCTTAAAAAATTTGAATATAAGTATCCAAAAATGAGATATCCTTATTGCTTCTGCATGCTTGTTGGAACTTCCAGAGGGGCTTCCTCCCTCATTTGATTGCGTTATTCACTTGCGGTTTTCTTGATTCTATTGCCAATCTATTCGACTTTCTTCCAACCTAAAACATAAATCGTAAAATTTCACCTATAATTAATTATAAGCTTACCAGATCATAGCCTAATGAATGTTTAGGTAAGCCCAATTTGGCGCTTCTGCACTAGGAGTAGGTAGCTTTTCAGTATTTTTTTGTAAATGTTCTGTGCTCAACTCAACAATGACCGAATAAATATTTGTCAAATAGCAATCAAAGTACAAATGTGACAACACGGCTACGAAGTTCCGTCAAATACAAATTTGGTTATTTAATGTTGACCAACTTAAAAAAAACATATCATGGCCTGCTGCCGTTCATAAACATGCATGAATGAATTATATACTCCGTTTACGATGTTTTAAAACGGCAGTAGGCTGTGTTGGGGTGACAGAATTCACTGGGTATTGTACTTTTGGCATTTGTCAAATTGTTTGTCACGTTGAAATCTGTTCTCAAAACTATCCTTTGTTGCCAAATCGTAGACCACAATAATGTCGAAAAAGTATCTAAAGAATAACTAAGAGAGTCTCCTTTTACTGAATACACAGTAATTTCTAACTAGCAATCAAGCATGGTATACGACGTAGGTAAGCATTTTGGAAGCCCTATTCCGAGATTTGAAGAGCTGTTTGTAGGTGCAAGATTGTGACGGAATGAAATGGTTGAATCTTAAATCTATACCCTCATGCAAGTGTTAAGTGAGATGTAGTCGCTATTTCTAAATTTTCATCAATGGATTGCTTTCGACTGCTTACGAAAATGATAATGATTGTTTGGAAACTACTGCGTCTATTAATTAACCGACGATAGAAGATATTTTCAGGTTACTAAAACCTACCGTAATGCCTGCTTAAAGAGAGAACTAGTTGAACGGTTTACAAGAGGTGAAGTAAATGTAAATTCTTATCATAAGAAAGGTACCACTTTGTAGTGTAACAGCATTTCAGATTGACGATGACATTCGGAACAAAATTGAAATAGTCCTCTCCTTCCACATCATTAATTTCAATGATAGGCAATAAAGAGATACAAGAAGACACTAACTGGAATGTATCAAAATCACAAATAAGCGGTTCAAATCTTCTGTAGGTTACCTGCTACCTACATCAACAAAGAAGTTGCATTTGTAAATGTAATTTTAATGGAGCATAGAATCTATAGTACTTATTGTATGGTAAAGACAAAATAAAGACAGATAAATATGTGTAGTAATACATTATTGACTTTATCTACTATGGGTATATCTAAAGGTCTTTGCTTAATTGTAACTCTCTTCTTAAAAAAGGATTAATATAAGCATCCAAAAAGAGATATCCATTACTTCTGAATGCTCTTTGGGACTTCCAGAGGGGCTTCCTGACTCATTTGATTGCGTTATTCACTTGCGGTTTTCTGATTTTATTGCCAATCTATTCGACTTTCTTCCAATCTAAACTAACATAAATCGTGAAACACCCGTAATTAATTATAAGCTTTCCAGATCATAGCCTAATGAATGTTTAGGTAAGCCCAATTTGGCGCTTCTGCACTCGGAGTAATGGCCGAATAAATATTTGTCAAATAACAATCAAAGTACAAATGTGACAACACGGCTACGAAGTTCCGTCAAATACAAATTTGGTTACTTAATGTTGACCAACTTTTAAAAAAACATATCATGGCCTGCTGCCGTTTTTAAACATAATGAATGAATTATACTCTCATTTAAACTATTTTTGGATCCGATGGATAGGTTTCCATAAAAAAAATTAAGTTGAAGTTGACCTTCATTTAACATTGAAAATGATCTTGAATCAAAATGGCGATGATGCCATCTATTTTCCCCCTTGAAGTCATAAAACTTTTATTCAAAAATTTTTTTTCTAAAATGCCTTCTTTCCGAGTGCGTCTTGACAGCCTCAAGTTAAAACGACCACCCAGTACATTACTAAAATGAAAAGTAATGTTTCTTCTTGGTTGTAATGTGCAAGAAAAATAGTTGTTACTTCCTCAAATAGTTAATAATAGTTTAGCTGTTAGCAATTTTCGCGGAAATTTTGAAAAAAACCGTCGCCATTTTGTTCCTAAGGGAAATTTTTTTGGGCACTGCGGGTGAAATCACTTGTATTGGTCCCATGTACAACTGTGCCAAACGGCACCTTTGTAGAATGAAATGCAGTATTCGACCATATATTGTCGCGAACCGACTGGACTTGGACTATTCTCGCAAGTCTGGGGTAAGCTAGCTGTACTTGAATGAATCTAGCTACGACTGTTGCTTTAGACGTCCACTGCAGTTATAAATACGAGTAGAGCGCGAGCGTAGGCGTTTTATTAAAACGTCGAGCAACCAAATGCGGCATGGTAGGATCAGCTAGCAGCCCCAGCAGCCCCAGCGCGACGCCGACGGTGAAAAAATAGTGCCTACGCTCCACTACTCAGCGACGTATAAAGGGTTGTCGAATATTTAAAGAACTTGAAAACGCATTTTTGCTAAATACACAATTCTCTGAAAGTAAAATAATTTTTTATAACGACAAGGAGAGGTTTGTGCGCTGGTACAGCCCGGCTGTACCTGCTGCCCCTGACCAGCCGCCACTGAGTAATAACAATGTTGTTAGGCAACGATTTCATTTTAGAATACCACCAATATCGTTATGAATGTAAGCAGAGAGCATATGTGAGGTAAATTTACATAATAAGTAGGTACAGTTGGGGACTTTGAAAATGCCCATCCCACCGCGACAATTCACTTGGTCGACTGCATCGCTGCAATTTGACCGACAGGTCGGCAAACATTAAGCATATTGCAGCGATACAGTCGACCAAGTGAATCGTCGCTTTGGGGTGGGCATTTTCAAAGTCCCTGACTCCACGTATAGTGCAAAAAATAATTTTTTCAAAAACATTGTTTTATGACTTAGTTATTCATATTAAAGAATAGAAAAAAATGGTGAGTAAATGACATAATTTACCTTAACGGTGGATTAATTTATTAAGCCTGCGTATTGCGTATTTGTCCCATGTTCATATAATATAAATCATATAAAGCCGGTTCGTCTGTAATTCGAAGTGAGTTTGTGTGTAGACTCGCAGAATTTCATTGCTATGCTCCTAGCCTAGGGGTTGTTTTAAGTAATACAACCTCTGCTTTCTTGAGTACACATTTTCTTCGGCTAGTTAAATCCTTCACAAGATGCTAATTTAAACTGTATAGCTATGGATATTATTGTTGAACAGTTTGTTTCTTTTCTTCAGAATAGGCCTGAGGGCTTTTCTCAAATTCCCATTTGAGAAATATCTATCAGTTTCACGTGCAATTGGATTTGATTGTAGCATCAGTCGGCCAGATTCGCTCCTAAAATTCAATTCAAGAAGTCAACGGAAGATGTATATGAATGCGATGTATATCCCTGTAGATGTTTATTCACAGTGAATGATTCATATATTGAGATGTGGGCTTGGTGGTTTTGGGGGCAGATTTAATCTGCACCTAGCAGTAGTGCCGAAGCATGATAAATGATAAAGAAATCGTGAGGGGGTGTCAATTTCAGGTGATTAAATTAATTAGTATCTTCCAGTTGTATATAATAGGTCAAGCGTTAAATTTCCTCACCTTTCAATTTCACCCCTTTGTTATTTACAGGGGTGAGTTTATTTCTCCGGTGTTATATAACTCCTAACTGACTTGGGTTGTTCATAAATAAGTCAATAGGATTTCAGAAAAAAGAAATCGAATGTATTTGTCCGCTTAGGGGTTGTGTTAGACTAGGAGTCGGTTTTAGGTTGAAAATATATAAGACCCGAGATAAGACCTTTTTTTAGCAGTTGACCGAAATCTATCGTAACCCTTAATTTTATACCACCGTTTACTTTCCAGTTTCATCGGTTTGATTTTGCGAAAAATGCATCCCCCGCAAGATTTCACCGATATGTGTGTACGTTGAGTTTCAAATACCTGCAACCCTTGCGGAGTTATCATATTTTTTGTGGTTGTCATCCCCTAAATTTCATCCTCCGAAATTGGTACCTCTTCACCTTGAGCAGACTTGAAGGTACATACGTACCTACATACCAAGTTTCAGCAAGATACCTCCACTAACTTCCACCGCCTTGGTCCGATATGGCCCAAAATCTCAGCTCGATATCTGCATTCGTTCTCAAGTTAGGCGATGGACAGTGCCGACGGACGCCGAGCGAGCGAGGGAATTCTCTAAAAACTATAGTGCCTGCGCATATGCTTCGGCACTAAAACGCGAACTGGTCTGTGTTTCTTTGACGATCTCAGACGGACGTGTTAAGTGTCCTACAGACCATTAATTTTAGGACGGACGAGGCAAGAAGGACGAAATTCCAAGTCTAAAGCTCCAGTTTCTGGGCATAGGTATTTGCATCTCTTGTGTTTATCCAGGAATCTAGTGGCCCTGATTTAACAGCTTTGAGCAGATGAGAAAATGAAATTATGGTCTGTCCGGGATCCACACGACCAAGATTCACCCTATTTCCATGGCGAATCATTGTTGTCAACAATGAATCGCCATGGAAATTGGGTGAATCTCGGTCGTGTGGATCCCGGACAGACTATTAGACTTCATTTTGCCAATACATTAATCATAAAGAATAAGAATAAGAAAGGTCTAAAATTAGCTCTTTTAAGGCGTCCGCTAATTCGCTAAGCAGTCTCCTAACGATTGAATAAAAAATTTCTTTTGTGATTTTTGTGAAGAGAAGCGAAAAATTGTTTTATGACAAAGCTCAATTCAGCGTGCATATTTCACAGTTAATAATTGTGATGATGTCCTTTTTGTTGTCCTCTCATAAACCGTGCGAGCAAAGGAAAAGCGCTCTTTGTGCTTTGGCTGAGTAATCGACGTCCTCAGGCGTCGCGCCGTTGTTCCAACCAAGTGGCTGATGCTCATGTGACAGACCTCGTTTATTACCGTCACCTGTTTACTTGCCGACATGTCGTTGGCTTGTAAGTTTAAGCGTGAAATTACTGGAAAAAGGGGCAATTATTTCCCCCAGGTCTATCAAAAACACTTCCGAATTCATGTTGTAGTAGTCAGGGGTGGGCCAAATACATTTTTGCCTCTAGATTTGCACCTGAAACAAAAAGTGAAGATGTGCTAGATATAATTAAATCACAATTCGCAGAAGCTACCTGCGAAAAATTGGACAGCAGATTTCCCGATTATTACTCATCGTTTAAATTGGCAGTCAATCAACAAAATGTGGATAAGGCGATGGATTCGAGTATTTGGCCGGAACATTTTAAGTATATGCGAACACTGGTTAGATGACCAGGAAATTCAAAATTTCATTCTTCCTTCATATAAATTATGCAATTACTACTGCCGCCCTGGTAGTCATGGGGGTGGCGTAGCCATTTTTCACAAGAACAATTTTGTTGCAGATCCGGTAAGTTTTGCTCTGGCGCGCAATGAAAAAATATTTGAATATGCAGCATGCAAATTTTCTTTTGGTGGTGTGAGTGTTGTTTTTATCTCTCTCTATCGCTCACCAAATAATAAAAAAGAGGTAATAGACTGCTTCCTTGAGAATCTAGACAGTCTGCTGGCTTCGGCACTTTGTAGGTTTGGATATGTATATTTGGGAGGCGATTTTAATATAGACCTGCATGGTGTGTCCGCGGAGAGGACGGCCTTTCTGGATTTGTTGGATTCCCATGGCTTGAAAGCTACCAACAGCCTCACTACACGCCCTATATCAGGAACTGTCTTAGATAATATATTTACAAATCATAATTCAAATTTTGTTTCCAGTTTGGAGTTGTGGGATCGCTCTGATCATCTCGCTGTTATACTCGAGATTCCTTTTACATTTGAGTGCAATATAAAGCAGAAGTTTAGGAGAAGAATTTTTTCTGAATCAAATCATGAACGATTTTACAACTACCTTGCGTTTGAGGATTGGAATACAGTTTATTCGGGCAAAGACGTTAACGAAAAGTTTAATCACTTCCACAGTATAATACAGTATTATTTTTCTTTATCTTATCCAGAAGGAGTCACGGTCACTGGTAAAAAGGACAAGAGCTGGATTACTCCTGAAATCAAGGCGATGTCAACCGAACTAAAAAATCTGTATTGGTTGCATTTAATAACAAAAAGTAACGATTCTCAGCACTTATATAACTCGAAGAAAAGAGAGTACAAAAGACTAATTCGTCAAACCAAACTAAGCTTTAATGACAACAAGACAGGCTGGTCCAACACTAGTGTCCAGCGGCAAAACGACCTTTTACTTTGAGGCTAGAGTTTTGAATTTTTTACAGGGTGTATGGGTACTAAAAACCCTTCAGATGGCCTTAACATTTTTTTGATTGGACCAAAAATGTGACGTCACGAGATTTCAAATTGAGCTATTTTCATGGAATAAATAATTTTTGTCCATAGGTTGATTATTTTCGGCCTTAAGATTATGTTGACCAGATATTTAATTTTTTTGAACGTCAGGTTAGCAAACTGCAGAAGGCAAAATAATCGTCATTTTATTTCATAAGGAGGCCGTGAAACAATATCGAAACGATGCGCCGTGTGTCCAACTTGAGTTCATCGGAGATTTAGAACTGTCAGTTGCTTGTCATGTTTTGACAGCGGCCATTGAGCCCCAGAATTATTAATTGATTGATTTATTCGAATAATCTAATATTTTTACAAAAAAATTATGTGAAAATCATCGAGTCTGCCCCGCGAAGTTTTAAACACGCGCGCAGACGCAAAGCGTGTTGTTTACATCCTCGACTCTCGGCAGTTGATGCCTGGAACAGGGCCTGGAAGATGTGAAGATTAATGAACCTTTTAGCAGTTTATTTTCTTGCAAACGCTCTCCAGAGGTTTACCTCATTTTATTTTCAGTGAATAGAGTAAGTTTTTCAATTTTCTTTGTATTATTATAAGCAATACTCTGGCAATACTGGTTAATTTAAGGTGTGAAGATTTGGACGACAGGATCATCACAATCTACAAGAAGCAGTTGTTTACTACAATTACAAGATAAAGGAATAACGAAGGCAAGACTAGCAGAATTATTCGTCAGTGTTAGTAATGAGAACGAGAAACCGAAACCCTGTCTGTCGAAGTGCCCGAACTTTGGTGAAATGCAATGCGAATGAATCTGGGACAGGTTTCAAAATCATACGTATTGTCTTTGTAAAACAATCAGCAAAACAGTAACAATTTCTGTTGGATTAAATAATGAATAAAGCACCACTAAACTTATTTATTTTAAGTAAGGTACACACGCATCTTTATGAAATGGTCTGAATATTCACTTGGAACAAAATGCCCCAAATTCCTAGCTAGTAATTTATTTCACATTACTAATTCAACAATGTAGTTTATTTAGTTAAACGTAGTAAGGTTTCACTGCAATCTTGACACTAGTCATCGCAGTCACTACACAGGTTCCTCAAACTGACACTGGTGCACAATATCCACACTTTTCCCTTGTAAAATGTAAACAGTCTTGGATCAGAACGTGATAATCATCAACAATTATTTGTAGGAGATGCCATAATCTTGTTGTTTAAATCCGAGTCCAAATCTTCATCACCTTCAATTAAACAGGGTTGTTTTTACAGATACAATGAAAGTTGAAAAACTTACCCAATTCACAGATAATTAAATGGGGTAAACCTCTGTATGAGTTTGCAAGGAAATAAACTGCTAGAAAGGTTATTAATCGTGTCGGACTGCCGGCATCAGCTGTCGAGATGTAAACACGCATTGCGATTGCGCCTGCGCGTTCAAACACTTCGCCGTGAATATTCATGACTTTCGCATAAGTTTTTTGTAAAAATATCAGATTATTTCAATAAATCAATCAATTAATAATTCAGGAGTTCAATCACCCGTGTCAAAACATGACAAGCAACTGACAGTTCTAAATCTCCGATGAACTCAAGTTGGACACACGGCGCATCGTTTCGATATTGTTTCACGGCCTCCTTATGAAATAAAATGACGATTATTTTGCCTTCTGCAGTTTGCTAACCTGACGTTCAAAAAAATTAAAAATCTGGTCAACATAATCCTAAGGCCCAAAATAATCAACCTATGGACAAAAATTATTTATTCCATGAAAATAGCTCAATTTGAAATCTCGTGACGTCACATTTTTGGTCCAATCAAAAAAAAATTAAGGCCATCTGGAGGGTTTTTAGTACCCATACACCCTGTAAAAAATTCAAAACTATAGCTTCAAAGGAAAAGGTCGTTTTGCCGCTGGACACTAGTGTTGGACCAGCCTGTATAGTTCCAACAACATGAATAAGGCTGCATGGAATATAATAAAATCAAGTACCACACCAATAAACGCCGGAAATTTAATTCATGAAATAGAACTTGACCACGGGGTGGAAAAAAATCCCTCCATATTATGCAATGCTTTTAACGATTATTTCACCAAGTCTGTAAATGAGGTAGCGGCCGACTTGGGAAAGAATTTGACATCAGTAAAACAATATAGCAGTAGAAAATCCTTTTTCCTATGGCCTGTCACCTACAATGAGGTGTATAATGCCATATTAAGTGTGTCAAAAAAGAAATCTTCAGGTCCAGATGGTATTCCATGTTTTATTTTGAGTAGGGTTGCTCAGCTTATCTGTGCTCCCCTTGAACACATAATCAATCTATCTTTCGTGGCAGGGCAGTTTCCCAGTAAACTGAAGCTAGCCAAAATAATACCAATGTTTAAAAAGGACGACAGGAAATTACTGCAAAATTATCGTCCTATTGCTAATTTATCCGTTTTTTCTAAACTATTTGAAAAAATTATGTATGATCGTCTAGTAGATTTTTTCACGAGAAATGATTTGTTTGCTGAATCCCAGCATGGTTTTCGAAGGGGTAAGTCGACCGAGACGGCACTGTTCGAGGCCTCCAATTTCATCCAAAAGTCTCTTGACAAAGGATTACACACAGTGGGTATCTATTATGACTTGACGAAGGCGTTCGACGTCATTAATACGGAAGTTTTGAAGTGTAAGCTTAGCTGTCATGGCGTCAGTGGCCCCCCTTTAGACTGGATCATTTCATACGTAACGGACAGGCAACAATATGTTGAGTTTATAGGGGAACAGTCCGGCATTAACAACAGTAAATTTGAGTCACACAGACTTCCAGTGAAATATGGAGTTCCTCAAGGTGGAATATTGTCGCCCTTACTATTTTTGATATTTTGCAATGACTTATGTAATAACGTTACTTTAGATACATTCAGTCATCTTGGTCAGTTCGCCGACGATACGTCCTTGATAATTAGTAACAGAGAATTTGAAGCATTGGGTTCAGCAACTAATAACATTTCTAATGAAGTAAGCAACTGGTGCTCTTCCAACGGCCTTCTGTTGAACCCAAAAAAATCAGCAGCTATCATATTCCGCAATAATCACAGAACAGATGAATATCCCAGGAGCGTTCTAATAAAAACAAAAGGAAAATCGATACAAAATTTCTCTAGCACTAGGTTCTTGGGAGTAATTTTGGATGAGTCATTGAGTTGGAGCGATCACATTAACTTTGTTGCAGGTAAATTAGCCTCGAGCTGTTTTGTTGTCAGAAATTTAAGAAAACAAGTTAGTGACAGAGTTCTTCTTTTGTACATTAATGGGTGTGTGATGAGTGTGTTATCATACGGTATCACTGTTTGGGGATCCTCGCCAGGTGTTGACAGGCTGTTCCTCCTGCAAAAGCGGCTCCTACGTATTCTTGGGGAAGCGGGCTATCTGGAGCACGCAGCTCCCATTTTTAAAAAACATAGGGTGATGACTGTCTATTCCCTTTATTACTATAAACTTCTCCTCTTTATCAAGAAGCACTCACACTATTTGAAAAGGAACATACATTTTAACCAGGGCATGCTTACTAGGTACGCAAAGGACTTCAGCATCGAGTTACATAATACCTCTATGTATGAGAAGAGCCCTCTATACATGGGTACTAGGGCGTTCAATCACTTGCCACCTTATTTGAAGGAAATTAAAAATTTTAAAATCTTTAAAACAAAATTAAAAACCGTTTTAACCGACAATGCCCTTTACAATCACTCCCAGTATTTCAACTTGTTTTAATTTGTTTGTCCAAATAAGTCAAATTCAATATCTATTTCTTTTGTTTATTTGTTTTGTCTCACATTTGTAACATAATGACGCATCCTATGTTTCTAAAGAAATCAATGGAATAAAGATTATTATTATTATTATTATTATTATTCCAAATGTATTTGAAATACAAAATACAAAATACTTCCGATGTTAGTAGTTGAATTACAAAATACCAATTATACTTTGCACTTTCACTTAGAAATAAGCAATACAAAATACTTTCAATTCCTTTATTTGAAATACAATAGTTATTTGTTTGGTTGAAAGCTTGATCCATTTTTCAAAGAGGAACTGATGTTTGATTACACAAGGTAATTTCACAGTCTCGTTCCACAAAATTTTACTTACTGTTTAGGACGCGTTTCGGAGTGTTACTCCATCTTCCGCTATAAAAGAAATTAACACAAAATACAAAACAGTTGCCTGGAAAATGAAACGTTTGGGTTTACGTTGCGGATTTACTGCCGCGGCTGTAAAGTGCATTTTTAATGACTACCGGCGAAAATAGTCATTTGTTTAACAATGCAAAAAAATTGCTATCGCCGCGGCAGTAAATCTGTTTTTTTGCCGTCTGAGTACGCGGCAGTAGGTAGGTACAAGTCGATTCGACTTTTACTGCCGCAAAAGAGGCAGTAAAAATGCACTTTTAATGACTACTGGCGAAAAAATACATTAGTTCCTTTAATTTATTTGAAATGCTGAACACACAATAAATTTATTTGAAGTACCTACAAAATGTATTTTTTTCTGTAAATAAGTATGATTTCCTTTTATTCGTTATTTATGGTACTTGTGTCTTATAAGGTATTTTAGACACACAAGAAAAGTTTAGGCATGTATTGATGCAGGCGGCTACTCTACACGGTTTTAATTATACTAATTTACAATGTAAAATAACAATTATGTAGTTAAATACATTTTTTCCATTTATATATCTATACAGGCTGTCCCAGAACTCGCGGAAAATATGTTAATAGCAGACTCCTGAACCTAATCTCAGACAAATTTTTCTTTGCGGAAATTGCGAGGGCTCAATAGTTTTTAAATGGGAAGCAATTGTAGTCCGCCAATCAGAATGAATCTCTGAATTAGACGGTAAAGGTAAAGTAAAAGGATGTAAGATGTTGCGGGGATACACAAAAAAATAATAAAACTCAAACAATAAGGGAGCACAACAATTATTTGCGTATCCCCAGCAACAGCTTTCACATCCTTATTGTACCTTACCCTCTAATTAAGGGATACATTCTGATTGGAGGATTTGAATTGCTTTCCATTTGAAAACTATTGAACCCTCGCAATTTTCGCAAAGGAAAATTCGTCTCAGATTAGGTTTAGGAGTCTGCCATCAACAGATTTTCTGCGAGTTCTGGAAATATACTGGAAATCGGCCTGGCGAGTTGAAATTTGGCATACGGACAACGCCGTCTATAGAACGAGAAAAATCTTAAACCTGCAAAATGACGTTTCGTTTGCGTTTTGTGACCATCATCAGGCTTATTGAAGTTCGTCTTTCTAAATAATTAAAATAAAATAAATGATTTTTTGTTATTCAACTTAAACAACCCGAGCAACGCCCCGGGATTCAGCTAGTTAGGTATAAAACAATCGGATGATGTTAATTTGTTTCGAAAACAAATCCAGGAAAGGAATTTCAAAAAAATCTGTTATTAGTTATTTGAGGGAAAGTGGGAAAAATACATCATTTCCTTGCAGAACGAGGCGAAGGCGACAATCAAAAACTATAATTGGCGAAACATTGAAATAAAAATTGGTGTTTTTTCATAACCTGCATGAAAGGTTTAGTCATAATGGTGATTGAAAAAAATTAACGAAATTACTTTTCCCACTAATGTGCAAATGAATACATTTTTGGCAGTGTAATTCACATTTCGCACTAGTGCAGAAATATGTTACATTTGCTAACCGAAATTAGTCGGAAAAATAGCAATTTTCGCACAGGATTTTGAAAAAACTATTTAGCCAACATCCGGGCTTATTATGGTGAATCTCGATCATTGGGAATTTTCTAATAATTGGAAAATTGCTATGGATATAATTATTACAACAATGTGCGCAATGTGATAGCAACTGTCCCTTCTTCTCGATCTCAATAATTGGAATTATTCGAATTATTTGTTATATCTTAACTGCAAAGGGCAGATTGGCTTTATAATTATGCAAAATGGAACAAGCGTTTTCAATAAAAATAAACTAGAAATATTAAATTTAATTTAATTATGCGGGGTTGTATAAAACATTTAATCTAGTTTTAATAAGATTTCAATAATGTAGCTGATAATTTCGTGGTGCCCACCATAGGCGCCCCCGGGGCCGCCCTCGACATTTTCGGCCCAATATCTTTGTTAACGTAATTAAATTTCCTATTTAATTACACACCATCCGATGCTCCATTGAATTTAGAGACTACGACGCTACCTCTTGCCCTTTTTAAAATTAAGAAATGTGGAGCCATACACCATAAATTAAATGCATATCTGTATACTCCGAATTTGCAAAATTGGCTGCAATTATAATATTTACAAAAAAAAACAAACACAGTGCCACAGTGGTGCAAAACTGACAATAATTTAAAACTTTAACAAAGCCCTGACATTAATCGCGCTATAGCTATCTTGAAAAGTCTGCCAATAAGCACGTGTATGGCTCCATATTCCTTAATTTTACTCGGAAATGGTGCATTTTACAGAAAAAGTGCAAGAGGTAGCGTAGTTTTTAAACTCAATCGACCATCGGATGGTGTGTAATTAATTACGAAATTTAATTACGTTAACAAAAATAATGGGCCGAAAATGTCGAGGGCGGCCCAGGGGGTGCCTGTGGTGGACACCACGACATTACCAGCTACATTATTGAAATCTTCATCGTTCGTAATGGTCTTGTGGAAAATTTCAGCAAAATCGGTTGAATGGTTAAGACGTGGGAATAAATTTTCGATTTTTGGGGCTCACTTTTGAGGAGCCCTAGTGACGAAATGGGGGCTCATCATGCAAGGAATCTGTGGCTGAAATTTTTGCACTCTGAGACGGGACACCCTGGACTTACTTAGGGTGGGTTGTATAAAACATTTAATCCTGTCTAAAGTTATTCCTTCAAAAATTCTGTAGAAACAAATTATTGATCACAATTATTGTTTCTATGGTATTGTACCTAATGGGCTTAGCGTTAAGTTCAGGATTAAATGTTTTATACAATCCGCCCCTAGGGTTAAGTTCATCAGTATTAAAGGTTTTATACAACAGGCCCTTGAAGGGACAATTAATTTAGAAGTTCGATAAAATGTATTCATTCACGCGACTACGTGACCGAAAATTATATGTTTATGGGTAATAAGTAACCAATTAGGGCCACTTTTACCATGTCTCAGTTATGAAAACTCGGGGTATGTTGCTATATCACGACCAATGGAACTGTCAATGTCATGACATCCAACCCTGAGTTTTCATAACTCGAACTTGGTAAAATAAAGACAGTACACTGAAAACACTCCATAGAACATTTTCACATAACTACCTACTGTTTCCTTGGTAAAGATTGAATTTTGATCAATTTGTTAAAATTAATGTTTTTTGGGTATATGTACCCTAATCTGATATACAGGGTGAGTCTAGTTGGACAAATCAGTCGCTCTAGCGTTTAAGATATTGATATTGGAAATTCTGTTTTTGGATATGCTGTAGCTGAAAAGGTCCTCTACGCATGGGACCCAGAAAGAAAGCTCCAGTTTTATTCAAACCCAAATTATTAAATAAAAATAAGGGCCTAAAATTTTTTTTTTCAATATTGTTGAATTTTTTAAAGTCATTTCGTTAGAGAATCATTTTCTCTTCATGGAAACATAATTTTTTGCAGAAAAAAGTTAATAGTGTCCGAAGGGTAAATTATTTAAATAATAAAGATTTTCAATTAATTCGTAAGGAAAACCACGAGTGCCGTGATTTTGACAACTGAAAGGCAGCTGAGATGCTAGACTGCCCACGAGACTGCATTTCAGTTGTCAAAACCTCGGCACTCGTGGTTTTTCTTACGAAGTTATTAAAAATCTTATTACTTTCATAATCTATCTCTCGGATACTATTAACTTTTCTGTGCAAAAAATTATGTTTCCATAAAGAGAAAATGATGCTTTAACGAAGTAATATTAAAAAATTGAAAAAAATCGAAAAAAAAAATTTTTAGCCTTTGTTTTTATTTAATAATTTTGGTTTGAATAAAACTGGAGCTTTCTTTCTGCGTGCCATGCGTAGGGGACCTTTTCAGCTACATCATATCAAAAAATAGAATTTCCAATGTCAATATCTTAAACGCTAGACGACTGATTTGTCCAACTAGACTCACCCTGTATATACGAGACCCATGATGAGAGTAACGAATGACGAATAACGAATGCACCGATTAAGTCGTGTTGTCCGCTAAGCACGAAGCGGTGAGAGTAACAATCGATGAATTTAGAGGTGGGCGCGGGGAAACATTTACCTACCAGCCCGCTTAAAACTTTTGCGTGCCAGTGTACTAGTAGAATGTAACTTGATTTTTGTTAAAAGAGTGCAAAAAGGCAATAACGCAGTCTGACCTATGACTCGCCGTCTTTAAATAATAATGACAATAAATGCAGAGATTTATATTGCAATGGACATGCAAGAAATCCCGGCGCCTTCCATCTTCAGGTATTATTTATGAAAACGCTGCATTATTTATAAAGTTTCTTCGCATCATCGACTTCAAGATGTAAGGCAAAGCTTAAGTGTCGACCATGAAACCGGTGAAAAAGATTGCCATTTCTCACTTTTCACCCACTCAAGTCGACAGCAGACGAAATTAAACGTCCTCTTGTATTATAAATCGCAGCTCGTAGTAAACAGTGGGACCTAATCGCCAGAGATTGACTTAAGCACCAGGAAACCATCACGCATCGTTAGAAGGATTCAGTCGCGATTTTCTACTACTTCGCTTCATTTTTTGACTGCTGTCAGGGATGCCTTTCAATCCTAAGAGGCGCATCAGCATTTCAATCAATAGGCATTATTCCCGAAGGATGTGCCTCCTTGAAAAAATAATAACTACATCAGCTACCGACTCCTACTGGAACACCCCCAACTCCTCGCGGAGTCGGAAGCAAACCGAGGCGACGGGATAATAAATCCGCCGTGTTTTATCGCCTGACAACTATCGCTGTTTGGAACAAATATCGCGAAAGAAATTAATTGCGACATGTTCGGTTCAATTGGCAATCAGCGGGCGTTGATAGCTCCCTAAAATGGAAAATTCACCATCACGATGTTCAAGAGGCGGCGTGTTGAGTACATAATTGAACATATGTTAATAAAGTTAGTGCAAAAAGGTCGGTTAATCAGGGAGAAATGCAGTGGCGTGCTGCCAGGGTAGCACTTTTTGCCGCAAAAAGGTTATACAACCCTACCTTCCCGAAAACTGAAATATTTATAAGCCCACTCGCGTAGCTCCAAACATCGGCTGTGAAAGCTCGACCAATCAACGGTTGAGTAATGGTCAGTGAGCATGTATAAATATAACGAGTCCTCCCTAAAGTAGCGTAAATAGAGATGAACATGCGATCGGGCCTGTATCGGCGTTCATAAGCCTATCTCTAGACTTATAAATGACGCTACTTTCCATCGCATCTAGCATCTACACCTTATTAACGCTACAAACTAACTTAATATTATCACTTATTCTGTGTTGTGCACAATGATGATGGGAGTCTGCCGAGATATAGCGGTATGTGCCAGATTCTTTCCTATAAACGTCAAATTCTTACTTATTGTTCTCCCTAATCACTAATCACACGATCTCAACAATCACCTCAATGCACCTCAATAATCTAGCGCCCTTCTTCCCGCCACTGGAGAAATGTGGTCACAATCATTATTCCATTCAAAAGAGGGCATTCTGACATCATGTACTGGAGCGACTTTTCCATTATCGTTAATGAGACAAAATGTCTGAAACGCTGGGACAATAGTCAGCGCCTCTTTTTGAATTTAAACTCGCACAGTCTTATAAAGTAGGGGAATGCCATAATAGCAACCGACAAATACATCCGTGCAATCTGTAGATTGCTTAAACTCGTCATTTTCATGTGGTACTGAGGACCCTTCTCAGGATGGGGTGTCACCAAACAATGGAAATTACCAACTGCAGCGAAACCATAACCAATTTTATAGAAAATTGTTTTTAGACACAAGAATTTTATGAATTTAATTAACCGCGCTTTGTAGAACTGATATTTTACCGGGACCGGCGCTATAAATGGTGGATGCGCCGGGCTAGTGGGATATAGTACTTCAATGATCCGTGTAATTTGATTATGAGCGAAATGCATTGATGGCTGAAGAATTTACGAGAGATCTAAAACTGTAGTTATTATAGATTATGTACAGTCGGTTGCAAAATTGTCTGGGACGTATAACTTTTCATAAATTAAGTTTTTAAGGAATGAAGAGGCCAATTTGCTGGTCAAAAGCAGTGTCTGAGGCTGGTAGACTACCCTACCTATTGGAACATAATGTCTCAGAAATGTAATTTGGCTCCATTCCTTACCTAAACTAAGTATATAGAAAGTTATACGTCCCAGACAATTTTGCAACCGACTGTACCTACGAGACTGCAGATATTTAAAAATTGCTTGCTCAATTGGTGAATTTACTAAATGTTAAAGGAGGATTCAACCCAAGAAATCGACTATTGGCTTACCGCAATTTCTGGTTAATTTCAGTCTTCTGAATCTAATGGTCGCATTAAAATTTTACTAAAATCTCTAATTTTCGAATTATCTGTAAATTAAGAATTTCCAAATTCCATTCATCTAGATCTCAAAATCGCTTCAATTATAACATAAACAAAAAACATTCCTCATGTTGGCCATACAACGACATTTCTCAAAACCATTTTTGTAGGTTCTGTTTACTAGATTGGTTTAGATCAGAGGTTAGAGGTTTACTCTACAGGGTGGGCAATTTCTCGATGCTCACCACTGAAATCTCCTAAACGGTAAATGGTGCCGGACCGGTTAAATTAGAGAAAAATTGCGCTATTTCTTGGCGATTAAGAATCTGAAGAGGATTTCTCGATATTTTGATTCGTTCCTGAGTTATCACAAAAAATCTGAAAATTGACAATTTAAAGAAAAATTGATATCTTCCTAACGATTTATGTTATTTAAATGAAACTTAGAACTTTTATATTTTTGACAGCTGTCAGTTGAATGACATTGACAGAAATTTTCTAGGCCTTCTAGATTTTGAATTAAAGCAGTTAACTTTTCCTTTTCTTATGGACGCCATATTGAATTTTAAAACCGCCGGATACACAGAAAAATTAGCTTCTCAAAAATGTAACCAGCATTAACGTTTTGGAAAAAATATGTCACACGACCGCAAGACGTAATTTATTACTGTTGACTTCAATTGTTTTCACATGTTATAAGAGATTGAAGAGGTCGGCGTACTTTTTTGTAATTGTTTTTCGTCTAAGGTTAGGCTGATTTTACATTATTCATACCAATTTTCAAATTCTGACAAAAAAGTTCATGTTAACTACATTTTTGGAAAGACAATTTTTTTGTGTATTTGACGGTGCCAAAATTCAATATGGCGGCGATAAAAGAATCAAAAGTTGACTGTCATTATTCAAAATCTAGAAAGCCTGGAAAATTTCTGTCAATGCCGTTCAATTGGCAGCTGTCAAAAATATAAAAGCTCCAAGTTTCATTTAAATAACATTAGGAAGATATTAATTTTTCTTTAAATAGTCAATTTTCGGATTTTTTGTGATAACTCAGGAACGAATCAAAATATCGGGGAATTTTCTTCAGAATCTTAATCATCAAGAAATAGCGCAGCTTTTCTATAATTTAAACTACTCTCCCTCTTTATGGTTTCCGAGATATTTATGTACTAATGGTGAGCATCGAAAAATTACCCACCCGTATAGATTAAAGTTTAGATTATCGAAGGTTTTTATGCGTAAACCAAAGGATGAAAATTACTCTGAGCTTCAGGAAGAGCCTTTGTTTGCACTCAATACAATGTTGAAATCAAGGTAGGTATTATTGGATTATTTTCGATCAGATAAAAACCTTCGGGTTTGCTAAAATTTTGCCCTCCAAATTTATTTCAACGGTGATGGCAATTGTTATTAATTTCAATAATAAGTTAATAAATAAGTATTTGTTGCATTTACCAAGAGGGTGAAAATTGTAGGTATCTACAGCACTCTGTTTGATGAGATGAGTTTTATTCTCTGATGACCGGTCTCCGGATCAGCCAAGCCGATTAAAAATCAACTCCTCATTCATTTTTTCATTGTTTTCATTGTTTTCTAACTAGCCGATAAATTCCGATGGATTATAAAGATCATGGTTGTGATGGGGAAGAGATTCGGGTGATAGTTTTGCATTCATTATCATTATCACTGGCATGAAATTTCTGAATTGCACTGGTGCCCTATAAATAATAATAATAATAATAATAATTTATTAAGCAAACGGAAATTAAATACTTATAACAAAAATTAAATACTTAATAACAATAAATGAAATTAAATATAATTAAGTCTTCTGCTGGAAATATCCGTGGCTTAATGGGACAGAAACAGCAAGGCTGATCCAATCTGCCCATGTGGAAGGAATCTGAAATAATATGTAAGCAAAAAAATTAAACAGAAACAAAAGAAGAAAAAGTGAGAGCGTGCGAAAAAGCGAATAGACGAGCGCACGTGCAACAGTGCCTAGAGTTAGTCGAAACCGTAACTTCTTTTACCTATAAAAATCGGTCCAAAATTAGAAAAAAAGCGTAAAATACAAAATTTTTCAAAAAAATGGCCGCCATTTTGGTTCCCGCATGGAAGAAATTTGGGGTGCTGCGGGTCAAATCGTTCCTTGGGGTCTATAAAAACACTGTACAAAGCCGCTTGCTTTCTTCATTAAATGCATGTTTCTTTTGCATACCTACTGCTTCCACTATAACTCATCTATGAAGATTCATAAGGTAAATTTTCGCGATTTTGTGGTTCAAACCACAAATGCTTGGCTGCTATTGGTTCATTTACCACATTTCCTAAAAATTTGTTTGATAAAATAGTCAAACTACCGTCAGTTTCAGACCTTCCTCCGTATGTTGGTTTGAAACAGGCAAAATTATGACGCTGTCGTTAGGCAACAGTCTCGATAATGGTTGAAAATACCAACCAGAGCTAATTATTTGTGGTTCAAACTATATAAAATCGCGAAAAGTTACCTATAGTCGCAACTACGTGATTCTTTCGTTTGAAACTACTAAAAAGTAAAATAGACTGCAAAGGCGTCAATCATGCATGGTCAGAAATTTAGGGATATTACTACTAGGTATATGGAAGTGGCCATCAACACCATAGGTCCTTTAAGGCACTGGTGGGGGTTCATCGCGCTTGGTCCCGTATGATGCGCATGCGTTGATCTTGTGTCATTTCTAGTGCATTTATACGTCATCTGTCACTACTGTCAACAGAATCTGGGACCTTTCACGTTTACCACGTGCTATTTTAACCTACAATGATGATAAATGACACATAACTGACAGTAGACATTCAAGTAAATTCTGTCAGCGGTCAAAAAATGACTGCGCATACGGCCATACATGGCGTCATGACGTCACGCTTACAGGACCTATAGCATTGGTCAATGTAACTAAAAATGCTGGTTGGGTTCATGAAAATCTGGACTTGACCGTTAGGTTTTATTCTTTTAACCAATGAATAAAGTACAGTTTCACGGCGCGCAATTCAAAACTACTGGGATTTGTCTCTCATCATATATTTCTTGGATTGAGTTCTCATTTTCTTGCCAGCGTCATATTTCTCGTCAGACAGTTACGATGAGGAATAATGTGTATTATTTAAGAGCCCAGAGGCAATAGTTATGGCCGCAGCGAAGAGCAAATGACATGAACTGAGTATCGGCGATGGGAGCGACATATTGCTGTAAGCATCACATTAACCCCTTAATCTGGAGTCCGAGCACATACCGGAAACTTGCAACTCCGGGGAACAAGTAAGGTCACGAACAGCTCTTCTTTATTATAGATAAGGGAATGTGGCGGAGTCCTAAGCATCAGAAAGAATCAATAACTAGTTCTCCGATTATTTTTCGGCATTGTTATTCTAATAATAAAACACTCGAGTTTACGAGACCTTACCTAGTCAAGTTTTATGTCTGTTTAAAATGTTAGAGCGATATTTTCTGGAGAATGTCCGCAATATATGATAAAATTTAAATGTTTGCTCGTAAAACACATTACCCAGATACACACTCAAGTAGCTGTTGTGTTTTATTGCACGATAAAATATTAAATTCGACCACGCTCTTTTTAGGGGGAAACTTGTCATATTCATGAATATAACTCAATTTTAACAGAGATGTGTTCGATCTTTTTACGATCATTTTATAACCACAAAAGACTTTGTAGCAGGTTGGTGCAACACGCAGCTTCAAATCAAAATCTTTCATTTTTATCGCTTTACCGGCGATGTTTTCCAGGTTGGTTTGGTGATACTTGTCCTAGGTTTTGCCATTTAATCCTTGACATTGTCAATGAAAACTGTAAATTTTGATTTTTGCTTTGATCACTATTTTGATCGTGCAAAAAACGTAATAAGCGCCACGGGGCGGCTGGTGTCACCGGTTTTCTGGTAACATTGGAGATAAAGGGCTCCAGTCGCAGTAATTGAAAATGCACAAGGGCTGAACCGCGATCCCAGCACGGTAACATTCTAAGATACCAGATTCCTTTGCCGCCCAGGGGTTCGACAGCAGTTTAAATGGACTGTGTTTTACCTGAACTGAACATCCACACGCTGAATACCTACCTAATGAAATAATGTACCTAATCTCTTCACCTATTGAAATGAACTAATGGGAAGGATATGGCTACATTAAAATTGTACAGCCCAATCAGAATTTGTCCTCTTAAATCTCTTATGGCTGGAGAACTATTCGACCCTGGAAAATTTCAAAAACGCGCATCCACTCAGAATTTAATGCTGAAATACTGTGGTGCGAGTATTCTGAGACACCCTGTATTCGGGGCTATTCTGTAAGTCATGGTTAATTAATGACCGCTGTTGTTGCTAAGGAGATTATATTTTTTATAAGAAGAAGAAAACTTTCCACTAATTCGACTTCTGATTCTTGTTGTTTGGATGATTCAGACATGCATTAAATCGCCAAATGATAATGGCTACACGTTTTTAATGTTCCCCTACTTCAATCCTGAAATAGATAATGAAATTAACTGTTAATGATTAACGAATTTGCACAGTAATCACGATTACGATTAATTTGTTTCGATCAAAATGATCAATCGGGCAATGCTTCCGAGTATTAGTTCATTTGTGCTCATTATCAATGTGCTCATTATCAAAGCCGAAGCTATACAACCATACCTGCCAGAAAACTGAAATATTTATAGGCCCACCCGCGTAGTTAGACCAATTACAGGTCGAGAAATGGTCGCGCGTGGGTGAACACATAAATATAACGAGTCCTCCCTAAAGTAGCGTAAACAGAGATGAATATGCGATCGAGTCTGTATCGGCGTTCATAAACCTATCTCTAGACTTATAAATGACGATACTTTCCGTCGCATCTAGCATCTGCACCTTGTTAACGCTACAAACTAACTTAATATTATCACTTAATTTATGATCATTGTATAAAGCATGTAGGGCAACACTGGATTTCTCAGTTCCGCCATATTTAAGGTGGGCTAAGTGCTCCTTATATCTGGTGCTGAGAGACCTTCGTGTTTGACTTACATACTTTAGATCACAATTTTGACAATTGACTTCGCATATGTATTACGGCTATTTCGTTTTAGATTGACGAAAGAGGCACTGGCGTTATTTTGTTAACGTGGGTTCTTGCTGGATTAATAAAAGTTCGGATAATTAACAAGTATATTAAAATCTAAAAACATTACCATTATTTAATAAATCCAGTTTTTGAAAGGAAGGCCGATATAAAATACATTAAATTCGAAAGGGAGGCTTTGTATAAATTCTATAAAAATTCAGTGTTAATCGGTTAATTCCAAATTAAATATGTCCTAACTCACAAACGGGTAAATATTGCTTTACTAACTTGAACATTGAACTCATTTTCATTTCGTAAAGTAACATTCACTTGTAAATAAATCAAACATCTTTAAAATCCTAACAGGTGGGTATAAAGTACAACTAAATCGGTTTAAAACGCAAATAAGCATAAATCAGCAAAATCAATTCGATCAGCAAGCATCGCTAATGCTCAGCGCAATTGGGCTATTCCTGCTATTCCTGAAACAATTCTAAGTTCATAATGAAATCCAAAGCCCAAAAGGGGAAGAAATTATTCTAAGTTCACAACTACAGAATAATTTCTAAGTTCATTAATTCAAATAAAAATCACAAAATTTCTCTAAATTCAAACTCATAATTAAAAGATGAAAACTGTTCTAAGTTGAAAACCGAGGAAAATACTGCATACATTAAAAGAGGGACTCACCGGTATTCACAGGTTCCTTTTGACCAGCACTTCGTGCTGCAACTACTATGGATTCGATCAAAATTCGACTTTTCTAGGGTTTTTATATGATTTCCCTGCTTAAACATTTCTTCAGCTGACCAATTAGAATATTAATTTAATTTAAGGACAGCCAATGGGATTTTAGAACCCTTATCACTGTGTCTGTTCTAGTGTTACCTTGAGTTCTTCTTTTAACAATAATTCACTTTTTAATAAAATAATTTAGAAAATAATTTCAAACACTGAAAATCTCGAATTATTCTAAAAATGTAAACAAAAAGGTAAACAAATTATATGCTTATTAATTCGCGGACAATATAAAACTGATAAGGCGACATTTTATTTGCCCCTCGCTGGAGATCATGACTCATTGCGTTATCTCTATTAAATAATTCTTTAATAAATTAATTGAAAAGGGTTGTTTTATCAACAGGTGATTGACTTTCGATTACTTTAGCAAAATTTAAAAGGGGTTGCAAAGGGGCTGCCATTTGCGTGAAAGTAGCACCACATGTGCCAGATTTTTCGCTATTTCCTACTTTCGGTATACGACAAAAGGCCGCGCCCGAAATGCCGCGAGACAAAATGCCGCGACCGAAACGCCGCGAGGACGGAATGCCGCGGGACCAAAATGCCGCCGGGACATAATGCCGCTGCGACAAAAAGCCGCCTTCCATATTTTATTATATCTACTGATGTGTTTTATCCACTCCGCGTCCGTTAGCATTATGTTTTGATTTTTCAAAGTGTTAGGTAATTTAAAGGTATGTCGGGCCGACACTTACGACTGACACATTTTTGCGATTTTTGCTCTGTCATTTGCGACTGGTTTCGGTCTCCGTTGCATGATTTTGATAAAGCTGATGTAATTTTTCTCGGAAATTTTAAACTAATGGCTCAATTCAAAATAAACATTTAACTAGGGTGATTGAATGTATGACCGTAATTTTCTTATTCTTGCAAGAGATTATTTGAATAGTTCAGTTGTTAATCCTTTACCTGGAATGGCAGGTAAACTAAACAAGCAAATTAAAGCCAGGCTTCAAACTCATGACGTAATTTTTTCGTGTCCCTCTAATGGCACTTTAACGATATGAAATAACTGTACATCCTGCTGAACAGTGAACAACACCCTTCCTTTGTAAATCGATTTTCTAAGAAAAATTATTCTTATTGGGGACCCTAGCAACCACAGCTTCAATGTTACCCTTATTATTTATTCTAAGTTATGTTTCGCAACTTTACTGGCTGCACCTTTTTGTTCCAGCGGCATTCTGTCCCGGCGGCATTTTGGTCCGGCGGCATTCTCTCCCCGCGGCATTTCGTCCCATCCCGCCCCTACTTCATCTTTCGGGTTGCCTTAAAGATTTTTCAGTTTGTTTTCAGATCTGAAAACTGTCCTTAAATTTTGTTGGGCAAAAAACCTTGTCAAACCTCTTGCTAACTGAGGTTCAAAAGATAATGCGACAAATTTTAAGTCCTGTTTTTGTTCTTCAGAGCGAAAGAGTCGATGACTTAATTAGCAATGGTCCTTACGTCGAAATGGGAAAGAATCCCCTCAATAAAATGGTGTCCGATGTGAAAAAAACATTAGACAAATGCGGCAACCTTATTACCAAGGATGTTATGAAAAGGTTACACGTATCCAACTGTCCCAAAATTGTATTGCCTACCAAAAATCCACAAACCTGGCAAAAGCGTAAGACCAATCGTTTCAGCAATAGGTTCACAAACTCCGGCACATACCGCTATATCTCCCATCATTGTGCACAACGCAAGATGGCAAGTTTCCATTTTTTGGCACACCGTCTTCTGAATTTTCCTTTAAACAAGGAAAGATATCAGAAAGAACTCAAAACAATGAAAGACATAGCGAGATGTAACGGATTTGAACCTATCATAATAGATAACATCACTAGGAAGTTAAAATTCAAACAGCAAGTGTTAAATGCTACGACTTTTCTCTATGAAGAACAAAAACAGGACTTAAAATTAGTCGCATTACCTTTTGAACCTCAGTCGACAAGAGGTTTGAAAAGGTTTTTTGCCCAACAAAATTTAAGTGCAGTTTTCAGATCTGAAAGCAAACTGAAAAACCCTTTAGGCAACCCGAAAGATAAAGTAGGGAATAGCGAAAAATCTGGCATATACGAAAACAATTGTCAAAATTGTGATGTAAAGTATGTAGGTCAAACGCGAAGGTCTCTCGACACCAGATTTAAAGAGCACGTAGCCCACCTTATATGGCAGAACTGAGAAATCCAGTGCTGCCCTACATGCTTTACACAATGACCACAGAATAAGTCATAATATTAAGTTAGTTTGTAGCTTTAACAAGGTGCAGATGCTAGATGCGACGGAAAATATCGTCATTTATAAGTCTAGAGATAGGCTTATGAACGCCGATACACGTCCGATCGCATATTCATCTCTTTTTACGCTACTTTAGGGAGGTACAAATATTTCAGTTTTCTGGCAGATAGGGTTGTGTAGCTTCGGCTTTGACAATGAGCACATTGTCTTCGAAACACGTCAGCAGTGAAAATTAAGTGTTTCGGTCTAGGGGGGTGTTTCTAGTGATAGTGCATTTTTCCACCGAAGTTGTCCAGTGTTTCCATTGTGTACCCTCATCAGTTGAGCAATAAGTTACATAAGTTAATAATATTACCCGAAAACGGGTGATGGCACCTACCGCCTATCATGTTTTTTAAACTTTTTGCACGATCTGAACAGTGATTAAAGCAGTTTCAAGATGGCAAGAGATAGGAGGGTAGGTACTTACCGCTCGATTTATTTGGTCAAGGCATGTAAATCACAAGCAAACCTAGGGCGGTAAGTATCACCTTACCAACCTGAAAACATCGTTCGGTATAAGCGATGAAAATGACCGATCGTGCAAAAACAACTACTGCTTACGTGAAATATGTAAAATTGGTCATAAAAAGCAACTTCCAACCGAAGATTGGAACTTATAGTATTCTCTAATCAGTCCAGAATAGGACTGCTCTCAACAGCCTTTAAAACCCATAATCGCTTCTGTATGCCCTCGGATATGTTATCTCAAAAATATCTTGTCTTATATTCATTACTCGTTTATAGTATTATAAGAAGCGAAATCGACGGCGAAAAATTACAAAGGCGGCAAACAATTGAGTGCGAAGTCTAGAATTAATTCTGAAGCTACTATAGAGAAATTGCCTGAGCGGCGCCCTAGTGAATGAAGGCTTAAGTATCAAACGCGTGGATGCTCCCAGAAAAGCCCCGGTATTAAACTTCTGGCAATAACTATTCGGCAATTTCACGTGGGGGAATACAATCCCTGATTTTTACTTAGGGGCATGTAGGTTGGGCTATTTGACACGGTTTGATTCATCCGCCCTCAAAAGAGGGGGCAGAATGGAAAGCATACGGAAAGTGATTTATATATTATGAAGTTTGATTTATTTA
Source organism: Pycnomerus fuliginosus (assembly GCA_963924575.1). Lineage (NCBI taxonomy): Eukaryota > Metazoa > Arthropoda > Insecta > Coleoptera > Zopheridae > Pycnomerus > Pycnomerus fuliginosus. The sequence continues at coordinate 25,285,898 of OZ004619.1, read as the reverse complement.
TTGGGACGGCGGGAAGAGGAACGACCGGAAAGAGTGTTGGTGTTTTTCACCATGATTAAAAGCCCTGGAAATATTGTTTGGGTTATGCCTTTTGAATACAAAAGCGAGCGTTAAGGGTCAGTAGTCACTAAAACAGATAAGACAAACACTAACTTTTTAGGGCCGAAGCATAATGGGCAGACACTATACAGGATGGCCCAGTGAAAACGGGCCATTCAGATTTTCTCCTCTTTAGTTCAATTGAGAAAAAATCGCTGGAAGAGGTCGATTTTTTTTTCGAGGTGGACACTTGCATCCATATGGTTGATGAAATTTTTTACAACGTAGGTACGAGCCTAACCTCCGTCAACCGCAACTTCAATATTTCAAATGGCAACCCCTTACTTATGGTCCATCATTTGAAACTTAATTTTATTGTGAATCCAACGCTGTGAAGCTGTTTTATATCCGTTCACCCTCTAGCGCCCTCTGTGATTAAAATCTAAATTATATTAAGACTCTTTGTGCTACATGATTTTAAAGGGTACCAACCAATTTTTTGAATCCATCCACTCATTTAAAAGTTACTGCAAAAATAGTAATTGAGACTGAAAAACAATAATAATTTCTATTCTCAGAACCAATTCACATTTTTCAGACTAACTTTTGGGGGCACTTGCGGCTGAAACTTTTGGGGCTTTTACCTGAAACGAGCCACTTGCGGCTCGCACTCTTCACCCATCTCAAAGCAAGTTTCGTTCTATAACCCATAGAGTCATTTGCGGCCGGCCCCGGACTGTCGGATATTATACATTATACAGGGCCATTCAGGAAGAGTGTCCATTAGACGCATCTCTGGAATTGCTCGTGTTTTAGACACGCAAATTTGGATCCGAATGTTTCAAGAATATTTTCAAGATGGCTGCACTTCCGGCTATACCACTAACTTCGTGATTTTAAATGGGACACCCCCATTTTCATATCATATTCGGATTCTCCGTTGAACTATACGAGAATTGTGATATATAATATTACCTCATTCGCGAAAATCAGCAAAGTGTCTGACATCTGGTGGCTATATTTTAACTACTCTGAAAGAGGAAACCGGATACGGAAATACTTTTAAACGTCCGTTATCATAATTTCGGCTTACGTCAGTCAGTTGTCAGTTGCGAAGTTAGGTAGTTGTTTTCTCCGGGAACGTTCTCTCGTCTACTCGGGATTTTGGGAATAATTCTGTGGAATGACAATATACTTGTGAAAATATTTGTAAATCCAGGAAAACTTGGCTTTTCAAAAATCCAGTGATGTCACTGATGTTACCAACTGACACTGTCAGGCACGTCACGCTAAAATTCCCCCCTCCGGCTCGCCGGCCTCGTTGAGACGGCCATTTTGTGGTTTAGCAACGCCATCTATTAGCAACTATTTTTCGCGTGTGATAGTTTCCGAGGAAAAAAAAACATTTTCAGAAAAGAAAATCTAGTACCTAATACTCGATCTTCGCCAAAAAAACAGATGGAGTATGGAAATTTTGACAGCACTGAAAGATGCCTCTGAGGAATCCATCAACTATGCCTCTGAGGCGTCGAAATATTATGCCTTTCAAACCATGGAATCTCTCTAGAGAGGGTCTACAACCAGCAGTGACGTTCATCAACTTAAAAAAAAACAATTGAAACTCAATTTTTTCAAACGGAATTAGTAATTAATATTAATTTACGTTTTTCAATCATTTTCTCCATTTTATTACTGGATATGGCTCTTAGTTCCTGTCAATCTCGTTATACACTGATGACTCTGTCAACACGGCAAACCTAGATCATAAATTAATCAAAGTTTTAATTTTATTTAGATGAGGTAGGTACCAAAATTTAACTCAAAAAATTTCATTATATTAAATGGTTAGTGTGCCAATTTTCATAAATTAAAACTAAAATATGTTGACAATCTCAGCCTCGATCTCAGCAGTGTGAATTAATGTTAATTGTTACCTAATAAAATAACTCTAAAACTAAGAGAGTCGATCAGTTAGAATTCGAATTTAAATAAGAAACTAAAAAAATCTCCCTGCAACTAGAAATATTGACGAGTACCTACCTAACCCAAAACAAGTACCTACCTAAATAAAGTAAAACAAGACATTAGTTGTTTCTTTAGGTGGTAAAAAACGCTATTTTAGGTTACAAAAAGCATTTTTCGGATAAATAGGTTATTGTACAAAGCGCCGAAATAGGTTTTTTAGGTAAAATAAAATTGGTGTCATATAACTCGAAATTTTGAAATTTCGAAACCGATTTATTTTCAATTTATTTTTGCGTACCTAAAATTCGGCCCCTATTAATCACACTCTAATTCTAGAAGGCCTAGAAATTTTCTGTGTTTGCCATTCGATTGACAGCTGTCAAAAATATAAAAGTTACAAGTTTCACTTTTCATTTTAATAGCATCAATCGTTAGGGAGACACTAATTTTTATAACTCAGGAACGAATCTAGATATTGGGGAATTCTCTTCAGATTCTTAATCACAAAGAAATAGCGCAACTTTTCTCAAATTTCTCAGTATCTCTTATACCGTTTAGGAGATGCCAATGGTGAGCAGTGACCATCCTGTATAGGAATACTGGACATGGATTGAGAAGGAATAAAATTTGCCATCCTCTAAGGATAATAAAATTAAAAGTAGAACTGTTTAATAGCATACGTATAACGTATACAACACTAAATGCATAATGATATTATTATTTTACAGGTGCTTCAACTCGCACACGTCGATTTTTATTTTGGGGGGAACCCTTAAATTAAATCCGTGTTTAGTGAAATTTTACAACTTACCCCCTCAGCTCCACCAAACTCCCAAGAAATGTCACGTCATAAGGCATCAAAGGTAAAAAGCAATAATATTCTTAAGAGGCGACCAATTTACAGTAACTGTTGTTATTAGGAAGGTCCTGGTCAATTAAGAAATGGCCGCTGGCTAAATCAGGAGCAGATAGGTCTGTTTATGTCTAATAATGGTGAGGTCTGTGGTGCGGGCTATCTACATTTTATGGAGGAAGATATTATTTACCATTATGAGTCAAAATTGGTTGATGCAAGAAGAGATCAAGTTCGTAGAGGCAGAGTAATGTTATGGCACGCAGCTGTCCCATGTATTTTTCCAAATTTGTCACGAAATTGTAATTTTTCTTTGAAATGTACGATGATTTTCTAGATAAAGATAAAAGTAATGTGAAAGTAATCAAATCCATTGATCTGGTGCGTATTGTATCTAATTCTTTTCCACTTACGCTCGTATTAAAGAGCTTTTTTTCATGAAATAAAGAATTTTATATTTTTTTTCCTTAATCGCATACGAACGCCGCGACATCTGGTGGAAACTGCGGAACCCGAATTAAAATTTAAAAATGGGAAAATTTTTTTTGACGGAGTGCGTCTTCCTTAGTGGAGTGTTTCATACTCCCAACTTTCAAAATTTCAAATGGCAACAACCCACTTGTGATACATCATTTGACAGCTAATCTCATTACAAATCCATTGTTGTAATAGTATATTATTTAATGAGTGTACAGTATAGTCATTATACCCGAATCAAATACTATACTTTATCTACAACCAATAGTTTTCGACAACCAAGACGTGAACTATTTAATTCAAAAGTAGGTATACAAAACAATGTGAATCGAATAGGTATCAATAAACCTTCGTTTTCGGTGAAGGAAACTGTTTTTCACCATTTACGACAACAAGGGGCGAAGCCCTAACGTGGGAGTCCTAGTGTGGATGGAATCCTAACAAGGGGCTCCATGGGGGTGAGGCTTTGAAGCTGAGTCTCTTGAGTCTCGAGTCACCATTCAAATGCACTTCGCTGATGAGGGCCAAATAGCCCGAAACCGGTCCGAGGTTTTTTGAATAGTGGCTCGAAAGGTTTGTTTAACTAGAAACTAGAAACATCCCACTCTTCTCAACAATGCTTTGCCATGTAAATCGGGTGAATCCCGGTCACGTGGATTCCGGACACCCGATCCCACCAGTAAATCAAGGCTGGTAATGTGATAAACATCCACAGGGATACACATCACTTTGATGTACATCTTCCGGTGGCTTTTCCCTGATGAAAATTTCCTCCGAGAAGGGTGTAATCCACATAGCAACTGCGGAGAAGCTTTTGGTTCGAATTATTGCAGGATTGAGAGGGAATTACTGTTTACATTTTACGGTAACGCTAATGTCAAACTGCGAACCGCAAGCTTATCCCCTTTAATCAATATTAACAACACTTTCAAGTCTTTCGACACCTGCGTCTCGACAGAGTGAGTAAGCGCTAATTAGTTGCACAAGTCGCATAAAACTTTCTACTTGGAAGTTTCTCAATGAAACTTTACCTACCTATGCTATATTTGAATAGAACTCAATCATCACCGCCTCTAGTCACCTAGTTAGTTATAAATGGTTTAGCCGAAATCTAGCAAACCTCTTAATTTTCTACCATAATTTACTTGAAGCCAGTATCAACCCCTAAATTTTATCCTCCAGTGTAAATGTCAGTGTAAATTACCACACTAAAATCTGCCCCATGTGTTAAATAGCTTTAAAGTTTCCGTAATTTCATGTTGCTGCGTTTTGGGGGTTATAGCGCCGTTAAGGGTGGTTTTTCGCAAATGATGATTACTGCCTTTTCTGAATCATTGATGCAAAACTGTCCAATGGCGCTAATCTCAACTCAGCCAATACTTATTGAGTCAAATTTCGAGTTGCAGGCCCTAATTTCCACCCCATTTCTCCGATTTTTTCAAAAAGAAAAACGTTTTTCATGGTAGGGCAGAAGCGGGTACAGTGTGACGGAAAAATTGAAGCAATTAAATTCAACACAAAACAAAATTGTATTTTGCCTGTAAATTAAATTTAGGTATCTTATGTTAGCAAAGAAATATACGCTATTATATTGCAATAAACTAAAAGGAAAAAGAAGTGTAACCAAAAATTGTTAAACATTTAATTGGTCTCAGTGTTCCCCCTTAGGGTAAATTGCGACAGTGCCTTTTTATAACGAATAATGTACATTCATTGATGGCAAAAGCAATATTATGCAATCAGAGAACAATTTGATTGGCGAATGATACAAATACTTAGTATAGTTTACCATTTTCTTAGCAAATAAATTCAGTTTTTAGTGCCGTAGAAGTATGTGAGGCACTCTCGTTTTAGCTTATTCGGCCGCTCGCTCGCTCATCACTCTGTCCGAGCGATAATAACTTGAGAACGGATTGAGATATCGGGCTGAAACTTGGTATACGGCTTTGTCTCCCGAAATGTAAGGCGGGAATTGCTTTTGGGCCATATCGGACCGAGAGGGTGGGAGCTGGGATGAAAAACCGAAAAACTATTAATTGCAATAACTCGAGAACTACTGGAGGTATCTTACTGAAACGTGGTATGCACGTTCGGCCTTTTATCCCTGGGAAAAATTACAACTCCTGGTCACATTCGGAAGATCCAAAATTTTAACAATCTGACCGAATCTGATATTTTCCAAATATTTATTGCGTTAGGGAAAACAAAACAAGTATTATTTTTGGACACTGGCTTTGAAACACAGTCTCACTGTACCCACCTATGTAATTGTCTCATTTTATACCCATTTTGCTATTTTCTCGGCAAATCTGTGAAATCTACTTTATCCTATAAGAAACTATTAACAAATCAGGTCAGTTTAACCCAAATCTGCTCGGTGTTAAAACGACAGCCAAGAATAGGGACCTAATGGATTTAACACTAAAATGCTCCGGAAACCGCGACAACCAGAACGTTATCCTGTGTCTCACACCATATGCTGCTCTTCCTAAACAGCCCATTGATATTTCGCTACTGTACAAACCACTCGGAATTACTTTATGCGTATTTATCTACGTGAAATATTGAATTTGCCATATTCTCTCTCTCTCAATTATTTACTTTCAGTAAAGAAACATATGCGCAGGCAATATAGTTTGAGAGAATTCGCTCGCTCGCTCGGCCGGCCGTCTGACCGTGGTAAAACCATAACAAAAGCACTTTGTAATAAAACCCACATTCTGTTGATATTTTAGTCCTGAAGAAGAATACATTAAAGCGCTTGAAAAGTTGACATAATATAAATGTGTTAGTGGCATGGGCGTCGTTTGGGGGGGGGGCAAGGGGGGGCACTTGCCCCCCCCTGGCATTTGCCCTGCCAGAAAAAATATGTTTATAGGTACTTGTAATTTCTGTTAATGTTATAATGTTGATTTTCTTAATATTGTTTCTTGTTTCATACCTAATAAATAAGTATTATATCCAATTTGTAATCTGTCGTTCCATTCTCGTTGCTATGTCAAATTGACAATAAACGTCATGGGACCTGATTTTAACCATCTTCAAGAATTTGCGCAAAATACTTGATTTACCCCCCCCTTTCCCGTGGCTACCTCCCCATGCCTATCATATCCCATATGGTCTTGCCCCCCCCTACAAAACAATGTAACGACGCCCATGGTTAGTGGTTCTTATTATCCCAATACCCCGCGAAAATCACACAAAATAAACATTAATTTTTAAAACAACCACTCCTTTCGTGATAATGTGAACCTTCAAAAAAAATTCAGGCAGTCCGCTTTTTTCGTACAATTTTCGCTAGTTCTCCTTATCTACAGTTCATTTTCACCCCTCTTGACTTTTCATCCCCTGCACAATTTTACAACCCCCGAGCGTCAATTTTGTAAAATTTGCGCAATTTTGCCTTTTTTCGGTACCTAATACATTTTACTCATATGGATTGTGTTTGTTTTTTTTCTCTTTTTCGACCCACTTAATTACGATTAATTCTCATACCATTTGTCTTTTCATCCCCCTTTACATATTTTCAACGCTCTAAATGTTAATTTTGCAAAATTCGATTAATTTCGTTTTTCTTCGGTAATTAATTGAATTCATCTGGATTCAGTTGACATTATACAATTTTTCTGTCCCCTTCGCAATAGGTATTATACAGTGTGGTGATTTTTTTTAAGGTGATTAAGAGTCTAAAAAGAATTCCCGATATCTTGATTCGTTCCTGAGTTATCGCGAAAAAACTGAAAACTGCGATTTTAAAGAAAAATTTATATATTTCCAACGATTGGTGGTATTCAAATGAAACTTAGAAAATGTTGTATTCGAGGTCTCAGGATCGCGAAAAAGTGGTTTTTAGAAAATGTCTGTCTGTGTGTATGTATGTACGTACGCATGTACCTATGTGAGCATGATTTCTCGAAAACTGCCGAACGGATTTCAATGAAATTCGGTACACAGTTTAGCATTGGCCTTCTGATGGGCCCAGTTAATTTTGTAATTTGACGATCTGTCGAAAAAGTTCATGTTGGCTACATTTTTGAAAAGTAAATCTTTTTGTGCATTTAGGGGTGTTAAAATCTGATATGGCGGCGATAAGAAAAAGAAAAGTTGACTGTCGATGCTCAAAATCTAGAAGGCTTAGAAAATTTCTGTCAATGCTGTTGAGTTTACAGATGTCAAATATATAAAACCTCGAAGTTTCATTTAATTACTACCAGTCGTTAGAAAGATATGAATTTTTCTTTAAAATCGCCATTTTTATTTTTTTCGGCATAACTCAGGAACGAATCAAGGTAAAGGACAATTGTTTATACAGGGTGTCCCAGAACTCGCGTATAAGCCGGTAATGGTAGATTCCTGAACACAATCTGAGACAAATTTTGCTTTACAAAAATTGCGAGGGTCTTATAGTTTTCAAATGGGGAGCAATTGAAGTCCGCCAATCAGAATGTTTCTCTTAATTAAACATTAAGGTAAAAAATATGAAGATGCATATGCTGTAGCTGGGATACAAAAAATATATTAAAAACGGTTAGCTAGGATAAAGATTTCAATTTGTCACTTTGACAAAAATGTTTACATCAGCAGATTATTGCGAAATGCTAATCCTTTACGGAGAGTGCGGCCGAAATGCAGTTTTTGGCTACAATTTGGATCGTCTAACCCTGTTAAAGGTCACACGTTTGGGTTTTCCTATTCGTTTTTCAAAGTTTGGATAAGCTTGTAAAAGAATAAGCATGTTCACCATTATTTGAAGTATACCTATTCTTTGTACAGATCATCGATACGCATAAACCATTGAGGTATGCAGCAGTTCCGAAAAGTGTCTCAAAACTCAGTTTATCGTTTTACAGCGTTAGCAGCGCATCCACACCAAGTGCGTTATTTTGTTTCGAAATTGCCTGCGTTGTGTGTGGGATGTGAAAGATTTGGAAATCGCAGCATGTATTCCACAGCAGTAGCGTTCGCATTAATTAGTCCCTATTTCCAATAAACTGCTGATAGTCATTTAAAAATTTTTGTCAAAGTGACAGATCTAGATTCTCGTCATATCATTGTTGACTTGATTCATTGTTGCGTTTTTATTTTTTTTTGTATCCCAGCAACAGCTTATGCATCTTCATATTTTTTTACCTTACTGTTTAGGGAAAGATTCTGATTGGCGGACTTCAATTGCTCCCCATTTGAAAACTATAGGACCCTCGCAATTTTTGTAGAGGAAAATTCGTTTTAGATTGAGTTCAGGAATCTACCATTACCGGCTTATACGTGAGTTCTGGAACACCCTGTATATTCTTAATCACCTTAAAAACGCATTTTTTTTCTAATTTAAGCTACTGTCCATGTATTATGGTTTCCGATGGTGGGCAACGAAAAATTCACCACCCTGTACAAGTATTTCAACCCCCACAAAACTCTGATTTGCATAATTGGCATATTTTCGTGTTATATTTTGTAATTTTTTTAACCATCACAGCTAATCTTCACCCCTCTTGACTTTTCATCTTTCTCCGCAATTTTTGGCTTTTCTCTTACTCTGTTCGAATCTGCAATGAAAAATGGGAGTTGCCATTTAAAATCCCATCGTTTACCATTTCGGTATAACTGGTATGGTAGTGCCCCGGATAGCAGTCAATAATTTTAATAGATTGCGCATTGCGTGAACGTGTAAACGTCTTATGTTCATCAGAGATCCAACACTGTTGGATATGCGTAAGACACTTTAACCTGTATACTCATAATACCCATATGTAAATTATGTAATCAAATTATTTGAGAGTCGCTTCCAAAAATCCAAGCATAAATCATTGCTTCAAAAATGGTGGATGTGCCGGCGGCCAAACCCTTTTAATGGTTGGCGGATTGTTGCAGTTCTTTCTTTGTGTTTTCTTTGTGTTAACATCGCTTATCGGCGTAATGGGCAATATTTCTACTTTGTAGAGTATAAAATGCATTAATTTCGTCGGCAAATGTGCAAAGTGTGCAATACATTAGTATAGTATTTTCAACAAAACTTCCGTTTCACGTCATTAATAGAATTTTCACTTAATCTCAGTAGTTCGATTGATTCATTTAAATTTTTAGGCATCAAATTGCTGAGAATAAGTGAGGCTCTTCCGAGGGCTCCTCAGATAAATGTGCAAATATGTAGTAGACGTTTATTGATGACGTGCAACAGAAGTTTTGTTGATATATGACTGTAACAAATAACTGCTGACTTGTATAGTGAAAGTTTTCATTTTTGTCGCGCAGAGTATAGGTACCATTAAACCAGTGGTCGGAACATTACTTTTAAAAAGTAATTCATTACCATTACACATTACTTCGTCGAAATTGTAATGCATTACAATTACTAATTACTTTTTTCAAAAAGTAATGCATTATAATTACTAATTACTTAATAAATGTAATGCATTACTTTATACATTACTTTTAACGTGACATTTCTTAAATTGAAACATACATCATTCCAGATACGGCCAACTCTAATTGGAATTTTTAAAAATGCCACGTTATAAAAAAACTGTAGGTGGTATTATTTTAAAACAGTATATTTATTATTTAATTTTAATTTAATTTGAATAACAATTGCGTTTCAAAATTTACCACTGCTTGAGATGGCTAAACTTAGTTTTATTTTCTTCAGCTAGGAAATTATTTCAATTCTATAGCAATATTTAATCCGGAGTAATTGCATAGATTATTTTATACATTAAGTATTGAACCAATCCAAAGCTAGATTTTGTTCACAGTAACCTAGCAACCTCTAGATTACAGTGATAAGACGACAGTCATAGTTCAAATCAACTGGTAATCCTACGACATTTAACACAACTGTCATTGAAAAATGGCAAAAGTAAAAATATACTCAAAGTAAACATTTAATCAGATTTAGAAAAAGATACGGTTACCAGATTTGTAAAGAAAATTGTTGGGTAATTTTAAACTGTGTGGTATCTTGTTATAATTACACCAAAGTCACTCGCCGGAATGTAAATTTGTAGCACTTTATAACATTCTCCTAAAACTCACGAGCCAACAACAGGAACTTAACATTATTTTAAACACTGGATATGAGCAGGTCCTCCTCTTTTTGAGCTATCAGTTATTTTTTCAATTTATCAACTTTTGAAATGCAAATCTCTTCTAATAAACTCTCCCCGGTGTCCTTCGGTCTTCCTGTGTCGCGTCTAATTGGTCTTCGCTATATCCTTCGTACCAGTTTTGTTTCGTCCATTCTTTTCATAGTAGGTAGATGCCCCCGAACCTAATAAGTACTCCATTGTAAAGTTTTAGGTATTCTACCAAATTTCATACCAAGAATGTTATAATGCGGTTAAAATAAAATTCAATCGCCGTAATCAGTCGTAGGTAAACATAAATGTTTAAATCTTGTTGAAAATAAATAATTTCACTTCTATTTTGTGACGTGACACTCAGTTGACAAGTGACTGACAACTGACAGCGATGATCCAACATTTTTACACTACCTAGATTCGAACGTCTTTGGAACTACTTCAATACTTTTAATTTATAAAATAATCTGTAAAATATGATTCGTCGTCTCTTGATTGCCTTGTTGAGTCCTCATGGATTCACTACTCGTCAATGGTAGATTTTTTTTCGGCCAAAGACGACTCGAGCAAGCTCTCGGCGTCTTTTTGACCTAAAAAAAATCTACCATTTTGACTCGTAGTTCAACCATTCGGACGTCAAACCCGCGGCAATCAAGAGACGACTTATCATATTACTAATGAATACCTATCGCTACTTAAAAATAGCAGGAAAACCTCTTCAGATTGCTTCAATGTTTGCTTGGGAGGCGATAGGTAAACAGAACCCCGCTGGGTTAGAGTTAACTCTGATACCAGTAGTACCTAGCTACTTCCTGTGGTGGTTATTTCATTTCATAGAATTACATTTTTCATAAAAGTTTTATTTTTGCGCTTATCAATTAACAGTTACCCATTATTATTTAAAAAAAGTAATGCATTACAATTACTCATTACCAGCTAAAGTAATTTCATTACTTGTAATGCATTACTTCCGACCACTGCATTAAACCCTTCCATGATTTAGAATTTGAAAATCGGCATTCTCCGGTTTTGCCATTTACGACAAACGCGATGCAACTAAAAACTTTCAGAGAAAGTTCTGTAAATAGGGATGAGCATGTGGGATTGTGGGTGTTGTGGAAATACCCAAAAATGATCAAGATAATAAGGACGGAGTTATGGAATTTCGAGAATGCTCGCCGGATACTAAATAAATATTTAGTTTGATCGGTACCTATAGGGGAAAATATGAGACGAAGAGAGTTTTCATCGATTTGTCCTACTATATGCCGCCGCTCCATCCCCAGTCATAAATCTCTATTTAAATCCTGCTAAGACGAGTTAGTATTTATTTCAGCCATGTAATTCAATGATGGCCGCCCATGTAAATTGATTACTGAAAAGAAACGCTCGCTGGATTTTAGGGAAATCGTGCCGTATTCGTTTCATTTCCTGGACCCGTATATTTTTACCCAGGGATCGTTTACGCCATTTTCTCGGTTTAATGCATCAAAACTCCGTGCCAACTTACCCAACTTCTAATCTCTGTCCCTTTTATACACACCTAACCTGAATCTATGCTACACATTCGACCTATTTTATTGAAGAGACGACCGTTTTACCGGGTAATCTTGAATGAATTACACGCCCCGATTTAATTCAATAACAGGAGACCGTTCCAGGTTTCAGCTATTTTTCAAAGTGAAAAACTGAAGCTATGTAATGTGCGGTTACAGTTATGCTCACGTTGTTAATTTAATCGCTGCTAACCCTAGTGTGACACGCAGGGGTGTATTTACTTGTTGGTTAGCGACCCTGGTTCGACAAAGACCTGATTAACTATACAGGTCCACTGGATGGGTTCCGCTCAGATGACACAAACACTTTGATTATTGTCTGGTTAATTTTAGTGCTGAATCATATGCGCAACCACTGTAGTTTTAGGGAATTCACGTCTTCAGTTCGTCGGATAAAGAGGATGTTAAATACAGCGTCTAATGTGTCAACATGAATAAGAATATAATGTACGCGCAGATTGGTTTCCAAGTTTCCAACAAAACACACAAGTAAAAAATGGGCAGCTACGGAAGCGGCTGGAACCTCCCCACTTGGTGAATGATCTTTTGCCAAAAGGGCACTAAGTTTGAATACAATTTTGAAAACAAAATTTGAAGACTTTTCATGTGCTGATAGAGAAAACGGGAGTTCATTATTAAAATTTCAAAGTTGATATGCCAAAATGGCACTTGCCATTCGCCGATTGCCACCAAAATTAAATCAGCTCTTCGGCGGGTAACGGCATCTCTACCTACCAAATTTCAGTCAAATCGATTAAGCAGTTTGGGCTGTAGCGTGTTAGTTAATGTTTCCTCGAAATTTCGAATTTTTCGATTTTATGCCAAAAAGGCGCTAAGTGGGAATACAGTTTCAGATACAGAATTTCAAGACCTTTCACGTGCTGATAAGAAAAACTAGTGTTCATTAGTCAAATTTCATAATCTACATGCCAAAAAGGCACTTAGCGTCTGCGGATTCGCAACAAAATTAACTGGGCTCACCAGAAGGCCAACGCTAACTTCCATACCAAATTTCATTAAAATCCGTTCGGTAGTTTCCGAGAAATCGTGCTCACATACGTACATACGTACGTACATACACACAGACATTTTTTAAAAACCACTTTTTTGTGATCCTAGGACCTTGAAACGTAAAGATCTGGTGTTATCTCAATTTCGAATTTTGGAGTGATTGCAATAACCTCCCATTTTTATATGGTTGTGGGGAGGTTAAAAAGATCCCATTGGGTAAAAAGCAGCTGTGTGACAGACAACCAGCCAGTGAGTGAGCACGCTAGAGAACCAACATGCGCGCGCCGCTCAGGTAATTGGCGAGTCCGCTCACTCGTCCGTCTATTCTTTCCATCGTATAACCTGAGAACGAAAGCAGATATTGTAAATATACAACTCCCTCCCCCCATTGATCTAAATTTTATGTCTCGAAGAGAAGTGTTACGCGCTAAATGAGTTATAACTTATGAGAAACAAAGATTCCCATTTGTTTTAGTTGTCTAAAAGTTTGCCCCACTTTGTGTTTGATTTTTGTTTTAAAACAGACTTTAATGGCTGTTTGCATTACAGTTGATTAACTTTAAGCGATCCTTAAAGGAACCTAAATGCCGTTTAAACAATAGGAAAAATGTCATTATTGTTATTTTAACGGTCGCTTAAAATTAATCAAACGGCCATTATACCCCCAAGGAAAGCCAACGGAAGATGTATATCAATGCCACGTGTACCTCTGTAGATGTTTATACACATTGAAAGATTCATATATTGAGGTGGGCCTTGGTGGTTTTGTGTGCACATTTTTTGCGCTCAATTAGTTTCGTCCGGTAATAGGTGGTCCAAAGGTTGGTTACATTTCCTCTAAATGAATCTTTCGCCTCTCAAGGTTGAAGGGGTTGAGTTTTAGAGGTGCAATTTTTTTCTCTTCCGGTCGCAGGTATTCAAAGGGTCTAAGGGCACAAAACATACTCAAAATCATTGATGGAAAGTTATCGAATAGTTTGAATTTCAAGCAACCTTAGGTGAAATTTGGAATTTCAACCCCTCATTCGCACCCTATCTGTCCCATCTTGCAGAAAAATCATCCCCTATTAGTACAGTGCAATTAGGATTTGACCCGAGTATTCAAAAAACCAAGATGAAACCGTCTCCAGAGTCCAGACTGATCATGTCATAGAAAATCTCCAAGAATTCCGAGACGGGTTTAGCCGCAATGGCCAAAAAACCTGGTAGGCTATGAAAAATTTCAAATTTACGTTATTTATCCAACGAACTAGCGTGGAATGTTGGTTTTCTTTTGCAGTTACCTTCTTAAGAACACTCTAAAACATATTTAATTTAGCTTTCAAAAAAAATCTTGGCGCGGAATGCGCCCGAACGACCGACCGATCGAAAAGGTTCTTCACTTTGATGAAACTTTCAACATCAATGCTGGTCCATGCGGAGTATGTTTACTGCTTTGCAGGCCGAACAGAAAACTAAGTAGGTACCCGAAAATGCAGAAATGTCAAAAACTTTGAATTGCTAATATCTCAGTTGTTGGTTGAAAGCTTGGTCCATTTTTCAAAGAGGAACTGATGTTTGATTACACAAGGTAGTTTCACTAAACTACCTTGTGTAATCATCTCAGTTGTTATTCGACTTTAGTCAAAATTTGCCTTATAGTCCAGGAAAAATAGGAAAAATTGAGGAATTAAAACATGTAGTTCCAAAAGTTTCAGGAATGCGTAGGGGTAGGTCCCCTGAACGACGTAAAATAAAGTTCCATCGATTTTCGCGTCCGCGGGGGGTGGTTTAAAGTTCCCTTTTTTCAGTTTTTCGCTGATGACTAGAAAACGGTGCGTCGCACAGAAAATTTATACGGAAGCAAAATGAAAAAGGATTAAATTCCCTACAAAATGGTGTGTAAGCTTGTTCCTATCTGTTTTAATTTCCGAGATATCCGCTGGGTGGCAAAATTTTTTGAAAAAAGTTGTTTGACGAAACGTATTTTTGGATGATCACGTAGGTACCTACAATCTACATGTATGTACATGGACATAGCTTATTCGGGCCACATCAAGCGGTACCCTTCATTTCCATATTACCCACTTTAAACAGGCTGCTGAATTTTTCGTTGCCTACCATTGGGAACTCGGAAACCATAAGAGATCGAGAGTAGGTTAAATTAGAGAAAAGTTGCGCTATTTTAATACAATTAATTATGGAAGCAGGAAAAAAATAAAATCGAATTTCCCACGTAAATCCCTATGGACACCTCGCCGAGTAAGTAGTAGTGAGCATTGAAAAAGGAACCAGCCTGTATACAACTGGGAAGATTCTAATTAATTTAATAACCTGAAATTAACACCCTCCCCCACGATTACTTTATCATGAAGCATATGTCTCGGCACTACTACTAGGTGCAGATTAAATCTGCACCCAAAACCACCAAGCCCACACGTCAATATATGAAATATTCATGCACGGTGAATAAACATCTATAGGAATAAACATCGCATGGACATACATCTTCCTTTGGCTTTTTACTTCAATACAATCAGCTATACAATGGCTATACTTAGAGTTGATGTTAAGAAGTTTTGTACTATTTGCAATTTGGCTTTTTCTATGGATATGGAAATTAAAAAATCAATCCATCATCTTTATTGCTTTGAAAAGAGATTACTTCCTTCAGTTTCTCTTCACAATATTTTCGCTAACAGAAAACTGTGTTAATTCGGCCCAAAGTTAAATGCCAAATAATGATATTATTAGCAATCTACACCTCCCTGAAGGCCAGCCCCGAGAAACTCTCGTTGATGTAAACTTTGCATATAGTGCCCGAGGAACTATTAATTCTCAAACTAAACACGCGCGGAAGAGTTTGGGCTTTAATAATCATAAATGTGTAAAGTTTCGTGATTATAAACAATTTTACTTTAAAAATAAGAAGAAAATGATCTATAGTCACTTGAATTTTTTAAATTTATGACCGTTCTAGATTTTGTCGGAAACATGGGATTGCTAACTCTGATCATTTATCTTCACTAATTTCAACTGGCCAAAACTTGCGATGACAAATAATTTTATGTTCCCTACTTGTATATGATTTATGTACCCGCATGTAAATAGCGGTGCATAGAAATGCAAGTCGAAAATCAAATGGATCTGTTAATTAAATTTTCTAATTAATTTTGTGCATGTTCATTTTAGAGGAACAAGACCATTAGCATTTATTAAACATTTCCGTATTTTAGCTTATACATACATTATCAAAATTTATATCAGGCATCATAGCCCATGTTAAACTAGAGGACTGTTATCTGTTATTGCATAGTAATAATTGTTATACTAATCAAACGATGCGGGCAGAGAAATTTCGACACTAATGAAGCTAGGTACCCAAAGGATACGTTTAACACGGATTAATTTACATAGATATATCCAACCCTGGAAACTAAATTAAAACATCCATAACGGCATAACCTAGCAAAACCCATCTAATGACATCTGAATTAAAAATAAATCAGCATTCGTGTTAGCGCTTCCATTTTGTGGAGTTTGTTATGAATCTATACAGTATGCCATACTGGGCGAGGTGTCCATAGGCATTTGCGAGGGGAATTTGACTTTATTTTTTTCCTGCTTCCCTAATTAATTTAATGGAAATTTTAGGCTGTCAGGTTTTATATCGATAGCCTCTACTTGTGGAAAAATACTCAGCGAACCGCTCCCCGGGGTTAGGCCGCCGTAAACGAAGACCAAAAGGTCCGTTATTGTAATTTCCCGCGAATACGAACGAATACGATCGACAGTTCGTTAAATATCGAGTTCATATGTCGCCAAGCTGATTATCCCCCGAATTCTGTAAAGGCTGGTTTATAACAGGAATATAACCATTACTCTATTCTGTAACCGCATACAAACTGAGCTATGGGAAATTAATACCTCTGTTCAGAATAATTTCTTTTTTTACAAGAACAAATATAATACAATACGTGAGAGAAAAAGAGTGTAAAAAGACAAAATGTGTTGGTGGTAAATCTCAAGGGCTATGTTCAGTTCTCCCATACGAGACGGGGGCCTTCAGTAAATTCGCGCAATTTTGCCTGTTTTCGGTAATAAATTTTACTCATATATGGATTGTTTTAGCATTTTTCACTTTTTCGACCACCTGGGCAATGTTTCAACCCCCAAAAGCCAAACTTGCATAATTGATTTATTTTCATATTTTTTTGTGTAATTCCATTTAATTCTCATCCCCTTTAACTTTTCATCCCCCCTTTACAAGTTTTCAACCACCTAAGTGTTCATTTTGCAAAATTTATCAGCCCCCTTTGCAATTTAAGTATTTCAACCCCCACAAAAGTCTGATTTGCATAATTGGCTTATTTTCGTGTTATTTTCTGTAATTCTACTTAATTGTGATCAATTCTCATCACCTTTGATTTTTCATCCCCCTTGACGATTTGTCAACCCGCTAACTGTAAATTGTGTAAAATTCGGGTAATTTAGAGAAGTTACACGAGCAAGGACGAGACCTAAGATCACTACTTAATATATTCTGTAAAAATACAAAAAAACTAGAAAATGGAAAAACCAACGTTAGCATCAAAACGGATTCAAAGAAGAAGAAAGAGAATGAGCGTCTAGTAACATCCCTGTAGCTGCGTTGTGGCACCTACAGGTATGTGGTTAGTGGTTATTTATACTTAGAGGGGGCCCAAAAATAAAATCAAAAGAAACAAACGAAAACTCATCGCATCGCATCGACGCGACATTCCAGAATAAACTATTCATTCTTCTAAAACAAAGGGTCTGAGTTTCATACAGTTACCGACGAAAAGCCAGTACCTAAGTATTGTCTCTTTATTTACTGTTTTAATCAGTTCATGTGAATCTTTAATTATACAATTTTTTGCATCCTAAATTCCTTGTAAATTGGGCAGTGGAAGAATATGTGGTTTAGGCCTTCTTTTTCTGGAAGGCTGCATATACTACATACTTGCTGTGGATTTATTTTATAAAATATTCTGTTTACGAATACGAATATTTGTATTTGATAGGCATGTGCTCTTAAATTTGCCAAAAATCTTTTTACGTTCAAACTGAGATCTACGCTAAGATAGAATTCCGGACTTCTTTGATTGTGATTAGGACTTGTGGAGAAGAATTTATAATCTGGGCAAAATGTGCTTAACAGTATTTTATTTCAATCTTCAAAAAATAACTTATTATTGGTATTTAGAGCTCTTATATTTTCCAATTTTATTCCGTAATTTTTCAAGATATCTTTAAATTCGGAGAACCAGTTGTAATCCATTTCATTGCCTGGATCGGCGTCCAAGCAAATAAGTCGATTAAGGGCTTTCTTAGGGTATCTGTCCAGCCAATTTAGGGACGTTGCATTCAGTTCTGATTACGTGGCCAGGTGTGGACTTTCGCAGAAACAATTTATCTATTTGACTAACTCTCCATATGCCTATACTATAGCTTAAAGTAGGAATGACCACTGAGGTAAATAATTTCAATATTGAACAAATCGTAGGAGGTGAACCCTCATTAAGTAATAATTGTGTTCCTTAAATTGATTTTTGATTTAAATCATTTCAAGAGTCATTTCATCAAATGAAAGGCAAGTATTTTTCTTTTTGTATTTAAATCCTTTTTGAAATGATTTGCGACAGCTCTGACTATATCTATTATGCAAAATTAAACTTTAAGTAAAAGCGGTGTCGTCACACTTAAGCGTGGAGAATCGTCTCATTTGTAGAAGCTCTCTCTTATCTATTCAAGCTGAAGTTGATGCCGTCCTTTCACATTTAGATATTAGTGATATCTTTAGACCATACGTATTCAAATCGTGGCATCGTTTCATTCCCCACCAAGATTGGAATCTGTGCGAATCTTGGAGAAAAAGGATTTTAGGATGAATATGCCGCCCATGGGTCCTTTACAACGGGCGTTGTTTTTGCCAAAGTGTAATTTTGAGATAGGTAATAAAGTTTAGATCCATTAAGCCCAAGATTATGTTACGTGGAAGAAAATGGATCGGTAAACATCATAATTTGGGTCTTGAGGCCTGCTATAATACGTAAAACATGAGCATATACTAATGCATATCCACAAACAGAATATCGACGGGACGACGGCCACGTCCTCATATCAAAGGAAAAAAAAAAGATGTAATGTTTTTTACGATTCGATCTTTCAATCGGTTTCAGTACCTATCTTGTTCAATTCAAAAAAATTGGCAATCTCGGAGACAGTAGAAACTTCTACTTTTTCTTAGAATTTGCTTTAGCAATTAGCTTTAACCAGCCATTAGAACTATTATTAAAAAAAACGGGAATATTTGCCGCTAAAATGTAAATTTTCGAAAAAATGGCACTAAGGTTTTTGATGCATCAATGCAACAGCTATCCAATCCAATAATAAGAAGATGCTATTTGCTAAGAAAAATTCAAAAAAGGGCCCCATTTGCCACTAAAATTGCATTTTTCGAAAAAATGTCACTAAGATTTTCGACTTGAACAAAAATTAGCTATCAAATCCGCTAATAAAAATATAGGGTTTTACATAGGTTTTTTTCGCCAAAATGACACCAAGTGTAACACAATCATTTTTACGAGCAGAATTCGAAGAGCTTTAATATGGTAATGCGAAAAATAGTGGTTTTCATTTATTTTTAAAGTTGATGTGCCATAATTGACCTTTCCGTGAACCGAAAATCTAATCAGCACCTACAAATTGCCCACTGAACATGTGTGCCAAATTTTATCTCCATACGTTCAGTAGTTTGAGCTGCAGCGTGATCAGACAGACACAAGACAGACATTTTTCAAAAACCAGTTTTTCGGATTCCCAGGACCCTAAAACGTAAAGATTTGATGTTTTTGCCAATTCGATTTTTCGATCGATTTTATTAACTTGCTGCGCTGAAGCGTAGAAGTTAAAAAGCCCCGTCCATATTTGAACATATTTGGTGAGACGCATGTGAGAGAGCTACTTGAATACGTCCTACTCCCTTCATCGAATTTACTGGTTGGATGCAGCCAGTTTTTATCGGTTGTCTAACCACAATGTTCAGTTTAAACAAAAAGTCACCGGAAGATGTACATCGATGCGATGAACACATCACATTGATGTACCTATACATCTTCCGGTGACTTTTTGCTTAAACTTAACATTAATGGGTAGGGGCCGCCTGAATTTACTGGTGGCATCGGGTGCAGATTTTACCAATTTGCACACAGGTCCTTTTCAACCTGCGATCTATCTACTATTCATTTTAATGAGAACGATGACAAGCTCACGTTAACGAAAATTGTAATTAGTCTTTAATAAAATTGTATTGTAGTACGAAGTTGTTTCATCTCGTGTTTCATTGTCAAAAAAACACGCAATTTGTGCACTATCGTTGATGAAAAAATGTTAACTTTTTTTGGCAGTTGTAGAAAAATTACGTTTTTGCCCGACTTACATAAAAACTCCATTTTACTCCGTCAAAAGGGGGACTAAAACGTTACTTTTATACTCCCTCAAATAGGAAGAAAAAGTTGCCTTATTTACAAATTGTCTAGGTTACCAGCTAAACTTTCAAACTTGCTATCTGCGTTTTATCATGATTTTGTCTGAAATTAAAAGATTTTTAAGATTAACGGCTTTCGGCCGTGCAGAAAATAGCTGGACTATTCACAATTCCGAATTTATGCATTTTGTCATTTCCGCTTATTTGGAGAAAAATCGCATATTATTTATGCTTATTTCGGAAGATTTGTGTTAAACCACCTTTAAAATTGCGGCGGTTCTTGGAAAAAGTGATTTCATGGATTACCTACCCATTTATTACTTGCATCCCTTACCTGCTTTCCTGCAGGTATACAGGGTGGGTAATTTTTCGATGCTCACCGTTATGGGGATCTCCTAAAACGGTGAAAGATACGGGGTCGGTTAAATTACAGAAAAGTTGCGCTATTTCTTGGCGATTAAGAATCTGAAGAGGATTCCCCGATATTGAGATTCGTTCATGAGTTATCACAGAAAATCTGAAAATTGCCAATTTAAAGAAAAATTAATATCTTCCTAACGACGTATGTTATTTAAATGAAACTTGGAACTTTCATATTTTTGACAGCTGTTAATTGAATGGCATTGACAGAAATTTTCTAGGCCTTCTAGATTTTGAATAAAGGTAGTCAACTTTTCTTTTTCTTATGGGCGTCATATTGAATTTTAACACCGCAGGATACACAGAAAAATTAGCTTCTCAAAAATTTAACTAACATGGACGTTTTTAAAAAAATATGTAGAAGCCCGAGTCACACGACCGCAAGACGTATTTTATTACTGTTGAATTCAATTGTTTTCACATGTTATAAGAGATTGAAGAAGTCGGCGTACTTTTTTGCGATTGTTTTTCATCTAAGTTTAGGCTAATTTGCAAATTAGTCCTACCAATTTTCAAATTCTGACATCTGTCAAAAAAGTTCATGTTGAGTACATTTTTGAAAAACCAATTTTTTTGTGCATTTGATGGTGTCAAAATTCAATATGGCGGCCATAAAAGAATCAAAAGTTGACTGTCGTTGTTCAAAATCTAGAAGGTCTAGAAAATTTCTGTCGATGCTATTCAATTGACAGCTGTCAAAAATATAAAAGTTCCAAGTTTCATTTAAACATCAAGCGCTAGGAAGGTATTAATTTTTCTTTAAATTGATAATTTTCAGATTTTTTCTCGGGAACAAATCAAAATATCGGGAAGTTCTCTTCAGATTCTTAATCATCAATAAATAGCGCAACTTTTCTGTAATTTAACCAACCCCGTATCTTTTACCGTTTAGGAGATCCCAATGGTGAGCATCGAAAAATTACCCACCCTGTATGTAAACGGGAAAGGTATTATAGTAGGAGTTGATTTTGCAGTTATTTTAAGTGAATTACTCTCAGTTCTTGTTAACCATGCCTAAGAACAAGAGTGCCCTCATTTCCACATGGATCAAAAGCCATTCTCAGTTAAGTTTTGCAGATGTTTTGTTTCTAGAATTATATAATATAACGCGCGCGCTTATTTCGCTATTTTTTGGAGCATAAATATGCGTTTCGCGTATAAATCCGTCCACTAATTATTACTATTATTTGTAAATCCAAGCGGTCCATACATACACATCAACGTGATAAACATTTCCAGTGAGTCTCATAGCTTTCATATACTTCTTCCGGCGGTTTTTCTTTTAAAACATAATTCCATTCTGGAGCGAATATAAATATTTGCAGTAAAGATCGAGCCTCCTTTATTGTTTTGACAGTGTGTTGACCGCACGACGAGATAAAGAAACAAAGCAAAGGGATGTCGTGAAATTAGAAACTCTCAGCCCTACAATTAACCTGAAAGTCAGCACAAATGAGAACGTAGACAATGGAAAAAGTAGCGGAGTCCCTGGAAAAAAGCAGCCAAGAGTGTAGAAGCAGCATCTTCAACAGAGTATAGAGGTGTCAAACTAAACAGGTCAAAGCTTCGGAGATGGACGCAGGCGCAGTGACAAATTTCCAAAAAGCTCAACCGGAGCTTTCACTGGAACCGACCGGAGTCAGTAGCCTCGCGAATGCTGCGACGGTCCGGATTCTGTATCTTACAGCTTTGTATCGTAAATCTTTCGCACCATGTGATGTTATCACATAGACTGCCATAAGTGTTTGGTGATTTTAAAAAAACGAACTAAAGACGAGGGTAGGTAATAATATTATCACCCAATTTTCCACGATGTGATTTAATCCATAAAATATTTGCCGTGAGACAATACGTCCGTAATTTTAATCATAAACGCGAGTTAAATGCTGCATCCGGAGGAAATTACCTTTTTCGACATCTGTATGGAATGTTAAATAAAATTCAAAGGCCGGGTTTAATTGCTATTTTCATGTATTTGAAGCACATCGGTGAACTTCCTTCATACATGCCGCTGCCATATATTTAATATTAAATGATCCGTGAAAAGCTGTAATGGAATTTTTCAGGCCCCGTTCATGGATGCTGTTTTCACAATAGCTTCAGTTGTTTATAAAAGTAAGTATTTGCGAAATAATTTGTAAAATTTGTTGTGAATAAACAATTTGTGTACTATGAATAAATATTCAACTGGCCAAAGGTATAATTAACAGTTAGTTATAGGATGTTATCATAATTTTGCCTGTTAATCATTAAACATTGTACCTACATTGAATCTAAAAATATCCATTAATTATTGAGTTGGCATATTTTCGATTAGGTACCTATTTATTTCGCACTCGTTTCGCACCCATTTTCAGATAAAAACAAATGGAATGGCAATGCAAATAATTTCCTTTTACTATTGGAGTACTGAATATTTATCTTTATTTATTTCATTTCTGAAAAACTTGAAAAGCAGAAAAATTAAGGTTTTATTATTGGAGTAGGTATAAATAAAATTAAAGGGCAAAAGTTGAGGTTTGAACATAAAAAGCTTCGCACCCATCTATGGGTTTAATAATAGAAAGGTGCGTGTCATAGTAATTGGGTGAAGGCATCTGGCCCGAAAATGTAGAGAAATTTGCATGAAAAAGGAATGCTGTTATTAAAAAGTTGCTCTGCAATATTGATTTAACAATTAGCTTGTATAGTCTTACGATAAGAAATTAGGTACCTACTTGCAAGCAATGACGAGAAATCGAGACTTCAAAATAAAAAAATAAAAACTCATCACTACCATTTAGAATTTCAGTGATTGATTATAATGCTAAATTATAAATATTGTTAGCTTCGTTGTATCTAAACGAGTTTATAAACCATTGACACTAATCGTACATCAAACATTGAAGTTCTTATTATGGCCCAAAATCAAAGATATGTCATATACCTAACTAGATAACTAGAAAATAGCTAACCTCGTAGCTAACTTCCAGCGCATGGAAACTTCGTTGCCTATGATGTTGTCATATGCTGGAGATATCTGACAGAGTACAATCTTAATCTTTTCCTTTTGTTGTCAAGTTGGATTTGTATGAGATAACAAAGGACACACACTCGTCACTCTCAGTCATATTTCTCACATGTGGGGATCATCTTTCATGTAGTGCTTTATACTTACAGCCATCTAGTTATGTATAAAACGACATGGCATTAGGTATTTTACCCAGCACAAATAAAAAAGCCAACGGAAGGTATATATCAATGCGATGTGTATCCCTGTAGAGTGTAGATGTATTTTGAATGATTCATATAATGACGTGTGGGTGTCGAAGCATATGCTTCATGATAAAAACTAATCGTGGGAGGGGTGTCAATTTCAGGTGATTAAATTAATTAATATCTTCCGATTGTATAGGTATAGGCGAAACGTTAAATTTCTTCCAAGTCAATTTTTTGTGTTTGGGGGTTGAAGGGGGTGAGTTTCGGGGGTGCAATTTTTTGCACTCAATTAGCATTCTCCAGTAACAGGTGGTCCAAGGGTTAAATTTCCTCCGAGTCAATTATTTATGTTTTAGGGTTGAACTGGGTGAGTTGAGTTAGTGACCTACGGTAACTAGTGATCCAAAGGCAAAATCTCCTCTACGTAAATTTTTCGAGTTTGAGGGTTGTAGTAGTCTCCTGCGTTAATAAGTGGTCCAAGGGTTAAATTTCGGCTATGTCGTTTTTTGGGATTGAAGGGGGTGAGTTTAAGGGGCGCAATTTTTTCGTTAAATTCAACTTTTCCGGTTGTAGACGGTCCAAGGGTTAAACTTCCTATAAATCAAGTTTTTGTGTTTGGGAGTTGAAAGGGGTGAGTTTCAGTGGTGCAATTTGTTGTCTTCAATTAGTATCCTGCGGTAGGAGGTGGTCCAAAGGTTAAATTTTCTCCATGTCAATTTTTTTAAATCCGGGGTTGAAAGGGGTGGGTCTCGGGGGTGCAATTTTAAGAAGTCAAAGTGGGTGGAATTAACCCTGGTTAAGTAGAATTTCAGAAAATGACACCAAAATATGCCAATTCCGCAAATTCAACTTTTGGGTGGTTGAAATATTGCGAAATAGGTTGAAAAGAGCGAAAAAAATCCAAATGAGTTAAATTTATTTCCGAAGAAAAACGAAATTATGCGAATTATAAGGTCTAAAATACTTAACCGCAAAGACTATTGCAAGGAGTTTTTTCTCTATCCGAGTATTTACATTCAGCGGGATTTAGGGTGCGGGCATAGCAAATGAGCTTATCAGATCCTATAGGCCCTTGTGAAAGAAGAGTGCCTATAGGGCGTAGTTACTGGCGTCTGCTGATTAGTCCTAAGAAAGATTCGACTTGTTTTGGGGTCTTACGTAATGGGTAGGTGTTTATGGCTTCTACCTTTTTGGGTTTGGGTTTTATTTCCTCGGGTGTGACAATGTGGCCAAGAAATTCAGTCTCCTGCTTCAGAAATCTAAAAGAATTTTTTTTCAGTTTGTTTTCAAGGGTGTCCGGTAAATTCGTCGCCAGCAATTCGTCGCCAACAATTCGTCGCCAGCAATTCGTCGCCCCAGCAATTCGTCGCCTCAACAATTCATCGCCAGTTGGTTTGATGCTTAAACTGATATTTGGTTACGTAATGTGCGTAGAAAGGCAAAATTAAATTTTATAAGCAAATAAATTCCGTTTTGGGTTCCTGCTTACGAGCCCCCGTGTGCTGTTAGGTCGGATTAGTAAAAGTAAACATCCCTCTGCATTTTAGTAGCGTACAAACTAATTACGATAATTTCTTTCTTGGAAGTATATTTTTGTATAATATCCTGCTTACGTCGTTAAAGGATTAGACAGACGCGACCCTAAATAAATTCTGATAAAACCCCAGGTAGGTACCTGCCTTTCTGTGGTCGTTTTCTGAAGAAATAAAGTTTGCAGAATATGCTAAAAGTTATTTAAACATGATAACATGCAAAAACATTTCTTTTGCATCAAATCCGAGTTCTACTTATGGAATCAGCAATCAGCCATTATCCATAGTTCGCTGTTATAGGGTAAAAATGCCTTAATCACTACCTGGAACTGAATAATTTGTAGATCGGATAAATTACTGTTACCTATGTAGGTACACAACTAATTACAATCAATTAATTTTAAAATAAGATAAAATATCGATTTAAGCGGGGAAAGACCACAGACGAAGAATAAATATCGGGACTGCGCTGAACGTCTACAAAATGTTAAATTGTATCACGAAACGATCACGGTCGATTATTTGCGTGGAATCGCCCACAATGTAAGATACTAAATAAATTATGGAATGTAATGAAATAAGAATAACATTTTGAAAATCTTATGCTTCTTTTTCCTTGGCGATAAATTGTTGCGGCGACGAATTGCTGTGGCGACGAATTAAGTCGGCGACCAATTGCTGGCGACGAATTGTTGTGGCGATGAATTGCTGGCGATGAATTGTTGAGGCGACGAATTGCTGCGGCGACGAATTGTTGGCGACGAATTGTAGGCGACGAATTGCTGGCGACGAATTGCTGGCGACGAATTTTCCTAACTTCGTTTTCAAGGAATCTCTGGAGGACTGCCCGCAAGTTGACTAAATGCTTTTTAAAAGACGTCGATAAGATGATTACGTCATCTATGGATATAGACTAGGCAAATTTTACCATTTAATCCTAGTGAGATATTTATTACGCGCTGAAATGTTGAAGGGGCATTCTGAAAAATTCATAGTGCCCGTTTTCTACTGAGAAGGCTGTCTTTTCGATACTAACGGAATGTATTTGGACCTGGTGAAACCCACTCGCAAGGTCAAAAGTCAAATTCAACTGCGCAGTTACATTTCCTTTTATTTGCCTTTGTTTTTTAAAATTTCATTCTCTTTTCACAATCTGTCAAAATAGCAAAAATATTTTTTTAAAATGTAATCGGGCAGTTGAATTTGTATCGAAATATTTTTGGTTGACGTGTATTTGCAATTTTCAAAATATTTGATTTTTGACCGATTTCTTCGATGTTTTTGAAAATCTAGGGTGTCGTGACTGCACTGGTATGATACATGTTTTTAACTCAGAAAAAATGATAGATTCCGATTCCGCTGAGAAAAAAGGGTCGTTCCATTTGAGAAAACAAAGTTAAGGTCATTTCCGGTTAAACTGCAAGTGGGAAAAAAATCTGACCGCAGAATCAGATCCGCATTTAAAAAATTAAATCGACCGGTCCGAGGATTTTGGCAGCAAATGACCCAAGAATTTTTTATTCGGAATATTCCACAGCCAACGTTCGCACTGTATATTTGCATGCCAAATTTCAGCTCGCCATTTCATTGGGAAGTCGGAAATCGGTTTGGCCACCACATCACATTAATCTTATGCTATATGCGACATGTTCAACGTGCGCATATAAGTAGGAGGGCGTATCCTGTTTTCACGCTTTTTTAGGTATTTAAAAAACACACGATCAAATGCAGGTCATCGTTAAACTGACAGTATAAGGATATACGATACATACACCGAGAAAATGTCATCAAGCCCGAGAAAAAAAGCGCCTTCACGCACTTCTACTGCGAACGCTGGAAGGCCTAGAAAGTTTCTGTCTATGCCATTGGATTGACAGCTCGCAAAAATATGAAAGTCCCACATTTCATTTAAATACCACCTATCATCAGAAAGAAAGAAATTTTAGTTTAAAATCCCGATTTTCAGTTTTTTCGGGATAATTCAAGAACTCAACGCAACTTTCCTCTAATTTAACTATAGCTGTCCACATTTTATAGTTTCCGAGATCCCAATAGTGGGACAATGAAATTGCAAATTGGCTTAATTGATTAATTTTTCGATGCTCACACACAACGGTAAAAGATTAGAGAAAAGATGCGGTATTTCTTGGCGATTAATAGATTTCGGATAGTCATTGAAAAACAGTCTCATGAGTCTTCAACCCAAAACCATCCCCTAACCAACCATAACCCATAGCAAGCGGAGTAAATTTTTACATTTTATTTATTTTTTTCGAGCTTTTTATGATTTTTCGGTAATTCAAAGTCATGTTTCCATTAATTTTTTACCAATCCACAAGATTTCAACCCGTACCAGTATCTAAATCCAGGCGGCCCCTATACAAGGTGGTGATTTTTCTGTTTCACTATTGGAACCTCGGAAACCGTAAGAGTAAGAAAATCGGTTAAATAAGAAGAAAGTTGCCCTTTTTAGGGTGACTAAGCACCTGTAAAGAGTTCTCTGAAATCTTTATGGGTACCATTCTGAAAAAATGGAAAATCGTTTTCTTTTTTAAATTAATATCTTTCCTACTGTTGATGCTATTTAAATTAAACTTGGTACTTTTAAATTTTTGACAACTTGGTGTCGACAGAAAATTTCTAAGCCTTCTAGATTTTGAGCAACTTTTCTTTTTCTTATGGCTGCCATATTAGATTTTAACGCGATTAGATACAAGAAAAAAAATGCAGCAGAGAAGCAGCTGGAACCTCCCCATCGCGTGGATCTTTGGATTCTGTGTAGATAGTAGTCAATTCAACAGAATTTTTTTATCTTTATCGTCTGTGACTAATTTCATACCAACATCACCTCGGACATCATCATTAAGGTTAATCTTTTGCCACCTTTTTGACAATAACTGCCACTTATGTCATCCACTGTCAGCCCGCTCCCTTTTAATGAGAAAGATGTTTTTCTCTATTTTCCACTGAAATGGCAGAAACTGTGAATACATTTTTAGAACCAGAATATGATCGTCTTCCTAATGGCGACATAAAAAAGGAGGCCTTGTATTTAAAATTTTAAGTTGATATGCTTAAATGACACTTCCTTTGGACAAATTGCTTCCAAAAGCCCTTTAGGTCTTCAACGAGTCACCCAATCTTTATGTACCAAATTTCAGCCAAATCGATTCAGTAATTTGGGCTATAATGTATTTTTAGTGTTATTATAAAATTTCGATTTTCTGAACCAAACAGCACTAAATGCGAATTAATTTTGTTTTATTTAAAACCAGAATTTGAAGACCTTTCTGATGGTGACAGTAAATCTTTCAAAAACTTGTTTTCAATGGTCAAATGAGAGAACAATTTTAAATTTGGAAATTGGTGTGCCAAAACGGCACTTTCCGTGGGCCGATTGAATCCAAAATTTGTTCAACTCTTTGACGTGTAATATAATCCCCATGTGCAAAATTTCAGACAAATCGGTTGAGGGGGCTTGGGCTGTACCGCGATTTTAAAGTCCGATAAAAATCAATTTTTTTTAAATTTTTGGTCAAAAGGGCACTAAGAATGAATACATTTTTGGACGCAGAATTTGAAGGTCTTTCTTATGGTGACGTAAAAAATGGGGGTTTGTATTTAAAATTTAAAAGTTGATGTGCCAAAATGGCATTTCCGGTTGCACGATTGGCTCCAAAAGCTTTTCAGATCTAAGTTAGGCTATGAGATGCCTATGTACCAAATTTCAGCCAAATAGCTCCAGTAGTTTGGGCTGTAGAGCGTTTACAAACGCACGTACGTATGTACGTACATACATACAGACAGAATTTAAAAACTACTTTTCTGGGTTCCTGAGACCTCAAAACGTATAGATTCGGTCTTATCTCGATTTCGAAAATTTTAGTGATTGCAGTAACCTCCCATTTTTTTAAATTTTGATGGGGTTGGGGAGGTTAAAAATTAGCCTTTCGAAAATCTAGCTGACAGCGTCAAAATTTGAAAATTGGTATGACGAACTTGTAAAATCAAAGTAAACTTATAAAAGACAATTGCAAAACAACGTACCTACCAACTTTTTAAATCTCTTATGGCATGTGAAAAACAACTTTATTAAACGATAATAAAGTTGGTCGTAAAATCGTGGGAAACTTTGAAAAAAGTTCATATATGTATTAGCAAAATTTTTTAAAAGTCAATTTTTTTGTGTGATATAAAAGATTCAAAGTTTCATTTAAATAGCATCAACCGCAATGAAGATTTTAATTTTTTTCAAAAAACGTCACCCCAAAAAAATTGCGACTTTTTTCTAATTTAACCGATTTTGTAACTTATGGTTTCCGAGATACCAATGTGCGAAACGAAAAAAGCACCACCCTGTATACATACACATTCTGGCCGCTTTTTATTATACTAAAAATATGTTAAACGTGTCTTGGTGAAGTGGCGTAAATTGACGCTGCTTGAAAATCTTGATGTACAGGGTCTTTTTTTATTATTGTCCCACTTTTAAATTGGAATATCTCCTTTATTACTTGAGCTATTCGCCTGAAATAAAAAGAGGATGGTAGACCGTACTCCCAAGTTTTGTTCTGGAGCTTACTCTCAGCGATCACCGTCGGATCTTAAGCGCTGTGGATACAACTTGCTTTTTTTTAATGGAACACCCGGTATATTCTTGCACGGATCGATAGTGAATTTTCTTCTGATTTCATTCATATAGGGTAGTTGATATCTGGGGTTGATAGTTTTGGAGAAAAAAAATCAAATTTGAAATAATCGGACCATTAAACCTCATTCACAACCACTTTACGTACGTGACATAACAAAGTTTAACAATCGTCAACAATTACTAGAAAAGTCAGAAGCTGCCATGAACAATTGTTGACCATTGTTAAAGTTTGTTACGTTACGTACGTAAAGTGGTTGTGAATAAGCTCTTAGAATCTACGAGAATGTCTAAATGAAAATGGCAATCATTTTGAAATTTTTAATTTCTAATGTTTTAAGGTGAATAAATGAATTACCTACTTTGTTACTATGATACTAAAGAAGGTTACAATTTTCTTAGAATACTCAGACCTTCACTACATAGTCATAAGTTATAAAAACATTTATTTTCATGAATTTTTTTCTCGAAAACTATCAACCCCAGATATCAACTATCCTATATAAATGAAATCAGAAGAAAATTCTCTATTGATCCGTGTAAGAATATACCGGGTGTCCGGTTTAAAAAAAAGCAAGTTGTATCTACAACGCTTAAGATCCGACGGTGATCGCTGGGAGTAAGGTCCAGAACAAAACTTGGGAGTACGGTCTACCATCCTCTTTTTATTTCAGTTGAATATCTCAAGTAATAAAGGAGATATGACGATTTAAAAGTGGGACAATAATAAAAAAAGACCCTGTACAATCGAGTGCAAGTGAATGTTATTTGTCGCCTACTAGTTTTGACAAATTGTTGACATCCATTTGCATTCGAGTAGATTTATTCTTTCTAGTTAATAATTTTAGTGTCCGTAGAATACATCCAGCGGTTATGTGAATTTAAAAGGACCAACATATTAGACGTGAAATTTAAAATTGTATAAACGCGTACCTTAAAAATCGCCTGTAGCACTTTTGTCCTTTTTCTCGCTACGCTCGATGCTTTCCCTGACTGACCAACCCAACCTGGACGAAATAATATTGGAATATCTGCGTTTGCTGGTCATGATTGTATGATTGTATTGTTATTTGGAGGAAACTTATAACAAGCTCTTGGAGTGTACACACTTTGTATTTTGTAGACCGTACTGCAGTAATTGGACGAGCCCTTTCGCATTCGAATTATTCTAATTTCTTGGCCATTCATATCGATTTGACGTTTAGGTACTATGAAATTGGGACACGAAAATTCAAAACTGCCGTCTTAATTCGTGAGTGAGCTTGATTTGCTTTTTCTTGTCTCGGGGAATTATTGAATGGGAATACAAGGTCTGTGAAGATAAGTGTTGAATGTTTGTTATATACCTACTTTACCTTTTTAGTGCCGACGCATAATGCGGAGGCACTTTAGTTCCTGATTATTCGCTCGCTCGCTCGTTTCCTCTGTCCGAGCGATGACTTGAGAACGAAAGCAGATATCGAGCTAAAATTTTGTACACGGATGTATATGCCGAAAATCTTGGCGGGGATGGTTTTTGAGCTATATCGAACCACGTGGGTGAAAATTAGGGGTTGAATTGGAACTCGCAATTTCGCTTGATGTGCATCTTCCGGTGGGTTTTTTAAGTATTCCTCCCTATCAAGGTATTGGAGTAGATTTTCACGTTTAAATTGCCGTAATAAATAATCCACTACCTAACCTATACATTCTCGAAAACACGCCACCGCGCTCTGGTGTCCCTGCACTCTAATGTCCCTGCGCTCTACCGGCCACGCTCGTATGTCCCTTCCCGTATGGGACTGCGATTGTATGGATGCTACGACATGTATATTTTCGGGGAACGACACGGCTTACGTTATTTATGCATGATATAAAGTAGATTACTTTTGTTTATTCTTCATATGTTTTTCTGTGTTTTCAACCCCGGAACAGATTGATTTCTCCAAAGAAAACTCATGTGGACATAAATAATAGTATTTACGCTAAAAGTGGAGCGCATTTTTGAGGTCGCGGGTTAGTAGAACTTTAAAATTTATGTTGCAGGGGAAGTCTAAAAAGGGGATTTTTAGTGATATATTTCCCTCTTTAGGTCAATAAAAAGTGCAAATCAGCCGGTTAGATTTTCAAGCTAAAATTCCAATTCTACGTTAGGACGCCACTCTTGATCCTTAAGAAGTTTACATATTCAATAAAAACATTGTATCAGTTTAAACAAACGGGAACATGCATAATAGTTATTTGTGATATTACTGTAGAAAGTATACAGGGTGAGTCTGAACTACACCACATCCTTCATACCACATAATCTACTGTTCGAATGATGAGGTTTGGTGCAAAAATTTTTAGATCAATTGTGATTCCTCTTGATGTTATAGGCCGCCAAAGTTCTTCATTTTCAATCGTTTTTATTTAATACCTTCGGAACGGTGATTCGCAGGGTTCTGAAATTTTGCACAGCATTGTTATCTGCCAGGAGGCAACTGCTGATGGTACTTTAGACATTATCCAAAAATCGGATCCCTGTTATACAGCATGGTCCTAATGTTATTTGTTCTTGAACTTTTTTATGTTTTTAAATGTTGGTAATTTGTCTATGCGGTGTTATTCTTCGATCAATTTTAAAGCTTTTTTGGCTCTTAATTTTGAAATTTTGAATACAAACCCCCATCTTTCATGTCACCATAAAAAAGACCTTCAAATTCTGCTTCCCAAGATACTCACGCTGTGTCCTTTTGACCAAAAACTAAAAAAATCGAGATTTTTATAGGACTTTAAAATCGCGATACAGCCCAAGCCCCTGAACCGATCTGAAAAATTTAAATTTTGTAATAACATACTAAAACTGCTGGATCCATTTGACTGAAATTTGGTACATGGACCCGTGAGTGAAAGGCACCATGGACAGGGAATTATTTGTACCTGAGTTTCTCATTTTCATTTTGGGAGAATTAAAGCGGTGCACATATGGCAGAAATCCTCTATTCGTATGTTAATCAGTAATCTGAAAGTTAATATCCACGGACATATCATCATGTGGAGCACTTTATTTAAATACAAATTTCCAGAGTTTTAATTTGCGATTTGCGTCCGGATATCACAAATGCTCTGCAATTGCTTTGCTCTTCGAGTGCGGAATTGTAACGTGGTGAATTTGAGAGTGTATTTTTTGTTGTATATTCTGTTCACACGGCGGTGGGAGCAAAACAAGTAGTATATTATTTTCAACAAAACTTCTGTTGCACGTCATCAATAGAATTTTCGATTTGCACATTTATCTGAGGAGCCTCATTTAATCTCAGCAGTTCTATTGATTCATTTAAAATTTTCGACATCAAATTGCTCAGAATAAGCATTGAATAAGTGAGGCTCCTCCGAGGGTTCCTCAGATAAATGTGCAAATCGTAGACGTTTATTGATGACGTGCAACGGAAGTTTTGTTGATATGGATATACGTAATAGATTTTCGCCCAATCGTATGTAATATCTCTCGGTAACCGACGTAGTTAAAATAAGGTGTAGGGGAGAATGGGAGAATGACGGCCATGCGGGTAATGCCGGCCAGGCCATTTCTCGGCTGCCAAACATTATTTTGCTTTTTTCTCAAACATTGTGGCAACTCACAACGCCCAGTAGCAAACATTTGTTCATGTACGCTCGAGTGCAAGTGAATGTTAACGATTTGTCAAAATTAGTAGACAATGCCAATGTATTTCCATTCGTCATTACCAACTAGTTTTACTAAATCGTTAACATTCACTTGCACTCGAGTGTATACCAATTGCGAAGCAAAATAGATTTAAAAATCTAATTTTGCTGTGTCTGTTATAGATTAGAAAACTTTATTATATGTACTATACCTTTCTGTTTGTAATGAGCCCTGCCTTTTTACATACTAATTTAATATTTATATATTTGTATACATATATACTGCCTGATATAGAAATAGGAACACCCAGAAATAATCATTTTTATTCGACAATTTTTGGTTTACAAATAGGTTGGCCCTATAGCGTGTTGTCATAAAATTTTCAGTCCCTTATCGCTTTCGGTTTAAATTTTAACTTCTGCTTTGTCTGACATCTTTCCCAGCAAAAGAATTCATTTGTAGTCATTTTACAAACTTTTTCGGGTTGATTTCGCCATTTTCAGCATAAAGTGATTTATTTAAACCAATTGTCAGAAGAAATTGAATTTCATCAGTTAAACGACTCTGGTGGGTGTCGAATTGTTCGGCTTCGCGAAGCTGGCTTTTAGTTTGGGCAAATCGAGGTTCATGTTAATCGTAATGCTTCCACTGTTTTGCAGGTTTGACAAGTATAGACTAAAGAAGGAGGATAAAGTGAAATAACGCCCTCTGGACAGCCAAAAAAAATCACATCCCCTGAAGATATTCGTGACGTGGTGGTATAGTGTCTCTAAATTAACCGCTCTATCTTCCACAACCAACCACTGGTCTTCAATTTATCGATTAGTAGAGAACAGGTCTTTGAGAACTAACTTTCTTATTTTCTTAACCGACAATCTTCAATTTCAGGCAAATCGATCCAGAGGTTTGGGCTGTTTCATGTTTTTAAAGTGCGTTAAAAATCTCGAATATTTAAGTTTTTGTCAAAAAGGCATCAAGAGTGAATTCACCTTAGAAGCCGAATTTGAGGGCCTTTCTTATGGTGCTGTCAAAAATAGGGGTTTGTTATTTTAAATTTCAAAGTTGATGTGCCAAAATAGCACTTCCGGTTGCACGATTGGCTTTTCAGATCTAAGGGCCGGTTTATCGATGCTCAGTTAAATGAAAATATCTGGCAGTTTGCGTTATCCGATAGTTAAATTGTTTATCGACAGCAAGTTGACTGCAAAATCTTTGCCAAAGTGCCGGGCAAACTGACTGACAGTTCAAAGTGTTAGCTAGGGCAGAAAACCGACGGTTAGCATCGCCCAGAGTCATGTAAATGACGAAGAAGATTAATCTTTGGTTTTCTTCAACATGAATCTAGCCAATATAAAGTTTAGGAAAGTACCTGAAACTATTTTGAGGAATCTGCCACTACTTAAGATTTCCTCAACTTTCTTTTAGGTCTATTGCTTCTACCATCCATTTTCTTATCCTCAATTACATCTCCTGCTAGTTACTTTTCAAAGCACGTCTGGATCGTAGGCAGAAAAGGTTACTCCTCGTTTCTTTTCTGTCACCAATACAAATTTCAACTGCATCAGCACCTGCCACAGTAAACAAAGACCGTATGGCAATGCTATGGAAACAGTCGACTATATTAGCGCGAAATTTAACTCTGTCCAATAGAATTTAACTTCCGCTACTCCAAATGTTGCCAACACAACTCAAACTGTCAGGCACGTAACTGACAGACAAAGTCGATGTCGATAAACATGAATCTGATTTATCTGTCAGTTATAGTAAACCGTCAGATGGATAACAGCCAGTTTTGACTGAGCATCGATAAACCGGCCCTTAGTTAGGCTATGAGATACCTATGTACCAAATTTCAGCCAAATCGCTCCAGTAGTTTGGTCTGTAGAGCGTTTACAAACGCACGTACGTACAGTCGAAAAACTAAATAATGCACTTTATGCCAAATTCTTGAGCGAATAATTCTTAACTGGCTTATAGTCCTAGGTTTTTTGGCCCAGCAATACAACTCCTAATTGGTGCTTGTTCTAATGACATGGAAATGCACCATCGAACGCTGGCTTTCTAAATTCTGAGCGTAACGCTTAAGAGTTGGGTGCATGACTTACTTCCTCGACTGTACGTACATACATACATATACAGACAGATTTTAGAAATCTCTTTTTTGGGTTCCTGTTCCTGGGACTTCAAAACGTATAGATCTGATGTTATCTCAAATTCGAAAATTTTAGTGCTTGCAGTTAACCTCCCGTTTTTTAACCTCCCCAACTCCATCACAATTTTAAAAAAATGGGAGGTTACTACAATCACTAAAATTTTCGAATTTGAGATAGCACCAGATCTTCACGTTTTGGGGTTTCAGGAACCCAAAAAAGCGGTTTTCAAAATGTGTCTGTGTGTGTGTACGTACGTACGTACGTACGTACGTTTGTAAACACGCCACAGCCAAAACTACTAGACCGATTTAGCTGAAATTTGGTGCGTAGGCATCTCATAACCCAACTTAGATCTGAAAAGCTTTTGGAGCCAATCGCGCAACTAGAAATGCCATTTTGGCACATCAACTTTTTAATTTTAAATGCAAACCCCCATTTTTCACGTCACGATAGGAAAGGCCTTCAAATTCTGCTTCTAAAAATGTATTCACTCTCAGTGCCCTTTTGACCAAAAATTAAAAAAAAATTGATTTTTATCGGACTTTAAAATCGCGGTACAGCCCAAGCCCCTGAACCGATTTAGCTGAAATTTTGCACATGGGGATTGTATTGCACGTCAAAGAGCTGAACAAATTTTGGATTCAATCGGCCCACGGAAAGTGCTGTTTTGGCACACCAATGTCCAACTTTAAATTATTCACTTATTTAACCACCCAAAACAAGTTTTTGAAAGATTTATTGTCACCATCAGAAAGGTCTTCAAATTCTGGTTTCAAAAAAAATGCAGCAGTGAAGCGGCTGGAACCTCCCCATCGCGTGGATCTTTGACTTGTGTTTCTAGCCGAATTAGCACAGAAATTGTATAAGACTGGTTTCAACGA
This sequence comes from Pycnomerus fuliginosus, assembly GCA_963924575.1. Lineage (NCBI taxonomy): Eukaryota > Metazoa > Arthropoda > Insecta > Coleoptera > Zopheridae > Pycnomerus > Pycnomerus fuliginosus. The sequence continues at coordinate 25,248,975 of OZ004619.1, read as the reverse complement.
CGGTTTTAGAACTGCCTAAAAAGGACTTACTTATACCTACTTTTCTCTAATGAATGTTTCAATTTGTATGTTCTAAAAAAGTTCTAAAACCATTATGGAAACCATGCAGTCATACATTTTCTTTGCTAATTCGACTAGAAACCCAAGGCAAAGATCCACGCGATGGGGAGGTTCCAGCCGCTTCATACTGCTGCATTTTTTAATATATGATTAAATGTTGGTTTCAAGGGAGCCCTAAACGAAAGACTTTCAAGGCATTAACCGTCGAGCAAGTAAAATCCATCTTTACATAATTTATATTTTTTTTACTGAAATGGGCTTTTAGTTTTCACCCTCAAATAAATCACACACGAACAATTAAAGCTCACTACAATTTCAAATAATCGATCAGACATTCGTCGTAAATTTAAAACAGAAAATAGAAATTGGCAGGCCAGAGTGTGTTTCTGATGATTTTACTGAAACTATTTTAATTTCCTATTTCATTCTGCAAAAAAATATGAATGTTGCTTTCGTGAATTGCGCTACGTATGTCATGTGTAATTTCATTTCTCTTTAAAAAACTGTTTTTTAACATTTTTCATCAATGACAGGGCTCGGAACTGTGTGATTTTTTGCGGTACGCCAAGTGTTTTTGCAGTACGCGAAGTGATGACTTCGCGCACCGCAGTAACTATTTTCCCTGTTCTTGATTTGTTTATTTCAGTCAGAATATTGTTGCAGAAAATATATTGTGTGGGGCGAAATGTCTTCGGCGCGTTCCACCTTCAAGTTTGTTGAAGGTCAACTTTGGGAGATGAAATTTAGGGAATGAAAACCACAAAAAATTTAAAAAATCCGCAAGGGTTGCAGCCTTCTATTGATGGTACAAAGAAGGTCTGAATCGTCATTGGCGAAAAACGACCCTGAAAGACGCTACAACCCTGAAAGCGTAACCTACTTTTGGAATTTCTACTTAACCGCAGTAAATTTTTTCTTGCATGTAGTGCTGTGTAGTAGAAACACTGCAAAGGTCTATTTCAGGTTGCTCATCCCAATTCACAGTTTTTAATAAGTACTGTATTTTTCAAAAATTCGCCTTTTTAACACATCTGTGCAACTGCGGAGGCACTACTACTATGTAGGTGCTGATTGTTAAAATCTCACCCGATTCCACCAGTAAATTAAGGCATACCTACCCGCTAACGTGATAAACATCTAAGAAAGGAATACACATCGCGTTGATGTACATCTTCCGGTGGCTTTATTGAATCGCAACGTATTGTTGACTCCCACTTTCTTTTGGACAGCAAGACCTTCGCTTAAATATACGGACGCTCATTCAGGCAGCCCACATAATATTAAATCCACATAAAGGAAAGAAAAATGTCTTCCTTTGTTATTTTAATAATGCCATTACATTGAAACAATTTCTAAATTAATCCTCTCGAATAAGAACAATACGCGCGGTTAGTAGATACCTAATAAGAGAACATTATTGTTTAGGAAAGGAGACGGTGCAAACACCGCGTAATTTAACATTTCCAATTATTGTTCGCGCCTATAATCTGATTTTGAGGCAGTGGAAGGCATTCTCAAATAATCCCATCAATTCATGGTCCTAATTACCGGGACAGGAGTTTACTTATAATCAAATTAAACTTTTTGCACTTTAGAAGCTAAATCCAATTGAATAGTTTTACTTACTGCTAAATAGACTAAGTGCCAATTTTGTGAATTCTTCATTTTCTACAGTAAGTATAGGTACATTCCACGTGAACTCGGCCACCTTTTGGCAGCCAATTTTATTTTCTATCCGATTGTGATCAGCATGATGTATGCGTTTTGGAATGACCAAATGACATATCGTCGTGTTGGTGGTGAAAAGTTCTAATGAAACGTGTTTTTAACCTCCCCACTCCACTTCACCATTTAAAAAAAGGGAGGTTACTGCAATCACTAAAATTTTCGAATTCGAGATAAGACCGGATCTATACGTTTTGAGGTCTCAGGAGCCCAAAAAAGTGGTTTTTAAAATGTGTCTGTATGTATGTACGTACGTTCGTAAACACGCCACAGCCCAAACTACTCGACAGATTTAGCTGAAATTTGGTACGTGTGCATGTGATAACCCAACTTAGATCTGAAAAGCTTTTGGAGCCAATCGTGCAACTAGAAATGCCATTTTGGCACATCAACTTTTAAATTTTAAATGCAAACCCCCATTTTTCACCTCACCATAGAAAAGGCCTTCAAATTCTGCTTCTAAAAATGTATTCATTCTTAGTGCCCTTTTGATCAAAAATTAAAAAAAAAAATATTTTTATCCGACTTTAAAATCGCGGTACAGCCCAAGCCCCTGAACCGATTTGGCTGAAATTTTGCACACGGGGATTGTATAGCACGTCGAAGAGCTGAACAAATTTTGGATTCAATCGGCCCACGGAAACTGCCGTTTTGACACACCAATTTGTAACTTTAAAATTATTCACTCATTTAACCATCCAAAACAAGTTTTTGAAAGATTTATTGTCACCATCAAAAAGGTCTTTAAATTCTGGTTTTAAGTAAGACAAAATTCGTTCGCATTTAGTGCTCTTTGGGTCAAAAAATCGAAATTTCATAATAACACTAAAAATACATTATAGCCCAAATTAGCGAACCGATTTAGCTGAAATTTGGTACATGGAGATTGGGTGACCCGTTGAAGACCTGAAAGGCTTTTGGAAGCAATTGGTCCACGGGAAGTGCCATTTAGGCATATCAACTTTAAATTTTAAATACAAAGGTCTCCTTTTTTATGTCGCCATTAGAAAGACGATCAAATTCTCGTTCTAAAGATGTATTCACAGTTTCTGTCATTTCAGTGGAAAATTCTTTCTCATTAAAAGGGAGCGAGCTGACAGTGGATGACATACAGTGGCAGTTGTTGTCAAAAAGGTGGCAAAAGATTAACCTTAAAAGGAACATATTGTCAAATGTGATGGGTGATGTCCGAGGTGGTGTCGGTATTTGTCAGAAAATTGCAAAATTAGTCACAGTCGATAAGGGTAAAAAATTTCTGTTGAATTGACGACTATCTACACAGAATACAAAGATCCACGCGATGGGGAGGTTCCAGCCGCTTCTCTGCTGCATTTTTTTAATATACTATTTCAAATTTCCATTTTCATGTTTTCAAAAAACTTGATTTTTAACTCTTCATCTAGAGTGTCATGACCCCTCGAAAACTAACTAGTCATCAAACACCTCATCAAAATTTATTTTAGGCTTCTGCTTCTATCTGTCACTTATCCTGATTTGTTTGAAAGAATATGCAAAACAGTTCTTTCCAAATTACTAATCTTTTTCAAATAGATCTTGTGTGGCTCATACGGTTTTCTTAAAAGTAGGTTTTTTAGGAATAAAATGGTGTAACATTTGAATGGTTAAAATGAAACATTTGGTAACCAGTGAATAAGGATTGAAGTTCATGTTTTTCTGAATTAACCACTAGGGGTCATAGTACTCTAGATAAAGAAATATCAAATTTTTCGAAAACGTGAAATAGGAAATTTGAAAAAAAGATATTCTGTCATACTCAGAATTTAATACGAAACTCGAAAATATTAAAATATATAGGGTGTTCCATTTAAAATATCAATGTAGAGCCCATTTCCGCTGAAGCCGGAAGTGACTCAAAATCTCTCTAAATGTCAAATAATGCAGTTCATCATGTAATATATCTGTGCCAAATTTCATTGAAATATTTTAATAAATACGAAGAAAAGTGGGGTGAGCCTGGTTTTGTTGACAGGTTTCACCTGAAACTTGCCCTCTTAAATATATAAAACCGACATTTCTTTATTGAACAAGGGTATTCCGTAATATTATGTTACAAAAGCTTTTTGTGAGCTTAATAATTTTCCAGGCCAAAAGGAAGACGTTGAAGAAGTGCAACAATAACAATGATGCAGCAAAGTTAGGATCATGTTGTTTGCAGCAAAGTGGAACAGTTTCCAGATATTTGGATTATTAGAGGGAAGTCGTATAATTGTGAAAAGTTCGGTTCAATAAAGTTTTTAGCGATGAAGGCAGACATGGAAAAGTTACGCGACTTGTCAGAAAAGGGTTTGTTTATTCGTGCAGAATCCTGCAATAGTCAATTTTTGAACGTCCAATCCGTTTTACGAAATAAAGCTTAAACGAAACGAGGGTTTGCTCAGTGCTACTTTTCCCCTTTTTGTTGTAAGATACGGACGACTTTATTTATAATGAGGGTCCGGAGAGGAATACACAGAAAACTAATAACAAAGCAATCTCAATGACATTTCCTCCACTTTAGCTAAAATCGCATTAGTGATCGAGCGCAAGCTACGCTATGCATATCAGTACTTAGTGAAGCTAGCGATTATTTAATGATTTGAGTTGAGAATATTAAAATTATTAAGCAGCATGTGCCAGGATTGAGAAAATCAGGATGATAAGGAACTATTTATATGATTATTCTGTAAACTTTGAAAGTAGAGCTTAGTCAAGAATGAGAATCCAGGTAGATTTGCCACTCCATGCACAGAATGGTATTTCTTAAGTAGGATTCTGCGGAACGTCTTTGTCGCTGAAAGCTCCCCAGCGACACGGGCTAAAAAAACATCAAAGGATTTTATTAAATGTCAACCTAGAAAACTGGAGACCCTAGAAGATTATGGAAAGTCGCAGTATCACCTCGATTATTGTCAAAATACGAAATAAGTTACGCACTGAAGTTTGTCCAGAACGGTTACAATGTTGAGCCAACTATAATGAAATCATACTTTTTCTTTAGTCACTATAGTCATTTTAGTAACGTAGCAGAATGCGATGCACACTTGTTTTTATTATTATTTGCTACCTCGCTCGCTCGCTCGCTCGCACGTCTATTCTGTGTCCGAGCGATAACTTGAGAAGGGATTGAGAATTGAGATATCGAATTGATAGTTGCGTAGGTACCCCTAAATACTCGGCGGGTATTGCTTTTGGGCCATATCGCACCAAGGGGGTGGGAGTTAGCGGTGAAAAACTAAAAAAATATTAATTGCAGTAGGTAACTCGAGAACTAGTGGAGGTATCTTGCTGAAACTTGGTAGGGGAGGGGGGGTCTAATTGTCTCAATTTTCATTCAACAACAATTATATTTTGGTATAATTCGATATAATGCACTACTAAATTTTTATTCTGACCAAGAAACATTTAGCTACAATATGAGTTTAAAAAAATTAAAAAAATGCAGCAGGGAAGCGGCTGGAACCTCCCCAACGCGTAGGTCTCTGATTTCCGTGACTTGTGTTTAAGATTTTAAAGTTGATATGCCTAAATGGCACTTTCCGTGGACCAATTGCTCCTAAAAGCCCTTCAGCTCTTCAACGGGTCACCTCACCTCTATGTTCCAAATTTCGGACAAATCTGTCCAGTAGTTTGGGCTATAACGTGGTTTCAATGTTATTACAAAATCTCGATTTTTCTACGCAAAGGGTACTAAACGCGAATAAATTTTGTCTCATTTAAAACCAGTATTTGAAGACCTTTCTGATGGTGACAATAAATCTTTCAAAAACTTGTTTTGAAAGGGTAAATAAAAGAATAATTTTAAATTCAGAAATTGGTTTGCCAAAACGGCACTTTCGGTGGGCCGATTGAATCAAAAATTTGTTCACCTCGTCGACGTGTAATACAATCCCCATGTGCTAAATTTCAGCCAAATCGGTTCAGGGGCTTGGGCTGTACCCCGATTTTGAAGTCGGATAAAAATCTCGATTTTTTTTAGTTTTTGGTCAAAAGGGCACTGACAGTGAATACATCTTTGGAAGCAGAATCTGAAGGCCTTTCTTATGGTGACCTGAAAAATGGGGTTTACATTTATAATTTAAAAGTTGATGTACCAAAATGGCACTTCTGGTTGCACGATTGGCTCCAAAAGCTTTTCAGATCTAAGTTGGGTTATCACATGCACACGTACCAAATTTTAGTCAAATCGGTCGAGTACTTTGGGCTGTGGCGTGTTTACGAACGTACAAACGTACGAACAAACGTACGAACGAACGTACGAACGTACGTACGTACATACATACAGACACATTTTAAAAACCACTTTTTTGGGTTCCTGAGACCTCAAAACGTATAGATCCGGTCTTATCTCGAATTCGAAAATTTTAGTGATTGCAGTAACCTCCCTTTTTTTTTAAATGGTGAAGTGGAGTGGGGAGGTTAAAAATCAAGAAATATTTGAAACAGTCATGTTTATTAATTTCTAAATGGAGCGATGCAACTGTGACAAGTTACCCCGAGTAGAGGGTTAGTTGTCTCAAAGGTTGGAGTAAGTTGTCACAGTTGTGCCACTTGGACATAACGTAACATAAAGGGTAAACGTCATCATCCGAGTTTAAATTCAGACACACAGAGAATGTAGTATCATCTCCTGCACACTTGTCATGAACCAATTTTCTACAAATGGTACTTAGAACCCGTCAACCCCTGGTTCATAGATTTTACCTAGGATTTTACTATATTTCCGCAAATCGCCTTACTAGCCACAGAATCGCTGTCAGTCTCTTTCAATTTTTGTGTCTTTTTGAGCTTTCCTAATTTTTTTTATGTTTCCGTAATTTCACTAATGTGACAACTTGACCCAAACACTGTGTGACAATTAACCCCATTATAGTTTTCGATTTAACTTTGACCTAATGGAAAAGTTTAACCATTTGCAACCACTAAATATATGGCGAGCCCAGCAGTAGAGATCAAAAAGTGACCTAGTACGCATATGAACTATATCAGCTTAATTAAAACGCGATTAATAAAGGGATAATGAAAAAGAAATAATTTACTTACAAGCAACAAATTCTTCAAATCGCGGTCACTTCTAGAGAAATGACAGAAATAAGTTGAAATTTTTTATGGTATTAAAGACTAAGTAGTGCAAGTTAAGGGAAACTGTCACCTTTTATTTGAAATTTATACCGGAAGGTAGCACTATGGCCTCTGAGACAACTACATAGTACTTGAGACAACTAGACCCCTCCTCCCCTATGCACGTTCAACCTTCAAGTCTGCTGAAGGTGAAAGGGTGTCGATGTCGGGGGATGAAGGGATGAGAACCATAAAAAACATGATAACTCCCCATGCGTTGCACGCAGCTATTTGAAACCCAACGTACACACATTTCGATGAAATCTTGCGTAGGATGCTTTTTTCAAAATCCCTTAAAAGTATTGGTCGAAATTGGTGTCATTCGACAGCCTTTCATTAACGATTAAAAAAAGGTGTTATTCATATTTTGGGAAAAATCACCCTTAAAAGAGCTACAACCCGTAACATGCAGAGGCACAAAAATACGAGAACTCAAAAATTACTCAGCGTATCAAAGCAGAATTTGGTGTGGTAATTTCCAGTGACACTGTATGCGGCGGGGTTCGATAGATTTTTGAAAACAGCTATTGAAAAGAAGTTTTATGAATTTTCAACCTCAAACCAACTCCTAGGCTACTAACCACCACATTTTATTTATTTTTTCTGAAATCCTATTGATTTATTTATGAACAACCGAAGTAAGTAAATACGTAAAAAGTTATGTGACATCGCGTATAAATACATTCACCCCGTAAATCATAAAGGGGTGAAAACATGAATCTCTACCTCGCCGCAATTTTTCAACGAATTGAATTGGGGTGATGAAATTGAAAACGCAACGTTCTTTAGAGTATATGTGGGAGTGGTGAAATAGGGCGTTGAAATTTAGGGGTTGAAACGTTCATGAAGCCAAAACTACCAGACCGATTTGGCTGAAATTTGGTACGTAGGCATCTCATGATCCAACTTAGGTCTGAAAAGCTTTTGGAGCCAATCGTGCAACCAGAAATGCCGCTCTGGCACTTCAACTTTTAAATTTTAAATGCAACTCCCATTTTTCACGTCACCATCATCATAAGAAAGGCCTTCAAATCCTGCTTCCAAAGATGTATTCAATGTCAGTGCCCTTTTGATCAAAAACTAAAAAAATCGAGATTATTATCAGACTTTAAAATCACGGTACAGCCTAAACCAACGAACCGATTTAGCTGAAATTTTGCACACGGTGATTGTATTAAACGTCGAAGAGCTGAAAGATTTTTGGATTCAATCGACCAACGGAAAGTGTCGTTTTGGCACATCAATTTCCAAATTTAAAATTATTCTCTCATTTAACCATTCAAAACAAGTTTTTGAAAGATTTATTGTCACCATCAGAAAGGTCTTCAAATTCTGGTTTTAAATAAGACAAAATTTATTCGCTTTTAGTACCGTTTGGGTAGATAAATCGAAATCTTGTAATAACACTAAAACTACGTTATAGCCAAACTACTGGAACGATTTGGCTGAAATTAAGCATTAATTTTGTAAAAATTCGTGTAATTTCGTTTTTCTTCGGGAATATATTTAACTATTAGGATTCAGTTTACCTTTTACAGTAAATCCAGGCGGCCGGCGGCCCTTACCTACATACACATCAACGTGATTAACATATACAATTATACACATCGCTTTGATGCACATTCCGGTGGCTTTTGTTTAATGATGGTAGTCAATACAAAAGCCAGACAGCCGAATTGCCCTTTCTTAAAATTCGAACATCCTTGCAATCTCTATAGTATAGTCCGATCGATGTTCGATGTCGCCTTATGGTTTTATATTTTACCTATACTTACTAGTCCTACTTTATTAAATACAGCCCCCGATGCACAGCCGTGAAACGTCTTTTATTAAATTTTGTCTCTACTCGGAAGGAATTTTTAATATTACCTATTAGGTAGGTATAGGACTAGGTATCTGTAAACCCAACCCCCCGGCAAACATGTTTTCGTTATTCGACTACCCCAAGTAAAATATGTTTATCTCGCCCAGTGAGCACACACTCGTTGATTTCACGTTATTATAACGTTGGCCTCGTTGAAATAACGTTTTTGGTCATAAAATTCAACCGTTTAAAAGTAGTTACGTCTAAACGATATTTTTCAAAATTAAAAATAACGCTGTTGGTCAACCGTTCCTCAGCTTACCATACAAAAGTCAACGTTGATTTTAAGTATAATTGATAACGTTGATTAAACCTTAAGAGATATCCCGACAAAGAATCTCACACAAGGTGCGTGTGAGGGCTACTACTAGCCTTGAATCACTACTGATAGGTAGTTATAATATAATATATGTTGCGGCTGACACCTGCAGCTGGATTTCGGCCCACCGTCGCTTCATAATAAGTAATTTTCGATTTACAGTTTTTATTTTTTATAAAAAAAACTGTAGGCTTTTTTCAAAAAATAAAATTTCAGCGGGATAGAGTAATTAATTCTGCACTTATATCAATAGCGAGCTACTCTTCAAATTAAAATTTGAAGTTTTAAAAGGTAATTTCGTTTAGGCTTATTTCTAATACACTTCGAAACTGGTAAGGTGGAGCCTTAAGGGTAGTTCTTTAAAAGCACGGTAAACTTAAAAATATTGATTTTTCAAAAATTAGTCTAATTGATAGTTTATAGCATTTTATAAATGTTGCCGTAAATAAAATTGCCCCAAAGAACTTCAATTCGTTGCTAGAATCGGTTTGAGTGACGCGCGTGACGTCATTTGTGATACAGCCGCCCGCTCGTGCTTGCCAGCCTGCAATGATCTTATGGATCTCGCGCCGTAGAAATAATTGTTGTTTCTTCTACACTAGAACTTTTGAACGAGTGGGTGGATTTCAAAAATTGTTGCATTCATTTAAAGAGGATTTCATACTCTTTAAAATGATGCATCACAAAAGGTCCAAATGTAATTTAAAATTTTACTGTTGATCGGGTTGGAAGGTAGACGGATATTAAAAATATTTACAGCATTGGATTGGTACTGAAATTAGCTTGCAAGTGAGCGGTTGCCGCTTGAAATTAGGAAATGCTTTAAAATTGGTTCATTTGCAGGAATCGATGTATCTAACGTATATTACCCGTTTTTAGTCAACGTATTATTTTAAGTTGTCAAATACTTAAATAATACCTAGCGTTTGAAAAACACGTTGAACATTCGTTATAACTTTGGTTGAAAGTAGCGTTAATTTCCGCGACATTGACACGTTTATTCGATGTTTAAAATCAACTTTTCTTGCGAAGGGTTAGTCGTAACATAACAACGTTTTTTCAACGTGGTTGTGCTCACTGGGCGGCATTAAATAGAAAATAACTCTTTATTTTTTCAGGAACAAAATGAAGTCGTCGAAGTATATTCAAGCGAGCAAAATTCCCAACGACAACGAACATCGCGATTATCAAAACGTTGGAGTCACGATCCTCCCAGGCGACAGCAACAAGAACGTGGAAGGTCACCGCGGCTCCGACTACCTTCTTAAAACCAACTTCGAGGTCTTCAAGACTCAGGAGAGCTTACGTGAACCAGTTTTCGAAAGGAACGCAAATCGTTTACCTAGGGACATCGAGTTATGTAACTGTGCGAAGGATGTGATTTACGCGCCGCGTTTTCCGAGTGACCAGAACATTGTGATGAACAGATCGCTTAACACTCTTCCGAAGTTTGAGGTTACGAACTTGAGTCAGTTTAGCCTCGATCACAAATCGGGGAAGTACTCGCAAAGACGCAAGCACGCGTTCTCCTGCACGGGGCAGAAAATCCAAGGACCTCCGCGAATGCAATCACCGGAAATTATCAACATCCATCGAGGACCGAACAATGTAATTTTCAGTGATGATAATCGTGCAACAAAATCTTGTACTTACGATAAGTGCGACGATTATGGCTTCAGGCGTGAACATCCCTTCACGACGAGCGCCAGGTTGGTATGCTGATTTTCTGTCATACCTACTATGTCATGCAAAATACAAAGGGGCCAAAGGGCGCGCGTTCGCTGATTTACAGCCATGTTTTTTCGTGAAAGTCACCAAGAATATACGACCTCTGTCCCAGAAAGCGCTGCACTGTAACCAACCCTGAAATGGTATAAACCCTCCTTACTGAAAAACTGGATTTATATCTCTACAGACCTCTCGTAATCATCACCCGCGGTAAACACCCAATTTAACAATTCATGTGCCTCATGTAGGGTATTTACATACCGACATTATACAAACACAATTGATGTAATAAAACATTTCGGTTCTATCTTTACGTTGAGGTTGTCAAAGACACAGGCCGGTTTATCGATTAATGCTCAGTCATAATAGACGAGCTGATGAGGGATTGTGTAGATAATCATAGCGTTTGTTGATAGGCGATTGACTTTCAGCATTGATAAACCGGGAGGTTAAAGTAATACAATTTGACAATTTTATCAAATTTCAGATAATCAATGTTTGAGCGTCTTTCGATCGATTTACAGTGCGACCCAAAAGCTGTTATTTTTCTTTGACCCAAACGTTTTTTCATTTTCCAGGCAACTGTTTTGTATTTTGTGTTAATTTCTTTTATAGCTGAAGATGGAGTAACACTCCGAAACGCGTCCTGAACAGTAAGTAAATTTTGTGGAACGAGACTGTGAAACTACCTTGTGTAATCAAACATCAGTTTCTCTTTGAAAAATGGACCAAGCTTTCAACCAACTTAGAATAAACTATCATTGGGATTAAAAATCTACACCTGTTCGATCTTAGAATTCCTTCATGATTAACTTCTGTGGTTTATTCGGTATCGATCCCCTGTTAGTTTTCCCTCACTTTGTCGACGAAATTAGGCGAAATGAGCTACTTGGCACTTTGACTAAGAGAGAATTCTGTATTGTAATTCCTTAATTCCATCCCTTTGATGTTTCGAAACGACATAACAGGGAGAACTGTTTCTTTGTTTTTCAATTCAACTTATTGCAGGAGCTCATCGCGCATAATTCTTTTGAAAAATCAAACATTTGTCCCCAGGCAAACCTATAGATCTAAAAAATGTACACGGTGTAGATGATAGCAAGCCTTTTCGTAAAGGCAATCTAGACGCTCAAAGTAAAGGACTAATGCTCCGTCAAATATATCTGCAAACTACAGATGCGTGAAGTTAGCAACAAGATGTAAGCAGGAATGTTGGGACCTATTCCTGCTTTTGCTGCTACATTCCTGCTTTATCCTGCCGAGAACCCGGAGCCAGCAACACTAACCATTTTCGAGATATTTCGAAAAATATTATTGTTGCTAACTTCACATCTGGCAACAACGTAAATATAAGCAGGAATATTGGAACATGTTCCTGCTTGTGTTGCTATATTCCTGTATTATCCTGCTTAAAGTCCCAACTCAGCAACACCAACCGTTTTCAAGATATTTCCAAAATTATCTTGGTAGATGACGTCACTCCTGGCAACCAAGTGGAAGCAGGAATGACGAGACCTGCTTCTGCTTGTGTTGCTATATTTTATATTTCTGTATTATCCTGCTTAAAGCCCGAACTCAGCAACACCAACCGTTTTCAAGATATTTCAAAAATTATCTTGGTTGATGACGTCACTTCTACATAATGAAGTGGTACGTAAGTACCTACACAGTAAAAAAAATTCTAGTTAAACGGACCTAGATTGGCCTCAGTTTGTGAATTAAATACGATTTCCATTTGTTTATCCTGTATCCGCAGTGAAACCTCCTCTAGATTTACAAGCTAATTTGTTAGATATGTCTAGTTTCTATCTAGACGATTACTATGGTCTGTCCGGGATCCACACGACCGGGATTCACCCTATTTCCATGGTGAATCATTGTTGTCAACAATGAATCGCCATGGAAATCGGGTGAATCTCGGTCGTGTGGATCCCGGACAGAGTATAGGTTTTTTGATCACTAAAGCAGTTTGTCCGTATTCTATTCCAGAAATCTAGTCTGAAACGCCGAAAAAGCATTAATAGATTAATAGAAATCTGTGAATTTTGGGCTCAAACTAGATTTCCCTTAGTTTAAAGGAGAAAACCCGTAACTTTAACTGGTTCCCTGCTATATACAGTGTTACGGACGGTGTGCCTTTGCATCAGCTGCATTAGATGAAAAGAAATAGTGGAGGCGTTCGTGCTGACTGAAATTGTGTTGCCGTTCTTATATTTTGATAAGTTTTCTCTTTTCTCAAAATATTTGTACGAAAAAAGTTTATCAGATGGTCATGTGCACAATTATTCTTCTCAGGAGTAATGTATGTAGTTCTATTTGTAAAATGTTCTTTGTTAAGTGAAAAAATATTCAACAAGAAGTTGAACAATAAGTACTTTCCTCGGTATTTTCTTGCGCTTGGAACCTTAACAAACAATTTCATATTTGAGTGCGGTTGACATGTACGAGTTTGTTTAAATCTTACAGGACAGGGTTAAGTTTCATCATCTGGAAATAGTTATTAGAACTACGTTTAATAATTTCAGCAGAAAATCCATCTGTTAAAATTTCGTCTTTGCAATCTAGGCAAGCCAAATAGAACCGCAGTAAGCAAAGAAAAATAACTAGATAGAGCACCAGAAAATCAACTGATCGCCTAAAACTTGTAATTCCAGTTCATTAAACTGAAGTTCCACTAGAAATAGTTAGATTTCTAGTAAAAATTTAACTGGAACTTCCTTATATCAAACCGTACAATCTGTTGTCACAATCGGAATTTCAATTGCGATAGACCAGAAATCTATCTTAACCTATCGACTAGAACTTCAGTACCTAATCTTATTTCAACTAGAATTTTAACTAGAAAATCTAATTGTTGGATTCTATGCTATAGTTGAATTTTAGGTCGAATCTAGTTGAAAAATATTTACTGTGTACGTAAAGAAATTAGTTACGTCATACTTTAGGAGGATATATACTTAACAATAACGTGTGCTTAGATGTTTGTTTTATTTCAACCAGCAAGCTAGTCGGCTCGCTAGTCGGATAACAGCAGCAACATTAATAACTCCACAAAAAATCTTTATAGGCTTAATTAGAAAATAATATAAATTGCATACTTGTTATTAAGTGAATCGAGAGCGAAGTCGGGAAATGTTAAAAGCTTCTTTTGAACACCCTCCATTGTCTAATAGGTACAAAACTAATTAATTATTTTAAAAGCACTCAGTAATTGGGGGGAGTATTAAACTTATGATAAATTATATTTCCCTTTTGCTATTAAAATTTTAAATATAATCACGAGCACCAACCTACGAAAGCGTCCTGGTAGCACGAAAAAATGAAACCCTTTAAAGCGTTTAAAGCATGATAGAATGCCGAAATAATGGTTTTTCTTAATTATACGGTTTTTTTAAAACAAGCCTATTTCTCTATGACCGTTAGCGCGTTGTGGGGGATAGGAGTGTTGCAAGGGCTTTCCTACATATGAAGACTACAGGGGAAAAACTCATATTTATAGACATTCTACAGGGTGAGTCTAGTTAGACCAACCAGTGGCCATATCGCTTAAACCATTGAAGATACAAATTTGGTTTTAGCACGAGTCGTTAGCTGAAAACGTCGCTTCTGTATAGGCCAAAGAAAGAAAGCTTCAGTTTTATTCTGGTGGAAACTATTAACCGAAAACTAACGACAAAAAATTATTTTTTAGTTTTTCTTGTGCAAAACTGTCGAAAAATAATTTTCTTATTATGATGGTAATAACGTTTGCTGCACCAAAACGTTGATGCAATTGCAGAAAATAATTATTTAAGTACCTAATGAATAATTTTAATTAATCCAAAATCATTGCAAGGTAGTCTGAGTATAAACGAATGACTGTTGTTTCCATTTTGTGCCACTGTGCCCTATGCCAGAAATGTCAATGTACCTAATGTCATGCCACTATAAACGTCCAAAAGAAGAAATTCGACTAAGGGATGTGAAATAGAGCACGTAAGACTAGACTAGAGCCGAAGAATTGAGGAATCCAAGTCAATTTCTGCAGGTGTCAGGAAGGTGCTATTGAATGATGTCGAAAGGAGGAAGAGTCATTACGTTGGGGTCGTAGACGAAAAATCGAAGAAACAGGAAGAGCAACTGATTTGTTTGTTAAAAGTCCGATTCCTTATTTAAAATAATTCCGGATGAGCGTGGACTGAGAAAGAAAACTTTTCTTAGAAAACTCATTAAAGTAGTTTGCCTGGATAAAGGTGGAACGTGCAATCGACAACTTTGCCTGAAAACTAAATTAAGTACTTGATTACTAAAAATGTTAAACTAAATTTAGTGTCCATTAAAGTTTGTGGTAAGTACCTTCCATCGAGGTGAAGAAAAATAAAATATTCAAAAAACTATTTTTTTTCCGTTCGTTTTCAGTCAATAGTTTCAACCGGAATAAAAATGAAGCTTTTTTCTTTAGCCTATATAAAGAGGGGACGTTGTCAGCTAACAGCCCAGGCTAAAACCAAATTTTTAGCTTCAACAGTTTAAGCGCTACGATGGCCAGTGATTGGTCTACTCACCCTGTAAAAGGCTGGAACTGCTTTAAACTGGGTTCCATATCTTGGAAAGCCCTAGCAGAACACTCCTTATCCCCCACACAACCCGCTAACGGCCGTAGGGTGAGAAATAGGTTTTACAAAATCCGTATTTACGGAAAAAAATCCTATGGTCTGTCCGGGATCCACACGACCGGGATTCACCCTATTTCCATGGCGAATCATTGTTGTCAACAATGAATCGCCATGGAAATCGGGTGAATCTCGGTCGTGTGGATCCCGGACAGATTATAATTACTGATTTTTTTTTAAACTCATATTTCGGCTTCTATAAGGCTGGAAGTGCTTTAAAGGGTTCCATATGTAGAGGAAAGTCCTAAGAAAATACTCCTTATCCTCCCCAACCCATCCAAAGGCCATACCGTGAGAAATAGGTTTGTTTTAAAAAATCCGTAATTATTGTTCCATATGAGTAGGAAATTCCTAACAGAACACTCCTTATGCCCCACAACCCCTCTAACGGCCGTATAGAGTGAGGCGTAGGCTTATTTTAAAAAATCCGTAATTACGGGTTTAATAATAATAGGTGATAACAGGACGCTTTCGTACCAACCTCACTTTCTCAGAGATTCTCATTGTTCACCCCACAATTTGCCGATAAAAAGCTTGCATTCTATTGGCCTGAGAATAATCAACGAATAATACACACAAAATATCAAACTTTAAAACGACGCTCAGGAAAGTTTTGTGAAAAGATGTTCGCGAGTTCAGATGTGGACAAATAGTAATTTTATTGATCGCGGTCGCGGATGCAAATTCTCCCAAACAAGAAAGGTGCAAACTGTAAAAGTTGAATGGAAATATGAAAAAGTTTTACCGGGGTGTTTGCGGTTCCATTTACCACCTGTCCTTGTATCCCTGTAGATATTTATTCCCCGTGAATGATTCCTCTTAAGGTGGATTTGGTGGTTTTGGGTGTAAATCTGCACCTAGTAGTAGTATGCCGAAGCATATTATGTTTCTTGATAAAGCAAGCTCGAGGGGGTGTCAATTTCAGGTGATGAAATTTTTTGCGTTCAACTACTACTAGTGCGGCAATTTTATTTTACAACGTGAGGTTCTTTTGAAGCACGACGCGCAGCGGAGTGCTTTAATCAACCGAACAACGTAAAATGCTTACCGCACGAGATTAGTATTGAACTTTTTAGCCGACGCAGTAGCAATACTTTGAGAATCTTGGGGTTTAAGTTTAAATGCGAACACACCGATTAAAGTGGCCACGATCGTGGATGCTGTGATTTGCAACGCTGTGGATATCGACTGAGGAGTTAATTGAAGCAACTGGCGCACCAGCAATTCAAGAAAAAACTTAAATTTTAAATATTTAAACGATGTTGATAAAAAATTGGGAACGATTATCTCAAAGTCCTGCCACAATAAAAACGTTAAAAAGTTTAAAGGTGTTTAATCTTTAGATTAAATCGTTCCCAATTTTATATTGCATTAATCTTTAGATTAAATCGTTCCCAATTTTATATTGCAAGCCACTTTGGGAGAATGGATCTATTCTACAACTTAAAAGATGTTAATCGATTTAAAAGTTTTGTAGCGTTACTTTAATGAGTGACAATCCATTACAAACCTAATAAAACTGGACGTAAAAATCGGTCGGGAACATTTGGGGTGTCTGTCCATAAACACACTGTAAACTGTCCTCTTAATAGAGCCATCTCGCATTCAAAGTATGTGCCTACACACATGTGATAATTTACAACATGCGAAATGGTTCGTATTTTACGATCATGAAAAATTCATCTGATGCCAGACATGAAGCAATTTCGTTTTGACTAGGTACAATGTAATCTTTTGCAGATCCAACGCCAGTCACGCTGAACATCCTCCCAAAAGGCGTCCTGCTGGAGACGGCATGGATGCTGAAATGGACGATCCTGAGCTTATGTTCGGCTTAGCGGAACACCTTGGAGACTGTCATTGCGCTTGTGATCACGTTATCTACGGCCCCAACTATACGGCTTGTCTGCAGGTATGCCAAAAATATTGCTTGCCTCCAAATATAATAAATAATAAACATTTGCTTGTACCTATCTAACCGTTCATTCAGTAATCTACTTTAGTAGAGTTCTCAGCGCTGAAAGTAAAACTGCTAGAATAACAGACTACCATCTCATGTAGGTACCTACTGGGGATGAATTATGTTCAGTTTGCAAAAGCTGTCAAGAAGGAACGGGTGGGTGCTACTATTCCGTAGAAGAATTTATGGAAGCTACGTTTGCCACACTGCCAAAATTGTTTTATTTTGATATACAGAGTTATTGTATGGGGTATTATTTTTCTGACTTGTTATGTAGATCCTTGATGACAAATAAACTTTATTATAGGTACCTATTCATAACGGATTGTTCAATTTTTGCAACTGGTCTATTTCCGGCAAAGTTTTTGACGTTCAGGCACTCTTAATTTCTTGCCACGGAAATCATCACTTGCCTTCGATTCATAATGATATCCGCTAGGCAAAAAATCAGTCAATGTCAAAAAATTGCCGTTGATGCGGGGTTTTTGGTGAACCTACCACGACGCGCATATTATAAAATAATGTATAGGATAATTATTCTTTTATGATCCAATTACGATCGAACATCGAATTCTTGACCTGAGATTCTGGTCTGGCCGAGGGTCAGAATCTCCATCATGGACAATTTTCTTAATTTCTTAATTTTGCATAGCGAATGGTTCCTTAAGGAATTAAAGACAAAAGGTACCTATAACGGCAAATTATAGTTTCAAGAGAATCTATGTATATCCTTCAATATTTCACCTAATTGCTTATAGGTAGGTATAGTAGTCCAAATCCTGTAAGGTTATATGGCAGCAATAAAATTTGAAAATAATTCTAATAGGTCATTACCTAGGGTTTTTCCCGCACTGCACGTTTGGTAGCTTCACAGGACCGGCTTCAAAATTTCTTTCCCCAATGAAATAAAATTAGCACCAGAAGAATTAATTAACTTAATCAATAATTCTTTAAGACTATACCTACAATTAATACATCAAATAATTACGGAAATAGAACAAGATACGCGCTGGAATCGTATATAATCGCTGCAGCCTCGACTAGCGCTAAGTTGGAGTCCGGTTCTGGTAGCTCAGTAAAGGTGTCTTGCCTGTTTTACCTGGTTTGTTTACATTATCATCACTGCTGGCCCATTGTTCCCTCAATTAGCTTTCAGACAATGTAAAATTTTTATGAGGGCCATATAACCTTACAGGATTTGGACTACTATACTTACTCTTCTTTAATTTATTTGTATGTGAACAAGGCTACTCTTAATCTTTTTCCTACGAAATGATCACTCGTCAATTTTCTGCTAAGCAAAGGCTAAACTTTATGTCAAGGTTTATAAAGAGTGATCTTAAAAACTCTTCCGATCTAGTAGCCTTTGACGTGTGGTATAGACCATTGTCCGACGCGGGCCCGCGGTGGTACAACCTAGATGACTATTTGTTGTAAACTTATAAAATACGGGGTGGTCGTTTTATCTTGAGACTAGGCAATCGGAAATGAAGCATTTTAGAAAAAATGTGTTGTGTAAGTTTTATGACTTTGATTCAAGGTTTCAAGGTCAAATGAAGGTCAACTTCTTTTTTTTTAATGGAAACCTATCCATCGGATCCAAAAATTGTTTAGATGGCAGCAGTTTGTTGTTTTAACGGGAATAAGAATCTCTGCAATAAAAAGTATAGGTTTCCATTAAACAAAGTTAAGTTGGCCTTCATTTGACCTTGAAAATGACCTTGAATGAAAATGCCGATGATGCCATCTATTTTCCCCTCGAAGTCATAAAACTATTATACAAAACATTTTTTTCTAAAATGCCTCTTTTCCGAGATATTTGCCAGTTTCAAGATAAACGACCATCCGGTATACCTATCTTCTGCAATTCTGTCGATGCTCACGCTTCGAGGCCCAAGGTATACTTTGCCCCTTTGCGCCCCAGTCCACCCCTGAGTGTAGCAAAATTACTGAAATCCGATCAAGTGTTTCAGTTTGTGTTTAGTGGTTCATCAATGAATTATGTCCTGAATTTACTGTAATATTGGTGATTTAATGTTTGTGAATGTGATATTATCGGGCAATTATCACCATTCTAGTCCATTTCGTAGGTCTAATTAATCTAATTGCCGGCATCACAAAACACAATCAAACTGGCGACGGCATTACCTATCGCCCCCAAAACATTGAAATGTCATTAACTGCCAGAGGGAGAAAAATCAGTTATTAGGTAGGTATAATGCGAATTATAATTTTAAGGAACGCTCTTTGCAACTTTCTTCATGGAAGACATCAATCATTTTTATACAAGTCATGACAGGGTTCCTTCACAAAAAAGACAATTAAAGTCTCCAAGTCCTGATTTTGTTTGAAATCTGCAGACTTTGCCGGGAAGGACAATTTTAAATGCCACGTAAAATGAAAGAACTGAACTAGAGCAATATTTTTTTTTCAGTAAATAATATACAGTGATCATTGTACAGTGCTTTTCAAAATTAAGGAATAATCTCAAGAATTTTTTCGAGAGGAATATTTTGGAAATATCCTCGGACAGGTCAACCTTATTTTTTTGAGGTTCATCCGATGGTGAACTCTGAAATTACTTTGCACTTCCGGTTCAACCGGAAATGACCTTAATATCGTTTTTTCAAATATGGGATCATACCTTTTTCTCGACGGATTCGGGATCGCTTAAATCCGTCTTTGGTGAAATTTTGCAACGCACCTCCTAACCCCCGCGAACATCAACTTTAAAATTACAAATGGCAATGGGCACTAACTTATCATTTGAAAATTAATTTTATAACCAATCCAATGCTGCAAACATTTTATATACCATTTAAAGCTGGCATTTTGATTGTTGTTGCATTGTTGTCGTCAATTCCTTTGGAAGAGGTCATCGGGCAAGTGGGTAAAGCAATTGCCTTTTATTTGATATGCACTTGTTCAGGAAGGTTCAAGGAAGGTAATGATTATATTCATAAACTCGTCAAGCCTGTGTAGAATTAGTAAATAAATTGTAAAATTACGCTAGTTTTAGCGTACTATATTTACAATTTATTTACTAATTCAACATAGACATGAAGAGTTACATATCAAATAAAAAGCTATTGGGCATATAGGATTTAAGAGGTGAGTAGTGCTTGACGTGACTCGCGGTGACACAAACGTGACAAAACACTGTTCTCGTCTTGTGTAGTCAAGAGGTCTGACTAAGTGAGTCTGAGGCTCAAGGCCAAAAAAGAGGGCAAGACGTGCGGAAGTTTCGAACGCATACGGTCGTGGCAAAAAGTGACTAAAAACCAAAGCGATTTAATTTCTTTGTTATTATTATGGCGATAAGGTCAATAATAGGGTCGAAAACCTTAGATGTAGATATCATTTTGTCGAAAAATGTTATTTTAATGATGATAAGCTTCCGTGACCTTGTAGGTTATTCTGTTGAGATAAATTGGCACCTTCAATCGATAGAACCTACCTTTAGCGATAACCTGATCATATGGTTGGTTCACGATCTGTACGTTTACAAATTCTGTGAAAAAGTAGAAGTTTCTACCGTCTCCGAGACTGCCAATTTTTTAATTTTAGCCACCACAATATTTTGATATAATGTTAAGTCCAAGAAGTAGTATCATACATATATTCCTCTATACCATCAAACATAACACTCACTCATCATCATCATGAACAATGACTCTGTTGAAAAAACATATTATATATTTCCGCCTTTTAAAGCGAAACTCGCGGTTACTTCCCACAGCCATCAGCGTATTTTTTATTTTCCTGTCACAAATAGTTATCGTACAGGAAATTGCGATGCGAGATAATAAAAATATTAAAAAATATTCGATCCCGGGATTATCTCATTTCGTTACCAAAATGTGTTGCCGGTGTCCCCCTTTTGATACAATTATGACGCTTTACCTGTTTCTATCTCTTGTAGTTGGTTATTACTTTTACAAGACAGAAGGCGCCCACGTAAGTCTAGATCAAATTTATCCAGCTTGCGTTATTTAATTTCAGTTGACGGGCATCAACAAATTTGAAGAACTTTCTATTAAATCATGCCCTGACGTGACCAGTCAGAATTTGCAAATTAATCTTGGGGCGAAAACCATTAATGGAAACACTTCTGCACTCTCTGGAAATGTCACGTTGCCATTGGACCTAGACGGATCATTAAAAATTAATTTATTAGGTTATCTTATTTTGGTGCTCTGGGCGACTAATAATGTTATTTCAGACAAAAACAAGGATGAGGTTGCAGTTTTCACAAAAAGTGTGAGTTTTTGTTATTTGGGGGACGTGGAGGATTCCCAATTTTGTCCTTTACCATCAGCGGGGTTTTATAAAATATCGGAGGTCGTACAGTCTTTCCGAAATTGAATTGCCCTCGAACTCTGCGAAATTTCGCTTAGAAGCTTTGAGGAATGATATAGAATTGAGGCATGCAAAGAATTCCAGGTGCACACTTACATTAACTTACTTACAATTAACTTAATTAAAAGTTAACACCAGCCTTTATAATTTTTTAACCACCTCAACCCCACAATTTAAAAAAATGGGAGGTTACTGCAATCACTAAAATTTTCGAATTCGAGATAAGGTCCGATCTATACGTTTTGAGGTCCCAGAAACCTAGAATAGCGGTTTTTAGAATGTGTCTGTGTATATGCGTTCGTGCGAATACGTACTGGACATATTTGGCTCAAATTTGGTGCATAATCATCTCATAGCGTAACTTAGATCTGAAAAGCTTTTGGAGCCAATCGTGCAAACGGCGGAAGTACTATGTATGAATTGTAGATGGACTATTTAATTTGCAATTATAACTTTGCCAACGTTTCGGAACTAAATTCGTTCCTTTCTCAAGGCTATAATAAAACTCATTATTGCTACAAGAACACAATAGCAATAATGAGTTTTATTATAGCCTTGAGAAAGGAACGAATTTAGTTCCGAAACGTTGGCAAAGTTATAATTGCAAATAAAATAGTCCTTCTACCTGATAGCAACTTTCATTATCAATTGCAATGGATGTTAACACAGAACAGAGTACTATGAATTGTTTGTAAGTAGTACCTAGTGAACGGTACGATTTCACATACATACGATTTACCATCATAAAATTTTCTTTTTATTAATTTGCTCCTGTAGATATACAACATCTGTGAAGAATATTGAATTGAAATCCAAAATCTTCAGAATTGTCAGATTTTTTATTTATCAAATTAATACTCACCACAACTTGATTTTCACAACATTTTGATTTTTTGAGCAAAAATTAGGTGGTAGATTGGTAGGTGCTAGTATGTAAGTGAAAAAAATACTATACAGGGTGTCACAAGATCATTATGGTAAACCCCCCTTTTTTCCCATATTTTTTGGAATAGAATTTTGAAATTTGGAACATCGAATGTAGGTACTTATCAAAGGACGCTTTTTGACATAACCAAATTTTATCTTGTTTTGCCGGAAGTCACATCAACTTTTGATTTTCAAATGGGACATCCTGTGTATCACATTTTTGGAATCCACATAATTTTCTGAATCCAAGGATACCACATAAGTTACATATCAAGTGCCAACACAAATTTTGAGGCAATTTTTATCTTTCGATCTAGAAGGTTCTGACCCTCCCATGTTATTCTAATGGCCGATAGGACGGCAGAAAAAATGGAGGTTACATGAAAGTCATTAAAATTTTTGACTTATAGGGTGTTAACTCTGCCAAAACAATTTTCGCGTCAAAACGTGATTTTAACCTCCCCACACCACATTTAAAAAATGGGGGGTTACTGCAATCACTAAAATTTTCGAATTTGAGACAAGATCAGATCTTTATGTTTTAAGGTCCCAGGAGTCCAAAAAAAGTGGTTTTTAAAATCTGTCTGTATGTACGTACGTTCGTGCGTACGTAAGTTCGTTCGTTTGTAAACACGCTACAGCCCAAACTACTAGCTGATTTGGCTGAAAACTAGTATATAGGTATACAGTATGCCTATTCTCCAAAGCGTCCTTAGGGATTTACGTGGGGAATTCGATTTATTTTTTTTCCTGCTTCCCTAATTAATTTAATTGAAATTTTAGGCTATCAGGGTTTAGATACCGATAGCAAGAGTTCAATTAACTACTTACTACAGAGAAATCAAAGATCCACGCTTTGAGGAGGTTCTTGGCCGTCCATATTTTTATGAACTAATTAACTCCCTCGGTGGGGCTTGATGAATTCTTATTTTTATGCCTTCACGCACAAACAAAGCAGTTTCTGACAATTAATTTAATTAATCTTTTGCGTTTCAGGAAGCTGAAATGTGAAAACGAATCCTGGACAGCAATTAACCTAATTCGACTTCCACTTTAGAAGGTTTTATTTTGTTATAAATTAAAAACAAGGAAAAATGAGATTGCATTCTTGCATTCCTTAGCATTATTTATTTTATCGCGAATGGTAGGTAAATTTTTCTTTACCGAATGTATGGATAGTGGTTCACAAGATGAAGAAGCTATGTCAAGATCTTGTCTTGATTAACCTCCCCTTCGAAATTGAGATAACACAGCTTTACGTTTCAAGGTCCCCAAGATCACGAAAAAGTGTTTTTTTAAGTCTGTGTGCGTATGTACGTACGTACGTATGTGCGAGCAACATTCCTCGAAAACAACTGAACAGATTTTCATAAAATTTAGTATGACGGTTAGTATTAGCCTGTAGATGAGCTCAAATAATTTTTTTGGCAATCCGCCTTTCCCGCCAAAAATCCAAAAACTCGATGGTGCATAAGAAGATTAAACAGCACTTTACATACCAAACCACTGATCGGATTAAACCTGCTGAAGAGTCCGCGAACGGCAAGTGCCTTTCTGGCATATCAATTTTGAAATTTGATAAATACATACAATTCTTTTTTATTAGCACATGAAAGGGCTTTAAATTCTGTTTTCAAAAATATATTCACATTTGGTGCCCAAAAATTCTTATGAAAATTAAAAAACACGTCACAGCCCAAACTAAAAAGCGGATATGGCTGAAATTTCTTATGTAGATGTGCCATACCAGATTTTCGTTCTGAATTTGTTTTCAAAAATGTTATGTTATCATCACTGATCAATTATCATAAAAGAGAACACCGCTGGAAAGAGATCTTTTTGCGTTCGTTCTGTTATCCGTATTCCAGAGCTTTCAAGAATTCGTGTATCCTCTTCTCTTCAAATATAATTATTTCTTTCCCCGTAACACTTTTTTGTAGTGGCGAAATATTTCGTCGCCCAACGACTTTACGATGAAATAAAGGTAAATATTAAGAAATAAACATTGCATTTTGGGCCTTGCGGTAGTGGTACGTGGTACGTGAACGTGATCCACAAATATAATCAAAAGATACGCGTTGTCACATTGATGTTTTTCAAGAAATGTGGACTAAATAGTTTAAGAGTAATTTTATGAATTTTGGTCTTACACTTTAGTAATTTTTTATATACTTATAAGAAGGTAATTTATAGACAATTAGATAGGCAAATAATTATAGAAATGTATTCATGGACACTGGTGATTATTTCTTAATCTTATTCCATATACACCCTTTATTATGAGAAAACCAAGTACCCTTAAATACCGGTGTTTTTACGTCAGTGGTGCCGGCAAATGTCTGATTTAGGCCTCAGGAGCTCTTAGTTACATGAAATGCCTTATTGTGTTGCTGGTGGCAAATCGTCTGAGACCTTTAAGTGTTTACAGTCGCTCTGGGGATAACTACATAATTGTAACGTGTGAGGTCGACGACGTTTTGCACCTGAACCAAGAGGTCCTGCGAAATCTCGAGCGTGATTCAATTTCTTTTCTTTTCTAGAACCGCCCCCGGGGAGAATGTCGTCGTGAACATTTCCCCTGGAATCCGCTGCAATTGCACATGACTATACATGAAGAATAAATTCAATGAAAGAGTTGTGGCGAGGATTAAAAACAGCCCATATTTACATGCAAATATATGCAGTCAGGGGTGGTAAAGTTATCTTTAAAATAGAGTGGCGGCGAAAAGTTGCTTTCGCTTCGAAACTCCGCTTGTGATCTTGTTCTCTTACGCTGTTGTGTGGAATTGGTGGAATGTGAATTGTGATAACCCTAACCATATAATTCCAAAGTGTAATATCTTTATTGATATACGAAAGGAGCAGGCTTGTAGGGGGATGAATATTATGCGATAAATTCCCTCTTACACGACTTATGTTTCCTGTTATCTCTTTCCTGGCATGCTAATATTGCTGCATGGTTAACGTTCTCGGATCAGCCTTTATGTTCTTGGAGAGATTGCCATGTTAGTGACTACCTCCAAAGCAATTCTAATAAACCAATATCTGGAACCAGTACACTAATAAGCGATTACGTTTTCCACCCTGGGACTCTCTACTGCTGCTCCACTACACCCCTACGATTCTGGCTAATCGATCCTGCCCTACTTTTGGAATCAGAACAGTTCACAGAGATTAAAGCTTTAATGAGACGACATGAATATTCTCCCATTTGCCTTTCAAAGCATTTTTGTTCCGGAACAATGAATTTTAAATAATCCTGTATCTATGTATAGGTACTCATCTGAGACTTTCACTCTGCACACTTGGACTTTACTTCAAAGTTACAAAAAGTTTTAAATTTTATCCTTTATGGCTGTAAAAATGAGGAAGGAACGGTGCTCGTTCCGTGACGCAATTGTTCTAGTTTTAGGCAGAAATTAACATGTCGGAAACTTGTTCCGTAAAGCTTTTCGTTCCCGAGTAATTTAATAACTGCTAAATAACCAAAGTTCAAACACTTCACTGACAGTAATTAGCCGCAAATTCATAACAATAAACCAGAATTTCCAAGATAATTAAAATAATGCTGTTTTACTGCACCTAACGCTTGCACGACATCCTTAGATAGGTAAGGTGCAAGTTTATAGCAAATTAATTTGATTCTAACTCCGAGAGATGGCTGATTTACAAAGATTTTGTTGTATTGTGGGTTGCAGGGTTGATGGCCGCATTGCATGATGAAAAGATACCTTATGTATCGACCCTTCTAGATTCAGTGTCGCTACTCGCCGCTAGGGCTTTGCGTCCATAGCCGACCGCTTCGACTTGCGCTGTTGCAACGGCTTGTTGCGCTGTTGCAACGGGAATGGCTTGATGTAGTTAAATAACGATTTAACTACATCAAGCCATTCCCCTAACAAGACAAACAGATGTCTAGAACGATTCAATATTTAATTGGCGAGACATGCGACATTACTGACACTGACGCATATCGTCGGTTAAAATGCAAAACAAACTAATTGACATATAATTGACAAAAAATTTAAATAATTTTAATTTGAAAAAATCAAAACCACGTATTTGATTAATAAATTGATAAACTAAACGTTTAATATTTTTGCACTACAATAGTTTGATATTAATAGATTTATTGTATTTATTCGGGAAACGAAACCTAACTTAGAATAGATTGTTGAAATACTTAGTTTTATTGCTTAGTGCGGTGATAGAAGAAACATCTTATAAGCTTAGGAAAAATTAGCAGAAGGCTAGCAGTTTCAAAGATATTCTAGAAATAGTACTATAATGTGTTAATAAAGTGATTGAAGAGAAAACCATGATGGGAAAAACAATAAAAAGAATGCACCTTTTCAATATTGCGTGTATCCTTCTGCTTTGGATTTTGAATCTCGGTCTCCGAGATCCTAAACTTTATTTGCAACATCCGCAAAGAGAATTTTTTTGAAACTTGGATTTCTTTTCAATTAAAGCAACGACGCCCAAATCAAATAGGGACCGGAGGTTACAATAATTGTTGGAAAGCCGGAGATGGTCTTAAACGCTTTAGTAGGCATCTAATAGAAGTATCCTAGTTTTGCAACTTCCCAGGATGTGTGCGTATGTTAGGGTGTCCAAAAAACCCCGAAATTTTCGGACTTTTTTCAGTTTTTCGCTTATAATTTCTAAACAGTGCTTCCTAGCGGAAAGTTCGCTATTTTTGAAATGAAAGCGCACTAAATTCTGCGTCGAATGAGCCCCCCAAACGTTAATTTCGACCATGATTTCAAAAAGCATCACAAATTTAAATTTTGGTTGAACGTATTCAAAAAACAATTTATTTATAAAGGTAGTTAAGAAATGAGACGAATTAAAAATCAATTTCTTCGAAATCTTTTGGACGTGGAGGGGCCAGGGTCTTTCGCAGGCTCGATGAATAGTGTGTCGCCTTCAAATAGTTGAGGCTTAGGTACTGACTTATGACTGTTTATGGATTGCTTTATTTTGATTTTCTAGATCTAAAGCCTCAACTATTTGAAGGCGACACACTATTCATCGAGCCTGCGAACGATCCTGGCCCCTCCACGTCCAAAAGATTTCGAAGAAATTGATCTTTTATTCATTGTCTCATTTCTTAACTACATTTATAAATAAATTATTAACCTCCCCAACCCCATCACAATTTTAAAAAAATGGGAGGTTACTGCAATCACTAAAATTTTCGAATTTGAGATAGCACCAGATCTCCACGTTTTGAGGTCTCAGGAACCCAGAAAAGTGGTTTATAAAATGTGTCTGTGTGTATGTTCGTACGTACGTTCGTACGTACGTACGTACGTTTGTAAACACGCCACAGCCAAAACTACTGGGCCGATTTGGCTGCAATTTGGTACGTAGGCATCTCATAACCCAACTTAGATCTGAAAAGCTTTTGGAGCCAATCGTGCAACCGGAAATGCCATTTTGGCACATCAACTTTTAAATTTTAAATGCAAACCCCCATTTTTCACGTCACCATAAGAAAGACCTTCAAATTCTGCTTCTAAAAATGTATTCATTCTTAGTGCCCTTTTGACCAAAAATTTAAAAAAAAATTGATTTTTATCAAACTTTAAAATCGCGGTACAGCCCAAGCCCCTGAATCGATTTGGCTGAAATTTTGCACATAGGGATTGTATTACACCTCGAAAAGCTGAACAAATTTTGAATTCCATCGACTCACGGAAAGTGTCCTTTTGGCACACCAATTTCCAAATTTAAAATTATTCAATCATTAAACCATTAAAAACAAGTTTTTGAAAGATTTATTGTCACCATCAGAAGGGTCTTCAAATCTTGGTTTTAAATAGGACAAAATTAATTCGCATTTAGCGCTGTTTGGTTCAAAAAATCGAAATTTTATAATAACAGTAAAAACACATTATAGCCCAAATTACTGAATCGATTTGGCTGAAATTTGGTACATGGAGATTAGGTGACCCGTTGAAGACCTGAAAGGCTTTTGGGAGCAATTGGCCCACGCGAACTGCCATTTAAGCATATCAACTTAAAATTTTAAATACAAGGCCTCTTTTTTATGTCGCCATTAGAAAGACGATCAAATTCTGGTTCTAAAAATGTATTCACAGTTTCTGCCATTTCAGTGGAAAATATTGAAAAAATTCTTTCTCATTAAAAGGGAGCAGGCTGACAGTGGATGACATAAAGTGGCAGTTATTGTCAAAAAGTTGGCAAAAGATTAACCTTAAAAGGAACATATTGTCAAATGTGATGGGTGATGTACGAGGTGATGTCGGTATTTGTCAGAAAATTGCGAAATTAGTCACAGACGTCAGACGATAAGGATAAAAAAAAATCTGTTGAATTGACTACTATCTACACAGAATACAAAGATCCACGCGATGGGGAGGTTCCAGCCGCTTCTCTGCTGCATTTTTTTTTTAATACTTTTAACCAAAATTTAAATTTGTGATGCTTTTTGAAATCAGCGATTGATGGTCTACAATTTTCAAGCTATAAGTTTTTTAAATTAGAGTAGCCGTTTGGACGTTACAGCCGACGAAAAGTCACTACTTGTTAATTTTTCACAAAATTGTCGTTTTTGTCCATGGTTTGCGACCCTACCACATGGTCGAACTTAACGTTTGGGGGGCTCCTTCGACGCAGAATTTAATGCACTTTAATTTCGAAAATAGTGAACTTTTCGCTAGGAAGCACCGTTTAAAAATTATAAGCGAAAAACTGAAAAAAGTCCAAAAATTTCGTGTTTTTTTGGACGCCCTATCATACGCAGACATCTTGGGAAGTTGCAAAACTAGGGTATTTCTATTAGATGCCTACTAAAGGGTTTAAGATCATCTCCCGCTTTCCAACATTTATTGTAACCTCCGGTCACCTGGAGGTCTAATTTGACTGGACTACAATGAGAAATCTTTATTATTCCTGTCCCTTTTCCCAGGTAATTAATTAATTATTGTTTGTAGAAATACATCCATTATTTCTCTTATCACAAACAATTCATAGCCCCTCCTTGAGGCGAATCATTCATTACACAGTACAACACATAACTTTCATAAAATAAAACGTCTTGAGGCTTGACGGCTCACCCCATATTGTTTTTTTATCAACTGACAAAACTCCGATAAATTTCGTCTGGAAAGTTGGTTTGTTTTGATCGGTATTATAGCAACACAGGCGCCGCCATACATTCTGTAGATATTGTAGTGTTTTTGACATCATAACACCGTGAGTGTTGGGGTAAAACGTTAAGTCTTCTGCGTATGATAAATGCCGAATATTTATATTTTTTGCGTGAATGGGTATGATAGGTACAGTCGGAAAATGAAGCCATGCACCAGGTTCTTACATCAGCGCTCGGCGATACTGGTGCATTTTTATCTGATGAGGACTAAAAGGACCGGCACCAGGTTGGGGGTTGTGTTGGTGGGTCAAAAAACTTCAATCTGTAATCCAATAAAGACTGTACCAATAATTTATTCATCAACCCCTACTTTGATATCGGACGCGCAAAACATTTCGGCAAATATTCTTAAATCCTCTGTTTCCAGAATCCAGGGTGATAAAAAATTGGCTGGTTTGCTGTTGCTATAGATATCCCTTAATGCGTGTTTGCGTGACCAAACAACTTAGGAGGGTCAATGAATAAAAGTCCTTTTCTACGTACCTATATTTCCAGATGGCGTCTTTGCCTATTGTGGAAATAAACGCGAGTCGTTATCCCCCACAGAGAAACGATATCCATGCGAGATACTATTTATTCACTTGTTGAGGCCTTAACATAATAAGTTCATCTAGTTATGTCCAAGTAAGAATGAGTATCAAATTTTTCAATATAAAACTCCTGCAGAGCAGCAGAACCCTTTCCGGTCTTAATAAATTTAGAAATATAGCTATTTATGGAGGAAGAAGTGATGCGAAGCGTTACGACGTGGGCAATATGTGAAATGAGTATAGCAGTTTCCGAGTCGCATGGGTCCTAAACATAATAATTCTACTTTGCGGCAAAAACTGTTTATTAGCAATTTCATAAAATTGATTTTTGAACTTCGACCAGCGTTGGATTAATACATTTACTTATCTGAACTTTTGCACACTAACCCCCATTTGCACCGGTTCCGTTTAAAGTTAAGTGAGAGTTGTTCCCTATGGAAACAATTGTGTCAATAATCGTTTCTATGGACTTAATGTGAAGATTAAATTTAACGGGAACCGGTGCAAATGGGGGTTAGGGCCGGTTTTTCCATCTAATGTTAAATTTAACTTGAGGCATGAGGTTATTTCCATAGAAGCAATTGTTGTCACAATGGAAACAATGGTGACAAACTTCATGTTAAAGATAACATTAAATGGTAAACCGGCCCTAAGGACCGATTTTACAATCAATGGTTAACCAGCGGTTACGTTTGATATAGCAGCGATCAAATTATAGTAAGGGCCTCAGGCAGCGGCAATTGGTATCCCGCTGGTACTATCCTTTTGTTTGTGCCTGACTAAGCAACCCAATCGTAAACAACGTGTCAATAGATGGACAGGGGTTGGCTTGTTCACCATGTGTTGAAAAAGCCGCCGAGGTAATTTATTATTAACATGATTTTGATGGACTAGTGAAGGAAATGTCGAGGAAATGCGTTTTTATGAGTGGGTAGCTTATAGTACCTGCCGTAGGAGATTACTTTTAAGTAAAATACTTCGCATAACTAAGAAGCAATTGTCTCTGTTCTAATGCGGCCCTGTGTCTTACCGGAATGGCAAGGGAGTGTAAATAAAATTAGTGGGAACCAGCTGTGAAGTTAACAATCGGAAGTCGCAGGTGAACTTACAATATTGTGAGCGCTGCTATATCCAATTAAATCATCCAAAATTTTAAAATGGATGTATCTGATTGAATACCTGACATAACCGCATCGATTGTAAAATCGGCCCCAAGTCCTAAGTACATACCCAGCCAATTTCTCTTTATTTTTCCTCTGTTTTCCTCTTACAGCGAAATGAAGCAAAAAAATTATTCCGATGCCTATTTATACGTAGGTAATTTTGGACAAATTTAAGTCCTTGTCATACGTAAAGTAACAACTACTAACTTGAGTTGATGATCTTAGAGCTACTAGTTCAGCCGAATCAGGCATAGGTAAATGTAATATAATAGTTTCAAAGAAAATCGACCCAGGTAAAATTATCGATATCATATTCACATTACTTATGTAAATTAGCCAGCAAATAGACCCTGGAGGTGAAAAATACCGGCCCTAAGAAAAAGAGAAACTTAAAAAATGTTTTTATGATTCTATCGGCAACAATATGAGGTTAAGAAAAAAACAACTCACCGAAAACAATCAACACCCACGGGACCAACGCGGTAACGTTAACCGCCGACGTCATCATATGACGTCACTTCAATCCGACGTTACTCCAATGGATCCCGTCCAGTGATTGGAAACGTTACTGTTGAAAAGTAACTGAGTTACCGTTACTCGTTGTTGCAGAAAAAAGCAACGCGTTACCGTTACAAGTTAGCAACGCGTTACCGTTACCGTTACTTTTGTCGTTACCTAGATAATCGATAGGTACTTGAAAAAGAGGAAAATACATTTTCTGTTAACTTTCTGAATTTTAAACATATATTACCAGAGCATCCATCAAAAACAAAAAGACATTAGTAAACAGTAGGGGACTATGTATGTGCATAGTTCAACTTTAGCAACAGTTCTGTTTCAAAATTTTGATATCAGTGCATGACGCTTATTTGACAAAACTTCACAGGCTCTAACTACTAAACAATCTTTCTACAGACGCGCTAATGCCGTACTGAACTTTATAAAAAATGGATTTTTATTAAAAAATTGTCGAAATTGTGTTAATTATTCACTCTATTGTGCAGCAAATTGAGATTTGTAGTGTTTAAGTATTTTTTTGTCTTCCAGTTTAATAACTAACAAACTCGAAAGAATTAGGTCTAGGTCATTGATAAATAGGTACAGTTAATTTAAGTCCAATATTAATTCCAAGAATATATTTAATAATCAGCTATCACCCTCTTACCCTCTCAAAGCTACGTGCCTAATCCTTTGATGAGTTCGAATCCTGTTTGCGAATAAGACCCATAAAAATTTCCAAGAACTAAAAGCCGTTAATTGTGGGAAAGCAAAGTAGGAATAACCAAGTCTGATTTTATTTTGTGGTAACGAAAAAAGTAACGCGAATATGGTTACTCGTTATTCCAAAAACAGGTAATGCCTTAACGTCAAGTTACTTTTCTCTTTAAATAACGCGTTACCGTTAAAAGTTATTCAAAAAGTAACGCGTTACCGGTAACGCGTTATTTATAACGCGTTACTTCCGACCACTGATCCCTTCTAACGTTACTCTATGCACGGCGTAAATTGAATACATATACAGGGTGTAAACGAAACTCGTCGCCAAATTTTACCTGTAGATTCTTCTATGAAAAATATGAGAAAACTTCCTATGAAGGTATGTCGAAAAATGCCTCCTAAGGGAGCTAGGGCCCCCCTCAAATGGGCCACTTTGAAAGTGGTGTTTTCTCAATATATTCAAAACGGTTAAACATAGCAACGTGAAATTTAGTATCTTTAGTAAGTCTTTGATGCTGAATTTATTGCTGTGAAGAAAATTTAAAAATTTCGATCATAAACGTCCTGTACTTAGGCTTAGGACTAAATTTGCTCAAACATTTTTCTAAGTCGTTGCATCTCAAATTTGACACCAGAATCTGAAAATATGCAGTATTTTACGTAAAAATTGTATTCATGTTACGTAGATAGGATGCACCGGTTTCGAAAAGAATGGCTCTATTCATTGGTTCAGGGCTTCAAGATTTGTGATGGAAGACATCAAAAAACCGTAAACAAGTCCATGGGAGGGTTCCTTACTCAATTCTAGAAAGAAAGGTTTTTATGGACATAGGTCGAAAAATGTTTCCTAAGGGAGCTAGAGTCCTTCAAACGACATGCTTTCCAAGACCCCATTTGAAAGACCATAGCTCCCTTAGCAAGCATTTTTCGACCCAAGTCCATAAGAACTTTTCTTTCTAGAATAAAGTAAAGAACCCTCACATGAACTTGTTTACGGTATTTTGACGACTTCTATTACAAATCTTTGTGCCTTGCACCAATGAACAGCTATTTTTTTTGAAAATGGTGCAACCTATCAATGTCAGACAAGAGTACCATTTTTACGTAAAAAACTTCATATTTTCAAATTTTGGTGGCCAATTTGAGAAAAAACGACTTGGAATTTTCTTCAAAACAATAAACTCAGCATCAAAGACTTGCTAAAGATACCCAATTTCACGGTACTACCTATAACCGTTTTGAAGATATTAAGAAAACACCACTTTCAAAGTGGCCCTTTTAAGGGGTCCTAGCTCCCTTAGGAGGCGTTTTTCGACATATGATCATAAACTTTTTTCATATCTTTCATAGAAGAATTTCCTGGTGAAATTTGGCGACAAGTTTCGTTTATACCCTGTATATCTGAAATATTTGCCTGTGTTTAACGCAGATGCCCATGTAGTGCCTAGTATATTGAAAAATATTGATAATTTTTACGTCAATTATTAATAGCAAATACCCTTAACTAAGGCTCGACCTCAACAGGAGAGGTAGTTTCGTGTGGCTGTTGTGTTTGTTCAGCACTCTCGTTATCCCGTCCTATAGAACATCGGTGAAGCTCAAAAGGCTAACCTTCTTCGATCGCTTCACACATAAGACCTAAAGCCGACCGAATTTATGTCTTATTAGTAGTTCTTGGTGCAATCAATTATCGGAATCGACGGGAATTTAACTATAGTTAGTCATCGGCGGCGGTGGTTTGGTTTCGATCTCTTCATTTACACGTTTGGAATAATTTATGTGTTTTAGGGTGCAAGTCTCTGCCAATGCTAAATAAGTTAGATGAACCTGACAACACTCCGTTAAGCTCAGTGATGAGGTTACGAGGTTACGAGCGAACTGTGGAGGACATCCGAACTCGAATAAAAAGCCCTGCTTCATCATATACCTCCCTTACATTGTTTTAGTCCGACACCCTCATCAAGTCTTTGTTTTTGGACCAATTGTCGTTGTTGATCCGATTACGTGTACGTCAGGCCGACTTTGTTGAACCAGGACCAGTCCCCCACTTCATTTAAATATAGCCATTTGAGACAAAAATTCGTTTAAACTCGGGTTAGCACTCGTGTACCTAAGGTTTGTTAGATATCTTTTATGAGAACCCTCATCCTGAATTCTTGACTAATGTCTGAATTTAATGAACGTATGTGGAATTGGAATGAGGATGTTTCGTGTTAAATTAAACATGTAGAGAAATACGCCGGCGCCTCCACCATTTTTATTTTTCTGCACGCTGAAAATATGCAAATATCGCTTACAATACTTAACGATGCTATGCAGTGAAATGTCGTTATAGCGAATCCTGGCTTAAAATGAGATATACCCCTAAGCTTGCATCAATTTCTTCATTCTTATAACCATCACATTGTTCAAGTTTTCTAAAATGTTATTGCCTAACCAGTGTCCTTTATTGAGCACTGGTTACGTAGACGAGCATCAAATAAGAACGGCTTAAATAGGACGTGAAGTAACAAAGTTCGTTTCGCTATTTCCATAAGCACCGAGGTATTTAAAGTTCACGCTGTAATGTTGTATGCAAGCTCAAAGGATGTGGCATATTCCGTAACGAAAGAACCAAAAAGTGTTTTCTTGTTATTACAATTTAGCAGCAAAGATATCGTATCAAATTTTGTAGTTTTCACGAAGCCTCATTTGTAATTTGGACAGATAGGAACTTCTTACTAGGTTTTCAAGCCAACATAAGATGTACATCAAAGCGATATGTATTCCTGCAGATGTTTATTAAGTTGATGTGCCCGTAGAGGCCGCGGCTGGATTTACTGGTGAAATATCGTGCAGATTTTATAAATCTGCAACTAGTGGAGTAGTGCTTCCGCATTTGCACAGACGTGTCAATAGGGCAACTCGTGGGAAATTTGCGTTTAGTGTAGGTACCTTAAGGAGTGGTTCAAAAGGGTTATATTTCCTCTGTGTCACTTTTTTGAGTCTGAGGTTTGAAAGGGGTGTCTGCAATATTTTGCGATGGCTGAGGAAAAATCCGTCTCCCAAAAATTTACCCTTCAATCTAACGGCCGGAAATACAGCAATTTTATGGAGATTTTTCTAGAAGAAGGAAAATTCTGCCAATCGGGGACATGAAGACTTTCAGGAAAAAATTCAAAAGTGACAAG
Organism: Pycnomerus fuliginosus; assembly: GCA_963924575.1. Classification (NCBI taxonomy): domain Eukaryota; kingdom Metazoa; phylum Arthropoda; class Insecta; order Coleoptera; family Zopheridae; genus Pycnomerus; species Pycnomerus fuliginosus. Next base: position 25,213,002 of record OZ004619.1, on the reverse strand, counting down.
CATAATGTGACAAGTGGTCCTAGTTATATTAATTGATTTTATGTTGGTAATGACAATAACGCGAGGTCAAGGTCGCCAAGTGACAGTGACAGGTTCATAACCTCCAATTCTCGCAAAGTTGTTTACGTTTTGAACATGTGAAATTAAATGAAGTAGAGAGATCGCAAGTTGAAAAGGACCTGTCACGTGTTCGGCGCGAGTCGACTTGTTAAAAACTGCCGTGGTCGGGCGGTCTCGTGGCGGTCGTTACTACGTAGATAGGGGCCGCCCACTGGTTGTTTTCAACCTGCGATCTGTCTACGAAAATTATAGTGAGGAATTTTACAGTTACATCGTGTTTTTAACATTTCCGAAAGTGTAAAGTATTGATTTGGTACTGAATAAGGGCTTCAATGTTTTCTTTTGTTAAAACTTGCAAGGCAATAAAGGGTATTATTATTATTATTATTATTATTAAATACATATTCCAGGACATCTGCAAAAATATTTCGGCATTAGGTACTGTTTCAGTGGTGCTTTCTACTTCTTTTGGCTTTTATCGAAGTAAGTAGGACGTACTTTTAACTTTCGTTTCAAAGTATGTTAAAGAATAAGGCACTTCACGTGACAAAATGATATTTGAATTAAACAAAGAACGATTTTAAAGGGTGTGTGAACCAAAAATTGAAAATACAGGGTGAGTCAAATCAAACGGGAGCGGCCACCCCGTACAACTTCTTTCGTTCCAATATATCAGAACCATTTTTTGGGAAGTCAAAAGGTAAACTATGGACTACATTTCGACAACATCAGTGACCCCAAAATGTTTTTATTTCATTGGCTAACGCCATGTCACTTTGTTATTTTATGTGGCACCCTGTATATTTCCGAGATATTTCTTTATTGTATCTATTAGCATTTTTGGTTCTCTTTACAACGGCGCGAAAAAATCATACTCTTACATAGGTAATGGTTTCAAGAAAATGCCAATAGTATGGATTTTGACCTTTATTTTACAGCCTATTCACTTTATCAAAAAATTGTGCCAATAAAAGTTGAAAGGGTAATTTAGACGCATCTGTTGAGGCGATTAAATCGACGTAACCTTTTAATTGAACAAAATGTGTACCTATGACGTCATTACTCAGCGAGACTCGGTGAAGAAGATATCATAATAGTAGGGTGCTCGCTAGACTTTATCTTTCAACCAAGGGGCACTTACGAGTGAAAATGTATGGAGTATAAATTTTGGTTTCTAATGCCCTCGGTATGCTACTGTCAAATTCGTCCAAGGGTCGTCCTGTGACAAAGGGCACAAACCAAAATTTTCCAACTAACGCCGCCACGTGAAAGTTCGTGTAGAGAAGTACCTTTCCTGAAAAATTCATGGTGATGTCTGTGCGGATTGTATTTTTTATTAATTTTGAAAGGAAAATATCTCCATTGATCCATACGGGGCCACGGACCTTTGGAGGCGATTATCTCGGTTCGAGCATCGGCAAAAACGCATCATTTTTAGGGGCATATTTCCTTTCCAACACGATTACTCCAAATCGGGGCGGTTAATCGAAATTAATTATTCTTAATAAAAGATGTGCTATTTTATTTTGTTGACGATCGTCTTTACAGAATATTTTTAGCGCAATCAATAAAGGAGTTAATTGTCTAAATCTGAGAGGAAGTAAAAAATTCATGCCACTGTAACGCTCGGGTTTCCGTGCCCCCACCACTACTTTCGCTGCGTCCCGCCACTCCGCAACCCCCTGAGACGTCCACATCTACAATCTTAGAGAATATCCTGTATTCCTGAAAATAATGGAAATAAGACTTGGAACTCTTGAAAAGCACTTTTTATTTCATGTAGGTAAGAAAAACAATAATTTTTAATTTGAAAATTCTTCGTCGTCCTTCTCGTTGATCGGGGAACCTCCGTGATCGGGGGTCTTCCCTCATTTGAATTTCCTTCATGTTATTTTTACAGGATCGGTTTTCCCATACCGTGGCATGAAAAAATGCAGGAAACCTTATTTTTATTGCAAATGCAACTCTTGCTTATGCAGTCTTTAAAAATAATTTTTGGACAAATTAGGACAATAATATCTGAAATGGTTTTTTGGGACGGCGGGCTACGTTTGAAGAGCTGGCCCAAGACTGTCACCCACGTCGTTTCTCCAATCTATAACCTTCAGGTGACGGAAAATTAGGTCGAGAATTTAATTAATTCAACCAAATTTTGGTCTGAAAGAATAGAACTCTCAAGCAATGCCGCTTCAAACTGTCTTCGGTTGGAGGCAGTTTTTCTAGCGACTTAGTTAACGCAAGTAGGGCCCGTTAAATCGTTGATAGATATTATTACTTCATCGTTGTTGGTTCAACACAAAAGTTTCCATATTTTTGAACGAGTTTTTGAATTTAATGTTGTCCAACTCTTGGTCTAACTTTTCGTCAAATCCTACATCGCCAAGTAATTCACATAAGTTTTTGTAAATTTTCCATCAATTTAGCGTCCCAACACCGCTGAACTAGCTTGTAGCATCACATTCTGTTAGGGCATGAAATATACATTTTTTGGAAGTTTTGCTTCCGGAATGTTTCTTTACTATTTCCAGTTCTCATCCAAATCTCTGTATATAAATTCTCTGTCGACTCGAGATACTGATACAGACTTGCCAATTATTCTCGTGCATTTTAAAGAATATCTCCAGAATACTCCAGAGGTTTGAATAAGAACTGGAAATAGTATAAAGATACATTCCCGTTTAGAGATGTGAGTTTTCATGAAAAGTACATTTGTTGAAACTTTTCATGAAACCTTTCATGAAATTTTGAAGTTTCAAAAAAAAATGAAAAGTTGTCCTACGGTAGTATAAAGTATTCTGGAGAATTAAATAAAGCTACAACAGCTGAATAGGGAACATAATATAATATTAAATGACAAAAATAGTAAGTGTATAGGTAGGTAAACAAGTTAAAAGTCAAAATAAGAGCATTAAACATTAAAATTCATCGTTGTTTCCGTCTTTTAAGTAGTATTTCACTTCATTTCACTGTTTCCAGTGCTCAATGGGTACTGATGCTACTTAGAACGACTAAAATTCGCGGCGCTGTCGGTGGAAGTTTATTATTACCGCATTGATACTTTCAACAACTTTTCAAGAAAAAGTGAAAAGTTTCAACATAGGCTGAAACTTTTCAATGAAATGAAAAGTTTTTGAAACTTTTCAACTGAAACTTTTCAAGCTCACATCTCTATTCCCGTTCAACCCACAGTCCATCAAATTAATTTGAAAGAAAAACTACTAAGCGGTTTTGGAAAGTTAACTTCCGGGAGTTGGTGGGATTTGAGGAAACATAAAACCGTTTCAGATACATCTATTATTGTATTAATTGTTCCATAGATTATTTTTAAAGACTGCATAAGCAAGAGTTGCACTTGCATGCAGTTTGAAGCAGCATTGCTTGAGAGTTCTATTCTTTCAGACCAAAATTTGGTTGAATTAATTAAATTCTCGACCTAATTTTCCGTCACCTGAAGGTTATAGATGGGAAAAACGACGTGGGTGACAGTCTTGGGCCAGCTCTTCAAACATAACCCGCTGTCCCATAAAACCATTTCAGATATTATTGTCCTAATTTGTCCAAAAATTATTTTTAAAGACTGCATAAGCAAGAGTTACATTTGCAATAAAAATAAGGTTTACTGCATTTTTTCATGCTACGGTATGGGAAAACCGATCCTGTAAAAATAACATGAAGAAAATTCAAATGAGGGAAGACCCCCGATCACGGAGGTTCCCCGATCAACGAGAAGGACGACGAAGAATTTTCAAATTAAAAATTATTGTTTTTCTTACCTACATGAAATAAAAAGTGCTTTTCAAGAGTTCCAAGTCTTATTTCCATTATTTTCAGGAATACAGGATATTCTCTAAGATTGTAGATGTGGACGTCTCAGAGGGTTGCGGAGTGGCGCGACGCAGCGAAAGTAGTGGTGGGGGCACGGAAACCCGAGCGTTACAGCGGCATGAATTTTTTACTTCCTCTCAGATTTAGACAATTAACTCCTTTATTGATTGCGCTAAAAATATTCTGTAAAGACGATCGTCAACAAAATAAAATAGCACATCTTTTATTAAGAATAATTAATTTCGATTAACCGCCCCGATTTGGAGTAATCGTGTTGGAAAGGAAATATGCCCCTAAAAATGATGCGTTTTTGCCGATGCTCAAACCGAGATAATCGCCTCCAAAGGTCCGTGGCCCCGTATGGATCAATGGAGATATTTTTCTTTCAAAATTAATAAAAAATACAATCCGCACAGACATCACCATGAATTTTTCAGGAAAGGTACTTCTCCACATGAACTTTCACGTGGCGGCGTTAGTTGGAAAATTTAGATTTGTGCCCTTTGTCACTGGACGACCCTTGGACGAATTTGACAGTAGCATACCGAGGGCATTAGAAACCAAAATTTATACTCCATACATTTTCACTCGTAAGTGCCCCATAATTCCTAAACTAAGCGACTTTTCTCCTCGCGAGCACCCTACTATAAGAGAAAGTGAATCACATCAAAACATGCTCTTAAATTTACCGTTAAATTTTTATTGGAACAATTTTTTGATAAAGTGTTTAGTTCGTGAAATAAGCGGTCAGATGCATGCTTTCGGGAATACATTCAATTAATATTTTCTCGAAATTTTTATTAGGAAAAGAATATGATTTTATTATACCGTTGTAAAGAGAATCGAAAATGCTGTCTAATACAAAAAAAAAATATACAGGGTGCGATTTAAAAACACAAAGTGACATGCCGTTATTCAATAAAATAAAATTATTTTGGGACCACTGCACTGATGTGGTCGAAATATAATTCAGAGGCAGTCATATGGCATTACCAAAAATTGTTCTAATCCATCGTATACGAAGGAAGTTATAGAAGGTGGCCCCTCCCGTTTGACTCTGAGCCTGTACAGGGTGTCCGGAAATTAAAGGATAATATCTTAAGGGCATATTCCACGATCAAAAAGACGAAGAAAAGTTTTAATAAACATGGGTCGAACAATGCCCCCCAAGGGAGCTAGGGCCCCTTAAATGGGACACTTTGAAAGTGGTTTTTTCTAAATTCCTTCAAAACCATTAAAGATAACACCGTGAAATTGGGTATCTTTAGTAAGTCTTTGTTGCTGAATTCATTACGGCGGAAAAAATATTAAAGTTTCAATCATAAGCGTCCCGTACAGGGGGGGACTTAGGACTAAGTCGCTCAAACATTTTTATAAATCGTTTTTTCTCAAATCTAACACCAGAATCGGAACGCCTGAACTTTTTTGCGTAAAAATTATGCTCTTGTTTGAAATCGCTAGGACGCACCGTTTTCGAATAAATTGACCCTAGTCGTTTTAGAGCGCGAAAATCTGTCGCAGATGATTTTAGTTTATTTGCCAAATTATCAAAAACGAGTTCAGGGTCTGATTCCTTGCGTGATTTTAGGAAAAAAAGTCCGTATGGACATTGGCGGAAAAAGCTTCCTACTCATTTTTGGTAATTTGGTAGATAACTAAAGTGTGGTGAAACTGGAAGCATATCGTTCAGTCCGTGTGCACAGCGAAGACAAAAGCTACGACCTATTACAAAGTGTTCCTTACATATCAGAGATAAGATAACGAGAGGTCGTACAATAGGTTAGGTGGTATATAAATGAGGTAGGGGTGAAAATGCAATTTTTTCACCAAAAAATGACTTTATGTCAATCGGTTCTATGTTAAAAGTGATTTCCATCGGTTATAACTAAATACAGATTTTGAAAAAGGAAGGCTGAGAAATTAATTGTTTTAGGTTACTAAACACGTCGAAATACATGGTTATTCCTATACCACCCGATATTTAAAGTGGCGTTTACTCTCAATTCTTAAAATGCGCTGTCTCTCAAATGCTTTCTTAAATCATAAGTCGAAAACCCCGAGATTTAGCGAAAAAATTACAAATATAAATGTTTTTGAGTTAGATCTCCTCTTTCCAATGGTTTTTGTCTTATTGAGATTGATTAAATAGATTTCGAGAAAAATGCAATAAAATGCAGTGTTGCACAACGGCTCGCCGCTCGGCGGACCGACACCCGGAGATGCGACGAAGGTTCAATATAGCAAGGTCGGGCATACGATTATAGAACTAATGCGCTTTCGAGGTATAATATTGTCACGCGGACCTGAAAAATTTTATTAAGTACCTATTTAAAAAGTTTTTTTGTCTTGTTCTGTTCATAGGGGTTTTTGAAGAATCATTTAATGTTTTATAACTCGAAATGGACATTAATGGGCAAAATACACGAAATTAAACGATTCATATTAGAAGAAAATTTTAATTGAATTTGTGAGTAAAAAATTAGGAACCGAATTTGATAGTAATTAATAAATGTTTGAAATCAAGAACTATAATAAGCTTATTCAAAAACATATCTACTCTCCCTTCATTTTCTATTGAAGTGACAGAACGTCAAAATTTGAATTTTAGGTTGGCATGAGGAAATTTTCCAAGGAATTTTACCAACCCAACACAGGTGAGTTGGTAGAACCGTTTTCAATCCGATACGTCATTGCTCTGAATTGGCCCAAAATCGCCTTTGTGTTAGTGGAGTTTTGAGTAAAGTGCAAAGAAAAATATTCACGAAAAAGCCTCAGGCATGTTTATCTGATGTAACACTGCATGCTGCTGACAATTAAAATAAACCCTAGAAAATTTGGGTTATGTTTTTGCTTTCCCGCTAAACGATCAAATTGTCAAAAGTACACTGCCTACACTTGTGCAGTTCCATAAAAATTTTAGTTCTGCTGTAGAAAATGAACGGACTTTATAAGCAAGTTTCATTTGAAAAAAATACAATTTTGCTATAGGTACTTATCGCCTATCCATCCCTGACATCAGATGAATCCCTATATCCAAAGAGGTATTAACGCGTTTAATGTCAAGAATACCTGATGATGGAACAGAACTATTATGACAAGAAGATGGTCTTGCCATGCACTTACAAGAACCAATGCACTTTAAATTTCTCTTCCTGAGTTCCTGCACGAACAATATTTTTAACAACCTAAAATGGGAAGGTTTATTAATTAGTTCTTTCTTAAAATTTTTGCCGTACCTTTTACACATTTACATGTGAGAAACGGGCTGGTGTCGGGAAAACTTGGTTCTGTTGTTAAGACCGGTATAATTTTATTGTCTTCTACTTTCCAGCCGGAATCGGTTACATTGGCCGAAATCGGTTGGGGCTCCAAACTATGCAACCAAACCAATGTTTGGTAGTGCACTCCAAGTGAATGTTGCACCCTTGCTCTAGTCGGAGGTAATTTATTTAAAGACTTGGAACTTGCTAATATTTCACGTAACTCGTTGATGTTGGTTATATCTTCACTTTTCGCATACACTAATTATAAATTCTTCCATATTGTTTAAGGTATCTTTGGAAGGATTCTGGATTACCCCTTCCGACATGGTTTAACAAATGGTAATACTGCAGGTATACATTCCAAAGTGCCTTTTTGCCGCATCCAAATAACTACCAAACATTGGTTTGATTGCATAGTTTGGGGCCCCAACCGATTTTGCCCAATGTAACCGATTCTCACAACATGTAAATGTGTAAAAGGTACGGCAAAAATTTTAAGAAAGAACTAATTAATAAACCTTCCCATTTTAGGTTGTTAAAAATATTGTTCGTGCAGGAAGAGAAATTTAAAGGGCATTGGTTCTTGTAAGTGCATGGCAAGACCATCTTCTTGTCATAATAGTTCTGTTCCGTCATCAGGTATTCTTGACATTAAACGCGTTATTACCTCTTTGGATATAGGGATTCATCTGATGTCAGCGATGGATAGGCGATAAGTACCTACCTATAGCAAAATTGTATTTTTTTCAAATGAAACTTGCTTATAGATATGTTTTTGAATAAGCTTATTATAGTTCTTGATTTCAAACATTTATTAATTACTATCAAATTCGGTTCCTAATTTTTTACTCACAAATTCAATTAAAATTTTCTTCTAATATGAATCGTTTAATTTCGTGTATTTTGTCCATTAATGTCCATTTCGAGTTATAAAACATTAAATGATTCTTCAAAAACCCCTATGAACAGAACAAGACAAAAAAACTTTTTAAATAGGTATACTTAATAAAATTTTTCAGGTCCGCGTGACAATATTATACCTCGAAAGCGCATTAGTTCTATAATCGTATGCCCGACCTTGCTATATTGAACCATTGGAAAGAGGAGATCTAACTCAAAAACATTTATATTTGTAATTTTTTCGCTAAATCTCGGGGTTTTCGACTTATGATTTAAGAAAGCATTTGAGAGACAGCGCATTTTAAGAATTGAGAGTAAACGCCACTTTAAATATCGGGTGGTATAGGAATAACCATGTATTTCGACGTGTTTAGTAACCTAAAACAATTAATTTCTCAGCCTTCCTTTTTCAAAATCTGTATTTAGTTATAACCGATGGAAAGCACTTTTAACATAGAACCGATTGACATAAAGTCATTTTTTGGTGAAAAAATTGCATTTTCACCCCTATACCTCATTTATATAATACCTAACCTATTGTATGTACGACCTCTCGTTATCTTATCTCTGATATGTAAGGAACACTTTGTAATAGGTCGTAGCTTTTGTCTTGGCTGTGCACACGAAATTCTTTTCTAGGCGAGTTTGTTGCGCCCGTAGACTACAAGGGTCAATTTATTCGAAAACGGTGCGCCCTAGCGATTTCCAACAGGAGCACCATTTTTACGTACAAAACTTCAATCATTCAGATTCTGTTGCTAAATTTGAGAAAAAACAACTTACAAAAAATTATTTACGGGACGCTTATTATCGAAACTTTAAAATTTTTACCATGGTAATGAATTTAGCATCAAAAACTTACTAAAGATGCTCAATTTCACGTCGTTATTTTTAACCGTTTTAAAAAAATTTAGAAAAAAACACTTTCAAAGTGACCCCCTTTATGGGGCCTTAACTCCCTTAGGGGGCATTTTTCGACCCATGTTGATTAAAACTTTTCTTCGTCTTTTTGATCGTGGAATATGTCCTTAAGGTTCAAGTATACAGTAGAAAAAAAAAATTCTGAATTCAAACTTCATAAAAAAAATACCAGGCGTTCGTTTCAGTATCAAATTCATTGTGTCGAAATATGAAACAATTCTGGTATACAGTTTTTGAAAAAAAAAATAAAAAGTTGAAAAAAGGGTGCATTTAACGGGATTTATTTTTTTTTCTCGAAAACTATGTACCAGATTTCCTTAAAATTTTTTTCTGAAATTGCTGGAACTGCAAGGCTATCTCCACATTTTTTTAAATCTATTTGAATTTCCAGTTTTTTTAATAAAAAATAATGAAAAATTAAAATGCCAAATTATGTACGATAAATTTATAAAATAGTTAGATCTAACTATTATAATTATTCTAATAGGGCCTGTGTTGCTTTCTGTGAAGAAAAACCGGCGTTTGCTTATAATGTCGCTGAAATATTAACAATTTACCGAACTAGAATTTCAATTTCAATGCGTGCAATTCATTGTCTGCACAGTGCTGCTTCTGCCTACTTTTAGCGAACTAGGGATGCACCGAGGGATGCACTCTCTATCGCCCAATAGCTAAAATTTGGCCACCTCAGGCTCACTACACTACACTGGAAGAAGCCGGTTGCAGCGTTGCCATGTTTGCTTGTCAACGATCAAGTGCACATTCCATTAGTTCCTAATGCAATGCTTATTTATCATTATTTAATAAAGTTGGAATTATTGTTTTACGCGTAATTTTACCGTGATTTCAATGCTCAGTTTTTTGTTGATCAGCTCCTCTTAGGTACTTACCTAACAAATATTCTTGGAAAATTGATTTTTAAATGGAGACTGGAGATTTTTCGGGTACAATCTACACGAGTACTAAACTCAAATTAATTAAAACATTAATATACCCACATATAGAGTACTGCTGTACTGTTTATTACAATTTTCTCTCTCATGACGCGCTCTAAAATTTATTCAATAATATCAAGATATTCGTGGCAGTTGTAACTATAGAAATTGCAAAATAAACAAAATACAACAAAAGGTACAGGCTTGTCCATATTACCCTCCACACTCCCTAAAACTTTTGAAGTAAATAAATTCTCAGGAACAGGAAAAAAAATTAAATCTTCTATGTTAGTTGCCTGTGGTGATGGTCCGATAAAGACGCAAAAATAAGTACCTAAATAAAGAAGTTAAAAAAAGTGATGTAGGTCTTTATTGTTTTTTTGCGTTTTTCGAAAGCCGCCGAAAGGGCATAAAATTTAAGACAACTTTGTGAGACAATTACAGTGCTGTAGTCCAGCGTATCCGCGGGTACACGCCGTAGGTATGCACAAGGGAATAAAAATCGATATTCATGCCAACATTTTTAGAAAACTTTAAAGATACAGTGCGTTCGCGAGACTTAGCCCCATGAGCTAGAGGCTGCAGTTATCAACGATGTGACCGACGTCTGTAATAAGCGATGCTTGGTATTTCCACCAATGTTAGCGAAGCCAGTAAGAGCGCGTACAAAAATCAACCGTCGTCGTACATTGTGTGGTGGAGAGATCAACCGGTCCTCAGTGACGCTTCAACGAACGTCGAACGTTCAGTTTACTTTCTTCCTCAGATAAACGAGTCGGAGTGAGACATAGCGCACGACACGATCAGAGCGTTACGCTCAAACTTTCTCGGTCTACGTGCAACAACGCTGGAGAGAGATGGCTTTCAAAACGTAGGTGTATTATAACAGGGTACGATGGGGCTAAGTCTCGCGAACGCACTGTACCTATTTCCTGGTTAACAGACGGTTGGAAAAACCCCAGCTAATGACCTCGACCCAGGTAAATGGCTAAGTTACCTGCCCTATAAACCCACCCTTCGCTACCTGTTACATGCCTGATGGACCGCTAAAGCGGTCCGAGGATTTTAGCAGCAAATGACCCAAGAATTTTTTATTTGGAATAATCCACAGCCAAAGTTAGCACTTTTACGATTAATCCTTCGGTTATAAAACGGAATAAATCTGATGACAATGGCAGAGTATAACTTTATTTAACCAAGGTCGGGCGTGCGGAGCGGTTGGATGGCTGATGCACATTTACTAAAATCTAAAATACAAATGTTTTTCACTCCTAAAATGGACATTTTTCGAAAAAATGGCATTGCAACAGCTTTCGAATTCGATAATGATAGTATTCCCTTTTGCTAAGAAAAACTCAAAAAGGGGCTTTTTTGTCCCTAAAATGGAAATTTTCTAAAAAATTGCATCAATGTTTTTGATCCGGTAATATAACAGCTGTCGAATCCGATAGTAACAATATTTTTTTTTGTAAAATAAATTGAAACAAGGGCCCATTTGCCACTAAAATGACATTTTCTAAAAAATGGCACTAAGGTTTTTGGCTTAAAAAAAAATCAGCTATCAAATCCGGTCATAAAAATATACAGTTATGCATAGGTTTTTTTTCACGGCACCATTTTTTGGTCAAAAGGGCACAAGTGTGAATACATTTTTATAAGCACAATTCGAAGGGCATTCATATGGTAACGCGAAAAATGGGGGTTTGCATTTAAATTTTTAAAGTTGATGTGCCAAGAAGGCACTTTCCGTGGACCGATGTGGCCCAAATTCTAATCAGCACCTACAAATCTCCCACTGAATATGTATGCCAAATTTCATCTCGATACGTTCAATAGTTTGAGCTGTAGCGTGATCACAGACACACAGACATTTTTTCAAAAACCGCTTTTTTGGGTTCCCATGACCCTAAAACGTAAATATTTGATATTTTTGGAAATTCGATTTTTCCGATCGATTCCAGTAACTGCTTCGCGAAGCGTAGAAGTTAATAACTGTGAAAAACGTCTGTGTGTCTGTCTGTGATCACCTGCAATTTTTTAGAAAATTTCCGGTTAGGGACAAAAACACCCCTTTTTGAATTTTTCTTACCAAAAGGGCATAATATCTTTATCGAATTCGATAGCTGTTGCATTGTCGGATCGAAAACCTTAGGGCCATTTTTTCGAAGAATGTCATTTTAGGGGTGAAAAACATTTGTATTTTAGATTTTAATAAATGAGCGCCGGGCGCAACAGCCACCGACAACCGCCCGCACGCGGACCTTGGTTAAATGCTTCATTTACAAATTCTGTGAAAAAGTAGAAGTTTCTACCGTCTTCGAGACTGCCACTTTTTTATTATAATTTATAGTGTGAACGTATCCCAATTTTTTTGGCGCAGATGTATACATGATCGGTAGGCAAAAATATAATTAATTTGTTATTTACGCAAATATTCGGTAACTATTTTTACAATAAAATAATATAATGTAAAACAAAAAACTAACTTCTGCATAAATACACTACAGCATAAAATTACAAATCTTAATTTGCAATTTTTAATTAAAGAGAATCTTAATTATTTTGGTGGAGTCTCAAAAATAGCCTTGTCTAATTGTCTATTATAGATTAATTCCTGACTGGTTATGTAAAATCTTTACCAAACTCCTATCAGTTATCAGTCATATCACAGTCTTAAATGTAATGCAGTAAATACTATTAACGTCATGGATACACAAATCTGATTCCATGGTCTGATTCTTGAATGTACCTATGTTGTATATTGTCAAAGTAACATAGTGGCAACAGGGCAAGTTCAACCTTACGCAGGTGCTCTGCCGGTAACCTTACCCTGCGCAAAGCACCTAGCGGCGAATAGCGACACTTCGGGGATTTGGTATCCTCGATACGTAGGACGGGTTTTCAATGCAACTACGCAATCGGCCCCGCAACCCACAATACAACTAATTCTGTGAGTGTGGAGCCATCTCCTGAGTCAGAATCACATTAAATATGCTCTATACTTAAACCTTAAGATATTATCCTCTAATTTCCGGACACCGTGTATAGTGGAAACGATTCTAAGAACAAAAATGGAAACCCGGCGTTTCTGGCTAAAACAGTTTTGGAATTAGAGGGATTTATAGAAGAACTAATTGCAAGTGTGCGCGTGACGTCATATCAACATCCACGGCCTGGCTCGCTAGCTGCACAGAATTGCAATTTCAGCAGCCCGGTGGCAAACAGTGAAATTTTTTCCTAATTACTTACGGATTTGAATCAAAAAGTACAGAAAAGGAAATTATGTCAATCGGTGCCCTTTCCACCAAAAATTAAACAAATTGAGATTTTTATCGGACTTTAAAATCGCAGCACAGCCCAAGACCCTGAACCGATTTGGCTGAAGTTTTGCATATGGGGATTGTATTACACGTCGAAGAGCTGAACAAATCTTGGATTCAATCAACCCACGGAAAGTGCCGTTTTGGCACACCTATTTCCAAATTTAAAATTATTCTCTCATTTAACCATCCAAAACAAGTTTTTAAAAGATTTATTATCACCATCAGAAAGATCTTCAAATTACTTCAAACTACTGGTTATAGCCCAAACTACTGGATCGATTTGGTTGAAATTTGGTACATGGGTATTAGGTGACCCCCGTTGACGTGCTGAAAGGCTATTGAGAGCAATTGGTCCACGGGAAGTGCCATTTAGAAATTGGTGTTCCGTGGAATGTTTCCTGCTACGCGGAACAGCACTTTTTATATAAATATTTAACGGAACAACCTGCGAACCCCTTTAGAAACGGCCGCAACACAGCTCATTGTTATGTGTTGTGGCCGTTTCTATTTCAAAACAAATGGGATGTACCTAAGCTGTGTTGTGCCCATTTCTCTTTCAAAGCGGCTTGCACTTGTTCCGTAATTTATTTATTTAAAGCTGTTCCGGAGCAGGAAACATTCGACGGAACACCCATTTCTTAAATAAAGGGGCTCGCAGCCTGTTTCGTAACAAATTTTTTTTTTAAGTGTTGTTCCGGAGCAGGAAAGGGGCTCCCAATCTGTTCCGTAAAATAATTATTGAAAAAACCCTGTTCCGGGACAGGGAACATTCCACGGAATACCCATTTCTTAAACTGTTCCGTAATTTATTTATTTCAAAAAGGGTTGTTCCGGAGCAGGAAAGGGGCTCGCAGGTTGTTCCGTAAATTAATTATTAAAAAAAGCCCTGTTCCGGGGCAGGAAACATTCCACGGAATACCCATTTCTTAAACAAAGCAGCTCGCAGGTTGTTCCCTAATTTATTTATTTTAAAAAGTGCTGTTCCGGAGCAAGTAACATCCACGGAACACTCATTCTCAAGCAAAGCGACTTCCAGGCTGTTCCGCCTCCGCGGTTCCGTTCCCAAACTTATTTTTGCGATGCTCGGTTGTTCCGTTCCGTATTTTACTATCGCTCTGTTCCGCTATTCCCATGCTGTTCCGTTCCGTTCCGTAATTTAAGACACCCTAAAAATAGTGGTATCTGCAGATCGTCGGAAGGAACCCCAAGTATCTTCAATTCTGGATCTTGAAGCCAGAGAATAAGGTTCCTCCGCAAAATGCGCCGACAAAAAACTCGCAAAAAACCCTGATGGAACCACGTGTGGAAAAGTAGAAACAGCAGAATAGAATCGAGCTTCAGTAATTGCTACAGCTTCCGTGTACCTAAGTTATTGAACCGTAACTTATCCCTTTTGCAAAGCTCTGAATAAATCATTGTTCTGACGAGTACCTACATTACGTGCTATCTCGCAGTTAGCATTGCGTTGCGTTATCAAACCGAGTTCTAAACCAATAAACAGGCGCACATTTGAACTATCACCGTCGACTCGCGTTTATCGATATGTTTTAATTAACTCAAATCATTAGTCTGACAACTGTAACGAAAAATGAATGTACCTGGTTGCTGGCCAAATAGCAAATACATCATTATTGTTCAAACGTCACCTGTTTCGTTTGCAAATGGCTTACATTTCCCAATAACCATTGTTACACCCGCCACGCAATGATTATTGAATTATGCAATCAAAATATTGATTCTTAATTCATTACTCATTATAATTGCTTCTTTGATAACCAATTGTCCAAAGCACTATAATGATGCGTAATCGTAAATCAATTTCGATGTTAAGAGTAGGTAGGGGAGATTGGGGTTTGGTCGTAACTAAATAATTAAAATCCTCGAAGGGGTATAGTGTTTTTTGGCCTTCTACGTCCGATGGTGTGACTGTAAATTTTTTTGGTGCAATCGTTTTAGACATGATGCCGTCATAATTTTTTTTTAATGGAAACCTAAAATTTTCTACGATTTCTTCGATGTTTCTAAAAATCTAGGGTGTCAGTGACTGGACTTCCGGCCAAGTATGACACACATGTTCCTATCTTAAGAAAATTCGTAGATTCCGAATTAGTTGAGTAAAATGTGGATTTTTTGCATAAAAAGATAATGGGCAGCCTTCGAAAGCGGCTGGAACCTTCCCACTTTGTGAATTATCCAATCCTGTCACCTATGTGTCTAAATGTTTCTGGAGTTTCTCACAATTTTTAAACCTTTTACTAAAAGGGCACTAATCTTGATTGCGTTGTTGGAAATAGAATTTGAAGACCTTTCATGTGCTGATAAAAACAAATGGCGGTCATATTTCAAATTTCACAGTTGACATGTCAAAGAGGCACTTGTCGTTGGCCGCCGATAGCGCCACCAAAGTCTAGTAAATTTTCCTGCCTCCTATAGTATTGGGAAAGGTTGGACTGTATGATATTACAGGAGTGTTGGAAGGAGAAAAGGAGAAAAAAGAAGAATGGGAGGAAAAACAAAAATATTACAAAAAAACGCCTCCACCAATCATTTACCTCATATCCGTGACGCTCGACCAAGTGCAGCGCCCCAAACTCACACCTCAGCTCAGGTATAAATAGCCAGACTCCACCAAGAATCACCAGTTCAGCGCCAATCCAGCCCTGAAGATGTCACCTGCAATGGTATACGAAACGTCCGTAAGACCAAACCATTTGACAAGGGATCCATCCGGAATCCGAAATCAAACAATCAATTTGACCCGTGGAAGCCTCCATTCAAATCACCTGGATCAAGTTTTTGAAAAATGTATTGTAATCATCAGAAAGGTCTTCAAATTCTGGTTTTAAACAAAGACAAAATGTATTCACATTTCATGCACTGTAGGTAAAAAGAAAATCCAAATTTTATAAGAATTATTGTATTAGTTGGATTCAGTTTACCTTTTACAATTATTCAGCCCCTGACGCAATAGCTATAAGCATTTTGAACCTCCGAAAGTTAGCTTATTTTCGTGTTATTATAGGTATTCTGTAATTCTACTTAAGGCATTGTCACCAGATGAACGAAATTTTAAAAATCATCTAAACTGATAGGATTATGTTTTAGTAAGGGGGCCTCGTTAAATTTTTTTTGACTAATAACCGAGTTATGAACATTTCTAATCGCCGCTGCAGGTGTGCGTGACGTCACGTTAGTTCCACCCCGGCCGACCGCCTGTTGCACACATTGAGTTCGGACGGGCGGAATTATGGTTCATTGTTGTGTTGTGGGATGCCATAACAAAACAAAAACCCGCCCTGCAGTAAGTTTTCATCATTTTCCTATCACTAGAAACACCCCACTACACCGAAACACTTGATTTACACTGCTGACGCGTTTCGAACACAATGTGCTCATTATCAAAGCCGAAGCTAAAACGGCTAAAAAAGCTTCGGCTTTGATAATGAGCACATTGTGTTCGAAACGCGTCAGCAGTGTAAATCAAGTGTTTCGGTGTAGTGGGGTGTTTCTAGTGATAGTGCATTTTTCCACCGAAGTTGTCCAGTGTTTCCATAGTGATCATTTTCCTGATAAAATAAGAAAAACTGAATTGTTTAAACAATGGATGGCAAAAATCAGCAGGAGGAACTTCTTTCCGAACAAATACACGTCTGTGTGTTCCGTACACTTTACGCAAGATGACTATTCTCTTAGAACTCGCACTACTAAAAAAAATGTGATTTGTTTATGAATGGACTATTTTCGCGAAGTTGATCAAGACCAAGCATTCTCGATCCCTGGCAACAAAAGCTCTCGGTATCCGTGTTTATTATGGTACAGTTTTCACAGGACCACCACTGCAGAGTCCCAGCTCGACCAACTAAAGTTTTGTCGCGGTTTTCTTCAGCTGCAGTAGGGTGGAGAGTAACCGAGGAACTTATTTTGGGTTCATACATGTACGGTTGAACATCTGACATCGTAAAATCCATTATTCAACACGATTTATTTTTTAAATTTGTGCGGTAACGAACAGCGTCCCGCTTTTACAGTGGTGGGTAATAGACTGCGTTCATGCGGTGGGACAAACGTGACGTCACGGCTATTATTTCGCGCTCTTATATCTCATTAACTGTTACGAATTTCAATCTAATATTTTGCCTGTGTGTTTATGATAGGGTACCAATAAGTTTGAATCAATAAAAAAAAATGGCTTTCATCTCGTGACAATGCCTTTTTAAGCATCGTTTGCATTGAACATTAACTTTTCGACTTGTTGCGAACCTGTCTGTATGCAGTTCATTTATCTCGAGAGTCTGTAGGCAAGTATAAAGAAGAGTTGCAGTAAATCGTTCAGCTGTGAATAACGACCAAGGAGCTGGAATACGAAAAAATGTTTTTAAAAGAATGTAGGTATTGTTGTTCCCCGAACAGTTGCAAAGATTTTTAATAATCCATTAAAGAGCGGTTCAGCTTTCAATCAGAACGGAATCAGTAACAAGTTTCACCCCGAACTTGCTCTTCCAAAACGAGTTTGTCAATTTTGCACGCGTTATTCTATCGACGCACCTAAATTTCAATACGCAGTTTGCGTCGTTTTGTCAGAGGCATTGCTGGCAAAGAACACACGTGATGGAACACTTTGTAGCGGGGCGACCGAACTTCACATGCAGAAAACAGCGACCCGGTTAGTGTCATTTTAAAAAACGCCGTGAAATATGGAGCGAACGGGAAATTTACGCCGAATTTAACGAAAGGTGTTGGAAGAAGGAAACGGTAAATTTCACACCCAGAAATAATCCACGAAGGGTCGACAAACCTGCCAATAACGAAAATATCTGCATCGTCCCTTTAACCCCTTCAGGAAGTTTTCAATCAATCAAAACTGACGTCTGTTCACATCCGAAGGAGAAATTGTGCTGTTTGATAGATTTTACTCCAGGTTTTTGTCAAATTAGCGTTTTGAATATACCTACGTACATCTGGCAAGCAGTGTTGTTAAAGATACATTTTTTGAAGTATCTAGATACAGATACAGATACTATTCGAACGGAGTATCTAGATACTAGGTAGATACATTTTTTTCATCAGTATCTAGATACAGATACAGATACTTGCAATAAGTATCTAGATACATATAGATACATTTCAGATACATCTGAATTTTAAAAAAATGTAAAAAACAACCTTTATGTTTCTTTTTATAGAAATAATAGTTTCTGAAATAGTTGATATTATATCTATTACCTACCGGTTCCGGTTTTCTATATTTTACAACAGTTATGTACCTATTCAGGGTGTTTTGCAACCGCGTGTAAGTTTTTTAACATTAGATTGCCCATCAAAAATGGTGACGATTGGCACAAAATTGTTTAGGTCGAAGTCGTCTCCTAAGGAAGTTAGGGCTTTACCCTCGGCTTTACCATAGGGAGCAGTTTTTCTTATTTGGATATCTCTAAAACCACTCATTAAATAAAAAAATACCAACAATAGTAAAAGTTGCAGTTTAAGCTGCTCTTTACAACAGGCACCACCATTTTTAAAATGCGCGACCTTGAAAAATTTTCCAGTTACCTCAGGTACGGATATCTCTAAAACCACGCATTAAATCAAAAAATACCAAGTATAGTAAAAGTTGCAGTTTGAATTGTCCTTTCTAACGGACACCACCACTTTTAAAACGCGTGACCTTCAAACATTTTCCGGAAGAAAAATATCAAAGGTGTCTCCGTTTTCTGGGGATCCCGTGGTCATAATCGAACGAAATTCCCCATGTAGATGTATATTCACTGGCTACTAGTGTCCACCAAATTTCATTCCAATCCGTTCATCCGTTCCTGAGATAACTAAGAGAAACTGCTCCCGATGGCTCACTTTAAACTTCCATAGGAGACGACTTCGACCTAAACAATTTTGTGCCAATCATTACTATATTCGATGGGCAATCTGGGGTTAAAAAACTTACACGCGGTGGCAAAACACCCTGTATAGCTAAACAAAAAAAATTTAATTTAGAACTAATCCGCCTGACCATCGATACCCATCAGAATAAACAGAATGATGCAAGCAACGCGAAGTATTTTGGAAACAAAAGCACATTATTTAAAAAATTGTAAAAGGGGGTCTGCTAAAGCTCGGGTACGATACGGGTATCAAGAAAGAGTAAAGCAAATAAATATTTCTAGGTTCAATTATAAACTCATTAGTTCGGTATCGGTATTTTGGGGAAAACCCAGCTTCTTCGAATAGAGTATCCCTTTGTGTTTCTATACCTGCTTAGGATCCCACCGGAAAGGACTTCTTAACACAAAGATATTGATTATTTGCGAGTGTAGAAGAAACCAAACATCTGCATTTTTGACGCTTATAACCGAGAAAAAAAAAATCTCACATTTTAAAGTTGTCGTTATCTCGAGGTAGTTGTCAATTATTAAAATGCGAGTTAGGGTATTGTGTATCTAAGTATCTATGAAATGTCTTAGATACAAGATACTATAAAAAATGTATCTAGATACAGATAAGATACTGTTACGATAAATGTATCTAGATACGTATCTAGATACATCAAATGTATCTAGATACTGTATCTAGATACTTGTATCTAGTTACTTAACAACACTGCTGGCAAGTTCGATAGCTGTTTTTGTTTGCTCTCGTCAGACTTTTATATTCTCAAGGAGAAGCTGATTATGCAACCATCAGGTACGATTTGTTGTACTATCGCGGCCACCGAAAAGTGCACAATTTGGTTTTTCCTTATGTTTTGTAAATCGATAGCACAAAGGCCATTTGCTGGGTGCGATGGTTATTGATGTAATAACTAACTATGAACATTAGCGTTTCGAATGACCCTGGTAGATCACTGAAACAAAGCCGTCTTCATTGTGATAAAAATCTTTAAAAAATGCATTGTAAAGCAATCGGGCACTTTTCGGTGGCCGCGATGGTACCTGATGGAAACAAAAAGATATCTGCTAATCAAATAACTATAGTGGGATTTTTTGAGACTGGCGGGTCCAGTCGTAAAGCTATATCTACCCTTGAGTTTTGGTTACGGCAAACCATCTCGAGATCATCAGAGAATAAAACTGGGCTGGCATTCGAACGTCCATAACTATCTAGTGCGCGCGGCCGACTGCAAAACTGCAGTGCAAGCGTCTGATGATTTCGAGACGGTTTGCCGCAACTGGAAGTCAAGGGTAGATATAGTTTTACCACCAGATCCGAAAGTTTAAAAAATCCCACTACACGTACACTAACATCACCTGTTTTAATAGACTATGGTGGATATTCAATTTCCTCACTTGTTAATATGAAAAAGCAATCTTTGGAGATCCTCGTGTAAGAGTAGATTAAAAGCCTCAGAATGATGGAGTGACAAATTTGAGATGGATTCTATATTACACCCACGGCTATACTATTCAACGTGTGGGTGGACCATTCGGTGCAAGTTCTAATATTGAATATTTGAATTTGAGGATTCTCTTAATAGGTATAAATGTTTTGCTTGCAAGTACTCAGGCTAACATTTGGTTCTTGCCAATTTTACGTTAATTGAAACGCTCGTAAGTTAGCGAATGTAGCTGACTACTGAACACATAAGAACATACCTACATGTTTTAACGTTTAAACACATTAAGTCTCTAATTAGTTTCAAGTACCTAACTCGACAATATTAATTAAATGTTACAGGAAAAACTTGAGTTAGAAGACCTAAATGCGAGTTTATGGTTAGTTTACAGTAATTTTGCGTTTTAATTTTTATTTGAGTTGTAATTTTTGATAACATTATATTGAACTGTTGTAAGAACCTAATGGTTATAAAATACACTTCCCTAATTGCATTAGTCAAAATATATAGGTACTAGTAAAATAAATCTAAGTTATGTCAGGTCGTAAACTAAAACACTTTGAAGTTAGTGCGAACGTAAAGTAGGTAATCGAAAACATGGAGCAAAGCCCTCGTTCACCACTGACGTAACTAGAAAAGTTACAAGCGAAGATAGAGCCAATGATCATTGACAGAAGTAATAAATGAACTTATTACCCGAAGCTGTAAGACATATTCCGCAACAAAGAAAAATGCAAGGCGGCAGACCCCGGGAAATTTATCTCAATAATAATAAAATTTTATTTCTTCTTTCAATATCCATCGACCTTAAAAGTTGCTAGCTGGATCCCAGCGTTTGCTCGGGTTGTTTAAGTTGAATAAAAGAAATTTATTTTATTTTACTTATTTTAAAAAACGGATTTCAATAATTAACCACGATTGACACTGACAGGAATTTTGACGTAAATGAAAGCTCGTTTGACGTCACGCTGCTCACGTGTCGGCCGTGTTTGCTTGTATCTATGTTATGTAAAGAAAATAGATGCCTCACAACGGGAAAAAGGGCCCGAACGCCGTTTAGGCAGGATTCGCAATCGAAGAGCGAAAACCTGATGATGGCCGCAAAACGCAAACAAAACATAATTTTGCAGGTTTAAGATTATTCTCGTTATATTGACGGCATTATATGCAGTGTCCCAAAAAAACCGGTCAAAATATTTTACGGACTTCTTAACCGATTTGGATGAACGTGGTCTTGAATTAAAGCCAAAGAACCATGCCTTTCGATTTGAGTGTGAAACTAGGACAGATGACGGTGCTGTAGTTGCCCTAATGATACTTGTTTGGAAGTGTTACTTAAGGGTGCATGAGGATTGGTCAGACACCAACCAATAGTTATGAGACCCAAATAGCTTTCAGGATCGTTCTTTTCCCTTTTCAGACGTCAATTTGATTCAATTATCAGGAAATTTTAAAAAAAGCACGTTTTCCTCTATTTTCACGTTCTAATGACCATCAACGACTAAAGTATCAGCGATGCACGTTAGAGCTTAATTTTCAGCAATAATTCTCCAATTTATCCTTAATGGTATCCAATTTACCCTTAATGGTAGTCACCCCTGTTTTCATCAAAGTCCATCATTCATAAAAGTGAAAATTAAGCTGTTTGTGTATTACTATAGCTTTACTCATGCATAAGTAGGGACCGGATTCTATAGGTTCTATAAGAATTGAAAAAAGGTACCTATAAATAGGTGATATAAAACGTTTTTATGTTAAATAGGTTTTTAGTTAAAACAAGAACTTAAAAATTTTAGCGATGTTTGTGTAAAAAATTAACTTTTTTTCCAAATTATCTATAACAGAAAACATGTAGGTATATCAAGAAAAACAAGGTAATAGGTTCTTTAGGTAGCAAAAAACGGTATTTTAGGTTACAAAAACACTTTTAGGTTAAATCAATTGTAATAAGTTGTAAAGTGCCGAAATAGGTTTTTTAGGTAAAACAAAATGGGTCATATACCTCGAATTTTTACGAAACAAATTTATCTTCAATTTATTTTTGCGTACCTAAAAGGGAGTAAAATGGTATTTTACCTAAAATCCGGTCCCTAAATGCTAAATGAGTCATAAGTCATAGGTAAAGGCGTTAAAACATACATATATTTTTGAAATCACAGAAAATTAATGCTCCCTAACGATCGATTCCATTTAAATGAAACTTGTAACTTTTGTATTTTTGACAGTTGTCAATCCAATCGAATAATGTCTACAGAAATTTTCTAGGCCTTCTACATTTTGAGAAATGACAGTCAACTTTTGATTCTCTTATGGGATACAGACAAAAATTGACTTTTCAAATATGTAATTATAATTAATATGGGCTTCTTTGGAAAATCGTCAAAATTCTGAAATTGGTATGAATAATTTGTAAAGTTAGTGTACAACTTTTTGAAGAAATGTAAAAATAGTACACTACATCCGGAATCGAAAATCCAACATAGTACACTAACTTTTTGAATCCTGTTTAACGTTTAAAATCATTGAATTGAAAATTCAATAAAATTGATTTTAATATCGTGTGATTCAAACTTTCCACATGTTTTTTCAATAAAGTTCTTGCTGGTTACATTTTTGAAAAACTATTTTTTTGTGTGTGTCGGATGGTGCCAAAATTCAACATGGCGGCCATAAGAGAATCAAAAGTTAATCGTCATATTTAATTCACATTAACTCAGGAAGGAATCAAGATATCGGGGAGTTCTTTTCACTTTCTTAATCACCAAAAAATAGCGCAACTTTTCTCTAATTTAACCGACTCCGTAACTCTTGAAAAAGGAACTACTCTGTGTACAGGGTTTACAATAAAATCGATTTGTAGGGGTTCTGAAAAAAATGACTATCTCCGAAACAGTTGAAGAACAAAAAACCAATTATGCAGCGTTTTAATGTAGAAAGTCTGACTATTTTCTGGTGAGGACCTAATTCATGCCGACTCAACAAAAGGCTGCCTATTAATTTTTGAACATGGCGAAAACAAATCACGGATTACTTCATTTTTTCAAATGCAAGCACTTCAATTTTATTTCAGTAAAAAATAGCAAATTATGCTAATGCAACTCAAACTTGAATTGAATTTGAAGTACTTGAAAAAATGGAGTAACCCGTGATTTGTTTTCGAAATGTTCAAAAATTAATAGGCATTAATTAGGTCCTCGCCACAAAATAGTCAGACTTTCTACTTTAAAACGCTCCATTATTGATTTCTTGATCTTCAACCATTTCGGACAATCGGACATAAATTAAAAGGAACTGAAACTTTCGCCTTTCATTACAACTAAAATCATTGCTACTGTCCACACAATTATTGCGAATTGTTGCCAGTAAAGGCTATCCGAGAAGTAATTTTTCAAACTATTTTTGCAGGTATTCATATTGAACTCAAAATTCACTTAAAGCAACCCTGGAATTTTTCAGTCTTTGCGTAAGACGAAAGTTTCGTTTCAAAATCCTGTATTAATTTTTTTCAGGACCCCTGCACATCGATTTTCCTGTAAACTTTTTAACATAAGTCAAAAAATATGACAGTTCGCTTGACATAACCTAGGTCGGATGAACTCACAATTGAGGGGGGTTCCAACGGTAAAAGAAAAAAAATCATTTCCATTTAAAATAATGAAAATGGCTTCCACTTCCATCATAACCGGAATCAAAATTAAGTAGGTATTTGCTTAGCAGCCCCGTTAAAGTCAACATATAACGTGTGTTGTTTTATTCACCCGATGCTTCATCGAATCAATCGAAACTGTTGTTAAATTAATCAATGTTTCTAGCGATGTTTAATCTGAATTGTTGTTATATTCATCGACACTCAATCATGATTCTGCATCGGTCCATCGACTCTACGAGCCGATGGATTGGATGGATGGTGGTGGGGTTAACGGCAATGGCGGCAAAATCAGGATAAACGTTGAGAAAGTGTGGTTATTGGCAGAGGTTACTGGTTGGAATCACAAGTGGAAATTGTTGGAAAATTTTTGTTATTTTTTGAGCTACAAAATGAACGGCGGGTCATGCGAAGAACAGTAGGAGAAAGTTGTCTTGCAACTTGGGCACAATGGGGTTACATTTAATGTTGCTATCACGGAGACAGCATATAATAATCTCATACATACAAACTGTACTGAGTAATATGGTAATAACCAGAGTCTGACCAGGAGAGAATACAATTTGTGATTATAACCTTCAAAATGTCAATAAATGTCACCGCAACCGCATCGATTCTGTTGTTTTCCGCAACGGTCATCGTTTTCATCTCCCTGTTACGTCACGATTAAACGTTAATGAATCTCCGCTGGATAAAACAACACACGTATACCTACTTTAATTTTAAAAGATCTTGCTTTTATTATGAAATCGGCCCTAATGTTAAATTTAGAACGATAATTATCAACGGAGACTTTAATATTAAATAATAGCCAATTAAACTGTTAAGCGCTCCAACATTAATTGATAGTGGATAAAGTTTTTACCCTCGGAATCTCTCCCACAATCAAGAAAACTTGCATGAAAGGCCCACGCGGTTGTTTTCAACAGGCTGTAGTAGGCGCGATAAACTTGCTTGTTTTATTTTCTAAAGAATGGTTGCCAAAAACTCTCTCAAAAACTGCTATATTTTTTACATTTTTCTATATCGATTCAGCAGCATTTTGGATGGAGGATGGATGGAGTCATTATTGATATCTGCTCTCGGGAATTTTCGTCTTGTATTTTTGTGGATATTATCCGCAAAAATACAAGAGGAAAATTCAGAAACAGAAACATACGGCAATATTTTTATTACCGTATGTTTCTGTTACACCCTGTATATTATTATATGTACACATATAGCAGGGACCGTTAATAACGGTTTTGTAGGAAATTTCACGGTATATTATGGTTTAATATGTGCGCGTAATATTACATCGTGAGATGGAGTGGTGATATTATAGAACCCCCATCAATCACGCAGAAAGTTCAACAGTTGTTCGAAGACAAAAACTTGCAATTATTTCGCCGAGATGGGAAGACGTTTCCGTATCTGGCGAATTTATTTAAACACAGCCTGTATCGAATTTTATTGTGCGGATCCGTTCGTTTTTCCACTTTTCAATCGCTGAGATGAAAGATCGGGAACAAGAGAAATGGTTGAATTAAATTTGGGCGTCCGCCGTATATCAAATTGCCCGATATTGACTCCAATAAAATCAGCCCTCAAAACAGTAAAACCTTTTCCACTCCCTGGATCTTCTAATTCTGGAAATTGCTGTTGCTGAAACATAAGGTCTTACGATGGGTAGGTACTACAGCAGCAGCAATTTCAATATAAAGGCGTTTCTTTTCGCGAATGGCGTTTCGTTATGGGAGTTAGGAGCTCGCACAAAACGGCTTAGTTTACGTCAATGCGTGTTGTAAAAAGTCGTCCGAAAAAAGAAATATGTCTACATATTTTATCTTATTATTATTAAATCTTCTTTTAATTAATTACCTACTAAATTGTTGTATAAATATTGCATTCTTGATGCAGCGTAATTTTTCAATGAAGAAGATGTTCCTTTTATATTAATATAAAAAATCAGTACCGTGAAAAAGCGACAGAAAAGCATCTGGAATCTCCCCATCGCGTGAATCTTTGATTTCCGGTGTAGGTCGTAGTCAACTGAACACGAAAATTTTTAGTCCGCTCGTGTCATTTTGACTAATATCATACTTTCGATAAATAACGACATCACCTTTCACGTCCACCTACTTTAAAGTTAATATATCTACTGTCACATTTACTGCCGCCAAATATAACTACGTAATTCACTGTCAATCCTCAACTTTCTAGAGAAGTTATAAAACGTTTTAACCTCCCCAATCCACTTCACCACTTATAAAAAAAGGGAGGTTACTGCAATCACTAAAATTTTCGAATTTGAGATAGCACCAGATCTTCACGTTTCGAGGTCTCAGGAACCCAAAAAAGTGGTTTTAAAAATGTGTCTGTGTGTATGTGCGTACGTACGTACGTGCGTACGTTTGTAAACACGCCACAGCCAAAACTACTAGACCGATTTGGTTGAAATTTGGTACGTGTGCATGTGATAACCCAACTTAGATCTGAAAAGCTTTTGGAGCCAATCGTGCAACTAAAAATGCCATTTTGGCACATCAACTTTTAAATTTTAAATGCAAACCCCCATTTTTCACGTCACGATAGGAAAGGCCTTCAAATTCTGCTTCTAAAAATGCATTCATTCTTAGTGCCCTTTTGACCAAATATTAAAAAAAAAATGATTTTTATCGGACTTTAAAATCTCGGTACAGCCCAAGCCCCTGAACCGATTTGGCTGAAATTTTGTACATGGGGATTGTATTACACGTCGAAGAGCTGAACAAATTTTGGATTCAATCGGCCCACGGAAAGTGCCGTTTTGGCACACCAATTTCTAACTATAAAATTATTCACTCATTTAACCATCCAAAACAAGTTTTTGAAAGATTTATTGTCACCATCAGAAAGGTCTTCAAATTCTGGTTTTAAACAAGGCAAAATTCGTTCGCATTTAGTGCTCTTTGGGTCAAAAAATCGAAATTTTTTAATAACACTAAAAATACATTATAGCCCAAATTAGTGAATCGATTTGGCTGAAATTTGGTACATGGAGATTGGGTGACCCGTTGAAGACCTGAAGCAATTGGTGCACGGGAAGTGCCATTTAAGCATGTCAACTTTAAATTTTAAATACAAGGCCTAAAAATGTATTCACAGTTTCTGCCATTTCAGTGGAAAACAGAGAAAAAAATATTTTTCATTAAAAGGGAGCGGGCTGACAGTGGATGACATAAAGTATCAGTTATTAATTGTCAAAAGGGTGGCAAACTATTAACCTTAAAAGGAACATATTGTCAAATGTGATGGGTGATGTCGGTATTTGTCAGAAAATTGCGAAATTAGTCACAGTCGATAAGCATAAAAAAATTCTGTTGAATTGACTACTATCTACACAGAATACAAAGATCCACGCGATGGGGAGGTTCCAGCCGCTTCTCTGCTGCAGCATTTTTTCTTTGCGAATAAAGTCCAACTGCCTGATACCTGAATCTTTATTTCTAAAGAGAATAAGAATCCTCATTAGTTTCCGCTCAAATGGTGAAACTATGAATAGATTTTGAGAACCGAAATTTTATCATCTTTCTGCTATAAAAAATTGGCAGCTACGGAAGCGGCTAGAACCTCCCCACTTGGTTCAATCCAATGCTAAATGTGTCCCCATGGTGGTCGGAACGGTAGCGCCACCTAACTTCTGCCACACAGCAGTGGATGTCCCCCTTCAATTGCTAATTGACCGCTTTTTTCACACAAATCAGTTCAGCAGCTCACGAGTTATTGGAATTCGAAGTCCAATTTAGGTTTTGTCGGTACACCCGGTATAAGTGATGCAAATTCCATAATTCATATACCAAAAGATTCTCCATAAAAGTGGCTTCCAGACGATGTGTCACAGACTGTACATTCCCTATGATAATATACGTATGTTGGTGACGCGATGTTCGCAATGGTGGCGCCACCTAACTTCAGCAGATCAAAAGTTATTGCCACTTGCAATCCTCAATGAGACACCCTGTATGCACCCCAGGATTTATGTAGTTAATAACAAGTGTGCCATTATTACGCCTGATATTATATAGGTTTAGATAGGTTTAGATATATATAGGTTTGGACACAATGTTAAATGTTCTGTAAAATTTTGTTAAAAAGATCCTTTTATGCAAATGTAAATTCCTGCTTTCATGGTGAATAAGTTTTTCAGATCGAGAATAAAAAAACGCATTAGCATTGTTGTACAAACTTGTGATGTCTTTTGCTGAAACCGTTTTAAGCTGTTTTATGAAGATTGTTATACTTAAGTCATTCTGCGTAAAATGTTACCTATGCGATATTATTATTCGTCTTCGTCACGTCTTTTAGGGGTAGGAGACACGAATTTTTTGTAGGATATAATGTCGAGTATATGTGTACAAGGTGTTCCGTTTAAAACGAAACACCTTGAATAACTACTGCAACGGTAATTTTCATATACTATATAGTGTGTTTCAGTTTGAGTGGAAACACCCAAATATTTCGGTTAATATTAACCAAATCAATCCGTTCTTAACCTCCCCACTCCACTTCACCACTTAAAAAAAAGGGAGGTTGCTGCAATCACTAAAATTTTCGAATTCGAGATAACACCAGATCTTCACGTTTTGAGAGGTCTCAGGAACTCAAAAAAGTGGTTTTTAAAATGTGTCTGTGTGTATGTACGTACGTACGTTCGTTTGTAATCACGCCACGGCCAAAACTACTAGACCGATTTGGCTAAAATTTGGAACATCTCGTAAGCTAACTTAGGGGGTGATTCTGTAACTTTTAACATCGATGTTAAACACCCTTAAAATGTTAAATGACAGAAATTACATTGGCTATCTGTCATTTAACATTATAACAGTGCTTAACATCGATGTTAAAAATTACACAATCAAGGGGTTAGATCTGAAAAGCTTTTGGAGCCAATCGTGCAACCAGAAATGCCATTTTGGCACATCAACTTTTAAATTTTAAATGCAAACTCCCATTTTTCACGTCACCATAAGGAAGATCTTCAAATTCTGCTTCTAAAAATGTATTCATTCTTCGTGCCCTTTTGACCAAAAATAAAAAAAAAATGATTTTTATCGGACTTTAAAATCGCGGTACAGCCCAAGCCCCTGAACCGATTTGGCTGAAATTTTGCACATGGGGATTGTCTTACACGTCGAAGAGTTGAACAGATTTTGAATTCAATTGACTCACGGAAAGCGCCGTTTTGGCACACCAATTTCCAAATTTAAAATTATTCCCTCCATTTAACCATTAAAAACAAGTTTTTGAAAGATTTATTGTCACCATCAGAAAGGTCTTCAAATTCTGGTTTTAAATAGGACAAAATCGAAATTTTATAATAACACTAAAAATACATTATAGCCCAAATTACTGAATCGATTTGGCTGAAATTCGGTACATGGAGATTGGGTGACCCGGCGCTGAAGACCTGAAAGGCTTTTGGAATCAATTGGCCCACGAGAAGTGCCATTTAAGCATATCAACTTAAAATTTTAAATACAAGGCCTCCTTTTTTATTTTTTTACTTTACTTTACTGTACTTTACTTTATGTCGCCATTAGAAAGACGATCAAATTCTGGTTCTAAAAATGTATTCACAGTTTCTGCCATTTCAGTGAAAAATAGAGAAAAAATATTTCTCATTAAAAGGGAGCGGGTTGACAATGGATGACATAAAGTGGCAGTTATTGTCAAAAAGATGGCAAAAAATTAACCTTAAGAGGAACATATTGTCAAATGTGATGGGTGATGTCCGAGGTGATGTCGGTATTTGTCAGAAAATTGCGAAATTAGTAACAGACGAAAAGCATAAAAATATTCTGTTGAATTGACTACTATCTACACAGAATACAAAGATCCACGCGATGGGGAGGTTCCAGCCGCTTCTCTGCTGCATTTTTTTTTCTGCTTGTAGAACTCGAAAAGCTGCACCTGATGTGTGATATTTCACTTTTTTGATAGGCCGAAATCCCGGCCTACCGCGATTAAATAAAGAGGCCAAAAATCGAGAAATTGTATTAGGTATTTTTTTATCGAAAAATTTTATAAGAAATAGTTGTTCAGGATGACTCCATGGGCAAATCCGAAGTTTCAGGCCAAAATAAAAATGTTAAATTTCTTGAGAGAAAATCCTAAAGTTCAATATTCTTGCAAATGATGGAATTAGTGACAAACGGTTGCTTGATTAAAGTCAAACCAATTCATTTCAATTGTTTTTTATGCCACAGTACACTTTTTGTTGCAAAAATATTGACCTTGAGGATTTTCTCCCAAGAAATTTAACATTTTTATTTTGGCCTGAAACTTCGGATTTGCCCATTTGGAGTCACCCTGAACAACTATTTCTTATAAAAAATTTCGATAAAAAAATGCCTAATACGATTTCTCGATTTTTAGCCTCTTTATTTAATCGCGGTAGACCGGGATCAAAAAAGTGAAATATCACACAGGTGCAGCTTTTCGAGTTCTACATGCAGAAAAAAAGACCGGATTGAGTTGGTCAATATTAGAGATGCAACGGATAGTGATTTTGGCCGGATACCGGATACCGGATATCCGGTCGAGGCTTTGGCCGGATAGCCGGATATCCGGCCGCCGGATATCCGGTCAACTATACTGTTTGAATTAAGCGCGCAAAAATATGTGAACTCGAGGCATGAGTAGGTAGAGTACAGCCGGCGCAGCACGAGATAACACGATGCAACTCGATCGGGTGAATCGTGTGTGGTGAGCACGTTAAGCGGGTAATCCCAGCCCAGTTGTCCCTGAGAAGGAAATGCTAACAGGAGTAACAGGTGATAAAGAGAGTAATGGTCGTGCGTGGTGGTGTCCAATACAATTTTATCTAAAAACTCCAGAAAAGTGTGCAGTGTGCAATGGCATCGCTGAATCATAAAAATTTTATCCATCATAATTTGCCACTATTAAATTTCAAATATTAAAATTGTAAAATTAATAAAAACGACCCCGCACCATCCTTATGGAAAATGGCTTTCTGTGGATTTGGCTGAAATTTTAGTATATTGTAGATTTCGACCTCCTGATCAAATGTTATCATTGCCCCAAAGAAATCGTACAGGCAGTTTTTGATATAGAGCCTGCCGAAGGTAAACTTTTCCCCATAAAGGTCATACACATTTTTGAGACCGTCGTAAACCTACTTTTTTCAGCATAATAAGCAAACACGCCCATAAGACTCCTGTATAAAAGTATGTTAAAAATATACGAAAAAAGTGCCTCTGGATTTATCCTGTGCTATTAAGATGGCAAAAATGCAAATAAATTTTCGCTGCATGTAATTCTTATGGGAAAATTTTATCTTCGGCACCCTCGGGAGCAAAAATTGTCCGTATGATTGCTTTGTGGCAATGATAACTTTCGATCAGGAGGTCAAAATCTACAACATACTAAAACAGCCAATCCGACAGAAAGTCATTTTCCCATAAGGATGGTGCGGGGTCCTTTTATTTTGCAGCCTTCTTTATTTTTGAAGTAACTATCCGGCTTCGGCCGGATATCAGGTCACTATCCGGTATCCGGCCGGATAGTAAAAAAGTGGCCGGATAGGCCGGATACCGGATAGTAACCGGATATCCGTTTCATCTCTAGACTCAATATTAACCGAAATATTTGGGTGTTTCGACTCAAACTGAAACACATTGTATGTAAATAATATTAATAAGTACTGAATTCTCGACAATTCCGTGATGCTTACCTGGAAACGACTGCCATACTGCGACGAGAATTTTCCAGTCAGTACCTAACCTATACACGAGTTTTATTACCAATCCAATGATGTAAACCTTTTTTATTTCCTTTTACCTACTAGCCCCTCTCTGGGCAAATTTTAAATCACATTACGGCCCTTTGTGGCACATCATTTTAAAGGATATGGAATCCCAATCCTCTGTAAACATGTGCAAGAAATTTTGAAATTCATCCGCCCCTTAAAAAGCGACAGTGAGGAACCCAACATGAACTGGTTATGGGTCTAGAAATAAATATGGACATTACTGTAACTTTGTAAGGAGTGAATGGATTTTCACTGATTTCATGCCCTTTAAAATGATGTTCCACAAAGGGTCGTAATGTAATTTAAACCAATATAAAAAAATGGCAGCGTTAAATTTCTAATGAAATTAGCTTTCAAATGATGTACGACAAGTGGAGGGTTGCCATTTGAAATTTTGAAGTTGGTGGTGACTCGAGGGGTAAAATTTCATCATGATTTAAGTGTCGTACAGGGTTTCCCATAACTATTGGGATCTCAGAAACCATGAGGTTTAGAAGATCGGTTTAATTAGAAAAAGTTGTACTTTTTTGGGGTGATTAAAAATCCGTAGACTTCTTCCTCGAGATCTTCAATATCCTGATTCGTTCCTGATTTATCACAAAAAAACTGATAACCGCGTTTTATTGAAAAAAAATTGTATTTTCCTTGCGGTTGATTCTACTTAAATGAAACTTGGAACTTTAATTTTTTTGACAGCTGTCAACTGAATGGCGTTGACAGAAATTTTTTGGGACTTCTCGATTTTGTGCAACGACAGTCAACTTTTCTTTTGCTTGTTATCGCCATATTGAATTTTAGCACTATTACATACACAAAAAAATTGACTTTTCAAAAATGTTTCCAATATGGACTTTTTTCAAAAAAGTTTAAGTCACACGACTGCAAGACCTATACTTTATTGTCGTTTAATTCAGTTGTTTTTCACATGTGCAATTTAAGAAGCTGGTGCATTTTATTTGCAATTGCTTTTCATAAATTTACTCTGATCTTATTTTGTCATACCAAATTTCAAATTTTGACACTCTCCCAAAAAGGTCCATGTTGGCTAGATTTTTGAAAAGCCAATTTTTTTTGTGTCTAATTGTGTTAAAATCCAATATGGCGGCCATAAGAAAAAGAAAAGTTGACTGTCGTTGCTCAAATCTAGAAGGCCTAGAAAATTTCTGTCCACGCCATTCAATTGACAGCTGCCAATAAATGTTTCAAGTTCCATTTAAGTAGCACCAACCGTAAGACAGATATTAATTTTTTTCAAAAAACGCGATTTTCAGTCTTTTCAGAATAAATCAGGAACGAATCAAGATATCGGAGAACTCTACAGATTCTTAATCATCCCAAAGAAGTGCAACTTTTTTCTGATTTAACCGATTCTCTAACGCTTATAGTTTCCGAGATCCCAATAGTGGAAAACGAAAAAAGCGCCATTCTGTATATCCTTGGTAGAGCCAGAAATCCCATTTCTACTCTGCATTGCATTTCTGTTGGATTCACGTAATGTTTGTCTTGACAATCGTCATGAATTATTCTTAGGGCAAGTCCGAGGCCCCCACACGTCACAACCACAAGCGATAACAGTTTTATGCCTGGCTAAACTCTCGCTCTACCATATTGTTACCCTAACTTCGCGTATCTTGCAGGTGCTCAAAATGCTAATTTCATCACGGCATAACGCGTCAACTTTGTTTACGCAAAAATTTGTCCATAATCAAATTAGCTCAGTACGGTCACGTCACGACAGATCCTAAACCCTTGTGGAATCGATGTTTGGGTGGCAAGGGCTATATAGGATTCATCGACCAAGTATAAGTTAAATCCTATATCGATCATCAATTTAAGAAAAGCTAACGGAAAATGTATATCAAAGCGATGTGTATCCTCCTAAATGTTTATCACCCTGAATAATTAAAATATTTACATGGACTTGTTGGTTTTAGGTGCATATTATTTAAATCTGCACCTAGTAGTAGTGCCGAAGCATATGCTTCAATGAAGGAAGCGCCCATATCGAAAAATAGGTTCAAATTTCTGCGTGCAACATAATTCAGCAAAGTTATATTTTAACCTCCCCAATCCACTTCACCACTTATAAAAAAGGGAGGTTACTGCAATCACTAAAATTTTCGAATTTGAGATAGCACCAGATCTTCACGTTTCGAGGTCTCAGGAACCCAAAAAAGTGATTTTAAAAATGTGTCTGTGTGTATGTGCGTACGTACGTACGTGCGTACGTTTGTAAACACGCCACAGCCAAAACTACTTGACCGATTTGGTTGAAATTTGGTACGTGTGCATGTGATAACCCAACTTAGATCTGAAAAGCTTTTGGAGCCAATCGTGCAACTAGAAATGCCATTTTGGCACATCAACTTTTAAATTTTAAATGCAAACCCCCATTTTTCACGTCACGATAGGAAAGGCCTTCAAATTCTGCTTCTAAAAATGCATTCATTCTTAGTGCCCTTTTGACCAAAAATAAAAAAAAAAGTGCAGCAGAGAAGCGGCTGGAACCTCCCCATCGCGTGGATCTTTGTATTCTGTGTAGATAGTAGGCAATTCAACAAATTTTTTTTTATGCTTATCGTCTGTGACTAATTTTCTGACAAATACCGACATCACCTCGTACATCACCCGTTACATTTGACAATATGTTCCTTTTAAGGTTAACAGTTTGCCACCCTTTTGACAATAACTGATACTTTATGTCATCCACTGTCAGCCCGCTCCCTTTTATTGAAAAAGAATTCTTTCTCTATTTTCAACTGAAATGGCAGAAACTGTGAATACATTTTTAGAACCAGAATTTGATCGTCTTTCTATTGGCGGCATAAAAAAGGAGGCCTTATATTTAAAATTTTAAGTTGATATGCTTGAATGGCACTTGCCGTGGACCAATTGCTTCCAAAAGCCTTTCAGGTCTTCAACGGGTCACCCAATCTCCATGTACCAAATTTTAGCCAAATCGATTCACTAATTTGGGCTACCTATAATGTATTTTTAGCGTTATTACAAAATTTCGATTTTTTGACCCAAAGAGCACTAAATGCGAACGAAGTTTGTCTTATTTAAAACCAGAATTTGAAGACCTTTCTGATGGTGACAATAAATCTTATCAAAAATTTGTTTTGGATGGTTAAATGAGTGAGTAATTTTAACTTTGGAAATTGGTGTGCCAAAACGGCACTTTCCGTAGACCGATTGAATCCAAAATTTGTTCAGCTCTTCGACGTGCAATTCAATTCCCATGTGCAAAATTTGAGCCAAATCGGTTCAGGGCTTTGGGCTGTACAGCGATTTTAAAATCCAACAAAAATGTAAAAATTTTGAATTTTTGGCCAAAAAGGCACATTTTTAGAAGCAGAATTTGAAGGCCTTTCCTATGGTAACGTGAAAAATGGGGGTTTGCATTTAAAATTTAAAAGTTGATGTGCCAAAATGGCATTTCCGGTTGCACGATTGGCTCCAAAAGCTTTTCAGATCTAAGTTGGGTTATGAGATGCCTACGTACCAAATTTCAGCCAAATCGGTCTAGTAGTTTTGGCTGTGGCGTGTTTACAAACGTACGAACGTACGTACGAACGCACGAACGTACGTACGAACGTACGAACGTACGTACGAACATACACACAGACACATTTTAAAAACCACTTTTTTAGGTTCCTGAGACCTCAAAACGTGAAGATCTGGTGTTGTCTCGAATTCGAAAATTTTAGTGATTGCAGTAACCTCCCTTTTTTTTAAATGGTGAAGTGGAGTGGGGAGGTTAAAATTGATTTTTATTATTGCACATGGGGATTGTATTACACGTCGAAGAGCTGAACAAATTTTGGATTCAATCGGCCCACGGGAAGTGCCGTTTTGGCACACCAATTTCTAACTATAAAATTATTCACTCATTTAACCATCCAAAACAAGTTTTTGAAAGATTTATTGTCACCATCAGAAAGGTCTTCAAATTCTGGTTTTAAATAAGGCAAAATTCGTTCGCATTTAGTGCTCTTTGGGTCAAGAAATCGAAATTTTTTAATAACACTAAAAATACATTATAGCCCAAATTATAGTGAATCGATTTGGCTGAAATTTGGTAAATGGAGATTGGGTGACCCGTTGAAGACCTGAAAGGCTTTTGGAAGCAATTGGTGCACGGGAAGTGCCATTTAAGCATATCAACTTTAAATTTTAAATACAAGGCCTCCTTTTTTATGTCGCCATTAGAAAGACGATCAAATTCTAGTTCTAAAAATGTATTCACAGTTTCTGCCATTTCAGTGGAAAATAGAGAAAAAAATATTTTTCATTAAAAGGGAGCGGGCTGACAGTGGATGACATAAAGTATCAGTTATTAATTGTCAAAAGGGTGGCAAACTATTAACCTTAAAAGGAACATATTGTCAAATGTGAGATGGGTGATGTCGGTATTTGTCAGAAAATTGCGAAATTAGTCACAGTCGATAAGCATAAAAAAATTCTGTTGAATTGACTACACAGAATACAAAGATCCACGCGATGGGGAGGTTCCAGCCGCTTCTCTGCTGCCTTTTTTTTTGTTGTGGTTTTCAACTCTTAAATTTCATCACTCGAAATTGACACCCCCATACCTTCAACGCACTTGAGATTTGAACGTGTTCAATTATTCTCCTTCGGTTATAGATAGTCCTTTGATATTCCAACGGTTACATTTCCTCCAAGTCAATTATTTGTGTTTGGGGGTCGAAGGGGGTGAGTTTCGGGGGTGCAATGTGTTATGAACATCCTCCAATTTTTCTGATAATTAATGATTAATTAACTACAGATACTATCAACTATCGGATGCGATCGACAGCTTTCAGCTGGTAATTTAGGTGGAAAGGTTTCATTGTCAATAATTGTTGCGGTGAACTGTAGCCAAGTCAGTTCAGTACTTTTAGAACTTGGTGCACTTCATTACATTATGTTATTCACCGAAATTGGTAGGTGCGTTAACACTTACTTCACAACTCTAAGTTAAAGCATATTTGTGAGCAATTTAATGTCGGAGTTTGCCAAAATATATATAAATATTAACTAGTTTTGTTGTTCAGTTCAGGTGCAGGATAATCTAATTTAGCGCCTCTCACGGAATTACTTGTCTGGCAAATATCAGACAGCCGCCGTTTCCGAGTGTTGACGCCTCGGTTGACTTTCCTCCAACTCCAAGACCGCCGCGCCGGTTTAAATTCCATAAATCAGGAGGACCATTACGCGGTCGCTCAAACTATACCTGAAATATGAGTTACGAGCAATTGCGGCAAGTGCTTATTTTGTATCGATAAAATTTTCTTTACAATTTAAAATACCTTAGGACAGCAGAATCTTCTTGTTTGCAAACGACACACATCCTTGAGGCGCTTCAATGGCGATAACAAGATGATGTTGGGTTTTGGTTGTGACACTGAAACTCCATGCTGCCAGATACATATTTTAGCATAAATACGACGGGATTTTAAAGTTTTGACTGAGATTGCTGCGACAGAATCGATCCTCCTATAGTTGTGATTTATTCTTTGCCACTATTTTAGCTAAATTGAAACCACTGCGCTGGGATAGTTATTGACCTACATCTTTAGATTACACTGGTCAGCATTGATTTTGTTCCAACCATAATTGAGCGATTTTGATGCCAACCATAACTGAGCAATTTTGTTGTGAATTTTAGCTGATTTGTGTCGGCTCTGATGGTTTTTGATCAGGCGTGTCTCTTTAGGGAAGCAAAAATAGTTAACTATTAATAATGATTGACTGCAGCACCTACTCATACAAATCATAATAATCATAATCATTTATTACTTGTTGATACATTGTATCTTAAGCCTAACAGTTTTTAAATATTGCATCGTTTGAGCTGCATAAAATGAAATAAAACGATTCCGACGGTTAGGTTTTACATAATAATATATTAATTCCCTTCAGTTGCGAATAAATCTTTCGCCTTTTACTAAATACTCATACAAATCATTTGGAAAGCGTTTCAAATATCACAGAGGAAACCTAATAACCAAAGTAAATGATAGATTGATACGACACATGAATGGTTGTAAACCCCTGTTAATACATTGGTACCTACATAATAACATAATGCCTGATAATTATTCTGAATTGTAAAAGGTTTTAGTGGCAGGACAGAGTTTAGTGTTCATAGGTATTGACAATGTCGCTGAGGCCAAATTGGTGAATTTTCATAACGATGCAACAAATAGTTTTTTCGGTTTTTTACCCCCTTCGTCCGATATCTGGCCCAAAAGCAATCCCCGCATAGTATTTAGGGGTGTGCAACTGCTCAATCCGTTCTCAAGTTATCTGACGGACAGAGTAGACGAGCGAGCGAGCCCACGAATAAGCTAAAACAAGAGTGCCTCGCATACTGCTGCGGCACTAAAACCGCGGTTGTTTAAGGATTCGAGATTATTAAATTATGGCGAGAACCCTATCAAAATAACACAAGAGTATAAAAAAGGCAGTATCCTATAAATCCCGGTTAGCGCAAACAGTTTCAAAGGGACCATCTACAGTATTTAGAAAGCTAAGTCAGGGAGGGGAGTAATGATTTATTTGAAATGTTAAATTATAACGTTAAGTTCAAATCTCCAGTGTAAAATAGTGGGAATTTTATTAATTCTTATAATTTAAATTAATGCGCTTTGTTTGCCCAAATGTACTGTTATGTTGGTATGGCATTTAAAGCAGTATCTAACGCACGAGAAGCGAAGCCTACGTTGAAATACTTAGGTACTCATAGTTATAGGTATTATGGTTTTAGTGTAAGTGCCGAAGCATATGCACAGGCTCTAAAGTTTTGAGAAAATTCGATCGCTCGCTCGCTCAGTCGTCCGTCTGTCTACCCTATCTGCCGCATAACTTGCGAACGTAAGCAGATATCGAGCTGAAACTTTGTAAGAAATAACAATATATATTGTAAGCCCAGAGAATCTCGGTGGGAGTTGTCGTTAGGCCATATCGGTCCACGGGGGTATATGGGTGAAAAACCGAAAAACTAGTAGTTGCAAATAACTCGAGAACCAGCGAAGGTATCCCACTGAAACTTGGCATATACATGTTCGACTTCCAAGTCTGATAACTTCGGTGAGTCAACAGTCCATAACGTCCATAACGTCCAATAAAGTTTTACGAGAACGTTGTGGCTTAGGGTCTTAAAATTATCGGCCACGTTGGGTGAGAAGAAAATACTTTCATTATTTAAAATGGAACTGACTTTTTTTCTTTTACGGTTGGAACCGGCACTGAATTGTGAGTTTACTCGACCTAGGTTATGTCAAGCTAACTGTCATGTTTTTTGACTTATGTCAAATAGTTTACAGGAAAATCGATTTGCATGGGTTCTGAAAAAAAATAATATCTGCGGAATGGTTGAAAATCAAGAAACCAATCATGCAGCGTTTTAAAGTAGAAAGTCTGAGCTATCTTGTGCTGAGGACCTAATTCATGCCGACTCAACAATAGGCTACTTATTATTTTTTGAACGTGATGAAAACAAATCACGGATTACTCCATTTTTAACCTCCCCACTCCACTTCACCATTTAAAAAAAAAGGGAGGTTACTGCAATCACTAAAATTTTCGAATTCGAGATAAGACCGGATCTGTACGTTTTGAGGTCTCAGGAACCCAAAAAAGTGGTTTTTAAAATGTGTCTGTATGTATGTACGTACGTACGTTCGTTCGTTCGTTCGTAAACACGCCACAGCCCAAACTACTCGACCGATTTGGCTGAAATTTGGTACGTGTGCATGTGATAACCCAACTTAGATCTGAAAAGCTTTTGGAGCCAATCGTGCAACCAGAAATGCCGTTTTGGCACATCAACTTTTAAATTTTAAATGTAAACCCCCATTTTTCACGTCACAATAAGAAAGGCCTTCAGATTCTGCTTCCAAAGATGTATTCACTGTGAGTGCCCTTTTGACCAAAAACTAAAAATATCGAGATTTTTATCGGACTTTAAAATCGCGGTACAGCCCAAGCCCCTGAACCGATTTGGCTAAAATTTTGCACATGGGGATTGTATTACACGTCGAAGAGCTGAACAAATGTTGGATTCAATCGACCTACGGAAAGTGCCGTTTTGGCACACCAATTTCCAAATTTAAAGTATTCTCTCATTTACCCATCCAAAACAAATTTTTGAAAGATTTATTGCCACCATCAGAAGGGTCTTCGAATTCTGGTTTTAAATGAGATAAAATTTATTCGCATTTATTACCCTTTGGGTAGAAAAATCGAAATTTTGAAATAACACTGAAACCACGTTATAGCCCAAACTACTGGAAGGATTTGTCTGAAATTTGGTACATGGAGGTCAGGTGACCCGTTGAAGAGCTGAAAGGCTTTTGGGAGCAATTGGTTAACGGGAAGTGCCATTTAGGCATATTAACTTTAAAATCTTAAACACAAGTCACGGAAATCAAAGACCCACGCGTTGGGGAGGTTCCAGCCGCTTCTCTGCTGCCTTTTTTTCAAATGCAACTAATTCAATTTTATTTCACTAAAAAAATAGCAAATTAATTCAAGTTTGATTTGTATTAGCATAATTTGCTAAATCATTTTCCAAAAACCACCCTTAAAGCAGCTACAACCCCCAAATTGCAGAAAAACAAAACTACGAACATTTAAAAACTATTCAACACATGAGGTCTTCAGATTTTGATGTGGTAATTTATGTAGGTACTTATGCTGTAATGGGGTTGAAACCTGAAATTTCTTCAGGTAAATTATGGTAGAAAATTACAGGATTTGCAATCTTGAGACCTCAAAACGTGAAGATCTGGTGCTATCTCAAATTCGAAAATTTTCGTGATTGCAGTTGCCTCCTTTTTTTTTAAATGGTGAAGTGGTGTGGGGAGGTTAATAATTGAAGCTTTATTTGGTGTAAATGTAAGTTTATGCCTAACCCTAAAACGTGCAACACTACTTGGGAAAAAGTGGATATACTTATGTTTATGTATGTAAAAATGTGACTTATTTGTCTTTCCTCCTTTTCTCTCGCTATAACTCAAAAGTTTGTAGAAGTAAATTGTTGATATAATCTTCATTTAGAGGTGTTCTCTTTTATGCTTCAAAGATCTGTCTAAACCCGTCTTTATTATTATTATTATTATTATTATTATTGTTGTTGTTGTTGTTGCTACCATAAAGGGCCCGTAAATCTCAATTGTCCGGAGCCCCGCCGGGGCTCGCGACGGCCCTGGATGCGGCATAAGCTGTACATACAGTTCTCGACTATATTTGAATCTCTGTTCATATTTCATATTTTGCGGATATAGAGATGCTCTGAATTCAGCACGCGTCCTCTGCATAAATGTGGGTTATTGTGCACACTCTATTTCAGAGGGTTCCAAAACCGCTAATTTAAAATCAATAGAGAATAACAGCTAGAACTATGACTTACAAAAAATACGAGGAAGCAGGAAGCTGAAGTGACATTTTTTGTTCTGATATGAGCAACATTAAATTTTATCATCCTATATCTTAAAAATTTTAGATGGCAACTTAAAATTTCGATCGTAGAATTTTGAGACTCCAACTCAAAATTTTATGATTTTATGATTGTGTCACAGGCTCATAGTACACTCCCCCTTCCCCTTTTCTCCCTTATTTTTTGAGTAAAATTTTCGAAGTTGGAATATCGAGTGTACTTAGGTAGGTAGTACCTAGGCTAGGTACAATCAAAGGCCCTTTTCTGACATAATATAGCTATGCTTTATCAAAACGAGTCTTTAATCGATATATTAATCGATTATAAACGTTCAACAACTAATCTAGGCTGAGGCCTCCTTTAACCAATAAAATAACTAAACTATACTAAACTAATACAAGTAGCTAAAATAACTCAAGTAACCAGATGATTAGGTTATGGCTAAAGCATAGGTACTAGATTCAAGACGCGAACTTTAAACTCCAATCGCAACAGAACGACAAGGTCAAGGGAGCTTTTCGCTATTAAAATCACATTTTTCGAAAAAGTGCTGTTTTCGACCTTCACAGACAACAGCTATTGAATTCAGTAATAAAAATGTGTTGCGAAATCTCGCGGGAGAGTTCCATCCTGAACACTTTCTTGAACTTGAGAACTTGAGGATGACAGTTCAGCAATAATTATGACTCTGGGTTCTCTCACCAATAACTAACTGATTGCGGATGGCAGTATTTAAATAGGTACATAGCCTCCAAATTTGATGAATTATTAATGATTTATGTACAGGGTAAGTCAACAAGGCGAGGGCGGCCTATAACTTCTGAACCTTTCCAGAAAGGAAATAAATTCAAATGCCGTGATACATAGGATGCTCCTAAATTCATAATCCTAACTCCATAATGCCGTGGTGTTAGCCGAAATTTGATCCTCTTTTTAAGCGTACGTATCTTTTCTCGACAGTCTTTGTGAACATATTGTTTTAAATATCGAATTTTTTTTTTCGTATATAATATAACTCGCGCTAAAGCGCTCGTGACGATTTTCGTTGCAAAAGCTACTCATTTATTTGTTTCGCAAATTTTGTCGGAAAAAATCAGACCACGAATTATATTCGTATGATTAACCAACAAAAGAAATTTCAATGGAAAGAATAAGGTTGCCATGCTCGTTGCCATGACATTTCGTTTGACAGAAATTTTTTCGCTGGAAAACCGTCCTCGTGGTGTTTTTCAGTTAAAAACCATGGTGATTGGTCGACTGTCTGTAAATTCTGACGTTTGATTGGTTTAAAATTCTTGAGTTGTTTAATCAATAGAATAAATTAACTACCATTCTATGGATCCCGATCGAGCTGACAAGAATAAATACATTTAAGATGTAACTCATTTATTTTCTTCTTACTTGGTGTAGTGTAGATTTTATGAAAACACAAATTTTTTATATACAATTTTTGATTACTTTGACAAAATGTCAGAGATATTTGTTATACTTCGGGGTGCGTCCCTGTTATTATTTGTGCTTCATCATACAGGTGGTTGTATAAGAAAAGGAACTATAATTAAATTGGCTGCGTACACCTGCGAAATTTTGAAATACAGATTTTTTATTGATTATAGGATTTTTGAACATATTATCTATTTTGTGATTAGAATAAATTGCAGTTTTGTTTCAAGGCCAATAAAAAAATCTAAAAAAAATATTTTCACATACTTACAAAAAAATCATCTTTTTATCGCTAGAAATCAGTGATTGGAACGTTACTTTCGAAAAGTGACTGAGTTACCGTTACTCGTTATTGCAGAAAAAAGTAACGCGTTACCGTTACAAGTTAGCAACGCAAAAAAGTAGCGCGTTACCGTTACCGTTACTTTTGGCGTTACCTACATAATCGGTACTTGAAAAAGAGGAAAATACATTTTCTATTAACTTTCTGAATTTGAAACATATTACCAGCATCCATCAAAAACAAAAAGACGAGCGTACACTTGATGTGTAGATAGATCCATATAAACATTTTATTTACTATATTTAATTATTAGTAAACAGGGAACTATGTATGTGCATAATGCAACTTTAGCAACAGTTCTGTTTCAAAATTTTGAGATCAGTGCACGAGGCTTATTTGACAAAATTTCACTGATGGCTTTACCTACTAAACAATCTTTCTACAGGCGCTAATGCGGTACTAAACTTTATAAGAAATGGATTTTTATTAAAAATTTGTCGAAATTGTGTTAATGGTGCACTGGATTGTGCAGCAAATTGAGATTTGTAGTGTTTATGTATTTTTTTGTCTTCCAGCTTTCTAACTAACAAACTCGAAAGAATTAGGTCTAGGTCATTGATTAAATAGGTTCAGTTAATTTAAGTCCAATATTAATTTCAAGAAGATATTTAATAATCAGCTATCATCCTCTTACCCTCTCAAATCTACCTGCCTAATCCTTTGATGAGTTCGCAT
This sequence comes from Pycnomerus fuliginosus, assembly GCA_963924575.1. Lineage (NCBI taxonomy): Eukaryota > Metazoa > Arthropoda > Insecta > Coleoptera > Zopheridae > Pycnomerus > Pycnomerus fuliginosus. The sequence goes on along the minus strand of OZ004619.1, from coordinate 25,169,104 downwards.
CCTGTTTGCGAATAAGACCCAAAAAAATTTCCAAGAACTAAAAGCGGTTAATTGTGGGAAAGCTAAGTATGAATAACCAAGTCTGATTCTATTTTGTGGCAACAAAAAATCTAACGCGAATCTCATTACTCGTTATTCCAAAAATAGGTAACTCGTTAACGTTAAGTTACTTTTCTGTTTAAATAACGCGTTACCGTTAAAAATTACTCAAAAAGTAACGCGTTACTTCCGACCACTGCTAGAAATACGCTTTAAAAATGCATAGAAATCGATTTCAATCCGCCTAAATCATCAAAATACCCCTATGTGCGGCGCTACATTGGCTTTTCAGGTTTCAGGTGAAAATTTCTATTGTTTTCAGTCAGAAAATTTTTATGCGACCCCACCCCCCAAGTCGTACAGGGAGCTGCCTGGAGGGGCGCGATTTCAGAGACTCGCATCACCTGGAAAAAATCTACCGCACGGCCCTGTATTCCAACAATGGGAGAGTTTAATTGTGTCGAAAATTCCTCAAAATCCAATAATTTGTTAATAAATAATGGACTACCCACGAGATTTGAAACCATATTAATTAATTCCTTTTTTGTTCCAGGACGAGAGAGCGTTCGCCCCGGCTCCGGACGTGACTCGCGGAATGAGCTCTCCAAAGTCGATGGGGGGCAAGCCAGAGCCTCCGGGTTCACCCCCTTACTACCGCTCAACCTCTGCCACAAGTTCCAGTTCCAATTCTGCATCCTCCAGTGAGTATTAGAGATTTACACGGTATCAAGGGGTCGTGATTGATTTATAGCGACCCGACCGCTCTTATTACCCAAACGGTTCAATGGAATATCCGTTTTATTGCTCGTCTGATATGTATCAACAGTAATTAGTGTGCTGGAGGGCACTATTGCAGGGGGATATTGAAATTGTTGCGTAGTCTAATTTGATTAATTATGGACACGGACTTTAATTATTCCTCCGGCTATATCTGGATGAAAATGTTTTGCCAGCTCCGACGCGGCGGCCGCACGTGACTTTTCACATTTTAATAGACGCGGATGACAGAATTCATTTCTGTATTAATGCAATTTGCGGGTCGCCAATTTAATTCCTTTGCTATCTGGGTAATTGTTTCTTGATTATTAGAAACCTCACAAGTCACAAGACATCCAGGCAGGGCCGCAGCTCTTTGTATGACTTGGGCGAAGCATAAAAATTTCCCAACTCAAAACGATCACATTTGCCAACTGAAAAGTCAATGGAGCGCGAAAATTTCAATTTCACGCATTTTCCCAATACCTCAGAATAATACAAACGGAGGGAAGAAAATGAAAAACTTAAGTTTAGTAAGACAGATTTTTCTACCGATTGGCCGATTATCTAGGGGAGAGACGGGTAAGATGGCGAAGAGGGTAAGATAACGAATTGATATTATGTGACCATGCATATAAGTATACCTTCACAGTACTCGAATTTCAAACATGTGTGCCATCCAGGTATGTTTCAAAGATATAAGATCCACCATGTCGAGTAGAAATCTATGAGTCGTAATTAAAATAAAACCCTTTTTATCGGTTTTTATAATGACCTTATAAAATTCGCTTTTTAATAAAAATACGGCAAACCATCACAGATTTTTATTGTGCAATACTGTTAGTTAATACCGAGTTAATACCATGGACCAAGTAATGATAGAACTGAATTGGGCTGTATTCTATTCTGTTTGAGTTTTTCAACAAACATTTTCTTATACCTTAAGAAGGGCAAGATGACGCGGGTAAGTTGACGAATGTGTATCAAATCAAAAGAGATTTGGGCAGAACGCGAACGGTGCAACGGTGTAAAAACACGTACAGAACAGAACCATCATATTTGTAACAAAAAATTGGATTTACCTAATATGTCATGTCTGTTTATTTGTGGTGGCATGTGGTGGCATACAACAATTTTAATTACCGGGAAATGTTCAATTGCGATTTGTGTTAAAAACATTATATTCGTCATCTTATACCCGTATATGTTCGTCAGCTTATACGGCATCGCGGGTAAGACGGCGAACTTTGACATAATTTATTTTTCGAGCTTTTCTTAACTATGGTCTGTCCGGAATCCACATGACCAGGATTCACCCTATTCCCATGGCGAATCATTGTTGTCAACAATGAGTCGCCATGGAAATTGGGTGAATCTTGGTCATGTGGATCCCGGACAGAGTATAATAAAAACTTTTTCAAAAAAGTAAGTATTCTATTTTATACCATAACAATGTAATGTAATGTAATGAAATGTACACTTGCAATCTCAAATTTGTAGTCTTACTCTTACATTCTCAAAGGAAATATTTTGCTTACCTTCGTCAACTTACCCGACTTTCCCCTATGTGTTTAAAACCCAAATCGTTTTCTATTCCGAGTTAAATCTAGAGAACGGGCCGACTGATTTTTTTTCTTTTTGTATTAGATGAAAGCCTGCGTTGCGCAGATTAGCCAGTTCCTTTCAAATTTTCAATATTCCGTTTTTTATATTTTTAATCGCGATAAATAAAATTTTGTTTGTCGCCTGACTGATCTACCGCGTGAATCCAAACGCCATATGCAAAAATTCGGCATACGAAAATTGGAGCTACTGTCGTCCCGTACTAGAAAAAAAAGCGTATCTTGTTTTAAAGGTACACATCAGGTATAGGGGTGCGCAAATACCAAAATCGGTTAACATTGGACGGAGTGGTATTTTTAGCAATATTTTTAAACAACTGTCTTTCTCAAGACACTATCCCCTCAATTTTGTTGACTGTCCAGCAGAAGAGGCAGTCCAGTCCAGTATCTTTTGACTGCAGCAGGGGTGATGACGTAGCATCCCTGGCTACGAAAGGATTCAATATATTCTTAAAATTATGGTCGTAAATGTACCCCACCTCCCATGGACTAATGAACGGCACAAAAATCAGCTAAATAACACTCGACTGACAGTTTACTTCCTCGAATTCATTTACTTAGGTAAATTATGTAAATGAATCCGAGGGGGAAAGGGGTTTATGGACCATCTAAAATTGGCCGTATATAGTAGGTAAAGGCGGTCTCAGCTCAAAATCTTGGGGGGGGGGGGGTAAGACAGGGTGGTTAGACAGAAGTGGGAGTGGGATGAAAGTGCTCCCCAGACGAAAATTTATATACGTACTGTTCATTGTATAGGAACTTTGTTATGATTTCTTGCACTTCATATTTTTGAAATTATAAATGATGATGATATGCATTTTCGTCGCACCTTTTGCATCTTATATACTAATTTATATACCCATACATGGCTGAATAATATTGAAAGGTAAATATTGTATATTTTTCGCCAACTCCAATTTTTTTACCTCATGCCAAAAAATCGCTTTTTTTGCTTTATTGTATTGCCACCAGTAGGTAACACGAAAAATAAGACAATTTTGCAAATTTATGTTTTGGAAGGAATGAAATATTGTGAAGAGGGTGGGAAACTTGTGAAGAGTGAAAATATAATCCAAATGAGTAAATCGCAGTAATACGGATGTTTCGAGGACAATCAAGGTCAATTGATCCTGAAACATCCGTATTACTGAAATTACTCCAATCCACTTCGAGTATAGTATGGATCATTTTATTAGAAGATTTAAAAAAAAACTAAATTCGGCGAATTTTGTAAAATGGTCCTCAGCGAGGTCCTCAGTGAGTTGAAAAATTGCGAAGGGAGATGAAAAATCAAGGGGGGTGAAGATTACCTGTGATTAAATAGAATTACAAAATATAACACGAACATAAGCCAATAATAATGCAATTTATACCTGTTGCAAAGGAGGCTGGAAAATTGTAAAAGGTAAACTGATGAATCCAAATGACTTCAATTTATTACCGAAGAAAAGCGAAATTACAGGAATTTTGCAAAATTAACATTAGGGTGTTGAAAAATTGTAAAGGGGGATGGAAAGTCAAAGGGGGTGAGAATTAATCGTAATTAAGTAGAATTATAGAAAATAACAACAAAATAAGCCAATTATACAAATCAGACTTTTATGAGGGTTGAAATACTTATACATACATATACCTTTTGCGAAGGGAGCTGAAGAATTGTAAAAGGTTTAGCAGAATCCAAAGTATATAGTTCAATTTATTACCGAGGAAAAGCGAAATTACGCGAATTTTGCAAAATTAAATCTTAGAGGTTTGAAAAATTGTAAAAGGGGATGAAAAGTCAAAGGGGAATGAGAATTAATCGCAATTAAGTACCTAAATAACAGTACCTAAATAACATCGCACAGAAATAAGCTAATTACGCAAATTTGGCTCTTGGGAGTTGAAATATTGCGAAGGGGGTCGAAAAAGTGAAGAAGGCAAACAATCCATTTGTGAGCAAAATTAATTATCGAAAAAAGGTAAAATTGCGCGAGTTTTACAAAACTAACGCTCGGTGGGTTGAAAAGAGGTGTGAAAATAAACTGTATGTATAGTAGTCCAAAATCCAAATCCTGTAAGGTTATATGGCCCTCATAAAAATTTTGCATTGTCTAAAAGCCAATTGAGGGAACAATGGGCCAGCAGTGATGATAATGTAAACAAACCAGGTAAAGCCTTTGCTGAGCTGCCAGAGCCGGACTCCAACTTAGCGCCAGTCGAGGCCGCATCGATTATATACGATTCCAGCGCGTATCTTGTTCTATTTCCGTAATTATTTGATGTATTAATTGTAGGTATAGTCTTAATAAATTATTAATTAAATAAATTAATTTTTCTGATGTTAATTTTATTTCATTGGGGAAAGAAATTTTGAAGCCGGGCTTGCGAAGCTACCAAAGGTGCAGTGCGGGAAAAACCCCAGGTAATGACCTATTAGGATTATTTACAAATTTTATTGCCGCCATATAACCTTACAGGATTTGGACTACTATAAGTTGATTGTTAAGTTAGTTAAGTATAGAACTCTCGAAAATTACACGAAAAAGAACCGGTCTGTGTAAATTTTGCTTTTTGAAAGTTCACATCATGTAAGTGGTTGAAAAATTTTGGATGTGTTAAAATAGGGATTGTTAGTAGCCTAGGGGTTGGTTTTAGGTTGAAGACTCAAGACTTTTTTCAATGGTTGACCGAAATCTATTGAACCCCATAATTTTATTCCACCACTTACATGAAATAATTTCCAGTTTCAACCCTTTTTCATCCCCCTTGTTAGATCATAATGAACATTTTTGCCCATCCACTTACAGTGTCGCTGTAAATTAACACACCAAATCCAGCCTTGATGCGTTCAGCAGTTTTTGAATTCTCGAATTTTTGTGTTTCGACATGTTAGGGGTTATAGGTCCTTCAAAGGTGGTTTCACAAATGATGATTAAGGCTTTTTTTGTACCATCAATAGAAAACTGACGAATGGTATTAATTTCAACTCTACATTATTCAGTGAAAATACGTGTTTTCACACCTAAATTTCGTCCCCTTCGAGAAATGTATCCTAAAATTACCTCGTCCTTTCCCGAAGATGCAATGTGTAAGAAAGACCTCACAGTTTCACGAAGATATTCACCACCCCCACATGCACTAAAGTTGTGTTTTCTATTTCATCACCCCAATCCAATGCGTTGAATAGCGAGCGAGCGAATAATCAAAAACCATAGCGCTCGTTTTCTGATACGGCACTAAAAATGTTTCTATACGTAACATGAAGACTTTTTGATATGAGGTGTAAGATCACCGAGAAATAGATATCGCTGGTTGTCTGATGGATTGCATCGTGCATGATGACAGTTACAAATAGTGAGGGCTAACCGTTTCATGCATTACACCAACATCATATATCATCATTTTAACCAGCAGTCGTAAAAGTAGAATCAATTTCTTGTCGAGTTGGTAAATTGACCCAATTTGTTAGAAATATAGGGGAATTTTTGTGGTATAAATGCTTTCTGACCACAATTTCTTTACACAAAAATACGGTAAAACTTTGGAAAAATTACCAGAGAGCTGAAACAATTGGTGCAGGTATAGTGATTACAAGTAATGGGTCAAAACTCCCCATCGATCGACCCTGTGCGTAGTGTTTGACAGCCCTTGAAAGTTTTTCAATAAAATCTCCGCTTCTATTGACTTGACGGCCCAAATACCTATATTAAAATAAAGCTGAAGTAATTGTCTACAAATAAGGTACAGTCGAGAAACTAAATAATGCGCTTTTTGTTGATCTGTTAGCCGGATAACTCTTTATCTGCAGACGGTCCAAACTTCCTTGACCTACCAACACAACCCCCAACTGGTGCCAACTGGTATTGATGGTATTCTGTGCGTAACGCTCAAGCCCCGAATGCATGACTTACTTTCCAATTAATAAATTTTTCATACGATCGGTCGTTTTTGCGGAATCTGGCGCTAAAATTGCTTAAGGGTTTTTGCCTCTAAATAATAAAAACAATAAGGACTGTCAACATTTTTCAGTGTTGCATGATGCAACAATACCTATGAGTATAATACGGGAAAAATATTGTTTAAAATATATCGTTTGAAATAACACGGCAAAAAATTATTGTATGAGCAATTTGCGGAAATCCCACATCTTACACAGCTTACACAGCTCCCTACAACCTTACAAAAAAATTACAAACATTACCTAAGGAAGTACCTTCGTCTTGCAGTTCCAATAATTGAATTTCTTTTATTATTATTTCTTGATTACTCAACGCGAAAATGGTGCCAATTTTTCATGTCCCCAATTTCGCAAATAAATAAGAATTAAATAAACAAATTCAATTATTGGAACTGCAAGTTGAAGATACTTCCTTAAGCAATGTTTTCAATTTCTTTTGTAAAAATTTATCTAGCCGTTAGGTAGCTGCGGGCTGATGAGGGCATTTCTGCAAATTTTTCACTAAATAATTTTTTGCAAAGTTATTTCAAACCATATATTCAACCCCCAATCACAAGAAATTGTCGTGGGGGGAATTTTACTCTTGGACCACCTACAACAGAAAGTCGAATTGAACGAAAACACATTGCACTCACACAACTCATCCCCTTCCACCCCCAAACATAAAAAATTCACTTAGAGGATATTTTACCCTTGATCTATCTACAACCGGAAAAGACTAATTGAACTAAAAAATTGCACCTCCGAAACTCACCCCCTTCAACCCTTAATACAAACAATTATTTCAGGGAAAATTAAACCCTTAGACTATCTACAACCGGAAGAGACTAGGTAATTGAACGTAAAAAATTGCACCCCGAAACTCACCCCGGTTTTTAACCCCCAACTACAAAAAAATTGGTCTATCCGTGCTCGAAGGATTCTCTGTGCAAAAGCGAGGGCCTCAATTTTAGGTACGATAGGTACAACTAACAAATTCGGACCATCACTGCATCAACATTTACGGTGATAAACACCTACAGGTAGACACATTGCATCGATAAACATCTTCTGTTTGGCTTTTACATAGAGTTCAAGCTTGAAAACAGGTCAATTTTCGACCTAGATTTCTAGAATAACGCATCGATTGTGCGCCCCAACTGTTTTGCGTTTACAGAGTCGAGGGCCGAAGCATTATTCAATATTTGGTTGCCATTTTCAAGATTTGTATAGCGTCCAGACGTGTTATTACTGATGAAGAGTGTAGGTACCTAAGTTTGCGGTCGGCGACAGTCTTCCTGGGAAATTACTCAAAAGGCAACTATTTTTAGAAATTTTCTGGGCAAGTTTCTCATCAGCCACAATCTCACAGATAAGTCCGAAGGCATTAATCAAACTGAGAAAACGGAATGGAGCACGGAAGGAAAATTTCAAATTCACGCGGCGCTCGGAGCTAATGTAAAACGCGTTTTTTGTCAGACATAAAAATAATGCCGCCAGAGTGATTTCAATCAAACATCACCCAACATCATTAATTTCGTTGTTTCAATAAGTATCCCGGAATGAAGGCAATTTTAAGTGTCGCGGCTTCTTCAGTAAAAGTGTTAATTATTATCGTTGGGGAAACTAGGTAATTATGAGGGACAGTGAGGAGGGCTCTTGTGTTGTTTTTCCCACCCTGACCTGATTAATCCAGGTACTTTATCGGCACGTTCTGCCCTAAGATATACCGCGGGTTTTCTTCTTTATTTATGAACCATTTTGAATGAAAGGAGGGCCCCCAGAATAGGTAATAAATGTCATAATTTGCACCAATTAGATAGTTTTTATCACTTCCGGTTTTGCAGACGATAGCTCAAAAGGGAAGGAACAGCAAGCGCTGATTTTAATCCTCCCCCAGAAGGAAACGAAACAAGAAAAAACAAAAAACAAAGGCAAATGCCAGTAAAATCTGAAAAACAGGTATACACAAGTGGTCAAAACAAATTGAGAGAAATATTGACCAAGGTCCCATCCAATAGAGATGATTTCAAGGAGGATTTCAAGGAGGCTACTACAGCATGTCTCGAGCCAGCTAGATTGCAATTTCTGCGATTTCTGATGAGTAGGAAATTCAGAATATGAGCCGCCAAATATGAAAAAGCAGTCTTGAAAGAGGAAAGTGAATGTTGGGGCACGCTAACCGTGAGATCAGTGAGATCACAAATTCTAAGTGAACGATCATGCACAATAGATCTCATCAGTTGAATTTTATTTTATAGGTATTCTGGAGGGCCAGTTCTCATGACACTTAAGACTAAAGTTAAAGAGGCAAAGTGAAGGTCACGTCTGAGACGCCTTTCCTCCATTTTAAATCAGCATAGTTCCCTTAAAAAGGGAGACACATGAATAATGAACCTAACGCAACATTTTGTATCATATCTGAAGTCGCCTCTTTAACTGTTAAACATGCAGCATAGGCTGCATCAGCATAATTTAGATGTGACAACACAAACATATCCGTTAGAAGCTTTCTTGAGCCCCGGTGTGAACCCGGTCAAGCAAAGATCGAAATGGTGATTTGAGCTTCATAGACAAGAAAGAGTTTTTGCAGATAGCATTTACTTGATCAGTAAATTTTAGATGATGGTCATAGTGAATACCTAAGTTTTTGACTGAGGAGCATCTCTAGTAACATCAAAAGTTATTGTTTGACTCTTTGAATGATTCAGGATTAAGGCATTCCTGGCAGTCCAGCTCTGAATATCGAGGAGGTCGGAATTAATCAGCTGCACAGCAAGACCCGCAGATTCAGGTTTGAAAGACAAAAGAATTTGAATGTCATCTGCATAAATGTAAAGAGACCAGTGATTAACCACTCCAGACAGGTCCACTGCATAGAGTAAGAAAGGATGGGCCTAAGGGCTGAACCCTGAGGGACTCCCGAGACCACATGCAAGGGTTGTAAAGTTATGCCGTGGATGCTCCTACCCATTGCGATGCCAAGCCCTGGACTCCATAAGTACTTCAATTTGGTAACTAAGAGATCAATATTTAAAGAGTCAAAAGCCTTGGACCTATCAAGCAAGGTCTAAGATGTCAGCTTACCATCATTGAAACCCCTCAAGATATCATCACTGAGAGAACAGAGTGTGGTAGTCGTACAAAAATGTTTCCTGTAAGCCGACTGTCTGGAGGGTAATATGCGACTAGATTCTAAATACTCAATGAACTGTAACACAAAGGCTTTTTCTGCAGCCTTCAAGCAATTACTAAGGAGACTTAAAGGTCCTTTATCATTAAGCAATTCCGGATTTTTTTTTCGGGACTGGTTTACCAAGTGCATATTCCCACTGTCGGGGAACAGACCCAATCTCAAATTTCAAATTACATCAGGTAACCGGAAAATACTCGAAGTCTAAATCCGGTTTGAAAGTATTATCTGTTCCAAAAAAATTAGAAAAATATCCCTGAGTCCTGCAATCCCCCCAAAATCATTTCATTGATTTCAGGGAATTTTATCAAAATAAGATTTACAATTGGAGACGTTTAACAAGCCTATCAAAATTTTAAATTAGTCCTTGTGGATTCGGAACAATTAACTCATTATTTTCTTTAGGGTTTTAGTTCGTATAATTAACATGATAATGGGAAAAGAGAATACAACAATTAAAACAAAAAAGTCCATAAAAATGGTCAAAATGTGACATCATTAGATTCAGAATTTTATTTAATTTTTGTTCCCAACACAGTTCCGGTAAAACCGAAGTAATAGAAATTATTTAATTAGTGGAAATAATAGCATTTATTACCTAGGTATACTCTGCGCTCATCAACTTTCATTCAATTCGATTCATAATTAAAGCAAGCTACCAAGCTGCGAAGGGGAACTAATAAAATTAAGAAAACAGATTTATGTTGTGTAGTCAGAATGTGATAACATGATTAATAGGATAAGTGACACTCTATACTTGCGGCGAGTCGTGTTGGCGCGCCTGATGGACCCAATGGCTGAAAAAGTTAATTTCCCTAAAACTGTTACTATAGTTGTAAAATTATGTTCACTTCACTTCACTTCCCTTTCTTCGGCGAACACGGTGACAGTAATTTAGAATCTTGTGTGGTTTCAGTTATTGTAAATTGGATTATTGGCAATGTAACCTAGGTTGAAAAAAGTCTAAATAAAAGACCGAAACGTCGCTTTTACGAGAAAATTATTATTTGGTTGTGCCCGATTTACCCGTCATTCCTGCTTCTATAAATAATACGGATGATATTATGGATTCAAATAGTTTGTGTTAATTATTTGAAAAATTGCTGTTATTTCTCCTTTATGCCAGGTTTGAATGGCCTTATTAATAACAAAACTTATTCTAGATGGATTCAGTGTAGGGAAGGTCTATACATTAGTTAATGGTTAAGTGTAGAACAGAGTCCACAGGAGTTTGGTGATGTAGAAATAATGTGTGTACAAGGAGATTTCGGTTTCGTCCTGTCAGTAATTGGTATCATTAGAAAAAATATTTTTCGGATCAAATGCGGTCGAGGGTAAAGGTCTACACGATTTTCTACTCAAACATGTCACTGAGGCCGAGGGAGTTTCCGACATTAGCATTATGGAAAAATTCCCAACAGAGTGGGCGGGCTAACCTAAGGAAAAACTCAACGAGAAGAAATTTTATTCTGTTAACAATAGATACTGTGACATTTGCTTATTACCTATCCTTATAACAATTTGTTCATTTCACCCATCATTTTAGCTTGCAACATATTCTATTACATGTTCATGCTTGGACATGAAGATTTTAAGATGCAACGTATGAAAAATTTGCTGAAGCTAAATCCCACAAAAAGTCCGACGATAATGTTTAAAAGTTTAAAAGTCAAATAAATGAAGATTGGTAATAGTCCTATTCAAAATTCAATAGTTAAAAACCTCGGCATATTTTAAGACTCCAACCTTTGTAGAACAAGTTAAAGTAGTTCGCAAAAAAAAAACGTACTTGTGCCTCAAGCAAATTTTCCCTTTTCACGACCTTTTAACCTTTTTTAAACATTAAAATTAAACGACTCCTATCCGATACATTGATTCTTTCACATCTTAATTATGGCAATGTTGCTTATAGCCCTTGCCTCACAAGAGGTGCAGAAAAATCGAATTACAGCTCATTCAGATTTACTGATGTGTTACATATAATATGTTTCTTGCTTCACATAAGAAATCTGCGATGGCTTAAAATCTATTAATGTCATTTTGTTCATTTTACTTCCTTAGTTTTAAGGACCATGTCTACCTGTAAACCTGATCATTTGAAATATAAGATCAAACCACATTTTACTGTCACTAATAGAAATTTGGAATCCAGTGATTTTTAGTGTCTGTAATCTGTATACCACAACATTCGTTGTCCTCCTTTAAAAGCTCGTCCTCTAATCATGCTTCGTTTTTGCTGAATTTTATACGTCAGGAGTTTGAGTCTGAACGATTCGAAAGGGTGATTCTGGACATGTTGGAGGCGTTATTGCTTCACGGTGATGAATAATTAAATGTTGACCTTCGTTTTTGCTCAATAATACATATAGTTATTTATACACCAAGTGAGTTAAGTTAATGTTTATCCATGAGAAGAATGTTTAGCCCACGAACCCGTAGGGTGAGTGCGCTAAATCTTCGAGTGAATAAACATGCTTAGCTCACGTGGTTTATACAATATTTTAATTAGTTTTACCAAAATGAGGTTTTACCTGAAACATTTGATCTTTACGAAGCATTACAAATGAGACAGAAGCGGTGGTTTTTGGTTTGTTGGCCTATAGTAGCCATACCAACAATATTCGTATTTATAATCGTAAAGTGCATGTATTTGTTAGAAAGTGTGAATTAAAATGCTACGAGTGCTTTAAAAACGTTGAATTCACTAGTCAATAAAGCACTGCTTGGGGCAGTTCTCTTGGAGTTGATACTGACGGTTTTAAACGTCAAAATTGAATAATAGATATTTATTTTATTAGGAGTTTAAGTAAAACATTATGTGAGGGAGCATGGAAGTTTAAACGCGGAGCGAGGCGAATTAAATCCATACGAGTCACATAATGTCGCTTAAACTAAGAATAAAATACAATATTTTATTTTCATACGAAAAAATCGAAAATTTTCTGCTCATGTCTGTTGCCCGTCACTTTGACACTGCAAAATTGCAAATAATAATAAATTTAAACTCCCCCGGAGTTTAATACTCCGCTAAAAATGGTGTCATAGAAATGACGTTTACACCTTGTCAATAGTCATTTAAATAATTGTTATGTGATGTGACGTTTGAAAATAAATGTTACCCACGGGTGTTGCAGAATGGACTCATTATACAATGCGTGAGGGATTTTTTCGGGGATATAGCATAGTATTCTATTCGTGTGCAATTCATTACACATTACACACTCATTGAACAATATACTAATATACTAAACGGAAATGAAGCTTTCGTCTTTCATCACAACTAAAATCATTGCTACTGTCTACACAATTATTACGAATTACTACCAGTAAGGCTATCCGAGAAGTAATTTTTCAAACTATTTTTGCAGGTATTCATATTGAACGCAAAATTCCCAATAAAGCAACGCTGGAATTTTCCATTCTTTGCGTAAAAAAGTTTCGTTTCCCAGTAGTCAGTGTATATCTATATCAGAGATGCCAATGATAGTAGATCCTAGATGGAGGAATAATTGCGCGCCCTCTGCTAGAGCGCATCCAATAAATATTCCTTATAGTTTAGGAAACTCGGACAACTTTAAACATTCACTCTGGTAATGTTAAAAGAATATCTCACAATTTCAGGACGAACTATAGCATCACCTTTAATCTAGTTTTAAAGTTCCGGGGTTGCAAGAATGAGTGGGAGGTCTGACACAGCCATCAATATTAATCTGAACAAGCGTCACAAACAAGGAAACTTTGCGGGACATTCAAAAGAGACGCGTCGTTTTTGTTTCGATTTTCCGATGACTATTCATTGAAGATTTCATTCTACAAAGTGCAAACTTCCGCATAGGTATTTGTGAAGAATTAACGTTCTTTACGATGGTAGTTTAGGGAAATTGCCAAAATCAGTATGCCGGACATAAAAATCTGAGCGTTATTTCAGCCGGCGCTTTTAAATTATTTAAGTACCTAATGGCTCTAAGGCTATAAAGAAGTTTTCGGTTTTACTATGCTCAAAAGTAGTTACCTACTTCCCAAACTTATCGACCTCGACTCTATTTTACTATTTGGCGTGTAGCCAGTAATCTTTATTACCTTGTCAAATTCTTACAATTAAATTTAATTAGAAAATTTTAACTGTTTCTCTTGCAAAAATGCTTCCATATAAACATGAGGGTGGGTCAGTGATGCTGTTGCATTAGACCAGGGGTTAAGATTAACCTTTCCACTCCACTTCACGATTTAAAAAAAAGGGAGGTTACGCAATCACTAAAATTTTCAAATTTGAAACCCAAAAAAGTGGTTTTGAAAATGTAAACACGCCATGGCCAAAACTACCAGACCGAAATTTCGTACGTAGGCATCTCATAACCCAACTTAGATCTGAAAAGCTTTTGGGGCCAATCGTGCAACGAGAAATGCCATTTTAGCACATCAACATTTAATTTTTCAATGCAAACCTCCATTTTTGACGTCACCATAGGAAAGGCCTTCAAATTCTGCTTCTAAAAATGCATTCACTCTCAGGGCTGTTTTGAGCAACAATTAAAAAATTTAATTTTTATCGGACTTTAAAATCGCGGTACAGCCCAATGGCTGAAATTTTGCACCTGGGGATTGTATTACACGTCAAAGAGCCAAACAAATTTTGGATTGTATCGGCCCACGGAAAGTACCATTTTTGCACACCAATTTCCAAAAAAAATATTCTCTCATTTAACCATCCAAAACTAGTTTTTAAAAGATTTATTGTCACCGTCAGAAAGGTCCTCAAATTTTGGTTTTAAATAAGACAAAATTCATTGGCATTTAGTACCCTTTGGCTAGAAAAATCGAAATTTTGTGATAACAACAAAAACACAAAGTACTGAATCGATTTGGATGAAATTTGGTACATGCAGATTAGGTGACCAGTTGACGTGCAGAAGGGCTTTTGGGAGCATTTGGTTCACGTGAAGTGCCATTTAGGCATATCAACTTTAAAATTTAAATACGGAAATCAAAGTTTTGAAAACTGTGCGTAAGGACCAGCTTACTGAGTTTGCAGATTGTAGGTACGAAATTGGCTATTTACAATAGTAGTCGTAGAAAATAATTACTTACAATACGTGTTCGTTAGTTCGTTACTCACAATAGATTTTATACTCCAGCCCAGAAGAGCAAGAATCTGACTTTGAAAGATCTAATTTTATTGTAAATGGAAGAAAAATCCGAAATCGGTAGAGTGTAGCAATTAACAGGTTTCGCCGTTCTTTCACACAAAACTTCTACACTTTAATAAAATGTCTTCGGAAATTTTAAATAGAAAAAATATTTGCCATCCGACCGCCACGAAAACTTGTAAGCCTAAAATGGAACTTGTAGTAATTCAATAAGCTAATAACCAAGTTTCCGTCTCTTTATCAATTCAGGAAGACCTCTTAAAAGTTTGGAACCTTCAGCGAAATATTCATAAGATTCCCTCAGCAGAGGACGCAACTAAGTAAATTAGCGAAATTTTCCGATAATCTTCGGCACATTTTCCACTTTTGCGTTCCCCAATTTTTTTACGCAATCAATTAACGTGAATTTTGTTTAATTAAATTTTGTAGAGAGCTAAAATTAATTCTCTTCTGTACCGGTTTTTAATTACACTAAGAGCTTGAGTCGAATCGTGGATTTTTTTCGTATACCGCCACCTTTTAAGTAAACGATGTCTTAGCATTAACTATTATTGTATTTTCTTTTCGTTCGGCCTTAATCCATTATTTCTGAAAGCTTTCGTCGCGATTTAGATTTTTATTTTTCTAAATTTATGCCAAAGCACGTTCTTGACGCACTGTGAAAACAGAGGTAGCAAGCTCTCCGGACTGTTCAGATTCGAGTGAGCTTCAAGCCTGTTTTATGCAGCAAACAATTTATAATTTCCTAATCCTAATTAAAAGCGGACACGGTGGCCTTACTACTGACGGACCCATTTCATAGAGTTGTTAGGCAAGTACAAAGTACAGCTTAGAAATATGAATATGCCCACGCAATGCTGAATATTTTGTTATCTTTAATTGAGATCGTAATAATCTTCAATAAAATAAATAAGACAAAGAATATCTTTTGAAGTACTGACTTTAGGTATAGGACATACAGCCGAACTCCATGGCCACTTGAAAAAATGGAGTTTTGCATATTTGAAATTTTCCAAACTTGACACAGAATTCTTAACACCCTGTATAGTGATAATGATAGTTATCATGTTAGATAGATAGAATAGACCTTCCTTCATATTCGTACCGAATCTCAGCTCTCTAGATACAAAATTGAGTTCTCAGGAATTTTTTTAAGAAGCACCCGCAATGATCGAAATTTTTCATAAAGAATTAATTACTTTAGAACAGAGCCTTAAAACATCGAATGTCTTATGTCGATGTAAAGCTATGTTATAGGTGATCCAGAATATGGCATCAGAATGGTGGTGTTCTATTTAAAAAAATCAAGCTGCCATGCGTTGCAAGAGTTTTGGGACACCCTGTATAGTTGAAAGTATTTTTAGGATGTAGAATTGGCGATGTTGTACATAGTGGCGTTTGAATTGATTTCGTATCTGGAAGAGTTCAGAAGTTATGGACCGCCGTCGCCTTGTTGACTCACCCTGTATATTGTGCGCCATGTTGACCTAGAAATGCACGTCATGGTTTAATTTTGTTCGTTTAATTTTTAATTTTTAATTTAAAAAGCCTTCTGTCTTGCCACGTAACCATGTGACAATTTCACCTCAATTTCTAACTTTTAATTCATCAATGTTACCCTAACCTCCAACTATTTTAGCCTGAAGATGTACATATGTATGTACGAAACATGTAGCTAAATATAAATTGAATATTATCACGTGGAAAGCCTCCGGGGTATTTTATTTCCTACTGGATCAATTGGGGTGAAATTTGGTACATGGAGATTAGGTGACCCGTTAACGTGCTGAAAGGCTATTGGGAGCAATTGGTCCACGGGAAGTGCCATTTAGGCATATCAGCTTTAAAATTTTAAACAAGACACGGAAATCAAAGACCCACGTGATGGAGAGATTACAGCCGCTTCCCTGCTGCCAATTTTTTTTTTGTATAAACATTAGCCAAATGTGATTTACGAGGTGATTTTTCTCCCCATGATTTATCTCCGCATCTGAAACAATATCTCCCTTCGGTATTAATCATCGAGGACGTAGGTATAATTCTTTGGTGGAGCTGTTTCTTTGTAGTTTTAGGTCCATTCCATTGCAATTTGAAGTTCAATTGTTGCCAGATTTTGGTTTATCCCCGAGGCATAATTTCTCGAACTTGGTGTAGTTACCTAGGTTCTTAGTATTATGAAGTTCTGCTGTATCTTTATTGGAAAGTTCCATGCTGACTTCTTTCTGAAGAGCTTTCTCGAGGGCACACAAGACACGGAAATCACGATGGGGAAGTCCCAGCCGTTAAATTTCATCCCCCAAAATTGACGCCCCCTCGCCTTCAACAGACCTGTACCTACGTCAAACGCGCATATCAAGTTTCAGTAAGATATCACCACTGGTTCTCGAGTTATTACAATTAATAATTTTTGGGTCCCGAAAAAAACGTGCATTCTCGGGCTTCTACTTCGAAGTATGCGAATGCTGCCTAAACGCTTGAAAATGGATTAAAATCGTATCAGAAAGAAATGTCGGCAACGAATAGACCTACAAAAAAGTCCGAGACAGTATATAAATACCTGTTACGGATAGCCGACAATAAGTGACCGAAGCGATTTTCGTCAAAAACTAAAATACAAAAACGATATTCACGGACTTTTTTATAGACCTTTCCATTGCCGACAATTCCTCCTTTCAAACTTTTGATCTATCTTCAAGCGTTGAGGCATCGTTCACGATCAAACGTCGAAAATTACAAGTTCTTTCAATTTTTCACCCGTAACCCCGGCTCCTACGGTCCGATATGGCCCAAAAACAATCCCCGTCGAGATTTTCGGGGTATGCAGTCGTTTACAAAATTTCAGCTCGATATCTGCTTTCTTTCTCGAGTTATGCGACGGATAGAATAGACGGCCGAGCGAGCGATTTCACTAACACTATAGTGCCTGCGCATATGCTTCGGCACTAAAATAAGCACCTCAACAAGATGTACTTACTGGTTCTGGAAAATTCTTTCGAATTTTGCTTCAAGAGAGGATCTTGAAATGCTAATTTATAAATATTCAATCTAGCCTTACACTGCACTATTTCAATTCAATCACTCAGCCACTCATAACTCATAAGGGGCTTTCCTTTTACACATTTATGTGAGGCGTCTCAGTTATAATCTTGGCCATTTGATTGGTTTATTTGAATATTGACCAATCAAATTGGTGAGATTAACTGAGGCTCCTCAGATAAATGTGTAAAAGGAAAGCGCCTATTGTGTCGCCAACAAGTCTTGTAGGTTTTCATCTCCACTTGTTAAAGTTTTCGTCCGTTATAACAAGTCGCGCAATTAGGATTGTGTTACAGAATTAAACATCAGAACTTGTAACTACAGTCGAATTTCTAACAAGTTGTACACTTATTACAATTATTGTAAGTTTTGTGTTAGAGAGCCCAGGCCGTGACACCCATATTCTGAAACACCCGGTATATTAAATTCTCTTATTGCTATATTTCACGTCAAACTAAATCCGCTAATCCCATTATTACTTTTAATCAAAATAATTCTCCACAGCTGCAGGCCAGGACCGGTTAAAAAAAAACCCTAGATTTTTAATATCTAGTGCCGGGGTTGGATTCATTACTGTCCGTTTGATTTAAGACTTGTTTTTCACCAGGAACCCCGTTGGGTTTTAATCTCCCATGATTTAATTTCGTCAATCCGTACAAAAAGGAATGTCCAACATTACACCGATTAGGACACTTGGAGATGCTCCCAACTACGTGCTTTATTGTGAACTGCGCTCGGCAATCGATGACACCCAGGCGCAGGCACCAAAGAACACAAACCACCTCGTAACTTGAAAAAGTACTTAACTTGCCTTACGGGGGTGCCTCTTTGTGCGCCTTATTGTCCCCGGATAATGCCATAATGGCACTAAAAGTAAACCCCCATGCCGGACCGTTTCTTTCGCTAATAAACCCTTCGAATACAACCCACATAAAAAGCCAACGGAAGATGCCATTTGATGTTTATTATTGTGGATGTGCATATAAAGATTGTTTGAATTAACTGTTGTTATCGGGTAGAATTTTTAATGTTTAGAAGGTTGCATGGGGTGATGGGTGAAATTTTTGACGGTCATTATCTCTACAGGTTGTAGATGATTGAAAGGTTCTCTTTGCTCCTTCCCAATTTTTGTTGTCTAGAGGGTTACAGGGTGTGGAAGGTGAGCTTTTGAGGGTGAAATTCTTGACGGTCTTGAGTAAGTATCTCCAAGTTGTAGATGATTCAAGGGTTCAATTTGCTCTATACCAATTTTGCTGTTTAGAGGGAGCGGGGTGAGGGTGACATTCAATTTTAACCTCCTCAAACCCATCACAATTTTAAAAAAATGGGAGGTTACTGCAATCACTAAAATTTTCGAATTTGAGATAGCACCAGATCTCCACGTTTTGAGGTCTCAGGAACCCAGAAAAGTGGTTTTTAAAATGTGTCTGTGTGTATGTTCGTACGTACGTTCGTACGTTCGTACATACGTACGTTTGTAAACACGCCACAGCCAAAACTACTGGGCCGATTTGGCTGCAATTTGGTACGTAGGCATCTCATAACCCAACTTAGATCTGAAAAGCTTTTGGAGCCAATCGTGCAACCGGAAATGCCATTTTGGCACATCAACTTTTAAATTTTAAATGCAAACCCCCATTTTTCACGTCACCATAAGAAAGACCTTCAAATTCTGCTTCTAAAAATGTATTCATTCTTAGTGCCCTTTTGACCAAAAATTAAAAAAAAATTGATTTTTATCAGACTTTAAAATCGCGGTACAGCCCAAGCCCCTGAATCGATTTGACTGAAATTTTGCACATAGGGATTGTATTACACCTCGAAAAGCTGAACAAATTTTGAATTCCATCGACTCACGGAAAGTGTCCTTTTGGCACACCAATTTCCAAATTTAAAATTACTCAATCAACAAGTTTTTGAAAGATTTATTGTCACCATCAGAAGGGTCTTCAAATTTTGGTTTTAAATAGGACAAAATTAATTCGCATTTAGCGCTGTTTGGTTCAAAAAATCGAAATTTTATAATAACAGTAAAAACCACATTATAGCCCAAATTACTGAATCGATTTGGCTGAAATTTGGTACATGGAGATTAGGTGACCCGTTGAAGACCTGAAAGGCTTTTGGGAGCAATTGGCCCACGGGAACTGCCATTTAAGCATATCAACTTAAAATTTTAAATACAAGGCCTCCTTTTTTATGTCGCCTTTAGAAAGACGATCAAATTCTGGTTCTAAAAATGTACTTACAATTTCTGCCATTCCAATGGAAAATAGAGAAAAAATTCTTTCTCATTAAAAGGGAGCAGGCTGACAGTGGATGACATAAAGTGGCAGTTATTGTCAAACATTTGGCAAAAGATTAACCTTAAAAGGAACATATTGTCAAATGTGATGGGTGATGTACGAGGTGATGTCGGTATTTGTCAGAAAATTGCGAAATTAGTCACAGACGATAAGGATAAAAAAAATTCTGTCGAATTGACTACTATCTACACAGAATACAAAGATCCACGCGATGGGGAGGTTCCAGCCGCTTCTCTGCTGCATTTTTTTTGGCTAAATACTCGGCCGGGATTGCTTTTGGGCCATATCGGACAAAGGGAGTATGGGAGTTAGATGTGACAATTCTAAAAACTTAATTGCAATAACTCGAGAACTATAGTGGAGGTATCTTTGAAACTTGGGATGCACGTTCGACCTCAAGTCTGTTAAAGGTGAAGGGGTGTCAATTTCGCGGGATAAAATTTATGGGATGAAAACCATAAAAAATATATGATAACTTCGCAAGGGTTGAACGCAGCTATTTGAAACTCAATGGACACAAATATTTCGCTTAATAAGTGTTGGTCGAAATTGGTATCATTCGATTGCATTCCGTTGATGATTCAAAAAGGGTTTTATTCATATATTCCGAAAAACCACCCTTAAGGATGTATTGGATGTACAACTTAAGTTAGTTTTTTTGATGCAAATTTACCTGAGAAATTTAATTTTTTGATTTCTCTTATTTCTATCAAATTTTCTCACAATCTCACAATCTGTCAAAATCTCAAAAGTAAATAAAAAGAAAATGTCAATGGGCAGATGAATTTGCATCAAAAAATTGTACCCCCAAAACCGACAGCCTTCAACACCCGAACACAAATAGTTGACTTTGAGGAAATTTAGTCCTTGAACTATCTCAACAGAAACAGACTAACTGCACGCAAAAAGTTGCACACCCGAAAACCATTCTCTTCGACCTCCAAATTCGAAAAATTGGTATAAAGGAAATTAGCGTTTGGAGCACCTGTTACCGTAGAACACTAATTGAACGGAAAGAAATTGCACCTCCGAAACACACCCTTCAACCGTCAAAAATAGATAATTGACTCGGAGGAAATTTAACCCCAAGACCACTTGTTACTGGAAGATACTAATTGAGCGCAAATAAATTTAACATTTGGTCCACTGTTGGGGGAGGATTCAATCCCCAAACACAAAAAATTGACTTGGTGGAAATCTGATGCTAACCGGAAGATACTAATTGAACGCAAAAAATTCATCACCTGTTTATCATGAAGCATATGCTTCGGCACTACTACTAGGTGCAGATTAAATCTGCACCCATAACCACCAAGCCCACCCCAATATACAGGGTGTCTCAGAACGCTCGCACCAAATTCTAATGGAGTATTCAGGATTAAATTCTGAGTCGATCGGCGTTTTTGAAAATTTCCAGGGTCCAATAGTTCTCAAGTTATAAGAGATTTAAGAGGACCAATCAGATTTCAGCTTTGAGTTGCTTCATAAGGTAATTTAATGCTAGATGCACTATTTCCTAGGTAACAAGATACCATCAATGAAAATTTATACTGTTGTATCTTGTTACCTAGGAAATAGTGCAGCTAACATTCAATTACCTTATGAAGCAATTCAGAGCTGAAATCTGATTGGTCCTCTTAAATCTCTTATAACTTGAGAACTATTGGACCCTGGAAATTTTCAAAAACGCCGATCGACTCAGAATTTAATCCTGAATATTCCATTAGAATTTGGTGCGAGCGTTCTGAGACACCCTGTATAATATGAATCATTCACGGTAACATGGCAACATACAGTGAACTGTCTAGTGAACTTTCAAAGTTTAAAAAGGACCTTCTTATTGATATAATAATAAAAAAGACAATTCCTGAAGGCATCATAGTGAGTGACGAGCTCAGGCAAAAAGTGGAACAGGATGAAAACAACGAATTTTTCGCAGACGCAGGCGAAGGTGATCCTAACCACACTCACAGTGTTGAATTCCTTCGTGTGAAAAGTGAGTTAAATTGTGTGAAAGTTGAACTATAGAATGCACAAAAAGACTGTTGAAAACTTTGGAACAGACAGTAAGTGATAAAGACTGCATCATCAGTTTGCTGCAAGAAAATAAACAAGCGCCGGCATCAGCTGCTGAATGCGAGGTTGCCGGGTCGAGCAAAATTTCTGCAAATAAAACGAAACAGATTTCCCGAGACAACAAACCCAACGAACATAACAAAACCGTATCCGTGCGCACCAACGAGACTCCCGAAGCGCGAGTTGTGCAACTGGAACCCAAAACTAGTGAAAAGCATAACGCTGGAAAACAGAACACCAACAAGGGAAAGCAACAATCAAGGGATAACACCGTCATTGGCACCAATGCAAATGTAAACTCTCCAAATATTTTTGGATCCGCCCCAAAGAACGCTCTCATTCATCTGGGGAAAGTTGGTCTAAACACCAAACCGGAAGCCATTGGAAAATATCTGCAGAGTAGATTTGCCAGGACAGATTTCGAGGTAGAGAAATGCCCAGTTCGCGACACCTCGAAGAGTGCGTTGTTTAAAGTCGTAGCTGACTTTTCTCTGCTAGGCGAGTTATATAAAAGTGAAAACTGGCCGGCGGGCGTAACAATCAGACGCTTTAAGCTTTTTCGCTTCGCGAAAACAGCCCAGTCTGCCCAGTTCGAGTAGGCCCAACAAGTTAAGTGTACATAATCTACTAGTAGGAAACGTAAACATTCAGTGTATTAAAAATAAGGCTGATAAATTGGAGGTGTGCTTAAATAATTTTTTACAATGCGACGTGATGTGCATCACCGAACACTGAATAACCGAAAAGGACAACATTAATTTAAAAATTGAAAATTTTGTATCAGCGGACACATTTTGCCGTAACAATTTTAAACATGGCGGGACTATGATATTAATAAGAAAATCTATCCCATTTGTCAAAATAACAGAAGTAGGTCTTCTCTCAGAAGAGTTAACAGCCGAGCTTTCTGCAATTGAACTTACCCAAGACAAAATTGCAATACTAGCAATATATAGAGCCCCTACTGGCAACTTTGAGAGATTTCTTACAATCGTGGAAGAAGCTTTGAGACTTCTATCGACATCCAAACAAATTAAAAGAATCGTAGCAGCAGGTGATTTCAATGTGAATTTTTTAAAAGATTCCAAGGAGCGAAGACAACTCTTACAAGTTTTTTCCATGTATGACATGAAGACCACTATTGAAGAGCCATCCAGAGTAACCGAACAAAGTTCCAGCTGCATAGACAACATCTTCGCAAATTTTCCTGTGGACAACAAAATGACAAAAACTGTAAACCTCCATTTGGGCGACCATTTCTGCCAAACATTGGAAATACAATCCGAAAGAACCAATAGTACAATTGAAACCTTAAGAATCAGGAAGATACCAGAAGAATTTACCGGCCACCTCAAACAGATGCTTTGCTCTAAGGATTGGGACGCAACTTTAAGAGATAAGTCTGCAACGGATTCATTTAACTGCTTCTTTCAAATAATTCTAGCTGAGTTTGAGAAGCATTGTCCTGAGAAAGTGATAAAAGTGTGTAAAAATAAGAAACGACTAGAATGGATGACAGATGAAATAGTAACCTTAAAAAATAAACTTGATACACTGGATATAATCAAGAAGGTGAGGAAAGATTCTACCTCATATCAAGCATATAAACACTGTAAAGAACTTCTCTCCTTAACCATCGAGAATGCCAAAAAACAACATAATGAAGAGATTTTGAAGAACGCACCCAATAAGACGAAAGCAATTTGGGAAATAATTAGGGCCGAGACTGGCAAGATGAAAATCAACACAACTGATAGAGACTTATCCTGCAATGACCTAAATAGTTTCTTTTCTACAGTAGGGGAGAAGATTAACTCTAGTATCAAGTGTGCGAAGCACACAGCCATAGAACTACTGAAAAGCTCCAAAAGTAGTACATTAACATCCTGTTTCTTCAACCTACTGATGATCAAGAACTTACAAAAATTATCACTTCACTAAAGAACAAAGATTCGCAAGACATATATGGAATGACATCGAATCTTATTAAGAATATAAAACAAGAAATTGTTTCCCCACTAGCTATGATAATTAACAAATGTCTCGCCGAAGGAGTTTTTCCTGAAGCCGCCAAAAGAGCAAAGATCGTTCCAATTTTTAAAAAAGGGGACCCTAAAGATGTCAACAACTACAGACCAATTGCCATTCTTCCTGTGCTATCCAAAATTCTGGAAGAAGTAATCAAAATCAGACTCAAAACATTCCTAGAAACCAAGCAAATACTGAGCAATCAGCAACATGGATACAGAGAAAAACGGTCAACAACAACGGCACTACTCGAAATGATGGAACAGATAATCTACGCACAGGATGAGCGTCAGTTATTGGAGTTGGTTTCATGCGATTTGTCTAAAGCTTTTGACTCGGTCCCCCATGGAATCTTACTAGAAAAGCTACAATATTACGGCGTAAGGGGTCCACCACTACAAATGTTGAAGTCCTACCTTTCACAGCGAAGGCAACAGGTCTACTGGAATGGAGAGCTTTCTGAAGAAAGCGGCATTGATTTTGGTGTGCCCCAAGGATCGATCCTGGGGCCATTGCTGTTTATTACGTATATAAATGATTTGGACATCGACGCTGAAGATGTTTTTGTCTATTTGTATGCAGATGACGCCAATTACCTACCAAAATCCAGCACAGAAGTCGGCTTGAAACAAAAGGAAGAGTTAGTGTTAAAAAATAATGAAGAGTGGTTTAATGCAAATATGCTCAAAATAAACGAAGATTAAAACCAATACCTGAAATTCACAAAAACACACGAAAAATGTTGCATAAAATTTTTGGGCGTACACATCGACAACAAGCTCACTTGGCGCAACCACGTGGAAGAAATTATGAAGAAAATTTGACTTTCAAAATTTTATCCAATCACGAGCGAGTTTGATGACGTAATGTGACCAATAGGAGAAGAATTACATCGGAAATTCGTTTGACAGAAAAATTTCAGCGGAAATTTTTTTGACAGGTTTTTATTAAGATTGTCAAAAGTTACACTTTTAAGTCATTTATTTATTAATGATAATTATTGAAAGTACAATTATTATAGACTACTTTAGCCTCACTAGAGGATTGACTAGAATAAGAATTTATTGGCATTGATGATTCCCGTTCAGGGTGAAATTCAGGCACAGGTGCAGGCGAGGATTCAGGGTGGTCTTTTCTTAGCCTCTTTATTAGCTGCGCGTGATGTTCGGCATCCAGCTGAAGATAAGGCTTTACAGAAGTTGCGCTGCTGTGCCCACTAATTTTGATTAGTTGGTGGGTGTCTACTCCAGCTTTTGCGAGGTGCGAGATGGTTGTTGCACGAATTGAATGATTTGATATCTTGACGTTCGCAGTATCGACACCAATTTTCATGGCGGCCAAATTCACCCACTTTGAAATCTCGTGCTGACCAACAGGACAATTTTTGAACCACCCCCTCGAACCAGTGCCATTCCATCCGGGATTTGGAGTCAAAAACAGTCTGGTAGTGCTAATAAATTTTGTCCTTTTTGATACTAATTTCCTGAACAACCTAAAAAATAAAAGCAATAAAACTCGTGTTGTTTAGCTTACTGATTTGTTACCTGACGGGGCAAAGATCGGGATTCCCATCATTTGATGTCAACCATTTACTTTCAGTAAGTTTTTTATTTCCTCCTTGACTCTTCTTACTGAACAGGGGGTTGTATTCTATTCTGTTCGTCAGCATGCCCTGATTGTCTTTTTCTTCCAGGAAATAATGTAAATGGCACGAGAATGCCTCTCCGCCCCGAAAACAGAGTTCATATGACGCCAGAAAGAAAAACTTTTTCTGCAATCCCTCTGGGTTGTCTTCAGCAAAACTGAGCACAATTTTCTTATATTCATCTTCAGTCAATGCAGCTGAGCTTCTTTTTCTTTTTTCTACGTCGGACTGAAGATGTCTTCTTTTGGTGTCTCTAGCGTCCCGTGCCTTCTTAAATTCTATATCGCTGAATGGATTCAAATTTACACCATGCTTCGTGTAGTAAAGCTCTTGCAGTTGCTTGGCAGTACTATTCCACATGACCTTAACAACGCTTTCCTTGTACTCACTACCGTCTTGTTTTCTCATGTTATACGCCCAATCTTGCATGATGTTTGCGAGTTCTACCTTGGTGCTCGACTCACTCAAGCGATGCTGCCGCTCGTCACAGAACTGCATAAATTGAAGCCATACTGAATTTCTCGATTTCCTTGTATTAATTGGTGTCTTTAGGTCAATTGC
Organism: Pycnomerus fuliginosus; assembly: GCA_963924575.1. Lineage (NCBI taxonomy): Eukaryota > Metazoa > Arthropoda > Insecta > Coleoptera > Zopheridae > Pycnomerus > Pycnomerus fuliginosus. The sequence continues at coordinate 25,142,776 of OZ004619.1, read as the reverse complement.
AGCGTCGATATCTTGTTGAGGAACATCGCCAAATCTTCGTGACATTTTTGTTCAACAATTTTTGAATGAAATCAACAAATTACTGTTACTAAGACATCAAACGTCATTTTGTTTCAGAACCTACCTACCTGTTTCATTTTTTACATAAAAATGTTCGTAAAATTTTGCTCGTCGAAATTTTCTCGCTGAATACTACTCGTAACTCTCCAAAATTTCCGGAAATTTATATTTGCCATTTACTCGTGACTTTTTGCCGCGGAAATCTCCACTCGTCTTCGACTCGTGTTGATTTCCGTTCGGCAAAAAGTCATTCGTAAATGTCAAAAAATTTCCGGAAATTTTGGAGTTACTAGTAGTATTATATACGAAAATTTCATCAGGTATTTATGCCATTCGAACTATGAAAAAATATGGTACACACGAAGCAACAAGATTGACATATTTCGCAAACTGTCACAGCTGTAGGCAACACTTTCAGACTCAAAAGATACTCACCCTACCTGCAATCTATATTTATGAATGCGTCAAGTTTGTTCACACTCATCGAGACAAATTTGAAATTAATGGACACTATCACAATTTTAATACACGAAATAGAAACAAACTGCAAACTCCTTTACATATTTATAAGAGAACACAACAAGGAGTGGACTACTGGGGAGCGAAACTATTTAATAAACTCCCCGAGGAAGTAAAAAGCACAAATTTAAGTATATTCCAACGATTAGTAAAGAAGTATCTCCTGGATAGACCAGTTTACAGCTTACAGGAATTCATCGATCAACAATAGTTGCCATTGTCATAATTTTATTAAGCAATTGTATGTGATTGTAGATTTGTTAACTTTATTGTTAAAAGTATTGTGAATAATCTTTTCTGTTTTTGACCTATCATGTAATTAATTGATGATAAATAGACATTATTATTATTATTATTATTAATAAACGGTGTCGGACGACTTGCGACTCTACTGAAAATCGACCCATTTGCGACCGGAGCAATTTTTACCTGACGTCGTTCGACCCACATGCGGCTCAAATCGATATCACCTATTTGCAAATAAAAATGAAAGCAAATCAATTAGTTCGTTGGTTAAAACCCTCTTTAAAGTCGACTTTAACTTCAAAGTTTTTATTATGGAACCGGTTGCGTTTTCAATAGCAAATCCACCTCAAATTCATTGTACGATTGATGTTCCGAGGTATGGGATGGCTGAAAGAAGGTTGGTGATTACTGTTGCTGTTAAAGATTTCTGGCCACAAAAGAACTGATTTTGGAAAAGCTTTGGCTTGCTGCAACTCAAAATAGATATGTGAGGACGTCTTAACCTTTCTGCAATATAATTATGTAGTACATATTATTATTTAGGTATTTTAATTATTTGATGTTGTCAAATTTTGATATACATACAACGCAATGGGGGGATTACGGTACAGGGGAATTTATGACATACTTACCATAATGGCCTATTTTTGAAATTTTTGATTGTCGTTAAACTGTCATAATTAGACAAGATTATATTGCTTGGACTAAAAATGAAATCCATTGGCTGAAGCTAGCCAATGGGATAGTTCAGACGAAAACTTAAATTGTTAAAAATCAAACAGTTTATTATTATTCCTGCACTATAAAATAATGAAACATGTAGCTACTTTCTGTTATTCTAATGATTTTAGCAGCAAATAGGTGATATCGATTTGAGCCGCATGCGGGTCGAACGACGTCAGGTAAAAAAAATCGAGTCGCAAGTGGTCCGACCGCAAGTGATCCTATTTCGAATAAACTTCTATAGGGATACACATCGCATTGCTATACATCTTCCGTTGGCTTTTATAACTGACAAAAATTCAAGTTCTTGTTATTAACTATCCAAAATTATTATTACTCTTTCGCTGAAGTGGGGTCTTTCTCATCTTGCGGTTGAAAGAAGTGTTTTTATGCCAAAATAATTAATCAATCTGAATAACATTATGAGTTTTAATTAATTATCCAACAGCTGGATTATAAAAAATAGTGCCTCGTAAAATCCTCTTCCTCTTAACCCAGTGAACATAATAGGTAAAACAAATAAGAACTTTAAACATTTTATTGTCCCTAAATTTCACGATTATCGTAAAATAACTGAAACGACGGCAGGAACTTAAAGCTATGAATAATGAAAACCGGTATAGGTATTTCGGTTAGGTACTTAATGTCGGTGTTGTAGCGACCCTTTAATTAAATTACTGCTGGAAAATTAACGTACGACAATTAATTTTTTTCTCTTTTATCTGAAATTTTTTTATCATTAACCGTATCTGTTTCAGGAATTGAACTGTCTACGAAACACTGGTGGATTATAGTAACGGTGTTGTTTCTGGCGGCGGCGGCAGGGGTGGGAGTTCCACTAGCCTTAAAGATAAGCTCAAGTGCCTCCTTTGAGGAACGTTTGGAGTTTGCTACGCGTCTTCTCCAAGAAGTGCCTCTCATCGACGGTCACAACGACTTGCCTTGGAACATTCGCAAATTCCTCCATAATAAACTGAAGAATTTCAAGTTTAACGAGGATCTTAGGAATGTTTCTCCTTGGTCCACCAGCGTCTGGAGTCACACTGATTTGGTTCGACTGGAAGCAGGACATGTCGCTGCACAGGTTTGTTTATTTTAAAACTTTTGTTCGTTATTGCGTAATTAAAATATGGGGGCCGGAGAGTATTCTAAAGGCCGGGTTACACGAAGCCAGTAGAGAAGTAAGTCAAGTGAGCAAGTGACTTGACTTGAATTTATCACCAGCAGTGTCAAAGCAAGTGCCAGCTCATAAGTGGGCAAGTATTTGAAGCAAGTTCAGTAAGGTTTCTGTAATGCGCCAGTGTGATTGGTAGATCGGTAATAACTTGGTAGAAGGGGAAAGCAAGTCGGCAAGTAAATAGAACCTGGTTCACTTGACTGTCTTATCTATCAGCTTGCCTGCCGTACTTGCCTTACCTGAAATATGAGGCAAGTAGATGTTTACACGGAGCAAGTAACATGTAGCAAGTCACTTGCTCACTTGACTTGCTTCTCTACTGGCTTCGTGTAAACCGGCCTTTAGTGCTTGGAAAATGCGTGAGCTTGAAAGTTTTCAGAAATTTCGCCTGCGCCGCCATTTCAATTTTCTTTTTTAACAATTTTCCTTAATTTAATTGCTTAATTTTGAATGCTGGCAACAAGGGGCCCGTATACGGTATACGTATTTATAAATGATTTGGAACACAGGCCCTCGCAGACTTCACTACGCCACTGGCAAATAGGAATAGCATAAATTCTGTGTGAAAGAACTGAACTATAAATAAGTAAATTACTTACGTAAGTATACTTACACCTTTAGTAGGTGGCGTTCTTGGTCACTACAGGAGTGACTCTAAACAGACCAATCAGAGGAAACAACTATTAGAATATTGAAATGATTAGGTAGGTATATGTACCCAAGTATCGTGAACGTGAAGTTACTTAGTTATTCAGTTACTTAAAAAGAAAGGATCAATTTCGTTTCTTCCTTATTTCGCTTTTTAATTATTACGTTCGCGGATCAGTTATAAAATCGATCGAAAAATCGAATTGCCAAAAACATCAAATCTTTAAGTTTTAGAGTCCTGGGAATCCGAAAAAGTGGCGTTTGAAAAATGTTTTTCTATGGCGTGTCTACGTGTATGTGATCACGCTGCAGCTCAAACTATTGAACGTATCAAAATGAAATTTGGCACACATATTCAGTGGGCACTTGTAGGTGTCGATTAACGAGGACAAAAATAACGAAAACGTATTAGGCAACGTATTAGCCCTAGCCAACAGCGAATGTCAAGCAAACTCATTTTTTATTTTCGAGATGTTTACCCCCACCTTGCGCATCAGAACGCTGAAGCACGTGTCTGTGGATCCATCTTTTTCAGAATCAAGGGAGGCTTTGCAGTTATTTCGCAGTAGCGTTAAAATTGGTTTAGATATGATTGCTGTGCATCTCCTGGAACTGGTGGGGTAAACATCACAATAATAATAATTCTACATCAGGGATACACATCGCATTGATGTACATCTTCCAGTGGCTTTTCAAAACGCAATTAAGTAAGTAGCTATTTCGCACTAGTGCGGATTAGCACGGGCTTATGCATGAAATAGTTATTTACGTAATTAGTTATGAAAAGCCCTATATTGTTTGACGAGCCGTAATATTTCGAGTCAAACAACTGGGCTTTTCATAACGTATTACGTACAACATTTTACCTAATTGCGTAAAATCCAACTTTTCAAAGCGCAATTAGGTGTAGAATATTTCGTTAATGTTTTTCATTAACCACAATGATGACCAAGCCTTTCATACAGGTTATAAAACAATACCAAATTTTTTTCAATGCTCACCAAACATTTATACTTTTTCAATTTTTCGATGGGGATTATGAAAATTTTTGTGCGCTTAGCACACGCATAAATAAATTATGTGTTTTTTGCACTTGTTACATAAATAAATTATCCTGCGTCAAAATATTGGTAGGCGGCCTAAAAGTGCGATCGAAACAGATCAATCCGTGAAAACATAAAATTTCCCCTGGGGATCAAACAATCATTTGGTTTTATTATCGACTCAGTTTCTTTTGCCCGTTCGTCACGAGAACGAGCTGTCGTATTCTCGGACAGTAAGTAGAGGTTTCTTTAGGCTCTTTTCAATGGCTGTCCGAAAACGAATGCGATAAGACATTTGAATGGCATCACCGGGACATAAGGGTTTGATGTTTGAAAAATAACGTTGAAATAATTTCGTCGCTCATCATAATTCACAAAAGCCAGCGAAAGACGTACATCAATGCGATGAGTGTCCATGTAGAAGTTATTTTGTTGTGGCTGTGCGCGTATAAAGATTGTTTGGATTAATTACTGTTTTCCTAGTGGTAGTGCCTCGAATTGTGCTGTAGTGTACATAATTGAAAGATATTTCTCAGTTTCTCAGTGTAGTATGGTATATTCCATTCCATCCAATAATAAACGAATTAGAGTGAGGCCGCATATAGCATGTAAGTCGTTGGCTAAACGGATATTCAACAGGGTGGGAAGTGAGTTTTTGAGGTGAAATTGTGAAGGACTATGAATTAGTCTCTTCAGGTGGTTGAACATGATTGACGTTTAGAGGGTTGCAGGGGGTACGGGGTGAATTTTTGGGTGTGAAAATTTTAATAGTCATTGAGCCCCTTCAGGTTGTACACGATTCAAGAGTTCAATTTACTTTTTGTGTTTTGTAAAAAGAAAACTCTTTTCCTTCATTTATCTTCCCTTAACTTTCAACCCCCAGGTGGAATTTTCTTGAAAGTTCGCCATGGCTTAGACACGTTGGTGCTGTAGCCACATACCAAGTTGCAACCTCGTATCTTGAAGCATAGGCAAGTTATTGAATAATCTTTAATTTTCGTTTTCCACCCTTAACTTTCACTCCCGTGGTCGGACATCGCCCAAAAGCAATCCTCACCGAGATATTCCGGATACGAGGGCGTGCACCAAATTTCTCCTTGATATCTCTATTCCTTCTCAAGTTATCGTCTGGACAGAGTGGACGAGCGAGTGGACGAGCGAGCCGATGAGCGACCTTCGCTATGCTCGTAACTAATAAATTGATAATGAGTTGGAATACTCCCCTACGTAGTTCCATCAGGTTCATTATTCGGAAAGAGGGCCTGGGCATACACTTGAACAAATGGAATATGAATATTAACGGCAGAACTTTTGTTTGTGCACTTCTGGTCCGGACTTTGTATTTTACATGAACTTTCCGGACTTTCAAAGGCACTTTGCTTTCTCCTTTTATTTAGACTCCATTAACACTTGGCAATAAAAACTTCTTATCAATTAATTACAGTCGTATTAAAAAATATAAATTACTGAATCAACCACAGCATGCTTTATCTCATCTAATTTCATGAATGATTTATACATCGGCCCTGCTTGTGCGGTTACGCTTCTTCTTGTGTGCTCTCGTTTTTTCTCAGAAAGAATATTAAATTCATTTTAATTAGGATAGAGAGAAAGCAAGGCGCGTTCCTGGTTCCGGGCTATATTTGAATATTTACCCTTCTCTGTTTTTCCCTTATTCAATTTGAATATCCTCTGGCGATTTATTATTTATTCGACGGTCAAGAACACGTGTGCCCAAAGAACGGGTTTTAGTGCCGACGCATGATGTAGAGGCATTTTAGTTCTGATTATTTGTTCGCACGCTCAGCCGGTCGCTCGTTTCCTCTGTACGAGTAATAACTTGAGAACAGATTGAAATATTGGGCTCAAACTTGGTAAGCAGCTTTCTTTCCAGAAAAGTAAGGCGGGGAATGCTTTTGGGCCAACCGAAAAACTATTAATTGCAATAACCCAAGAAGTAGTAGAGGTATGCAAATGAAACCTGGTATGCACATGCGACCTTCATATCTGTTGAAAGTCAAGGGGGTGTACATCGGAAAAGTTTTTGACCACACGTTATAATCTTTATAGTAGCCGTCGTCTTCTTATAATAAATAAGAAGAGTCATTATGACTCTTTCGAAGCTAATTTAACGCTCTGTTGAATTATGGATCTGTCACAAAGTAAATCGTAAAGAGAGACAAATTCTCCTGGCGTAATTCACTAATTTTAAAGTTGGTTCTCATTGCTGCAATGGCAATTAAGTCGAAGCCATCTCTAATAATAATCTACCAGTCGAAGGAGTTTGAAATTGCAGGCAATTATTTCTCAGCAGCAGGTGCGTTACGAGGTTCGTGTCTCATGGACAACGAGACAGGGATTACGATTGAGCTAAGTACATCACTTTGGTTCATTATAGTAGAGTTTTCAGCGCTGAAAAAGCTCTCTAAAAGGTGATTCTGTGGGCCTTTTAATTCTAAAAGCTGAAACTTTGGGAAATGAAAGCTTAAGGCCCTAGAACCTTATTCCCAAGGTCGTTAAATAAATCGTCCAGTACAAAAAGGCACTATCCAAAATTTTTGAGATATATTGCTCCCTGACAGCTCTCATGAAGCTAAACATCCTGATCTCCGTTAGACACCGCGAGAAAATCCACTCGTTTCACCGCTTTTTCCGTTTGTCAACGATAGTTTCTCTTGAAGTAGGGGAGAGTGGTGCAAAATGATCCCCCTAACGGGAGAATCGCTGTAAAACCGAAACAAATGCTTCTTTTAATCTGATTATTTTATAGAAGGAAGGTGCAACACTTGATAGAATATACAACTTTTATTTGAATTAAACTTTGATAAATAGCATAAGAAAAAAAATTATTAACTTCTCAACTTAAACGATGATTGTTCAGGTTTATGTGATCATCAACTAATATCCTAGTGGCGGTGAACATTTTCAAGTCCGCGACAGGGGCGTAGAAAGCGGGGGGAGAATTTTGACAAGACAGGGTGTAACGGAATTGTGTGAATAGTAATGTTTTGCTATTCAATTGCTCCCTCAAAATGATACAGTTGATACATACCTCCGGGCATGAAAAGTTATTGGCAATTTTAAGAAAGAACTCGCTTTTCTCCGTTTTTCGCCGATATCTTAAAAACTAAGCGTGATATGCTAACAAGTTATAGTTACCTTTTTCATAGAGCATTAAATGCTCTACAAAAATGGTTTAAGGAGCTATAGTCGACAAGTCATTCGTTTGGCCTCTACGAGCCATTAAAGTTTGACATCGGAACATGAAAACGTCCGCTGGTTTTACAATGCCTCTTTAACAATTCGTTTTCAGTCATTTGTAGTAGCACTAAAAATTACAAAAAAATTCTACACCATCTGAAGACCTCGAAGAATGGTTTTGATGGCTCAATTATTAATGTTTCAAACGTTTTTTGTGTTTTGTAGATACTTGAACAGGAAAATTAAATTTTTTTTTGGGTTAACTTCGACTGCTTTGATGAATTGCATCTTATCAACTACTCAATTTGCAATAAAAAGGACTCGTGGGTTTTTTTCGTACAAAGAACGTTTAACCTACTTATTGAGTTGAGGGTGCAAAGTAATTATGCACTGCAGACTGCAGGCGTGGCGTGGTCTCGTCCCTTATGCCGAAATAATAGTTTCATATTTCACTATGTGATTGTTTATGTACAACGAATGTGCTTATTGTTTATTAACAGTCACATAATAGAATAAAAAGCAATTATTTCGGGGTAAGAAACGAGGTCGCGCCATCGCCACGCCTGCGGTGCATACTTATTTGGCAACCTCAATAAGGAGGTTAGTTGTATAAAACAAACTCGGGTCCTTTTTTATTGCAAATTGAGCAATTTATACGATGAAATTGATTCAATTTGCCTCAAGTGAATTATAAGACTCTTAAACGGCAATTGAATTTGAACCAAAAAAAATTTTCATTTTCCTGTTCAGGTATCTACAAAATAAACAAAGAAAATTAATCGAGCCATGAAAACCGTTCTTCCAGGTCCTTAAATAGTCTCATTGCAAAATCAGCGAAATTTGACGTTTCAATGTCCCGATTAGGCCCGCGACTTTTTACAGATATATCGATATATCGATAAAAATGTGTTATCGATATAGGTATCGCCATATCGATATATCGATAAGTTATCGATATACCGATATATCAATTAGTCGATATATCGATAAGTTATGGATAGGTATGATGTATCGGCATCGTTAGCGTTACACAAATTCACCAATAATTGCCGATAAATTCGCGAAATATGGATACAAAAATATCGATATATCGATATCTACATTAATATTTCGATATATCGATATATCGATAAATCGGTATATCGACACGATTTGTAATCTCAATATCGCACAGCCCTAGTCCCGATGCCAAACTTTAATGGGTCGTAGATACCAAACGATTTATCAGCTCTTTAGACCACTCTTGTACAAAATTGAATGCTCTATAAAAAAGGTATAAGTATATCGTGTCAGCATATCACGCTTAGTTTTTGAGATATCTGCGTTTTTAAAATTGCCAATAACTTTTTCTACCCGGGGGTACAAAATGGTACAAAGTTTCTCCCAGATATTGGAGGCTATTTGGGCCTTATTCATCGTAGTTGCAGCCTGTTGGGACTTAGTCCCGGGTCAAATCCTTTTTTTTTGTCTAATATGACTGGCCTATTCCACTAGTTGTAATTAATAGTTTTTCGGTTTTTCACCCCAAATTGTGAGGACTTGTCTACACTTATATTGTTCACATTGCATTTCTCCTTTGTGCGTTCGCGCATTGAATATGGTTGTAGGAACATATAAATTTTTAATTTTATTGAATTTGTTCAAAACAAATTCTTAAAATTCGTGTTATTTACAGGATGGTCAATATCCGGTTCGAGTTATAGATCAGAACATCTTGTTAAAACGTTTTTTTGAAGTTAATTCTCGCTTTACCAGGCGTGTAACATTCATTGTTCGCTTTCTTTTCAATTTGATTCAGTTTGAGGTTGACTGCTCTGCACTTTTGGCCAGTATTAATTTTCTTCTTCCAAGAATCAGTGCGCGTCATTGCAATACGTTTTATCTTACACCCCACAGAACCAATGTTCTACTTCGTTCGCCAATCTCTTTTATGTGTGGCTACTTCAATAAACTTGCTGTCGAATGTGATGTCAGTTACGCCAGCACTGAGTTTATTTCTGACTATATTGTTGAATCCTTTGGCTTATTGCATTAACTATTTGTTGTTTATATTTGTAATCCTCAACAACTGTTGCGCTTCTCTTCCTTATTTATTTGATTTCCTTTAATTGGGCCTTGAGACATGTAGGAAATAAATTATTATTATTGACTCCCACCCGCTTTGTGCGATATGACCCAAACGCAATCCCTGTCGAGTATTTAGGGATATGCAACTGTACATAAAGTTTCAGCTGCATATCTCGACCCGTTCTCAAATTATCCGTCGGACAGAGTAGACGAGTGAGCGGGCGAGCGAGCGAGCCCGCGAATAAGCTAAAAGAAGAGTGCCTCGCATACTGCTACGGCACTAAAAAAAACCTGACTGACAGACAACGCGAGTCCCCTTTCACCTAACATTGCAAACATTGTATGCATTTTAAACAGGTTGATTAATTTGTCTTGTGTGTAAAAGAGAGTGGAAAGGTCCCCGGCGATCAAGATGGAAGTGCACTCGATGATGTGCACTCAAAGGGGATTATATGAAACCACGACCCGAATGCATTAAACGCTGCACTATTTTTGCAGAGAAGCATCGATCACGTATAAGCTTGTTGCATTTAACGGTTTTCTCGTCTATCCCGGGTCCCTGGCGAGTTTTTTGAGGTCGCTTGAAAGGGAACCCTTAGCGCAAACAAGCGTAATGGTATATGTCAAAGTTACTATTATCGGAAAATATAACGACGATATTTGCATCAATTGCATCGGGTGCATGTTATTACGTCTCTGTCTGCGGCGGTAATGGTTGTACTGGAATATATGTAGAGCATCCCATATGTACCACTTTTCACTAAAAGTTTTGTTATTTTTGAAACTTCAAGCAGGGTTCATCTTAATTCTCTTAAAAACCAGGTTTTATATTATTTGACTTAATTATATTAGCTGTGGTCTTTGCCTTAGAAATACCCACTAGCAAATTGTTCGGAAACCGAATCAGAATACTCTACGTATCTAAAAACATCAAAAAAGTGCGCGGCACTTTATGGTTAATGCAACATATCTATACAGGGTGTCTCTTTTAAAGTGTCAGTTAGCGATATTTGGAGAACCTTTTTGTACAGCTAAACGAAAATTTGCACACGGGGGTTTCAATTCATTGCCCATCGAATGAAAATATTTTCGTCTTTGACGTACTTCCGGTTATACCGGAAGTGGCCGCCATCTTTGTTATTTTAAATGGAAAGCCTATATTTTGACACTAGATTCGGATTGGCCTCTTAATTGTGGGTTTATTGCACCCCCACTTTACCTACCTAACTGTCATAGTATTTGACATATGTCAAAATTTGTGTAAAAAAATTGATTTTTGTCCGGCATTTGAAAAATTTGTATCTTCCAGACGGTTGAAGATTAAGGAACCAAACTTGGAGGGTTGAAAGTACAAGGTTTGAGATTTCGGCTGGTCGCTCCCGCGTTCTTGATGGCGTAACAATATGGCGGAAATTAATTTTTTAAAATGGCGTAACGAAATTGTCCACAACTCGATTTTTTTAAATGCGATTACCATAATTTTATTCATCCAAAAGATGCAAAATTTGATTCTCTTTTGGCTAGTATTAGCATTCCCTATACCTATTTTCAATATTTTTAAAAATATTTGCAATAAATGCATTTGTGCGAATTAAAAAAATTTATCACAGCAAGCAGTGTTTGATAAACATAGTTAGCTATGGCTTTTGCGCTACTGTCAAATTTGTTGCTAAAAAAATGGCGGGTTTGGGTTATACTAACGAAGATTTTTTAAATTTATTGTTGATACATGGTGAATGCGGACAAATCGCCGCAAGAACTTGCAGAACGTTCGTCGAAAGATATCCGAACAAGCCTCGACCTAACGAACGTACAATCCGAAGATTACTAAGTAATTGTTCCTTACATGGTGCTTTTCTCCGAAAGCGAGTCCGAACAAAAACAGCCGTAGACGACGAGGATAATGAAGTTACAGTTCTAGGGTATTTCACAGCTTACCCTACTGCTTCCTTGAGAGAAGCTGAAGAAGATTTAGGCTTGAGGAGAAACAGTATTAATCGGATTTTATCAAAGCACAAATGGCATCCGTTTTGTTTCTACAGTGTTCATTCGCTGCACCCAGGTGACGACCAAAGAAGGTTACGGTTTGTAGAATGGTTACTGATAAACTCTCAAGAAGATCAAAATTTTCTCAGAAATATTATATGGACTGATGAGGCTAAATTTAAGAAAAACAAAATGTTCAACTGTCATAATATTCACTACTGGGCTCCCGAAAACCCACATGCCACTCGCGAGGTACATTTTCAAGAAAATTGGGAGTTCAATGTGTTCTGTGCACTTAAATTTAATCAAGTGTTATGCTTTTACATTTACAATGAAAATCTGAACAGCAATGGCTATTTGAATATTTTGCAAAACATTGTTGTACCCGCACTGGACGATTTGCCTCTTGCAGAGTATGTAGCAGCCTACTATCAACAAGACGGTGCTCCGGCTCACAGGGCCAGGATAATATCTACTTTTTTAGAAGATACGTTCAATGGCAGGTGGATTGCTAATAACGGTCCTTTCCTTTGGCCAGCGCGTTCACCTGATTTAACACCTTTAGATTATTTCTTTTGGGGGGCGATTAAAGATAAAGTGTACGCTTTCCCCCCGACAACAAAAGAAGACATGATAGACAGAGTTCAAAACGCATTGCAGACGTTGGATGAAGATGAAATTAGAAGAGCGACAGGTCCAAATTTAATGAAAAGAGTGGAGTTATGCCTGGAGTTTGAAGGGAGAAAGTTCGAGCACGTGTTAAAATACAGACATAACTTTAATTTGTAATGTATTCATTAATCGAAGGTATTAAATATTAATTTGTTTTTAAAGTTTAAGCAATGTAACTAGGAGATCCTGGAGCGATGAAATGTTTAAAATGTCCTTCACACCTTTGAAAAATTCGTTATTCTTCACTTTTGGCAAATTTTAGTACATGCAGGAAAGCTTGTCCTTAGACACAATTCTTTCGCAGTTGCTGAACCTCGTACAGATAGAAAATCAAAAGAGCTTTTGTTGTCGACCTGCGATAAGTTATTGAACGAATACATTTTTTCACAATTCGATTTAAGACAAATTAGCCTGCTGTGATATTTTTTTTTAATTCGCACAAATGCATTTATTGCAAATATTTTTAAAAATATTGAAAATAGGTATAGGGAATGCTAATACTAGCCAAAAGAGAATCAAATTTTGCATCTTTTGGATGAATAAAATTATGGTAATCGCATTTAAAAAAATCGAGTTGTGGACAATTTCGTTACGCCATTTTAAAAAATTAATTTCCGCCATATTGTTACGTCATCAAGAACGCGGGAGCGACCAGCCGAAATCTCAAACCTTGTACTTTCAACCCTCCAAGTTTGGTTCCTTAATCTTCAACCGTCTGGAAGATACAAATTTTTCAAATGCCGGACAAAAATCAATTTTTTTACACAAATTTTGACATATGTCAAATACTATGACAGTTAGGTAGGTAAAGTGGGGGTGCAATAAACCCACAATTAAGAGGCCAATCCGAATCTAGTGTCAAAATATAGGCTTTCCATTTAAAATAACAAAGATGGCGGCCACTTCCGGTATAACCGGAAGTACGTCAAAGACGAAAATATTTTCATTCGATGGGCAATGAACTGAAACCCCCGTGTGCAAATTTTCGTTTAGCTGTACAAAAAGGTTCTCCAAATATCGCTAACTGACACTTTAAAAGAGACACCCTGTATAAGTACGTATCTACTTATATGTACGCTACCATATGAATTACGGACACCTCGAAGTGTCCAAAAAAACCGGTCTGCCACTTCGCCTGCGGGACAAAATGTGTCTGCCAGCCACATTTCCTAAAAATTTGATTAATAAAATTGTCAAACTATAATGTCATATTTAAATTATCTACCCGTAGCAGGTGTAAAACGGGTGGCATAATAGTGTCGTTAGGCAACAATCTGTCTATTACACCTCCTTCAGTAGATAATTTGAAGCTGGGAGTAGCTTGACAATTTTATTAATCAAATATCTAGGAAATGTGGCTGCCAGACACATTTTATTCCGCAGGCGAAGTGGCAGACCTGTTTTTTTGGACACTTCGAAGTGTCTGTAATTCATAAAGGATTTCGGCGTTAATGATTTCACCCTTTTTTACCATACTTGAAGCCTCATTGCGGGGTCCTGTCCCGCAGGTACCCCGGCAGACCGCCAATTTATGTGTTTATGACACGTAAATTAACGCATAATGTGGAAAAAAAATGTTAATGAAATCAGCCGAATATTTCTGTCGCTGCCTCCCCGACTATTAACAAAAAGTGCATTATTTAGTTTCTCGACTGTATCTATTCCTACAGATCTGGAGAGATTATAATTCTTACAGTTTTTCAGCAGAGCAAGCTACAAACGCAGTTAAAGATCAGCGAAGTGGCACGAGAGACAAACAGAGGCAGAGTCGTTTTATTGGTTGATGAAATATCCTGAAAATTTTCAGTATAGGAAGGATTTATTTGGGGATTCGTTTCTCGATTTGGGTGCCTGCAACTCGCGATCCAACCTAGTTGGCAAATACCGAAACCAAACACTCAAACACAATACGACCCGGTATCCGCGCGTTTCTTTGTGTGTGGCTTATTTTTCTTGTTTATTTTTCGTCTTAGAATCGTGTTGAATATCGAAGTGGTTGTATTAAGTCTGGAGGAGAGCTGGATGTCCGGATGGTGATAATAAATCATTACTTTGTACTTGTAGTCGAGAACATCAGGACACGACGCGTCGGACAGATAGATGGTCGGATGGAGCTTATTCTGTTCCGACCTTGTCCAGAGATAACGAACCCAGGCAGCATGCAGCCCTTTTACTGCTCTCTCCGGATTGCTCCCAGCAAAAGATTGTGGACAGCACAATGCACAATCTGATTCGCGTTAATTAACTGTCCGCCACTTAGGTACTAGATACATACATACCTACGGAGTTTTTTGTCGAATGAACTGCAGGGTGGTAAGGGTCAGTGGCGTCCCCAGGGGGGAGCGCCCTTCAAGCAGTGCCGCTCCAACGCCCCAAACCACTTTTTCAATAAAAAATAATCTTTTTCAATATTCTTCGGGGCGGTTATTTTATAAAAATTGTAGGCAATCAAGCCCAAGCATACCTACTGTGAAGATGTTACGAAAAATCATGTATGAATCAGATGCGATTTGACGCTCAATTTATCAAATTTGTCGATTTTTCGCCGTGGTGCGACCTATCGCCTAAAGATTTCAACTATCTCTAAGTTGAAGTTGATGGAGGCAGATTGCTTCCAGGCCACGCTCGCTCACGTCTAGTTGCCCACTTTGTGCATTGCGCATGCATTGTGATTCCCACAACCCACAATTCTTATTTAACTGTTTTGACAAATTTTACGAAAATATAACTGATAAAGATATTGAATTTGAAAATATCGACGATGGACCCAATTCGTAAAAAGAAATTTGGTGCAGCTTGTTTAAAAAAGGTTAAGGGCTACAGCAAATTTTTGTGAACTGTGATGACAATGATTTTTTATGCGTTCAACATTATTGATTATATGTTATTTCTAGTTTAATTTTTTTTTCAACTTTATCAAGAACTTGCTGTATTTTTTGTTTATTGTTACACGATTCTATATTATTTTATTATTATATTATATTTTCTGGTTTAAATTCTCCGAGCGCCCTTAAAAATCTGAGCCCCCCTGCCCCTAGAGGCTCGGGACGCCACTGGTAAGGGTGTAAGGTGTAAGGTGAGTAAGAGAGTGATATACCGGGTGACAACGAGACCATGTACGCCCCAATAACTTTTTCAGTTATCAAGATACAAAACGGAAAAAAACCCCACCCCAGTGAACATGATGCGCGCCATTTTTATATTTTTGGAATCTAGGGGTCATCCTGAGTATTGTAGTGTCATTTTCATGAATTTTTTCTTGTTTTTGGCGAAATTTCGTTGTGCATCTAGAGTGTTGCGATACCCTTTTTTTGTCTTTTATGGACGTCAGTTTTCTCATAAAATTAATAATATCTCGTTTGGCTTCATTTAAGCCTTATTCGGATGGCTTCAAAATATGGAAAAAACTTTTTGGGTGATTACTAAATTTTTTGAAATGGTACCGTATTTTTTTTCTGCGTGCAATGACACCCCCTCTCGCGAATGATGATTAAGACCTTTTTTGTACCATGAATAGAAGGCTATCGAATGGTATTAATTTCAACCCTACATTATTTAGTGAAAATTCGAGTTTCCACCCATAAATTTCATCCCCTTCGATAAATTTCTCCTAAAATTCACTCCTCCTTTTTCGAAAATGCAATGTGTAGGACCTCACTGTTTCAACCAATATATTGCTTCTCTGTGTCTAATTACAGGGCTTCATGAACGTTTCAACATCTAAACTCCAACCCCCTATTTCACAACCCCCGCACCCCAACACGCTATAAAGAAAGCTGTGGCGGATCCAGAAGACAATCTCGGGGGGGGGCGAATTGATGGGAAACCATAATTTTAAACCAGTGGACGCAGGGGCCGTTTAGGAAGTTTTGCCGCCCCAATAGTGGGACTCGTTGAATGGAGGAATAATTTGTCAGACAGTAATGGAAAATGCGCCGCAGGCGAAAATTTTACAAAATTTCAAGGTCACGCATTTTCTAAGCACTGCACTTCAGAAAGTTAGTGACATTATTTGAAAAACTTAAGTCCCATAAGGAGAATTTTTTATCGAGATCGCGTTTCTTACAAAAAGAGTAAAATAGGACATTTCTGCATGAAATTTTTGAATGATAGCGACTAACTCTACTCCCCCTAGGGCGTCCTAGGTCCCGCCCTTGCTTAAGTATACCTACATTTTATTTTAAAACCTCATGCCTGAATAATTATTATAAGAAATGCTCAATCAAATTGGTAGGTACAGACACTGTGTAACTGTGACGCCCCAAAAACTTTTTGGAAAACCCAAACTGCCGCCCCAAAATTTTGCCGTTCCAGGCGGCCGCCTACACAGCCCACCGTGTAGAGCGGGCCCTGAGACAGACGAATTTTGTGAAATGTACGAAGTTTATGATTCGGCAGCACGGATCTCGGGGGGGGGGGCGATCGCCCCCTCGCCCCCCCCCCCCTAAATCCGCCACTGAAAGAAAGTTGTGTTTTTAATTTCACTACCCTAATCCAATTCATTGAAAAATTGCGCCGATTAATGTTTTCAACCCCTCATGATCTCTCCGGTGTTTTACAAAACACCTAAACACCTTGCGTATTTACTGACTTCGGTTGTTCATAAATAAATCAATAGGATTTCAGAAGCCTAGGGGTTGCTTTTAGGTTGAAAACTCATAAGACCTTTTTTCAATAGTTGACCGAAATCTATCGAATTCCCTAATTTTATATACAGGGTGAGTCAACAAGGCGACGGCGGTCCATAACTTCTGAACCCTTCCAGATAGGGAATCAATTCAAACGCCATTATGTACAACACCGCCAATTCTACTTCCTAAAAATACTTTCAACTATACAGGCTGTCCCAAAACACTTGCAACGCATGGCAACTTGATTTTTTTAAATGGAACACCACCATTTTGATGCCATATTCTGGATCACCTATAACATAGCTTTACATCGACATAAGACATTCGATGGTTTAAGGCTCTGTTCTCAAGTAATTAATTCTTTTTGAAAAATTTCGACTATTGCGGGTGCTTCTTAAAAAAATTCCTGAGAACTCAATTTTGTATCTAGAGAGCTGAGGTTCGGTACGAGTATAAAGGAAGGTCTATTCAAGCTATCTGACATGATAACTATCATGATCACTATACAGGGTGTTAAAAATTCTGTGTCAAGTTTGGAAAATTTCAAATATGCAAAACTCCATTTTTTCAAATGGCACCCCCTGCTATTATTGTGCCATGGGGTTCGGCTGTTGAAGTACTTTATTTTTTATTAAGTATGTCCTATACCTAAAGTCAATACTTCAAAAGATATTCTTTGTCTTATTTATTTTATTGAAGATTATTACGATCTCAATTAAAGCATGCCATGGACTGTATGACAGTTATGATTAACATTGTTTATTTACATAGTTACCAGACAGTTTGTCACATTTATTGACATACACAATGAATTTCAACCATAAGCAATAAACCATGTCAATGAATTCTTTCTGGTTGTGTATGTCAATAAATGTGACAAACTGTCTGGTAACTTATGTAAATAAACAAGGTTAATCGTAACTGTCATACAATCCATGGCATTCTTTAATTGAGATCGTAATAATCTTCAATAAAATAATTAAGACAAAGAATATCTTTTGAAGTATTGACTTTAGGTATAGGACATACTTAATAAAAAATAAAGTAATTCAACATCCCAACCCCATGGCACAATAATAGCAGGGGGTGCCATTTGAAAAAATGGAGTTTTGCATATTTGAAATTTTCCAAACTTGACACAGAATTTTTGACACCCTGTATAGTGATAATGATAGTTATCATGTTAGATAGATAGAATGGACCTTCCTTCATGTTCGTACCGAATCTCAGCTCTCTAGATACAAAATTGAGTTCTCAGGATTTTTTTTAAGAAGCACCCGCAATGGTCGAAATTTTTCAAAAAGAATTAATTACTTTAGAACAGAGCCTTAAAACATGGAATGTCTTATGTCGATGTAAAGCTATGTTATAGGTGATCCAGAATATGTCATCAAAATGGTGGTGTTCCATTTAAAAAAATGAAGTTGCCATGCATTGCAAGTGTTTTGGGACAGCCTGTATAGTTGAAAGTATTTTTAGGATGTAGAATTGGCGGTGTTGTACATAATGGCGTTTGAATTGATTTCCTATCTGGAAGGGTTCAGAAGTTATGGACCGCCGTCACCTTGTTGACTCACCCGGTATATAGGTAACTATTTACTTGAAAAAATTTCCAGTTTCAACTCTTAAATGCAGAGCTGTCACAAATCATTTAAAAAAAGATTTAAATCAAAAATCATAAATACTTTTCATTCTATGAAATGATTTAAATCAAAAATCGTTTTTTTATAAAAAAGGATTTAAATCAAAAATCAATTTAGATTTAAATCTTTTTACCAAAGATTTAAAATACTTTTAGGGATTTAAATCTTTTACCAAAGATTTAAAATACTTTTACTCGATTTAAATCTTTTTCCAAAGATTTAAAATACCTTTAACTGATTTAAATCTTTTTACCAAAGAGTTAAATACATTTTTGTCGATTTAAATCAACTCGGTGCTTTAATTTTCTCTACCGAAACTTACTTCAAAATTCTACTTTAAATAAACTTTAAGGCCGCCTGACAAAGTAGCACGTTTGCTAGCAAAATTGGGATGACGGGAATTTTGATATAGTGTCGCTTGCAGCAATGCTTGAAAATTTTTACTACCATCACCAATACAGAAAATGTTGAAAAATTGTTAGAAGCAAATTATTTGTTTCATTGAAATCATTTTGTGATTTTAAATCTTTTGTAAATGATTTAAATCTTTTGAATGTGATTTAAATCCTTTTTGTGCGATTTAAATCATTTTAAAGTATTTAAATACTTGGCAAAAGATTTAAATCTCTTTTTTTCTTTAGAAAAATCAAAGATCTTTTCAAAAAGATTTAAATTATAAATCAAAAATCTTTAACCATAAAAAAGATTTAAAATCAAAAGATTTAAATCAAAAAAAAGATTTAAATCAAAAAAAGAGTTAAATCTTCGTTAAAGTTTCAGCTCTGCTTAAATGTCATCCACCTTGTTAGATCTTATTGAAAATGTGCCAATCCGCCTACATTGTCACTGAAAATTAACACACCAAATTTTGCCTTGATACGTTGAATTGAATAGTTTATGAGTTCTCGTATTTTTGTATTTCTGCATGTTAGGGGTTGTATCGCCTTTAAAGGTGGTTTTCGCCAAATGTGAATAACACCTTTTCTGAATCATTAATGGAAAGCTCGAATGACGCCAATTTCGATACTAATTATGCGGAATTTCGAGTTGCAACCCCTAATTTCCACCCCATCTGTTAGATTTTGCGAACAATATGCATCCCCGCAAGATTTCTCCGATTTATTTGTGTACGCTTGAGTTTCAAATAGCTGCGTGCAACCCTTGCGAAGTTATCATATTTTTTCTAGTTTTCTTTCCCTAAATTTCATCCCCCGGAATTGGCACCCCATCACCTTCAGCAGACTTGAAGTTCGAACGTACATACCAAGTTTCAGCAAGATATCTCCACCAGGTCTCCAGTTATTGCAAATAATAATTTTTCGGTTTTTCACCCCTAACTCCCACCCCCTTGGTCCGATACAATCCGAGTGTTTAGGGATACACAACTGTGTAGAAAGCTTCAGCTCGATATCTCAATCCATTCTCAAGTTATCCGACGGACAGGCTAGACGAACGAGCGTTAGAGCGAGCGAATAATCAAAGACAAGAGTACCTCCGCATTCCGCTACGGCACTAAAATAACGATTATCGATCAGTCTAAGGGTTGCCAATTTAGCACCAAATCTAATGCTTGTTATTTGTCACCTTTGTGTCACAGCAGCGTCAAAACTGGCAGCCGATAATACAGTCCCGACTGTTATGCCTATTGATGATTTTAATAAAAGAAGGACATCAATGAATACTTACTCGAAACAACGTGATTAAACGAAAATAACGGTCGTCCGGTCTAAGGGTTGCCAATTTTGGTGAAATTATTTATTTGTCATTCTTGTGTCACAGTAATCTCAAATTGGCAGAGACGATAATACAGCCGGACTGTTTTACCTACTGGGTAGACTGGCTCCGCTCTCTTCATGCACTGGAATTATTGAAATCATCAATACTGTATAGACCTCGGTATAGACTGACTCCCATCATGCACTGGAATTTCGGAAATCGTCAATAGAAACAGTCAGTCGTCATAATAAAGCATGATTTACATCTACACTGACAGAAAAGTGAACTAGGTACTACACTAGTTCATTGTTCTTGGCCTCCAAGTTTTTTTTTTTTAGTTTCTCTCTACTTTTTTCTCTCTACTTTTATTTAAATTTCCAAGTTTTCAGTTTCTACAACTACTATACTCCTTAAGCAGAGGTTGATCACTTTTAAAATGCTTTCAATCCCTTTTTGCAGCATGCATTAATTAGGTTAAGTAGAATATGTATTACTTTACGTTGCAAATAAACTTATTATTATTATTAAATTCTATGTCCGCGGCTGTAGGTATAGGCACATCAATATTATTATTTTCTTTAATTCCTTTTTTCTCGCGCGCTAAGAAAGTGAATAAAAAATCACCACAAAAAGGTTTTCATTACATGCTGCTGAGTGGATAATTTTTTCCAGGGAGCTTTCACGTCTCCGTATTTTCCCTGTCAAAAACATCCAATATACTAAAATTAAAACTGATGTCTTTTACTCTTTTAGACGGCGCGCTTTTGAATTGCCAACTTGATTATTTTGTTTTGCACCCGACACACGAACGGGGTGTTATAATATAACGACACTGATCCAGGGCTTCTGCCTAAATGGGCCTATTGCAGGGTTGTTGCTTTGAGTTTTAAAAATGAAATGCTTGATGGTATTACCGCAGTGTTTAACGCTTTTAAGGTTCCCACTGACATTAAAGTTTGTATTGCCTTTTGTACTCATGCAATTCGTATATTTTATCTTATATTTTTTGGGCATAGGTAACAAAATTATAATTTCAATTTCATCATCAGATACTCAGGGTTGATAAGACACGTGTTTTAAATAAATAACTTTTCACAAATTTGCAGGGACGGACTGGCCCTGGGGGCAAAGGGGAAAATTCCCTCGGGCCTCGAAGCCCGAGCGCAATGGAGGAATCACCAACTCATATGACATTGCAGTTGATAGGCGCGTTCATTTTACACATTTATCTGAGGAAATTCAGTCAATCTCAGCAATTTGATTGGTTCATTTGAATATTGACCAACCAAATTGCTGAGATTAACTGAGGTTCCTCAGCGTCGAACCTCTTATACCTATTAGTTCATTTTTTATCAATACTTATTGATATTGTAGTATCTAACGTCTTTTCCACTAATTCTGTAACTTTTAACATCGATGTAAAGCACTGTTATAATGTCTACCGGTTTCAGGCGATTAAAGCGTTCTTAACATGCATAAAAATAGGCTGGTAAGCAGATCATAACGTTATCTAATGGTTTCTAAACAACAAGCCCATTAACCAATCATGACAACAATAACCCCATTCAAATGCTGTCATCTCGATTGTCAAAATGACCCGAATTCATGCAAAATTTTATTAATTTTTGGCTTTAATCGCCTAAACCGATAAACTATTGAGCAAACCTCGGATGTTACGAATCATAACAGACCTAGATGTCTTAAAATCCTCGCTCTCCGAGCTCGGACTTCAATTGACATCTGCGTCTGTTATGATAGTCATAACAGACGGTTTTCCAGCGATTAAACAACTCAAGGATTTTACACCAATCAAACGTCAGAATTTATAGACAGTCGACCAAGTACCATGGTTTTGAACTGAAAAACACCACGAGTGAAAAGCAGGACGGTTTTCCAGCGAAAAAATTTCTGTCAAACGAAATGTCATGACAACGAGCATGGCAATTGAAATTTCTTTCGTTGTTTAATCATACGAATATAATTCGTGGTCTGATTTTTTCTGCAAAAGTTGCTTACAAATACATTCGTGCCTTTTGCTTTTGGAAAATCGCCACTCGCGCTAAAGCGCTCGTGACGATTTTCGTTGCAAAAGCTACTCATTTATTTGTTTCGCAAATTTTGTCGGAAAAAATCTGTAGGTACCACTCGTTATATTATATACGAAAAAATTTCTGTCAAATGATATGTCATGCCCGGTCATGGCAACGAGCATGGCAACCTTATTGTTTCCATTGAAATTTCTTTCATTGTTTAATCATCCGAATATAATTCGTGGTCTGATTTTTTCTGCAAAATTTGCTTACAAATACATCCGTAGATTTTGCTTTTGGAAAATAAGCGCTCGTGACGATTTTCGTTGCAAAAGCTACTCATTTATTTATTTCGCAAATTTTGCCGGAAGAAATCAGTACCACTCGTTATATTACATACGAAAAATGTCATTTTAGGGCTGAAAAACATTTGTATTGCAGATTCTAGTAAATGAGCGCCGGGCGCAATGTGCAATCGGCTATCGACAACCACCCGCACGCCCGACCTTGATTAAAGCTAAATGCTACTGTACATTTACAAATTCTGTGAAAAAGTAGAAGTTTCTACCGTCTCCGAGGCTGCCAATTTTTTCATTTTACCATTTAACCACATTCCAGTTCCTTAGGTGAAAATAAGACGAAAAGTGGAAACAAACCACAAGTTCCTTAAGTGAAAATAAGGCGAAAAGCGGAAACAACTATTTGTCATAAAATGGATTCTCTGGGAGTACCCCAAAAAGAACCCTTGCGGAGTTATCATATTTTTTGTGGTTTACATCCCCTAAATTTCATCCCTTGAAATTGGCACGCCTCCACTTTCAACAGACTTAAAGGTCGAATGTGCATACCAAGTTTCAGAAAGATACCTCCAACAGTTCTTTGTTGCAATTTTGGTTTTTCACCCCTAGCTCCCACCCCCTTGGTCCGATATGCTCCAAAAGTAATCACCGCCTTACAAAGTCGAATACCAAGTTCCAGCCCGATATCTCAATCCGTTCTCAAGTTATCGCTCGGACAGAGTGAGGAGCGATACGACGAGCGAGCGAATAAGCTAATACAAGAGCGTCTCGCATACTTTTTAATTTAGCGTGCGGCTTGAAATTACTATAATTGCTATGTTAAGAACAGAAAAATAAATATTCAATTTAAGTTGTGTGAATTTCTTAAACTTTTCAGATTATCTCCCGGAAATTATAATATTTTCCGCAGTGATTAACATAACATCATAATATTTCTTGTTGCTTTTCTTGTTTTAAAAAAGCTCTGCAAAGGCTTCAGCTCGTTAGTTCCATTATATGAAGTTTTTGCGACTGTCTAATTTTCTCCCCGTTACATCAGAGCAGTTACACAAACTTAATCGAATAATTTAGTTTAAGGGTAACAGCCACTAAAAGCTTAATGTTTAGAAGAGTCATTTTAAGTTAATAAGATGTCGGCTTATTAAGTTGACAAGAACCTCTTCAGCTGAGCTAGTATCTTTGATTTTTAGCATATGCCCTGCACTGTAGTGTAGCTGAAATTTTAACCTCCCCACTCCACTCCACCATTTAAAAAAAAAAGGAGGTTACTGCAATCACTAAAATTTTCGAATTCGAGATAAGACCGGATCTATACGTTTTGAGGTCTCAGGAGCCCAAAAAAGTGGTTTTTAAAATGTGTCTGTATGTATGTACGTACGTTCGTACGTTCGTACGTTCGTAAACACGCCACAGCCCAAACTACTCGACAGATTTAGCTGAAATTTGGTACGTGTGCATGTGATAACCCAACTTAGATCTGAAAAGCTTTTGGAGCCAATCGTGCAACCAGAAATGCCATTTTGGCACATCAACTTTTAAATTTTAAATGCAAACCCCCATTTTTCACGTCACGATAGGAAAGGCCTTCAAATTCTGCTTCTAAAAATGCATTCATTCTTAGTGCCCTTTTGACCAAAAATAAAAAAAAAAGGGCAGCAGAGAAGCGGCTGGAACCTCCCCAACGCGTGGGTCTTTGATTTCAGGGACTTCTGTTTAAGATTCTAAAGTTGATATGCCTAAATGGCACTTCCCGTTGACCAATTGCTCCCAAAAGCCTTTCAGCTCTTCAACGGGTCACCTCACCTCCATTTACCAAATTTCGGGCAAATCGATCCACTAGTTTGGGCTATAAAGTGGTTTCAGTATTATTACAAAATTTCGATTTTTCTACCCAAAGGGTTCTAAATGCGAATCAATTTTGTCTCATTTAAAACCAGAAATTGAAGACCTTTCTGATGGTGACCTCGATAGTGACAATAAATCTTTCAAAAACTTGTTTTGGATGGGTAAATTAGAGAATAATTTTAAATTTCGAAATTGGTGTGCCAAAACGGCACTTTCCGTGGGCTGATTGAATCCAAAATTTGTTCACCTCTTCGACGTGTAATACAATCCCCTTGTGCAAAATTTCAGCCAAATCGGTTCAGGGGCTTGGGCTGTACCGCGATTTTAAAGTCCGATAAAAATCAATTTTTTTTTCATTTTTGGTCAAAAAGGCACTAAGAATGAATGCATTTTTAGAAGCAGAATTTGAAGGCCTTTCCTATCGTGACGTGAAAAATGGGGGTTTGCATTTAAAATTTAAAAGTTGATGTGCCAAAATGGCATTTCTGGTTGCACGATTGGCTCCAAAAGCTTTTCAGATCTAAGTTGGGTTATCACATGCACACGTACCAAATTTCAGCTAAATCTGTCGAGTAGTTTGGGCTGTGGCGTGTTTACGAACGTACGTACGTACGAACGTACGTACATACATACAGACACATTTTAAAAACCACTTTTTTGGGCTCCTGAGACCTCAAAACGTATAGATCCGGTCTTATCTCGAATTCGAAAATTTTAGTGATTGCAGTAACCTCCCTTTTTTTTAAATGGTGGAGTGGAGTGGGGAGGTTAAAATTGATTTTTATCGGACTTTAGAATCGCGGTACAGCCCAAGCCCCTGAACCGATTTGGCTGAAATCTTGCAGAAGGGGATTGTATTACACGTCGAAGAGGTGAACAAATTTTGGATTCAATCGGCCCACGGAAAGTGCCGTTTTGGCACACCAATTTCGAAATTTAAAATTATTCTCTAATTTACCCATCCAAAACAAGTTTTTGAAAGATTTATTGTCACTATCGAGGTCACCATCAGAAAGGTCTTCAATTTCTGGTTTTAAATGAGACAAAATTTATTCGCATTTAGAACCCTTTGGGTAGAAAAATCGAAATTTTGTAATAACACTGAAACCACTTTATAGCCCAAACTAGTAGATCGATTTGCCCGAAATTTGGTAAATGGAGGTGAGGTGACCCGTTGAAGAGCTGAAAGGCTTTTGGGAGCAATTGGTCAACGGGAAGTGCCATTTAGGCATATCAACTTTAGAATCTTAAACAGAAGTCCCTGAAATCAAAGACCCACGCGTTGGGGAGGTTCCAGCCGCTTCTCTGCTGCCTTTTTTTTGAAAAGAAATTGCAATTTTCGACGTTTGATCGCGCACGCTGCCTCAACGCTTGAAGATAGATCACATAAGGTATGAATAGATGAATTGTCG
Organism: Pycnomerus fuliginosus; assembly: GCA_963924575.1. Classification (NCBI taxonomy): domain Eukaryota; kingdom Metazoa; phylum Arthropoda; class Insecta; order Coleoptera; family Zopheridae; genus Pycnomerus; species Pycnomerus fuliginosus. The sequence goes on along the minus strand of OZ004619.1, from coordinate 25,116,858 downwards.
GCAATGAAAAGATCTACAAAAAGCGACGGCATATAGCTATCTACGATGGGTAGCCCACTGTGATCGTTTTAACCTCCCCACAACCATATAAAAATGGGAGGTTATTGCAATCACACCAAAATTCGAAATTGAGATAACACCAGATCTTTACGTTTCAAGGTCCCAGGATCACAAAAAAGTGGTTTTTAAAAAATGTCTGTGTGTATGTACGTACATACGTACGTACGTACGTACGTATGTACGTATGTGAGCACGATCTCTCGGAAACTACCGAACGGATTTTAATGAAATTTGGTATGGAGGTTAGCGTTGGCCTTCTGGTGAGCCCAGTTAATTTTGTTGCGAATCCGCAGACGCTAAGTGCCTTTTTGGCATGTAAATTATGAAATTTGACTAATGAACACTAGTTTTTCTTCTCAGCACATGAAAGGTCTTGAAATTCTGTATCTGAAACTATATTCCCACTTAGCGCATTTTTGGCATAAAATTGAAAAATTCGAAATTTCGCGGAAACATTAAATAACACGCTACAGCCCAAACTGCTTGATCGATTTGACTGAAAGGACCCCGCACTTTTCTTATGGAAATTGGGTTTGGGTCAGATTTTTTTCAAAAAAATATATGTTGTAGAGCACGACTCCCTGAGTAATTGTCACCGTTGCGCCAACTTTGTGGACCTCACCGTTTCTCACATATGGAGGGTTGAAGATGAGAGGGTGGTAAGGCACAGAGTTAAAACGAATGTGAAATCCGCTGTTTTCGCCATGGTCAACGCTGCATATTGTCAGAACAATAAGCAGGACATCTTTTGAAAGTCATTGAAGATCGTCATTCTTGTTATTTCTTGAGTATATTCAATGCTATTTTAACACCTTCTGGGCTGTCGTTAATTTGGGTCAGATTTCTTTTATTTTTTATTATATGACACCTCAATGCATGTAGTCTCTCGATGATTTTTCAAAAGTTACTTCGCCCTTACCTCTTCGAAGGAGTAGGGTGCAAATTCTACATTTGTTGTGCCTGGAGAAAATCTTCAACTAAGCAAAATTTCACCGTTTTCAAACACTTCTATGCTTGGACATGGTTTAATAAGAAGTAATATATTATGATAGCAATTTCAAAAATATTTCCTTTCTTAATTTCAATACGCGTACCACTAAAAAAGTCCCACACTTTGTATGTAGGTCATACCTTCACTCTACGCCTTAATTACTTGAAGAGGTAAGGACGACAAAACTTTTGAAAAATTCTCCAGAAACTAGATGTATACAGGCATGATATATTAAAAAATAAAAGAAATCTGACCCAAATTAACTACAGCCCAGAAGGTGTTAAAATAGCATTGAATATACTGAAAAAATACCAACAATGGCCATCTTCAATGAGTTTTAAATGATGCCCCGCTTAATGTTACGACAATATGTAACGTTGACCATGGCCAACACAGCGGCCTTCACATTCGTTTTAACTTTATGCATTACCACCCTCTCATTTTCAAACCTCTATATCTAAGAAACGGTGAGGTCCACAAAGTTGGCGCAATGGTAACAATTACTCAGGGAGTCGTGCTCTACAACATATATTTTTTTGAAAAAAATCTGACCCAAACCCAATTTCCATAAGAAAAGTGCGGGGTCCTTTGGTAGGTAGAGATGCCGATACCCACCGAAGAGCTGATTTAATTTTGGTAGCAATCGGCGAATGGAAAGTGCCATTTTGGGATATCAACTTTGAAATTTGAATAATGAACTCCCATTTTCTCTATCAGCACATGAAAAGTCTTTTTTGTTTTCGAAATTGTATTCAAACTTAGTGCCCTTTTGGCAAAAGATCATTCACCAAGTGGGGAGGTTCCAGCCGCTTCCGTAGCTGCCCATTTTTTGTGTTTTAATTTTTGACGAAAATTGCTTCGGTGGCTTATTGTCGGCTATCCGCAACAGATATTTATATGCTGTCCCGGACTTCTTTGCAGGTCCATTCGTTGTCGACATTTCCTCCTTATACGATTTTACTCAGGGCCGTGTTAAGGCCGAATCGGCGAGGCGGCCGCCTAGGGCGCACAAATCTTGGGGTGCAAAATTTCAGATCGTTAAATTCTTTTTTAACAAAACACAGCAATGCATCATGACATGTAAATGAATTTCGCATTAAAAAGTAAGTACTTTCTCGATGGCTTTTGCGGATGAGTGGGCGTGTCTAGTTCAAACCACAATGTTCAACATGCGGAAAATCTATTAGAAAACTTGCTGCGTCCGTAAGTGAAGCGTGTATTATCTGGAGCCGCTCCGTTTTACTCATGAATTCTTAAAATACTAAGCGAAGTCCCCACCTCGAATATCTCATGAACGGAAAGAAATACAAAAATTTGCTCAGACAGGTCGATTTCTATCTTGAGGGGACACTTAAATCCGCGCTTGGTGAAATTCCACAACGCAACTAGGGGTTGCCGCAACTTTAAAATTTAAAATGACAACCCCCCACTTGTGTACATCATTTTAAAGATAATTTTATTGCAAATTCAATTTTATAAAAAAAAATATTATTCATTTAACCCCAGCGCCCTCTATGGGCAAATTTTAAATTACAGTAAGGCCCTTTGTGATACATCCTTTGAAAGGGTATGATATATGAAATTCTCTGCAAACCTTTCAGAAGTTACAGCAAAGAAAGTAACTCTCTGTCGGCCCAGAATCAATTCATGTTCTTCAGTGTAACTTTTGAAAGAGTTGGTTTGGTATGGATTTCAAAAATCTCTACAGCATGAATCATTCACGCCGAATAAACATCTACAGAGATACACATCGCTTTTATACACATCTTCCGTTCGCTTTCTATCTAGGACTAATAAAACCCCCCACGAACGCAATTAAATTGAATGCTCTTTTTCCCTGTGGAACACGTTCGATGCTATAATACTTCCTTCTTTGGATTGCCGTTTTTTTATAACGACGTCTAAAAAATCTCTTAAGATCTTTGTTCATTTCCTGTCGATTACCGAGAAAATCTTACATTGACTTCATTTATATTTGTTGACGTGTATCTCGCTGCTCGATTGTTAAAGTTCGTCTAGGAAAATCCAACCAAACCCAGGTTTTTCAAATCGAGTTTTACGTCGTGGCGGGCGAGATGCTTTTAATTAAACCGAATTATTCGTTTTAACAAAATGTTCACGGTATCACGGTGCTCTTGTTTATGACCAATCACCACCCAATCACAATCACGATATCACAAAGATCTTAAAAGAAATACAAGACCCCAACAGCCACTAATATCATAAGCATATGCTTCGGCACTACTACTAGGTGCAGATTACATCTGCACCCAAAACCAACAAGTCCAACTCAATATAAGAATCATTCATAGAAAGTTTTTTCAATAATCAAGGGTGGTTTATAAAATGGCATGGTTTTTGGTGACGTTTTTTTTTTGAGTTTCAACTCCTAATTTCAATCCCCTTGTCTCAAGGCCGCCAACCTAAGTAGATGTTTTTAATTGCCTCAAACGCGTCAAATCAATCACGATTAAATTAAATTATCAAAAAATTGTTATAAAAGCCAACGAAAGATGTATATCAATGCGATGTGTATCCCTGTAGATGTTTACCTTGTTAATGTGTATGTAGGGGCGAGCTGAATTTACTGGTGGAGTCGGGTGCAGATTTTATAAATCTGCACCTAGTAGTAGTGCCTCCGCAGACGCACAGTGGTGTTAAAAAGACGAAATTATGAAAATTGGCCGTACATAATTAAACAGTAGAGAGTTAACAAAAAAACATCATATTATTTGCGAAGTAGGTATGTAGAATTAGCACTAAGGGGGTTGAAAAAGGGAATGAGAAGTCCAAGGTAATGAAAAAAGGTGATGAAAAGTCAAGAGGAATGAAAATGAAGTGTGGATTAAGTAGAATTACGAAATAAAACACTAAAATAACCAAATCATGCAATTAAAACTTTTGTGGGGGTTGAAATAAGCACTTATACCTACCTATTGCTAAGGAAACTGAAAAATTGTAAAAGGTAAACTGAATCCCAAATGCGTTCAATTTTATAACCGTCGAAAAACGAAATTATGCGAATTTTGCAAAATTAGCACTTAGGGGGTTGAAAAATCGTAAAGGTGGATGAAAAATCAAAAGGTATCAGGATTAACCGTGGCTAAGTAAAATTACGAAAAATAACACCAAATTAACCCAATTATGTAAATTTAGCATTTGAAGACTTGAAACATTGCGAAGGGGGATGAAAAAAGTGAAAAATTTAATCATCATCCAAATGGGTTCAATTTATTACAGAAGAAAAACGAAAATATCCGAATTTGGCAAAACTATAACACCTAGGGGGTTGAAAAATTGTAAAGGGGGATGAAACGTCAAAGTGGATGAGAATTAATCGTAATTAAGCAGAATTACAGAAAATAACACGAAAGTAAACCAATTATGCAAATTTAGATTTTGGGGGTTGAAATGTTGCGAAGGGGGTTGGAAAAGTGAAAAAGATAAACATAATCCAATTGAGTTCAATTTATTACCGAAGGAAAACTAAATTATGTGAATTTTGCAAAATAAACACTTAGGGGGTTGAAAAATTGTAAAGGGGGATGAAAAGTTAAAAGGGATGAGAATTAATCGTAATTAAGTAGAATTACAGAAAATAACACGAAAATAAGCCAATTATGCAAATTTGACTTTTGGGGGTTGAAACATTGCGAAGGGGTCGAAAAAGTGAAAAAGGCAAGAACAATTCATAAGGCAAAACTGCGCGAATTTTACAAAATTAACCAGCGGAAATCACCCGAAAAAGAAGCGGTCTGGGTAAATTTTGCTCTTTGAGGGTTCACATATCATGAAAGGGGTTGAAAAATTGTGGATGGGTCAAAAATTAATGAAAATCACTTTAAATTAATAACAAATTAGAAGAAAGCAAAAAAAAAATAAATGAAATATATTTACTCCGCTTGCTAGGGCTTAGGGGTTGTTAGTAGCGTAGGGGTTGGTTTTAGGATGAAGACTCATAAGACTTTTTTCAATGGTTGACCGAAATCAATTGAACCCCATAATTTTATTCCACCACTTACATGAAAAAATTTCCAGTTTCAACCCTTAAATTTCATCCCCCTTGTTAGATATTAATGAAAATTTGCCCATCCGCCTACAGTGGCGCTGTAAATTACCACATCAAATTTAGCCCTGATACGTTGAGCAGTTTTTGAGTTCTCGTATTTTTTTGTTTCGGCATGTTAGGGGGTTGTACCGCCTTTAAGGGTCGTTTTTCGCGAATGATGAATAAGACCTTTTTTGTACCATCAATAGAAAGCTATCGAATGGTAAAAGCCAACGAAAGATGTATATCAATGCGATGTGTGTCCCTGTAGATGTTTACCTTGTTAATGTGTATGTAGGGGCGAGCTGAATTTACTGGTGGAGTCGGGTGCAGATTTTATAAATCTGCACCTAGTAGTAGTGCCTCCGCAGACGCACAGTGGTGTTAAAAAGACGAAATTATGAAAATTGGCCGTACATAATTAAACAGTAGAGAGTTAACAAAAAAACATCATATTTGCGAAGTAGGTATGTAGAATTAGCACTAAGGGGGTTGAAAAAGGGAATGAGAAGTCCAAGGAAATGAAAAAAGGTGATGAAAAGTCAAGAGGAATGAAAATGAAGTGTGGATTAAGTAGAATTACGAAATAAAACACTAAAATAACCAAATTATGCAATTAAAACTTTTGTGGGGGTTGAAATAAGCACTTATACCTACCTATTGCGAAGGAAACTGAAAAATTGTAAAAGGTAAACTGAATCCCAAATGCGTTCAATTTTATAACCGTCGAAAAACGAAATTATGCGAATTTTGCAAAATTAGCACTTAGGGGGTTGAAAAATCGTAAAGGTGGATGAAAAATCAAAAGGTATCAGGATTAACCGTGGCTAAGTAAAATTACGGAAAATAACACCAAATTAACCCAATTATGTAAATTTAGCATTTGAAGACTTGAAACATTGCGAAGGGGGATGAAAAAAGTGAAAAATTTAATCATCATCCAAATGGGTTCAATTTATTACAGAAGAAAAACGAAAATATCCGAATTTGGCAAAACTAACACCTAGGGGGTTGAAAAATTGTAAAGGGGGATGAAACGTCAAAGTGGATGAGAATTAATCGTAATTAAGCAGAATTACAGAAAATAACACGAAAGTAAACCAATTATGCAAATTTAGATTTTGGGGGTTGAATTGAAATGTTGCGAAGGGGGTTGGAAAAGTGAAAAAGATAAACATAATCCAATTGAGTTCAATTTATTACCGAAGGAAAACTAAATTATGTGAATTTTGCAAAATAAACACTTAGGGGGTTGAAAAATTGTAAAGGGGGTGAAAAGTTAAAAGGGATGAGAATTAATCATAATTAAGTAGAATTACAGAAAATAACACGAAAATAAGCCAATTATGCAAATTTGACTTTTGGGGGTTGAAACATTGCGAAGGGGTCGAAAAAGTGAAAAAGGCAAGAACAATTCATAAGGCAAAACTGCGCGAATTTTACAAAATTAACCAGCGGAAATCACCCGAAAAAGAAGCGGCCTGGGTAAATTTTGCTCTTTGAGGGTTCACATATCATGAAAGGGGTTGAAAAATTGTGGATGGGTCAAAAATTGATGAAAATCACTTTAAATTAATAACAAATTAGAAGAAAGCAAAAAAAAAATGAATGAAATATATTTACTCCGCTTGCTAGGGCTTAGGGGTTGTTAGTAGCGTAGGGGTTGGTTTTAGGATGAAGACTCATAAGACTTTTTTCAATGGTTGACCGAAATCTATTGAACCCCATAATTTTATTCCACCACTTACATGAAAAAATTTCCAGTTTCAACCCTTAAATTTCATCCCCCTTGTTAGATATTAATGAAAATTTGCCCATCCGCCTACAGTGGCGCTGTAAATTACCACATCAAATTTAGCCCTGATACGTTGAGCAGTTTTTGAGTTCTCGTATTTTTTTGTTTCGGCATGTTAGGGGGTTGTACCGCCTTTAAGGGTCGTTTTTCGCGAATGATGAATAAGACCTTTTTTGTACCATCAATAGAAAGATATCGAATGGTAATATTTTCAACTATACATTCTTCATTGAAAATTCGAGTTTCCACCCCTAACTTTCATCCCCTTCGATAATTTTCTCCTAAAATTCGATCTTCCCTTCTCGAAGATGCAGTGTGTAAGATAATAAGCGTGTTCATTCGACACATTAGTGTCTATTATGTTAAAGATTTAACCATGCCGTTAATGCGACATGTGATTGTTCTTGTATTTTCGCTGTTATAGCAACGTCAAAGCAAAGGCGTTAAAACAGTATTTTTTTAACGCCTCCTACCTACTAGAGATGCGCCACTAATTAATCAACGTTTAACCGCCTCAAATAATATTTAATCGATTTCGAGTGTGAGTTTTACTACTCCTCTTTCTCCCCTGGACTGGAAGTAATATTTAACGGTAGTGAAATGAAAAAATTGGTCAATGATGCTGTCGTCCTCTCGAATTTTAGCAGAAAACCTTAAAATTGGAGAATAGCAATATTATTTACTTCTAATTTATACAGGCTGGGTAATTTTTCGATGCTCACCATTGAGATCTTTTAAACGGTAAAAGATACGGGGTCGGTTAAATTAAAGAAAAGTTGACCTATTTCTTGGCGATTAAAAATCTGAAAAGAATTTACCGATATTGTGATTCGTTCCTGAGTTATCACAAAAAATCTCAAAATTGCCAATTTAAAGAAAAATTAATATTTTCCTAACGATTGATGTTATTTAAATGAAACTTGGAACTTTTATGTTTTTGACAGCTGTCAATTGCATGGCATTGGCAGAAATTTTATAGGCCTTCTAGATTTTGAATAAAGACAGTCAACTTTTCTTTTTCTTATGGACGCCATATTGAATTTTAACACCGCCGCATACACAGAAAAATTAGCTTCTCAAAAATGTAACCGACATGGACTGTCAAAAAAGTTTATGTTGAGTACATTTTTGAAAAGCCAATTTCTTTGTGTATTTGATGGTGTCAAAATTCAATATGGCGGCTATAAAAGAATCAAAAGTTGATTGTCGTTATTCAAAATCTAGAGAGCCTAGAAAATTTCTGTCGATGCTATTCAATTGACAGGTGTCAAAAATATAAAAGTTTTATTTAAACAACATCAATCGTAAGGGAGATATTAATTTTTCTTTAAATTGGCAATTTTCAGATTTTTTTTTGTGATAACTCGGGAACGGATCAAAATATCGGGGAATTCTCTTCAGATTCTTAATCGTCAACAAATAGCGCAACTTGTCTGTAATGTAACCGACCCCGTATCTTTTACAGTTTAGGAGATCCCAATGGTGAGCATCGAAAAATTACCCACCCTGTATATGTACCTATTGCGGCAAGAATAACATTTTCTTTTGGCGGAAACTTATTGCGAGGCTCAATCTCTTGCCGTTGAATGGACGTATTAGCAACATCTTTCGTTCAGGAGATAACATCTTGTTCAGCAATACCAACACAGACACAACAAAACATCTTATTCTATCTAGATTCAATTCATCTATTCTCCCTTCGTTCGATTTCTGTTAACTATTGGCGCAAAGTGATAAAGCTTCTATTCAAGCATGAACATAACATCACAAAGACTAGAAGATTTAAATTAAATTTATTACAGAAAGCCGGTCCAGTGCGACGGAGGGTTCACCTTAATTTTGATGAAGGTCCTCAAAATCAATTTTCATTCCGTTTCGGCGATAAATTTCATTACTTTGCAAGGCAATTTGTGGAACGTTTATCTAATGGGTACGTTGAGGACAAGGATTATGTGTTTCAAAGTGGACTAAAAATTAAAACGGGATTATGGCTCCTTCGTCGGGTACCTATGTCGAATAGTGCCGATCTTTAGAAGCAGAGTCTGAAGGCCTTATGGTTTGCATTTAAACTTTGAAAGTTGATGTGCCAAAATGACATTTCTGGTTGCACGATTAGCTCCAAAAGCTTTTCAGATCTATAGTCTGTCCGGGATCCACACGACCGGGATTCACCCTATTTCCATGGTGAATCATTGTTGTCAACAATGAATCGCCATGGAAATCGGGTGAATCTCGGTCGTGTGGATCCCGGACAGATATTAGGTTGTGTTATGAGATGCCTGCGTACCAAATTTCACCCAAATCGGTAGAGTAGTTTGGGCTGTGGCGTGTTTACGAACGTACCTACATACCGACACATTTTAAAAACCACTTTTTTGGGTTTCTGAGACCTCAAAACGTATAGATCCGGTTTTATCTCGAATTCGAAAATTTTAGTGATTGCAGTAACCTCCTTTTTTTTAAATGGTGAAGTGGAGTGGGGAGGTTAAAAAATGGCAGGTTACTGCATTGAGTTATTTTCAGTAAATGAGACACCATTTTGTTTGTCACGTTTAGCCCAATTGGCCTATCATTTTAGTTTTTTCTTAAATGACCGTATTTTCCGAAAATTTGGTTTTGTTCCCGATGAAATTGCCTCTGAATTCAGTGAAAGTAGGCAACTTATTATACGACAGCTTCTTGATTTATGGCCCCTCATTAGGATTAGCTTGCAGCCCCCAGGTGGTCTTAGACTACCTAGCTGAAGAAAGGAGAAGTGGTTGTACCTATATTAGGTAAATTATCTTATATTCCTGGTGTGTGAATATGAAATGATATCTTGTGAATTAATTTCATTATTATTCTCAACTATTATTATTTAAACATTTTCTGCCATTACTGCCAATCAGTTATTTGAATTAGTAATAGAAATAATAATACCCCATTTTAAAGTAATTACTTGTCTCCAGAATCAGCTTATTAAAAGTTAATCTCAATCTTAATTAAGATTATTAATATTGACTTGAAATTTTATTTTTATTGATGGGGGGGTAACAAAAACGGTGGCACTGGTTTTGTCATCTATCATTGTGATAGGGGTAAAATTTGTGAAAATAGAAGGGCGTGATGGGGTTTAATGAAAATCCAATATAATTCTTTCCATTTTAACCTCCCCACCCCACTTCACCATTTAAAAAAAAGGGAGGTTACTGCAATCACTAAAATTTTCGAATTTGAGATAACACCAGATCTTCACGTTTTGAGGTCACAGGACCCCAAAAAAGTGGTTTTTAAAATGTGCCTGTGTGTATGTACGTTCGTTTGTAAACACGCCACAGCCAAAACTACTGGACCGATTTGGCTGAAATTTGGAACATAGGCATCTCGTAACCTAACTTAGATCCGAAAAGCTTTTGGAGCCAATCGTACAACCGGAAATGCCATTTTAGCACATCAACTTTTAAATTTTAAATGCAAACCCCCATTTTTCACGCCACCATAAGAAAGGCCTTCAGATTCTGCCTCCAAAGATGTATTCACTGTCAGTGCGCTTTTAACCAAAAACTACAAAAATCGAAATTTTTATCGGACTTTAAAATCGCGGTGCAGAGCCCAAGCGCCTGAACTGATTTGGCTGAAATTTTGCACATGGGCATTGTATTACACGTTCAAGAGCTGAAATTTTTTTGAATGCAATCGTTCGACGGAAAGTGCCGCTTTGGCACACTAATTTTTAGATTTAAATTATTCTCTCATTTAACCACCCAAAACAAGTTTTCGAAAGATTTATTGTTACCATCAGAAGGTCTTCAAATTCTGGTTTTAAGAATTTTATGTTGGAATGAGGAAATCTTGCAAGGAATTTTACTAACAGGTGAGTTGGTAGAAGCGATCTCAATGCGATACGTCAGAAAACTTGACAATGCCAATGTCAAAATTTTGTAATTGCTCTGAATTGGCCCAAAATGGCCTTTGTGTGCATGCAGTTTTGAGTAAAGTGCAAACAAAAATTAATATTCACGAAAAAGCCTCAGGTATACGTTTGTATGTGACACTGCTGCTAACAATAAAAATAAACCCTAGAAGATTTGGGTTATGTAATGTTTTTGCTTTCCCGCTAAATTTCGATCAAGATGTCAAAAGTACAGGCCTTTACAAATTAGGGTTGTACAGTTCCAGAAAAATTTTAGTTCTGCTATAGAAAATGAACGGACTTTACACGGAATACAAAGATCCACGCGATGGGGAGGTTCCAGCCGCTTCTCTGCTGCATTTTTTTAAATGAAAACCCGTTATAAAATATAACTGAATTTTATTTGTCAGTCAAAGTAGTTCCTGAAAACTAAGATATTAAGCCAAAAAAGGTTTTACATGCTGTGGGTCAGCGCTATGACATATTTCAAGGAATATATTTTTTTTCAATAAATTAATGAGAAACTAACATCACAATAAGCCTTAAGATTATGGTACCTAATCTCAAAAATATAAATTATATGAATTTACCAATAAATGGTAGATGAATGTGCATTATGAAGACACTTGTTAAAAAATTAAATAACAAAACTGTGGAAGCACCACGTACTTAATGTAAGTAAGGTATAATATCAAAAATAACATAATAAAGGAAATTAGCTTCCATATTTCTTGTAATAACTATTCATTAACATAATCATTCACCATACATGATAATGTTCATAACAGCAAACATTAGGAACCGGGGAGATTTTCACTGAACTGAAAAAAACATTTCAAACAATCCAAAACATCAGTCACCAAGTCACCTTTAAAATTTCTGAAACCGAGGAGAGTATCTTAGCACTGGCGCTTCCTCAGAAGTACCCTTTGTACGCACTGCAACTTCTTTTCTACGTTTTGGCACGATTTTCTCTAAATCAAGTCTTTCTAGGTTCACCACAAGCGGTCTACAAAACTGTAGCAAAAATTCTACGTTATGGACCGAAATCGTCTTCTGGTGCAGCTGTCTCTTAGGCATTTTATAAGTATGGCTGTAACGGAGTTTTTTGGAAGTTATAGTTTCGTACTCTATTGAAGGAATTTTGGCAATTTTTTTGTTGATGTACCACTCGTTCTTTTCTAGCCTCCGGAACTTGAGGTCATCGGGAATGGAGTGGTGCTCCCGCGAGGCCATTAACCTTCCCACGTCAGAAGAGAACGGTATATGGCTGCAGCTCGCGAATTTCGCCCCACCTTGAACAATATGCTCGGGTTTCGCAACAGCCCCATTTCTAGCCCTCTCTAATTGAAAATACTGAAGAAACTCGTTTTTGGCGATAGGTCGCGACGTGCGTTTTTTCACAGCGTCGTTCAAAAGGACGTACGGCTCGCGAATGATGGACGGGAGCGGCGTTCTGGGCCTTTTTCGAGGGGGCGAATCTACCAAGTTAGAGCTCCTGAGCCTTTTCACGCCTCTTCTTCGATTTTCGTCGTTCCACTCGTTCAAATATTTGGATTTCTTATTGGAAAACCTCCGGAAAAAATTCGAACAACTGTTTACTAATCGGGTCAGGGTCGCTTTATTCTGTCGGCTGGTGAATTTCTTATTAATTTTAATGGGACTGACAATTTCTCTCGGCCACCATTTTGGTTTTTGCCAAGAGGGCTCCGCGCCAACGCCAACTAGGGTCGAGGTGCACTCAACCAGTTTGTTGACGAAATTCTTCAATCGAGAAACGTTCATGCGTTTCACGACTTCTTCGGGAAAATCTCCGTTTAATACTCGCACAACTGGCCCGGATTTGCGCAAGTAGCGCACCCGCACTTTCTCGAACGACAACATCTTATTTATTAAATTGTTTAAACGAGTAAAACCTTTGGTAAAACAGGTAAAATTGCAAACGCAGGGATTTCACTGCGAAGAAACACTACGATTAATACTCCCGATGCACAAATTTTCACGCACTTTTATCCACGCGTCTTTTCTATGACATACGCACTGCTAATGCCCTTTTGAGCAAATTACGATGAGATTCTTGGTCATTTTGGTTAGGTGTTCTAAGTTGTCAGAGCTTGCTCCGTACACAAACTGCGGCCATCTGTAGATCAATAGCTGTACTACAGAGCAAGCGCAACTCGATTTTGTTTGTGGTAGGGGGTGACCATTAAATCGTATTTCTCTTCTCCCTCCTCACACCTACGGTCCGCTCCAATTATTAATTATTGTTGTTTTATGCCCTCACTTTGACACTTTTTGTTGACTTTTTCGCATTTTATTGTTGGTGTGTTTGCTTAATACCTTTGTAGTACATATAATATGCAATCAACTTTACACAGTTTCAGTGGCGCACCCAAGGGGGGGGGGGTTTAGGGGTTAGAACCCCCCCGAATTTTATTTAAATTTAAAATATTAAAAATATAAAAAACAAAAAAAAATTATCCACACCCACACCTCGACCCACACAATTAGTCGAGGCCCTCTACTCCTTCAAATAGATGACGCAGTTCATCATAATTCGATTTTACTCTAAAATGTGTTTTAAAACAAGAATTAATAATTCCGAAGGTAAGAATTAATAATTTTGAAGGTTTACAATCGCTACGTGCTTATCTGCAAATCGAGGGACTCGCGGCATCCTTCTGAAGTCTGGGATTTCTAGGAATATTCAATAATTTTATGGTATATCCCTCCAATTGCTTCGGCCTTTGTATACTTAGTTAAATAACATCTGGCGCTTTCTTTCAGTAGCCGACTTTGGTCGTTTAGTGAAAATATCTACCTATGGAATTTATGGAAATTGTATTATTATTTAAAGTTATACGACTGTGCGGTGCCCATCCCCATCAAAATTGTATCCTGTACACCCAAGATTTTAAGACAATCTCTGGTTTTGTTTGTGTTCAGTTCGCGGCCGTTGTACTCCGAATGCAGCAATAATCAATTATTTAATTAGGTATATTATCAAGTGTCTTTACTACCCCTTGATCCCAGCAGTGTCACATCTAAGAATTTTGAAGATTTTAAATATCTAGTATCATTTTATAAGAATGATTTGCTAAATGACAACCTAGACGAGCTTACGGTCGAACTAAAATTATGGTATAGGCTTCTGGCCCGTTTGGATAAGACTCATTTGCCCAAAGATGCATTAAGCGCACTAAAATACTGTGCAGGTGATACCCTTCCGAACATAAAAACGTTGCTGCTGATTTTGGCAATACTACCCGTCTCTACGGCAGAGAATGAAAGGACGTTTTCTACTTTACGCCGCTTAAAAAATTACTTAAGAAACACTACAAGTGAGAACAGGTTAAATGGATTAACCCTTCTCCATTTATACAGAGAGTTGACTCCTTCAGTTAAGCTAATTTTAAAATGGCCGAAAAACCACGAAAACTTAACATTAGATTAAATTAAGTACCTACCTACTTCGCTACCTACCTTTACATAATTATTGTGTTATTTTTTTACTGTACGTATTATTTTAATATATGAATTTGACTTGAGGTACATTTTTCTTCCAAAAGCAAACTTTCGACATTCGAACCCCCCCCGAAAAAAATTTCTGGGTGCGCCGCTGCACAGTTTCAATAGAGTATTGTAATTATTAGAAACTTACACTTTTAGGCCCGAGCTTTAGTCTCGGGACTATTGCTTTGTATCCCAGGGTCATTTTGCTCGCTCTCTCGCTCAGCCCTTCCAATTACTTTCTTTTTAAGATGCAATATAAATACTTAACTTTACAACGCTTTGAGATATCGTTTTGAAATTTGGGTGGCGGGTAGGTACAGTTAACATTTCGGACGAGTTCGTAAATGGGTATAAGCGGCATAAGGTGGAGTGGTCTAAGGGGCATCTAAACACTACCGCTGAAAAAAAAACAGCTTATTCGCTCGCTCGCTCGCCCGCTCCTCAGTCTGTCCGTCGGATAACTTGACAACAAATTGAGATTTCGAGCTGAAACTTGTAGGCAGCTTCGTCTCCCGGGGGCTTTTTAACCTCCCCAACCACAAAACAATTTTAAAAAAATGGGAGGTTACTGCAATCACTAAAATTTTCGAATTCGAGATAAGACCGGATCTATGCGTTTTGAGGTCTCAGGAACCCAAAAAAGTGGTTTTTAAAATGTGTCTGTGTTAAATGTGCGCTGGTTAAAAAGGATCGTTTAAGATATTTGCACAGAGGACCAGGCAATTTTAAGACCTGATGCGGATAAATGTACACTGTGCCGGTGTTAAAACTGCCTGGTTCTCTGTGCAAATATCTTAAACGACTCTTCTTAAGCAGCGGGGTGCTAATCGTCTAGCCTCGTTGCTAGCCTCGTTCACCTTCTTATAAGTGTAGCGCTACTATACATATAAATAAAGTGTTATAAAGATGCTCATACTCGCATTAACAAAGGATGCAAATACATATACGTTTTTCGCGAACGAGAAAAGGAAAGAGCTTTGAGCAAAAGTTTTGTTAAGTACTGTTTATTCATACCGGCCATTGACTTGAAATTTGGAAGGGCGGTAGATATGTCTAACACAAGTTCGAAGTTGACCCACGGGAAAGGGGTTAAAAGGGCACTTGAAGTTTGATGTCCGCCTAGTAACCATATATTTTTATGAACGGATTTAGTAGGAATCGCTGTAATAAACAGAGAACCTTAGAAGCACCGTTTCATCAAATTTCATCGTAGTGCCGAAATGGCCATTAGAAATTTGGAGATGGTAAGTGTTCGAGTAACGAACGGTTCGAGTTACACAGAACTTCATAAAAAAATAATCCGAGAAATAATCTACTTAAATATAAATTGTCACGAACGATGAACGTAAACATTTTCCCCCCCAAAACTCACTCCTTTCAACCCCAAAAAAATAGTAAATTCACATGGCGATAATTTAATCCTTGAATTATCTACATCCCGGAAGAGACTAATGGAGCGCAAAAAATTGCACCCTCGAAACTCACCCCCTTCAACCCCCAAACACGAAAATGTGACTTGGAGGAAATTTAACCCTTGAACTGACTATAACCGGAAGAGACTAATTATTGAACACAAAAGATTGCACCCCCAAAACTCACCCCCTTCAACTCCCAAACAAAAATTAGACTAAGAGGAAATTTTGCTACAACCGGAAGAGGCCAATTGAACACAAAAAATTGCACCCCCGAAACTCACCTCTTCCAAGCCCCAATTTAACAAATCTGGGCCAACAGTCCATAAACATTTTGTGCTCGATTTTGGGTGATATAAATATCTCCAGGTACACACATCGCATTGATAAACATCTCCCGTTGGCTTTTTTACAGAATTTTTTGTAAATGTACTTAGCAATTAACTTTTACCAGCTATTATAACAATTATAAAAAAATGCAGCAGAGAAGCGGCTGGAACCTCCCCATCTCGTGGATCTTTGTATTCTGTGTAGATAGTAGTCAATTGTGATGGGGTTGGGGAGGTTAAAAAGAATAGAAATTGATTAAAAACAAATCGTGCTGTCCGGTCTTTTCAATCTAATGGTTGTAAAGTCAGAGTCTGGGATTCAAAGTCGGGCCGACGACGGTGCCCGTCGCTCATTTACTAAAATAAATTTAAATAAAATGTTTTTCACCCCTAAAATTTGACATTTTTCGAAAAAATGGTACTAAGGTTTTCAATCCGGCAATGCAACAGCTATCGAATTCCATAATAACATTTAACAATCTGCTCTTTTGCTAAAAAAGATTCAAAAAGGGGCCTTTTTGCCCCTAAAATGGCAATTTTCGAAAAAATATAAATAGGCTGCGGGAATCGAAAATGGCGGAGTTGTAAGGGAATTACCGATTGCACATTATCCACAAATATCATATCGCAACGTTTTACTAATAAAAAAAATGGGCAGCTACGGAAGCGGCTAGAACCTCCCCACTTGGTGAATGATTTAAAGGCTGTTTACACTACATGATTTTTCATATGATTTTATGTATGACTTGAAATTACCATGACTCCAAATTGTTATCAACAATCATTCGCCATGGTGATTTCAGGTCGTACAGAAAATCATATGAAAAATGCAGCAGAGAAGCGGCTGGAACCTCCCCATCGCGTGGATCTTTGTATTCTGTGTAGATAGTAGTCAATTCAACAGAATTTGTCATCCACTGTCAGCCCGCTCCCTTTTAATGAGAAAGAATTTTTTCTCTATTTTCCACTGAAATGGCAGAAACTGTGAATACATTTTTAGAACCAGAATTTGATCGTCTTTCTAATGGCGACATATAGTAGGGTGCTCGCTAGACTTTATCTTTCAACCAAGGGGCACTTACGAGTGAAAATGTATGGAGTATAAATTTTGGTTTCTAATGCCCTCGGTATGCTACTGTCAAATTCGTCCAAGGGTCGTCCTGTGACAAAGGGCACAAATCAAAATTTTCCAACTAACGCCGCCACGTGAAAGTTCGTGTAGAGAAGTACCTTTCCTGAAAAATTCATGGTGATGTCTGTGCGGATTGTATTTTTTATTAATTTTGAAAGGAAAATATCTCCATTGATCCATACGGGGCCACGGACCTTTGGAGGCGATTATCTCGGTTCGTGCATCGGCAAAAACGCATCATTTTTAGGGGTATATTTCCTTTCCAACACGATTACTCCAAATCGGGGCGGTTAATCGAAACTAATTATTCTTAATAAAAGATGTGCTATTTTATTTTGTTGACGATCGTCTTTACAGAATATTTTTAGCGCAATCAATAAAGGAGTTAATTGTCTAAATCTGAGAGGAAGTAAAAAATTCATGCCACTGTAACGCTTGGGTTTCCGTGCCCCCACCACTACTTTCGCTGCGTCCCGCCACTCCGCAACCCCCTGAGACGTCCACATCTACAATCTTAGAGAATATCCTGTATTCCTGAAAATAATGGAAATAAGACTTGGAACTCTTGAAAAGCACTTTTTATTTCATGTAGGTAAGAAAAACAATAATTTTTAATTTGAAAATTCTTCGTCGTCCTTCTCGTTGATCGGGGAACCTCCGTGATCGGGGGTCTTCCCTCATTTGAATTTCCTTCATGTTATTTTTACAGGATCGGTTTTCCCATACCGTGGCATGAAAAAATGCAGGAAACCTTATTTTTATTGCAAATGCAACTCTTGCTTATGCAGTCTTTAAAAATAATTTTTGGACAAATTAGGACAATAATATCTGAAATGGTTTTTTGGGACGGCGGGCTATGTTTGAAGAGCTGGCCCAAGACTGTCACCCACGTCGTTTTTCCCATCTATAACCCTCAGGTGACGGAAAATTAGGTCGAGAATTTAATTAATTCAACCAAATTTTGGTCTGAAAGAATAGAACTCTCAAGCAATGCCGCTTCAAACTGTCTTCGGTTGGAGGCAGTTTTTCTAGCGACTTAGTTAACGCAAGTAGGGCCCGTTAAATCGTTGATAGATATTATTACTTCATCGTTGTTGGTTCAACACAAAAGTTTCCATATTTTTGAACGAGTTTTTGAATTTAATGTTGTCCAACTCTTGGTCTAACTTTTCGTCAAATCCTACATCGCCAAGTAATTCACATAAGTTTTTGTAAATTTTCCATCAATTTAGCGTCCCAACACCTCTGAACTAGCTTGTAGCATCAAATTCTGTTAGGGCATGAAATATACATTTTTTGGAAGTTTTGCTTCCGGAATGTTTCTTTACTATTTCCAGTTCTCATCCAAATCTCTGTATATAAATTCTCTGTCGACTCGAGATACTGATACAGACTTGCCAGTTATTCTCGTGCATTTTTAAGAATATCTCCAGAATACTCCAGAGGTTTGAATAAGAACTGGAAATAGTATAAAGATACATTCCCGTTCAACCCACAGTCCATCAAATTAATTTGAAAGAAAAACTACTAAGCGGTTTTGGAAAGTTAACTTGCTGGGCTGGAAAATTTACCAATAGGTACTTCCGGGAGTTGGTGGGATTTGAGGAAACATAAAACCGTTTCAGATACATCTATTATTGTATTAATTTGTCCACAGATTATTTTTAAAGACTGCATAAGCAAGCATGCAATAAAAATAATGTTTCCTGCATTTTTTCATGCCACGGTATGGGAAAATCGATCCTGTAAAAATAACATGAAGGAAATTCAAATGAGGGAAGACCCCCGATCACGGAGGTTCCCCGATCAACGAGAAGGACGACGAAGAATTTTCAAATTAAAAATTATTGTTTTTCTTACCTACATGAAATAAAAAGTGCTTTTCAAGAGTTCCAAGTCTTATTTCTATTATTTTCAGGAATACAGGATATTCTCTAAGATTGTAGATGTGGACGTCTCAGGGGGTTGCGGAGTGGCGGGACGCAGCGAAAGTAGTGGTGGGGGCACGGAAACCCGAGCGTTACAGCGGCATGAATTTTTTACTTCCTCTCAGATTTAGACAATTAACTCCTTTATTGATTGCGATAAAAATATTCTGTAAACACGATCGTCAACAAAATAAAATAGCACATCTTTTATTAAGAATAATTAATTTCGATTAACCGCCCCGATTTGGAGTAATCGTGTTGGAAAGGAAATATGCCCCTAAAAATGATGCGTTTTTGCCGATGCTCGAACCGAGATAATCGCCTCCAAAGGTCCGTGGCCCCGTATGGATCAATGGAGATATTTTTCTTTCAAAATTAATAAAAAATACAATCCGCACAGACATCACCATGAATTTTTCAGGAAAGGTACTTCTCCACATGAACTTCACGTGGCGGCGTTAGTTGGAAAATTTAGATTTGTGCCCTTTGTCACTGGACGACCCTTGGACGAATTTGACAGTAGCATACCGAGGGCATTAGAAACCAAAATTTATACTCCATACATTTTCACTCGTAAGTGCCCCATAATTCCTAAACTAAGCGACTTTTCTCCTCGCGAGCACCCTACTAATAAAAAAGGAGGCCTTGCTTTAAAATTTAAAGTTGATATGCTTAAATGGCACTTCCCGTGGACCAATTGCTTCCAAAAGCCGTTCAGGTCTTCAACGGGTCACCCAATCTCCATGTAGCAAATTTCAGCCAAATGGATTCACTAATCTGGGCTATAATGTATTTTTAGTGGTACTACAAAATTTCGATTTTTTGACCCAAAGAGCACTAAGTTGGAAATTGGTATGCCAAAACGGCACTTTCCGTGGGCCGATTGAATCCAAAACTTGTTCAGCTCTTCGACGTGCAATACAATGCCCATGTGCAAAATTTCAGCCAAATCGGTTCAGGGGCTTGGCTTGGGCTGTACCGCGATTTAAAAGTCCGATAAAAATAATTTTTTTTTAAATTTTAGGTCAAAAGGGCACTAAGAATGAATGCATTTTTAGCTTTTCAGATCTAAGTTAGGTTACGAGATGCCTACGCACCAAATTTCAGACAAATCGGTCTAGTAGTTTTGGCTGTGACGTGTTTACAAACGTACGTACGTACCTACGTACACACACACAGACAGATTTTGAAAACCGCTTTTTTTGGTTCCTGAGACCTCAAAACGTGAAGATCTGGTGCTATCTCGAATTCGAAAATTTTAGTGATTGCAGTAACCTCCCATTTTTTTTAAATTTTGATGGAGTTGGGGAGGTTAAAATCATGTAGTGTAAACACTAACAGCCTTTTAGAAGTGCGCCCAAAGCAATTTTCGGATTCAGCAAAGTTCAGTTAGTCTAAAAACACTTGTCGGCAAAATGTTACCCGATTTTCTGTTAACAATAAGTTGGAAATTTTAAAACTAACTTCCATCACAATTTTCCACCCCCTTTATTCTCTCGATATAACGTTACCCCGACAAACGCCACAGGCCCACAGGTGCCCCCAGCAGTTCCAGTATAGGTAACACTGGGGAGTCGACTTTGCGATTTATGACATGGATATCTCCAACCAGACAGCAGACCTGATCACGTTGGGATTTATTTATTTTCGGTCTGCCATTCCTGCATCGGTTCGGTTTTTAGATTTACGCCGGCATGAAGACTGTATGAAATTCAGACATCAGAAGCTTTGTTTGTTTGTTTCGTTCGAATAATTTTCGGATTTTATTTGATTGAAGCTTTACAGCGGATCGATAATGCAGCAAAGTTGTCTTGTCTCTCACCCTTTCTATACTTTCATTAAATACTTACCTACTTCGTACATAAACCGTGGCCCGTGGCGCGGAGTGTTTCCATTTTCATAAGAGGTTTTTTTTTGGTTGACAATTGACAAGATTCCAGCATACCTACTGCGCAATCTAGGCGCCATGTTAAACTACGGCCTGCAGTTATAAAGTTATGGCTTCCTAATAAGTAAACTTAGGGGAAACATGCCACTTTTGTCTTGAATACAGGAAGACGATTATGCGTTTAAAAACTGATTAGTCAATAGAATTGTTTCTGTTCCCATTAATACGATTATATTCCAGACCTATGTGACATGGAAATGCATCATTCTAAACCGACGTAGAAATTTTTGAAATCCATCCGCTCCTTAGAAAGTTATAGGTAATGAAGAACGTGAACTGATTCCTTGGCCTGAAAATAATTATTGCCTATAAGTACCTATGTATGTACCTACTGTAACCTTTGAAAGAATGGACGGATTTCAAAAAAATTTCGCGTCGTCTTGCGGACGATTTTATAACTTTTAAGAGGATGTATCACAAGTGGCCTTACTGGCCTTATTGCCTGAACGAATATAGAAAAATTTTACGAAACTGAATTCATAACGAAATTTTATTAAAGTTTAGATTAGGGCGTGTGTTGTAAAACATGACCAAACACGAACTTATAAGAGTCCCCCTTGAAATAAAAATCTACCTGTCCGAGCGAATTTTTACGTGTCATATCGTTTAACAAATATTCGAAATATCCCTTGTACACTCAACCGCATTAGTATTAAGCGGGTGAGATAAAGAGGGAAATACGATTAGAATACGCGTGCCTGCTATTTCTGTCTCCATCAGCCCGCTTTATTATTAATGCGGTTGGGTGTACATACCCAGGTTCAGTGAATTCGGGCTGTGAACGTGCGTACATATACCGGTTAACAACGAACCCATGTAACACCTCGCCAGTTCTTTATTTTTTGGAATCTCAACTAGAAATTCTTCTGGGTTCATACATAGGTATATCTATAAAAATACTAATTTTGACATATTTACAAAGTCTCTGTTCCTTTCGATTTCACCGGAAGTGACGTACGCTAACTTTATTATTTTAAATAGCAAGGTGACGGTCTTTTTAGGCGATTCGAAAGACATTTTAGTTCTCTTCACAATCATATCGAAAAATGTTACCATAATTTTCAAAAATGTCCGCCAGAGGGCAAAATTTTTTTTTAGTTAAGTTGGCTATGATTTTCGCCATTTTAAGTTAAAGTGACTGTTCAGATTAGCACACATATTGTCTAAACTCTAAATAATTAACATTTTCGTAAATTTTCTAATGCAAAGTTGTTTCCTTTTTGGAAAAACTAAAGATATCGCATTTTCAGATACGTATCTTGTTTCCATTAGAGAAAGGAAGAACCAAATTTTTCTTTTAACTTAAAAAATATGTACTTACCTTTCCATTTAAAATTAACGTAAAATTTGGCTTAGAAAATCAACGTTTCAGCAAAAATTAAGATTTAACAAAATTGAAAAACGAAGAATTTTGCATTAGAAAATTTATTAAAATGTTAATTATTTAGAGTTTAGACAATATGCGTGCTAATCTGAACAGTCACTTGAACTTTAAAATGGCGAAAATCATAGCTAACTTTACTAAAAAAAAATTACATTCTTGAAAATTACGGTAACATTTTTCGACATGATTGTGAAGAGAACTAAAATATCTTTCGAATCACCATATTGCAGTAACAGTAATCTCCCATTTTTTAAAAAGTACGTTTTGGGACTGGGAAGGTTAAAAAGAAAGCTGTGCACGAATAGTTATTAAAGTCCACCAAGACGCGTTGGAATCAAATCCTGCTTCTTAGGAGTTGAAATTTGCCAATTCACGTGCACCGTTATTTGCATTTCATTAGGGGATGAACTGCACGTTGAATATGGAACGCGATAAATTCATTAGCCTCCAGACACGGTCCTGTTTTATGATTATATTATTAAGTTTAGGAAATATGTTTTAATAAAAATCCACAATTGCAAGCTCACCATCGGGTTTGGAAAATTTTCATTGACGGATCTTTGATTGTGTGTGGCGTGTGGTGTCGAATAGTCGAATTAACAACGGCACCTCTCAATTTGTTCCCTAATTATTATTCGTCACTGTATGTACAACGCTATTATTGAAGATTAAGCAAATATTTCCTCACATGCCTACATAGGTACACGAGAAGTACTGTAGGAATCTTTTAAAAGGGTCTAGCAATAAAGATTATGGCTCATTAGTAGGGTATTGTACATACCTATTGCGCGGCAAGGCCCCGACAATGGGCCATAAACTTTATTGCTAGACACTTTTAAAAGATTTTTACAGTAAGCAGCGGCGGTTGCCTTCTTTACCGCTGGAAGCGGATTCCAGTTCATCAGGTTAGTGACCGTTAACCTAACCCAATTTGTCTGTAGTTTTCAATAAATTATTGTTAATGGGTGCCGCCGTCCTTTTAGTAACGGAGGTTACCTACTGTAGTCTTAGCTTATGCGCTCGTTCGATCGATCGCTCCTCAAGACTGCCCGTCGGATAACTTGAGACCGAAAGCAGATATTGAGCTAAAATTTTGTACACGGGTGTATACCCGGAAAATCTCGGCGGAGACTGCTTTTGCGCCATATCGGACCAAGGGGGTGGGAGTTAGGGGTGAAAAACCGAAAAATTATTAATTGCAATAACTCGAGAACTAGTGAAGGTGTCTTGCTGAAACTTGGTGTGCACGTTCGACCTTCAAGTCTGTTGAAGGTGAAGTGGTGTCAATTTCAGGGGATGAAATTTAGGGGACGAAAACCATAAAAAATATCGACGGCCTAGTGGCAATACCACGTAATCTTTGATGGTTTTGGGGTTTTCGGTTATAAGTTATTATAAGTTATATGTAGGTTATAAGTAACATGATAAATGGTGCCCTTATCTCAAGATCGAGGCAGTTTTTATTGATTGATCTAAAACTGTCAAAATGTTGATATGTGGTATTGCCACTAGGCCATCGATATGATAACTCCACAAGGTTTGGACCCAGCTATTTTAAACCCAACGCACACATTTTTTTTTCGATAAAATCTTGAGGGGCATGTTTTTTTCGCAGAATCGGACAGACCAACCCCTATACTACTAACAACCCCTAACGCTTTGCAAACGGTTCAGTACGTTTTATTAATTTGTTGTGAAATTCTATTGATTTATTTATGAACAAACGTAGTAAGCAAATACGCAAGGAGTTTGTATAACATCGGATAAATAAACTGACCCCTGTAAATCATAAAGAGGTGAAATCAAAAAGGATTAAAATCGCCGCAATTTCTCAACGTATTGGATTGGGGTGGTGAAATTGAAAACACAACTTTCTTGAGAGGATGTGGAGGTGGTGAAATAGGGGGTTGGAGTTTAGGGGTTGCAACGTTCATGAAGCCCTGTAGTTTGACACAGAAAAGCAATATCTTTGTGAAACGGTGAGGTCTTACATCTTACATCTTACACCTTCGGGAAAGGAGGAGTGAATTTTAGGACAAATTTATCGAAGGGGATGAAGAAAGGTGTTAATCATCATTCGTGAAAAACCACCCTTAAAACCCCTAACATGTCGAAATCGAATTTGATCGGGCGGGCGTCTTGTCATCATAAATCCGTATGTTCTTAAAAGATGCGGCCATCAGTTTGTATTTATTTTTCAAAACCAGAGTAGCCGCATTTGGGTGCGCGAATCCAACCTTGATAAGACGTGGTTTGTTTTGCAGTTTTTTTCCTACCCACTCCACTAACACCGGTTGCATGCCTCCAAATCGGGAAGGAACGATGGATTGAATAATACCAGCAACTACACCAGCGCAGCGTCATTAACAAGTTCCTCCCCCCCCTCCCCCATCGGGGACACCTGCAATTAAGACAGTGTACGCTCGCTTAGAGCGCTCCACAGACTCCGCAAGAAGTACCTCCCTATCCTCAATTGACAGCGGAGTCGCCTCGGACAGACTAGGTATTGACAATAGACCCAAGGCAGGCGAGTTTATCATGAAATGATGAAATCATCGATGATAATTTTTCAATCTTTTCCTCACGTTAGTCACGTTCGGCGCAGGTCTTACAGTAAATTTTCACAAAAAGTTATTTGCAGCGCAAGAAAACTTCTAAATCCTCTGCTGGAATATCAATGGAAGCAGAATGTAATGCACTTTTGCAACCATCACAGGGGATAACAGGATCAGTCATATAAATCTGCTTCGAACAATTCGGACACGGAGATATGGCATATGGCGCAAGTTTGACGTTGGAACAGCTTTTTATTGGTTGAATGGTAATGAGTGGAAATAGTCCTTTTTAACCCATCCCATCAACAATTTTTATAGATTAATTACCTCCTTATCACGTGATACATATTCAACAAATGACATTGTTTTGTTTGATGTTGATTCTTCAAAATTGAACCAATCACTGTGCTTAATACTGATTAATTGCATTATTTGAAGCTAGCTTTTTGGGGCAATATTATGTATCTATTATTTTCAAACGTCATTTAACAATAAATTACTTAAATGACTGTGTTGGAAAGGTACGACCGTCACTTCTAGCGGCTAAATTTTGAGTGTTTCAAGATAATTTACAGTTTATTTGTAGCAACAATGACTGCATTGTTGCTGCCCTCAAGGAGCCCCCTTCGCGGTAAAAAAAAATTCAATGTGAAAAAAAAGAAAAAATAAATTAGGTAGGTGTAGTGTATAGCAGTTACACCCCCCCAGTTTTGCCAGTTGGCAAATTTCGGGTGTCGTCCAGTTACATTCGGCAAACTAAAACCGGGCACCATGCTTTTTCGAAATTAAATCGCAGAGTTTTATAAAATACCTACTCGATAGCCGGCCTGGCAGGCATAAAACTTACCTAATTGGCAAAAAAAATCTGCCTTACCAAAGTTAAATTTTTCATTTTCTTCATTACTTCATTTGTAAGTATTATTGTGAAGTGTTTGGAAAATTCGATTGTTTTAAATTGCCAAATTTTTATTTACCCCTCCCCCCCCAAGTCATATAAAGAGATACGGTTCTGTGATGGGTAGGCCTTCAAGCAACTTTGCCCAGGGCCCCCAAAGTTAACTCTGCGTTTGAAAATTAAGTATTCTATTTTATTCAGAGTTTAAGTGACATTATGTGACTCGTATGTCTTACTAATGCCCGATAGCACCGCCGATGATTAATGCTAATCATGTTTAAAATCCTGGTTACAATTGTCGAAACAATCCATTAATGTCAGTTTAGCCACTGATTAGCGCTAATCAGGCAGCAGCGGTGCAAGCGGCCCTTAAACTCCTAATAAAATAAATATCTATTATTAAAGTTTTATACTGATCTAAGTGTAGGTATACCTCAGTTACAGGGAATTTACACGGACGTTTTCAATTATTAATAATTTGAAGATTTCTGATTTTGAGAATAACTAGGTATTTTATAAAACCTTCCTGACATTATGAATTATTTAAACGTGTGTGATTCTCAGAGGTTAACCTAACACCTCCAGGTAATTTGTTTATGAATTATGACACACGAGTGATACCATTTTTCCATCCTTTCATGCATGGTAAACAATTTCGACCCATATAACACATTAATGGTTTCAATATAAAGAAAATGATAGAAATTAAATTAAACAGACGTTAATAATGGAGGTGCTAATTTTAGCGAAAAATTCGTTCCTAGTTTTAACATATTATTCGTAAAAACCTCCCTTTAATTTGTGAAGATTAATAGGGCCGTTCAACGCGGCGATCGATTGCAATCGATACGAACCAATCGCATTCAACGCCTTAACCTCGATTTAAATCGATTGGAAAACTTTCATTGAAGCCTGATTAGATTTAAATCACTAATCGCAATCATGATTTAGACATTAATGACTCGATTACCTAATGATCTTTATGTTGAGATTTATTTCAGTACCTACGTCCCTCGTGTTAAATTGTAACGAAAAGTTAATAACAAATCATTGATGCGGGAAAGTTTAAAAAAAAAATGCGCGTAGGGCAGATTTCTAAAAGCGGCCATCAAGAACGCAAATTTCAATACGCGCCTTGTCTCGGGTTAAATTACTTAAACAGGAAGCTCGTACTTACCTGAAAAACCGATCGATATTTCCCACTCCGACTTGCAACTGAAATGGACCAGACATGCAGTGTTTGTCTCCCACCTTCCCGGGTGGGCATTTTCACCTACGCATACTGTACCTACGGTCGTGTGTTACCGGAAATGATCCCTTGCTCTCATTTTTAATGGAAGCATTGATCGTAAACATCTTCTCAACCCTAAAATACTCTTAAAACATCTTAAAACACAAACTTCAAATTGGGCTGAAAAATGTGTAAATGTCTAATAAAAAACAGGTAAGTTCCTTTAATAGTTTATTTATCGCTATTTAGCGGACTCATTATGGTGAATCTCAATCATTGGAAATGTGCGTTGATGCTATCGCTTCTTCGGTCTTCCCAATCTCAATCATTGGAAGTCACCGTAATAAGCCCGAATAAGTGCAGTTTTGATTGCTCGGTTTGACTTCACTAATCAGACTGGCCAACGTCAAACCGTGAATTTAATAGCAGAGGCTCTGGAAGATAACTAATAACTTAAACTCCTTGAACTCTGCATTGTTACTGGAACAGGACCGTAGGACCCTACAAGTGCCGGTTTAGTTAATTAGACTATGGTCCTAACTGAATAATGCAATAATGTTTAATGTTACAGTACAATTACAATAGTACCTACAACTTTGTTGGACAGCTCCATAAAAGAATTTTCTCGCAATTACCTTGATTGTGGAATAATTTTAAAAAGTTGTGGAGAGTTAATCCGATTAGGCCGTAAGACTTCCAGGCGGTTATTACAGGGAAAAATTATACACCAGTCTTGTCCCAAATTAGAATTTTCTTAATGCAATTTTCAGCTACGGAGTGTTTTAACGCGGGCAATTAAAAAATCATTACATTAAAAACTAGGTATGTTGACCTTAACACATCTAAATTATGGAATTTAGGGCATTATAAAACACTCTCAATTGGTATGTGCAAGGATACCTATACCTACATATCTCATTGGTAAGTGATGCCTTTCGAATATTTATGCTAGAACGTACCTAATGCTATAATTAGCTGTAGATTGTTAAAATCAAATGCTGATAAATTCTTAGTCCATCGAATAATAAGTGGCCTCAAAGGGATTGGGACTATGTAACAGAAATAATATCTCCCTCTCATGGCACTTTCGACGATTATTGTTCTCCTTTTTCCTGACGAAGAACGTGCCAATATACAGGGTGTTATTTTTAAAACTTCCCACCTTGAATATCTTTGGATGTAATAAAGGTATTGAAT
The DNA here is from genome assembly GCA_963924575.1 of Pycnomerus fuliginosus. Taxonomy (NCBI): domain Eukaryota; kingdom Metazoa; phylum Arthropoda; class Insecta; order Coleoptera; family Zopheridae; genus Pycnomerus; species Pycnomerus fuliginosus. The sequence continues at coordinate 25,088,548 of OZ004619.1, read as the reverse complement.
TGAAATAAAAGCTGGCCAATCCCGCACCTGTTTCTCAACGGATTTCGGAATCTACGTTTTTTTCTGAGTTAGAAACGCATGTATCATACTTGACCGGAAGTGCAGTCACGGCCACCCTAGATTGTCAAAAACATCGAAGAAATCGGTGAAAAATTGAGATTTTTGAAAAATGCAGAAACACGTCAACATTGTCGTTTCGATATAAAGTCAATTGGGGAGCTACTTTTTTTTAAATCTTTTTATTATTTCAATTTTCTCAATGTTCAAAGCTGTCAAAGTTGTTTGTTGTTTTTCGAAAAACCCAAAAAAACGTTTATTGAACAATAACAATCTAGAAGCTTTGTAGCAGAAAATACCTCCGAATGCAATATTAAAGGCAACGTATGACGTCAGCCGGAGGTGCCAACTATGCGTTGAACACAAGGTGGAGTAGAGGAATATTTGTAGATGTTGATTGTATCCGTGTGAACCATACTACTACACATTTTTACGTTGAATACACTGTGATAAGTTTTCTTGGTGTTTTATTCAATAATACCTGGTGTACAACAAGCGCAGGTCAAAACAGATGTTTTGTTAGAAAAGGTCTTTATTATTATTAATAAATTGTTTTGTCTTTCTACCAAATCCTCAGCACCCTGGAAAAATTTGAATAAAAATTATTTGAATGTTGACAAAAAGTTTTAATTATTTTCAAACTCGACTTATTGCACATCAGAAGACGCCGAAAAAAATTAACTTTTAGACAGAGTAAAGTTGATATTTAAATTAAGGTTGACCAAAATCAAAGCTACTCTGAGTTTGTTGTGCGTTTTATGAGCCATTTCATTTGGTTTTTCGTTCACTTAAATCGAACTGCAAATAAGAAAGTTATATAGTAATCTGAAGTTTCAAACTCGCACTCTATGTATATCGTATATGTTCCAAATTTGACCGAAAATTTCGAGTCGAATATCAATTCTGGAAAGCTCGATTGTCCCACTTTAGAAGGTAATTTAAACAATTCAAAAATAACGGGTCGAGGTTTAGCTCGTAAGTGCACTGAATTAAAGAAAATTTCACGATCAGAAAACGAATAATCCACCAAACTCGCAATCCGTAATTTAATAATAATTTACATTATTTGTTTTAGTTTTGGGCTGCGTACGTTCCATGCGACTCACAACACAAAGATGCGGTTCAACTCACATTAGAACAAATAGACGTAATCAGAAGATTCACGGAATTGTATCATCCCCGACTGACTTTGTGCACATCTTCTGAAGGTAACGGAATGGTCCTGTGAAACGTCCCTTTGCTTTTGCCCTTTGCCTTTTTCAGACGATTTTGAAGGTTTTACAAATTACAATAATATCGCCGCTACGTTTCCACCCTTGAGAGTTCTCCACTACACGAATATCAATATCATTCTATTTTGCATTCGTGGGACCGTAAGTACCCTACGTACCTAACGTAGGTACTGTTTAAAGTTTAATGCAGAGAATTTCGATGAACATTGACGCCGATCGCGAGACGTGCGTGTACGCACTTACCGAAAGGTGAAGTGAATAGACAGTTGAAAAGATTTCATTTAGAATACCAGCCCTTCAGACAGAAATGTTCTCTAATAGGGCGAAGCCGGAGAAAGCACGATTCGATAAGATTTTCCTACTTTATTATCAATTGTGAAACGTACAAAAAATGTTATCGGCGAACACGAACATGCGGTGGAAATGGTGAAAGGACCTCAACATCATCCTTAAGGGAAAATGGCTTTCGGCGGGTTTGGCTAAAATTTTGATATATTCGGGGCAGCGAAACAACCAATGCACGTCATCGATGACTAAAACAGGAAAACAATAATTTTATCTACAGTTATTGAATAGAGCCAACAGAAGGTGTACATCAATGCGATGTGTAGGAATAACCCTGTATAGATGTTTATTCAACATTAATATAAAAAGGCGTTGATTTTTTCCAAAGTGACGATAAACTTCCGTTTGATGATTTTGCGAGTTGAATTGGGGATTTATATTCTGATTAGAGCCCGAGAGCTCGAGGGCTTTAATTTCCGAATATATAAATGTCCAAAGTCAACGAGCAAAATTATCTAAAACGGAAGTTTAGAGTCTGACTTTGAAAAAATTTGCCGATAAAAAATCAATGGTCGCGTTATATTTGCAGTCCCGTTTGTTTTTTTCTTCATTTTGACATTTACATTTACATTTAGCTGCTCAATACTTATGCATAAAAATAATCGTATAGTTATCTACTTTGATAATTTTTAATAAAAGTAACTGTTAGAGGGATTTTCGCCTGCACTGCACTCCAGAGTTAGAAAGGGGAAAAGGGGGAAACAACTTTTGAACCGCACTGTGTACCTAGGTATTGCAGAAATAGAGGAAAATAAAATTGAAGTCCTATTCCACGAGTGATGCTACAATGCGCAATGCAATAGATTTTTAACCTCCCCAACTCCATCACAATTTAAAAAAAATGGGAGGTTACTGCAATCACTAAAATTTTCGAATTTGAGATAGCACCAGATCTTCACGTTTTGAGGTCTCAGGAACCCAAAAAAGGGGTTTTTAAAATGTGTCTGTGTGTATGTACGTACGTTTGTACGTTCGTACGTACGTACGTACGTTCGTTTGTAATCACGCCACAGCCAAAACTACTAGACCGATTTGGCTGAAATTTGGAGCATAGGCATCCCGTAACCTAACTTAGATCTGAAAAGCTTTTGGAGGCAATCGTGCAAGCGGAAATGCCATTTTGGCACATCAACTTTTAAATTTTAAATGCAAACCCCCATTTTTCACGTCACCATAAGGAAGAACTTCAAATTCTGCTTCTAAAAGTGTATTCATTCTTAGTGCCCTTTTGACCAAAAATAAAAAAAAAATTGATTTTTATCGGACTTTAAAATCGCGGCACAGCCCAAGCCCCTGAACCGATTTGGCCGAAATTTTTCACATGGGGATTGTATTACACGTCGAAGAGCTGAACAAATTTTGAATTCAATCGACTCACGGAAAGTGCCGTTTTGGCATACCAATTTCCAAATTTAAAATTATTCTCTCATTGACCATTAAAAACAGGTTTTTGAAAGATTTATTGTCACCATCAGAAAGGTCTTCAAATTCTGGTTTTAAATAGGACAAAATTAATTCGCATTTAGCGCTGTTTGGTTCAAAAAATCGAAATTTTATAATAACAGTAAAAATACATTATAGCCCAAATTACTGAATCGATTTGGCTGAAATTTGGTACATGGAGGTTGGGTAACCCGTTGAAGACCTGAAAGGCTTTCGAAAGCAATTGGCCCACGGGAAGTCCCATTTAAGCATATCAACTTAAAATTTTAAATACAAGACCTCCTTCTTTATGTCGCCATTAGAAAGGCGATAAAATTCTGGTTCTAAAAATGTGTTCACAGTTTCTGCCATCTCAGTGGAAAATAGAGAAAAAACTCTTTCTCATTAAAAGGGAGCGGGCTGACAGTGGATGACATAAAGTGGCAGTTATTGTCAAAAAGGTGGCAAAAGATTAACCTTAAAAGGAACATATTGTCAAACGTGATGGGTGATGTCCGAGGTGACGTCGGTATTTGTCAGAGAATTGCGAAATTAGTCAAGGATTAAAAAAGTTCTGTTGAATTGACTACTATCTACACAGAATATAAAGATCCACGCGATGGGGAGGTTCCAGCCGCTTCTCTGCTGCATTTTTTCTTCTAAAAAAATTTTGATTTTCTTGAGCCTGAGCCACACCTAAAATTTCTTGAGCCCCTCCTGACGTCCCAACCTAGTTACGGCCCTGGGCAGTAACCCAACACTTCAAGAATGGTGGAGGTCGAGGGCGAATACTAATTACTAATTAATTGCTGTTTCTTGGAAATTAAATATAACTTCGCAGTCAGTCGACTGAATTTTCCAGTTTGGTGTAAAATTTCGAAAAACTTTAATAAAAGCCAATTCAAACTTGTCGTGTTTGAATAAATCAAGTTTTACAGGAAATGTTTAGAGTTCAATCTGAAAAGTTGCTGTAGCCCCAAGCGCCCGCTGCAACTATACAACTAAGTGATTTAAGAGTTTCTTAGATGAGTTTGGCAAAAAAACTGTTCTGTGTCAAAGCTCCGAAATTTTGTTAGTGAGCTTATCCTCAAGTCAATCAGTAATTACCTAACGAAATGGCCTAATTCATCATCTAACAGCCCTGCCAATTTCCAGGTCCGGCGTTGCTGCATCCGCCCAAGTCCATCCCAATATCCAGAATATCCTACATAGCTTCCACAATGTTATGCTTACGATGCTGATGCTACCACCCTTCCGGGTTACTTTTTTATGCAATGCCTTTGGGAGCTATTGTAAAGTTAAGGATTTTATCGCAGATATCAAATCCGCTTATACACGCCATCAACTGTGTTCATTGATTGGGGTCGAGGGAGGGCATTCCTTGGCAGGCAGCTTAGCAGTACTTCGCACTCTTTACCACGTTGGAGTCAGATACCTCACTCTTACGTCAACTTGCAATACACCTTGGTAAGTATTATTTAGTACATTTTACCCCCTATAATATTTCAAACTGGAAAATCAAATGAAAGCTTTACTGAAGTAAGTGGTTAATTAAATTCCATCAAGGGTCAGAGCAAAAATACAGGTGTTCCTAAATCCATAATATCCGGAAATGTTTTATAAGAGAGCTGCGCCCCTTATTATTATTATTACTCAAAAAATCAGTTTCCTGAAAATTTCTCGAAAAATATGAAGATAGGATTTTGAAATTCAGAACTATGGTTAGTGCTAAAGAGCTTTCTCTTCACTTTTTTTCAGATTTTTAATAACATCACCAGAGGTGTGCGTTCTTGGGGACGTTTCACATTTTTTTACATTTTCTTCTGTTGTGGGCCTTTTTTGCCAAATAATAATAAAATCGTACTCCAGGTCTATTCCACATAAAAAAGGTGCTCAGCACTTTGTTTTATGTACCTAATTAGTGAAAATAAAGATAGAGGATGATTCCTTAGGGGAGAGGGGGGTACGTTCGGACAGGGGGCACATACGGACAATTCGAATTTGCCGCTAATAGGATTTCACCCAGTTTTGAAATTTTCGCAGTGAAGTAGTGTCATATGTCTAGTTTCACATCAATGCGAACGTGTTCGATTTTTAAGAAAAAGTGTGTTTTCGTTGTTCGGGTATGTAATGTTTTGTCTTTATGTGTAAGGATATTGACTTTGTCCAGTCGAAGTTTTGTTCTTGTCAATTATGTTACGTCATTGAGATAGTATAGGGGGGTATTTGCAAAGAGATTGATGCAGAAGCCTAACCTATAAATTGATCAAAAAAATATATATTCACAATATTGCAGTCCGGGGTACCATTCGGACAATCTAAGAGAGGCACGAGTGGCGCAACTTCCAAAAGAGCAGTCGCTATAAAATTTGAAATAAATGTTTATAACTGGAACTACAACTTGTGCTGTGCAGTCATCTTGAAGAATTATTAAATTTTTTTATTCTTAACCCAAGTAACACAACTGGGCAAAATTACGTTTATTCGACCTTCGAATTGGTCAGAAACTTTGTTGGACCAATTCCAGATAAGGCAAAACCTTCAGCCGACGTCAGATTTACGAAAGTGGGGAAAAAAATCACAGTAATTTGGAAGTCGAAGCTAGGGAAAGGAAGGCATTTGGTCTATTAAGTCAAAGTCATATTAAGTTCTTTCGTCTCATTATTATGTTAAAATGTAGACCGACAGTGGAATTTTGTCCTAATTTTTGAACCTAAATTCGACCTAATTTTTTTATGGGCGAAAATTGGGATGGAGTGTGTGAAAAAAGAGGTCAAATAAATATAATATATTATACCTATAAGGTATACTAACAGCCACAAACATAAAATGGAAATGGACTTTGCTTACCTAATTATAACTATGTAGGTATATAAGGGTTAAACGCACTCGATGTTATAAAGGTGAAATATCGCCTTCTCCAGCGTAAGATATTTACGCGATTCAAAATTTTCTGATGAATATGACGAAGATAGTTCCAAAATCTTAACGCCCCTCACATAAATCCACATTTTACGAAGCAAAACTTTTTCATCAAATTATTTTTTTTTTGTTTAGCGCATGTAAAACAGTTTAATCTTGTTCTTACATTATACATTTAACATAGCAATGATTAGTTTTCAATTATACCACTACCATGTTGCGAAAAAGTAAAATTTTTTTATTAAGAAAGCAGCTGATTCATCATCGCGGACTGACTAGTAATTAAAATACGGCCATGTTTTATTCTTCGACTTTAAAGGCCCTTTGTCTTCCGTTTTTTTCCTGGTGGTCAATTTTTCTTATCGGTAAGTATAAATAACCAAGTATTTCGACTTTGTGGGCATTTTTTCATATTGAGGGAATATTGACCAACTAGTAAATGACTGTGTCCACGTGTCGACCACATTTCGACTTTGAGGTACAAATTCCCTAATTGGGTAGATTTGTCTTTAAAGTTAGAGCAGGATGGCGATGGCGCAACTACCCTCCGCCATACATTCGCGCGCAGTTCGCACATTATTATAATTCATACCCTAAAGATACCCGTGTGTTCAGTGTTCTTCCGTGGCATTAGCTGTTCTGTAGTGATCAAAGGTATACCTGTACGGTTTATGGCACTTTCCGTAAATTTTATTGTCAGGCATTTTTCTACTAACGCTAACATCTACTGTTGACTACAGCAAAATTGATGGACCAGATTCTTGTTCTGACTTTAAACAATTAATAAGGCAAATATAATAATTAATAAGGTTAATATTCCGTAGTAATTTAGGCTTCCCAATGACCTGTTAGCCCAATAAGACGATTTTTGTGGTAAATCTGCAGTATGTGAGCAGTGTCTATAGTAGCACTAATACCAAAATATTCATTTTGCCCCATGGGCGAATCATGATACAAGTCCTTTTCCTTGTTAGATCTTAGCCATTTTTACCTCAACTATGTATAATAACACAGACATTACCTTGAAGGCGGAATTAGGTCAGATTCTGAAGTAAAAATTCTCCCTAATTTTTCCCTGAAAGTATAATGTCGTAGAGGTCGATACTAAGGGTAAAAATTAAGCTATTTTGGACCTATGATATGACTTATAGGAGTATCGGACTATGAGGGCATTTTAAAGGTCTATTTTAAGTAATTATTACCCGACTTAATACGTACAAGGTTAAGGGATATTTTGGGCTTTTTGTAAGGAAATAAGAGGGATTTTCCAACCTATGCTGCTTTCTTTAAGGTATTTGGACTGATTGGCAAAACATTAAGTCAGAATCACATACATTTTGACCAAAATAGGTATTTCTGACGGTAGCTCTGGTATATGAGTCCTATCGTGCTGCTTGGGAAGTTTACTTTATGCTTATAACGTTTCTAATGTCTCAATAAATACAGTTTCGTGTTTATTTTATTGGTGCATATAATGTTTTTTATGCTGTCCGATTGTGCCTCGCCCATGTCCGAATGTACCCCTGCCAAGGGCACTTTCGAACAAAGTCAATTTTTTTTTTTTGAGGTGCGAAAACTGGCATTAAAGCTTCAATTTATAAAACTTTAGAAATTGATATAAATTGCTATTGAAATGGCCTAAGTACTGCCACAAATAAAATTAAGAAAATCTACAAAATATCAGTAATAGAAGGGAAAATATAAATGAACTGTTCGAATGTGCCCTACATCATTTTAGGTGGAAAAGTTCATATTAAAATACGGCAGAAAATGTTTCCTAAAAGAGCTATGGTCCTTCGAATGGAGTCTCGGAAAACATATTATTCGAAGGACCATAGCCTTAGGAATTATTTACCGCCCACATATGAACCTTTCTAGCTAAAATTATGTAAGAAATAATATTCTGAGTTTATTTTTACTTATTAGGTAGTTAAAATAAATCTTACAACAGAAATTTTCGCGCTCTAAACCAGTCACTTTAATCGAAAAGGGTGCGTTTTAACTACATTCAACAAACAAGAGCCTCTTTTCTGGGTAAAATCGATCACCGATTATGATTTCATTATTATTTGGTTAGAAAAATGACTACAACAAAAGAAAAAATGTGTAAGGCCCTTGATGTTATTAAAAATCTGAAAAAAAGTGAGGAGAAAGTTCTTTATAACACTAACGATTGTTTAAAATTTCAAAATTCTATTCCTAATATTTTTCGAGAAATTTTTAAAAATTTGACTTTTTGAGTACCCTTTTGAAGGGGCGTGACTCCCCTATAAATATATGTCCATAGGAACGTTTCTTCATAGAATGATGTAAGGAATAACGTCCCGGAGTTAGGCCTATGAATTTAGGAACACCCCGTATAAAAAATAGACCTGAGATTGTTTGACAATTTTAGTACCAAATAAACACAATTTTAGTTGCTTTGCGACCCTGACCTCTTTAGGGTGGTAAGTTTAGTGATGATACCCATCAAGGTTGTATTTCATTCGCTAATTGATATTTCCTGGACTATCTTGGTATCTACAGCCCTGTAATATTCCTGGAGATCTCATCCAAAATAAATTAGTTTTTGCCGACATTCAACTTCAAGGAAGGCTTAATAGATTAAACCCGCGTCTCTTCCCAAACTAGGGTTAATATGTTTTACAGACTCCCACGCCAAAACTGTTTCCATGAGGGTTGGGATAGTGGTTGGCCGGTGAGATAAATGTTCGGTTATGAAATTATTTTGCAGGAATTCATCGTAAATTTTTCCACAAAGGCGCAAGAGCCGTATTTAAATTTTTTCCGCAAACCCGCTCGGTTGAATAATAATGAAAACACACCATAAATTTCGTCGGCGGACACCCTCCCTAATGAGTTGATGCCTTTTTCTTTTGCAGGGCCGATTGCTCTCACGCTGACATGCCCGGGAAACAATCCGAACACGGCGGACTCACCAGCTTCGGAAAGGTAAATTGACCGGGATTAAGGTCCGCCACATAAATTTATTAAATTTTTAATCAGACTGGCGAAATCTCTTAATTTTATGGTTCAGGTCTGCTGCTTATTCAGACCCTAATTGGCTCGTTTAAAACCGTTGATTATACAATAACCGCGGAGACCGAGCACAAATTAAATTTTATCTATCCGATTCAACTTTACGATACGATTACCATTCAATACAAATTTCGTTTTAATCGAACTTATACGAATATTACTCCAAGCGAAATTGGGTTATTTGCAGTAAATTGTCACTTATCGGAAACCAGCAGAATATCTCATAGGCACTTTTATTAGAATCGTAATTGGAATTCATCAGGTTTAATAAATTGTTTTCTTATCCTCGCAGTATCTATAATTTGTATAAAAAGTCTCTACTTTCGATGCTATGACAACGATTTATTCAGGAGCAACTGATTCAAGGTGTGAGCTTTCCATATCGCACTCCTGTACCTGTTGGCGCTTTAGGGTAGCAAGTCACTAAATCGATCGGAAAATGGAATCGCCAGAATCATAAAATCTTTAGGTAAGATTAATTTTTTGAAATCTTTTATATTGTAATTTAGTATGCAAAACGCGATTTACAAATGTATTTTTGCTTTGGTAATTTGATATTTATATTCGCCTCGACAACACGGCTGTAAAGACAACTAACAAAGCTTTACAACTTTGCTACGGCTCTTTACAAGCGTCGTTTTCTATTGTTCTATTTGACGATGTTATAAATGGACGACATTCAATTGGTTAATTGTGATTCCTCTTGATGTTATAAGCCGCCAAAGATCTTCATTTTTAAACATTTTTTTAATATCTTTCGAACGGTGTATCGCAGGATTTGGAATTTTTTCACAGCATTGTTGCAGACCGCGTGGGTGAACACGTATCGGTGTTCATAAGCCTATCCTTAGACTTATAAATGACGATACTTTCCATCGCATCTAGCATCTGCACCTTGTTAACCGTCTTCTGAATCTTCCTGTAAACAAGGAAATATATCAGAAAGAACTCAAAACAATCAAAGTCATAGCGAGGTGTAACGGATTTGAACCTATCATAGTAGATAACATCATTAGGAAGTTAAAATTCAGACAGGAAGTGTTAAATGCCACGACTTTTCACTCTGAAGAACAAAAACAGGACTTAAAATTTGTCGCATTACCTTTTGAACCTCAGTTGACAAGAAGTTTAACAACGTTTTTGGCCAAACAAAATTTAACGACAGTTTTTTCAGATCTGAAAAACCTTTTAGGCAATCCGAAAGAAAAGTAGGGAATAGCTAAAAATCTGGCATATACGAAATTGTCAAAATTGTGATCTAAAGTATGTAGGTCAAATACGCCCTACATGCTTTACACAATGACCATAGAATAAGTGATAATATTTAGTTAGTTTGTAGCTTTAACAAGGTGCAGATCCTAGATGCGATGGAAAGTATCGTCATTTATAAGTCTAGGGATAGGCTTATGAACGCCGATACAGGCCCGATCGCATATTCATCTCTGTTTACGCTACTTTAGGGAGGACTCGTTATATTTATACGTGTTCACCCACGCGTGACCATTTCTCGACCTGTGATTGGTCTAACTTTCACAGCCGAGTTTCAGTTTTCTGTCAGGTAGGGTTGTATAGCTTCGGTTTTGATAATGAGCACATTGTGTTCGAAACGCGTCAGCAGTGAAAATCAAGTGTTTCGGTGTAGTGGGGTGTATCTAGTGATAGTCCTGTATACCAGGGATACGATTTTTGGATAATGTCTTAAATACTCATCAGCAGTTGCCTCTTCGTCTGTAACAATGTTGTGCAAAAATTCAAAATCCTGCGATACACCATTCGAAAGATATTTTAAAAAAAAGTTTAAAAATGAAGATCTTTGAAGGCGGCTTATATTATAACACCAAGAGGAAGCACAATTGACCAATAATTTTTGCACCAAGCTTCATCATTTGAGCAGTAGATTCTGTGGTATAAAGGATATGGAGTCTTTCCCACTCAGCCTGTATTTCTGAAATGTGTTAAATAAAGTGAAAATATGAATTTGTTGTTGGATAAGGGCTTCTGTGTTTGCTTCTATGCTGTAAGTACCTAGTTTTAGACTTTTGCTTCAAAATAATTACAATACATTTTCATACGCAACTCGCATGCAACTTCTCTTTACTTATCTCGTTGGATTATCACATTATCGTTCGCAAGTTCGCTCATTAGATAAGATTTCCGGCTCGACTGTAAAGGCTAACTTACTATGCTTCTTACTTTTTTACATAAATAACACTATTATGGTATCAATGAATCCATGCAAGTTTGCGTAAAAGACTGATAGAGGCGCGTCTAGATAACTTTTTTTAATTAAGATGGAATGTTCGCCATTTTGATTCAATGGGTACAATTTGGACGTAAACTAAAACGGTGTAGTTGAACTTTCGCAATTTTGTAGCAAATTATGCAGTGAAACACGAAGAAACTACATTACAGGGGAAGGTGGGGCAAAGTGAAGTAGGGGAGCAAAATGAAACAAGCAATTTTTTTTTAAGTGCGGCGTCTGTGTTGTGATAGCTGAACTAGCTGTCCTATGAAGTTGTTAATTCTCCTCTGTTTTGGTTTGAATGATAACTTATTTGAATGGCGACAGTTTAGAAATTCCTGTTTTTGGCTGTCTTGATGTAAAATTTCATGGTAAGTAAATAATCAATTAAGTTGTGAATTAAACCAAATTATTATATTTAACTTGTAGGATGTATGTGGTGAAAACTTAGTCCTCTAGCTTGTATGCATTGAAATTTCGTTCAGAACCCAACTTTTAACCAGCTGACAGACTTTTTTTTCAAAAAAGTACCTAGTTGTGGAGCAGAGTGAAGTGATTTCATTTTGCCCCTTTCCCTTTGCTTATTGTCTCCATGTTTTCAGTGATTAACGCCACCATTTCTTATTTATAACAATAATTTTTACATCAACGTTGACCAAAAAACTCTGAAAAGCCGAAAAAGGCGTAGAAAATGTCTTACAAAAAAGTGAAGGCTGCATTAGATGCCGCCATCACATCAGATGAATATTAGAAGAAATAAACTACTTACCTAGAATCAGGCGATTCTGATGAGTGCTTTACAGAGTCGGAAGATGAAAAAGACAACAAGTGAGCGAAAACAATAACGACTACGACTGTAGAAACGGACGAACAGCAAGAACTCGAAACTATTTGTGGGGAGGTTACTTCAATTGATACCCAAGTCCGCCCTTTTGCAATTAAAGTAAACTTTATGAGGAATTATAGGAATCAGGAAAATATTTTTGTCTTTCCCCCAGTTCCCGATCAAAGTTTCATCGATAAGCAACAAATTGTTGGCAAAATATCCATAGTTAATCGCCAAAGATACGGGAGAGTACAATTTTTGTAAAAACCTAAATAGCATTACCATTCTTTTGTTCTGTTTTTAGAGTAAATGCAACTTATTTTTCTTGCCCTTTCATTTTGCCGTGCGCAATATTCCACTTTACCCGACCAGTGGTGGGCAAAGTGTAAGAAATGCATCAGGTGGTTAAAACTTTAATTTTATTAAAATCCTTTATTTTCCGTTTTTTAGTTTAGTAGTTTAGTAGATTCTTCTATGAAAGATATGAAAAAAAGTTTCTATGAATACATTTTTGTAAGTAGTTTTTTCTCAAATTTGATTCCAGAATCTGAAAACTTGAGGTTTTTTACGTAAAAGTGGTACCTACTCATGTTAGACATCCATAGGACCGTCTTGGTAGGAAATTTAGTCTATACTTTAATTTTGTATATGGAATAATTTTCACTAAGATTGATAGTTACGAAGATATATACGAAAAACGTAGAAAACCCACCTTCAATCAGCTCCCCCACTCCCCGCTCAACCCCCCACCCGCCCGTACTTTTTGTATGATGTTCTGTAGGTACTAGCGAACAACCATGCCAAATTTCAAAGCTCCGGCATTTATTTCACTCGATTTGTCTAATTTGACCAGCCTTCGAATCCGGATGCACCTATTTTACCAAGATCAAAGCACATCAAAGTCGGCCCTTCCGTCATTTAGTCGATTTGCAAAAAAGTGACGTTTTCAAACACTTTGAAAATGATTCTATTTTATATCCTCTTGTTTGAAGCTTTCGCTTGGGGTTTTGCCCTTGAGTGTCAATACTGCGGTTCATCTAAAACTAGTGGAAAGGTCGACGAGTTTTGCTCCCCCGGTCCTTCAAACTCCACCACTACCTGCAAAAAAGCCTCCAAATGCTACTACGTTTTCTACAACAGCCGTAGGGTTGACGTTGAAAAGGGATGCTTGGGCGAAGACGAATACACCGAAGAAAGATGCAACGAAATCAACGAGGACTTACCACATGTTGAGCATGTTGTTGATGTGGAAAAATACTGCTACGTTTGCGATAAAAATTTGTGCAACGATATTCAGCAGGTTGACTGGACCACTCTGCCTCTACCCAAAGAAGGGAGTGTGTGTTTCACTTGCAGCTCTTCCAATGCATCCGATTGTAACAAATATATTATGAAATGTGCCGATGAAGAAACAAAATGTTACTACAACTTTAATGATGGCGTTTTCATGCAAGGGTGTCTAACGGATAATAGATGCTCCAGAAACAATCCTTTATGCAAAACCTGCTACAGCGATGATGATGACGTCCCTTGCAACAAAATAACGAAGAAGTTTAAGATGATGAACAACCCATATTTTTAATGTTGGAAAAGAGCCAGAGCGTATAAAAGGAGGTGTGTGCAATTTCGGTTAGCAGTTCTTCCTATTAATATTATTTTGTGTTTGTGAGTTGGCCATTGGATAGCTGTTCATAAGAATAGTTTATTAGAAACATTTTATTTTTATTTGTAAGAATTTGTGTAGAATAAATTGACCTAATAAAGTATTTCACTATACCGGAACTTTTGTAATGGGCAAAGAGGCACTGAGGAATTAGAAGCAAAAGTTTGTTTTGACAATTGCCGTCTTTTGAAAGAGGATATCTCGAAAACGGTGCATTTTTCCTTAATAATGTATAATAGCAGAGTTGTAGAAAATTTTATAGACTTTCATTTTCATACAAGGATTTTTTCCCTACGACGACGCACCATTTTCGAGTTATAGGCGAAAAACCAAAAAAAGGGACATTTCCAGGCCCCACCCCCCCTGAAGCGGACGGTGTAGGGGCGGGGACTTTTAGTTTGTTTACCTCCTAACTACCCCCAACACATTCCCGAAGAGAAAAATTCTCCCCCCTTTCATGTTCTCTACAACCCCTTCGTTGCCTGGACTATTCTATTACCGAAAACTGATGCATCCTTAAATGACATTCTTCCAAAGGTTTAATGCTTTTTGTTTGTAATAAGAATATGTATACCTAAATACCTACTTGTCCAAAGCACCGAGTCTGCCCGGCGGCAAGTGGGGGCGTTATTTTGTAGCAGTCCTTGAAAAAGCTTGTTTTGGATGGTTAAATCAGTTAAATGAGAAAATAACTTTAAATTTGGAAATTGGTGTGCTAAAACGGCACTTTCCGTGGGTCGATTTAATCCAAAAAATTTCGGTTCTTCGACGTGAAAATTTCAGCCAAATCGGTTCAAGGGCTTGGGCTGTACCGCGATTTTAAAGGCCGATAAAAATCTCGAATTTTTTAGTTTTTGGTCAAAAGGGCACTGAGAGTGAATAGATCTTTGGAAGCAGAATTTGAAGGCCTTTCTTACGGTGACGGGAAAAATGGGGGTATGCGTTTAAAATTTAAAAGTTGATTTGCCAAAATGGCATTTCCGGTTCCACGATTGGCTCCAAAAAGCTTTTCAGATCTAAGTCAGATTACGAAATGCTTATGTTCCAAATATCAGCCAAATCGGTCTAGTAGTTTTGGCTGTGGTGTGTTTACAAACGAAGGAACGAACGAACGAACGTACGTTCGTACGTACACAGACACATGTTTAAAATCACTTTTTTTGGATTTCTGAGACCTCAACGTGAAGATCTGGTGTTATCTCAGATTCTAAAATTTTAGTGATAGCAGTAACCTCCCTTTTTTAACTTCTACACTCCGTGGAGGAGTTACTGGAATCGATCGAAAAATTCAGAAAAATCGAATAGCCAAAAACATCAAATCTTTACGTTTTAGGATACTGGGAACCCAAAAAAGTGGTTTTTGAAAAAAATGTGTGTGTGTCTGACTTGTCTGACTGTGTCTGTCTGTGTGTCTGCAAAAACGCTATAGCCCAAACTACTGAACCAATCTGGCTGAAATTTGGAACGTGGATTTCGGAGGAGCTGAAAAGGCCGTGGACTAATTCGGGCCACAGGAAGTGCCATTTTAAAAATTTAAATACAAACTCATATTTTTCGCGTCCCCATTTAAAATCTCTTCCAATTCTGCTTCTAAAAATGTATTCACACTTGGTGGTTTCTACCGTCTCCGAGGCTGCCAATTTTCTTGTGGTGAAGTGGAGTGGGGAGGTGTTGAGGGACGATTTGATAGCTAATTTTTTTTCAAGTCGAAATCCTTAGTGTTATTATTTCGGAATGTCATTTTAGTGGCAAAAAGGTTCTTTTTTGAATTTTTCTTGGCAAATTATATTTTTTTATTGTCGGATTTGATAGCTATTGCATTGACGGATCAAAAACCTTAGTGCCATTTTTTCGAAAATTGCGATTTTTAGCAAAAGAGCATGTTACTATTATCGAATTCGATAGCTGTTGCATTGCCGGATCGAAAACTTTAGTGCCATTCAGTCTTATTCAGGATGACATTGAAAACCTTTCAATACTGAAAACTTTTAAGACGTACGATTCGTTAATTAGCAATCTTTACAGGTGTTGTCATGGGAGATTGATAAATTATGTTTATTTCAATTGAAAATCATGCCAACAGGTAAAAGTTGCTGCTTGAGTTTTCAATTGAAACCGCTATTTTATTAAGAATCGTTATAGCAACTGAAAAGATCACCAATCGGATATCTTCATAGTTTTCAATATTGAGAAGTTTTCAATTTCATCCAGAATAAGACTGATTGTCATTGCCATTGCCATTGTCATTTTAGGGTGAAAAACCTTGGTTACAGTTAAATGCTACATTTACAAATTCTGTGAAAAGTAGCTGTTTCTACCGTCTCCGCGACTACCAATTTTGAACTTCTACGCTCCGCGGAAAAATTCAGAAAAATCGAATCGCCAAAAACATAAAATCTTTGCGTTTTAGGATACATACTGGAAACGCAAAAAAGTGGTTTTTAAAAACAAATGTCTGTGTATCTGTAAACACGCTACAGCCCAAACTACTGGACAAATCTGGCTGCGATTTGGAACGCGGACATCTTTTATGGATTTCGCATGAGCTGAAAAGGCTGTGAGCTAAATCGGCCCACAGGAACTGCCCTTTTGGCACATCAACTTTAAAAATTTAAATGCAAACCCCCATTTTTCGCGTTACCATATGAATGCTCGTCGAATTCTGCTTCTATGTAAAAATGTATTCACACTTCACACATTCGATTTTACGCACTGCACACTGCATGTGTTCAACCTGGTAAAATTCTTCGAAAAGTGACATTTCAGCGGCGAAAAGCTCCTTTTATGTTAATCATTAATTAACTTATACGCTTTATTTTGTTTATAATTGGTATAATTAGTTTGTTAAACGGTTAAAGTTAGTTAATTGCTACATTTTACAAATTATTCAAAGTTGGTCTGCTGCGTTTTATTGCTTTTATCCTTCTAAGAAACTGCATTCAATCTTGGGGGGAGGGGGGCTCTCCACGGTCGGTCTAATCAGACAAATAAAGTTAACAAACGCACCCAAGCACCCTCTGATATTTTATTATTAGAACAAAGTGAATTATCATTCTGAGGATGGATGTCTTCACTTTTCCCTTGCTTGGAGACAATTTCCGCCCGGATCTCTGCGTCGGTACGGGAACATTTATTAAAGACGAGCCCGGATTAACCGTGTCAACTGACAAGACCGTCTTTGTGACAGCCGAAGATTTCCAACCGCCGCAAATTAACCCTTCTCTAGTTTGCTCTCAGAATCTCTCAATAATAATAATTCACTGGACCAGCGAACCTAAACAGCTGCCCGGAGCGTACGATGTGACGTTAATTTACCACAATCAATCCTAATTGGTACTTATCTACATTAAACTTAGACACTTCTAATTTCTTAAGAATCGGAGCATCAGTGAGGGCTTTGTTTGTCTTAAAAATTAAAAAAATTGGCGTCAAATGTTAACAGCCGTGGATATTATTAATCGTCTTTCAGAACATATAACAGCATCATGAATCTCGACTTTGACTTTCGAAAGGGCGTTTATAGGGTTGGAGATATGAGATCCGGAACGAAGCTAGACACAGGGCTGGGGGTATTAATTATCACCTCGCTGGTAAGGATTATTTACACATCCTGCTAGGTAGAATCGCAATGTGATTGTTCCGAGGATAGTCCAGAAAAATAAACAGGGATGGACTGGGAAAATCTTGGAAATACTTCAGAAATCTTTATTTACATAAAAGACTTATGCAAAAAAACACAATAATAACACAATAAATACTTATGAAAGTTATGAAACTAATTGATTTCTTCAGTGTCATCGTCTGTGTCATCATTACGTTTATAATTAAGTAGTTCTTGTTCGCGATTTTGTCTGTACACATTTGCTATTTTTATGACATGTTCTACCCATTTTCTCCAATTATCCGGTTTAATATTTGTTAATCTCTCTTACAATTAAATCCATCATTTTATCGGAAAATTTGGGAATCCATATCTAAGTTACAGCACCCACACAACAAACTTTCACCTTTTCACGATAGTTAAGATTGAGAATATTACCCCATTGTCAATATTTAAATGAATTACCGCTTGCGTATGACCGGATACACAATGTCCCTTTTGGCTGCGCACGCAACTCCGTCTGATTTTTTAACAAAAAATATAGTTCTTAGGACATTTGTAATAATGGACATCCAACAATATACAAAAAATGAAAAAAAACAGATAAAACATTGGAGTTATTGGGCGCTAACAATGTGCATATTTTTCTCATTCAAACGTCATGTGATCTTTGCATGCCAATCTACTGCATTTCATGCAGAATTTTCGTGAACATTTCTTTCAGCCCTTGGGGAAAATATAACAACGTCCTAAACTAGGTATCCAAAAGCGTGAAATGAATTCAAATTAAAGATTTTAAAGAAACAGAATGTATAACATGTTGCTAGACACTTGAAACACTTCTTTACCAGCAAAAGGTGGTATAGTTTGTCAAGAAATAATATAGTCAAGTGTCTAGCCTCGTTCCCGATCTTATATCTCCGACCCTACTATAGGTACCTACCCTATTTGTCAGGATCACCCTTGAGTGACCGTGAAATGTTCTGTTCCAGAGCGTGGTGAAGGAGATGAACCGTTTGGGTATGATAGTGGATTTGTCACACGTTTCTATAAGGACAATGAAGGACGTCTTGGATGTATCAAAGGCGCCGGTGATATTTAGTCACTCTTCAGCCCACGCACTTTGCAACTCGACCCGGAATGTTCCGGATGCCACATTAAGAAAATTAGCCCTCAACAAAGGCGTAGTCATGGTCAACTTTTATACGCAGTTCCTTACTTGTACAGACGTCGCTACTGTTGCCGATGCCGTGGGTAAGGATGTTTCCAGATCCAACGACAAAATAAACCCACTGAAAGATGTACATCAATGCGATGTTCATCCCTGTAGATGTTTATTACGTTAATGTGTATGTAGGGGCCGCCGGCCGGTTGGATTTACAGGTGGAATCTAGTAGAATGTAATAGCAGATGCACATATGTGTCAAAAAGGCAAAATGTTGAAAATTTGCTATTACAGAATTAAACAGTGTAAAAATATCAAAAAACCACAAAAATTTAGGAAGTCCGTAGAATTAGCACTCGGGGTTAGAAAATTATGGAGGGAAGAGAAGTCCAAGGCAATGAAAATTGAGTGCAGTTAAAGAGAAATACCTAGGTACCAAAAGTAACACGAAACATACCTTCAACAATTTTGCAAAGGACCAGGCACGGCGTTTGGGGGGAATTCAAGACCGGTCAATTTTCATGAAATTCTCAGGGCTTGTGGAACTTCGTATTGCGCACTGACCTGTCTTTATTAGAAGCTGCAATCGCGGTTAGATTTGCAGTAAAAAAATAAAATTGACTCCTGATTTACCCTATTGTATTATAGCCCAGGCGCAGGGTACTTAGACATCGAAAAAAGTCCGGAAGTTTTGAAATTTGGTGATCTTGTAGGTTTGGGGGTGCCTTAAAACATACTCATTTTGCAACCTCGTAGGTAGTCGGCTAGGGCCCCCATACTGGCTCAATGGGGGCGCGAATAAGTTTTTTGCATTTATTTCAGTTCTGGTGCATCCTGCGACAAAAATACTTATTATGAAAAAGAAAGAGCACACCATTTTTAACAGATTTGGTCCTATACTTTTTTCGCGCAAATTGAATGGTTTCGGCCTACTGGGTCTGGTTAGTTGGTTTGAATGTGGTTGACAATAAAATTTTTTCAACACCGATTTTTCAAACTTCCCGTTTCTTAATTTTTGGTTCTCGGGGCTTCTCGATTACTTCAATCACCAATCGTCAATTTAATATGCACCTGAAGACGATTGGACATCGAACTTTCGAAACGTCGGAAAGACAATGGAGGCCCCCGCATAGAATTGGGGCCCCTTAGATTGTTCAGCTTCGTCCAGTCTTATCAAGAGAAGTATTGTCTTGTTATTTTAAATCGTTTCGAACTTTCGAAACGTCGGAAAGACAATGGAGGCCCCCGCATAGAATTGGGGCCCCTTAGATTGTTCAGCTTCGTCCAGTCTTATCAAGAGGAGTATTGTCTTGTTATTTTAAATCGTTTCGTATTTCTTACCCTCATAGTTACAGCGGGGCGGGCAAATATCTTGAACGGTGCAAGGAAAAATTTAAGTTTTGCGGCATATCTTGGTATCAGGTATAAGCGTAATAAATAGCATAAGGCACATGCATAAGTTGAAACCATGGGGTAGAATATGTATGTATGACGTATGTATGTACCTTATGCTATTTATTTGTCTTATACCTGATACCAAGATATGCCGCAAAACTGAAATTTTTCCTTGCACCGTTCAAGATATTTGCCCGCCCCGCTGTAAATATGAGGGTAAGAACTATGAAACGATTTAAAATAACAAGACAATACTTCTCTTGATAAGACTGGACGAAGCTGAACAATCTAAGGGGCCCCAATTCTATGCGGGGGCCTCCATTGTCTTTCCGACGTTTCGAAAGTTCGATGTCCAATCGTCTTCAGGTGCATATTAAATTGACGATTGGTGATTGAAGCAATCGAAAAGCCCCGAAAACCAAAAATTAAGAAACGGGAAGTTTGAAAAATCGGTGTTGAAAAAATTTTATTATCAACCACATTCAAACCAACTAACCGTACCCATTAGGCCGAAACCATTCAATTTACGCGAAAAACGTATAGGACTAAATCTGTTGAAAATGGTGTGCTCTTTCTTTTTCATAATAAGTATTTTTGTCGCAGGATGCACCAGAACTGACATAAATGCAAAAAACTGATTCGCGCCCCCATTGAGCCAGTATGGGGGCCCTAGCCGACTACCTACGAGGTTGCAAAATGAGTATGTTTTAAGGCACCCCCAAACCTACAAGATCACCAAATTTCAAAACTTCCGGACTTTTTTTTTATAATACCCATTTTCTCGCTCTGGCTACTGGACTATTATAAATACATAGTATAGTATTTTGAAATTTGGTACCTTACGCCCACGCACACCAAAAATAAGATATTTCTAACCCCTCAGCACTTCCGGTTTTACCGGAAGTGGCCGCCATCTTTGTTATTTTAAATGAAAGACCCTCGACCTCGTTTTGATTTTGGATTCGGATTCGTCTCAATTGCGAGTTTATCGCACTCAACTCTTGCCTATCTAACTGTCACCGTTTTTGACCTACAGGGTGCGAGATTAAAACTCCAGAAAACTATAACTTTGTTATCTGTTCTAAGTACCAAGATGTATGGAAGAAAAGGACAGGATCGTTGATGAAATGAAGATTAAACTATTGCAGTTTATACCAACGTTTCGCTAGCATTTATTCTAGCTTCTTCAGAATAATGCAATAACTGCAATAGTTTAATCTTCATTTCATCAACGATCCTGTCCTTTTCTTCGATACATCTTCGTACTTAGAATTAATTACTGGAGGACTGATAATGACACAAAACTTTGTTATTTGTGATCCGATTTTAGCGAACGTAAAACTAAATGAAATTATTCATAAAACACTACAAACTCAAGATAGTATATGTATATCAAGAAATTTGTTGAAGGTTAAGGAACCTAACTGAGAGGGTTCAAACTAGAAGGTTTGAGCTTTCTTTTGATTACTCAGTTGTTGGTGTTGACGTAAAAAAATAGATGATGCTCACTTCGTGAAATTGACAATAATTTGCTCTAAATGGGTTGATATGTAAAGTCCCGTCGCATATTAACGAAAGCGGGGGTTGTGTGTCTCAGGCTTTTTTTCTGTTGGTTTGTAAACGGGTTTTCACATCCGTCAAAACTCCCGTCACTCACTGTCGGGGTCAATAAACAGTAACAATGGAAGTTGAAAAGTGTCTTTGTTGTCAATTATTGTCCATGACAGGAATTTTGACAGAACTGAAATCCCGTTTACAAACCAACAGAAAAAAAGCCTGAGACACACAACCCCCACTTTCGTTAATATGCGACGGGACTTTAGATAGATTTGAATGACTGCTATACCGGGTGCGTCACGGCCTGATATCTTGAGAAGTACTATAAAAATCTTTTAAAAGTGTCTAGCAATAAAGTTTATGGCCCATTGTCCGGGCCTTGCCGCACAATGGGTACAATACCCTACTAATGAGCCATAATCTTTATTGGTAGACCCTTTTAAAAGATTTTTACAGTATGAAAGTTACGGATTTGAACTTTTGCAGACAGACGTCACTGGCAGGTAAATACCGGTTTAGGGAAGTTACTAGATGATTTTTCCCACTTCCAATTTAACCGGAAATTACCCTAGTGTTGTTTTCTCCAATAGAAACCTATACTTAACGGATTCAGACTACGATTTTTTCTGAGTCGGAAACGTGTCACAAATCGAACGTTAAATCCCTGAAAAACTAAATTTCGGAAAAATGCAAAAGCATGCCAACTTTATTTTTTAAAACAAATGCAACTGCGCAATTACCTTTCATTTATTTCTTTTCAGATTTCTCATATTTTGTTGATTTTCCATAATTTGTGAAAATCGAAAAATGAATTAAGAAAAATGTAATTGCACAGTTCAATTTGCAACGAAAAATTAGCGCTGCCGTGTTTTTGCGCTTTTCAAAAATCTTCATTTTCCACCAATTTTTTTCATGTTTTTGAAAATCTAGGGTGGCAGTGACTGGACTTCCGGTTAAGTATGATACATGCTGCTAACTCAGAAAGATTTCCGGTTAAACCGGAAGTGGAAAAAATATAGCATTACTTCCGTAAATCGGTATTTGCCTGCCATTGACATCTGAAAAATTTGAAATCGGTAACTCCTCATACGTTTGAAGATTTCGCGACACCCATTCTGAAACACCACCCGGTATACACTGCGAGCGTAAAGTATGCAGTATTACTAGAAACATCTCACTACACCGAAACACTTGATTTTCACTGCTGACGCGTTTAGAACACAATGTGCTTATTATCAAAGCCGAAGCTATACAACCCTACCTGCTAGAAAACTGAAATATTTATAGGCTCACTTGCGTAGCTCCACCCCTCGGCTGTGAAAGTTAGACCAATCACAGGTCGAGAAATGGTCACGCGTGGGTGAACACGTATAAATATAACGAGTCCTCCCTAAAGTAGCGCAAACAGGGATAAATATGCGATCGGGCCTGTATCGGCGTTCATAAGCCTATCTCTAGACTTATAAATGACGATACTTTCCATCGCATCTAGGCATCTAGCATCTGCACCTTGTTAACGCTACAAACTAACTTAATATTATCACTTATTCTATGGTCATTGTGTAGAGCATTGTACAAAATGACCATAGAATAAGTGATAATATTAAGTTAGTTTGTAAAGCATGTAGGGCATTGTACACAATGGCGTGACCATTTCTCGACCTGTGATTGGTTGAACTTTCACAGCCGAGGGGTGGAGCTGCGCGGGTGAGCAGGTAAATATTTCAGTTTTCCTGCGGATAGGGTTGTATAGCTTCGGCTTTGATAATGAGCACATTGTGTTCGAAACGAGACAGAAGTGAAAATCAAGTGTTTCGGTGTAGTGAGGTTTTTCTAGCGAATTTTTCCCCCGAAGTGGTCCAGTGTTTTCATAGTGTAAAGTATGGGATAAAATTCCAATTTTTGACCGATTTCTTCGATATTTCTGAAAATCGAGGGTGGCCGTGACTTAACGTTTGGGCAAGAATCATACACGTTCTTGTCTCAAAAAAATACGTAGATTCGAATCCGTTGAAAAAAAAGTATGATTCCATTTGAAAAAACAAAATTGGGATCATTTCCGGTTAAACCGTTAGATCCACATTAAAAAAATTAAATCGAACTGTTCGAGGAATTTTGGCAGAAATCAACGTTAAAAAAATTATGATTTTTATTCCATATTTTACACTCGCACTGTATTAATAAACATGTTTTATCTTGGCTAGCCCACGTAAATCATATCCGAGATGTAGCTGGTGTGGATAATGTGGGTCTGGGAGCAGGCTACGATGGGATTAACTAGTAAGTATCCATTATTCCCCGTCGGCGCAATCCATAACTTTGCGGATTTCCAGCTTTTTACCTTCATTTCTGATTCAGATATGCTCTTTCCCCGATGATAAATGAATGACAATTAAACCCACACACCCTCACCTGCACCTATGCGTATGTGTATTTAACAGTTGACAAATCTCGCACACAACTGTGCCAACAATCATTAATACCAACCACGATTTGGTCACTAAATTAATTCGTTCGCTCATTTCAGTGTCCCTCAGGGACTGGAGGACGTCTCCTCGTACCCCACCCTATTCGCTGAATTAATCGGTACGGGTAAATGGAGCGTCGAAGATCTGAAGAAGTTGGCAGGACTGAATTTCTTGAGGGTCCTCGAGGACGTGGAGAAAATTAGAGACGAGTTCAAGAAGGCGAAGGTTCCACCATACGAAGATGTTTTGTTGCCAAGACCCAAAACAAATTGTTCGTCTCAAGACCACTTTTGATTTAGACAACTTAGACAATTTATTGGACTGGCAAATTAAAAATAGGTACTTAATTGTAAAATATTATCATTGGTGCTACAAATCGTTGAGAAATCTGGCTGATATGTATTTTAATGTAAAATAATCAAAATAAGTGACTTTCAAGATTTTATCCGTGTTAGTTAAACAATGTAGTTTAAGGAATGTAATTTTAGCGCCCTCGTAAAAATGGTGGAAAATAATTCGCTTCAAAATTAGTCTACAGAGTGTAAAAAAAAATAGACGAGTTTAATTATTTTGTGATATCCCAGATATATGGTTGTAACTTTGTAAGATACCCGTAAATTTAGTTAAAGTTAAACCTAATGTGTTCATGAAACCAAAAATACTACCATGCGACTGATAGAATCCTAAACTTAATAATAACCATACATATATAGAGATAATTGAAAATTTAATTGAAACACTGCTATGCATGATGGAAACGGAATTAACTTTATATCCATTTTAATGGCATTCATAAATGTGAACTAAAGTTTATCTTCACTTAGCAATAATTGCGTTAAGTCTTAGTGAGTACTATTTATCAGAGGGTGAAAGGACATCAATGTGATAGTGGTTGTAATTGGTTGCTTCAAGTAAAGGGATTTATGACGTCATCATAAGAAATTGTGAAATAAATATAGGACCAATTTCTTACCGTTTATAATCGTTTTAATATGTACATAAATGAAATATTGCTACCGACATTATTATTACATATCATAGACTTAGGGTCATTATTCTTACTACCAGCGATATGAACCGAGATAAGTGTGAGATTTAATTTAAACTGTTTTGTGCATTTTGTGTAAAACGTTATAAATAAATTTTTTATAAGTGCTTTCAAAATTGCCGATCTTATAATTTCTAAACGCAGAAAACAATCAAGAAAAGAAGAAATGGGCATCAGAATCTATGCATGGCAAGCCGTTCTACTCTTTGATAATGTGCCTTTATTTTCAAACGTCACATATCAATTATTTAAATGACTGTGTTGACAAGATATAACAGTCATTTCTATGACACCATTTTTAGCGGAGTGTTAAACTCCGGAGGAGTTTAAATTCATCATTATTTGCAATTTTGCAAAGTGTCAAAGTGAGGCGCAACAGACGTGAGTAGAAGATTTTCGATTTTTAACCTCCCTAAAACTCCAACAAAATTTTAAAAAAATGGGAGGTTACTGCAATCACTAAAATTTTCAAAATCGAGATAAGACCGAATCTATACGTTTTGAGGTCTCAGGAATCCAAAAAAGTTGTTTTTAAAATTTGTCTGTATGTACGTACGTACGTGCGTTTGTAAACGCTCTACAGCCCAAACTACTGAAGCGATTTGGCTGAAATTTGGTACATAGGCATCTCATAGCCTAACTTAGATCTGAAAAGCTTCTGGAGCCAATCGTGCAACCGGAAATGCCATTTTGGCACATCAACTTTTAAATGTTAAATGCAAACCCCCATTTTTCACGTCACCATAAGAAAGACCTTCAAATTCTGCGTCTAAAGATGTATTCATTCTTAGTGCCCTTTTGACCAAAAATTTAAAAAAACTTGATTTTTATCGGACTTTAAAATCGCGGTGCAGCCCAAGCCCCTCAACCGATTTGGCTGAAATTTTGCACATGGGGATTGCATTACACGTCAAAGAGCTGAGCAAATTTTGGATTCAATCGGCCCACGGAAAGTGCCGTTTTGGCACACCAATTTCCAAATTTAAAATTATTCTCTCATTTAACCATTAAAACCAAGTTTTTGAAAGATTTATTGTCACCATGAGAAAGGTCTTCAAATTCTGGTTTTAAATAAGACAAAATTAATTCGCATTTAGTGCTGCTTGGTTCAAAAAATCGAAATTTTATAATAACACTAAAAATACATTATAGCCCAAATTACTGAATCGATTTGGCTGAAATTTGGTACATGGAGATTGGTTGACCCGTTGAAGACCTGAAGGGCTTTTGAAAGCAATTCGTCGAAGGGAAGTGCCATTTAAGCATATCAACTTTAAATTTTAAATACAAGGCCTCCTTTTTATGTCGCCATTAGAAAAACGATCAAATTCGCGTTCTAAAAATGTATTCACAGTTTCTGCCATTTCAGTGGAAAATAGAGAAAAAATTATTTCTCATTTGAAGGGAGCGGGCTGACAGTGGATGACATAAAGTGGCAGTTATTGTCAAAAAGGTGGCAAAAGATTAACCTTAAAAAGAACATATTGTCAAATGTGATGGGTGATGTCCGAGATGATGCTGGTATTTGTCAGAAAATTGCGAAATTAGTCACAGACGATAAGGACAAAAAAAATTCTGTTGAATTGACTACTCTCTACACAGAATACAAAGATCCACGCGATGGGGAGGTTCCAGCCGCTTCTCTGCTGCATTTTTTTTCGTTTGAAAATAAAATATTGTATTTTATTGTATACTCAATTATTTTCTCAATTTTATGTTTTTCAATACAAATTAATACAAATATGGGCTTCCATCATTGGTCAGCTTACTATTTTTTAAAATTTGTGTTCAAATACTGTCACTTTTGCCGTCAGTTTCAAATTTTTCTCCGAAGGACGATTCAAATCTGACATTATTTTGAAAGTATTTCAATAGAAAACAAGATTATTTCCTATTCTTTAAAATTCAACTTTGTATTTCAATACATAAAACAAAGAAAAAACGCCTATAATGTCTTACTTAAACTGCTAATAAAATAAATATCTATTAGAGAAAAATTTGTTGCTTATTTAACAGGAATTCTTTAGAAATTGGCTTATTTAAAAATAAGTTCGTCAAATAAAAAATGCAGCAGAGAAGCGGCTGGAACCTCCCCATCGCGTGGATCTTTGATTTCTGTGTAGATAGTAGTCACCTCATCAGAATTTTTTTATGCTTCTCGTCTGTGACTAATTTATAACGACATCCCATCACATTTAACATTTTTTCTCCATTTTCCACTGAAATGGCAGAAACTGTGAATACATTTTTAGAACCAGAATTTGATCGTCTTTCTAATGGCGGCATAAAAGAGAGGCCTTGTATTTAAATTTTATTTTCTAATACTAACATTTTATACTGCTTCTAGGGTGCATTTAAATTAGCTTCTTATGTTTTCAAAAATTTTTGACATTTATCACTTGAATAGACAAGAGAATTCAAAAGAAAAAGTCGTGTAGTCGTGGGCAGTATTAGAAAAAATCATGAAGTGAAGACAATACTTGTTTTACAGTTTAAAAATCTTAGCGTATTATATTTTCACTCCTAAAGTCGCTCAAATATAAACTACGACCTCGATTTTTAAACTGCGTATAAAACACTTGTACTCTTAATAACTATAAAGTTGATACGCCTAAATGGCACTTCCCGTGGACCAATTGCTTTCAAAAACCCTTTAGCTCTTCAACGGCTCACTCAATCCCCAAAAATTTCAGCAAAATCGATCCAATATAGTTTGGGCTATAATGTGCTTTTAGTGTTATTACAAAATTTCCATTTTTTCCCAAAGGGCACTCATTGCGAATAATTTGTATCTTATTTAAAACCAGAATTTGAAGATCTTTCTGATGGTAACAATAAATCTTTCAAAAACCTAAAGTCCCGTCGCATATTAACGAAAGCGGGGGTTGTGTGTCTCAGGCTTTTTTTCTGTTTGTTTGTAAACGGGATTTCAGTTCTGTTAAAATTCCTGTCATGGACAATAATTAACAACAAAGACACCTTTCAACGTCCATTGTTACTGTTTCTTGACACTGACAGTGAGTGACGGGAGTTTTGACGGATGTGAAATCCCGTTTACAAAACAGCAGAAAAAAAGGCTGAGACACAACCCCCGCTTTCGTTAATATGCGACGGGACTTTATTTGGGATGGATAAATGAGAGAATAATTTTAAATTTGGAAATTGGTGTGCCAAAACGGCACTATCCGTGTGTCGATTAAATCCAAAAAAAAATTCAGCTCTTCAACGTGTAATACAATCCCCATGTGCAAAATTTCAGCCAAATCGGTTCAGGGGCTCTCGAATTTTTTAGTTTTTCGTCAAATGGGCACTAAGAGTAGGGGAAGGAGGGTATCAGTGAGGCACGGGGAACAGTGAGACTTTTCAAATTTCGCGGATTGTGTACAAGTTACAGAGTGCTACCAACCTGCCCTTTAAACTGTACCTACAGCCGATGTACTTGACGTGATTTAGCAAGCATAGCTGTGAAAGTCTTTGTTCAAGATAATGGTGACTGGTTATCGATAAGTAAACTAAATTTCAAGACTTTCAAACTAAAGTCCACTATTCTTTAATGATGCATTTTATAAATATTACACTGGCATCAACTATCAGTCCTAGGTTATGGATAAATATGGTGATGAAGTTTTCCGTATTATTTTTGTAGGATAGACTTTTGATCATTTATTTTTTGTTTTATGGACCCCTGGGTAACAATGAGACAAAGTTGTGTGGGGAACACCGAGACAATGTGGGGAACAATGAGACATGCTCAGATTCTGATATTTATGTGGATTGGCTGGCAAACAATTACTTGCAATATGAATAAGACAAGTTGTCTTATAATTATTTTGAGCCTGCGGAAGTACTAGTAATATTTTTTTACATATGAATCTATAGGCACCACCAGGCCCCAAAAATCATTCTACGCGTTTGAATTAGATCTCAAATGTTAACATTTGTTGATTTTGCAGGTTCTAATGAATAAAAAAAAGGCAGCAGAGAAGCGGCTGGAACCTCCCCAACGCGTGGGTCTTTGATTTCCGTGACTTGTGTTTAAGATTTTAAAGTTAATATGCCTAAATGGCACTTCCCGTTAACCAATTGCTCCCAAAAGCCTTTCAGCTCTTCAACGGGTCACCTGACCTCCATGTACCAAATTTCAGACAAATCCTTCCAGTAGTTTGGGCTATAACGTGGTTTCAGTGTTACTTCAAAATTTCGATTTTTCTACCCAAAGGGTAATAAATGCGAATAAATTTTATCTCATTTAAAACCAGAATTCGAAGACCCTTCTAATGGTGGCAATTAATCTTTCAAAAATTTGTTTTGGATGGGTAAATGAGAGAATACTTTAAATTTGGAAATTGGTGTGCCAAAGCGGCACTTTCCGTGGGTCGATTGAATCCAACATTTGTTCAGCTCTTCGACGTGTAATACAATCCCCATGTGCAAAATTTTAGCCAAATCGGTTCAGGGGCTTGGGCTGTACCGCGATTTTAAAGTCCGATAAAAATCTCGATATTTTTAGTTTTTGGTCAAAAGGGCACTGGCAGTGAATACATCTTTGGAAGCAGAATCTGAAGGCCTTTCTTATTGTGACGTGAAAGATGGGGGTTTACATTTAAAATTTAAAAGTTGATGTGCCAAAACGGCATTTCTGGTTGCACGATTGGCTCCAAAAGCTTTTCAGATTTGGTACATGCACACGTACCAAATTTCAGCCAAATCGGTCGAGTAGTTTGGGCTGTGGCGTGTTTACGAACGAACGAACGAACGAACGAACGAACGAACGAACGTACGTACGAACGAACGTACGTACATACATACAGACACATTTTAAAAACCACTTTTTTGGGTTTCTGAGACCTCAAAACGTACAGATCCGGTCTTATCTCGAATTCGAAAATTTTAGTGATTGCAGTAACCTCCCTTTTTTTTTAAATGGTGAAGTGGAGTGGGGAGGTTAAAAAATTAAAATCACTTATTTTTAAAGACATTTTGTAACAGATTATACGACACGTCTCACTGTTCCCGACACTCTGTCTCAGTCTACCCCAGGGCATGGGGGTACAGTGAGACAGAGCCCCAATCTGGTTTTAATTTTTTAAGTAAGGTCAGCAGTAACATTATTGCTTTTTTGTATCATTATTATTAAATAGTGTCTTCAACGAAGGCGCATGCAAAGTTTCAAACGCCTAGCGCGTTTTCTAACAAAAAAAAGTGGGGTTCAAAAAAAAGCGTCTCACTGTTACCCTCCTTCCCCTAAATACATCTTTGGAAGCAGAATTTGAAGGTGATGTCAAAAATGGGGGTCTGCATTTAAAATTTAAAAGACATGCCAAAATTGCATTTCCGGTTGCACGATTGGCTTCAACAGCTTCTCAGATCTAAGTTAGGTTATCAGATGCCCACGTACCAAATCCAAATTTCAGCCAAACTGGTCTAGTAGTTTTGGCTGTGGCGTGTTTACAAACGAACGTACGTACAGTCGACAGTAGCGGTCCCAGGATTTCGTCTTGGGGGGGGCCAACCTATGAAAGGTAGGGAGGGGGAGGGAGAGCGTCCGCAGGCAGGGGGGGTGATGAGTCATATTTTTTTATGTAATTAGGAAATTAAATGGTTTCGAATTTCGATGCTTCTAAAGAGAATTCCAATTGGCAATTTTGACGAACTAACATTTTTCCGAAAGAAAGACCGGAAACATGAAATGTTATTATAATAATGCGGTTTGCGATTTATTTAAATTCATTAAAATCCTATTACAACAATTTCAATTTCCATGTAAATGTTAAAGTTACAATAAAAAATAAAAACAGGAAGGCGCTCTGGGGGGGGGGCGGGCCCCCGTGGCCCCCCCCCCTTGGGACCGCTACTGACAGTCGATAAACTAAATAATGCACTTTATCCCAAATTCTTGAGCGAATAATTCTTAACTGGCATACAGCCTAGGTTCTTTGACCCAGCAATACAACCCCTAATTGGTGCCGGTTCTAATGACATGGAAATGCACCACTATTGAAGGCTGGTTTTCTAAATTCTGACCGTAACGCTCAAGAGTTGGGTGCATGATGACTTACTTTCTCGACTGTACGTACATACAAACATAGACACATTTTTAAAACCACTTTTTTGGGTTCCTTAAAAGTTAAAATTCAAAAGGTGAAGATCTGGTGTGATCTGGGGGGCAAACCGCTGGGGAAGTCCGGGGATTTCAGGCGTAAGTCCGAGGATTTCAGGGGGATGTCCGGGGATTTCAGAGGATGTCTGGTGTACAAAATACGGTTAGCGATTTACCCCCCAGTGTGATTTCTTAAAGTGGGAAGGTCGAGGGGAAGGTTAAAAATCAATTAAAAATAATTTATATTCCAAATGCTGTAACCCCAGTTGAGAATGCGTGGCGAGCTGTTACTATACAGGGTGTCCGGAAATAACGATGAAATATTTTGGGGAATGATTCTGCAGCTCAAAATATGAAAAAAACTTCCTATAAACACGTGTCCGGAAATCGCTCCTAAAGGGGGCTAGGGTCCCCTGAAGGGGGCGCTCAAAGTTTAGTCAATTTTTAAGTCTTTGCATACTATCGTTATAGCGTTTTGTTGCAATTTTTGTTTTTGGTATAACTTTGTCTTCTCTTTATTCGGATCCATGGGTGTCCTGCAGGTGTCACTATATTTCACTGTCGTGTATAAACGGCTTTATCTCTGTGTTATTATCTGTGCTCAATATTCACTTCAATTGCTGTAATTATTTATTATTACTCTTCTTTTACAAGGTTGATGTGGAAGATTAGATCCACTTGCCTTCCACTTTATTGTGGTATGTGCAGGGGGAAGCTGAACGTCAGCCTTGAGATTCAAAATTCTTTATTATTTAACTATTAACTAATCTCATTTGTTACTCATTTATTTCGTATACCAAGAAGTTTGAATAAAATATTATTATCTGACATCAATAAGCAGCGATTACTTTAGTCATTAATTTTTTTAATCCGCTTAGTTTTGTAATTTAATAAAAATTAATTGATAAACCTAGGAAATGCAAATGGATTTTTAAATCATGTTTATAGGAACTTTTATTCATATTTTAAGCTGCAGAATCGCCCCCCGAAATATTTCATCCTTATTTCCGGACACCCTGTATACCTATAGGGAGAGCTGGGCTGTGGGTGAATAAAATGAAGGCTGATAAATAAGTGTTTAATATAATTAAATTTGATTGGTTCATTTGAATATTGAAATTGCTGAGATTGACTAATTATTGACAGGAATTTTGACAAAGCTGAAATTTCGTTTACGAACCAACAGAAAAAAAGCCTGAGACACACAACCCCCGCGTTCGTTAATATGCGACCCAACTTTAGGCATTTGTTTTTATTATGATGTATTATGTAGCATCGTGATCAGAAAAAACGAGTACAGTAACGTGACTTTATTTAGACACGCTTAGACTTTAGACTGCGCTGATGATTTTAATAAAAGAAGGACATCTATGAACACTTACTCGAATCAACGGTCGCCAGTCTAAGGGCTGCCAATTTTGGTGATTAATGCACTGCATCTGGTGCTTTGGGCGCTTTTATCTCATGACATTTTGTGACAAATTATTTTTGTTAGTCGTTATTTGTCATTCTTGTGTCACAGCAAGCTCAAAACTGACAGAGCCGATAATACAAGTGGACTGTTTTACCTACTGCGTAGACTGGCTCCCTTCCTGCAATGGAATTATTAAAATCATCAATATGCAGCTGTGACCTACGTGTTGCCTGAATCTCACCGGCGAGACCATCTCCCCGCTTCAAAAATAAGCGTCTTGATACCGCACGCGCCGCTAATGTCAAACGTGACACATGACACATCACATAACCTCATTCCATTCTACCTATTTTTGTTTATTCCTTTTCCACCAGTTTTGAAGCGCTCTCCCTATTTTTGTGAGACAAATTAGGATTGCAAGTCCATTCACAAGGGGCAGTCCTGGAAATGGTGTCCACTGTACCAACCAGTCAATCCGCGTTCATATTCAAGACAAGAAAAACGGCCCCCCAAAACGTAGTGATTCGATTAAAAAACCGCGAAACCTTCGCATTTAACAAACCAGGAACTCACTTCCACACAGCCAGGCAGTTCTACCAGTGCATCTTCCCAAACTTCACCGTTATAAACGTAGAGAAACCGCCTTGTTTTTTGAGAAAATTCAGCCCAGATGGAAAACACTTTATTGCGTTCTCTTCTGATCAAACAGCTCTCGAAGTTTACACCTATAAAGGGCCTGCGGCTGCTGCTGATTTATTTAATGGGTCACTGAGTGAAAGTTTGGATAATCCTGAGAAACGCTCGGAGATCAGCCGAAGGATTTTTGACAGAATCTTCAAGGTAACCACTTGGTTTCCGGAACAAAAATCATTTGTACTTGTTTTAGCTAAAATATGTAGTTCAGGTCACGCAGAGCAATGAGGAATTGAACCGTGAGTGCAGCTTATTCACCGATGATGGGCGTTACGTCATAATAGGCTCGGCTGCTTTTATACCAGAAGAAATCAGACCCCATTTCTATGAAATTTACACAAACAATGAATCAGTAACACCCAACCTAAGGTCGCCACTGGAAAATTATACTTTGCATTTAGTCGATCTATATTTAGGAAAACTTTGTGATTCTCGGCAATTTAAAGTTGATAAGATATTTTTGTCACATAATCAGGGTCTATACTTATACAAAGATATGTTGGCAGTATTATCTGTGCAACACCAAGTGATTCATATTTATCAAATTTTGGACGGCATGTTTGTTGATGTGAGAAAAATAGGCAGATTTTGCTTTGAAGACGATTCCTATTTTTGCAATTTAGTGTATCCTTCGGAAAGGGCCTTCAGGGATGTTTGTATAAATTCTCTAAAACATCGCCTGTTGACTTTCCTGTACAAACGTGCGGTTACTATTAGTGAAAGAGACAACAACCCCCTGGAAGTTCGCAAGTTTTTTCATTATTTCAGTAACTTCAATTCATTGAAATTGTGGAAAATGCAGCTGTTAGATGAAAACCATTTATTGGTAAAATATGCAAGTGAAGATGTTGTAACACTGAAGAGTACGCAAGATGCCAACACCCAACTCTCCTTCTTTGTAGTATACAATATGAGGGAGAGCAAAATTCTAGCCATATATGAAAACACCTCGACTGACTTACTGAAGTTATTTGAAAATTTCTGTGATTCATTTAGGAATGCGTGTGTAAACAGTGAAACGCAATTCACGTGCAGTCCTTCGAACAATATTTACGCCAGGATATTGCAGCAGAGGTAAGTCTGAGTTCTCGGGAATATGTAATAAATTGTATTTTTAGATTTAAGCAGACGATAGTAAGTGCAAAGTATGGCGGGGAGACAGAAGCAACGAAAAGACTGTTAGCTCAACTGCCAATCAGCGCCCAGTCTTACAGTAGTTCACCCTATTTGGATTTATCACTCTTTAGCTATGATGACAAGTGGGTTTCTGTGATGGAGAGGCCAAAGACCTGTGGAGAATATCCTATAAGGTACCTACTTATGTCAATAGGAGGCACTGCTAACATTGAAAGATTAAGATAATTAATAGAATGAAAGGTTTACTCATAACTAGTGATATAAAGTAGCGTGCTATTTATTTTCCGGTGACATACAGGGTGGCCCGAAATTAGTAGCCAAAACTTTACCAGTAGATTCTTCTATGAAATATATGAAAAAAAGTCCCTATGAACATATGTCGAAAAACAAGTCCTAAGGGAGCTCAGGCCCCTTACAGGGGCCACTTTGAAAGTGTATTTTTCTAACTATCTTCAAAACGGTTAAAGATAGCAACGTCACAAATTTTGGAGCCCGGAATCAATGAAAAGTCATTTTTTTTCGAAAAAGGCGCATTCTATCGATGTCAAACAAGAGTACCATTTTTACTTAAAAAACCTCAAATTTTCAGATTCTGGAATCAAATTTGAGAAAAAACTCCTTACAAAAATGTTTGAGTAAAAGTCCTAAGCCCCGCCTGTACGAGACGCTTATGATCGAAATTTTAAAATTTTCTCTACAGTAGTACATTCAGCATCAAAGACTTAGTAAAGATACCAAATTTCACGTTGCTATATTTAACCGTTTTGAAGATATTTTGAAAAACACTTTCAAAGTGGCCCCTTTAAGGGGCTTTAGCTCCCTTAGGACTTATTTTTCGACATATGTTCATAGGGACTTTTTTCATATTTTTCAAAGCAGAATCTACTGGTAAAGTTTTGACCACTAATTTCGGGACACCCAGTATAACAAGATACACAAGGTGGTTCCTCTTTCACTGCTCACCATTAAGAATCTACAGAGAGATTCGCGATATGTTAATTCGCTCCGGAGTTAGTACAAAAAATCTGAAAATTGCGATTTCAAATAAAAATTAATATCTCTAACGATTGATGCTATTTAAACAGTATGTCTCAGAACGCTCGCACCATATTTGAATGGAGCATTCACGATTAAATTTGGAGTTAATTCGTGTTTTTGAAAATTTTCAGGGTCCAATAGTTCTCGAGTTATAACGGATTTGAGAGGACCAATCAGCTTTCAGCTCTGAATTGCTTCAATAGGCAATTTAATGTTAGATGCACTATTTCCTAGGTAACAAGATACTATCAATGAAAATTTAATATTGTTGTATCTTGTTACCTAGGAAACAGTGCATCTAACATTAAATTACCTTATGAAGCAATTCAGAGCTGAAATCTGATTGGTCCCATTAAATCTCTTATAACTGGAGAACTGTTGGACCCTGGAAAATTTCAAAAACACGGATCGACTCAGAATTTTATTCTGAATACTCCATTAAAAGGTGGTGCGAGCGTTCTGAGACACCTTGAATATGAAACTTGTAACTTTTGTATTTTTGACAGCTGTGAATCGAATGACGTATACAGAAATTTTCTAGGCCGTCTAGATTTTGAGTAATAATAATAATAAAATAATTTATTCCAAAAAGACTACATGGGAGCTTTGGAAAAGTCAAAGTTAAACTTAGAGACATATTGTTTTCATATGCCAAAATTTTGGGTAATTTAACAACAATTTAATATTTTAATAATTCATCCAGGGTGTATGGTTCAGCGTCATCCTCTACACATCGAGCGATGTCATTGACGTATATTAAATATAACTTTGTACCTAAAATTGAGCCCCTAACTCTACAAACATATAACTTGATCAATAATCTGTCATGACAATATTAGCCAACTTTTGATTCTCTTACGGCATCCATATTGAATTTTGACACCATGGGATACAGAAAAAAATTGAACTTTCAAAAGTGTCAAAATCGTCAAAATTCTAAAATTGGTATGAATAATTTGAAAATTAGTGTAAAACTTTTTGAAAAAGAGTAAAAATAGCATCCATTCTAAATTTTTTAATCCCCTTTTCAGATGTTTTTTCAAAAAAGTTCTTGCTTTTTAAATTTTTGAAAGGCAATTTTTGTTTGTGTCGGATGGTGCCAAAATTCAACTTGGCGGTCATAAGAGAATCAAAAGTTGATCGTCATTGCTCAAAATCTACAAGGCAGAGAAATTTTGTTTCGATTCCATTTCGTTGGCAGCTGTCAAAAATATCAAAGTATCAAGTTTCATTTAAATGGCATCAATCGTTGGGGAGATATTAATTTTTATTTAAAATCGCATTTTCACATTTCGGAATAACTCAGGAACGAATCAAGATATCGGGGAGTTCTCTTCAGATTCTTAATCACCAAAAAACACGGCAACTTTTCTCTAATTTAACCGACTCCGTAACTGTTACTATTTAAGAGATGCCAATGGTGAGCAATGAAAAGGGAACCACACTCTATATCCTGATACCGGGTGTTTCAGAATGGGCGTCGCGGCCTGATATCTTGAAATAATTGAAATACATGAAATTTTGCAGACGTCAGTGACCCTAGTATTGTTTTTTCGAAATCGATACGGAATCTACAATTTTTTGTTACTTAACCGGAAATGCAGTTACGGCAACCCTAGATTTTCAAAAACATCGAAGAAATCGCTGAAAAATGGAATTTACGAAAATTGCAAAAGCACTTAATTTTTTTGATACAAATGCAACTACGCAATTACCCTTCATTTATTTCTTTTTCGATTTTCCATAATTCTCGATTTTCCACTATTTGGATCTCGAAAAATGAATAAGAGATTAAATGTAATGGCCCAGTTGAATTTGCAACAAAAAATTAAGAGTTGACGTATTCTTGCGTTTTTCAAAAATCTTCATTTTTCACCGGTCTTTTTGATATTTTTGAAAATCTAGGGTGGCCGTGACTGTACTTCCGGTCAAATATGATACATGTTTCGGGCTCAGAAAAATTAGTAGATTTCGAATCTGTTTAAAAAAAATATGTTATTAAAAACCAGAATTTGAAGACCTCTCTGATGGTGACAATAAATCTTTCAGGAACTTGTTTTAGATGGCTAAATGAGATGAGAGTATAATTTTAAATTTGAAGATTGGTGAGCCAAAACGCACTTGCCGTGGGTCGATTAAATCCAAAAAAATTTCAACTCTTCGCCGTGTAATACAATCTCCATGTGCAAAATTTCAGCCAAATCGGTTTAGGGGCTTGGGATGTACCGCAATTTTAATGTCCGATAAAAATCTCGATTTTTTTAGCTTTTGGTCAAAAAGGCACTGCGAGTGAATACATCTTTGGAAACAGAATTTGAAGGCCTTTCTTACGGTGACGTCAGAAATAGGGGTTTGCATTAAAAAAAATTTAGACGTGCCACAATGGTGTTTCCGGTCGCACGATTGGCTCCAAAAGCTTTTCAGATCTAAGTTAGGTGAAAACCTACTTTTTTGGGTGCCTCAGAACTCAAAAAATATAGATCTGCTGTTACCTCGAATTAGAAAATTTTGGTGATTGCAGTAACTTCCAATTTTTTTAAAGCGTGTTTGGGGAGGTTACAAATTGGCATGTCATACGGAGTGATCAAATAAAAAAGAAGAGCCACGAATTTTGGAAAATACGTCGTTGATTAATTACTACTAGTTTTTTGAGTTCTGTCAGCTGTCGTCAACCCTCGTGACAACGGACATTAAGGCAAACAAAGAAAAGTTTCTTGATTATTATTAAAGACAATTTTTCCAACACAGCCACCTTGATCGTTTTTTTTATTTGATCACCTAATACAGAAAACGTTACCAGAACTTGATTTGAAAGTTACACATACAGGGTGTCCCAACGGTGAGACAAAGTCCATTTATGTCCACGTCATTTCATTAATAATATCGAAAATCTGTGTACGCCAACCGTTAGTGACTGAAAATGTGCATAATCATAATCCAAAGTTATTATGAACTAATATTTGCGGCTCGTGTAGGGGGGGCAGCACAAAATTACATTTCGTTAAATGGGACACCCCATATATCAATGCATTTTTGGTTTCTACGTGTCACTCTGTGCAACTTTTGTCAGGTGTGCCCCATACTTAAATCCAATCGTTTTTGAGTTATTTAATAAAATGTGTAGAATTTGACAAAAACAAGACTTCAGTCAAAAATTCATATTTTGGAAGCCATGAAGTTTTTCTCTTCCGAATTTATGGCACATCCTAAAGGAAGGTCAGGGCTACCTGATGACACACTTTAATGTCAAATTTCATGCACAGCGTATCCCCGATAAATTATCAAATTAACAGAAATTAAAAAGACAAAATTTCTAAAATTTTAAATGGAATGACCTTGAATTTTTTTCTCCCACTATTAGAGAAGTAAATTCTAGGTCGACTTTCTTAACAAATAAGGTCTGTGTTGTGGTTTTATTCGTTTCCGAGTTACTGATAAGAGTAACAGAACAAGTGAATATCTTTAAAACGATAAACTCCACGGTGTATAACAATAGCGTATAATTTAAAATAATACGGTTAACGGATGTTTGCAAAATATTTGTAACAAAAACCGGGTGAAGCAATTTTCAATAGGGAAAAACAGTGACTAATTCGGCAATGTTTTCTAAAGTCAACAAAAATGATTTCAATACCAAAGCCAATTAACCGCGATAGTGACAAAAAGATCTATATTTGAATTAAAGGTGGTTAGTAACTCCAGACGGATTAAGCTATAAACCCAAAAATTTTAAGTAACTTAGAAAGAATGCCAGTTAAGTATAGGGAGTTGTTAAGAAAGTTGACCTAGAATTTAATTCTCTATTAAACGGCGAAAAAATTTCAAGGTTTGAAACTTGAAATTTGAAATTTTTGAGATTTTGTCTTTCCATTTTCTGTTAATTTGAAATTTTACAGGGGACACTCTGTGCATGAAATTTGACACCCATATGTGTCGTCAGGTAGTCCTGACCTTTCTTTAGGATGTGCCATAAATTCGGAAGAGAAAAACTTCAAGGCTTCGAAAATATTAGTTTTTAACTGAAGTCTTGTTTTTGCCAAATTCTACACATTTTATTAAATGATCAAATACGATTGAATTTAAGTATGGGGCACACCTGACAAAAATTGCACAGAATGACACGTAGAAACCAAAAATGCATTGATATATGGGGTGTTCCATTTCACTAAATGTAATTTTGTGCTGAGCCGCCCATTGTGTTCATATTAATTTTAGAATATGCACATTTTCAGTCACTAACGGTTGACGTACACAGATTTTCGATATTATTAATGACGTGGACATAAATGGACTTGTGTCACCGTTGGGACACCCTGTACTTATATCAAAATTCTATATTCTTCCAACGATCCGCTTTTATAGCCCTCTCCGTCTACTATTTCAGATTTTATGGCCGTGGATCAGGATATCTGAAATTTCAAATATTCGCCGGTGGTACAAAACCGACATTTCCGTCAGCAAGACGCCTCGTAGCTTTTACATTCCACCCGACAGATCCTTTTGCGATTTCCGTTCAACGTACAAATGCAAACTACGTGGTAAATTTCCATGTGAGGCAAGATCCAGCTTTTGGAAATAACCACTTCCTTGAAGACTGTAACTTTGTTATGTGATTGTTAAAAATTTTTGCACTTGTTATAATACTTATAAACTTGTTATTGGTATTTTGTAACAATTTAATATAAACTAATGCTGAGACCACTGGATGTTCTTCAAATCAACCCCTTCCTGAACCATTTCCCACAGAGGGCTCATTTCGCGCAGTCTGGTGACGTGTTGAATGCATTTTTTGACTGTGTAATCCACTTCTTCTATTGTAGTAAAGCGTCCAAAACCAAACCTGTTTTTTTATATATATAGGTATTAGGAAATAGTTATTTGTACAGCAAGTAAGGAAAATGGCTATTTTTGTTACCTTATGGAACTGTGTGCTAAATCTTCATCAGCACCAATTGCCCTTAAAACGTAGGATGGCTCCAAAGAGGCTGAAGTGCATGCAGATCCACTAGAAAGAGCTACATCTTTCAATGCCATTAATAAAGATTCACCTGTGATTAAAACTGTTAATTTCTTCATAAATTTTAAAAATTTACACACCTTCAACAAAGGCAAATGATAAATTTGTGCATCCAGGATATGAGTGAACTGGATCCCCATTTCTGACCACGTGAGTTAAGTTGTTAAAAATTCCCTGCAATAGTCTCCCACTTAATTTCTGCATCCATTTGTGGTCATACGCCATTTCATTTTGACTAATGGCACAAGCTTCACCCATACCAACTGCCAGATGAGTAGGCACTGTGCCACTACGAAGGCCTCGTTCCTGACCACCCCCACTCTGAATAGGCTCCACTCTTACACGTGGCCTTCTTCTCACATACAAAGCTCCAATTCCTTTAGGCCCGTAAATTTTATGTCCACTAATTGACATTAAATCAATGTTCATTGAATTAACATCCAGTGGGATTTTACCAGCAGCTTGGGCTGAATCTGTGTGGAAAAATACCTTTTTCCCTCTACAGAGCTTTCCTATTTCTGCAATTGGTTGTTTGACTCCAATTTCATTATTTACTGTCATTATAGAAACAAGGGATGTATCAGGAGTGATGGCCTTATCCAAATCTTCGAGAGAAATAAGTCCTCCTGCATTGACTGGGAGGTAAGTAACTTGAAAACCTTCAGCTTGTAAGGCTCGACAAGAATCTAATACACATTTATGTTCCTGTTTTTTTAAATTATTAGTGCTGGCTAATGCTGAGGTTATACTTACAGTTTGAGTAGTAATTACATGACGTTTTTTTTCGCCATAAAATCGCGCAACCCCTTTCACTGCAATGTTATTGCTCTCTGTAGCACCCGATGTAAAAATAATCTCTTTTGGATCAGCTCCAATTAAACTAGCAATCTGAGTTCTGGCCTTCTCAACTGCCGCTTCACTCTCCCAACCATATGCGTGGGTTCTTGAATGTGGATTGCCATAATAACAAGTTAAATAAGGGAGCATAACATCGAGGACCCTCGGATCCTGAAAAAGTTGAATATAGTGCACTTATTGAAGATTCGCTCAGCACCAGTGGTGTGGTTGCCTGTGCGTCCATATATAAGGGTCTGCCTTCGAAAACCTCATCCTTCAAGCTATAATTCGATTCTAAAAATTAACTATACAACAACCTAACCTCAAAAAACTAGAACATTACCAGTTGCAAATGTACGAGATGATAACGTTGTATCGCATTTACGCGGGATAATCCATCGAGATATGATTCGAAACCTTGAGTACATCTTGATGTATTTTTTTAAAAAATTTGCATTTTTTGTGAGATATTTAACCCACACACACTACGCGTGACGAGTGACGACTCATGTCATGTTTTGACGGTTTGATTTGGCGTTTGTTTTCCAGGAACTAGACCGGAACCATGTGACTTACCTTTTGAAAACACGCAACATTAAATTTTTTCGATTGTTTATGGAATGTAATTTACATTATCGAATTGTACGTTAGTATTGCAATTTTATTAATGATAGCTCACCGCAGTAAAGCATGCTAAGAAATAAATTGTGGTTGTGGTTTTGATCACCACAGTGGTTCCGTTCCGACCTTGGCGGTCATTTTAAACTAGTAGTCCAGTCATTATAGAATTTTACTTCGGAAAAACTATCAGAGGACTGAATTTTTTACGCACGTTCCTTTATTAGTTCAAAATGAAATGCTAAGAGTCCACTAGAATCCGAGTTCGGCTTCCGATGATATGCCACCATCGGCATCATTCATCAAGAAGTGTTAAAAATGCTTTTCAACAAATATCTCCTAAAATATTGACTTTTGGACAAAAGAGGTGGTATACAA
This sequence comes from Pycnomerus fuliginosus, assembly GCA_963924575.1. NCBI lineage: Eukaryota > Metazoa > Arthropoda > Insecta > Coleoptera > Zopheridae > Pycnomerus > Pycnomerus fuliginosus. The sequence continues at coordinate 25,046,334 of OZ004619.1, read as the reverse complement.
AATCGCCCGTCTCATGCTCTACAAAAAACTTGCTATTCACTTTTTTCGTAGAGTCGACGGTATGGCCGTAACGCGACGTAAAATAATGCGCGACTCATTTCTGCGCGCGTCGCGTAATTAATTAATAAAAATATTGTTTAGTGATTTTTATTGGGTTTTTTATAATATTTCATTAGTATGCAACTAAGTACGTGGAATGAGGTAGGTATTTTAATTCTTTTCACACTTTTTCGATTTTGCATGGAAGTTTTCATCAAATTCGCTATAAGTCAGTTAATGGTATACTAAACACTTCTCATTTTAACCTCCCCACTCCACTTCACCACTGAGAAAAAGGGAGGTTACTGCAATCATTAAAATTTTCGAATTCGAGATAAGACCGGATCTATACGTTTTGAGGTCTCAGGAACCCAAAAAAGCGGGTTTTAAAATGTGTCTGTATGTATGTATAGCTTAGAAATATGAACATGCCCACCCAGAGCTGAATATTTAGTTGGTCGTCTAGCATTCGAATAGCAGTTACAGTAGGTAGGGGTAACTAACTTCTGCACGGTCTCTGTCGTGGCCTGGTCCATGCGACCAGGTAAATATTCAGCTCTGGGTGGGCATCTTCATGTTTCTAAGCTGTACGTACGTACGTTCGTTCGTAAACACACCACAGTCCAAACTGCTCGACCGATTTGGGTGAAATTTGGTAGGTACGTGTGCATGTGATAACCCAAGTTAGATCTGAAAAGCTTTTGGAGCCAATCGTGCAACCAGAAATGCCATTTTCCTATTTCACTTCACTTTTAAAAAATTAATGACTTTTGTGGTAGCGATCTCACCTTTCTGCACTATTTCTTGGTGTAAGAACACAGATGACAGTTGTGCCACTTGTTTCCATCAGTAATTTGACGTGGAAGAAATTAAACAGGAAGGAAATGGATAGGTTGGCTTGTAATTTTCGTGAGAATGTAATTCGAAAATGCAAAAACACGTCAGAGCTCATTTTAAAAGGTAATACCCCATTTTAGGTGGATTTTTTAAGAAATTTTTGGAATTTTATGATAGAATTAATATTATAAAAAAAAATGCAGCAGAGAAGCGGCTAGAACCTCCCCATCGCGTGGATCTTTGTATTCTGTGTAGATAGTAGTCAATTCAACAGAATTTGTCATCCACTGTCAGCCCGCTCCCTTTCAATGAGAAATAATTTTTTCTCTATTTTCCACTGAAATGGTAGAAACTGTGAATATATTTTTAGAACCAGAATTTGATCGTCTTTCTAATGGCGACATAAAAAAGGAGGCCTTGCTTTAAAATTTAAAGTTGATATGCTTAAATGGCACTTCCCGTGGACCAATTGCTTCCAAAAGCCTTTCAGGTCTTCAACGGGTCACCCAATCTCCTTGTAGCAAATTTCAGCCAAATCGATTCACTAATCTGGGCTATAATGTATTTTTAGTGGTACTATAAATTTTCGATTTTTTGACCCAAAGAGCACTAAATGCGAACGAATTTTGTCTTATTTAAAACTAGAATTTGAAGACCTTTCTGATTGTGACAATAAATCTTTCAAAAACTTGTTTTGGATGGTTAAATGAGTGAATAATTTTAAAGTTGGAAATTGGTGTGCCAAAACGGCACTTTCCGTGGGCCGATTGAATCCAAAATTTGTTCAGCTCTTCGACGTGCAATACAATGCCCATGTGCAAAATTTCAGCCAAATCGGTTCAGGGGCTTGGGCTGTACCGCGATTTAAAAGTCCGATAAAAATCATTTTTTTTTAAATTTTTGGTCAAAAGGGCACTAAGAATGAATGCATTTTTAGAAGCAGAATTTGAAGGCCTTTCCTATCGTGACGTGAAAAATGGGGGTTTGCATTTAAAATTTAAAAGTTGATGTGCCAAAATGGCATTTCTAGTTGCACGATTGGCTCCAAAAGCTTTTCAGATCTAAGTTGGGTTATGAGATGCCTACGCACCAAATTTCAGATAAATCGGTTTAGTAGTTTTGGCTGTGGCGTGTTTACAAACGTACGTACGTACGTACATACGTACGTACACACACACAGACACATTTTGAAAACCGCTTTTTTGGGTTCCTGAGACCTCAAAACGTGAAGATCTGGTGCTATCTCGAATTCGAAAATTTTAGTGATTGCAGTATGTAACCTCCCATTTTTTTAAAATCTTGTTGGAGTTGGGGAGGTTAAAATCGAAAATTGGATAAAATAAAGGTCATTTTTGGCAAAAAAAAATTGTAGGGGATTAATATTACCGATGTAAATTAGTGTTTTTTAAGTATATCCCGATCTTTTGAACATGTTTATTGCGTAATTTGATAATTGATAAATTGGGACAATAATTAGTGTCTCGACAAACGGTTCCTTTCAGATTTTTTCGAAATACCGAAGAGACCATCAGTAATACATAGAAAAAGAAAGAAGAAGAAACAGAGTTATTCTCCTCTGCAAGCTTCAGTAGATGTCAACTAAATGAAAAACTAAAAAATATGTTAAAAAGTTAACTTTATGCATTTTTAATTTGATACAAGTCACGCATGCTGCCAGCACTTCAGAATAATACAAACGCAAGGAAGAAAATGAAAAACTTAACTGTAGTAAAGCAGATTTTTACTGATTTGGCGATTATTTATATAAAAAGAGTGATTCCTGGACAAACATCATGGTCGCAGTTTCCACGTCATACCAGGCCGGCTGTCGGGTAGGTCCAGGGATTTATAAAACTCTGAGGTTTAGCTTCGAAAAAACATGCAATTCGAAGAGCTTTCATATGGTAACGCGAAAAATGGGGGTTTGCATTTAAATTTTTAAAGTTGATGTGCCAAAATGGCACTTTCCGCGAACCGATGTTTCCCAAAATCTAATCAGCACCTACAAATTGCTCACTGAACATGTGTGCCAAATTTAATCTCGATACGTTCAGTAGTGTGAGCTGCAGCGTGATCACTGATCACAGACACACTAGACAGACATTTTTTCAAAAACCACTTTTTTGAGTTGCCAGTACCTACCCTAAAACGTAAAGATTGGATGTTTTTGGCGATTCGATTTTTTTGAATTTTTCGATCGATCGAACATCGGCAGCAGAATAGGTATCGATGTTTCGTGCGCCGCCGTACCTACCTACAAGCATTCATTTACGTGTAATCATGGTCACCTACCATTTTACCAGGGAATAAAGAATAAAGGCTGAACTTCAAGGCGAATAGAACTCGAACGAATAAAACTTACACCCGAAATTGCTACCTAGCTAATTTCAGAATTTGAAGACCTTCCTTATGGTGACATAAATCTTTCAAAAACTTATTGTTTTAGATGGTCAAATGAGAATAATCCTAAATTTTAAAACATTTTTCAGCTCTTCAACGTGTAATACAATCTCCATGGTGCAAAATTTCAGCCAAATCGGTTCAGGGGCTAAAAATCTAGAATTTTTTTGTTTTTCTCGAGGTTTTTCTTCAGAAGGGCACTGAGAGTGAATACATCTTTGGAAGCAGAATTTGAAGAGCTTTGTTAAGGTGACCTGAATAATTGGGGTTTGCATTTAAAATGTAAAAGTTGATGTGCCAAAATAACATTTCTGATTGCACGACTGGCTCCAAAAGCTTTTCAGATCTTAGTTGGGTTATGAGACGCCTACGTACCATATTTCAGCCAAATCGGTCTAGTAGTTTTGCCTGTAGCGTGTTCACAAAACGTACGTACACACGTACACACACGCAGACACATTTTTAAACCCACTTTTTGAGTTCCTGAGACTTCAAAACGTGAAGATCTGGTGTAATTCGAAAATTTTAGTGATTGCAGTAACATCCCTTTTTTAAGTGGTGAAGTGAAGTGGGCAGGTTAATAAATATCAAGGTAAATTTTTACGATTTTGTGGTTCAAACCATCACAAATGCTTAGCTGCTATTGGTTCATTTAAGTACCACATTTCCTAGAAAGTTGTTTGATAAAATAGTCAAACTACTGATGTCATAGTTTCAGACCTTCTTCCGTATGTAGGTTTGAAACAGGCAGAATTATGACGCTGTCGTTAGGCAACAATCTCGATAATGGATAAAAATACCAATCAGAGCTAAAGTATTTGTGGTTCAAACTAACAAATTGCGAAAATTTACCCTATTATGTATTTGTTATTTTATTTTGAAACGTTCATTTAACAATTACTTAAATGACTGTGTTGACAAGGTAGAATAGTCATTTTTTCTACGACATCATGTTTGAGCGGTCTAGGGGAATTGTGCCTAAAACGACATACTTTCTTTAGGAATATGTCACTAACTCAATTCTTAAATTTTGAAGTATTTCAAACATAAAGCATTATCCTTAGACATATTTCTCCAAATTTCAACAACAAAAGTAGGTAATTGGAATTGGTGAAATACGTTTCCCAAATATTTTTTATATGAAAATTTTTTACCAGGACATTATCAAAATTTATTTTGCCCTGATATACTTGGGCAAAGTGGCACATATCTTTTTCCAACAGCTCGGCTTCACCTTTTTTTCGTTACTAGGTATAGTACTTAATTCTGTTTTATTGGCTAATCTTACTATAACAATCGGTTTAAGTTTTTGGCAAATAAACCGGTGCAGTGGGCAAAATATAATCATTATGCCCTGATTGCCCCGAATGGTTGTGTTGTGTTTCGCGATTTTATACTGGAGTAAGGTTTAATTTTATTTGTCAAAAAGTATACACAAGCACCCTGGTTTAAAGGGCTAAATATGCATTACAGTATACTTCAGAATATTACAATAAATAACGATGATATAGTAGTATAAGTATCAATATAAAATAATATATGAAATACCAATTTTCATCTATTCGCCTGTAATTTCAAAATGTCTAAGCCAAAGTTCGTTTGAGCCCACTTACGATATGAATCAGAATGCAGAATCAGAAGCAAAATGACTGGTGTGTCATATTACTTACCTTGGTATGCCATTTTGGGCACAATTCCCCTAGGTATAAATAATCTAAAACTGCGAAGGGTTTAAAACATTGTGTTAGGTACAGCAAATAAACTGCAAACATTATAAAGATCTGGTGTTGTTACAATTTCGAATTTTGGACTGATTGCAGTATCCTCCCACTTTTAGGTATGTTGGCTGTGCGAAGGTTATGGCAGATTATATTCAACAGTTTGCTATAATGTTTATTCGAATGTCCTTTATATCTATATACATCATCCAAACTTTATAAAATTCTCATAAATGGCTCTGCGACACCCATTCATGTCGTGGAGTATTACTGGAACTAGACTCTGGCGACTCCGATTGTTCCTGTGAATTGACTCCATCGTACTCCCCGACCTTTTCTATTGCACGCCCATCATTCTGGTATCCTACGGGAGTATTTCTGTCAGAAGCGAGTTGAGTGTAAGGATTCTCGGTGTTTACCACTGAAATATATTCTGGATTCTGATAATGGGTGCAGGCATCCTGACTGTAGTAAGGTGAATACGATAGATTTGTTAAGTTGGTTACGGGTTGATAAATCTGAGGACTGGGGGATTGATTAGGGGTTGAGGGTTGAGCTGAAATTTGATAAGGAGGGGGCGGACTGGATGTTAACGACCAACAATTTATTGCGGGGCTCATTATGGTTGGGGTTTGACCTTGAACAGTGGACCAGGTGGTATAGGTGGGTCCTGAATTGGCATAATTGGTCGCTTGTTGAATATGTTCTGGTGGATTGTAAACTGTAACAAAAATTTCGTTAATTGGTGTTTTTTTTCAATGAGCCACAATTGATTTACCGTGAGGCGGTGGTGACACCGAAGCTGATTTGGGGCGTTGCAAACTGGGGTATGGTGAGGACCTACTAGTTTTTAGAGCAGGTCGCGGAGGCAGCCTCTCACATGTTGATAACTGAACAGTAGCTGTCACGGAAGGATAAATTGGTTGATGAGGAAGGAACCACGAACCATATTGCGAGTATTGCGTTTGCTGTTGCGCGTAACCTGGATTGTATTCCCTTTGGTAGATACTCTCCGGCCTTTCTTTTGCATCCAAAAACGCTTTCGCGAAAGGATTGTATTTTATTTTTAGAGAAGTGACTTCTTCGTTTTGATAAGCGGTGACTGCAATGAACTGTGTTTCAGGAAATGGAAATGTCATGACTCTCCTCGGCTCAGTTCCGACTCTCACAAGGTGAACGCGAGGTTCATATTTGTGAAGGGAATTTAGCATAATTTGCCCGTTTCCGTTTGATTTGTTTGTCAATTTGACTTTGGCGAAAGAGATGGATTCTTTCATCCAATGAGCACCAAAGTTTGGAGATTCAGGGTGAATGTAGATTGGGTTTGAAGGAGGTACTTCCGCTTTGCCTCCAGGAACCCATTCGCCATTTACGTATTTCCAACGGTGTGGATCAATTTGGACAAACTCTAGGAGAACTGTGTACATAGCCTTTGGATCTAGACCAGCAGCCGTCACTTTGACCACCGGAAACATTCTTCTGCAAAAGAACAAGAATTTAAAAAATTGGCAGCAGCTATCGAATTCGATGGTGATAAAATGCCCTTTTGCTAAGAAATTTTCTAAAAAATTGCACTAAGGTTTCTGATCCGGCAATACAACAGCTGTAGAATCCGATAGTAAGAATATGTTTTTTTGTAAAATAAATTGAAACAAGGGCCCTTTTGCCACTAAAATGACATTTTTCGAAAAAATGGCACTAAGGTTTTCGGCTTGAAAAAAAATCAGCTATCAAATCCGGTAATAAAAAATGCAGCAGAGAAGCGGCTGGAACCTCCCCATCGCGTGGATCTTTGTATTCTGTGTAGATAGTAGTCAATTCAACAGAATTTGTCATCCACTGTCAGCCCGCTCCCTTTCAATGAGAAAGAATTTTTTCTCTATTTTCCACTGAAATGGTAGAAACTGTGAATATATTTTTAGAACCAGAATTTGATCGTCTTTCTAATGGCGACATAAAAAAGGAGGCCTTGCTTTAAAATTTAAAGTTGATATGCTTAAATGGCACTTCCCGTGGACCAATTGCTTCCAAAAGCCTTTCAGGTCTTCAACGGGTCACCCAATCTCCATGTAGCAAATTTCAGCCAAATCGATTCACTAATCTGGGTTATAATGTATTTTTAGTGGTACTACAAATTTTCGATTTTTTGACCCAAAGAGCACTAAATGCGAACGAATTTTGTCTTATTTAAAACTAGAATTTGAAGACCTTTCTGATTGTGACAATAAATCTTTCAAAAACTTGTTTTGGATGGTTAAATGAGTGAATAATTTTAAAGTTGGAAATTGGTGTGCCAAAACGGCACTTTCCGTGGGCCGATTGAATCCAAAATTTGTTCAGCTCTTCGACGTGCAATACAATGCCCATGTGCAAAATTTCAGCCAAATCGGTTCAGGGGCTTGGGCTGTACCGCGATTTAAAAGTCCGATAAAAATCATTTTTTTTTAAATTTTTGGTCAAAAGGGCACTAAGAATGAATGCATTTTTAGAAGCAGAATTTGAAGGCCTTTCCTATCGTGACGTGAAAAATGGGGGTTTGCATTTAAAATTTAAAAGTTGATGTGCCAAAATGGCATTTCTAGTTGCACGATTGGCTCCAAAAGCTTTTCAGATCTAAGTTGGGTTATGAGATGCCTACGCACCAAATTTCAGACAAATCGGTTTAGTAGTTTTGGCTGTGGCGTGTTTACAAACGTACGTACGTACGTACGTACGTACGTACACACACACAGACACATTTTGAAAACCGCTTTTTTGGGTTCCTGAGACCTCAAAACGTGAAGATCTGGTGCTATCTCGAATTCGAAAATTTTAGTGATTGCAGTAACCTCCCATTTTTTTAAAATTTTGTTGGAGTTGGGGAGGTTAAAATATACAGTTATGCATAGGTTTTTTTTCAAGGCACCATTTTTTGGCCAAAAGGGCACAAGTGTGAACACATTTTTATTTTTAGAAGCAAAATTCAAAGAGCATTCATATGGTAACGCGAAAAATGGGAATTTGCCCAAATTCTAGTGGTTCGGGCGAGAGTGAGATTTTCGAGAGTCTCGTCTTGCATTTAAGCGAGACGAGACGAGATTCCTGAAGCGAGAGTCTCGATCTCGGTCAACACTTTCGCGAGATCTCGCTTCGCTGCGCTATTTCAAAGGGTCGTGAAATTTTAGTTGCTGTTTCTCAGGCCTCGGCCGGAACCCCTCGGCTGAGATAAAAACTACCTGATATTTGCAACCCTATTCTGTATCTGTGCCATTTCATTTTTTTTTTATTTAAATACATTTACGTGTTTAAAAGCTACTTGTCAGGAAAAGAAAAATAAATTATCGTACATATTTTTTGTACTCTTAACTACGAATTTTATAGGTATGTCGTTAATTGATAGTTTCAAGTTCAAGGCAGCTTCGCGATATCAACTAGAAGGGCCACCAATAACTAAATCTTACTGTCGAATTCGATGATAATAATTAATAATAATATGCCCTTTTGCTAATAAAAATTAAAAAACGGGAACTTTTGCCCTAAAATGTAATTTTAGAAAAAACCGCACTATATGGTTTTTGATCCGTCATTTCAACAGCTATCGATTCCGACAGCAAGAAAATGCTCTTTTTCTAGGAGAAATTCAAAAAATTGTCCTTTTGTCACTAAAATGACATTTTTGGAAATAATTAAAGGGTTTTTTCCGGGAAAAATATGAAACATTCAGAAAAATTGGAAAAATTCATTCCATTGTAATATTTAGCTGATGCTAGTGTTATTTCTGCGCTGCAACATTGATTGAAAATGTAATTTTTGCGTTTTTCCACATCTCATTAATTTACATTCGATTTACACCTATAAAATTTCATTATTTTCTGTGTTGGATCTATTCAGTAATTATTTGTCATTCATACAGTGTGTCTCATTTTAACTGGAACCACACAAATATTTCGGTTAATTTTAACCGAATCAATGCGTTCTTTTTTTCTGCATGTAGAGCTCCAAAATCTGCACCTGTGTAATACTCAACTTTTTAACCTCCCCACTCCACTTCACCATTTAAAAAAAAGGGAGGTTACTGCAATCACTAAAATTTTCGAATTCGAGATAAGACCGGATCTATACGTTTTGAGGTCTCAGGAACCCAAAAAAGTGGTTTTTAAAATGTGTCTGTATGTATGTACGTACGTACGTTCGTTCGTAAACACGCCACAGCCCAAACTGCTCGACCGATTTGGCTGAAATTTGGTACGTGTGCATGTGATAACCCAACTTAGATCTGAAAAGCTTTTGGAGCCAATCGTGCAACCTGAAATGCCATTTTGGCACATCAACTTTTAAATTTGAAATGTAAACCCTCATTTTTCACGTCTCCATAAGAAAGGCCTTCAGATTCTGCGTCCAAAGATGTATTCACTGTCAGTGCCCTTTTGACCAAAGACTAAAAATATCGAGATTTTAATCGGACTTTAAAATTGCGGTGCAGCCCAAGTCCCTGAACCGATTTGGCTGAAATTTTGCACATGTCGTCTGTATTACACGTCGAAGAGCTGAACAAATTTTGGATTCAATCAACCCACGGAAAGTGCCGTTTTGGCACATCAACTTTCAAATTTAAAACTATTCTTTGATTTAGCTATCCAAAGCAAGTTTTTGAAAGATTTATTGTCACCATCAGAAAGGTCTTCAAATTCTGGTTTTAAATAAGACAAAATTAATTCGCATTTAGCGCTGTTTGGTTCAAAAAATCGAAATTTTATAACAGTAAAAATACATTATAGCCCAAATTACTGAATCGATTTGGCTGAAATTTGGTACATGGAGATTAGGTGACCCGTTGAAGAGCGGAAAAGCTTTTGGGAGCAATTGGTCCACGGGAAGTGCCATTTAGGCATATCAACTTTAAAATTGTAAACACAAGGCAGGGAAATCAAAGACCCACGCGAAGGGGAGGTTCCAGCCGCTTCTCTGCTGCCATTTTTTATAAACCGAAACCCCCCAGCCTACTGCGATTTAATAAAAAGGCCAAAAATGACGAAATCGTATTAGGCATTTTTTTATCGAAAAATTTTATAAAGAAAAGTTGCTCAGGATCGCTCCTAATGGCCAAATCCGAAGTTTCAGGAAAAAATAAAAATGTTGAATTTCTTGAGGAAGAATCATAAAATAACGAAAACGTCAATATTTTTGCAACATAACGGGTGATGTGAAATAAAAAAAACAATGGAAGCACATATGTTTGCTGTTTGTGGCACATTGCGACAGATTAGTTGGGGTGTCCCTTGAAATTGTTAAGAAATACGAAAATCTTACACTTATCTTAATAATTTCAACTTTTTCTGCGATTGTTAAGTTTTATCCATCCATAGCCGATAGCAAATGTCAAATCAATTAATTTCAATTGTTTTTTTATTTCACAGCACCCATTATGTTGCAAAGATATTCAACTTTTCGTTATTTTGTAATTCTTCCTCAAGAAATTCAACATTTTTATTTTTTCCTGAAATTTCGGATTTAGCCATTTGGAGCCACCCTGAGCAACTCTTCCTTATAAAATTTTTCGATGAAAAAATGCCCAATACGATTTCGCCATTTTTGACCTCTTTATTAAATCGCAGTAGGCTGGGATTTCGGTCTATAAAAAAAGTGAAGTACACGCAGGTGCAGATTTTAGAGCTCTACATGCAGAAAAAAAGAACGCATTGATTCGGTTAAAATTAACCGAAATATTTGGGTGGTTCCAGTTAAAATGAGACACACTGTATAACTATAACTAGGTTATATCTGAACTTTAGAGCCTAAAGTATTAAGACACGATTTAAAAAAAAATAGACTTTAGTAGATTCATCAAAATTTCTATTAGTTAACCAAATATAATTTGGTATGGAAGACCTGTTAGGGAATAATTGTGAGTTTCAAAGTTATATTTTAATTTATCACAAAGGTAATTGGGCATCAAACCATGTTGTACTTTAAATATAGTTACTAACATATTATATAACAATTGATCTTTAACATTCATAATATTGAGAACATTTAACATGATGCTTTTTGGTGTATACCTATTGCATTTAAGTATCAATCTCATAAATTTATCTTGAAGAACTTGAAGTTCGTTTATTTTGTAATTGCATGGGTAAACTGAACCATAATGAACTCCAAAATGTAAATGAGGCCCCACTAGTGTTTTGTATAACAAAAGTTTGGTGTAACAAGTTAAGTTTCAAGTTAAGTATGTAGATAATAATTTTTGAAATTTTGTTCATTAAATGTTGATACCTAAAGTCCCGTCGCATATTAACGAAAGCGGGGGTTGTGTGTCTCAGGCTTTTTTTCTGTTGGCTTGTAAACGGGATTTCAGTTCTGTCAAAATTCCTGTCATTTACAATAATTAACAACAAAGACCCCTTTCAACCTCCATTGTTACTGTTTATTGACACTGACAGTGAGTGACGGGAGTTTTGACGGATGTGGAATCCCGTTTAAAAACCAACAGAAAAAAGCCTGAGCCACACAACCCCCGCTTTCGTTAATATGCGACGGTACTTTACAGATATTTTCCAAGACAGAATTGACCTTTGCAATTAAATCAAGAATGTTTGTGCCTGAAATACATAGCATTGTGTCATCAACAAATAAATGCAGGTCATAAAATTTCACACTACTTAAAACATCATTAATATACAACAAAAATAAAATTGGCCAAAACAGTGCCTTGGGGCACTCCATATTTAACCTGTGACTTGGATGAAACTTGATTGTGTCACAAGTGCCACAAGTCAATTGGAATTAAACTTATATATTCCTGTTCGTCTCGATGAGTAGAATAAATGTTCAAAATGTAACCAGAATTCCGCCTAGTATTCGAGATACAGGGTGTTCCATTAAAAATGAGCTACCTACTTGAATAACTCCGTTAGGGGCTGATTTGAAAAAATCTCGAGGCAAGTCAATTTCTGATCGGAAGGGTCAGCGTTGTACGTCACAAGTGAAAATCTTGCATGGAAAAGGGATCGCGTGACCCCTCGTTTGAACGGTATTTCAGTACTCTATACGATCATGACAGTTTTTGGCATTTTTCTGTTTGTTGGTTCTTACTTATGATAGGTACTTCTCCATATTCAGGTACCATCAATGAGTAGATTTTTTTTAAAATTTTTATTTATTGCTTCATCTGATGTTGGGATCTAAAGACTGTTTAAATATATCATCATAAAATTCTTACTATGTAAATCTGGAAAACACGTTGCCATCAGCCAACCAGATATACAGAGCGTTCCATGATATCATAAATAAGAATCAACAAACAGAAAAATGTCAAAAACTATCATGGTCTTCAAACGAGGGGTCACTCGATCCCTTTTACATGCAATATTTTCCTGAGGGGGCCCACCGGGGGCTACGGTGTTGCCATAACAACGTCACTTGTGACGTACAACGTACAACGCTCCGATCATTGCCAAAAATCATTGATAGATATCTAATCTACATAAAAATACACGTGTTCACACGTCGTTTGTTTAGATTTCATAGACTTGAAACCATTATAACAATTATTTAGAATTAAACATAAAAATGCTAATTGTCTTGGACAACAACATTTTAAGCAATCTAAGGCCAAGTTGGTAATAATTAACGCGACATTATTTTATTGCGGGTTCTTATTTGCGTGTTAATGATGTGACAATAACGAGGTGCGAGCCTCCGTCAAAATTCTTACTTACCGGCCATTTTTAGTGACAATCATCTCGTTGGTGAAGCACTGGAATCGACACCAAAGCTCCCTGTCGTCTAATGTGACGGTGAGGTCCCGTTCTGTGGGATCACCTTTGTTCTTCCCAGAAGTGATTTCAGATTCCACCGCTGAAAGGATATGCTGCGCCATGCTGAAAAAAAAACAATTCCGTGTTTGTTCATTATTCCTTCATCATTAATTATTTATAAATTGTCTACCGCGGAAAATGTTAGAAAGCAAAGAATCAATATTGGCGAATTTTGTTGACTTTTTGATTTCGATGATGGTTGCGCTGTAATGTTGAATCAAACCCGGTAACGAGTATGGGTAAAAAGGCATAAAATTCTGTTTACACTCAAGTGACGTTCTACAAATATCGTTAAAGCGAAGATATCTCCTGCATTCGTAATGAACGGGACCAACTTTACTAATGTACAGTGTACATATTACAGTGTGTGACGGAATATTATAATGGAGGAATCTAAAAAGCTACCGTACCTGGCACTCACCGGTTATTCATGGTTTTTTATTATTAATGAAAGGCGCTACTGCAAATAACAATTTGATTTGATTAACAAAACTTAGTTTACGTTTTGCAACGTCATCAATTCTGGGTACCTACCTACAACTTATACCAACCGTACCATTTCAACAATAATTAAAGGAAGTGTAAATATTTATGTAAAATACACTGTTGGTTAAAATAATCTCACTTCTACTAAGTTTTTTAAAACTGTGGCTTAATAGAAAGAAACAAAATCCTATAGGCTACTTTCCAAGGATGATGGTATAGGAAACGCCGAGGGAATTTCCGACGAACTCCTATTTGTCCGCAAACTTAATTTAGATCATTTGAAATTTCTCGCCGTAACGGAAATTAGCCAAAAGCGAACTCAGAGTTTACTTGTCAAAGCTTATAAAGATCTGATATCTGGTGTTATCACAAATTCGCTTTCGTTTTTTTAATGTGATGGTGTGAGGTGAAAAATTTAGGTACCTACATGCTAAAGTATAACACCATGTAGGTACTTGCGCTAACAAATTAGCTCCAATTTTAATATGTTCAAGTTTGGTCTAACTGCCCTTTTTCTTGAAAAAAATGTCCAAGTTTAATTTTCATTCCAAAACGATCCCTTATGATTCTCTCTACAATAAAGTGTAGTTTTTTAAATCTTGTTACGATTGCTTTGAAAGTAAAGCGTAATGGACCTTGCACCTCCAACATAGGGTCCTGGCTCTCTGGCGGATTTTTTAAAGATTTTAATAAGCTATTCCTCCGTTAAAAAGAAGCAACTCTCAAAATGAGGCAAAACTTTGCAGGACATCAGGATCTGCCGTTACACAGGGTGTCCGGGAATAACGTCGCCATATTTTGTGGGCTGATTCTACACCTAAAAATAGGAAAAAAAGTTCATATGAACAAATGTCCGAAAGTGCCTCCAGGGGGCGCTACAGGTGTCTCTCAAAAACAGGTATTTATTAATTATTTTTGAGAGACACCTTCCAAGCCCTGTAGCGCCAATAGGAGGCTCCTTTGGACAATCTGTTCATATGAACTTTTCTTCATATTTTTAGCTCTGGAATCACTTCCCAAATAATGGCGACGTTATTCCCGGACATCCTATCTCTTTAAAAGTGTACGAGAAAGGTATTACCGTATTCCCCCGTGTAAAAGCAACAAAATCTGACCATAGTTACCACGTGTTTTCACATAGTAACCAATATCAGATTCCTTTTGTGATACAGGGTGAAATACGGCATATTATTGTAGTATTTCCCAGCGCGCTAACATTAAATTTTGTTCATGGTTACTATGTGAAAACACGCGGTAACTATGGTCAGATTTTGTTGCTTTTACACGGGGGAATACGGTAATTGTTTGCACTTTTTATTGGCGGAAATCTACTTGTGCTTAACCGTTTCTATATAGATACGATTATGATGCTTCCAACAGTATACCATCATTTTTGAAAATTGTCATGTCATTATTGTTGGAAATTGTAAGCGAACTATTGTATATTAGTTCACTCACATGACCATCATTTGCAAAAATTATGTTACATAAGAAACTCCATTTTACTCCCACAGAAGGGGGATTAAAACGTTACTTTTACTCCCTCAAATTTTAGGAAGAAAATGCTGCCTTATTTACAAATTGTCTAGGTTACCAGCTAAACTTTCAAACTTGCTATATCTGCGTTTTATCATGATGTTGTCTGCAATTAAAAGATTTTTAAGATTGACGGCTTTCGGTCGTGCAAAAAATTGCGTATATAACACTGGACTAAAGTACCTTTTGATCCCTGGTGTTTGTCGCACTGTGGGATCAAAACGTACACTTTAGTTCCATTGACATATAATATACTATTTTTGTGATGTCATCATTGTTAATTTCCAAAAATGATGTTTTTTGTCATGTCTTCATTGTCAATTTCCAAAAAGATTTTTTACGCTAGGAAGCATCACAGTCAGAAATTAGAAACGGTCAAGCACAACTAGATTTCCGCCAATAAAATGTGTATGTATACCTTTCTGGTACACTTTTAAAAAACCGTAACGGCCGACCCTGATGTTCTGCAAAGTTTTGCCCCATTAGAAAGTTACTTCTTTTTAAAGGAGGAATATCATATTAAAATTTAAAAAAACCGGTAGAGATCCAAAATCATATGGGAGGTGCGAGGTCCTTTGCGCTTTACTTTCAAAACAACGTAAAAAGATTTTATAAACTACATTTTACTGTAGGCAGAATCATAAGGGATCGTTTGGAACGAAAATTAAGCTTGGACATTTTTTTCATAAGAAAAAGTGGCAGTTAGACCAACCGTGTGTTGTGTTATAGATTAACTAAATAAAACCTGAAAATTTGCTTGGACATCAGTGTTAGGTACTCAGTCGCATCAGAACCATAGTGCAATTTCAATTTTAGGTACCTATGCATTAAACAATTAACAATTTTTTTGGACAGTTCGTGAATTGTCGTGAACTGTCGTGAACTCATCAGCTTGCCTCTTTTTAACCATCACTTAAGTACAGCTACAAATAGCTCGGTGATGTGCTTAAACAAAGTGAAGTTTCTCAAACTGTCATAGCTTTGTAACTTATAGGGTTGGCAATTTTATAAGTATGTGATAATTTGAATAATTAACCGCAACATGTTTTTGCATTACAAACAGGATGGAACCTACACTGATGAAAGGCAAAGCGCCAAACCCTTGATCTCAAATCACCTTGTCTCAAGATTTGCTTTTTTTGCAGCCATCAAAGCAGTGCCTGACATTTCTTATGAGGTTCTTTGACGTCAAGAGTATATGAGGTGGCGTGCCATCATAAGATTAAGAAAGGTATACACAGAATTGATGAAAGTCTGCAACGGTTTTATGTAAAAAAATTGGTAATTACGGAGAATAGGTAGAACTTCTACTTTTTCACAGAATTTGTAAATGTATACAGATCATGCATGAATATGGCGAAGACTATGCCTTCCAAGACCATTAAGAGTATTTGGTGCAAAGGTATTTACCTATTGTGACGTCTTCATCTCGGTTCTTTTTTTGTAACAAAATGTCCTATTAACATAATTTTAGGCATTGAGATGTTTAAGAAAATAAAGTGTGATCAAAAATTCTGCCGATTTAGAGTAGCCCTTGACGTGACAAACGTATAGGTCATAGACTGCGGAAATTACCTCTATGATAATGAATGGTAATGGGCAACATGAATGATTTTATATGGGTCTAATGCATTGAAACGTATATGGTGGCGTCACTTTTCCGATTTTTTTAAAACGCTTAAAACGACCCGTAAAATTTCAGCTTTATTTTTGACATTTACTCTTGATTTTTTTTCGACTCGATGCATGATTTCTGCTTGGCAAAAAATCAGTGATGGCAACTGGCAAATGTCAAAAGAATTTTAAAAAATTTATTGCCACCGCGCTGGCATTAGGTATGTACGAAAATTTCACTTAGGTACGAAATCGTGAGAGTAAGACCCGTCAAACAAGAGTAGAGTTTGTAGAGCAAAATACACGAAACAGGGAGAAAAATTTTCAGGAAATTAAAGTTATCACGAATTAGATTGGAAAATTTATACAAGGTGACTCAAATGGGACGGCCCCATCCTCCATAACTTCGTTCGTTTCCCATGGATACCATTTTTGGTAACGTGATATGAATGCCTCTGATCTGAACTATATCAGTGGTCCCAAAATGTTCTTATTTCATTGGCTAACGACATGTCACTTTGTTAACAAAACCAAAGTAAAGCCAAGAAAATTCTCTACATATAGGACCTAAGGCATTTTGTTAATTAACCTCCCAAATCCGTTGCAAGTCATCAATAGAATTTTCGATTTGCACATTTATCTGAGGAACCCACGGAGGAGCCTCACTTTATTCTCGGCAATTTGATACCTAAAAATCTAAATGAATCAGTAGAACTGCTGAGATTAAGTGAAGCTCCTCAGATAAATGTGCAAATCGAAAATTCTATTGATGACGTGCAACGGAAGTTTTGTTGAAAACAGTATAACACCAGATCTTGACGTTTCGAGGTCCCAGGATCACGAAAAAGTGGATTTTAAAAAATGAGTAAAATTTCTCTAAAACTGCTGAACGGATTTTGATGAAATTTGGTATGGAGGTTAATGTTGGCCTTCTGGTAAGCTCAGCTAATTTTGTTGCCAATCCGCAAACGCTAAGTGCCTTTTTGGAACATCAACTTTGAAATTTGACTGATGAACACCAAATTACATGGGGTGACATATCCTTTTTTGACACGACAGCTCAGTCTTAAGTATATTTTTGCACAGGGTATGATTCTGGGCATGATGCCTAACCATGTCTATACTGGACCAAGGTAGGTACATACCTAGGTACTGACCGCCGCGCCGCTGCCGTGGCGCTAGAAACGTCCGATGGCCATCGTCAAAGATCATGAAATCTTTATGTCAAAAAAATTTCAAAACAGAGACCTATAGGTACTTATGGCCGTTTGCACCGTAATTTTAAGGGATTCCTAATGATAAGTGACTTTTAAATTCCGTGGTATATTAATTTAATGAGGTCAAGCCCATCACATGCATGGGTACAATTTTTTTTATTCATGTCGTCCTGATGTCATAAAACACTATAAAATGTTAATTAAAGGAACCCCCGAGAGTGATGAACCTTTTTATTGTTATATGATACTCATCTCCTTACTTGTTGAAATATCTGTTCCGCCGCTTCTTGTATATGAAGTCCGATTATACCACAATTATTCTATGGATCAGGCGCGGGCGCGGCTGATATAATAATATAATATTTATGCTATGTAGATAATGAAAGCGATAGGTATTTTGATCACACTACAGCTTGCGGAATATATATCCACTTCACTTAGGTAGAACACAATTTAACCTCGAATTTAACTAAAATAAAAATTGAAAATAATTATAAGGCCTGTTCTTTTCACCTCCTGTTTATAACTTATCTGTTATCCGGAAGTCTATATGATGAAAGTTTCAATGACAATTAACTTATGGCCCTTGTCAGGAAGTAAAAAAAGCGGACCTAAATATCTATCTTATGATTTAAAAGCATTAAAAGCTACAATGAAATTAACTACTTCAGTACAATAAGAGTAGGTATGCCAATAAATGTAGGAATGAAGACCAATGAAAATCGAGATTATATGCGGCTAGGTAAGAGGCACTCATTTGCCGTCAATTTCCTACTATGTTTATTTATCAGAAACCCGCTTGCAATTCGTAAAAACCGGCAATTTCAATATTGTTCGAACTTTGCTGGAGCCGCCTAAATCCGTACCAATTAGGCGATTAGAGCGATTCAAGTACAGTAGGCTTTTCCACATTATGCATCATAGAAAACGCTTATGGATATCATTCTTTTAACCTCCCCATCAACCCCAAAATTATCCGAATTCATAATTTAAAAAAATGGGAGGTTTCTGCAATCACTAAAATTGTTAAATACGAGATAAGACCGAATCTATACGTTTTGAGGTTTGAGGAACCCAAGTAAGTGGTTTTTAAAATGTGTCTGTATGTATATGTGATGATATGTATCTACGTATACGTAGATACGTTTATGCAAACACGCACCGCAGCCTAAACTACTGTCTTTAGAAGCAGAATTATAGAAGGATTTTTTATGGCGACGTCAGAAATAGGGGTTTGCATTTAAAATTTAAAAGTTGATGTGTCAAAATAGCAATTCCGGTTACACGATTGGCCCAGATCTAAGTTGTGTTACGAGATACCATCAGTGCCTTTTTAGTTTTTACTACTACTATACATTATAGTGAAATCGCTCGGTCGGCGGCTCGTCCGTCTACTCCTTCAGTCGTATAACTTGAGGACGAAAGCATCAGATTGCGAGCTGAAATTTTGTACATGGGTGTACACAGCTATCTACGAGGATGTCTAGCCTACGGGTATCGTTTTTGTGTAAGCCACCAGAAGATGAACATCAATGTCATGTGTATCCCTGTAGACGTTTATCACGTTAATGGATATGTAGGGGCCGCCTGCGTTTACCTACTGGTGAAATCGGGTGCAGATTTAAAATCTGCACCTAGTGTACCTAGTAGTATAGTAGTAGTGCTTCAGCAAAAAGACGAATTGTTGAAAAATACAATATTAGAAAACTGTGAATTGGGACGAGGAACTTGAAATAGTCCTTTACAGTGTTTACATCAGTAGAAAATGAACAAAAAACCACAAAAATGATGCGCGAAGTCTGTAGAATTAGCACTACAAGCAAGAAAAAACTTGCTGCAGTTATGTAGGTAGAAATACCTACCCTTATTGGACCACTCATTACCGCAGGTGACTATAACCTGCTTGAACTATTTACAACAGAAGTAGACTAACTGAACGTAAAAAACCACCCCCTTCAACCTCCAAAACCGAAAAATTGACGTAGAGTAAATTTAGCCTTTGGAGCACCCTTTACCGTAGGACCCTAATTGAAAGGAAAAAATTGTACCCCCGAATTAAATCCTGTTCAACCCTCAAACATAAATAATTGACTCGGAGGAAATTAAACCCTTGGACCACCTGTACTGGAGAATGCCAATGAAGCGCAAAAAATTGCATACCCCGAAACCCACCCGCTTCAACCCCTCAACACAAAAAATAGACATGGAATAAATTTAACATTTTGGACCGCTGTTAGTTACATTTTTAACCTTCCCACTCCACTTCACCACTTAAAAAAAGGGACTGCAATCAGCAAAATTTTCGAATTTGAGATAACGCACCAGATCTTCACGTTTTGAGGTCTCAGCAACTCAAAAAAGTGGTTTTACAAATGTGTCTGTGCATGTGTATGTACGTACGTTCGTACGTCCATTTGTAAACACGCCACTGCCAAAATTACTAGACCGATTTGGCTTTTGGAACCAATCGTGCAACTAGAAATACCATTTTGGCACATAAACTTTTAAATTTTAAATGCAAACCCCCATTTTTCACGTCACCATAAGACCTTCAAATTCTGCTTCCAAAGATGTATTCACTCAGTGTGCCCTTTTGAACAAAAACTAAAAAGTCGAGATTTTTATCGGACTTTAAAATTGCGGTTCGCGGTAGGTACAGCCCAAGCCCTTGAACCGATTTGGCTGAAATTTTGCACATGAAGATTGTATTAAACGTCGAAGAGCTGAAATTTTTTTGGATTGAATCGCCCCACGGAAAGTGCGGTTTTGACATGTCAATTTCAAAATTTAAACTTATTTTCTTCTCTCATTTATAATCATCCACAACAAGTTTTTGAAAGATTTATCGTCACCATCAGAAAGGTCTTCAACTTCTGGTTTTAAATAAGACAAAATTCATTCATGCACATTTCGGGTAGAAAAATCGAAATATTGTAATACACTAAAACCACGTTAGCCCAAACTACTGGATCGATTCGGCCAAAATTTGGTACATGGAGATTAATTTTTCTGTTCAATTGGTTTGTCGTCCTGGTTGAGTGGAAGAGTAGGTTAAGCTAAACTCCGCCGGGGGTCCGGAACGTTAAAACAAGCGTAATAAATAAATATAAATAAATTTGCTGCTATACCTACCTACAGGGGAAATTAAAGACCTACGCGATGGGCAGGTTCCAGCCGCTTCCCTGCTGCCCATTTTTTTGACACGCAATTAGAGTTTGTTATCTATACGATTATTTAAATTTTAATGAATTTTCCTGTATGATGCATCAGTTCATGCACGCAACTTTCAATTCAATCGCATGCATTTATCTCGAAAGTTTAGAAATGTGACTTTTGGTATACATCGTTTTCCTAAATGGTATTCGTATGTGATCAAAATAGTACGAGAACGGGAACGTAAAAATTCTTTATTTTTAAGCGGCGCGGCGCGGCCGGCGGGCTCTTATATGCTATAATTTCCAGATTAATGAATAGGCCGGGTTTAAAATGATTCGATGTTACAACAATGTCAAATTGATTGTCTTTATGAAAGAAAAGTTAATGATTTTTAATTTTTATTTAGATGTTTATTGGGGTTACTTTTCTGATCGAGTTGAAGTCTCCACTTACCTTTGCGATAATTCCCTTTGCAAAGCACCTAGGTAACACTTTTTTGTTTAAACAACAATATTTCACTCTAAATTAGCAAAAAATCGAATCATTAATTGTTATAATTAGGCTATTTAAAATGTCAATCATACACTATATGCTTATTTGATAAACACACAGGTTGGTATTTTGTAAATTAAACGCTTATTATATATTATTTGTCATTATTTCACACCAAATCGATAAGTACTTCTTACATTTTAGAGATCTTAACATATTATCGCCAACATCACTAAAATCTTTCGGGAGCCTACTCGGCGGCCACAAGATGAACGCTGCCTCAGACCACACCTACAGCACACTTCATTGGTCGTTGGCTGACAGCTACAGGTGTTCTCCGAACACACTCTCCGTTTGAATCATAGGTATATCTACCTGGGAAACTAATTAGAGGTAAGTACTCTCTTGCAGATGGTAAAAATGTTATTTACAATAATCATTTCACAACTTATAGAGCTGGGTACAAAAAGGTAGGTACCTACTTCCAGGATCAAAAACTGATTTATTTATAAAACAGATTTAGGTACCTATAGTATTATTCGTAGGTAGGTAAGTCCAATAATTGTTAGGCTGAATAGCTAGGTAGGTATAAAGAAACGAGTGGGCAGACCCAAAAGTAAAAAACACTCTAAGTAGGTAGGTAAGTAGTAGGTACCTAAGGTGCCGTTGGGTAATAAGGCCGGCTTAGTGGAATTTAATTACATATTATTAGACTAACAACATTTTTGACAAAAAGGACTTCTTAAACGGTTTTTTGTTTAAATTGACAACAGGAAAACCTAAAGAAACATGAAAAAACAAAACATCATTATTGATCCTAATAAGCAAAAGAAAACAAATTGTGAGTAGGCTGGTAATAAGGCCGTTAGTGTTAAATCTATTCAGGTAATATAAGGCCGATGAAACATCTTCTTTTTAGGGCATGCACTCTCGACAGATGAAAGTCTCTTCGCGTTCACTTATATACTCATACACCCATACATGCCACATGATGCACAAGATTTTCTAAACCCGGCCTTATTACCCGACTAGAATTTTAATGGTAATCCACTAGAAGGGCGGGTATTAACGCCGCGACCTTATTACCCGGTCAGCAAATTTTAAATTCTTTTAAGGTTATTCTGGGGGGCATTTCACACCCCAAAAATTTGTACACCACTGCCGAATTTTCAGGGCACTGCCGTAAAGTACACCACTGCCGACTGTGAAGTCACCCGATAACCTAAAAATTCATAAACCACTGTCGAATTTGCTCAATTTTTGCAACCACTGCCTAACATTTCCCACAACACTGCCGAAAATTTGTTCACCACTGCCGACTGTGAAATCCCCCCCAGGTTATTCTCATCTACCGATTACAAAAATAAAGCAAGATAGTTAATCGAGCCTTTATTATTAATTGGATTTTTTGGCATCATTCATATGAATTTAAGGTACCTCGTGTCCTCGTACAGAGAGAGTGTTATAGTTGCATGAATTTCTCTGCTCCTTATGTATTAAAAAAAAATCCGGCCTTATTATTATCTACCCGGCCTTATTACCCAACGGTAACTTATATTAAAATTTTACTGAAACAATCTAGCTTAGTCTATCTATACCTTGTTCCACGAGACTTTGCCACGTTAGTCCTATAGTCGCCTTTAATTTACATCATAGAGGAACAAAATTCCAAAAGGTATTGCTGCAAAGTCTTTTGGAACGTGTATAGGTGCATGTGTACAGTCGAGGACTTTGGAAATGTCCACCCCACCGCGACGGTTCACTTGGTCGACTGCATCGCTGAAATTCGTTTGATGTTTGCCTGACATAGATTGGCAAACATTTAGCACGTTGCGACGTTCGACCAAGTGAATCGCCGGGATGGGGTGGGCATTTTCAAAGTCCCCGACTGTATAAGAACTTCAATTTCAACAATCAAATATTGGTAATGATGTAAAGGTGTAATTTCTGCTGCTCCTTCTGGAAGCTCGCTAAATGCCGCCACTCTGAATCTATTGCTTGTTCATTTATATACAGGGTGTTTTTTTTAGAACTTCCCAACTTGAATGAAATAGGCTCTGGTCGTCACAGCATAGCACGGAGGGTGGACACCTGTGCGTTCATTGAGAGAATTTTTTCCACTTCCGGTTTAACCGGAAATGACCTTAACTTTGTTTTTTTAAATGGAATTATAGTTTTTTCTCAACGGATTCGGAAGCTACGATTTTTTCTGAGTAAGAAACAAGTATCATACTTGACCGGAAGTACAGTCACGGCCATCCTAGATTTTCAAAAATATTGAAAAAATCGGTGAAAAATTAAGATTTTTGAAAATCTCAAAAACAGGTCTACTCTATTTTTTAGAAATGGTATAGTCTAATATTTGTTTTCAGCTTTCGGTTTAAACGGAAATTGAAGCTTCCCATAGATCTCGATCGTTTCTTATAAATTATTGAAATAAAAGGCGCTTTCCTTTTACACATTTATCTGAGGAGCCTCAGTTAATCTCAGCAATTTGATTCGCTGATTTGAATACTGACCAATCAAATTGCTGAGTTAAGTGAGCTTGCTCAGATAAGTGTGTAAATGAAAAGTAGCCAAAGACATAATTGCACCATAGATGAATTCACCTTGACGGGACGTGTTTTTGCGTTTTTTGAAAATCTCAGATTTTCACCGATTTCCTCGATGTTTTTGAAAATTTAGGGAGGCCGTGACTCCCATTTTCGGTCAAGTACGATACTTGTTTCTAACTCAGAAAAAATCGTAGATTCCGAATCCGCTGATCGAGAAAAAACTATAATTCCGTTTGAAAAAAAAGTTAAGGTCATTTCCGGTTAAACCGAAACTGGAAAAAATTACCTCAATATACGCGCAGATTTGAAACTTGTTGGTGCTAAAGGGCTTTCTTTTGCGTTTTTTCAGATTTTAATTTTAATCAGAACCGTGTGTTTTTGAGGGGTTGGGATTTCTCAAACCAAATAACAATAAAATCTTAATCTATAAGTAAGTAATCCATTCTGTATAAAAAAGTGCTCTTGTTCAACGTCGCTAGGACACCCCGTTTTCGAATAAAATGACTCAATGGTTTAGAGCGCGAAAATTTGTGACGGAAGATGTTATTCTTTCTACTTAATTAGTGAAAAGTAGATAATTGGATGCTTCCTAAGGAAGCATTTTCTGTCGTATATCCGAACTTACCTTCCCCAAATTAAGTAGATAAAATAACATTTTCCGTCACAAATCTTCGCGCTCACTTTGGTCGAAAACGCGGGGTCCTAACGACATGCAACAAAAACACGTTTTTTATGTAATAAAATAAATCACATCAGATTAAAATTTTATTGTTGTTTGGTGTGAGAATGATTGCAAAAACACACACTTCCGACTGAAATTAAAATCTAAAAAATATTGAAGAGAAATCCTTTTACAGCACTAATTTCAAAACCCTATATAGCATTGATTCTTTTCGAATAATTTTCGTGAGTTCTTTTCTTGTTTTTGGAAAAATTTTGTTGTGGATCAGGGCCGGCGCTGGTCAGCTTATTGCCGCCTAGTGCCTATTAACATTATGCATTTTTTAAGGATTTCTCACATCGTGCATGTCTATCGAAGTCGAAAGGAAATATTGTAATGGAGGTGATGAATTCTTATTCATCACCCTGGACTGGACCCGCTAAATGTTGATGATGGTTAAAAAATGTCTTGTAGCCGTCCAATGACAAGAATTATAGAAAGAAAAATCTAGAAAATTCACGTGCGACAAATAGACGAATTGCAACCCCAAAAATTTGCCCCGTGCGTGCAAAGGCATCATATACCGATGTCAGTCTTGGTCGTGCCGACCCTATCCCTATAGTTATGTTACCTATGTATTTTTTGTCTTTTACCTATATGATGGAGGTCAGCATTCTCATATAATTAATAATATTTCATTTCGGCTCATTTAAGCCTTATAGGTAGGTAGGTATTCGGAGGGCTCCAAAATATGGATAAACGTTTTTCGCTTATAACTATATTTGTTCAAATGGTACCTAATACAATACCATAACACCTAATTTATGAAAACATTTTTTTCTGCGTAACACCTATGATTTGCTACCGCTATCGCGTCAGGTCCCCAAAATGATGACGGCAGTAGGCCATGAGGCTCATGGCACAAGTAGCGCCTCCATCATATTTGAAAACTGTCATTTGAAACGTAAGATTTAGATATAGTCAAATCTAATTCCCTTGTTTATTTGTAGAGATGGGTAAATTCCCATTTATTGAAAAATCCCGGAGAATTTCCACTAAAAATTTCCGAAACTTTCCATTTTGCTTTAAATGAATTCTAGGCGAGTTAACTTCTCCAAAATACCAAATAATACATCATATTTCTTTCGACAAAAATGTGTAAATAAAGTAAATTAAATACAATAAAAATCTGAAAAATTTGGATAGAATATTTTGATAAGAGCGTTAACACTGTTGCTACTGCTCACGTGCTGGTGACAACAAGAATTAACACGATTTTTCCGATTATAGTTACTTAGGGCAGGGTTCTCTTAGGTTAAAAAACCGCTAAATTTGAAGTCAAATTCAAAAACCTGAATATATTTAGAGGAAAGTTTCCGGGAATATTTCCTGATGGGAAAGACTGCCTGAACCTCATTTATTTCTTCCCGAAAACATTCCCATTTCGGAAGCTTTCCGAAATGGAAAATTTCCGCCGACCCATCTCTATTTATTTGAGTACAACACTTTTATTTATGAATTCGCATTTGTTGGTTTAAGTTGATTGTTATTTATTTTATAATCATCCTCTCAATTTTTCGTCACTTTGTTGATAGTTAGGATACTTTCAATTTGTACCATTGTAATTTTGATCTGTGAGCTTAACTTCTTGATATATAATATCCGGGGGTATAATAAGTCCCGGGTGGGTCATAACGCCCATTAGGTATACCTTTTTAAAAGAAACAAACGAATAAAGTAGACATAAATATGATACCATCTATGCGTGCTTAAGTGACGCCAATAGTTATGAGTAGTACCTATAGGTCAGGTGGCTGTTATTACCTACGTATGCGATCCCCTGTTTTTAAATTAACGCGTTAAACAATTTTGTGTTAGCAGCTAGTTCGCACTTCGTTGATCATAAAAAATATCTAACTTTAGGTCTACAAAAGTTGAAATTTGGATTTGGAGATCCATTTTTAAGTAAAAAATTAATGCCCTTTGGATATGATTTTAAAATGAAAGAATGTGTTCTTTGGGTCGTAAGGCCCATCCAAACCATTTTGGGATTTATCACATAGGTACAACCATAATTTGTGTTTTTTTTTGTTTTATCACTGAAACATGTAAGGGTAGTAAACATGTAAGGCTAAAGAAAATTGGTTTTACGTAATGTGTTGCCAACAGAACAACGGGTTCACGCGTCTATTTATTTGTGGACTGCCGATGTTTGATTTATTCTTTATTAACAATAAACAATAAATCAAACAGTTATACCAATCTTGTTAGATTCACTGTACCTACTTTTGAAGGACCTATTGTACAATTTATTTTCTGCTTACAGGTCATTTGGTGCAATTCTGTAACGAATCGTTAGCATAACGACATCGGTGTTGCTATATGGTGGGACCTTCCTTATTGGTCAACACGTAGCAACAGCGACGTCGTTACGCTAACGATTTGTCACAGAATTGCACCATAAACTAGTCTAGTCGTCTTCTACTCCATCAGAAATGTTCGCTAAACCTGGATTATCCCAGAAATGCTAAGTTTCATCCATTCAGATCTTCCCAAATTAATTTTGTGGTATAATATGGAGGAAGTACCTGCTTTCAATTTTTGCCACAAGAAGTTACATATTAGTTACTTTTATGGGCGAACTCCACCGTACAATCAACAGGATAGTCCTGGATCTGGACTAGGATCCTGTAGAGAAAGTTAAGCAGGGAGATTTTTTTTTCACAAATGTTTACAAAGTGCCTTAGCAAGTATTTTTGACTCGGGTGGACATTCGCCACCTGCTACGTTTTCCGGATATATGACGTCATAAGTTGGCGGTCGCTCCGGATTTCGTAAAATGGAAAGCGCGAACATTCCTTGTTGTGAATATTGAATACTTTATCACCAAAATCCTAAAAATTTTGGTGAAGATCGGAAAATTTTAATAACAATTTTGAATTCCCTGTATTTAATTGTGCCTGGGTACTAAGTTTCAAAGTAAAATTTTAAGAAATAACGGAGACAACTGACCGTCCCGGGACTTTGTACGAACCCTGTATATTTTGTTTCGGAGGATTTATTTTAGGAACTCTTCGCAGATGATTATTTTAAAATTTTGAACAATAGCAAAGTTATTTTTAACGCACATTATTATTCAAATGTTAAAATTCTATGAATAAACAATTTTATTTTGGAATTTAGCCTCTTCTCATCATCATCGATACCATACCGCACCGCCCTAAATACCAAATATTAGCCAAGACCACACAGACTCTGGGAAACAAAAAATATTTTATTTTATCATTGTCCAGGTAGACAGTAAGGAATAGTAAAAAGGGTTCATTGCGTCATAAAAGAAACAGGAAATTACCTTTGCAAAGTCAACAACACAAGGATCGCTTTTCCTGAAACCTTCGGTGTATGGATTACATCACGTAAGTAGTACTTACTTAGTTAACAGTAAAAATTGCAGGGTTAGCCTAATCTAGAAAAATATTAGAAAAGCAATCAAAAGTTGTTTATGTCGTAGTCGCTTTAATATTGAGTACGTAGGTTCTAATCATTAAAGCAAACATTTTTTTTAATTGAAATGGCTAGAATTAATAATTAGAGTAAATATTTTTACGAAACGATCCAATGCTGAAATTTGTTGCTTGCCAAGGTAGGTAAACTGATATGTTCAAAAGTTATGGATATCGCTATAAGAAAACCCATAATTTGCATGGGAAAAATAATCTTCACATTAAGCTCCTACAATTTTTTTTCAAAAAATTAACTTTTTACCCTACCCGAAATTTTGGATTTTAATCGTATATAATATAACGAGTGGTACTGATTTTTTCCGACGAAATTTGCGAAACAAATAAATGAGTATAGTTTTTGCAACGAAAATCGTCACGAGCGCCTTAGCGCGATCGAGTGACGATTTTCCAAAAGCAAAAGCTACGAATGTAGTTGTAAGCAAATTTTGCAGAAAAAATTAGACCACGAATTATTCGGATGATTAAACAACAAAAGAAATTTCAATGGAAACAATAAGGTTGCCATGCTCGTTGCCATGACCGGAAAACCGTCCTGCTTTTCACTCGTGGTGTTTTTCAGTTCAAAACCATAGTGATTGGTCGACTGTCTATAAATTCTGACGTTTGATTGGTTTAAAATTCTTGAGTTGTTTAATCGCTGGAAAACCGTCCTGCTTTTCACTCGTGGTGTTTTTCAGTTCAAAACAATGGTGATTGGTCGACTGCATATAAATTCTGGTGTTTGATTGGTTTAAAATTCTTGAGCTGTTTCATCAATACGACGAGTAGTTTCTTTATTGCCGCGGGTTTTGACGTCCGAATGGTTGTCAACTACGAGTCAAAATGGTACATTTTTTTAGGCTAAAAAGAGGTCTTTGGCCGAAAAAAATCTATACCCATCGACAAGAAATGCATCCATGAGGACTCAACAAGGCAAGCAAGAGACTACGAATCGTATTTTGCAGATTATTTTATAAATTAAAGTATTGAGTAAGCAGTGTCAAGTTGACGTTGTAGTATTATCACTGTAATCAGGATTTGATTCGTTACTGGTATACTAAATGCTGCTTTGGGTTGGTTCAATACTTAATGTATAAAATTAATCGCTTATAATACCACAAGTGCATGCTATTTAATCGGTTAAATTTTGATAATGATTACGAAAGCTTGTTGCCGGTGGTAAAATAATGAGAACTAAATTGTCATTTATTATCTGATTAAAGCCCGAGAGCTTTAGCTCGAGGGCTTTAATCTTTGATAATAAATGGCAATTTAGTTCGAATTGTTTTACCTATACGGCAACAAAGCTTGAGTAATTATTTCTAAAATTGAACCGATTGCAATAGCGATGCACGAGTGGTATTCGGTAAGATTATTTCACAAATTAAACTCTTGTTTTGATAAAATTATGATTTTTTAAACCGGGGTTGCCTATACTCAAAAGCCCAATATGATGTTGCGAACGAGCCTTGATAGCTCATTGACATTAATGACGTTTGAGGTTAGGAACCGTGCAAACAAAATGTTATTGAGTTTTTAGGATATATCCAGAAGAAATCAGCGTTCTTTATGTCCAAAAACACCTAAAATATGGTTTTTGGAAAGACTTGTGTTTGGTGGTCGTATTTGTGGACCTTTATTTCCCATAATTTTGTTTAAGTGGTGATTTTCAGCAGTGAACAAATTGTGTTTAAAATCAAGTGGTCATCGGAAACGATTAAATGACTCGTGCAAACACCGATAAAATGCATTAATCACTCTTAAATGAACTTGATTGGATAGAAATTTAAAAATGAGTCTAATTGATTGGTTTAAAAGGAGATTTGAAAATAATCGCTGGAAAACCGTCCTGCTTTTCACACGAGGTGTTTTTCAGTTCAAAACCATGGTGATTGGTCGACTGTATATAAATTCTGACGTTTGATTCGTTTAAAATTCTTGAGTTGTTTAATCATAATAAATATTAATTCTATCATGAAATTACCAAGTTTCGGATTCGGATAAGATAAAAATCCAAGTTATTAGGGGATATCTTTAACTGTTGAACAGAAATTTACATACCTATACCTAATTTTTTCTTATTTTGGACGGTTGCATGATTGAACTTAATGGAGGAGCAAAAGCATCGTTGCATATTGCATTTGTTGGCAATAATTTCGATAAAAATCGGCGGGAAGCAGCAATAATGGCGAAACAAACTTTCTTTTTTTTTTAACTGGAAGTTGTAGCATTAGTCCCGTTTACGATAATAATCAACTTTTACAGTAAAGCATCGCCAGTAGTTGTGCTGGTTTGTTACGTTGAAAATGTGTAACGTTTCAATTATCACTTCTGGACGTCTAGAGCTGTCCATGCAATTGCCTTCTCTCTATTTTTAAAGCGCTCTCTGTGTACTTTTCACATTACTAAAAAATTTGGTGGAACCGGTTTTGTTTATTTTGTGATTTTTTGGAGATGTCCGTACCGAGAAATAAATACATTTTTCCACGTTGAAAAATCGGCATGGGCTTTTATTGCACCGTGGAGACCAAATAGTTGTAAAAGAGGACAGGTATCAGAAGCACTTGTTTTAATGTCTTTATTACACCTGGAATAGCGCATATTGTCGGTCGGGGCGGCTTCTTTGATCTTCCTGGATTATAACTCATCGTTCGGTATCATCAGCGATGCCACAGAAGAAACTCGTGTTTAAATTCTTTATTTCTTTTAGATTGTTGTTTTATAATAACTAAATAGGTATACATTTGGGCTTTAGAAAATTCGAATCACCATGAAATTGCAAGCATTTTTTGTTTTCGTAGCATACTTACAAAGGGCTTAAGGGGATCGAGGGGAGGTTCTTACTTCGCAATTAAAATTTAAAACTGTTCGTCTCCTCATAAAGTTTCCAGGTAGGAACTGTTATTTCAAAATATACTATACCTACTTAGGTACCTGTACCTATATAATACCTAAGAGGTTAGGTACCTAAAAACAATCATGTTAACCAAAAGGTGAGATACGTACAGCCTTGACTTAAATTCACAAAGAAGGCCATCATAATCTTGCAAATTTAATTGACTTCGACTGAACGAATAATTTACCTACCTCAAATGGTATGTGGAGGGTTAAAGTATAAAACCATCAGTCTTCTTCCACTGGTGACACTTCAAATTAATTTATTAGTGTCGTTAAAATAGATCTAGCTCATCAGCATTCTTTGAGCAGGTCACTCAATTCGATTTCTGTCGTCATTTAGATTGGTGCCCCAGAATTTTCCTAAATTCATAGTTCTAGCTCCGAAACGTTATTCCTTGCATTATTCTAGGACATAATTATCTATGGATATAATTATACCCATAAATGCTTCATAAAATTCAGATTTTTTCGAGAGGTTTTCTTTAAATATAATCGCTTATAATACCACAAATGCATGCTATTTAATCGGTTAAATTTTGAAAATGGTTACGAAAGCTTTTGGCACGATCAGTCCTGTGTCCCAAGTTTTAGGCGTGTCGTGCATCCTTTGTCTTAGTTTTTCACCTCCATATTAGGGTATCATTTATTTGTTATAACTTCATCAAATTCTACCTCCGAATAATGTGGGACATCATGTTCCTAATTTTTGATGTCGTTTCTGATATATTGATACAACCAACGCCTTGGAATATGATTAAATTAATTTTGCTTAAATCTTGTTAGTTTACTTGTGAATACCAAATATGCAAGAAATTATAGAACACCACAGACGCAAAATCACACCTGTAAATCTTACAGAGGTTGATTAACTATAGGGGTTGAGAACAAACTTCTAAAAGGCGCTAAGTTTTCAAGGCACTGGACTGGGGTGATGAAATCGGAAGCGCAACTTAGTAGTGAACGTTAAAAATTTCATCCCTCAAAACTCACTCCATTTCAACCCCCAAAACACAATAAATAGGCATGGCATCTACAACCGAAGGAGACTAATTGAAGGCACAAAATGAGCTCACACCCTTCAACCCCCAAAATTACCGAAAATTCAATCCCCATACACGAAAAATTGACAGGGGAAATTGAACCCCTGTCTAATTGAATGCTAAAAATTTCATCACCTGAAACTGACACTTCTCACGATTCCCTTATTATGAAGCATGTTTCGGCACTACTACTAGGTGCAGATTTAAATAATTTGCACCCAAAACCACCAAGTCCACTCAATATGAGTCATTTACCTACGGAAAATAAACATCTACGGGAATACACATCGCTTTGATATACATCTTCCGTTGGCTTTTTAACTCCAGGTAACTTTCCCGAAATTTCCAGCTTCAGCCCTTAAATTTCAGCCTACCTGTTTAGATCTTAGTAACATCTTATTTCTGCAATATAATGGTAAATAAGCAAAATTGCGCCCTGACCTCTCGAACAGTTTTTAAGTTTTCGCAATTTCGTGTTTCTGTGCTTTCGGGGTTATTAGCGTCTTCAAGGGTGATTTTTTACAAATGACGTTTAAGGATGTATTGGAGGCAAGCAAAAATAGTTAGTACCAATAAGTTAATAAAAATTTCACAGATTATTCTTAACATTGTTCTTAATCCCTCGTTTAAATTTGGAATGGATTCACTAGCCCGTTTAAAAGTTTCAGTTCAAGAAAATTTAATGTGCCACCTTATGGAAACTTACCACAATTTCGATTATTTTGGCAAAAAAATTGTACCATTACTTGTTAATTTTTATGTGTAGGTATAGAATGAATACTGAGGAATAATTTGGTATGATTTTTATAAATGGTTACTGAACTCGTTCTCGAGATATTAATTTATTAATCAATAAATGTTTCGTTTTCTAATTATTCGTTACAAAAACGTGGCATCATAGTCTTGAGAAAACCATAGTAAATATTTCACCTTGATTTCTTACTTCTGAATCACGGGTTTTTATCTAATTCTAAGGATTATACTGTCTAAAATCTCATTATTGCTGTGTTTACTTACTAGTTTTAATATACAATATCTGCCCATTTTAATTAATCGCTTAATACTAATCGTTCATTTCACTGTCACTCAAAAAATTTTGTTTCATAAAGTTGGAATTGTATACATTCATCCCCAAAAATTTATAATTCAAAATTAAAATAGCGTCTAATTTAGAGAAACAACAATTATTTATACGAAAAATGACTTTCTGTTTGTTAGATAAGTGCGTAAACTAGGTATTCTTCATTGCCTTCTCACTATTATCGCAACGTTCATCAGTAGGCAGAAATTGATTTATTTTAAATTTTGGGTGCTTTTCGCTCCGATTATATGTCCAATAATACATCCTTAAGAGGATTGATAGAAACCTATAAAATGGCATGAATTTTAACCAACACTTATTAAGCGAAATTTCGATTTGCAACCCCTAACTTTCACCCCCGCGATCATCGGTGACTCAAAAATAATTCCAGCTGCGATTTTCGAATGTAGACATGCGTACAAAATTTCAAATCGATATCTGCTTTCGTTGTAAAGTTATCAAGCTTACAGAGGAAATGAACGAGCGAGCGAGCGAGCGAATAACTAAAGAGCCTACGCTCTATGTGTCGACACCAAAATGTTTAACATTACCTATTTATGACTTTTAGTGCCGAACGCATAATGCGGAGGCACTTTAGTTCCTGATTATTCACTCGCTCGCTCGTTTCCTTTGTCCAAACGAAAGCAGATATCGAGCTGGAATTTTGTTCACGAATGTACCTAAATCCCGAAAATCCCAATGGGGATTGTATTTGAGCCAGAACGGATCTTGGGGGAGGAAATTAGGTGTTGCAACTCGAAATTTTGGTTAAGAAGTATTGGTCGAGATTCACGCCATTCAATAACCCTCTATGGATGATTAGGTAAAAAAAACGGCGGTCTCGGAGACGGCCAGGAACTTCTACGCCGCACTGCATTGGATTAATAACAGCAGCATTTATTAAATTTTTAAATATTTAAAATAAGAAAGTTGCTATGCCAAAAGGGCACTTCGGGTTGACTGATCGGCTTCAAAATGTAATCAGCTCCTCTCCCGCACAGACAATAAAATAAATTGCCACTAAAATGACATTTTTCGAAAAAATGGCACTAAGGTTTTCGACTTGAAAAAAAATCAGTTATCAAATCCGGTAATAAAAATATACATTTATGCATAGTTTTTTTTTCACGGCACCATTTTTTGGTCAAAAGGGCCCAAGTGTGAATACATTTTTAGAAGCAGAATTTGAAGAGCATTCATATGGTAATGCGAAAAATGGGGGTTTGCATTTAAATTTTTAAAGTTGATGTGCCAAAAAGGCACTTTCCGTGAGCCGGTGTAGCCCAGATTCTAATCAGCACCTACAAATCTCCCACTGAATATGTGTGCCAAATTTCATCAAAATCAGTTCAGTAGTTTCGGCTGTAGCGTGTCCACAGACACACGGACAGACACACGGACTGACACACATTTTTCAAAAATAGGTTTTTTGGGTTCCTGGGACCCCGAAACG
The DNA here is from genome assembly GCA_963924575.1 of Pycnomerus fuliginosus. NCBI lineage: Eukaryota > Metazoa > Arthropoda > Insecta > Coleoptera > Zopheridae > Pycnomerus > Pycnomerus fuliginosus. The sequence continues at coordinate 25,011,849 of OZ004619.1, read as the reverse complement.
TAAAGATTTGATGTCAGTTCAATTTCGAATTTTTGATCGATTTTGTACCGGGTGATTCAATTTGGTATTCGCCCCCCCGTAACTATTTTATTGCAACAGGAAAATATATAAAACCATATATATTTGTAAATTGCATGACAAACTCCATGAAGTGACGTCAATAAATCGTCAATATGATGACATTATGTCAAAATGACGATTGTCAACTTTTTTTCTTCAAATGACATGCTGTATATTTCTTAGCGGATTCTTGTAGACGTTTTTTTTCTACATTTAATTATGTAAAAAAAGTTCACAGTTTCACTAGAAAAATTCCGAAAAAAAATTTATTTTATTAGGCATAATTTGAAAGTTTCTTGTCAATAAACGTAGTGAGCCGTGGAAAAAATTGAATTATGGTGTTGCCTAATGTCGCCCTCACACGAAGGGTCCTGTTTTTCATAAATTATAATTGATTTACCTGTTAGATCGTTAATAGTAATAATGTTATTGTTATTCACTAGTTATAAGGTAAATGGGGTATTATTGTTATTAAAAGGGTAAGTAATAATAATTCTTTGAGAAACTACGGTCCTTGCGATGTGAGTGACTTAGACTACACTATAATTCAATTTTTTCCATGGCTAACTACTTTTATTGACAAGATACTTTGAAATTATGCCTAATCAAATCAATTTTTTTTTCGGAATTTTTCTAGTAAAAGTGTAGACTTTTTTTACATAATTGAATGTAGAAAACAAATGTCTACAAGAATCCGCTAAGAAATATACAGCATGTCATTTGGAGAAAAAAAATTGACTATCGTCATTTTGACATATGTCATCATATTGAAGATTTAATTACGTCATTTAATAGAGTTTGTCATGCGATTAACAAATATATATGGTTTCATAAATTTTTCTGTTGAAATAAAAAAGTTACAGGGGGGCGAATACCAAACTGAATCACCCGGTATACTGCTCCGAGGGGCCAACCGCGCAGGTAATTTGGTGTACAAGCCATGGGTAATACTGGGTAATACTGGGTAATACCGGGTAATATTGGGTAATACCGGGTAATATTGGGTAATACCGGGTAATACTGGGTAATACCGGGTAATACTGGGAAATATTGGGGTAGTACTAGGTAATACTGGGTATTACTAGACAATATCGTGTATTAATATGAGTCATCAATGCGTCTTACGCATGCGCAGTGATTGTTGACAAATTATTCTAACCTCAAAAGTGTTTTGACAGCCACAGTTCAAGGTAAGTACTACATGGGGGGCAGACCGCTGGGGATGTCAGGTGTACAATTTAGGGGGAAGTCCGGGGATTTCAGGGGGAAGTCCGAGGACTTCAGACACTTTCAAAGTGGTCCCTTTAAGGGGCCTTAGCTCCCTTAGGACTTATTTTTCGACATATGTTCATAGGGACTTTTTTCATATTTTTCATAGAAGAATCTACTGGTAAAGTGTTGACCACGAATTCCGCGACACCTTGTATAGAGGGAATTTTTTCCACTTCCGGTTTAACCGAAAATGACTTTAACGTTGTTTTAACCTCCCCACTCCACTTCACCATTTAAAAAAAAAGGGAGGTTACTGCAATCACTAAAATTTTCGAATTCGAGATAAGACCGGATCTGTACGTTTTGAGGTCTCAGGAACCCAAAAAAGTGGTTTTTAAAATGTGTCTGTATGTATGTACGTACGTACGTTCGTTCGTTCGTTCGTTCGTAAACACGCCACAGCCCAAACTACTCGACCGATTTGGCTGAAATTTGGTACGTGTGCATGTGATAACCCAACTTAGATCTGAAAAGCTTTTGGAGCCAATCGTGCAACCAGAAATGCCGTTTTGGCACATCAACTTTTAAATTTTAAATGTAAACCCCCATTTTTCACGTCACAATAAGAAAGGCCTTCAGATTCTGCTTCCAAAGATGTATTCACTGTAAGTGCCCTTTTGACCAAAAACTAAAAATATCGAGATTTTTATCGGACTTTAAAATCGCGGTACAGCCCAAGCCCCTGAACCGATTTGGCTAAAATTTTGCACATGGGGATTGTATTACACGTCGAAGAGCTGAACAAATGTTGGATTCAATCGACCTACGGAAAGTGCCGTTTTGGCACACCAATTTCCAAATTTAAAGTATTCTCTCATTTACCCATCCAAAACAAATTTTTGAAAGATTTATTGCCACCATCAGAAGGGGCTTCGAATTCTGGTTTTAAATGAGATAAAATTTATTCGCATTTATTACCCTTTGGGTAGAAAAATCGAAATTTTGAAATAACACTGAAACCACGTTATAGCCCAAACTACTGGAAGGATTTGTCTGAAATTTGGTACATGGAGGTCAGGTGACCCGTTGAAGAGCTGAAAGGCTTTTGGGAGCAATTGGTTAACGGGAAGTGCCATTTAGGCATATTAACTTTAAAATCTTAAACACAAGTCACGGAAATCAAAGACCCACGCGTTGGGGAGGTTCCAGCCGCTTCTCTGCTGCCTTTTTTTTCAAATGGAATCACCTTTTTCTCAACGGATTCGGAATATACGATATTTTCTGAGTTAGAAACATATATCATACTTGACTGGAAGTGCAGTCACGGCCACCCTAGATTTTCAAAAACATCGAAGAAATTGGTGAAATATTGAGATTTTCGAAAAACGCAAAAACAACTAGGATACTTAAATTTTTTGATGCAAATTCATCTGCCCATTAACATTTTCTTTTTATTTACTTTTGAGATTTTGACAGATTGTGAAATAGGTAAGAGAAAATTTGATAGAAATAAGAGAAATGAAAAAATGAAATTCCTCAGGTACATTTGCATCAAAAAAACTAACTCGACGTGTTTTTGTGTTTTTCGAAAATCTCAATATTTCATCGATTTCTTCGATGTTTTTGAAAATCTAGGGTGGCCGTGACTGCACTTCCGATCAAGTATGATACATGAGTATCTAACTCAGAAAAAATCGTAGATTCTGAATCCGTTAAGGAAAAGGTGCCATTCCATTTGAAAAAACAAAGGTAAGGTAATTTCCGGTTAAACCGGAAGTGGAAAAAATTCCCTCAATATACGCGCGCAAATGTCCCCCTCCGTACGGGATTGGCTAGCTTTTATTTCAATTCAATATCTTTATTACATCCAATGATATTCAAGGTGGGAAGTTTTAAAAATAACACCCTGTATAGTGTTGTAAAAATTTCATGAAACTTATTTTTTTGAAATATTTCACGAAAGATATTGGTCTAGTTTAAAAATTTATAAGAATTAATATTTTTTAGTTTCAAAAAGTAGGTACAACCCACAAGTTTCAACACTACTTTTTAATTATATAAGAAATTCGTCAAAATTTAGAACAATGTTAGTCATTTTAACAAAAGAAATAAAAAAAACTTTGCAGATCTCCAAATCTTTAGGTATGTGCTCATCTGCGAACCTCGGTGGTGGGTGGAATGTCATTCACATGTCATGTCGACTCATTTTGCTCGCGTTTTTTAAAATAAGTTTCATGAAATATTTCAAGGGATGTTATCGAAATATTTTAATAAAATGAAATTTATTTGAAATATTTCAGCTTTACAACACTAATATTAGTGGCTTTCACGATTAAGTACTAGCGAAAATAGCAATACCGGGGTAATACCGAGGTAATACTGAGTAATACTGGGTAATACCGAGGTAATACTGGGTAGTAGGTACTGGGTAATACCGAGGTAATACTGGGTAATACTTGGTAATACTGGGTAATACAGGGCAATAGTGGGTAATACTTGCTGATACGGGGCAGTAGTGTACAAAATTTAAGTCGCGATCTACCCCTCGTAGGTACTGCTCCGCCTTGAGCGTAGAAGTTAAAAAAAGGTCGTAAGTATCACTTGCGAAAACGAAAACCCACCCTTAATGCACGGAAAGCACCGAAACACGAAATTACGTGATAAAGTAAGAAGTATCAGAACGAAAGTTAAAAGCTTTAATTATTATTATTGAATTTCTAAAATGAAAGAATAGTGACGACTCGACTACACGAGGAATTTCGTGAATCCCGCTGGTTAGAGATGAGCCATGCCGTGCCATCTATGTTCCGCTTTCTTAATTATTTCACATACGAAAATATCAGGGCACAATTTGGTGCGGTACCTATTTTACAATGATGTAGAAAGATAGGAAAACTACCGCAACTAGAATATAATAAGGGGGATGAAATTTAAAAGCTGAAGCTGCAATTTTTTTCGAGACAAGATCCGATCGATCATACAGCGACGCCTTGAATAATACCATATAATACCGACCTCAACCGCGGTCAGCGCGATTCCCGATCCTACACGGATTCAGCGCGACTTCAAATTTAGAATTAAAACTACTTAGGTACTTGGACTAAGGTACGAAATTTGGGCTCAAATAATTAAATTCATCCGCCGTAGTGCTAATAGGCCAGGGCGTCAGAATGGAATTTAAACCCTAATTCTAATACTAAGTTATCACCCTCCAGCGAGGTCTGCGTTCCGCACCGCAATGGGAGGAAGGCCCCGCAAAGAGCTTTTTTGAGAATATCTAGTTAATCGTTAATTTTACGCCAAAACTGAATCTAGCTAAATTATCCAGGATAAAATTCTCTATAAATAAGGTTGCGAGAAATTTTTTCCATGACAAATACTTTTAGAAATACAACCGATAGAAAAAATTTATTTTTTAAAAAACCCGAAACATTTGGGCTTCCTTTGTACAGGGTATGACAAAACTGCCAACAAACTTACAGAATAGATCTATGATGGAAAACTCAAAATTGGAAAGATGTTTTTCGATAAAATGCTTCCTAAGGGTGATACGCTCCCCCCAATGCCTAAATTGAAAATTGAATTTCCTTGGGAACAGCTGCAGAAAAATCAAATTTGCAGATTACGTTACTGATGTCAACACGGTTTTTGACAATTGACAAATTTTTATTATTTATTGAATAAGAAGTCGGCGTACTTTTCTGCAATTATTGTTTTTCATTATTACCTAAGTTGAGGCTGATTTTACAAATTATTCATACCAACTTTCAAATTCTGACATGTGTCAAAAAAGTTCATGCTAACTACATTTTTGAAAAGCCAATTTTTTTGTGTATATGATGGTGTCAAAATTCAATATGTCGGCCATAAGAGAATCAAAAGTTGACTGTTGTTATTCAAAATCTAGAAGGCGGCCTAGAAAATTTCTGTCAATATTCAATTTGCAGGAGGTGTCAAAAATATAAAAGTTCCAAGTTTCATTTAAATAACATCAATCGTTAGGATTATATTAATTTTTTTTTAAATTGGCAATTTTAAATTTTTTGCGATAACTCAGGAACGAATCAAATTATCGGGGAATTCTCTTCAAATTCTTAATTACTAAGAAATAGCGAAACTTCTCTGTTTAATTTTTTCCACTTCTCTATCGATTTTTCGACTCACCGACTGATGAAAATTCTCATTCTCGTTTAAAACTTGCGACTGAGATAGAATAGCAGTAAATGTGGCAAAATATTAACCTTAGAAGGTGTGTTGTTAAATGTGATAGGTGATGCAGCTATTTGCCAGAAAGTGTAAAATTAGTCACAATAGCGAGCGGTCTAAAAATTTTCGTGTTCAATAGAGTATTGCAGTCGAAGATAAAAAAATGTGAAACCATAATTTTCGGAAAGTGGGATAGTCTAACGTTATTAGAAGTATTCATTGTGACTAATTATGGCAAAAAAGTGAAAAACAAGTTTAAAGTTTCGCTTTTCCTTGCCTTTTTTGTATTGGTGTGACGTCACTACCCGTTATCCATTCCCGGCATCATTCACCATGTGCTTCGTTTTCAAGTGTCAGTTTTTGTCATCAAATTGTCATTCCGCATTCAGCCATGACTTTTTCGATCGAAAAGAACAAATTTAAACGGAATTTCTGTCCTGTTTCATATTCCTGCTTTTCTAAAGGCATGTTCTGTTAATCTCCTTGAAATGTAGCTACCAGCCCAATTTAACTTTAAAAGTGTGTGGTTTAGTGTTGTACAAATTCGTGGGGAATCGTTAAGTTCTCTTCACATAAATTGCACTGGAGTATTTCTACAGGAATTTTTAGCTTCCTCGATGTTCGTTTTTTGTGTATCGGCAAATTGCTTAGAAGAACACTTTTAATGAATGAAGCGAAATAGAAGGTTATGTCAAAAGAATGATTTGCTCAGATCAGGCTCATTATTGGTTCGTCTGGCAACGACCAATTATTGGTTGTTTGCCGCTTCGGCGTATGACGTCATCTAAAACCAACTTTTTGACCGGAAGTTCACCTTTATTAAAGATTTTCTCGAAAACTGTTCGGCATTTAGCGAAAGAAAAAAATACGACCTTCGTCATTTTAAAAGTAGTATCTATTCCAATGTTTTAATTTTTGAGCTGCAATACTCTATTGGCTGCTATAGTTTGTCAAAAAATAATGGAACTACCATGAAGCTGAACCATTTAACCGCCCATTGAGTTTGGCAATGCAGGTTGAGTGTAACCACTGCAACCAAGACAGCGCTGCGCTAGAAAGATTTGTGAGGGAATAACCTTGCATTGGCAAACTCAACGGGCGGTCGGGTTAAGCTAAATGGTTTAGCTTTATGGTAGTTCAATTATTTTTTGGCAAACTATACCTACAGGGAAATCGAAAACCCACGCAATGGGGAGGTTCCAGCCGCTTCTCTTTTATCTTAAAAGGCAACAACTTGCTTTTGCAGTCTTCCTGCCCTTTAAGGTACCCTGCTTACCCTTAAGGGTAGAAACGAGACCAAAGCAGGTTGCCTGCTTACCGGAAGCTGGTTTTCTTTGTTTCTACCCTAAAGACATTTAAAAGTATTTTCATGCCAGTGACATCAATTAAGTTTCTAAGATCACGTGTACAGCCTTTGACTACCTTCCATTCTGCATGTACTACGTACCAGACAGCTCAAGAATGTAAAGCTTTAAGTTGATGTTCAACTTGTGTACAGACTTACAAAGACACAGACAAACATTTTAGTAACTTGCTTTATTTAATAATCAGTACAATAGTGATTTTGACCCAAATCTAAGTCTATAAATAATATGAGATAAAGTATACTGTACACCTAATATCACTATAGATTAAAATAAAATGTTCAATACAACAGAGATTATATTAACTGTTATTCTTTTTGCTAGCCCAGAAAGGATCTAAACTACTTAATGGATCACTTGCTTCCTTCGTCTCGACCAACGCAGAAGGGTTAATTTTTTCCTCTTCCTTTCCAACTTCATTTAACGCTTTCTTTGTGTAACCTAGCAAACACATACTGCACGCGGGAATAGACCAAATAACAACTCCTTACCTTGTATTATCAGTTGCTTCATATAACACAGAAGTGCCTCATAAGCGAACTTCAAATGCTCTCTATCCCTCAAGATATTCTTCCTCCAAGCAGATAACTTAACAGCCAATGAAACAAGATCAGGAACTGCAGTCGCATTATTGGTCATCTCCAGAATGGCTGTAATCAGCAGGCAAGTCAAACCGCTTCTGCCAATTCCGGACGCACAATGGACCACAATTGGATGCCAAGTGTTTCGCTGCTGAAGGAACAAACCAACCAATTCTTTAATGTAGCTGATGAAGCTATCAGCAGTTGTCGGAAATAAGCTATAAAAACAAGGTTTCAATATTTCTGTATCGAAAGTTTGAAAATCTCGTAACCTGCCAGGCCAAGTCGTTAACTGCAAATGCATGACGACCCTCGAGTCTCGTTTTTCAGGAATGGCGATCGTGATAAGGCGTTCAGTCCAGTACGGTTTCACTGTGGTGCTCATTAAAGAAATGACCATCCCAGCGACATTCAAGCTTCTACCTTGCTCGGCGGGCCAGTAGATTTCATTGTTCGTTTCGCCGTCGCCTAGGAGGCAGGCTATCAGTTCTACGTTTTGTTCACGAACCATCGTCCAGAAATCACCAATAGTTTGAACGAGGGGTGCTTGCGTCACGATAAATGGGGCACCAAAATAGGAGATGTCCTGTGAAGATTGACAAAAATATAACACTGGGCAACACGATTTTTGTTTAAGCCTTTTTTTCTCGGTTTTATGTCTTGAAATAGAAACTTTGTATTGAAATACCTTCAAAATAATGTCAGATTTGAATCGTACTTCCGAGAAAAATTTGAAACTTTGTATTGAAAAACATAAAATCGAGAAAAAACGCCTTATGATTTTCATCTATAGAATTTAAAGGGCCATGATTTAAACCACAGTTTAAACTACCATCATAAAGGTAATTTTCCGAGTAATTTTTGGTGCGAGAAGGTTCGAAAAAATCGATTAAATAAAGACTTTTCAATATTATAGGCGCTTTCCATTTATTTGAGGAGCTTTAGTCAATCTCAGCAATTTGATTGTACCAATATTCAAATGAGACGAAGTGAGGCTGCTCAGCCATGATGCCCTTAGACCAAGAATGGCTATGCGATCTCAAGCCTTTTTCAAGGCTATACCTTCGAGATCGAATCGAAATTCTTTGTCGAGAAGAACTGGACAAAAGAAGGATACCTGTGGCTACAATTTTTGCGCCGAAAAATATTTCTATTTCTGAAGGCAATCGATTCAGTGATCTAGCAAGTATTATCCATGCCAAAGGAAAATATGAAAGCATACTAGAATTCTTTAAGCTTAGACAGACAAGATGTGAATGGTATAACCGGAAGTGCTACATAGTCGTCAATAATTTTAATTCGCGATTCTAGCTAAGGAGGACGCCCTCTGGTGTGTGACGTCACAGTGAGGGAACTGTGGGAAAAGAGCCAATGAGGAGCGCTGAAATATATCGACAGACATTTTTGGTGACATTTGATTGGACGCTTCCAACAAAATATGCCTATGTGTGACGTCACAAAATTAATTTGAATCGCGAATAGATTCCGGATGCATCAATTTCCGAAGTCTTATAACTGTACCTCGCTTAAGTCCAGAGATACCAATACTGTTCCACATTCGTAAGATGATTTTCTATTTGACTATCGCATTCTTCCCTTTTGGCTTTACACATTTTTGACACTGTCGCCATGATAACAGGAAGTCCATTGACCCCAACTGGCGTTAAGGGACAGAAGGAGCACCTGTTATCATGACGACAGTGTCAAAAATATGTAAAGCTCATAGTAAAGCCAAAAGGGAAGAATGCGACAGTGAAATATGAAATCATCAAATCAAAAGGAGACAGACGAGGAGTGTACGGAGCTTCCAAGCCGAACGCACCTATAATAGCAACCAATAAACTTCTATTTCCCTGACTACTACTAACTTTTAGGTTATCTTTTTGACGATAAGGTAGTACTATCGGACTATTTCCTTTAGGTTTGTTGCAATAACGCTACACTGAGAACTGACGCACAAAGCGTGTAAAACGTAAACACGTGAAACAAAAGTGACATTTGACAGGTGACAGTTTACATTCAGTTAAGCCAACCCAAGACTATGCGGAATACAATTTGCACTTAACATTACTGAATATAGGCGGCGTTGACCTTGTGAATATCGTCTATAGGCTTTTGGATTGTTTATTAAAGAAGAAAATGGCAACAAGCAGGCGATATTCTATGCCGGAATGTAAAAGCGAGAGTGCTTCTGGAGAGAAATTTCGTGGCAGAAACGTCAGTCTGTAAGGCATCAAAGGTAATAAGCGATATTTTTTCTAAAAGGCGACTCCAAGTAACAACCACGAATTTCTAATTTTTGAATCGAATTAGTTGCACGCCAACCACACTATCCGTTCAGAAAAAAGTGTCATTAAGATTGAAAAAACAAAGGTATACTTAGTAATTGCTGAGAATAAGTGAGGCTTCTCAGATAAATGTGGAAATCGTAGACGTTTATTGATGACGTGCAACGGAAGTTTTGTTGCTATGACTATAAGGCCATTTCCGGCTAAACCGGAATGGAAGCCGAATGTCGATCAGCGTTTATTTCATTTTAATATCTTTTTTAAATCCAAAGATATTCAAAGTGGGAAGTTTAAAAAAAACACCCTGTATGGTTTACATGCCCTCGCTTTCGTAGCTTTTCAATCTTTATAAACCAAAAGGTAAACGAAGAGGTTCGTCACACTGAATTTGTCTCGGGTGTTTATTTTGTTGCTAATATCAAGCAATCCAAAAAACCATCCTTTATCAGTGGGCTTTAGGACTGAAAGTCATGTCGTTGATTATGTAAAACTAACTTTAAATTGATACATGGCATGGAAAAAGAGGAAGTTAAAATTACAAGTCTTAGGGCGTAATTCCAAGTCAGTTTATGACAGTCTCGTGAGTCTAGTTAGGTGCACAACTCAGCAGGGGTCGTTGCTTGCAAATTTATGCAGATTTCTGCAATATTACGTCTCACTGGCAACTATTTTCATCCTATAACCATATATACAGGCAAGTTCCTTGACAGATCGTGCGAGCTTATATGTTGTTGTCAGTGAGATGTAATATTGCAGAAATCTGCAAAAATTTGCAAGCAACGACCCCTACTGAGTAGTGCACCTCACTAGACTAATGTATCACGTGACTGACACAAACTGACTTGGAATTACACCCTTAATTCCAACAAAGGCTTAATTTAGATCGCTTGAGTTCCGGAGAGTGCAGCAAAAAATCTCTTACCTTAACATAAGACGCGTTGATATAGTCGTCCTTGGCATCCTTCAGCTCCACCCTCGAATGGTCGTAAGGCAATATATCCGGATAACGATTCTTCATAGGGTAACAACGTGCAACAGAAACCGCCTTTTTCTCCACCTGTTGCTTGTCCACGATTTCTTTCCATTTTAAATCCAAGCTGGTCGGCCCACTCAACGTCTTATTACTGAGCACCTCGACGAATTTTTCAAATTTATCGATTTCCGAAAACACCAGCTTCTTCACTTCAGCGTTGTTCAGAGGTTTCCGATGAATGACGGCCTCAACTTTCGTAGGTTTCTCTTCGTTCGCGGGTTTACTAACTGCTTTTTTCACCTCAGCCGGTTCAGTTATTTTCGTTTCAGATGTTTTCTGCTGCGGAATTAACGGCGCTTGACTCACCGAAAAGTCGAGACCTGTCAACAAATCTACGTTTGAACTTTTTGATGTAACTGGAGTTGGAGCCACTTCCTGTTGCAGTGGAGTCGAAGCAGGCTGTGCTGCGTTAGGATATGCGTAACCACTGGGGTAACTATAGTAACTTTGATTGTGTGGAGTAGGCGCTGCGTTAGGGTACACGTAACCTGAGCTGTACATTTGACCAGGTTGTTGCACAGGTGGTTGTTCTCCAGCAGGGGCGTAACTGTAGGTTGTGTTTTGTTGTTCCACAGGGGGTTGTTCATTTTTCGGGTAAGCGTACGTTTGTGACTGAGTGTTGTGAGAGTAACTAGTCGTCACTGGATTATGATTCTGTGGAATTGGCGCTGCGTTAGGATACACGTAACCTGAACTGTACATTTGACCAGGTGGTTGTTCTCCAGCAGGGGCATAACTGCTTTGTTGTTCCACAGGGGGTTGTTCACTTTTCCCGTAAGCGTACGCTTGCGACTGCGGCTGAGTGTTGTGAGAGTAACTAGTCGTCACTGGATTATGATTCTGTGGAACAGGCGCTGCGTTAGGATAGACGTAACCTGTACTATACATTTGACCAGGTTGTTGCACAGGTGGTTGTTCTCCACCAGGGGCATAACTGTACGTTGTGCTTTGTTGTTCCACAGGGGGTTGTTCACTTTTCCCGTAAGCGTACGCTTGCGACTGTGGTTGAGGCACAGGATTATTGGTATACCTCTCGTTCGGCTGAGGGTAGTTCGTACCATAGTAAGTTTGGTAATACTGCTGAGGGTTGTTGAAATTCTCGGGATAACTCTGACTGCTTATCGAGTAATTCGAACTGGAATTTGAACTTTTCATGTCGGGAATGGGGGCGGAATAGGTGGAATTGTGGTTGTAATTCGATAAAATATCGGGACGAACGGAAGTGGCATATTCTTGGTTCACGGAGTTATCGGTGGGGTGCTTTTGATTAGGAGCTGATACTTGTGACACCTGTTGAGGTCCATAACCCGAAGGATAATAGATGTTCGGTTGACTGCTATTAGCGTTTTGATTGGATGCGACAGTATAGTCCGTCGTTGGGGGGTAACTATAACCTGAAGGATACTGATAATTTGCAGCTTCCGTGATCAACGGGTTCTGACTGTAGCTGGAGATTGGTTGGTACATATCAGTTGTGGTTGTGGCCGCTTGGTTAGCTTGAGTTACGGCTGGTACCACTGTCTGATAATTTGGTGAATAACTAGTATACTGTTGGTAGTACTGATCTGCTTTGCGTGAAGACGCGTGCAGCGTCGAAAACCGATCAGCTAAGTTTTGGTCAACACTGAAATTCTCAGGGTAATGCGTAACATATTGTTGGGGATTCCCCGGGTAAGCGTACTTGTCCACTTCTTTGGCCTTCGGCATTTCGTGGTTTACTTCTGAACCAAGGGGTGAAGGTCGAACAGCAGGTGGCCAATGTTCTGGTGGTAAGTTCTGAGGGTAATACTGAGTGCTTCCCTCGTGCGGTCGAATACTAGTTATCTTTTTCCTCGAATCCAAGTAATCTTTCAATTTAGGCGCAGCTGGAGTAGCTGACGGTATTGATATTTCCTCTCTGTGGGCAGAACTTTTCTGCAAGAATTGCTCTCGCTCTTCTTGCTGCACTTTCGAAGCACTTCTAATCCTCTGCAACAGCTTCGCAACGTTATTCTCGAGTTTGTTGTAAAACTCGATTCCTTTATTAGCTTTTGCCAAGAGATCCTCGTAGGTGTCGAAAGACGTGATCAGAGCGTTTACGGTGTTAGTTCTTCTGGAAATGATGTCCTGCAAATAACGTCTTGTTGCAGTAGAACGCGCATACGCGTCAACGAAGGCTTTTAAGATGTTTTCTTGCGCGACAGCGTTTTGCTCGATTAGACTGGCGAATTCTTGGTGTTTTTGGAGTTCCTTTTGAAACACTTGGTCCAGGGCTTGATCGGGTTGTTTGGTCACCAAAACGCTGGTTATGTCATCTTTATGTACGGCTTCCCTGAACTGATTCCACAACATAGCTCTTTGGGTCCTCATTTCTTCCACTTTCGTGATCAACCCTTCTATTTCTTTCACACAGTTGTTGTCTATTTTACTGTTGTTGTTGAGCTCAACCGCCGGAATTTGTTTTTGCAACTCCAACAACGGTTGAGACAGAATTTTCAGATTCGCCACGTGAGTCGTCATTGCCTTATGTAGATTTTGGTTGGAATCGTTCGCTTTGCTGTGCGCTTCTCTATATTTCGCCGCTTCTCTTGCCAGATCCGTCGAAATTATACTCGGAGCTCTTTTGCCCATCACGTCTTGATAATCTTTTTCGCTTTCCTCTTCTTCTTTCAGCAGCTCCTGGATTTCGTTCAACATCGACTCGACTTCGTGGTAACTGTTAGAAAGACGACCCATGGAGGTTATTAGGTCTTGAGCGGCGTTTGGTTTGGCAGACAAAGCCGCCGCTCTGTCGATCAGTTCTTGAGGTAATCCAGTCGCCTGGCGCATTTGATTGAAAACCTCGAGCTGCAAAGAGGACATAAATTCGGCCAAGGCCTGATCCTTGCCTTCCACCAATTCGCCAAGTTGGCGTATCATCTGCGCTTTCTTTTCGCTGTAAAGAGAAGACGCTTCGTGAGCTTCCATGGGAACAAGTCGTGCAAAAATATCTGGACCCGACACCTCCACGTCATTGACGCTGAACGGTATGCCCTTGACGAGCGAAGCCCCTTTAACCTCCTGCAGCGCGCGTCTTTCGGGAACCTCTTCGTGGTAAATGAACTCGTTTTCGTTCTTGGCCGCCTTTCGCTTGCCTTCAACTACGTCAGCTGTAAAGCCCAGAGCGTCAGCGACATCCTAAAAAATTGTGAGTTTGGTTTAATTTCAAGGGCATTTAGGACATAAATGAGCTTAGAAGCACATGAATCTGTCGAATCGTAAGTCCGAGATTGTTGAATCAGCTGTCAAATTCTTGTCACCGCAAAAATAAACATTACGAACATACTAAAGTGCATTTAGTTTTCGTTTGAAATGAAAAGGTGGTGAAGTTTTAGTGTCGCAGCAGTATGTGAAGCACTTTTGTTTTTCATTAAGTATTCGTAGGCTCGCTCGCCCGATCGCTCCTCAACTCTGTCCGAGAGATAACTTGAGAAGGGATTGAGATATCGAGCCTAAAACTTGATATACAGTGTGTCTCACATTAGACGGCAACACCCATCAGAATCTTTGTTGTTTTATGGAATGTCGTAACAATTTTTTTTCTTGGATGTAGACCTCAGAAATTTGTGTTTTTGGAATATATACTTAACAGTTTTTCAAAAATATAACCACAGCCCACTAAGACCAAAAACAAATTCCAAAAATCCGAAAAACCTATTGGGCATTTTTTTGTCGAAAAATTTTATTAAGAAAAGTTGCTCAGGATAACCCCAAATGGGTAAGTCCGGAGTTTCAGGCCAAAATAAAAATGTTGAATTTCTGTAGGAAAAAATGAAAAATATCGAAAACATCAATATTTTTACAACAAAAGGGTTGCTGCGTAATAGAAAACAATTGAAATGAGTTTGTTTGACAGTTGCTATTAGCTACGGCTCGGCAAAATTGAACAATCGCAGAAAAAGTTGAAATTATTAAGATTTTTGGTGATAGCTCATAATTTCAACTTTTTCTGTGATTCTTAGATTTTGCCAGCTACAGCTAACACCAAATGTCAAAGAAACTTATTTCAATTGTTTTTTATTAGGTACGCAGCAACCCTTTTGTTACAAAAATATTGAAGTTTTCGATATTTTTGCCTATTTCCCCCAGAAATTCAACATTTTTATTTTGGCCTGAAACTCCGGACTTGCCCATTTGGGGTCATCCTGAGCAACTGTTCTTAATAAAATTTTTCGATAAAAAAATGCGTAATAGGTCCTTCGAAATTATTTTATTTGTTTTGGTCTTAGTAGGCTGTGGTTATATTTTTGAAAAAATGTTACGATATTCCATAAAACAACAAAGATACAGGGGTGTTGCGGTCTAAAGTGAGACACACTGTACATTTATCCAATATTAGGCCAGTCGGCAGAGATATTAATTTGACCTAAAAATGAGTTAATTCTAATAAAATAAGCGTAATTTTTGCTTTACAGGGTTTATTTAGGTCTAGGTGTAGGATTATGATTTGCGTAAAAAAAAAATCCGACCGGAAGTTGGTAATTTTTGGTCAGAAAGGTCATTTTTAACTTAGTGCCCTATATCGGCGAAACTGTTGAGAAACTCGTCGAAATGAAAGACACCATTAATTGTGGCGTCAACCGCAACTCAAAATGGCTACTTTTTAAATCTTGACTCGTCAAACATTTGCAAGGCCCCGTACGCGAAAAATGCATATTTTAATGTAGAAGTGTCACGAAATTAGGGGGCCAAACTTTACCAGTAGAATATTCTTCCATGAAAAATATGAAAAAAGTTCCTATGAACATAATTATGTCGAAAAATGTCTCCTAAGGGAGCTAGGGCCTCTTGAAGGGGTCACCTTGAAAGTGTTTTTTCTAAATATCTTCAAAACGGTTAAACGTGAAATTTGGTATCTTTAGTAACTTTTTGATGCTGAAATTGTAAGTAGTTTTTTCCTCTGATTTGGTCTGTTGGATTAATAAACCGTATTATTATTATTACTATTTTATATCCGAATGACAAGTTGATCAATTTGACAGCAATATTTTTGTCAGCTCCATCTCATGACTTGTGCAATCTAAGCTCATTTATATCACATCATGAAGGCCATTATTCACGCGGTTGAGTTTAGAACCCGAGCGTAGCGGGGGTTGTAAACAACCAAGTGAATAATGGCCCATAAGGTGCGAGTTAAATACGACGTTTTATCCACGATTATTGAAATATATGTATCCCAGATTATTGAAATTCTTCAAAAATTTTATCACTTTATATTTATGGTAAACACAAACCAACAAAAACAAAATGTTGACAAGCGATAGGAACAACTGATGCTTGATCTATACTTTGGCACGTTTTCGCTTGATTTTGAAACGTCATGATGTTCATTGGATAGGCAGCCAACATTACAGGTGCTGTGAAATAATGTGACAGAAGCGTGACTTATGAGCATAAGTCACGCTGTATTTTATGAACTGGATTATGTATCCATATACTTCCGTACTTAACAATGGCATTATTTAATAATCGTGGATAAAAAAATAATTATGAACGCTTACTTTTGTCGCCAGTTTTATAATCTCAGTTCCGGATAAAGCAGCAGCAAGTTTCTGCGCTTCTTCGAGCTGTTCGGAAGCAGCCTGATAGAAAGCGACCCTCTCCCCCATTTTTTGTTGCTCTTCGGCCTGCTGTCCTTGAAACAGAAGGGCAATGCATTTGTGATAGGAGACTTTAAAGGAGAGATATTTCAACCATTCCTTGCACGTTCGGCTGCCCACTAAATCATTGAAGGAGCTCTCTTCATTGGAACGGATCAAGTCCAGGGCTCTCTTGTAAAATTCTACAACCTGCACTGCAACTTTTGCTAAAAATAGTGTTTTAGATATTTTCAAATCAATTGTTGACGATTTAGGTTACCTATTATTGTGGCTTTTCTGTTGTCCATCATGCTTTTTTCCAGAATACATTCCTGGGCCTGGGCAAGGCAGACTTGCTGCATAAAATGTACCACCTCTATTGATGATGAGTAAGGAACCATTTGGAAGTAATTTTCTTTGACCGTCTAAAATAATATAACAATAATAGGCAATAGGTTTATTGAATGAAGAATTATATACAAGATTTTAGTTTTAGAAAATTATTTTACCGACTTGCGATCATCATTATGACGTGGTGAAACAACTACTCAGAGGGCTAAATGCCCCTACCTGGATTGAATTACATACCACATCACACTGCGTCGATTGTCTCGTCAAGCAAGCACCGTATTAAAATGTGTTTGTGTCTTTCACTTTGAAATCCATGGAAAGCTGTTTCGTTGTTTACGAGTAATGGTTAAGTGTACTGCTGGTGACGCCATCTCGCGGATAAAATGAAGAAGTTTTATTGAGGCAAAGAACCAATCAGTCTCAAAGAAGAAAGTGGATAATGTGCGGTAAATAAACAATGAAAATCAAAAATCAAAACAACAGAAACACCTTATTCAAAATAAATTCAAATCAATAAAGTAGGGTAAATTTTCTTCAAGTTTTCACTCACACAGTGAACTTAGATTGTAAAATATTATGGCGCCGCCCATAAGAATAAATAAATTTAATAAATGAGCAAAAAAATAGGTAAATGAAGTATTAAAACATGATAGTGCGTGTTGATAAGTGCAGTAACAGTAAGATTACTGAACCGCAACTCTCTAACATGAATATGTATCCCTGTAGATGTTTATCAGTTATCACAAAAATGGGTATGTAAGGGCCGGCTGGATTTACTGGTGGAATGGGGTGCAGATTTTATCAATCTGCGCTTAGTAGTAGTGCCTAAGATTTTTTTGCGTATGCTTTCATTTTACTTGTTGCAAATTGTGTGCTCTTTCAATTCAGTCATGTGAAAGATTTCCGTAGGATCAACGCTTTTGAGGATAAAAGCGAAAAACATCGGAGAGACCTTCGATCTCCACCATTATTTTAAGACAGCGGCTAAGGCACACGTCGGATTTATCAGGACTTTTAGTATGTTGTATAGTACAACATAAACATACAACACCTCAACGCAAAGAACCATTGGCCCCTAATTATTTCCACATTGATAAAATCGGCACCCGATTCCAATAGTAAATTCAGGCTGTCCTGCATACACGTCCTGATAAACATCTGCAGGGATACACATCGCATTGATGTACATCTTCTGGTGGCTTTTTAGTCATTCTTTTCCAAGTAAATTTTATGATGTTCCATTAGCGCACTTTACTAATATTTTTACACCTCCATGTATGCGTAGATGGGAATTTAAATAGTTTTTCTAATCCTTAATTTAAAATCGTAGGATTGTTACGTACGTAGGTAAATTTAATTGTTCCAGATTTTGTGATTTTTGTGCCGTTACTGATGTGTTTCAAATCTCAAGTACAATAAGAAAACACCGAATTTCAATTCTTGTTATTTTCAGATATGGCACGTACTCTCCATTCTTTTCTATTGAAGTGACAGAACGTCAAAATTTGAATTTTAAGTTGGTATGAGGAAATTTTGCAAGGATCTTACTAACAGGTGATTTGGTAGAAGCGATTTCAATGCAATACCTGAGAAAACATGACAAATGTCAAAATTTTGCAATTGCTCTGAATTGGCCATGGCCTTTATGTGCGTGCAGTTTTGAGTAAAGTGCAAAGAAAAATATTCACGAAAAAGCGTCAGGCACGTTTATCTGTGACACTGCTGCTAATAATAAAAATAAACCCTAGACGATTTGGTTCATTTAACGTTTTTGCTTTCCCGCCCTTACAAATTAGGGTTGTACAAATTTCTAATTTAATTTCAATGGTTTCAACGCTTTGGCCACTGTTTGGTCTAACTAGACTCACCCCGTATATGATCAAATGAGAGTCATTATCAAAAAAAATTGTAAGTAACCAATTTTGAGTGTGTTACACAGCTAAAAATAAGGATCTTGTCAATTTGTTTTATAACGTGCTATTCAGAAAATAATTAATAAGGGGTGGCAATGGAAACAAATGAATCGCAATCTGTCAAAAGAACGTTTGTCCAAAGTTACGTCATTTTACTAGGGACTTGTTAGGGGACATGACATCTGTCATTTTATCTGGGGTCTGAACTAACTTCAGACAAGCATCCTTTTGACGTATTGCGATTCACTTGTTTCCATAGCCTCCCGTTATCACATATTTTCTAAGTAGCACTGTATATCTGGATTCTAGTGTATGTTGTAAGTGAGGTAGGACACACCTACAAAACTTATGTAAAATAAAGTTCCACTATTCCCGACTTCTGGGTGATGGATAAGATTAGCTATACAGGCTGTCCGGAAATAACGTCACAATATTTCGGGGGGTGATTTTACCCTTAAAAATTCATATGAACAGATGTCCGAAAGTGCCTCCTGGGGGCGCTACAGGCCTTAGAAGGTGTCTCTCAAAAACAGGTATTTATTAATTATTTTTGAAACGATTGGAGCGAGAATAACGAAACTTTGGTTGTGGGGTAATTTTGCGGTGACAAATTATCTGGTGGGAACAAAACAGGTGATTGACGACCATAGGCGTGCGAAACAGCGGGGGCTTAGGAAAAAAATCCGCACAAGTTTTTTTTCTCCAGCTTTCTTGAATTTTTGACTTCAGATAACAATTCTCCAAACAATTATACATAACAAAGGTACTCTCAATACTAAGTCATAGGATCAACCGTTTTCAAGAAAGACGCGATTAAAGCATGTCATGCCTATGGTAACAAATTTATAAATGCAAAAAAACAAGTTGGCTTACCTACTTCACAAATGTCGTTAGTCAGTCACTAGCGACTACAACTTGCTATTCTAGCTCCAACAGTTTCAAAAATAATTAATAAATACCTGTTTTTGAAAGACACCTACCTAAGGTCTGTAGCGCCCCCTGGAGGCACTTTCGGACATTTGTTCATATGAACTTTTCTTCCTATTATTAGGTGTAGAATCAACCCCGAAATATTGTAACGTTATTTCCGGACACCCTGTATGTCATCAGCAATAATAATAACATAAGCATTACCTGAAAGGCCCATGCAGCACACTGAAAGTGCGTGCAAGCCATCTTCATTCCATCTAGAGAAGTTCTACCATCAAGTGCCCCCAATTGTGAATGGAGTGCCCCAATATTATATAAAACGGACATCAGCTCATACCGAATATCCGGAACACCACAAGGCATGTTTGTGTAAGGATCCTTCCATGAAAAATAAACAGCTGCAGTTTGCAGTTCGGCCATTGGAAATCTGGACTTAAGAAAATGCAGCTGACAATAATACTTTTTCAACAACTGGCATCCCGGTACATCAATGGTTGGTCGAACTGCTGCACCACGTAAAGACTCCAAATTGTTAATCTCCGTATTGTAAGACTCTGGATCTTCATTATAAAAACTTGCAATGTACTACAAATATTTATGTTACCCCATAAACTAAACTATGCACTAAATGAATAGAAAAGTGGGTGTTCCTAACCTGTTTTAGTTGGGGTCCGAATTGTGCATTTTCTGTACTGGTTTTCAAGTTGAAACTGATCATAGGCAATCGCGGCACAGCCTCCATCGCTATGAATTTGTAAAATCACTTGCAAAATTAGAGTAATAATAACAATTATGTCGGCACAAATTGCCTAGAACACCCCTAGAATGTTGATTATCATCACAATTAATGGGATACTCTGCAGTGCAGTGTTTGGATATCTTGATATTGATGAAATTCTAAGAAATTATAACCAAAATTTGGCCCATTTTACTAAAAATAACAAATTGGACACTACTATTTCACGTCTATAACAAACGGTGAATTGAATTATGATGACAAGTTGACAACTGATGACAACTGACAAGTGACTTGTGCAACATGTCCCAAGTGACTCAAGTGACACTATAAGCAAATTTTGCGAGATACCGGTATAGCCCGGTATGGTTAGATATGGTTCATTGGTTACAGGCCCGTCCGCCACACGTCCGCTTTAAGCTGAGCAGAACTGGGAAAGTTACTTTGAAATAGTAACTAGATACTTTTCAACTTACTTTTCATAAAATTAACTTAAGTTACTGAAGTAACTAGATACTTCACTGAAAAAACAACTTAGTTACAAGATACTTATGAAAAGTAACTAGATATAGTATCTTAATTACTTTCAGAGTAACTAAGTTATTTTTAGTAACTAGATACTTTGAGAGAGTAACTAAATACTTCTTTAAGTAACTGATAAAGTGTTTTAGTTACTTTTAACTTAATTTATGCCGATTTCATGCTGCAGCTGCACTGTGCAGGCACGTAGGGTAGGTATACCTACGGTAGGTATTACTATATTACTATATGAAAACGTCAACCATAGCTGAAAATTTACCTGGGGCCTATGCTATCAAAACATTTGTGTTTGCACTATCCTCCGTATAAAAAGCATTGTGCAAAAGTGTAATGGATATACCTAAGTCGATTTTTTGGTGAGTTAGACTCCAAGTCATATGGATCAGGCGATAACACCTTTGAGTGGGCATTTTCATATTTCTAAGTTGTACTTCAAAAGCATATTTATTAGAGGAACGATGGGATTTGGAAAATGTACTAATTTTAGTACTAAGTAGGTCAGGTACCCCAATTTAGAAGGATTTAGGTACTTTTTAAAATCGGGGTGCCTACTAGATTATGAATAATCGCATAAAAAGTAAGTAACTAGTTACTTTGAGGAACTATTTAAACACATAAAAAAGTAACTAAATACCTAAAAAGTAACTAGATATACTTTTAGCAACTAGTTATAATAAAGTAACTTTTTTGTAAAGATACTCCCAGCTCTGAAGCTGAGGCACCATAGGTTCGGTCGTAGAAACTTTTACGGAAACGCAGAAGGGCCACACCACTTTTCTTTTTTCTAACTCGTCAAGGTTGACACTCAATGGGTCGACTTAATTTTATTTCGATTTAATTTTATTTCGACTTAAATTTATGTCGACTTAATTTTATCACGTCCAACAGACGTATAAAGGCGGGTTAGAAAGAGCTAATTAAATTCTGGTTTCTCCACCCTTCAGCCTACGAAAACTACCCCCTGACTCTTCGAATTTTGCTGAATTATGCTGAACAACCCCATTTTAGAAAGCCGGTTATTAAAATTAGGACAACATCCCCGAATGGCCCTTAGAAGAGCAAATCCAGGTTACACCTCTTTCCAACTCTTATTTGCAACTACCCCCTGGACACTTAGAATTTTGCTGAACAACCCCATTTTAGACAGCCCGTTATTAAAATTAGGGCAACATCCCCCGAAGGGACCTTCCCAATGAACATTAGTGGCGACTCGAAGTCACAGGTTGTTTTATAGACTGTTTATAGTGGTTCCCGGGATATACAGGTTATCCCTCGACGAGCGTCAGTTAGCCGTATCTGGAGAACTGTTTCTAGTATCGTCTTGAAAATTTGTACACAGGGGTTTCAATTAATTTTGAATCGACGTAAAATATTTTCATCAATGGCGCACTTCCGGTTATACCGGAAATAGGTACTAACTTCCTTATTTTAAATGGAACACTCTGTATATTATGATATTTTTGGATTCTACGTTTCATTCTAGGTAAACTTTTACTAAGAATTGCTATGCCAAAAATCAACCATTTTTGAGAAAATCAAGAATTTCGCTTTTTTATGCCAAGTGCAGACCTAACTTCAAAAAGCTGTCACATCCTTACAGTATGAAATGAGAAAACGATATTAATTTGGCATGAAGACTAATGTAGGGTGTATCCGCCCCTGGACTCAAATTGGGTCAAATACATACAGGGGGTTCTCTGCAAATTTTTAAACGTCATCAATTTCATTGGTCAAATAGTCAATTTTTTCAAATGAAATGCCCCAACAATTTTATCGCACATCGATGCAGAATTTAATTGTCTATCATTAACCTCCCCACAACCGATATAAAAATGGGAGGTTACTGCAATCAGTCCAAAATTCGAAATTGAGATAACACCAGATCTTTACGTTTCAAGGTCTCAGGATCACGAAAAAGTGGTTTTTAAAAAATGTCTGTGTGTATGTACGTATGTACGTACGTATGTACGTACGTAACGTATGTACGTATGTACGTATGTGAGCACGATTTCTCGGAAACTGTCGAACGGATTTGAATGAAATTTGGAATGTGGTTTAGTGTTGGCCCTCTGGAGAGCCCAGTTAATTTTCTTGCCGATCCGCAAACGCCAAGTGCCTTTTTGGCACACTAACTATGAAATTTGACTTATGAACACAATTTTTTTTTATCGGCACATGAAAGGTCTTCAAGTTCTGTAACTAGAAATGTATTCATACTTAGCGCCTTTTTGGCACAAAATCAAAAAAAATCGAAATTTCGAAGAAACATTAAATAACACGCTACAGTCCAAACTACTAGATCGATTTGGCTGAAATTTGGTATGTAGAGATACCATTACCCGCCGAAGAGCTGATTTAATTTTGGTGGCAATCGGCGAATGGCAAGTGCCATTTTGGCATACCAACTTTGAAACTTGAATAATGAACTCCCATTTTCTTTATCAGCACATGAAAAGTCTTCAAATTTTGTTTACAAAATTGTATTCAAACTTAGTGCCCTTTTGGCAAAAGATCGTCAAATTTAGAAAAATCACAGAAAGCACCTTAGGTTTGGTGGAGTGAAACTATTATTAGATATAGTAAATAGTAACATTTACTTGATATTGGTGATAGGATTGGAAAATTCACCAAGTGGGGAGGTTCCAGCCGCTTCCGTAGCTGCCCATTTTTTTTAGTCTAGATGTTTGCCATATTTAAATAAACAATTTTTGTGATATTTCTAAGTATTTGGACTTTGACCAAAATTTCATATTTAGCACGATTTAATAACCAAAGTTAGCTATGATTTTAGGAGCCTTTAGAGTTCCTTAATTCTGCTCAAATGAAAATTTAATCTTATTTTAATCCTGTTTTAAAATATGAAATTTTGGTCAAATTGCAAATACATAGAAATATCACAAAAACTGTTTATTTAAATGTGGCAAACGTGTAGACTAAAATGATAGACAATTAAATTCTGCATCGATGTGCCATAAAATAGTTAGGGCATTCCATTTGAAAAAATTGACTTTTTGACCAATGAAATCGATGATGTTTAAAAATTTGCAGAGAACACCCTGTATGTATTTGACCCAATTTGAGTCCAAAGGAGGATACACCCTACATTAGCCTTCATGCCAAATTAATATCGTTTCCTCATTTCATACTGTAAAGATGCTACAGCTTTTTGAATTTAGGCCTGCACTTGGCATAAAAAAGCGAGATTCTTGATTTTCTCAAAAATGGTTGATTTTTGGCATAGTAATTCCTAGTAAAGTTTACCTAGAATGAAACGTAGAATCCAAAAACATCATAATATACAGGGTGTTCCATTTAAAATAAGGAAGTTAGTACCTATTTCCGGTATAACCGTAAGTGCGCCATTCATGAAAATATTTTACGTCGATTCAAAATTAATTGAAACCCCTGTGTACAAATTTTCAAGACGATGCTATAAGCAGTTCTCCAGATACGGCTAACTGACGCTCGTCGAGGGATACCCTGTATAATCTAGTAACGTCAGTTTATAAAATTACTAATTGGTATCAGAAGTCTATAACAGTTTTAAAAGATCACTAAAAGTAACAATTACCTCTGGATTTATAACTTGGTTGCCGAAACATCATTGCCACCGTCTTATAAAACCTCAAGTTTCCGCAGCTAAATGGTATATAAGAAAAATTTATAAAGGTTACCGTTCCTTTTTTATATAACCGAAAGTAACCTGTTTTTATAACTGTCTTGATAGTTACTCTAATAAATTGCGAAAACTGGAAGTTATGGATGACACCACTATATAACACGGTGACAAATAGTCACCATCAAGTATTACATTTTAGGTACCTATGTATAAGTTTGCAATACAACCCTTATATAACATTTAGTTCCGTTAGCAAACAATATCCACCATTTTATTTTATTTTCCTTCATGTCATATGCACATCATACAGTAGAGTTTCCAACGTACAAAATGAGTGCAGTGAAGAAAAGTTGGAAAAAAGTTAAAAGTTCAATTTTCACCTTACATAAATTTGAGGTTATGAGTAAACGTCGGTTGACTGATCAAGAACAGAAGTTTTATAAGATCACTAAAGGACTACAATCAGTAACGGAACATAACTTAAGGATTCCCCGATTCTCCCATCACTTCGAAGCCCCGATGGTACCATTAGTAATTTTATACCCCCAGAAGATATATAAGGACACCATTTTTTGCCTTTTATGGATACGTACCCTTACTTTAAGTTACATATATTACATTTCCTTTTGTTTTATAACCGTACTCAAAGTAATCGTTGGTATATTAAGGTTGTCTAAAGTTTATAATGGTCCTGATGGTTTTATCGAGCGGCTGCCATGTTTCATTTGGCTCCAGGTTGATTCAGAAATATATTAGGGGAGATCGGGGCATCATGGCCAAAAGCTGATAGCGAATAAAACTCTCTAGATTTCTAATAACACATTTTTAGTCAACATATCAACAAATTTTTAATCCAATTTTCCAAAGATTTCCGCGAACTTTAATTTTTAATTACCGGTACCTAATTAAAATACAGTAGGTACTTCTATTTTTGTCTCATGAAAACGGTTCATTTACATTTTCAAACTGTTTTGAAAAATGAATAGCATTTTTCAAGAGCTTTAATTTTATTTTTGATATTTTTTACACCCGGCTTATTTTTACATTTCTGGAATCTAGGTGCCCTGAATATCGTAGTGTCATTTTATTAAGTTTTTTCTTTTTTTTGGGAAACTTGTTTGTTGGTGGACAAAAATGCCAAGTTGGTGGTCTCATTGTAATTTGTAAGAAGAAAAAATTATCCGTTTTCATGGACTAGATGTAAGCGGCATAGTGCCGTTTTAAAAAAAATAAGTATCAAAAAACGTTTTTCAATATTTTGAAGCACCCCAAATATATGGTTTAAATAAGCCCGGCCCAAACCCAATTTTTCATATTTATCTTAGATAATAGAAAAGTTATTGGAGCGTATATGGTCTCGTTGTCACCCGGTATGCTATATTCTATATGTACTAATAAAATATAATCATGGTTTCAAAAAATGACAGCGATAGAATTAATTGTTTAGACGAGGCATGATGTAGAATAAACACCGACGAGTTGGCGGGGCGTGCTGCACGACCCTTTTTTTAACATCAGAATTAAACAATAATATAATTAATATAATATTAACCGTATAAGTAGAGGACGCATATTCACGAAAGTAGATTATTTAACATTGAATAAACCATCAACATAAAATATTTAGATAGGTACTTACATGATCTAACATAACTTATTTACATATCAGCCTATGCTTCTTAATTATTTCACATGTTATAATAATAGCTAATTATATACATATTAGTCATATTTTCTTTCTAACTTCACATAATTAATATTAATAACTACAAAAATAACGCGGTGATCACTATAGCCCACGCTCCCCTACCTAATTATTTTCAACAGTAGTAAGGCCTGAAATTCTCTCAATTTCAATGGCGCATGAAATTGCAGAAGGCAGATCAGCAAATTACATGGTAACATAGAATGCGCCATAATTTTTTACCGCTAGATTCTCGTTTATTTCGTTTTTAATGCGTGAAAAAATGGTGAAAAGTAATAACTTGTAGTGTCAAGTGTCGCTCATAGATCTGGTTGCTAAAACGAACAAACACCATTAATCTTCCGTAAATCAGACAGAGAAACTAGACAATAAAATAATTATGGGTGATGGGGTGATCAGAAGAGAAAGAGAGAAAACCAGAAAGCAAAGGCAACAGAAACGTTTCAGTTACCGGTATAAATTATGTTTTATAACGGTGACCAAGATATTGCGGGAACCCAGTCTGGTAACCAATAACTTGAGCAGACTGGATATATAGCAGTTATATAAGGGTTGCGGACCATTCATTATAAATCTGTTTGTTTTATATGGTGACTATTTTGTTATGTTGTTTGTTGTCACCGTGACCCTTATATGATTCGCCACTTAAGCTCTTTAAGAGGTATATTGTGGTAGCAGAAATGTTTTGATCACCACCATCATGTGACCTTCAGTTTTATTAGCAGGTGATCGCAAAGTCGTGAGCACCTTCTTCCAACTCTTTGAAACTATCCCCTGACACAGAATTTTGCTGAACAATGCCATTTTAGACAGCCTGTTATTAAAATTAGGACAACGTCCCCCAAATGGACCTTAGAAGAGCAAATCCAGGTTACACCTCTTTCCAACTCTTTGAAACTACCCCCACTGACACTTACAATTTTGCTGAACAACCCCATTTTAGACAGCCCGTTATTAAAATTAGGGCAACATCATCCCCTGAATGGACCTTACAAGAACAAATCCGGGTTACACTTCCCTCCAACCCTCTAAAAATTAGGGTAACATCACCTGAATGGACCTTAGAAGGGCAAATCCAAGTTACACCTCTTTCCAAGTCTTTGAAACTATCCCTGACACTTAGAATTTTGCTGAACAACCCCATTTTAGATAGCCGTTATGAAAATTAGGACAACGTCCCCAAAATGGACCTTAGAAGAGCAAATCCAGGTTACACCTCTTTCCAACTCTTTGAAACTACCCCCACTGACACTTAGAATTTTGCTGAACAACCCCATTTTAGACAGCACGTTATTAAAATTAGGGCAACATCATCCCCTAAATGGACCTTACAAGAACAAATCTAGGTTACACCTCCCTCCAACCCTCGGAACTACCCCTGGACTCTTCGAATTTTGCGGAATTTTGCTGAACAACCCCATTTTGACAGCCGGTTATTAAAATTAGGGTAACATCACCCGAATGGACCTTAGAAGAGCAAATCCAAGTTACACCTCTTTCCAAGTCTTTGAAACTACCCCTGACACTTAGAATTTTGCTGAACAACCCCATTTTAGATAGCCCGTTATGAAAATTAGGACAACGTCCCCAAAATGGACCTTAGAAGAGCAAATCCAGGTTACACCTCTTTCCAACTCTTTGAAACTACCCCCACTGACACTTAGAATTTTGCTGAACAACCCCATTTTAGACAGCCCGTTATTAAAATTAGGGCAACATCACCCGAATGGACCTTAGAAGAGCAAATCCAAGTTACACCTCTTTCCAAGTCTTTGAAACTACCCCTGACACTTAGAATTTTGCTGACAACCCCATTTTAGACAGCGCCCGTTATGAAAATTAGGGCAACATCCCCCGAATGGACCTTAGAAGAGCAAATCCAGGTTACACCTCCTTCCAAGTCTTTGAAACTATCCCCTGCTGCTTGGAATTTTGCTGAACAACCCTATTTTTAGACAGCCCGTTATTAAAATTACGACATCCCCCGAATGGACCTTAGAAGGGCAAATTCGGGTTACACCTCTTTCCAACTCTTTGAAACTACCCCCTCTGACACTTAGAATCCCGCTTAGAATTTTGCTGAACAACACCATTTTAGACAGCCCGTTATTAAAATTAGGACAACATCCCCCGAATGGACCTTAGAAGGCCAAATCCAGGTCACATCTCTTTCCAACTCTATTGAAACTAGTTACCCCCTGACACTTAGAATTTTGCTGAACAACCCCATTTTAGACAGCCCGTTATTAAAATTAGGGCAACATCATCCCCTGAATGGACATTACAAGAACAAATCCAGGTTACACCTCCCTCCAACCCTCGGAAAATTAGGACAACATCACCCGAATGGACCTTAGAAGAGCAAATCCAAGTTACACCTCTTTCCAAGTCTTTGAAACTACCCCCTGACACTTAGAATTTTGCTGGCCAATTCCATTTAGATAGCCCATTATTAAAATTAGGGCAACATCCCCCGAATATGGACCTTAGAAGAGCAAAATCCAGGTTACTACCTCTTTCCAATTCTGACACTTAAGAATTACAATCCCATTTTAGACAGCCCGTTATTAAAATTAGTGCAACATCCCCAAAAGTGTCAGGGGGTAGTTTCCGGGAGCTGAAGGTTGGAGGAACCCGAATTTAATTGGCTCGATCTTTCTGTTTTAATGTGATATGGATGCATGTTAATTTTGATTTAAATTCGACTTGTAGAGCTGAGTATTTTGAGTAACGAAATGAAATTCATTCTAATTTAAAAGCTTCAGTCAAGTTTTCCGTTGCAACTCATCATACTCAAAATGAATGATAATTCGACGGTTGTATAGAAGCCCATATGAAATTTAAACTAAAACGGCATGAAAATGAAGAGAATAACTAAAAGGATTTTTATGCGAAATTAGAATCAGAATTTGCGTAGCATATTAAATTGCGTTCAAGCAAGTCGCATTGAAATTAAAAGAAATTTAAATGGAACTTGAATACATAGGTGTCATGTTAATTAAAGTTTGATGAGAATTTTGAAGGTACAAGTAATCGACATACATAGGTATGTAGGTATACTTACCTAATAATCAACAAAAAAATTGAAATAGGTACGAAGTTACAGAACGCGTATAATTTTAATTTTGAAGTTAAATCTGGCCATCCTTCATAAAAATTAAATTAAAATGTCAAATAGAAAATTTAATGCATACTATTTTACATTGAAATAAACGGACGAAGTGGATATAAATTCTAATTTAAAATAGAAATGGAAATTTTTATGCTAAATTAGAACATGAGTTCCCCTTGCACAACAAATCGAAATGAAAATGGGTCAATTTCGACTGATTCAAGTCGAATGGAAATTGATTTCACTGACTGAATACCTGATTGTATTGAATTTTGAATCATCGAATGCTCTCCGCGCCCCCTATAGTATTTTTTGCACGCACGTGCGTGAGGTTCGTTTCACAGCTAAGTTGCCACTCGCTGGTCGCTACGTAACGTTGCGCACTCTTCCGCGGTACGCAAAAAACTCCCTCAAGGTAAAATTTGACATGCGCCAATAGGTGCAACATCGAGTGCCAGTGTACAAAACTAGAGGACTAAAATTGATTGTTTTAAGGGAGAAATGCATCTAAACACTGGCAATTTTTTTTCGTAAACTCGTACCTAATCAACTACCTAAGTAAATGTTGTGATAATTGTGATAAATGACTAGGTTAGAATAATTTTTCGCGGCAACCGCGATTATTTCCATTCTATATAATATTCCATTGTACCTGAATTGCTGTGTAATTTAATTTAATGGAAGGTTAAAAGGCCAAGAGGAGATATTTCAGATTTTCAGGTAAGTCTTGTTTTATGTTAGGTCAAATCAGCTGCGCGTTGTGTGATTGTCACTTTTCCCATAACCTTCAAAGACAGATTTTCTTTTGTTTTCTTGTCGATTTTGTTTCACTGTCCAGTGGCGTGCATAAGGGAGGCGATCCCCCCTGACAAGGACGGAAGTGTCCTTTGTGCATGTAGGTGTACGTACGTAGAGGCCTGGCGCATATGCATGCCTACCTAACTATTGATTGACTCATTGAATGTTCTTAATCGCGAACAGCAAATAGCTAATCAACGAAGGAACCCTTTTGTGCTCACGATTCACATCTCACAATAAAGGCCTACATACACATAACATATATTATTATACGTATATAGGAAATACAAAACGAAATTGCATCGTATTCCTAACACTCGCATTTATTATTAACCCCGACAGTGAAAGTTATAGCTGCGCCAATTTTAATTCGGTGCCCACTGCCAAGAATTTTGCACGGAACGTTTTCCGGTTTGCTTTTTTATGTTCTGCGAGTGTAGATTTATTTTTGAACAAGGTTATTTCACTTTAAAAAAATAGAACTGATATTATGTATGCAACCCAAAATACACATTGCATTTTACGATCCAAAATAAACTCATCACTATATCCTTGGTTCAGTATAAACAAATCAAATCTGTGCAAAAACATATTTAAGACTGCTGACGTGTCAAAAAAGGATATTTCGCCCCATGTAATTTTGAACAGTTGACGTCATATTGACGTATCAGCGACTATCAAAATGTGCGGAGTGCATAACCATAACCAAGATTATATCGTTAGTCAAGTTTAGTGGGCTTTGGAACTGAAATCCGGTAATAAAAAGCCACCGGAAGATGTACATCAATGCGATGTGTATCCCTGTAAATGTTTATAAGAAAGCCCGAAAAAATAAATAAAAGGTATTTACTGCGTTTGCCTGGGCTTAGGGGACGTTAGTAGCCTAGGGGTTGGTTTAAGGTTGAAGACTCATAAGACTTTTTTCAATTGTTGACGGAAATCTATTGAATCCCATAAATGTATTCCACCTACAGTGTCGCTGGAAATTAACACACCAAATCTAGCCATGATACGTTGAGCAGTTTTTGACTTGTCGCATTTTTGTGTTTTGCCATGTTAGGGGTTGTCGCGCCTTTAAGGGTGGTTTTTCACGAATGATGATTAAGACCTTTTTTGTATCGTCAATAGAGCTATCCAGTGGTACTGATTTCAACCCTACATTATTTAATGAAAATACGAGTTTCCACCCCTAAATTTAATCCTCTTCAATAAATTTGTCCTAAAATTCACTCCTCCTTTCCCGAAGATGCAATGTGCAAGTCCTCACGGTTTCACAAAGATATTGCTTCTCTGTGTCAAATTACTCAAATTACATGGCTTCATAAACGTTTCAACTCTTAAACTCCAACCCCTTATTTCACCACCCCCACATGCTCTATTAAGAAAGTAAAGTCCCGTCGCATATTAACGAAAGCGGGGGTTGTGTGTCTCAGGCTTTTTTCTGCTGGTTTGTAAACGGGATTTCACATCCGTCAAAACTCCCGTCACTCACTGTCAGTGTCAATAAACAGTAACAATGGAGGTTGAAAGGGGTCTTTGTTGTTAATTATTGTCCATGACAGGAATTTTGACAGAACTGAAATTCCGTTTACAAACCAACAGAAAAAAAGCCTAAGACACACAACCCCCACTTTCGTTAATATGCGACGGGACTTTAGTATTTTCAATTTCACCACCCTAATCCAATGCGTTGAGAAATTGCGGCTATTTAGGTATTCATGTTTTTGATCCTTTATGGTTTCACACCTTTATGTTTTACAGAGGTGTGTTTATTATTTCTCCGGTGTTACATAACTCCTTGCGTATTTGCTTACTAGATTGTTCATAAATAAGTCAATGGAATTTCAGAAAAAATAAATAAAACGTATTTAATCGATTGCAAAGCGTTAGGGGTTGTTAGTGGCCTAGGGGTTGCTTTTAGATTGAAAACTTTTTTCCAATGGATGACCGAAATCTATCGAACCCCATAATTTTATACCACCATTTACTTGAAATTTCAAGTTGCAACCCTTAAATTTCATCACCCTTGTCAGATTTTAGTGAAAATTTGTTAATCCGCCTACAGAGTTACTGCAAATTACCCCACCAAATTCTGAGTTGATACTCTGAGTAGTTTTTGAGTTCTCGTATTTTTGTGATTCTGCATGTTAGGGGTTCTAGTGCTTTTAAGGGTGGTTTTCCGCAAAATATGAATAACACCTTTTTTGAATCATTAACAGAAAGCTATCGAATGACGTAATTTTCGAACAATACTTATTAAGCGAGATTTTGAATTACAACCTTTAATTAATTTAATGTTAATTTTGTATAATTAACACATATAGGGGGTCGAGTAGGGGGTTGAAAAATCAAAAGGGATGAGAATTAAGCATAATTCAGTAGAATTACAGACAATAACGCGAAAATAAGCCGATTATGCAAATCAGACTTTTGTGGGGGTTGAAATACTTATAAACCTATTGCGAAGGGGATTGGAAAATTGTAGAAGGTAAATTGAATCCAAATGAGTTCAATTTATTACCGAAGAAGAACTAAAACAAAATTACGCGAATTTTACAAAATTAACACTTGCGGGTTTGAAAAATTGTAAAGGGGGATGAAAAGTAAAAGAAGATGAGAATTAATCGTAATTAGGTAGAATTGCAGAAAATAACACGAAAATAAGCCAATTATGCAAATGTGCCTTTTGGTGGTTGCAATATTGCGAAAGGTGTGGAAAAAGTGAAAAGGCAAACAATCCATAGGTATGTGTAAAATTTATTTGCGAAAAAAAGCTAAAATTGCGCGAATTTTGGAAAATTAACCCTCGGGGGGGTTGAAAAATTGTGACGGGCGATGAAAAGTCAAGAGGTGTGAAAATTATCTGTAGTTAAGTAGAATTAGCGAAAATTACACGAAAAAGAAGTGGTCTGCGTAAATTTTGCTTTTTGAGGGTTCACATATCATGAAAGGGGTTGAAAAATTGTGGATGACTTAAAAATCAATGAAAATTACTTTAAGTTACCGAAAAATCACAAAAAATCCCGAAAAAATAAATAAAATGTATTTACTCCGCTTGCTAGGGCTTAGGGGTTGGTTTTAGGTTGAAGACTCAAAAGACATTTTTTCAATAATGGTTGACCGAAATCTATAGAACCCGATAATTTTATTCCACCACTTACATCAGAAAATTTCCAGTTTTAACCCTTAATTTTCAAGCCTCTTGTTAGATCACAATGAAAATTTGCCCATCCGCCTTCAGTGTCGCTGTAAATTAACACACCAAGTCCAGCCTTGATACGTTGAGCAGTTTTTGACTTTTCGCATTTTTGTGTTTCGGCATGTTAGGGGTTGTACCGCCTTTAAGGGTCGCTTTTCGCGAATGATGATTATGATCTTTTTTGTACCATCAATAGAAAGCCATCGAATGGTATTAATTTCAACCCTACATTATTCAGGGAAAATTCGAGTTTCCACCACTAAACATTCCCTTCGATAAATTTCTCCTAAAATTCACTGCTCCTTTCTCGAAGATGCAATGTGTAAGACCTTACTGTTTCACAGAAGATGTTGCCTCTTTGTGTCATGAACGTTTCAACCCTAAACTCCACCCGCACATGCTCTAAAGAAAGTTGTGTTTTCAGTTTCACCCTCGGTTTCACCCCTAATCAACTTCGTTGAAAAACTGCAACGATTTATTGATTCATGTTTTCGACCACCCTTTCAACTACTCATGATTTCACCCCTTTATAACTTACAGGGATTAGTTGTTTTTTGCGGTGTTACATAACTTCTTGCGTATTTACTGACCGGTTGTTCATGAATAAATCAATAGGATTTCAGAAAAAGTAAATAAAATTTATTTATTCGCTTACAAAGGGTTAGGAGTTGTTGATAGCCACCATTTACTTAAAGAAATTTACAGTTTCAACCCTTCAGATACAGAATTTCAAGACATTTCATCTGCTGATAAGAAAAATATTGGTGTTCATCAGCCAAATTTCCTAGTTTATATGCCAAAAAGGCACTTGGCGTTTGCGGATTCGCAACAAATTTAACTGGGCTCACCAGAAGGCCAACGCTAACCTCCATACCAAATTTCATAAAAATCCGTTCGGTAGTTTCCGAGAAATCGTGCTCACATAGGTACATACATACGTACGTATAGGCACACAGATTGCAGTAACCTCCCATTTTTAAATTGGTTGTGGGGAGGTTAATTAATACACCAAATCATGCCTTGATACGTTGAGTAGTTTTTGAGTTCTCCTGTTTTTGTAGAAGTTGTAGCGCCTTTAAGGGTGGTTTCTCGCAAAATATGAATAACACTTTTTTTGAATCATTAATGGAAAGCTATCGAATGACGCCAATTTCAATCGATAGGTACTTATTAAGCGGAATTTGTTGCACCCCCTGATTTCCACCCCATCTGTTCGCTTTAGCGAAAAATTCATCACCCGCAA
Organism: Pycnomerus fuliginosus; assembly: GCA_963924575.1. NCBI lineage: Eukaryota > Metazoa > Arthropoda > Insecta > Coleoptera > Zopheridae > Pycnomerus > Pycnomerus fuliginosus. The sequence goes on along the minus strand of OZ004619.1, from coordinate 24,977,362 downwards.
GATTTCACCCATGTAATATGTGTGTAGGTTGAGTTCCAAATAACTTCGTGCAACCTTTGTGGAGTTATCATACTTTTTGTGGTTTGCATCCCCCGAAATTGGCACCCCTTCTCCTTCAGCAGACTTGGAAGATACCTCCACTAGTTCTCGAGTTATTGCAATTAATAATTTTTCTGGTTTTCACCCCTAACTCGAACTCCCACCCCTTGGTCCGATATATGATCCAAAATCAATCCCCGCCAAGCATTTCAGGGTACGCAACTGTACACCAAATTTCATCTCGATGTCTCAATGCGTTCTCAAGTTATCGCTCGGAGAGAGTTGAGGAGTGATCGAGCGAGCGAGTCCACGAATAAGCAAAAACAAGGATGCCTCGCCGCATGCTGCTACGGCACTAAAACTAATGAAATCCTTACACTTTTTTTAAGAAACGAAACAGAATAGGGGAGAAACTAAGAAAATGTAATAATAGTTTTGCAAGTTGAGGAGATCGAGAGTGAAGGTCAAACCGTGCTGGGTTGCTGGGGAGGGGCCGATGTAAAATTTTACAATTTGTGATATGATAAGTGTGTGAGCTGTGAAAATGTATGAAGCACCCCTGTAATGAGCCTTTTTAATATTTATATCAATTAGCTTAAATAATTTTGCACCCCGATGGGCTCTAGGCAGCAACGAGCGAGGGAAAGGTGAATAACACCGACCTTGAACTTCCTGTCCCGTTAAGAAAGAATGATTTTATTGATTTGAGGTCATAAATATAATCTCGTGTTTGCTACACAAATAGGTAGGTATAGCTATCAAAACTACCCCATGAGCTGATTGGCTGTTTCTCACTCACATCAAGGTCCAGTAGTTTACGTAACGTGCAGGTACCTAATAATATCATTGGTCTATATTATGCAGTGAGCAGTTGGCAACACCGCTGCAGTGTTGCTGGAGAAAGTGAATTTTTACGTTGCGCCGGTGCATTCCACGCATCAGTGTTTCGATTTTCCATCCTAGAACCGAATAATTGAAATAGAAAGTGACGATCGACCCTGAGAGTGCGGCACACAGTGCGGCGGTGGCGGCAGGGAGGGTTGCGGAAAGGTGAGGGGCGGAGGGACGGTGCTGCAAAGCATAGTGCAAGTTGTCTGCGCGACGACTCGACGCCGCCGCCCGCGTCCTCCGCCGTCCCCGACGTCTGCCCACGCTTTCAAGGGCCAAGGCTGTTCGGTACCCTGGCCGCCCCCACTTCTGCGCCGCCCCCGGCGAGGGTTGGAGTCCGCCTTCTAGCCCCGCTCGGGTCCGTCACTCTGGTGACATTTCACTTTCTCTCTGTTTGTGTCACTTTCATTGAGCCCGGCCTGACCTTGCAGCAGAGGGCTACAGCTGTCTTGGCAACGGCAGCGGCGCCGGATCGGGAGGCTCCTACTGAGACCGAAAAATAGTCTACATCGATTTTTTTTTCAGTTATTTCATAACGCTCTTAAGTTATTGGTTCCCTTACCGATTCAATTGCAATACCATTGTCATTGACTTTTTATGTGATAGTGAAGCTACTAATTAATTATCATCAAGTTGTTAAATGTTTAAAACCACTGCCACTGGAGTGATAACTAGCGCATTTTCTGACATAAATTTATGTTTATGAGTTTATGTATCATCAAAACAGTCTTTGCCAAACTAGTAAGTAGTTCATTCATGCTTAATGTTATCCGCGGACAAAATAATTAGATGCAAAGTCTAATTAATAGCAAACTCGATGGAAAATGAACATCTAACATATATTAATCTAGTTCTAAGATCACAGTTACAGACACCAAACAGTAAACTCAATAATCCTCCTTCGTCTACTTCATATACCTACTGTCCTACTTGTCGCATTTGCTTATTTCCCGGAGTCGTTTCAGTTCGGTAGGTAACACATTACAATACTCAGTTGTTAAATGGTTGCTATAACAATCTGTGGAAATAAATACAATTGATCTATGAAATACAATTAGTGAATAGTTTTGCTGTCGAAATTTGAAACTGAACAATAAGGCGATGACAAGGATTATTGACGTTATTTTACAGAATCTACCACTACATCATGACTAGATTTATAGTTAGGGTTTCGCAAGAATTTATGGTCTTCGTCTTGGTATTGAGACCCCAAGACCAAGACAAGACCGGCCTGGTCTTGGTCTTGGTCTTGTGGAGTCTTGGTTTTGGTAAGCAATGAAACAAATTTGGTAAATTTTGGTTCAAGTTTGTCTCTAAGATAAGCTAACACCGAGGCTAACACAAATTAGTTAATTAGTCAAATAAATATTAAGTTTTTATTAGGTACCTACCTACCCCCCCGCCTGCCCCAAATAATGACATTATAGGTGCTGACTGCATTATACTTACCTAGAATAATATTGCATTCCAAAGCATTCTTTAAACGAGTAGTTAATTTTTCGATGGCCGGGCGAGACTAGTTTTGAGAATGGATATCGCAATTCGGAGAAGCAAGTATTAGGGTTTCATTTTCAGTGTGACGTGGAAATAATTTCATTCGTTTCTAGGGATGGCAATCCCGGACGGGATTGAACTTTTCGGGGTTTCGGGATTTCGGGATTAGAATCCCGCACGGGATTGGAACTTTCGGGATTCGATAAATTCAATCCCGGGATTTTTCGGGATCCCGGAATTGCTCACGGCAAAATTATTGAGCGGTGGATTCTGTTTTCAAATTATGCCAATACAAATAAAATGGAAATGTGGGAATAGAAAATTTTATATAATTAGAATAATGAATATAAATGATAAAAAAATACAAGCAATCTGCTTGAATGCCTAAATATAAATGCCAAATGGATAAGTTAGTATTGCCCTTGCACAAAATGCCATGCAAAACTCTATAAATTCTTTACCAGGAACTATTATTTTTGTGTAGAATATAGGAAAAATGAAGCCCAATAGTTTGTTGTGGCTAACGCGCACTCGTTAGCGTGACTCAATGGGCCCAAAAATGGTTCCACAAATATCAATTTACACCAATGTGTTTTATTAATTCTTTCCTGTCAGGATTTTGCAGTTATTGCAGCAGCTGACTTTTGCTCCGAAATCCCGAAAATCCCGGGATTGACTTGTCGGGATTTTCGGGGGATTTGACTTTTCGGGATTTTCGGGATTGAATTTAGTCTTACTTAAGTCTACTTAATTTTTATTTGCCTGATCTTGTAAAACCGGAGATTATTTCACGAACATCCGTAGAAATTTTGTAGATATTAAGTACATATAAGAGCATAAAATAATAAAGTCTTAAATTGGAGAATACACTTTTGATTAAATTAAATGAAAAATGACCAAGACCAAGACTTTTACAAGACTCTTGACTCAAGTCTTGGTATATTGAGGCCTTAGTCTTGATCTCGGTCTTGGTCTTGGTCGCGAATAATTCAAGACCAATACCAAGACAAGACCAAGCCCAGTCTTGGTATTGTGCGAAACCCTATTTATAGTCCTTAATCCTAGGTTCCATGGGTGGTTCACTACTATAGTCACACGGTTCCACAGGTTGGGTTTTAGACCCAAACAAAAAAAAATTGTATGTTTCAAATATACAGTGTTTCTCAATTCTGCTTTGATTATGTTATTAATCCACCTGTTTCCCTAATAGAAAAGGATGGAAACGAAAGCCACGCCTATTCCGGTATGGGAAATTTAAATTCAAATCAAAAGTCTAGGCAACCACACCACAACTAGGGTTTTTCTTGTTGCTTAGAAACTTGTCTGTCAGATTGACATTTTTCAAAAATCCCGCGTAAATTGTAACCAATCCGCGGCCACCGGATGCATGAGACTTACGTGCACGCACACGCAAGTCGGAGTGGGAGGGAGGTCTCAGGAAATAAGTCAATTAGTGTCCCTTTTAACATTCTACCAATTTACTATGAAATTTGACCTAAGGTGTTAGCGTGACATTTTTTATAGACAAATCCTGCATTTTTGACATATATGCTTTTTTACTTTCGTTAATTACCAAACCTATTTTTTTATTTGAAAGGAATAAGATATCGACTTGCGGTTTTCGACAGATTCCCTGGCAGAGAGGGAGATATGTTTCGCCATAGCTTTGACCTTGTTCAGTTTGCGCATTTCACCCCCACCCCAATCAACGTCAGAATCCTAAATGTCAACATACCATGTGTCGTAAGCCAAATAAAAGCCCTTAAAAAATGCTATTCACTGTTCTAAGTAGTTTGAGAATTTAGCCAACCGTTTTCATGTTAGAGATACAAATGTCATGTATTCGAATTTACTATAATAAATTATAAATCCGTGGAAAGTTTTGAAAAACTCGATGAAAAATTCGTTGATGTGGGATGTGGGGGCTGAAAATGTGACTGATTAGAAGTCTAGCGAATTTTATTCATTATTATGTTATATTCGAATACATTACATTTTTGTCTCTAACATAAAAACGGTTCGTTAAATTCTCAAACTACTTAGAACAGTGAATAGCATTTTTCAAAAGCTTTCATTTGATGTATTCTATGCCAAGGAATCTTTCGAAAACCGCAAGTCGATATCTTATTCCGTTCAGAAGTTATTATGACTGGATCAACTTGAATGGGCCACCCGGTATACTATGATTGGTATCCTTCTGAAGCTAACATATTTGTTTATAATCTAGGAGCATAAAGGTACATAAATAAAAATCTTGACAGAAGTTCCAGAGGGCCAAACTTCATAACAGAGATTTTAGTCGCACTCTCTACAATACTAAATTACAAAGTGCTCCAGGCACAACCACACCATATGGGAATTAGCAAAACTACATTGTTTTGCTGTTTTTGCAACTATTACACCGCCTCCAAAAATTTAGGGGTGGGTCCGAGGGATGCGCCTCCTAGCTCTCTGTCAAGGGCATTGCATTGAATAGCCTTGCAAATAAAAATTACACGATTCCACGGGTTGGGTTTCAGAGACCCAAATGCTCCCCAGACAGAAAACGGCTTGCGAATTATTTGAATTAATTTGTACAGGCTAAAGATAACTTAAAGTTGGGAAGGTACTGAAAAGTTCATCCAAATTACATAAAATACAAAGAAAATGGAACGCATTTTGCTCTGGGTCTCACAGATCCAACCCATCCCAACCCGTGGAAAGGAGAGTTTCGTTAAAAACATAGTTAAAAAATTGGCAGTCGTCTCGGAGACGGTAGAAACTTCTACTTTTTCACAGAATTTGTAAATGTAGCATTTAACTTTATTTAACCAAGGTTGGGCGTGCGGGCGGTTGTCGATGAATGATGCGCCCGGCCTCATTTACTAAAATCTAAAATAAAATGTTTTTCACCCCTAATTTTTCGAAAAAAATGGCACTAAGGTTTTCGATCCGGCAATGCAACAGCTATCGAATTCGATAATGATAATATTGTCCCTAAAATGGAAATTTTCTAAAACGCTTCGCTAGGGCAGTAAACTTTCACGTTCGGGATTAAATGATGCACTTCAGTCCTTTGGTATATAATATACTATTATCCCCTGGCAAATAGTTAGAGGTTGTTAATAGCCTAAGGGTTGGTTTTAGGTTGAAAACTCGTAGGTCCTTTTTTCAATAGTTGACCGAAATCTATCGAACCCCGTAATTTTATCCACCATTTATTTGAAGAAATTTGCAGTTTCAACCCTTAAATTTTATCCCCCTTTTGTGCCATCATTTAGATACTTAAAGAAATTTCCAGTTTCAATCCTTAAATTCCACCCCCTTGTTGGATCGTAATGAAAATTTGTCAGTCCGCCAACAGTGTATGAACAGTGTCAATATAAATTAACACGCCAAATTCTGCCTTGATATGTTGAAAAGTTTTCTATCTTGGGACTATCCGAACTGACTTCAGACAAGCGCGTTTTCGACAGTTGGCAATTCTCTTGTTTCCATTGCTCCCGTTTTCACATATTTTCTGAACATCCCTACACATAGGCGCCGGAACTTGGAAATTGCAAGGGGGGTACGGCTCCAAAGCGGATGATAATAATAATAATAATCTTGGCTATTTCTGGGTGAGCTATTTGTGGCGAATTCAACCAAGAAAAAGGCAATATATTATTCATAATTTATAACAAAAATAATTAAACAAAAAAAGTGCAATAAGCAAAGAAGATACGAAATATAAACATGAAAGGTACAAATTACAAATTAAAGAAAAAAATAATGTATTTTTTCTTTGAGCCGTTCTGGTAATATTCATCTTCATTCAGTTTAAACGAATAATTGCAATGTTCATCGGAGCAGAAAATGTTCCCGAGTGAGATATGTTGAAAAAATCTCACCATTATTGGCATCTCTTAAATGGTAAGAGTCGGTTAAATTATAGAAAAGTTGCGTTATTTTTTGGTGATTAAGAATCTGAAGAGAACTCTCCGATATCTTCATTTGTTCCTGAGTTATTCCAAAAAAATTGAAAATTGCGATTTCAAATAAAAATATCTCGCTAACTATTGATGCTATTTAAATGAAACTTGGAACTTTAATATTTTTGACAGCTATCAATCGAATAGCATCCACAGGCGATATTAATTATTAATTAATTAATATTAATTTTTATTTGAAATCGCAATTCTAAGATTTTTCGGAATAATTCAGGAGCGAATTAGCATATCGCGGGTTTCTCTTCAGATTCTTAATCACAAAGAAATAGACCAACTTTTCTCTAATTTAACCAACTCCGGATCTCTTACCGTTTAAGAGATGCCAATGGTGAGCAGTGAAAAAGGAGAAATTTTCCGATAAATTGTTAGTTCGTGCCTAGGGGGGCACCGCCCCCTTGCCCCCCTCGCCCCCTGGTTCCGGCGCCTATGCCTGAACACAAGCACTACAGTAATCAAAGGCGCAGGGCGCAGCAGCTCCAAGACGGACTGAAAAAATGGTGAATGCGCCGGGATAGCTTCAAAGCTATTTCAATAATTTGTTACAGCACCAGCAACGAATAATTACGCAAATTCATGTTGAATTTTTGCGAATGACGGGACGTATTTCCCTTCGTACGTCAAGTTTGCCCTTAAGTATCCACAGGTTTCAAATTTGACGTCTTCTCAGAAAAAGAATTACGTTGGTGTTAGAATGAAACATTTTCATGCCTTTTACGTCGATCAAAAATGTCGAGCGTGAAATAGGTCTTTTCTGCTTCTCGAAATATCTGACGATTTGTCGCATCTTTTAAAAATAAAATAAGTATCGGGGAAAGTAGAATTTCTTTGAAGGAAGCGGCAGCCAACAAAACAGAACTGTATAGATTTGGCCAGTTAGATTATAGCGTTTTGACAAACGGTCGATTTTTCCGATGGCAAAATATTTTCGGGGCGTTCATTATCGAATGTAAACTCCGCATGCTTTTAGGCATTCATTCCATCGTCCAGTGGACAATCGGATGATTAAATGGCCTGCTAGTGTATGATTGGGCGCTCCGGGCGAGTATTTCGAACATGTTGTACGTCTACCTATAGCCCTGAAAATGCGTGAGAAATTACTTTTCCATTAATTAATTGCATATTTTGCTCGTTTTTTCGTCAGTAGCATTAGGTATTAAAGAGTACGTTGATTTTTTTGCCACAGGCAGGTAGGTAATTTGGCTGCAAAAGTCCTTGGGTTGCAACACCTGCTTTTTACCTGACCACCGATATTTATAGCAACATTTTTTGCCGGAAAACAATTTAATATTGTACATTCTCATAAAGGTTACAAATAATTTGGAAAGCCAGCCCGGGAAATTATCTCCGAAAATCCTGTCTGATAATGCAGTATCAGCTTATCGTCCGCCCGGTTGACAGTGTGTAAATATTTTCAAAGTTTGAAAAAATTACTGTATCATACAAAGTGTTCGACCTTCATTTTTTTACCTACTGTAAACACGAAAATAGTCATTTTATCAGTGCATGGTGATGAGCCTATTTGAGAATTCAATAGATAACATTTTTGTGTAAATAAGAAAACGTGGACTTTACATTGCAACGACTTTTTCTAAAATTTCGTGAATGCGTAACCGTCTATAAATACTAACATGCGTATTTGACCATGGAATTTCAACTTCCTTGTTTACAATTAAATCTGTTTTTTCTCTGCTGCCATAATTCGGCGGGTGCATGCATTAATTGATCGAATATAAAACGTGAGATTAAATTGTAACAAATTAGATATTGGAAGGATGTATATTGCATAAATATGCACATAAAAATGTATTTAGCAAAATGCTTCATTCAAGAATTTCTAATATTCTAATCTTTCATAGTAGCAGATTCATAATGATGCCATTATTTTTGTGGCTGATTGATAATTTCGTTATTGACCTTTGCACACCCGCCGCGCTTATCGCGCATATTTCATCGACCAAAGAAGAAATATGCGTGCATTGTCTTTCCACCTTTTCTCGATTTTTATCTTTTCAAAATAAACGTCCTTTGAAAATTACTCAATATATTTGCATTAACAATTTTTATAATCCCTTAACACCCGGTTACCAGGCTACCTATAAAAACTGATTATTGCCGATGCGATTCGATGTTATAATTGGGTGTCGGTATTTATAGTAGGCGCGTTCTTTTTACACATTTATCTGAGGAGCCTCAGTTAATCTCAGCAATTTGATTGGTCAATATTCAAATGAACCAATCAAGTTGCTGAGATAACTGAGGCTCCTCAGATAAATGTGTAAAAGGAACGCCCCTAATATCATCTTTCAGCCTGCTAATAACTAAATCCGGCGTTGCTCGGGTTGTTCAAGTTGAATAACAAAAACTAATTTATTTTATTTCACTTTTTGGAGAAACGGGTTTGTGAATAATTATTATTTTTCTACGACCACTAAATTGTAAATAACCAATTTTGTACAATGTAAAAACTAAGTAAGTCGTTCCTTACGCACACAAATCTAAAACTGTTGAACTTTTGAGCAGGTATTTTTAAGAAATTGTCATGCATAATATAGAATACTGGCAGGTTTTTGGTACCCAGAAACAATAAACCTTTAATTTCTTCAAGAAAAATAATTCCATTGTAAGCATGAACCATTATGGTCATTATGGTCAAGTGTTAAAAAATAGTTCACATCAAAAAAATAAGGTTGACATGCCCGAGGATATTTCTGAAATATTCCTCTCGGAAAAGTTATTGATGTATTAACTCCTTTTGAAAAGTTAAGTAACTATTGTGCGGTCGTAGAAAAAGTATCGTACGCAACTCGAGTTGTAAGGCAATTACGCTTTGGGGAATTATATATGTATACTCGCCGCTACGCGGCTCGTGTACAAGTTCTTCCACACGTGCGTAATATGCTTCTTACCACTGTCGTTAGGTGATAGTATACAGGCTGGTGAATTTTTCGTTGCCCATACCATTGGGAACTCGGAAACCATAAGAGATCGAGAAATTAGAGAAAAGTCGCTTTTTTTCAAGGCGATTAAGAATCCGTAAAGAATTCCTCGATGTCTTGATCCGTTCCTGAGTTATCCCGAAAATTGCTGTTTTAGAGAAAAATTTATATCTTTCTAACGATTGGTGGTATTCAAATGAAATTTGGAACTTTTATATTTTTGACAGCTGTCAATTCAATGACTGACAGAAATTTTCTGGGCCTTCTAGATTTTGAGCAAGGACAGTCACCTTTTCTTTTTCTTATGGCAGCCATATTGGATTTGAACACCAATGGATGCAGAAAAAAATCACTTTTCAAGAGTTTAACCAACATGAATTTTTGGCAGATCGTCAAAATTTGAAATTTGGTATGAATAGTTTTGTAAAATCTGCGTAGACTTAGGCGAAAAGCAATTGCAAAATGGTACACCGACTTTTTCTTTCTTTTTTGACATGTAAAAACAATTGAATTCAACGGAAATTAACCGCGCCTTGGCCTCGTGTGGCTCAGGCTGTGACATATTTTTTCAAAAAAGTACGTATTAATTACATTTTTGAAAAGCAATTTTTTGTTGGTGACTAATGGTGTTAAAATTCAATATGTCGGCCATAAGAAAAAGGAAAGTTGGCCATCGCTTCTAGAAAACTTTTAACAATATCATTGAATTGACACCTGTCAAAAATATAAAAAAATTCCAAGTTTCATTTAAATACCACCAATCGTTAGAAAGATAATTTTTTTTAACCGCAATTTTCAGTTTTTTCGGGATATACAGGGTGTAACAGAAACATACGGCAATATTTTAACAACGTATTATCCGCAAAAATACAAGACGAAAATTCCCGAGAGAGTTTTTCCTAAGGTTATTGTTATTAATAACGGCGGTAGGGCTGGCCAAGGTGCAGGGATGGATAACGGTTTTTTTAGAATAACTCCGGAAATGATTTTAATTAATGAATTATTTTTTGGCTATACATTTATCTTATTATTAGACACAACAAGTAAAAATTTCACCAAAAACGACAAAGAGGAAAATGGTTTTTCATCTGCAGCTACTGTTAAATTCAATTAGAAAAGATACAGCGTTTGAATTATCACTAAATTTGCTAGTGTTTTCAGGTAGCACATTTCATTTGTAAACTTTTCAGTCTCTTAATTTTTTTTCATTTGGGCACTCCTTTCCTTTCAAATCGCCTTCAATGTGGTACGTGCGAGGCCCTAAAACCGTCATCCATATCCCTCCACTGGGGCCACCCCTACCTCCGTTATTAATGACCCAGGAAAAACTTTCTCGGAAATGTTCGTCTTGTATTTTTGCGGATAATACGTGGTTAAGATTTTGCCGTATGTTTCTGTTACACCCTGTAGGTATTATTACCTAAGTACATCAGGAACCGGAACAAAAGAATAACCATGGTCCCATTATCCAACCTCCATTCTTGCGGTTTATTGACAGCGATAGGAATTTTGACGTAAATGAAAACCCGTCTGACACCACAGCAGAAAGAAACTCCTCATCATGACTCACTTAGAACCTCACAATTGGGCAAAGGGCTCGAACGCCGAACGTCTGAATACGTGCCTTGGGCATAGTGTCCTTGAGGAAGCAAGCCTGAGAAAAAACGCGCCCTCTCGTACTTCTACTTCGAACGCTGCCTAAACGCTTGCAGATGCATTAAAATCGTATGAAAAGATCTACAAAAAAGTCCGCGACAGCATATAAATATCTATTTCCTCAACAATTTAAACACAAAAACGATCCCGGTGGGCTACCCATCATAAGTAGATAGCTATATGCCGTCGCGGACTTTTTTGTAGACCTTTTCATTGTCGAGAATTTCTCCATTCATACTTTTTATCCATCATCAAGCGGTGAGGCAGCGTTCGCGATTATAGGTCGAAAACCTGATGATGGTCACAAAACGCAAATGAAACGTCATTTTTCTCGTTCCATTGACGGCATCATCTATCGGTGTGCCTAATTTCAATTTGTTATCTCATCAGCAAGGCCGATTTCCTTATCCGGACAAACACAAAAATGCGACTTTCCTTTATATGTAGGTATATGTATAGATTCCTCATTTCTACCAATTAGGTATATTTATAAAGAATTTGACAAGATAATCAATGAACCCTCGAATTAACCACACATGGAAAAATTGTGTTTGAAACGTAGAGCAAAAGGTTACGTCCGCTAAAAAGCAGGAGGATAGGTAGGCATTATTTTGTCCGTTAAGGAGTGTTGGTATGTCCAGAGAAACAAATTCGCCAAAAAACTTGCCAAATTTTTGCCCCGATCGGTTAATTTCTTCGTCAAGAAACAACTTCCGTCGTTTTTATTTTTAAACCCATTTATTGGTAAACGAAATTTTCGTCTTACGCAAAGATTGAAAAACTCCAACGTTGCTTTATTGTGAATTTTGAGTTCAATATGAATAGGTACCTACAAAAAAATTTGTTCTCGTATAGCCTTTACTGGCAGTAATTCGTAATAATTGTGTGGGCAGTAGCAAAGAGTTTAGTTATCATGAAAGACGAAAGTATCGTTTCCTTTTAGCATATTATGCACTCCTGGCAGTATCAGCTTTTTTGCCAAAATTTCCTTTTTAACAAGTTTCCATGACGACCCCTAAAACCAATGGAAAACATCCGCTTTGCAAGTCGACGGACGTCTACATCGATTGATAATCACCTCCATAGGAACAAAATAATTAGGAGCGGGAAATTCGAATTTCCCCCGTGAAAATCGGTTTTTTACGGCTGTAGGCGTAACTTTTTACGTCCGTTGCAAAATGCAGCGTAAATGTATACAAAATGCTTTTACGATCGACCGTCTCTTCCTGCTGCAGGAAAGTCGCGGGAAGATTCGAAAAATGTGTCAACGGAGTTGCAGGGTGCACACCCTCCCCAGCGGCGACCTTGGCCGGATAGACTTTCCCGATAACGTTCGTTGGGGTCGCAGCACACGCACACATCAGCGCCGTGGCCGTGCACATGCCGTTCGCAGGCGTCCTTAGCAGCGGCTAATGCCCTGAGCCCCCCCTCGCTCCTTTGCCTAAAATTCTCATGGCCACCGAACCGATCGCGAAGCGACATTTGCAAACCTGCAGCACTTACGCCAAACGCACACACACACATTTCGCCTGTTTTAGAAAGAACACACATCCTCCTCCTTGAGGTTGCGTCATCGCGCTCGAGGCCTCTTCGCAGGAGCGTGCACTCCCGATAGATGCATAAACTCTTTTCTTTTTAACCCTGACATTTTTGGGGGCCGCTAACCCGCAAATTCAATTCTTTAATCCTCAACAGTCAGGTTCAAGGTTTATGCGTGGGATAGGAAAGAGAACACAGAGGGCCGCCTCAAGCCCTTGCCCCTTTCTAATTAAAACCTACCTTGATACGAAACAAACTTATTTTAACGCAGAATCGCGTGAGGTTGATCCATTTTTACACCAGTTACGTCATTTTTTGCGTTCTTTTTACGGAAACCGTGATTTTTTGCTTTTTTACCTCTCCCCATATCCGAACAATCATTGTAAAAAATTGGCAACAGAGAAGCGGCTGGAATCGCGTAGGTCTTTGATTTCCGTGTCTTATTGTATTTAAAATTTTTAAGTTGATACCCAATCTCCATGTACTTTTCAGTCAAATCGATCCAGCAGTTTTGGGCTATTATGTGTTTTTAGTGTTATTACAAAATTTCAATCTTAACCAGGGGAGGGGGCTCCACTCCACCACTTTGAGGTCTCAGGAACCCAAAAAAGTGGTTGTAAAAATGTGTCTGTGTATCCACATCCAAAACTACTAGGCCGATTTGACTGAAATTTGGTACGTAGGCATCTCATAACCCAACTTAGAGCTGAAAAGCTTTTGGAGCCAATCGCGCAACCAGAAAAATGCCATTTTGGCACATCAATTTTTAAATTATAAATACCAACCCCCATTTTTCACGTCACCATAAGAAAGGCCTTCAAATGTTCACTCTCAGTGCCCGTTTGACCAAAAACTAAAAAATTCGAGATTTTTATCGGACTTTCAAATCGCGGTAGAGCCCAAACCCGCGTGAACCGATTTGGCTGAAATTTTGCACATGGTTATTGTATTACACGTCAAAGAGCTGATTTTTTTTAACCTCCCCAACCCCATCACAATTTAAAAAAAATGGGCGGTTACTGCAATCACTAAAATTTTCGAATTTGAGATAGCACCAGATCTTCACGTTTTGAGGTGTCAGGAACCCAAAAAAGGGGTTTTTAAAATGTGTCTGTGTGTATGTACGTACGTTCGTACGTACGTACATACGTACGTTCGTTTGTAATCACGCCACAGCCAAAACTACTAAACCGATTTAGTTGAAATTTGGAACATAGGCATCTCGTAACCTAACTTAGATCTGAAAAGCTTTTGGAGCCAATCGTGCAACCGGAAATGCCATTTTGGCACATCAACTTTTAAATTTTAAATGCAAACCCCCATGTTTCACTTCACCATAAGGAAGACCTTCAAATTCTGCTTCTAAAAGTGTATTCATTCTTAGTGCCCTTTTGACAAAAAGCTGAAAAAATCGAGATTTTAACGTACCTTTAAAATCACGGTACAGTCCAAACTCTTGAACCGATTTGGCTCAAATTTTGTACATGAAGATTGCATTACCCGGCGCATAGGCCAAGAGTTTTTTAAGACAATCGACCCACAGCGTGTGCCATTTTGGTACATTAATTGGGAATTCTTAAAATTGTATTCATTTAACCATTAAAATAAAGTTTTTGAAAAATTCGTTGTCACCATCAAAAAGACCTTGAAATTCTAGTTCAACTGAAGCAAAATGCAATTACACTTAGTGTCCTTTAGCCAAAAAATGGAAATTTTGTAAAAACATTAAAAACACACTACAGTCCAAACTACTGAATCGATTTGGCTTAAATTTGATGCATGGAAATTGTGTGACCCGCCTGAAGAGTTGGAACGCTTTTGAAAGCAATCGATCCACGAGAAGTGCCATTTTGGCATATCAACTTTTAAATTTTAAATGCAGGGATTTCTTTTGTCTTTATTCTCAGAAAATTTGTCATTTACTTAGTGAATTTAACTGCAATGACGTGTCAAAAGTTCCGGAGCCTGCGGTGCCGGTGTCCCATTTTTTTTCTTTGGTACCGGAGGGCTTTAAGAGGCAACCCCACTATTTTCCCTTATTTTAGAACTAATTTAGTCGGGATTGGTCTTAAAATGACAACAACGAGCTAATTAGCAATAGTTCTAGCGTAGTACCACTGAAAGTCCTTTGTTTTGTTCGCTGCGAAGCACTTCCTACCTAGTTCATGCTGTCAAATTAGATCTTATAGAAGAAACAATCACAAAGTTTTGATACGCAGAATCCTTACTCCTTAAGGGCTGCACAAGAAGAATATACATAGTTCTCCTGAAATTTTGAGATGAAAAGTCCTTTTTTTTTTAACCTCCCCACTCCACTTCACCATTTAAAAAAAAGGGAGGTTACTGCAATCACTAAAATTTTCGAATTCGAGATAACACCAGATCTTCACGTTTTGAGGTCTTAGGAACCCAAAAAAGTGGTTTTTAAAATGTGTCTGTGTGTATGTTCGTACGTACGTTCGTACGTACGTTCGTACGTTTGTACGTACGTACGTTCGTACGTTTGTAAACACGCCACAGCCAAAACTACTAGACCGATTTGGCTGAAATTTGGTGCGTAGGCATCTCATAACCTAACTTAGATCTGAAAAGCTTTTGGAGCCAATCGTGCAACCGGAAATGCCATTTTGGCACATCAACTTTTAAATTTTAAATGCAAATCCCCATTTTTCACGTCACCATAGGAAAAGCCTTCAAATTCTGCTTCTAAAAATGTCTTCACTCTCAGTGCCCTTTTGACCAAAAATTAAAAAACTTTACATTTTTGTCGGACTTTAAAATCGCTCTACAGCCCAAGCCCCTGAACCGATTTGGCTCAAATTTTGCACATGGGGATTGTATTGCACGTCGAAGAGCTGAACAAATTTTGGATTCAATCGGCCCATGGCAAGTGCCGTTTTGGGACATCAATTTACAAAGTTAAAATTACTCACTCATTTAACCATCCAAAACAAGTTTTTGAAAGATTTATTGTCACCATCGGAAAGGTCTTCAAATTCTGGTTTTAAATAAGACCAAGATTCGTTTGCATTTTGTGCTGTTTGGGTCAAAAAATCGAAATTTTTTAATAACACTAAAAATACATTATAGCCCAAATTAGCGAATCGATTTGGCTGAAATTTGGTACATAGAGATTTGGTGACCCGTTGAAGACCTGAAAGTCTTTTGGAAGTAATTGGTCCGCGGGAAGTGCCATTTAAGCATATCAACTTAATTTTTTTTAAATACAAGGCCTCCTTTTTTATGCCACCAATAGAAAGACGATCAAATTGTGGTTCTAAAAATGTATTCACAGTTTCTGCCATTTCAGTGGAAACATGCAGCAGTGAAGCGGCTGGAACCTCCCCATCGCGTGGATCTTTGACTTGTGTTTCTAGTCGAATTGGCATAGAAAATGTATGACTGGTTTCCATGATGGTTTTAGAACTTTTTTAGAGTGCACAAATTGAAACATTCATCAGAGAAGAGTAGGTATAAGTAAGTCCTTTTTAAGCAGAACCCACAAAGTTCTAAAGCCGTCGTTGAAACCAGTCTTATACAATTTCTGTGCTAATTCGGCTAGAAACACAAGTCAAAGATCCACGCGATGGGGAGGTTCCAGCCGCTTCACTGCTGCATTTTTTTTACCTAAAAGCAGTGCCTAGGCCATTTGGAGACGGTGATCGATTTACCTATACGAATCCCTAATTGATTTAGTCACTTATACAAGGTAAATGTTCTGGCCAGGAAACATACGATTCAGAAACTAGACCTATTAGAAAACGAAAACTTCAATTCGATGAAACGAATGACGAATTCATAATGTCTGGAAGAGAAAAATTTAAAATTTAGTCGTTTTTGATCATTATTGATCGTCTTCGTCTAAGTGAATTGAAAAAAAGGAGCATTGCATACAATTTTTAATGAAGGGTTGACGGGTTATCGGACAATTCCTTCATTAAAATTTGTTTACGGACGTCATGAATTTATCATTGCATACAATGATACACATAAAAATTTTAACTTTCTGGCTAACTTAACAGACATGTCAGAGCGAGAAATTCTGAATCAAGCGGACGAATTTCAAAATAATTACAAAAATGATTTGGAACCCTCGTTTTCAAATGAATGTCTCCATTTTAGATCTTACTTGCAAATGATTGACACCCCTCCTGAAGAAAAGAAGTCTTTCCTGCAAAAATTGCGCATCCTAAGAAAACATGAGCTGTTTTCCCAAATGTAGCTATCGCGATGCGTATGTTTGCGGGTACTCTAGCTTCAAACAACTTCTCAACGCTAGCGGTCATTCTCTACAGTGAAACGAATAAAATTGTACTTGGGCTCTACAATATCTGAGGACAGGGTAAACGCGCTCGCCATAATGGCTATAGAGAGAGTGAATTGTTATTGGAAAAGTTGGATTGCACCGACCTCAAGGTCAGAAAAAAGAACTTTAATAAGTAATATTCTGTACTAGTTATTGTAGGTACCCTAGTAATTGTTCTTGAGTAGAAGAATTTTTTTTGCTCACGGGGCTAGGGGCTAGGGCGGCAAATTTTGTTGGGCCTACGGCGGCAAAATCCCTTGATCCGGCACTGCAAAGGGCAGTAAATGTGACTGAATTTTGTCTTAATTAGAACAAGTATTTGAAGACCTTCCTGATGCTGGCAATAAATTTTCAAAGAAGTTGTTTAGAATGGTAAAATGGTAGTATATTTTAATTTGAAAATTGATGTGCCAAAACGGCAGTTTCCGTGGGTCGATTGCCCCCAAACATCTTTCAGGTCTTCGACGTATATACAAAATTTCAGCCAAATCGGTCGAGAAGTTTCGGCTGTAGGTATCGTGTTTTTAAAGTACCTACGTTAACAATCCCTAGATTCGCATCCAAATCCGGATCTAGATTCGCATCCAAATCCGGATCTAGATCCGGATCCAGATCTGTACAGATATTTGTACCTTGGGCGCCCCAAGGTACAAACATTTTGTTGTTCTAAGGTACCTACACATTTACTCCGTATACATGCACATACTTAGCTCGAGCTAACTAAGCTCGGTACTTTTTAAACAGGTTTCCACGAGATTTTGCGGCGGTGGTAACCTTTGAAATATGCCTTGCCTATCTGATTTCGAAGGGAAATCTATATTTCAAAGGTTACCACCGCCGTAAAAACTCGTAGAACGCTGTTTAAAAAGTACCGAGCTTAGTTAGCTCGAGCTAAGTGTGTGCATGTATACGGAGTAATTGACTCAATTTTCTGAATAACATGATGATATGTCACGTTTTAGGGTTAGGCGAATTTCAAAGATAGTGTGATATTCTCTCCCCTATAATAAATAAACTAACTGATATCGATCAAATCTGGATATTTGATTGGATCCAGATCACAAACTGGATCCGCGAATTCAGATCACAAACTGGATCCGCGAATTCGGATCACAAACTGGATCCGCGAATTCGGATCACAAACTGGATTCGCGGATCAGGACCGCAAACTGGATCCGTGGATCCGGATCGCACACTGGATCCGTTGATCCGGATTGGTGGACCCGGATATATACAAAATGCACGCCATATTTCGGAAAAGTTTATTTCCCACTTTATTAGCATTCATTACCTAAACATGGTGCCAGCAGTGTTTTATTTTTTTGGTAAAAAGCCGCCGTAATTTACCCAAATTATTTATCGATTTTTAACCTCCCTACAACCAATTTAAAAATGGGAGGCAATGATTGGGAGGTTACTACAATCACTCCAAAATTTCGAAATTGAGATAACACCAAATCTTTACGTTTTGAGGTCCCAGGATCACGAAAAAGTTGGTTTTAAACTTAGACCATGGAATGTCCGCCACTTCGCGTTCAATGGACCGCTAAACATTGATCTTATCGCTTGGAAGGAAAACACACCAACATTAGAACAGGGTCCGATTATTTCCATCCTTTGCGCACACGTGGTAAACCAATATGTTTCTATCCTTAGAGAGGGCCGTGCGCTATCTTCTATCCTTAGAGATGGCCATAGACAGATATATTTCCATCCTTTACAATGTTGGTGCGTTTCTACGACTATAGGAAGAGCGGTCCATTTTAACGCGAAGCGGCAGACGTTTATGGTCTAAGTTTAAAACCAACTTTTTCGTGATCCTGGGTTTTAAAAAATGTGTGTGTGCGTATGTGAGTACGATTTCTCAAAAACTACTGAACGGATTTTAATGAAATTTGGAATGGGGGTTAGTCTGGTGAGCTTAGTTAATTTTGTTGCCAATCCACAAACGCCAAGTGCCTTTTTGGCGCATCAACTATGAAATTTGACTGATGAACACCTATTTTTCTTATCAGCATATGAAAGGTCTTCAAATTCTGTGTCTAAAAATATATCCACACTTAGCGCCATTTTGACATAAAATCAAAAAAATCGAAAAGGAGCAACGTTGAATACACGCTACAGCCCAAACTACTGGATCGATTTGGCTGAAATTTGGAGGAGCTGATTTAATTTTGGTGGAAATTGGCCAACGGCAAATGCCATTTTGGCATATCAACTTTGAAAGAATAATAAATTCGAATCTTCATGAAATAATATCGTTTCCAAATATGTCCTCAAACTTAGTGCTTTTTTGGCAAAAAATCGTAAAATTTTGAAAAATCCCAGGTAACGTTGCAAGGTTTGTCGAGTAAAATTTAGGTATAGCAGATGAAAGGTATTGAAATTCTATTTTCAAAAATGCAATCAAACTTAGTGCCCTTTTGGCAATAAAAAAATTTGAAAAACTACCGAAACACGCGAGACTGGTGGATTGAAATTTATAGGTGATATACAGGGTGACACAAGCTCATGGTACACCCCCATTTTTTTCCTTATTTTTTGGATGAATTTTTTGAAACTTGGAACATCGAATGTACTTATCAAAGGCCACTTTTTGACATATTAATCAAAATTTTACCACTTCCGGTTTTACCGGAAATGACATCAACTTTTTATTTTCAAATTGAACACCCCATATATCAATACATTTTTGGAATCTACTTAATTTTCTGAATCCAATGATACCACATAAGTGACATTTCAAGTGTCAAAATAATTTTTGAGTCCAATTTTTTCTTTGGTCTGAACTTTAGATATTTATTAGTCCCAATTTCAAAATAGGCACATGGATAGATTCCTTATTAAACGTACTTTCCAACGGTGTATCGGTACCATTATGGTACCATTTGAAAAAATAGAGTTTTCATGAAAAAACTCTGTTTCGGCAACCTTAATCACCTCATAAGTCAAAAAATGTAAGGTTTTTGACGTGACTAAAAATTTTCCATGGTTACTATGGTCCATTAGAGTAACATTGGGGGGGTCACAACCGTCTAGATTGAAAGACAAAATTGGACTCAAAAATTATTTTGACACTTGAAATGCCACTTATGTGGTATCATTGAGTTCAGAAAATTAAGTAGATTCCAAAAATGTATTGATATATGGGGTGTTCCATTTGAAAATAAAAAGTTGACGTCATTTCCGGTAAAACCGGAAGCGGTAAAATTTTGATTAATATATCAAAAAGTGGCCTTTGATAAGTACATTCGATGTTCCAAGTTTCAAAAAATTCATCCAAAAAATAAGGAAGAAAAGGGGGGTGTACCATGAGCTTGTGTCACCCTGTATACGATTGGATCATCCTCCAAGTAGGGAGGTTTTAGCCGTTTCCGTAGCTGCCCATTTTTTAATACCGCATATTTAATAATGATGGTGAATAATGTGAAGTAGAATATAAGGACGATCTTCTAAAATTTTGTTAATGAGATGTAAGATGTAACTAATAATATGAGTATCAATAAAGTCTCGACGTGCCATAGATGTAATGGCCCTCATGATCTCAAATTTTGTTGTTATTGGACCAAGTGATGAAAGTTACTGCTCGATGTGTTTATATGTATGCGTAAAATTTTAAACACAACACAAAATAAAAGAAAAACCTGCTTGCCTACATAAAATAAGTAAGTACTTAAGTTCTGTTCCTAGGTGAATGAGACAATTTGGGTTTTTTAATTGGTTCACATCTCACATACTATTACGTCTTGCATTTTAAACAATCCTACAACCTCGTATAATTAAAATGACCCGGAAAACAAAGACCCGATCGAGGATTCGAATTGTAACAAAAACGAATTTGAATGTGTCATGTGTCCTGTGTCCTAAGTAATTCTTAGTCCTTCTTATGTAAACAGACCGAAAGATAAGCGACAAAATGCGGAAATGCGGTAAAATAGATTTTTTCTACTCCTAATATAGCAATCATAGTATTTTCAAACCGCTCACTGGATTAAAAAGCCACCGGAAGATGTATATCAAAGTGATGTGTATCCCTGTAGATGTTTATCACATTGATGGATAGATCAATCTGCACCTAGTAGTAGTGCCTCCGCAGACGCACAGAAATAGGCTAGTTGTTGACAATTTGTTTTAACTGTGAATTGGGATATAAATCGTTACCCTGTTAAAATGGGCCATCAGTGGCTGCGGAATGTTTTGGTCGACGGCGCAAAAATCTTTATTGTTAATTTGAGTTGGTTTTGCAAATGTTAATTGTTTTTCACGTTGAACTAAACTGCACTACTCAAGTTATTTAGTTTTATGCTATTATACAATAGGCAAAATTTAAAATGGTGACAAAATTCAATGGTGGTGCTGTAATTTCTTGATTGAATTAACGGCAACTCCGCGAGTTTTCGCTTACTCTGTTGGCTTTCTAATTAAAATTCCCAATTAGGGGAATCGTGATTCCTGTTTAATTAACCAAATCATGTCCTTAATTATTTATTTTCACTTAGCTTCTTGAAATTGAACAATTCACAAATATTTAATTAAAGTATTTTTTTACGATTTTTGCATTGCGATATCTTATGTACAAGAGCATATTTATTTGCAGATTACACGATAATTCTTTCGTGCCAAGCAATCAGACATTTTTGTCGCATGTTAAAAAAATTGCCTCAGTTATCTCGAGAGCAAGTCTCATGGTCAAATTTTTGATTAAATCCATAGAATATTATATATTTTTTAAATGTTGAAACAGTGTAGCAGCTTACGTACTAAGAGTTGAGAGTTGCAAAAAACGATAACCTCCAAAATTTTGATAAATCACCATTTTACCGCCATAGATGCAGGATTTCATTAATCTTCGTTTGCAATGGATTTTTTTGTTATCTCTCTTTGATAGTACATGCAATATAAATAGATAATCACGTCTGCAGATGTGCAGTTTTTTAAGCAGCCATTCAATTCATAATACGTTTTTGAAATAATATTGTAGAATTCTTGGTAAGTTATTTTATTTTTGAATTTAGTAATCGTTATAGTCTTCTGTCTTGAAATTGTTACATCATAATGGTGTATTTATGAATTAAATGTTTGGAGATAAGATATTTTTTGTTAACGGTTTTATAAATGTATACATTATACACATTTTTGTGTATCCAGGAGTAGCTACTCCAGCGATTGCAGTCGACCTACTGCTGGAGAGCGCTTTTAGCAGACGAAAGCAAATCCTTTTTTCAATTTAAACTACAAAACTATTATTTTTCATTATTATTATTATTACAAAAGGCGCTTTCTATTTACCTTCACATTTATCAGAGGAGCCTTATTTAATCTCAGCAATTTGATTGGTTCATTTTGAATATTGACCAATCAAATTGCTGAGATTAAGTGAAGCCCCTCAGGATAAATGTGTAAATTGAAAGCGCCCTAATAGTCGTGTACCTACCCATGTGAATCCGAAAAAAATGGCCAGCTATGGAAGCGGGCATTTAGTAAATAATTCGGATTGGATTTACTTCCTCTAAATTTCAATCCACCGGTGACATTTTGGCACACATCATCCAACTTTAAAATTTGAAATGAAATCCTGGCCAAGTGTTTAAAGTCTTTCCTTCTTTTTTGAAACGATAAGGCATGTTACATTGTTATTCATTATCCTTTTTATACCTATAATAAAAATTTTTAATACATTGTACTCGACATTGTACTACATACTTACCTTACTATTTTTTTTAACTGCCAATGCTACCAGCAATATAAGAACATTGCATAATATTTATTACCGGCAGTGGTAACCGATTTATAAATCACGGGTAGGTTAAGTACCTAAACCTTATTATCTATTTCATTTACATATACCTAATTCTTGTGTGCAAATTTTCTATTATACCCATTTGCACCGCTAACTTTAATTATTGGAATCGAGCCGCTGGTTAAAGTTAACCAGAAGCGGTGCAAGTCGGCTTTAAATAGTTAAGGGCTTAACATGAGGTTTATCACCCTTACCCTTTATGAGTTTCCGTTTTGACAACAATGGAAATAACCTTATGTAAAAAATGGGCAGCAGAGAAGCGGCTGGAACCTCCCCAATGAGAATTTTTATACCACTCGTCATTGTGACTATTTCATACTTTCCGACAAATAGCGACATTTAAGGTTAATATCTTGCCACATTTACTGTCGTTTTCCGCAAGTGTTTTCCGCAAGTTTTAAACGAGAATGAGAATTTTGATTATTTTCCGCCGAAATGAAAGGAACTGTGAATATATTTTTAGAACCAATGATGACCCAAAAAATGGGCCTTGTAGTTAAAATTTTAAAGTTGACATGCCACTTCCCGTGGACCAATTGCTTCCAAAAGCCTTTCAGCTCTTCAACGGGTAATCCAATCTCCATGTACCAAATTTTAGCCAAATCGATCCAGTAGTTTTTGAGCTATAATGTGTTTTTAGTGTTATTACAAAATTTCAGTTTTTTTTAGCCTAGGGCACAAAATGCGAATGAATTTCGTTTTATTTAAAACAAGAATTTGAAGACCTTTCTGATGGTGACAATACTTTTCCAAAAACTTGTTTTGGATAGTTAAATGAGTATATTTAAAAATTTTGAAAATTGATGGTGCCAAAACGGCACTTGCAGTGGGCCGATT
Organism: Pycnomerus fuliginosus; assembly: GCA_963924575.1. Lineage (NCBI taxonomy): Eukaryota > Metazoa > Arthropoda > Insecta > Coleoptera > Zopheridae > Pycnomerus > Pycnomerus fuliginosus. The sequence goes on along the minus strand of OZ004619.1, from coordinate 24,953,899 downwards.
GCCTCAAAAAAAATTTCAGCTCTTCGACGTGTAATGCAATCTCCATGTGCAAAGTTTCAGCTAAATCGGTTCAGAGGTATCGTGTTTTTAAAGTACCTACGTTAAAAATCTTGAATATTTCAGTTTTTGTCAAGAAGGCCCTAAGAGTGAATCCATCTTTAGAAGCAGAATTTAAAGGCCTTTCTTATGGTCACGTGAAAAATGGGAATTTGCATTTAAAATTCAAAAGTTGATGTGCCATAATGGCATTTTGGGTTGCACGATTGGCTCCAAAAGCTTTTCAGATCTAAGTTATGACTATGAGATGCCCACGTACCAAATTTCAGCCAAATCGGTTTAGTAGTTTTGGCTGTGGCGTGTTTACGAACGTACGAAAGCACTTTTTTGGGTTCCTGAGAACTCAATTCGAAAATTTTTGTGATTTCCGTAACCTCCATTTTTTTTAAGTGGTGAAGTGCAGTGGGGAGGTTAAAAAAGTCTTCCTCAGAGGGCTTTAATATTGAAAATAATTCATTTTTTTTTGTCGTTTATGTAAAACAATATTCGCTTTACATTTACATACGTACATACATATTATCTGAGCCTCAGTTAATCTCAGCAGTTTGATTGGTTCGCTTGAATTTTTATTCACCAATCAAATTGCTGAAATTAAGTGAGGCTCCTGAGTCCTCAGATAAATCTGCAAGTGTTAGTTATGTAAAGCGCCTAATGATGGTAGAATCACGAATTAATCAAGGATGTGACTTTCATTTCTGAAACCCACTAAAGGTGAGGTTTTTTTTTGGATGTCTTGATACATTATTTAATTTAATTTTTAGGTTTTTAACCTCCCTACAAGCAATTTAAGAATGGGAAGTTACTGTAATTACTCCAAAATTCAAAATTGATGTAACACCAGATCTTTACATTTCGAGGTCCCAGGATCACGAAAAAGTGGTTTCTAGAAAGTGTCTGTGCGTATGTACTTACGTACGTACGTATGTAACCAAGATTTATAGAAAACTGATTTTAATGAAATTTGTTAATTGTCTGGCCGATGCGCAAACGCCAAGTCCTTTTTGACGCATCGACTATGAAATTTAACCTTGAACACCAATTTTTCTTATCAGCATATGAAATGTCTTCAAATTATGTGTCCAAAAATGTATTTACACTTAGCCCCTTTTAGTCACAAAATAAAAAAGGCAGCAGAGAAGCGGCTGGAACCTCCCCAACGCATGGGTCTTTGATTTCCGTGACTTGTGTTTAAGATTTTAAAGTTGATATGCCTAAATGGCACTTCCCGTGGACCAATTGCTCCCAAAAGCCTTTCAGCTCTTCAATGGGTTACCTAACCTCCATGTACCAAATTTCGGACAAATCGATCCAGTAGTTTGGGCTATAACGTGGTTTCAGTGTTATTACAAAATTTCGATTTTTCTACCCAAAGGGTACTAAATGCGAATAAATTTTATCTCATTTAAAACCAGAATTTGAAGACCTTTCTGATGATAACAATAAATCTTTCAAAAAGTTGTTTTTGATGGGTGAATGAGAGAATAATTTTAAGTTTCGAAATTGGTGTGCCAAAACGGCACTTTCCGTGGGCCGATTGAATCCAAAATTTGTTCAACTCTTCGACGTGTAATACAATCCCCATGTGCAAAATTTCAGACCAATCGGTTGAGGGGCTTGGGCTGTACCGCGATTTTAAAGTCCGATAAAAATCAATTTTTTTTTATTTTTGGTCAAAAGGGCACTAAGAATGAATACATTTTTAGACGCAGAATTTGAAGGTCTTTCTTATGGTGACGTGAAAAATGGGGGTTTACATTTAAAATTTAAAAGTTGATGTGCCAAAATGGCACTTCTGGTTGCACGATTGGCTCCAAAAGCTTTTCAGATCTAAGTTGGGTTATCACATGCACACGTACCAAATTTCAGCCAAATCGGTCGAGTAGTTTGGGCTGTGGCGTGTTTACGAACGTACGAACGTACGTACGAACGTACGTACGTACATACATACAGACACATTTTAAAAACCACTTTTTTGGGTTCCTGAGACCTCAAAACGTATAGATCCGGTCTTATCTCGAATTCGAAAATTTTAGTGATTGCAGTAACCTCCCTTTTTTTTAAATGGTGAAGTGGAGTGGGGAGGTTAAAAAATCGAAATTCTGATGAAACTTTAAGTATCACGCTACAGCGCGAACGGCAAGTGCCATTTTGGCATAATATCAACTATGAAATTTGAATAATAAGCTCCCATTTTCTTTATCGGCACATGAAATGTTTTAAAATGTCGTTTTGCCAAAAAATCGTAAAATTTAGAAATATCCCAGAAAACGCTTTTATTGGTGGAGTAAAATTTAAGTATAGCAAGCAGGAAAATTTGGGATACGGAACGTTCGCCCCAGACTTCAGTCCCCGAGAGTTTTCAGCGCCGGACGTTTGGTCCCCGAGAGTTTTCACCCCCGGACGTTTCCCCCCCGGGCGTTTCGCCTCCGAAACTTTTCGTCCCCGTGGAGGATTATTTTGATTTATTTTATAAATAAATCAAAATGAGGTTCGTGTTTTATTTATGATCTAATTTTGTTTTTCTTTAGTACTTCATTCAAGATGCCTTTCTGTTTTATTTTTTTTGTTAATTTCCTTTATTTTCAACTTCCATTCAGCTCTATGTCAGGTAAAGTTTTTTTTAGTTAAATTATTTCTCATATTCTGTCCGCTCACCTAAACGTGTACACATTGACGGGGAAGAGTCAGTCGTTTTTTCACTTTTCCATTCAGGTCTCAAAAGGTCTCTCTCTAATAAAAAGCAAATGGCAATTCTTCAGAAAACAGTATAAAAAAAATATTGGCCTTCAGTGTATGCTTATCGGGGACGAAAGCTATGGGGGCAAAATATTCTGGTGGGAAAATTCCCAGGGGTAAAAAGTTCCGGGTGCAAAATGTCCAGGGGCGAAATGTTTGCCCATTGTGTCAAAAAGCGTATTTAGGCATTATTAAGCTTCACTTATCTTTGAGGAATCCCTTAAAATTACGGTGCGAACTGCCATTAGTGCGCGACTCCGAGCAATGGTATATTAGCATACTTATTAGTAAATGATAAATTATTTGGGACTTCTAAGGGCAGGGTTGTACAGCCCGAGGTTAACTTTATACATAGCCCGAATTAAGCGTTCTAATTGGCTGGCAGGCTAAACCGAGGTTAACCCTAAATAACCATTATTTCGTGTCCTGTAATTTTTGCATGCTTTAAAATCAAGTTCCAAAAAAATTCTAAGAGGTCGAAGCCACCCCAGTTCACTGACATTTCCACTTATAAAAAAGCTTCTGTAGCAGTTTATAAAACAAAAATAAAAAATCTTTCGCAGCTTCAAAGAAAAAATGTTTTGTTTATTAAATTATGAAACTAAAAGAAGAAAAATTTCAGTCAGGAGTAGCGAGAAAATTTATTAAAAAAATAAAAGTAATATACGCTGTAACGGTCCAATAAGCGTATGATCTGCAAGCATCGCAGCGTCAAACCCATCGTGAAAAATCGTTTGAATTGTTGCCGGAACAGTTGGCCGACATTTAAACAGCTGAAACCTGCTGAAATTTACAAAACTCGTCGAGCAGGATTTCGCAGCGGCTCACATCGAGAAATTGTTTCGTTATAATTAATAGAGTGTAGATAGAGATGATAGTATACAAGCTGCACGTGGACTTTTTTTAAGCTCTTTGGCCTTTTCGACATATTAAACAAAATCTGACAAAATGTAGCAGATTTCTTTTTTAACCAACATTAGAAATAAAAAGGGAACACTAAAGGGTGTTACGATATGGCGACCTATTATTGCCACTTTATGCTATCAAATAAAAATAAGCTGGCTGGCTCTACAAGTTCGATCCTTAATAAATCATTACTGGATAGACAGACCTTGGTAGGCAATCAAAATGAGATTCGTGTTTTATTTATTATCTAATTTTGTTTTTCTTTAGTACTTTATTCAAGATGCCTTTCTGTTTTATTTTTCGTTCTTTTTATAGTTATGTAACTAATTAACATAATTATTTTTATCTCCTCAACTCGTTCACATTTTTAGTTTCTGAATGGATCATAATAAAAATCTAGTAATTTTATCCTTATATTTTCTCCGCATAAATGCCAAATTTTGTTAGTCAGTAATCCCAATAATGATTTGCATATTTATAGTGAGAATTCGTAACATTCACCATGAATAGCTTGACCACGTAGTACACATGCCACGTAGCAAATGACTTACCCAAGTATTTCAAGATTTTTTATGAGACGTAAATTTGAACTATTTACTGTCAAACTTCGTTCATCAATATTAATAATGCGGGAGAATAGAATTTGCAAATCGATAATGTACCTGGACAACAATAGGTTTTAAACAGGTCGCCAGTTATAAATGTAAAATGATGTCATCGAAGGATTCCATGGGCTCTGTCATTTGTGTCAAGTAGGGAAGTTACTATGCAAGTTGAAATCCTGAAAAAATTGTTCCCTACTTTAAAACTTTTACAGAAAAGCTCGGATATGTTAATGGAAAGCCGGCGCCTCCACCATATTTCACAATCAACCGATCCATTCGACTTTGGGCGGTTATCATCACCTGCTTGATAAGCTTCGGCCAACTCGTGACTTTTGCGCTAAAATGCTTTGAGTGTTTATAATCTGTACACTTACATTGAATTCCATTTATTTGAAAATGCATGGCTGCTTATTCTATTCCCTGGTTCAACCTTTAATCAGTGACTGATGCATACCTACTATTAGAGTTCTTTGAACTTCCTCATTCCCCAACCCTACAATTTAAAGAAATTGTCAATTTGGGAGACAGTAGAAAGTAGAAACTTCTACTTTTTCACAGAATTTGTAAATGTAGCTATTTACTTTAACCATAGCTTTACATTATAACAATTATAAACAAAAATCGATTTAAGAATATAAATTGAGCTGTGCGGTCTTTTCAATCTAATGGTAGTCAGAAGAATGAGGCAGAAGTCGGCCGCGTCGGCCGGGTGTGCTAATGGAAAGCCGTCTCTCACACACGATCGCTGGTACTGTCGTTCGCATCCCGGCGCTCGTTTACTAATATAAATTTAAACAAAAATGCTTTTCACCCCTTAAATGACATTTTTTGAAAAAATGACACTAAAGGTCTCTGATTCGGCAATGCAACTGCTATCGAATCCGATAGTAAGAATATGCTCTTTTGCTAAAATAAATTCAAAAAAGGGCCTTTTTGCCACTAAAATGATATTTTTCGAAAATTCAACCAAAGCGTTCATGGCCGTGTGGTGAGAGGGTTGCTGTAGAGTCCATTACCTGTTTTGCTAGTGGGTTCAAACCCCGAAGTCGGATAATTTTTCAAACTCGTTTTTTTTTAACTTCCCCACTCCACTTGACCGCACTTAAAAAAAGGGCGTTTACTGCAATCACTACTATTAGACCGATTTGGCTGAAATTTTGCACATGGCAAGTGGTACTGTAAAGCTGACTAGCAAATTTTTCAGTTTTAGCACAGTTTGAAACTAAGTTTTTTGTGATTTATAAAAAACCGTTGTATGCATCGAGTACCGAAGTACGTTTTCAGTACTCTCGTGGTTACAAAACAAACCGCGGCTTCGCCTGTAACAAGGTCCTGCAACAGTGCATACTTAAAACTGTAAATGAAGGTGCATTTTAGCAAACTATTTCTAAATGTACAGGATGGCCCAAACATTTTTGACAAGGCAAAGTTGACTTTTGTTAAATGGAATGCCCAGTACATTTTAGCATATTTGCAAACCCTTTAGCAGCCTTTGTTCATCTCTTACGGCTCTTGAGCCTGTTTTGGAAGCAAAAAATTATTTGCCATTTTGGTATAATTTATCTATATGAGTGGGTACATTATTTTTTATACGAGATGTTAAAAATAGAAATGTCTTTAAAGAATCAGTTAAATTGTTCATGAACCAAGATAGAGAACACATTTTGGTTTGGCTGCTTATTTTATATTTGTACTCAGCTCAAAATAGCTTTATAGTTCCCAAATTCTGTAAATTAATTTTGAACATCCTGTACATACCTAGGGAAACAACTAAAATCAGACCAGAGCTTCCTTAAAGGGTTACTGAAGAGAAACGACCAAGTACGTGGCTAAAGGTTCCAAAAGTTTCATTGCATTGATAATTGACATGACATTTCAATAATTTTTAATCAGTTTCTTTTAATCAGTATTAGCACTTTTATATCAGTATTATAATGAAATGAAGATTTTTCTGCCGAACACTGACACTGATCTGTTAATTGCTTTTCAAGAAAGGGGTCCGGAAATGAGGTAAAATTCTACTGACACTAATACTTAATTCTTGAACAGGGTCTGGTAAAAAATAGTTCCTTACTGATGCCACATTTTATAACAACAAGGATGGAAATAATAAATTCATGATCGACAAGACAAAAGCAAAGAATTGTGATGATTACAAAACGTTTTTCATTATAAAAAATTAGTCTAGACTCTAGTGGACTCTAGACAAGTTAACTAGAGATTGAAAAGTAAATTGTAACTGAGGGGTTTAAAGATTTTTACCAGTTTTAGGCGATTAAAGCGTTTTTAACATATATACATAACGGTATCTAATTGCTTCTAAACAACAAGCCCATTGACCATTCATGACAACAATAATTTTGGCTTTAATCGCCTAAACCGATAAACTATTGAACAAACCTCGGATGTTATGAATCATAACAGACTTAGATGTCTTAAAATCCTCGCTCTCCGAGCTCGGATTTCAATTGACATGTGCGTCTGTTATGATAGTCATAACATTCCTAGGTATGTTATAGCTATTAACATACCTAGGAATGTTATGACTATCATAACAGACGCAGATGTCAATTGAAATCCGAGCTCGGAGAGCGAGGATTTTAAGACATCTAAGTCTGTTATGATTCATAACATCCGAGGTTTGTTCAATAGTTTATCGGTTTAAAGCGATTAAAGCCAAAATTAAAAAAATGTTGCGTGAATTCGCGTCATTTTGACAATCGAGATGACAGCATTTGAATGGGGTCATTGTTGTAATTTTTGAGTGTTCCTTAAAGATAAGTGATCCTTAAAGTCCTTGGAAACCATTGTTTCAACAAACGTATCTACGGAATTTAAGTTACTTATCTTTAAGGAATCCCTTAAAATTACGGTGCAAACGGCAATAAGTTTGATCCGTGAGATCGGCCATGAGTGTCCCTTAAAGATAAGTGACCCTTAAAATACTTGGAAACCATCGTTTCAACATAACCGTATCTACAGAATTTAACCGTCACTTATCTTTAAGGAACGCCTTAAAATGACGGTGCAATCGGCCATTAAAGGGATACTTAAGAGAAAAAGCGTCAAAAATTATTGCAAACAATAGGCGCGAAAGCCTCGAAAGTAGTATCATTGATTTTCTTAACCGTAAGAGGGGAACATATTTGTGGCTTCACTTACCTTTTTTAAGAAATAAAATAAAATTGTGGCTCTTTCACAGCATTTTTACCGGAAATGCCATTTTGTTTTTACGGTTCTCTGTTTTATCGTCCAAAAATAAATCCCTACAACTCTATCGTGGTTCTAATTACAGCGGGCAACTGACAACTGTCACCGCATTTCAATCTGACAACCGCTTTCGTTTTACTTTGTGGAAATTTCGTGCCCATTTACAAAGATTTTCAAGCAAATAATCTCAAAGAAATAGATCCTTACCAATTTGAACCCGAATACGACAGATAGCAAGAAGAGGCGCTTCAAAAGAAACAAACAGAAAGCTAGCATAAACTCTAAGCTCCCAACAGATAAGTAAGTACTCGTTTAAGTAACTTAAATTATAAACTGGTTGTAGTTGACAATTTTTACAGTATTTTAATTGAATATGTTACATATTTTACTAACTTTTAACTGAGCTTTTAACACATTTGCATGAATGTGGTGCCAAATCAAGCTATTTTTCTGTAAGTATAATAGCTATTTACCGGTTTCAGGCGATTAAAGCGTTCTTAACATGCATAAAAATAGGCTGGTAAGCAGATCATAACGTTATCTAATGGTTTCTAGACAACAAGCCCATTAACCATTCATGACAACAATGACCCCATTCAAATGCTGTCATCTCGATTGTCAAAATGACGCGAATTCACGCAACATTTTTTTAATTTTGGCTTTAATCGCTTTAAACCGATAAACTATTGAACAAACCTCGGATGTTATGAATCATAACAGACTTAGATGTCTTAAAATCCTCGCTCTCCGAGCTCGGATTTCAATTGACATCTGCGTCTGTTATGATAGTCATAACATTCCTAGGTATGTTAATAGCTATAACATACCTAGGAATGTTATGACTATCATAACAGACGCACATGTCAATTGAAATCCGAGCTCGGAGAGCGAGGATTTTAAGACATCTAAGTCTGTTATGATTCATAACATCCGAGGTTTGTTCAATAGTTTATCGGTTTAAAGCGATTAAAGCCAAAATTAAAAAAATGTTGCGTGAATTCGCGTCATTTTGACAATCGAGATGACAGCATTTGAATGGGGTCATTGTTGTCATGAATGGTTAATGGGCTTGTTGTCTAGAAACCATTAGATAACGTTATGATCTGCTTACCAGCCTATTTTTATGCATGTTAAGAACGCTTTAATCGCCTGAAACCGGTAAATAGCTATTATACTTACAGAAAAATAGCTTGATTTGGCACCACATTCATGCAAATGTGTTAAAAGCTCAGTTAAAAGTTAGTAAAATATGTAACATATTCAATTAAAATACTGTAAAAATTGTCAACTACAACCAGTTTATAATTTAAGTTACTTAAACGAGTACTTACTTATCTGTTGGGAGCTTAGAGTTTATGCTAGCTTTCTGTTTGTTTCTTTTGAAGCGCCTCTTCTTGCTATCTGTCGTATTCGGGTTCAAATTGGTAAGGATCTATTTCTTTGAGATTATTTGCTTGAAAATCTTTGTAAATGGGCACGAAATTTCCACAAAGTAAAACGAAAGCGGTTGTCAGATTGAAATGCGGTGACAGTTGTCAGTTGCCCGCCGTAATTAGAACCACGATAGAGTTGTAGGGATTTATTTTTGGATGATAAAACAGAGAACCGTAAAAACAAAATGGCATTTCCGGTAAAAATGCTGTGAAAGAGCCACAATTTTATTTTATTTCTTAAAAAAGGTAAGTGAAGCCACAAATATGTTCCCCTCTTACGGTTAAGAAAATCATGAGCTTTTCAATGATACTACTTTCGAGGCTTTCGCGCCTATTGTTTGCAATAATTTTTGACGCTTTTTCTCTTAAGTATCCCTTTAATGGCCGATTGCACCGTCATTTTAAGGCGTTCCTTAAAGATAAGTGACGGTTAAATTCTGTAGATACGGTTATGTTGAAACGATGGTTTCCAAGTATTTTAAGGGTCACTTATCTTTAAGGGACACTCATGGCCGATCTCACGGATCAAACTTATTGCCGTTTGCACCGTAATTTTAAGGGATTCCTTAAAGATAAGTAACTTAAATTCCGTAGATACGTTTGTTGAAACAATGGTTTCCAAGGACTTTAAGGATCACTTATCTTTAAGGAACACTCAAAAATTACGGTGCAATCGGCCATTATCACTTAAGTTAGACTTAAAAATGAAGAATGGACGTTTGTTTTATGGTATAAACGTCATAATTGTCATTTTAAGGCTCTCTTAAAGTTAAGTAAGGTCGGTTTAATCGTGCATCAAAGATTACGGTGCAATCGGCCATAAAGCCTCTACAACAAAGTTTTCATCTTATTTCCTTCTAAAAACTGCAACCGCGTAAACGGAAAAATTTTAAGTAGAGTGATGCAAGCTCCAATTTTTTACTTCCAGACCACAGGCTTAAGGACCGTAAGATTTTAGGGTTGAACAAAGGTTCCTAAAGGGGTTATAAATATCTAAAATATACCGGGAATATTCCATTTAAAAAATGTCTACTTTGGCTTGTCAACATTTTTGGGTCTCCCTGTATTATTAAGAATATTTTTCTGAAATGCGCCTTCATTTCTAGTTTAAGTCTGCACTTGAACGAGATTACTAACTTGGGTGGGCTCTAGAAGCCCGACGCACTGTTGCAGGATCGTTGCAGGACAACGAGAATTTCAGCTAAGGATTTTCGCCGATTTTTACACTCTTGTTTCAGAGCAGAGGACGAGTGATTTTCTTCCGACAAAAATTGCCAGTCAAAGAAATTAGTGCTGGGTTCTTTTGCAACGAAAATATGTTATAAAAAAGAGAACGTTCACTCCTTTGCGGTTTTGCGCAATAATTTTAGTCTAAAATTCTGCAGATGTCTATAGCAGGGTATACCTAGTATTAGTTTGGATACAAAGCTCAATTATTTAGTTTCAATTATCAGTTATGACAATAATGGAAGTGGCCCCAGCATTCAATATTTTTCAACCATATCGCTAGATACGCGTAATTTGAACGTCCCATTTTAAAATTTTTTAGGCATCTGCTAATCGTGTTAACTAGCTCACGTTCATGAATGAGTTGTCACATTTTTCATCGAATCCCATAATTTTGATAACCGTTATTTCGGTTGTAGAGCAGACGCATTAGTTATAATATTGAGTTCATCGCATTTTTTTCGCCATCCTAGATACGCAAAGGTTTAGAACATCACCGAAATCGATTCGGTAAAATGCAATGATGTGGAGGCGCAGTCGGACCGCATAAATTTGGACGGGCCGGCACATGTAACCTTGCTAATGTTGATACGCGCTCTGCGGACGTGCACCATAAGCTTACGTAATAGGTCCTATGCGAATCCGTCCCTGGCCCCGCGCCCGCCCCACCAATTTGGCAACTCGCAAGTTCGGCGAACATTTTTTCCTGGTTGCCAGAAATAGCGGCTGCTCTATTGCAGTTTTTATTTGATTTGATCGTTTTGGTGTAGCTGTGTTGTGCCCTTTTTTTTGACAATTTCGCAGTTCCGGAGTGATGGTATTTTGCAATTTGTTCGGTATGTCGGAAGATTTTACACCCCCGAATTTTTGATTTTGCACCCGCTGGTTGGTGATCTTTTAGTATTCAAATAATGGAAATGCGAGGTACGTAATTTTACCATTTTCCAAAAAAAAAAAATACTTATTTTTATTGCGATCTCTCGAAATTCGGTTTTTTGCTGTAACTTTGGCATTGAACAATAACATTAACCTCTGCGTGAATAGTTTCCGTGCATGGCAAACCATCGGTTTTAGGTTTTCGGTTGCATATATTCTCTCCTCAAAAACTTGATGGAGCCTCACAAGAGTTTGCAAATTTTCAACCTTGAAGCCAGTAGTGCATTGTCCTGCATTACCATTAGAATTCTAACCCGGACATGCCACTAATCTCTGCAACTGCGCGTTCATGCATCAATTTTGGCAACGAATTTTTTCCTCAATTTATTTTTTCTCCTCTATTTTTACATAGTACTTATAATAAAAAATTAAATTATTCAATTTATTACATCATATTATCATCGTGTACGCTGGCGGTTTTGACACCATTGAGTTCAAGGCTGGAACAATAACTCTTTGTAATGTTCAATAATCCTGCATTGATTGTTATTGTTGTCTTCATGGCTGCATTTTTTCCACTCGCCCGATTTTTTTCACTCCTCTTCAAATTGATATTTTTTTAATCACATTAGGGTTAGAGATATCATTTTTATCTGCACTTTTATCACGAGTTTGTTTATTATTTGCGTTTATTTTTGTGCTTATTAAAGTTTAAATATTAGCCTTACCAAAAAAATATCAGAATCACGCTTATTATTAATAACTATCTGCAATCTGACAAAAATAAACGGTGTAGTGAACCTCTCGTATCTTTTCGCAATACCCACGAATTTCACACAGATAATCTTAGTGTAATATTAACAAAATAAAGCGACTTCCTACTTTGCAGTATAAGAAATTCTTCCTGTCCGGAAGTAGGTGTCGAATATTAGGTTTATCGCGTTTTAGATATGACTTTCAGCTGTTAGAACTGAGAACTACACTTTTTTTTGCAAATTTATGACATCTGGGACGTTAACGTTAAATTGATCGTTAGCACATTTATCAATGTCCTTAAGAGTTCAAGGTTTTGAATGACTTTTCCAGTGATTACAGCTGCAAATGTTAATGGGGTAATGATTAATTAATTACAGCTTCTAGCTGCCAGGAAGATGTTGTATTTTTGGTTAAGTATTATGATAATACTTATACAAAAATAGAAAGCTACTGAAATGAATCCAAAATTGAAAATTTAGATAACACCATACCTTTACGTTTCAAGTTTGCCAATGTCAAGCTGCCTAGTATATTTCGCAAAATTTGGGACCGGGTCTGATATTTTTCACCCTCGGTTTTCCCCGTATGTAGTTTGATCAAATTGTGGTGGCAACCGTTAACGATAAGTGGCTTATCAAATAGGAATTTGAGTTTGAATTTCGAATGAACATTAAAGGCGCTTTCCATTTACACATTTGTCTGAGGTGCCTCAGTCAATCTCAGCTATTTGATTGGTCAATATTCAAATGAACCAATCAAATTGCGGAGATTAACTGCTCGAGGCTCCTGACATAAATTTGTAAACGGAAAGCACCTTAAATTACACGCTACAACTCGAACTTCTAAGTCGATTTTGATGTTCCTTTTTGGTATCATGGTGGTAATTTTCCAAATTTCAAGGCATTCTCGATCTTAAAATGCTCATTAAAATCTCTGTTAAATTCTTCATGTTGGCAATTCTGTCAAAACGCTGTCAACCGTTTTTATAGGTTATGTTTCCACGATCTGACTTCCTGTGTGATTTGGTGACCTTTATTTCAACTATGATGGGCAGTGTTATTAATTGACTTCAATAATTTAATAAATACCTAGTTGTTGTATTGACAATTGACATGAGTAGCATCAGAATCACGTCTACAGAAATAAAACGTCAAAAAGCACTGCCGCCAACATTACAAATTACAACATTACAATTTCGCGCATTGCAAATAATTGAGAATACTTTGCAACCGGCCATTGATGACGTCATCTATGTTTCTTATAAATATCTTCAAGGCGGTAAAGAATTTTTAAATTTTGATAACACGAGTCGACTCAGAAACTTCAACCATCTCCGCGAGACTGGCAATCGTTTTATTTTTATCTATTTTCTATTATTAATATTACTATTTCTTTTTAAACAATGCAGAGTTTAAAAATAATGCAGAGAAGAAAGGCTTGCGGACAATAGGAATAATTTGATGAAGAAAATAAAGGAATTTTGCTTCAACCCACTACCAAGTAACATTCCAAAAATTATGCGTATACCGGGTGTTTCAGAATGGGTGTCGCGGCCTGATATCTAGAAAACTAGGAAATTTTGCAGGCGTCAATGGCAGGTAAATACCGACTTAGGGAAGTTAGTAGATGATTTTCCCCACTTCCGGTTTAACCGGAAATGACCCTAGTGTCGTTTTCTCAAATACAAACCAATATTTTTCTCAACGGATTCGGATTCTACGATTTTTTCTGAGTCGGAAACATGTGTCACACTTGACGGGAAATGCAGCCACGGCCACCCTAGATTTTCAAAAACTTCGAACAAGTCCCTAACCGTTTTTTGTCGATTTTGGGTTTTGAACTGCAAATGCTTAAATATGATTGGTGTATTTGCCCATTTTCTGGTTTGTTGCCTATTACGTCACAGCGCTGTCTGTTTCAAAAGTTCCGGCGAAGGACGCTTTGAAACTGGCACCAGTTTGACGCTTTTATTAAACAAATTGCTAAGAAATTCGGAAAATGGACCAATCACAGCTGGAAATTTGTTTAAAAAAAAAAATTCAATTTCCGACAAATGCAAAAGCACGTCAACTTAATTTTTTTGACACAAATGTAACTGCGCAATCACCTTTCATTAATTTCTTTTTAGATTTCTCATATTTTTTGATATTCCATAATTTGTGAAAATCGAAAGGTGAATTAAGAAAAATGATTTGGCGTTTTTGAAAAATATTCATTTTCCACAGATTTTTTTGGTTTTTGAAAATCTGGGGTGGTCGTGACTGCACTTCCGGTCAAGGTTGACATTTAAAAAAATTGGCAGTCTCGGAGACGGTAGAACCTTCTACTTTTTCACAGAATTTGTAAATGTAGCATTTAACTTTATTTAACCAAGGTCGGGCGTGCGGAGCGGTTTAATGACTGATGCACCCGGTGCTCATTTACTAAAATCTAAAATACAAATGTTTTTCACTTCTAAAATGGACATTTTTCGAAAAAATGGCACTAAGGTTTTCGATCCGACAACAGCTATCGAATTCGATAATGATAATATGCCCTTTTGCTAAGAAAAACTCAAAAAGGGACCTTTTTGTCCCTAAAATGGAAATTTTCTAAAAAATTACACTAAGGTTTTTGATCCGGCAATATAACAGCTGTCGAATCCGACAGTAAGATAATTTTTTTTTGTAAAATAAAAAGGGCCCTTTTGCCACTAAATGACATTTTTCGAAAAAATGGCACTAATGTTTTCGGCTTGAAAAAAAATCAGCTATCAAATTCGGTAATAAGAATATACAGTTATGCATAGGTTTTTTTTCACGGCACCATTTTTTGGCCAAAAGGGCACAAGTGTGAATACATTTTTAGAAGCAGAATTCGAGGAGCATTCATATGGTAACGTGAAAAATGGGGGTTTGCATTTAAATTTTTAAAGTTGATTTGCCAAAAAGGCACTTTCCGTAAACCTACGTAGCCCAAATTCTAATCAGCACCTACAAATCTCCCACTGAATATGTGTGCCAAATTTCATCTTGATACGCTCAGTAGTTTGAGCTGCAGGGTGATCACAGACAGAGACATTTTTCAAAAACCACTTTTTCTGATTTACAGGACCCTGATGAAACGTAAAAATTTGATGTTTTTGGCGATTCGATTTTTCGATCGATTTTATTAACTTGCTTCGCTAAGCGTAGAAGTTAAAAATTGGCAATCTCTGGACGGTAGAAATTTCTACTTTTTCACAGAATTTGTAAATGTAGCACTTAACTTTAACCAAGTCAGAATCTGCGAGTCAGAGGTCGGTCGTGCCGGCCGGGTGTCCATCGCTGATGTTTTCGCGCGCATTACGCCCGGCGCTCATTTACTAACATTTAAAATACAAGTGCTTTTCACCTCTAACATGACATTTTTTTGAGAAAATGGCACTAAGGTTTTCGATCCGGTAATGCAACAGGTATCGAATTCCATAATAATTGTCCTTTCGTTAAGAAAAACTCAAAAAGGGGCCGTTTTGGCTCTAAAATGGTAATACTTGAAAAAATGACCCTAAGGCACTATCTACGAGCCGATGTGGCCTAAAATCTAATCAGCACCTACAAATTGCCTACTGCTCACAGACAGACGAACACACATGCAGACATTTTTCAAAAACCACTTTTTCGTATTCCCACAGGACCCTAAAACGTAGAGATTTGATGTTCTTGCGAGGGTAGTGCAAAACTCATCAACCGGTCAAAATGGTTAAAAATGGCATTGAGAATCTCTTTTTTATACCTATACGTGTAGAGTTACGTGTGGGGGTACCCAGAGAGCCGTAACCGCGGATGACGTCAAAGATTTAAAAGAACATCCACAGCACCGCTCTTTTTGTTAATTAGCACGGCATCGCATTCATGGTCGTTTGTGGAACCTCTCATAAACTCCGCTGCACGTTTCTTGAATAGCAATGCCGAATTAAAATCGGCAGCGATGCATGATGGGCGTTGGAAATCATTGCCAGTGAAAACTCAATAAACGCGCGGATTTCACTCCCATGGAGTGCATAAATAAGAAAGCGCTGCAACAATACGTTGACACACATTTCTTTGGAATACTTTCATTTGGGAGACACGTGCATGGACGTCATGCCGTTGCACAAATTGCAGGAAGGATGCAAAAACCGTAAGGACTCATTATCCGCTCATTGTCAAGTTCCTTGACCGCGCTCCTTGAAGTTTATTGAGAACTAAATTGTGGTGACAGAAAAAAATTTAGGGGGCCTACGACCCACGTTTAGAACAATTTTATCCTAAACTATTTAAATTATTGTGCTTTTGCATAGGCAACAATTGCAACATGCGTTTAAAAATAAATTTTCGGTTGTTAGTAGAGGTTATAGAGGAACAAGGATTTCTTTGACGTTACCAGCAATTAAATAACAAAAAATAGACAAACCTGCAATTTATTTTATTATCTGCTATAAACATATAACATAATGTGTTATTATTTAACGCTATTCAAACTTTATTCCGCACTGTATTTTCTCGTAAGAATCCTATTTCAGTGCGTAGCATTCTTTGTCTTTCGTGCCTTTATGTCTCGCTCGCTCGTCCAGTGTCTTTCGTGCCTTTATGTCTCGCTCGCTCGTCCAGTCTATCTGTCGGATAACTGAAAAGAACTTGTTAAGATATGGGTCTGAAACTATACTTACATAGTTGTACGGAGAGATCAAATAAAAAAACCATCAAGGTGGGCCATGAATTTCAGAAAATACTAGAGTTTTTTGAGTTGTATTAAGACTGGCGTTTCGCTTTTGCTTCTAATTTAAATTTGAGAAGGACTATCAGCTTACAACTGCTTTAATACTTGCACGTTTACTAATGTAACACGTTGGTTAACAAATTATTGCTAAAACTATACTGGTTTTTCAAATTTGTGCAATAATGTTGTTTTTTGGCGCGAAATCGGAAAGTCATACAAATTTGAAAAACCAGTGTAGTTTTAACAATAATTTGATAACCAACTTGTTAGGTGTTACATTAGTAAACATACAGGTGTTACAGCAATTGTAAGCTCTCAAATTTAAATTAGAAGCAAGAAACCCTATTCTGATGGCGGGAACCAGCGAACCGCCAGCTTTAACTGTCAGTCAGCCCTTACTTTCACGAAGGGCACCAACGGCACAAGCAAAGAAAAGTGTTTTGGAATTATTAGAAACAATTTTTTTAACTTTTCCCTGATCGTTTTTTTATTTGATCACCCTGTACCTATATCCCTAAATATACAGGGTGATTCTTAAATAGTGGCAGAAAATTGAGGTGTGATTTCTCAGGCTATCCTAAGAAGAGAAGTTCCTATGGACATATGTCCGAAAATGCTTCATAAGGGAGCTACGCCCCCTTCAAAAGGGTACTCGAAAAGTTGGTTTAAAAATCTGAAAAAAATTCGCAAGATAGCTCTTTATAACACTAACCTATGCTCCAAATTTCAAAATCCTGTTATTAATATTTTCCGAGTAATCTTTAAAAAACTAACTTTTTGAGTACCCCTTTGAAGGGGCTTAGCTCCCTTATGAAGCATTTCCGGACATGTCCATAGGAACTTTTCTTCTTAGAATAGTCCGAGGAATCACCCCTTGATTTTTCAGCCACTATTTAAGAATCACCCTGTATATTCGTGCGGGGATTGCTTTTGGGCGCCATATCGCCCCCCAGGGGTGGGAGCTATGGACGAAAAACCGAAAAATTATTAATCGCAATAACTCGAGAACTAGTGAGAACTAATTGCTGAAACTTGGTATACCAGGTGTATCATCGACACGCGACCACAGGCAAATAACATGGAAAATTTAATTAAATATTTTTTTCCTGCTCCCGAGAATTTACTCCAAACGTTTTAGTGAGTGTGGAGGGTAGTATCTCGAGATTTTTTGTTCATCAGCTACTCTTATAGATACTTAACAATGTTTTTTTGAAGATTGAGTGATAATGTTTTTTTGAAGATTGAGTGATTGATGCTGTATGTGACGATTTCTACACATAAATAAGGCCGCCCCAAAGGAATGAAATCAAGAGAGGTTGAAAACATGAAGCAGCCACAATTTTTCAACGAATTATGGGATAGGGGGGTTGAATTGAGAATGTAACTTTCTTTGGGGCACGCGCGGGTGGTTAAATAGGGGATTACAACTTAGAGGTTAATTTGACACAGAGAAGCAATGCAATATCTGTTATGAAACTGAGATCGTATACATTCATTGTACTTTCGAATAAGGAAGGGCGAATTTTAGAAGAAATTCATTTAAGTAAGTGGTTGAAAGTAAAATTTTTACTGAATATTGTAGGATTGAAATTAATACATTCCATAGATTTCCATCCACTTAAAGTGTTTTCATCCCCTCCATAGTTTTCAACTCCCTGAGTGCCAATTCTACAGCTTCGCAAAATTTTGTGTTTTTTTTGTTCATTAACCTCCCGACTCCACTTTACCACTTAAAAAAAGGGAGGTTATTGGAATCACTAAAATTTTCGAATTTGAGATAACACCAGATCTTCACGTTTTGGGGTCTCAGGAACCCCACAAAGTGGTTTTTTAAAATCTGTATGTATGTCTGTAATGTATGTATGTAAACACGCCACAGCCCTAACTATGGACCTGTCTGGCTGAAAATTTGGAATGTGGACATTTCGTAACCTAATGCTGAAAAACTTTTGGAGGCAATCGAACCACCGGAAGTGCCAATTTGGCACATCAACTTTTAAATTTTAAATGCAAACCCCCATTTTTCACGTCACCATAAGAAACTCCTACAAATTTTGCTTTCAAAGATATATTCGTATATGCATAATATCCCGCGTGTGAGGGATATTTCCGGAAATTTGCCCGCGCTGTTATATTTACAAGTGTTTGTTGCAACGAAAATGAGGTCAGTTTTCTAGGGGCAACAAACACGTGTATCAGACAGCAAGGGCAAATTTCTTTAAATATCCCTTACACAAGGGACATTCAGCCAGAAAATCGCCTGAAGGGTTATTTCCGGGAAAGCCCCCCGAACGATTTTCGAGGCGTTTCCGTGGATAAAATAAGGGAGGGCGATTTTCACTCTCAGTGCCCTGTTGACCAAAAACGAAAAAATTCGAGATTTTTTCGGACTTTAAAATCGCGGTACAGCCCAAGCCTTTGAACCGATTTGGCTGAAATTTTGCACATGGGGATTGTACTATACGTCGAAGAGCTGAACAAATTTTGGATTCAATCAGCTCACGGAAAGTGCCGTTTTGGCACACCAAATTCCAAATTTAAAAATATTCTTTCATTTAACCATCTAAAATAAGTTTTTGAAAGACTTATTGGCACCATCAGAAAGGTCTTCAATTTCTGGTTTTAAATAAGACAAAATTCATTCGCATTTAGTTCTCTTTGGGTAAAAAAATCGAAATTTCGTAATAGCACTAAAAACACGTTATAGCCCAAACTACTGGATCGATTTGGCTGAAACTTACTACATGGAGATTAGGTGATCTGTTGAAGAGCTGAAAGCCTTTTGGGAGCAATTGGTCCACGGAAAGTGCCATTTAATTTAGGCATATCAACTTTAAAATTTTAAACACAAGACACGGAAATCAAAGACCCATGCGATGGGGAGGTTCCAGCCACTTCTCTTCTGCCCATATCTCAGATTTTTCATCCCAATTCACTTTTTTAATACTGTAGCAGCAAATTTTCGACAATTTGCGTAAGTTCAGCAGCGACGCCTACATACCCATCAACCTGATTATTGTTAGCATTAAAATCAGTCAGTCAAAATATACAGAGAACTCATTACACATTTAACTACTCGGGTAGTATTGTTCCACAATTCAGCATTTTATAGTACACTTGCAAAAAAATCGGGACAACCGAAAAAAATTTCAACCCCAAAACTCACCCCTTTCAGCCCCCAAACTCAAAAAATGGACTTGAGTGTCCCGGTTTTTTTGCGAGTAAGTGTACATTCTGCCATCTCTCGCTGGTTCTCCTATCTGACTTGGATTAGGTATAGGTATAAAATTCTCCAGGTTTGTAACTACCTAATATTATTTGATAAAAATTTTGAAAGAGCAGTAAACTAAATTTTTTAAATTCGATAAGCGCTAAGTGGAGTGATTTGGTGCGATATTTTTTGAAATAAATTAACAGCATTTCCTTGCTTTTTAAAGATATCAGACTATAGAAAATTCTTATCTCCATTGTTTTTTAGAGTAACTTGATGCGATAGCTTGTTATAGAATAGTATACAGGTGTTCCGTTTAAAACGATACACCTTGAATAACTACTACAACGGTGATTTGAGCAAAAATCGCTCGAAGAGGTTGATTTTTATTTGAAGGGGGGCACTTCAATCCGTGCTTGATGAAATTTTACAAGCCCCACCAATCCCAACTTCAAAGTTTCAAATGGCAACCCTCCACTTGTGATAAGTACCTACATCATTTGAAAGCTAATTTCATTACGAATTCAACGTTGTCGATTTTTTAATATTTATGATGAAAAATTTCAGCTCAAAATATGAAAAAAGGTTCCTTCTTATAAACATGAGTCTGGAAACCGCTCCTAAGGGGGCTAGGACCCCCTGAAGGGGGCGCTCAAAATTCGGTTTTCATTTAGTCATTATTAAACTTTTGCATACTATCTGAGATCAATAAGCAACACTAGGTAGATTACTTTAGTTACTAATTTTTAAAATTCGTTCAGTTTTGTAATTTAATAAAAATTAATTGATAAGCCTAGGAAATACAAATATGAATCTTTAAATCTAATTTTCTCGAAAACGGTTGATCCTGTGGTGTTATAAGAAGAGACACGCTTTTTTATGTAGTTTTAGTCAGGGAACCATATTCCAGTGAGAAGTTGTCAAAAAAATAACACATAAATTTAGAAGGGGAAACCTGAAGCCCCCCACTATTTTCCACGCCCCTGGTTGAATCTGCTTTTGGTAGATACCATAATCTAATAGCCTGTACTGATGGACTGATGGTAGATAATGTACAAAAACTCGTGGCTGTACCTTAAGCTGTTACTGATTTATTCAATAAAAACCAAATTTTGGCCCCCCCCTTCAGAGGGTCGCAACCCCCTTAGGAGCGATTTTTGGATACATGTTTATGGGAACTTAAAGAACGTATGTCCATACACAGACACATTTTTAAAACCACTTTTTTGGGTTCCTGAAACCTCTAAACGTGAAGATCTGTTATCTCAAATTCAAAAATCTTAGTGATTGCGGTAACCTCTCTTTTTTAATTTCTATGTAGTAAAGTGGAGTGGGGAAGTTAGAAATTGAAGAGAAAGCTCGTTATAGAGCCAACCTTTGCTTTTAGTTCATTTGCTAACGACATGTCACTTTGTTATTTTAAATGGCACCCTGTTTACTTCTTTATTGTATCATGTAGCATTTTTCATTCTCTTTGCAACGATGTAATAAAATCATACTCGTACATAATGTACATTTTGAGAAAATGTCAATTTGAACGTGTTCCTAAAAGTATGGACCTGGCCCTCTATTTTACAAACTATTCACATTATCAAAAAATTGTTCCAATAAAAGTCGAAAGGTAGATTTAGACGTATCTGTTGATGTGATTAACTTGACATAATCTTGTAATCAAAAAAAATGTGTATGACAGTGAGACTCGGTGAAGAGGATATCAAGATAAAGTGAATCGCATCAAAAAATGCATCTAAAATTACCTTTCAACTTTTACTGGAACAATTTTTTGATAAAGTAAATAGTTTGTAAAATAAAGGGCCAGATCTATACTTTTAGGAACAAGTTCAATTGACATTTTCTCTAAATTTACATAATGTAAGAGGATTATATTATTACACCGTTGTAAAGAAGATCAAAAATGCTACTTGATACAATAAAGAAATTGTGCCATTTAAAATAACGAAGTGACATGTCGTTAGCCAATGAAATAAAAACATTTTGGGACCACTGATAGAGTCGAAATGTAGTTCAGAGGCAGTCATATCACGTTACCAAAATGGTTCCAACCCACCCTGTATGTATGGATTTCGCAGTAAAAAATAGTATATTGTGTAACTAGTAGGAATATATGTATATTTTCCTTCGTGTTGCACATACTATTTTTTCGTCGATCGCGCAACTAGACAGAAATAATGAAATTTGGAGCTAATTTTTAAGAGTACAGGAATATTTTTTCCGGCCTAGGCCGGAAAAAGCGCTATTCCTGTTATCTTTGGAAGCGGAATTTGAAGGCCTTTAGGGTTACGTCAAAAATGGGGGCTTGTATTTAAAATTTAAAAGTTGATGTGCCAAAATCGGTCCACTAGTTGGGGCTGTGCTGTGGCGTGTTTACAAACGTACGAACGTACCACTTTTTTGGGTTCCTGAGATCTCAAAACGTATACTGGGTGTTCGGGACACATGTAGCCAAACTCCTACCGTGGGTTCCTTTCCTTACATAAAAATAAGTCCAAAAGTTCCTATGAGCATGATTGTGTCCGATATCGCCTCCTCAGGAAGCTAGGCCGTCTCGTAGAAGGAGGATGTAGACCAGTTTATTTTTAATATTTCGGAAACGGCTTAATGTACGATATTGCAATTTGGCACGTCAACTTAGGTATTTAAGGGCGTCTTATGTGCAAAATTTCGTTAAAATTGATGAAGGAGAACATCGAGATACCGACATCTGCAAGACCTAAGGAGTCCATGAAACTTTTATTGCTCTTGCAAAATTTCAAAATAATCCATCGATTTCGCGCAGTCAACAAAAATGTGTAGGTACTATTGAATGACGAGCGTATTGTAATTTTTGGATCATAACGTCGCCTATGCAAACTTAGCTCCCTCAGGAGGCGATATCGGACACAGCTCACAGGAACTTTTTCAATTATTTTTATGTAACGGTCACGGTAGGAGTTCTGCTACATATTTCAGTGGTTCGCATTGGCGACTTTGTGAAACTGATCCAAAAATTACAAGACGGCGCAACACATGTTTTTCACTATTAGCCTTAAAACGTACCATTATTGATTTATCTTTGAACTGAGAATTCGGTTTTTTTTGCTAGTAAGTGAAAAAGTACTATATTGACCATACGGTAGAGAAGACTATTTAAGCCCTCGCGTCTTGTAAACCTCGTTGCTTCACACCTCGGGGTTACAATCTTGCCGCTTGGGCTGAAATAGTTCTTATCTATCTTGATCAATAATATATTATTCATTGATTACGCGAAATCGATGGATTATTTTGAAATTTTGCAAGAGCAATAAAAGTATTCTTATGAAATTTTACTTCTAAATTGCAGTGAATAATGTTCCAAGAACCAAATGCAGGTGTCGGTAACTGAATGTTCTTCCTTCTCAATTTTAACGAAATTTGGCACATAAGACACCCTTAACCTAAGTTGACGTGCCAAATTGCAATATATCGCAGATTAAGCCGTTTCTGACATTAAAAATAAACTGGTCTCCATCCTCCTCCTACGAGACGGCCTAGCTTCCTTAGGGGGCGATATCGGACACATGTTCATAGGAACTTTTTGACTTATTTTTATGTAAGGAACCCACAGAGTTTGGCTACATGTTTCTGGAACATCCTGCAGCGGATCCGGTCTTGACTCGAATTCGAAAATTTTAGTGATTGCAGTAACCTCCCATTTTAAGTGGTGAAGTGGAGTGGGGAAGTTAAAATGCTGTCAAACTTCGTGCTAGTCCGAGAGCTGGCAGCAAAAATGCATAATGGTTTTTTACCAAAGGTTTGATGTTTTTAATCGAAAGTTCCATTTAAACGATGAATGAAACCGTGCGTCTGCCGGTCCAGACTGGGGGCGTTACTTCGGGAGCGGCTTTGGAAATACCCAATTTTTGGTTAAAAAGAAATGATTTAATACCAGGCTCAAAATTGGAGAGGTACTATTGTTTGTATTGGCAAACATCCCGGTGCCTTCCAAAAACTAGCAGACGGCGGCGTCTTCAGAGCAGACGCATTCAAAAATGGCCGTTTAAGCGGCCACATAGATAATGACGCTCTACCACTTTGAATCATACACCAAAATTTTACTAAAAATAAATGCTTCAAATTTTCCTTAAGCGAAAATTAAGCAGACAGGGGCGTTTGGTCTGCAGACGCCTAACAAGTAGGTAAAAATAAGATAAGCTGCCTTTATAATGACGTTGTACCAGTCTGAAATTTGTACTAAAAGTAAACAATAATTAGCTTTAACTTAGTAACTATTTTAGCAGAGGGGGGCGTTTTGGGGGCAGACGCCGTTAAAAAGTTTGTTCAACAGTCCCCCGAATCAGAAAAACACTTAAATTGAAATGCATTCTTTTCTTGTTCTTAAACCATCTGCATAAAATTAATTGAACGTTTTGAGGACTTTTTAAAATCTATACGGTGATTGTTAGAGAAGCTTTTCTTGCTACCGCTAATACAGTTAATACCAGCTGTTACCAGTAAAGTTATTTTATTTTTCAAACTATTTTTGTAGATATTCACATGCATTGAACTCAAAATTCAAAATACGACAAATGGGGAATTTTTTCATCTGTGCGTAAGACGAAAGTTTCATTTCCATTAGGTATAGTAACAACTTTTTAGCAGACGGGGGCGTTTTGGGGGTAGATGGTATCAAATCTTGTATAAAGGGAAATTGAGTGTCACCACGAAGACCAAATTTTCTTTAGTTTACATTCCTATTCCTATATGCACTTAACCACTGTTGTATATCAGACATTTTTTATAACATGCATCCTTAACATTCTTTCAACTTTCACATTATCCTAACGTTACACTTACAATATCTTCAATACAAATATTAACAGAGTTTGTCATTTTTGGTCTCTTAAAATCTCGGCCAGAAGCATCAAATGCTCTTCGTTTCCTGAAGGTTGAAGGAAGTGAACGTGAAGTGGAAGGTTTTAGAACAGGGGCAGAAGATGTGTCTTTGACTTTATCAAATTGATAGAGAATTCCAACTGTGTTATGTAATGTGTTTTCGCCTGTTAAAGTTAAAACTTATCAAAGGCCAAGCGACTGTATAAATCTGGTTCACGTCTTAATGAGTCTATAGAAGTAACGAAGATGCATTTATAGATGCATAAATTAATTCAATTTCCATTTCTTCTACTAAAACAAAGTAACCTGCGCAGTGGGTCAATATGTTTAAAATCTTAATAAGTTTTCGGCTGTTGGTTAAACTCTTTACCACAAGATCAAGTTCCAGTACTTTCGAAGTCTTCATTCTAGCGTTTGTAACATTATAAATCACATCAAGACACAAAGACTCCGCTTTTATAATTTCAGTCTGGTAATATGTGAGGTCTTGCGGTAAAGGCGTTTTCTTAATATCTAAGATATCTCGCCGTAATTTGAATTTGCAACATTTTGGATTTCTAAGTTTCGATTGATGTTATTGTCCGACAAAAGATAAACTTTAGCATCGTCTAGAAACATTCTTGAATTGTAAAGAAGAGCTTCTCTATCAATCACCGTATAGATTTTAAAAAGTCCTCAAAGCGTCCAATTAATTTTATACAGATGGTTTCAGAACAAGAAAAGAATGCATTTCAATTTAAGTGTTTTTCTGATTCGGGGGACTGTTGAACAAATTCCTTTTTAACGGCGTCTGTCCCCAAAACCTCTGCTAAAATAGTTACTAAATGATTTAAATTAAAGCTAATTATTTTTCGTACAAATTTTAGACTGGTAGAACGTCATTATAAAGGCAGCTTATCTTATTTTTACCTACTTGTTAGGCGTCTGCAGACCAAACGCCCCTGTCTGCTTAATTTTCGCTTAAGGAAAATTTGAAGCATTTATTTTTAGTAAAATTTTGGTGTATGGTTCAAAGTGGTAGAGCGTCATTATATATGTGGCCGCTTAAACGGCCATTTTTGAATGCGTCTGCTCTGAAGACGCCGCCGTCTGCTAGTTTTTGGAAGGCACCGGGATGTTTGCCATTAAAAACCATAGTACCTCTCCAATTTTGAGCCTGGTATTAAATCATTTCTTTTAACCAAAAATTGGGTATTTCCAAAGCCGCTCCCGAAGTAACGCCCCCAGTCTGGACCGGCAGACGCACGGTTTCATTAATCGTTTAAATGGTACTTTCGATTAAAAACATCAAACCTTTGGTAAAAAACCATTATGCATTTTTGCTGCCAGCTCTCGGACTATGCCTTTTTGACAAAAAATGAAAAAACCTCATACACTTTTAAAGACTGATTAAAATTTATAGGAGCTAATAGGAGGTAGGAGTGGATTATTCACCAAGGGGGAGGTTTCAGTCGCAAAGTTCGCAATAAATTCCGACCTGGACCATTTGGTATTTCGCGGAATTCCCATGGTATAACTAAGTACCCCAGAGCACCCAGATCGGTGTTTATAGAGCAGGTGAGCGTGCGCGGCCAGCGCCGCATCCGCTGGTCAAAAAAACGCGTAATTATGCAAATCGTCGATTTCTTTTCGCGAATTCTCGCGTATCACTCTACCATCGTCATTATAATGTAGCGGTCATATCCAACGGATCTGGTGGGGTTTTGCATTGTTTGACCCATTTTTCTGCAGTTGCGACACGCGTGTTGGCCTTGCTGTAAGACCGTCGACACAGTTTCGACGTCCAGCGCGATGCATCATCTGTGAGAGATGCACCGCGGAACAGCGCGCAAAAAGTGCGTGTGCGTGCAGCAGCGAATCGAGTTCCGTGTAGATAGCTCTCGGCGCGTTTGAAACCTTGCGAAGTGTGTAATGGGCCAGAAGTTCGGCAGTGCAGTCGCGTTGGAATCGTTCGCAAAGTGCGTGTGCTAATCTGTGATATGTTCATTGATCGCCAGTGATAAACGAAGGGTGCAGTTGGGGTTGATCCGACGTCCATGTGGAACTATTTTGTAAGTCTCCACTCTGTGAACAACTCGCGGTTTTAGCGCCTTTTTTCCATCTCCCAAGTTGAATGGTGTATGCGCATGGCCTTGCGTTTTGAGGCCGATGTTCAAGTGCGTTGCGTATAGCAAACTGACACGGGTTGAGTCAGGACCGGCTCCGGACCGCGCTGAGTGTTAACGAACTTTGAAAATAGTGTGGTTGAGGAGTTGAGAACGCCCACTTGATACATTCAACTATCAACTCGCACGTGGCCGTTTGCAACCGGAGTAGGCAACGCGTCAGCGCGAATCTTCCGGGTTCGGGTTGCTATGTTAATGTTGAAAAATGGGCAGCTACGAAAGCCGCTAGCACCTCCCCACTTGGTGAATGATCCAATCACCCATAGTTTTTCAAAATATTTATTACTTATTGCCAGAAGAGCACTAAATTTAATTGAATTTTTGAAAACAAAACAAAAAAACTTTTCATTTGCTAATAAAATAAATGGTGGTCATGTTTCGAATTTCATAGACGACATGCCAAAAAGGCACTTTTTATTGGTCGTTTGTTACAAAGATTAAATCAGCTCTTAGGCGGGTACTGGTATTCCTACCTACCAAATTTCAGCCAAATCGATTAAGTAGTTTTGGGCTGTAGCGGATTATCTAATGTTTGCTTCGAAATTTCGAATTTCTTGAGTTTATGCCGAAAAGGCGCTAAGTGTGAATACATTTTTAGACACAGAATTTGAAGATCTTTCATATGCTGACAAGAAAAATTGGTGTTCATCAGTCAAATTTCATAGTTGATATGCCAAAAAGGCAATTGACCTTTGTAGATTGGCAACAAAATTAGCTGGGCTCACCAGAAGGCCAACACTAACCCCCGTTCCAAATTTCATTAAAATCTGTTAGGTAGTTTTCGAGGAATCTTGCTCACATACACAGACATTTTTTAGAATGTTAGAATTTTGGAGGAGTGATTGTAGCAACCTCCCATTTTTATATGGTTGTGCGGAGGGTAATTAATAATGACATTATGGGGCAGCGAATCAGTTTATTTGGTGTCGTATCATCTCATCCCTATAACCAACTCATCCCAGGTGACAACTCATCCCAGACCAACTCATCCCAGACCAACTCATCCCAAACCAACTCATCCCAGACCAACTCATCCCAGACAAATTCATCCCAAACCAAGTCATCCCAAAAGACAACTCATCCCAGAACGCAACTCATCCCAGACCAAGTCATCCCAACGGACAACTCATCCCAACAGACAACTCATCCCAGCAGACAACTCATCCCAGCAGACAACTCATCCCAGATCAACATATCGGTTTGCAGTGCGAGAAGCTAGGGCAGTTCAGGTCTATGTCAGGTCAGGTTTTTTTTTTAATAACATTTTTTTAAAATTCTGCCCGTGGAAAGTTCGACGCGAGCTTTCGGCCGAGCCGAAAGCGAGTACTCTTCGAAATATCGGTATTGCAGTGCGAGAAGCTAGGGCAGTTCAGGTCTGGTCAGGTTTTTGACCTGGGTTGTAGTGTCATTTGGGATGAGTTGTCTCCTGGGATGAATTGGAAAATTGTATGAGATGATATTAGCCCGCGGCTACCTTAAAGCGAACAGCCCAAACAATAACAAGCAAGAGTTGGTCTGGGATGAGTTGTCTGTTGGGATGAGTTGTCGGTTGGGATGAGTTGTCTGTTGGGATGACTTGGTCTGGGATGAGTTGCGTTCTGGGATGAGTTGTCTTTTGGGATGACTTGGTTTGGGATGAGTTCGTCTGGGATGAGTTGGTCTGGGATGGGTTAGTTTGGGATGAGTTGATGTGGGATGAGTTGGTCTGGGATGAGTTGTCAGATGGGATGAGTTGGTCATTGGGATGAGATGATACTAACCCTGGACAGTTTTTGCTACAAAAAATCCCGGAGATGGAACTTTTACTTTTTTCATTAGAACCGAGGGGTTGACAACGGGAAAAAATTGTGTAGACTTTCTATATTTCAAATATGTATACAGAGCGCTCCGACAGGTCGATTTTTATTTGTAGGGGGACACTTAAATCTGATGATTAATATATAATTACCGCATTGCCGTCACATTTCCGAACAATTGCCCACCTCCTCAATTTCGCAAGGCATTCCCGCATTTCTTTGTCCAGTTTTAGATATTTTCGGTTAAGTATTTATACAATTACCTACCCTTCTACCGCGCCGTCTATCCATTATACCTATATTATTAGTAACGTTTCTTGCCGGTTATTTCCGAAACGTTCCTAAAATTTCCGTGCATCCCCAAAATTGCCGGTTATTTCCGAAGCATTGCCGAACTTGCCGCACATTTCCGAAACATTCCTAAACTTTCTGAAGCATTCCCAAAATTGCTCTGCATTTCTTTGACATCGCTAACAAATTCCATTCTTTCTACAACATTTCCGCACATTTCCTTGAGATATATGTAGACCCGAGTGTAGACCTATTCCCGAGCGAAGGAATGTCACTATTGCTACATTGCCGTACTTAATTGCCGTGGAAAGCTTAAATTTCCATACATTCCTGACAATTGCCGAAAATTCCCGTCCATTGCCTAAAGGTTGCCGCGAATTTCCGCATTCCCTATTGCATTTCCGTCCATTCCCGTCAATTTGTACACCTATTGCCGAAGTGGATAGCCCCTCGCTTAAATCCATGCTTGGCGAAATTTCAAAACTCACCCCCACTTCAAAATTTTAAATGGCAACCTCCCACTTGTGATACATCATTTGAAAGCCAATTTGATTGCCAATCTAACGCTGTAACAATTTTTGATATTTGTCTCGATATTTGTTCAACTCTAACGCCCTCTATAAATTCTTGCATTAATTTACAGATAATTTCAAACCCTTTCAAATGATGTATAATGAAATGATGTATTACAAGTGAGTTGCCAATTAAAATTTTGAAGTGGTGGTAGGTGGGGGTTAGGGGGTGAGTTTTGAAATTTCACCAAGCATGGATTTAAGTGTCCCACCCCAAATAAAAATCGACCTGTCCGAGCGAATTTTCATATTTTATTTGGTTTACGAAATATTGGGGTTTTTAAAGAACTTCACTTGCCATTAGCCGATTGCCACCAAAATTAAATCAACCTATCAAATGTCAGCCAAATCAATTTCGAGTTTTTAACTTTTACGCTTCGCGGAGCAAGTTAATAAAATCGATTGAAAAATCGAATCGCCAAAAACATATCTTTACGTTTCAGGGTCCTGGGAATCCGAAAAAGTGGTTTTTGAAAAGTGTCTGTGTGTCTGTGTCTGTCTGTCTGTGATAAAGCTGCAGCTCAAACTACTGAACGTATCGAGATGAAATAACATTTTTCATTTTTGACATATCTGCGTCTGTGGAGGCACTACTACTAGGTGCAGATTGATAAAATCTACGCCTGATTCCATCAGCAACAACCAGCGCCCCTATATACACATTAACGTGATAAATTGAAGGTATCGAGATCCATTTTGTTTAGGTACTTATAGATTGGCACGGAGTGATAAACATCTACAGGGATACAATTCGCATTGATGTACATCTTCCAGTGGCTTTTTGTGGTTTTCGTCCCCTAAATTTTATCCCCTGAAATTGAACGTCGAAAATGAATACCAAGTTTCAGTAAGATACCTCTACTGGTTCTCGAGTTATTGCAATTAATAATTTTTCGCTTCTTCGCCCCTAACTCCCATCCCTTTGAACCGATATGGCCCAAAAGTAATCCCCGCCGAGTATTTAGAGATACACAACTGCATACCAAGTTTCAGCTCGATATCTCAATTCGTTCACAGGTTATACGACGGACCAAGTTTTAGCTCGATATCTCATTTCGTTCACAAGTTATACGACGGACAGACTAGACGAGCGAAGAAATAATCAAAGGCAAGAGTACCAGGGCATTCTGCTACGGCACTAAATAAAGCCACCGGAAAATGTATTCTGCCTTGAAAGGCTGAGTTCTCGTATTTTTGTGTTTCTGCATGTTATTGGTTGTAGCGCCTTAAGGGTGTTCTTTCGCAAAATATCTCGCAAATATAAATAACACCTCAATATTGATGGAAAGCTATCGAATGACGCCAATTTTGACCAAAACGGAATTTCGAGTTGCAACCCCTAATTTGCACCCCATATGTCCGATTTTGGGGAAAATGCATCCCCCGAAATATGTGTGTACACTGTTTTCAAAAGTAAAGAATAAATTCAAGAACTTTTTGGGAGAGGAATATTTCGAAAATATCTTCGGACAGGTCAACCTTATTTTTTTGAGACGTATTCTGATTTTTTTTTTGCACTTCCGGTTTACCCGGAAATGACCCTAATTTTGATTTTTCAAAAAACACTTCTTTCTCGACGGATTCGGAATTACGATTTTTTCTGAGCTAGAAACATGTGTCGTACCTGTCCGGAAGTAGAGTCACGGTCACCCGCGGTCACCCTAGATTTTCAAATACATCAAATACATATTCCCTACTTTTGAAAAGCACTGTATGTTAGATTTCAAATAGCTGCGTGCAAACCTTGCGGAGTTATCATATTTTTTGTGGTTTTCATCCCCGAAATTGACACCCCCTCACTTTCAACAGACTTGAAGGTCGAACGTGCATAACATCAAGTTTCAGAAGGATACTTCCACTAGCGCTAGTTCACCCAAAAAATTATAATTTACACCGATTTCTCGTAATTTACTCGGTAATTTACAGTGAATTTTTATTACCGCGCACTCGTAAGTTATGAAAAATATAAGAACATCGGCAGCGGCGGTCAATTGCCAAAAATCCGAGCGATAATCTAAATTACGGTAATTTTACATCCCTGTTTTATAATGTGGTGAGGTCAATTCTTCAGAATATGATCAAGGCAAAAGGGGTTGTATTTTGCCGTATTTTGCTTACGTTGTTGCCACGTAGGTGTAATATGCCAAAAAGATTGGCATACATGAATAATACACATAATATCTATAAATTAAAATAAAAGACCATTGTTTTAAATTTTTGAAACTAAGTGCCCCTAACTATACTACTGCAAATTTCGTCATTTCCGCATCTTTTTATATTACTAAATATTATCGAATAATAGCGTTCATTGTTCCTGGGCGCGTTGACTTGAGAGACGAGGTCGCTTTTGGCAAAGGCCACGTCCTCATGAGCAGTTTTATATTATTCCCATCGATCAAATCAAGAGCTGTCATCATGTAAAAAAAAAGTTGCAACCCAAATAGAAGGTAGAGTTCCCGGCAGAGAAGGGTGAATCGACACGTCCGGTTCCGCAAGGTCGTGACCCATTTGAATAATCCTTGTTACAGGAAACTGGAGCAAAACCGGTCCTGATTCCTTCTATAAACCGTTAACACCCATCCATTTTATTTTCTTTTGGAATTATGCAATCATCTGGCCCGGGCCTGGCTTTTGGGTTACCAAAACTGTTCACTTCACACAACACAAGGTTGAGTGAGTGGCGCAACCGCATGCTCTTGCCTATCTGCATCCTGGTTGGCCATGGATTGCACTACTGCTCGTTCTCTCGTTGAAAGACAGTTCGCCAGAAATACGTCACGGATTGTTTCGTCACTCCTAATTATATAAAGATTATTTACAATACATTTTTGTTTCCTTCTCAATCAATTCTTCGATTTGCCATTGGCTTAACTAAGTAGGGTGAGCCATTTCGGTTAAGCACTCATCGCTAAGGCATGTTTTAACGTTTCCCTCACTCTTAACACTTACGTAAAAACAGTAGAACGTAGGCTAGTGCATGTGAGCATTATCTTGATCTAGATTTTGTATGTCATCCGATAAAACGCATAATTATGTATTCTTTTGTTTTCCGACAATGCGCCGCACTACTTTCTTACCTTTTGCATACAAAACGTTCGCTTAAGTGGTACTGTTCGTAGCTATACTTCCTTTTAACCTCCCCACTCCACTCTACCATTTAAAAAAAAAGGGAGGTTACTGCAATCACTAAAATTTTCGAATTCGAGATAAGACCGGATCTATACGTTTTGAGGTCTCAGGAGCCCAAAAAAGTGGTTTTTAAAATGTGTCTGTATGTATGTACGTACGTTCGTACGTTCGTAAACACGCCACAGCCCAAACTACTCGACAGATTTGAAATTTGGTACGTGTGCATGTGATAACCCAACTTAGATCTGAAAAGCTTTTGGAGCCAATCGTGCAACCAGAAATGCCATTTTGGCACATCAACTTTTAAATTTTAAATGCAAACCCCCATTTTTCACGTCACGATAGGAAAGGCCTTCAAATTCTGCTTCTAAAAATGCATTCATTCTTAGTGCCTTTTTGACCAAAATTAAAAAAAAAATTGATTTTTATCGGACTTTAAAATCGCGGTACAGCCCAAGCCCCTGAACCGATTTGGCTGAAATTTTGCACAAGGGGATTGTATTACACGTCGAAGAGGTGAACAAATTTTGGATTCAATCGGCCCACGGAAAGTGCCGTTTTGGCACACCAATTTCGAAATTTAAAATTATTCTCTAATTTACCTATCCAAAACAAGTTTTTGAAAGATTTATTGTCACTATCGAGGTCACCATCAGAAAGGTCTTCAATTTCTGGTTTTAAATGAGACAAAATTTATTCGCATTCCCTTTGGGTAGAAAAATCGAAATTTTGTAATAACACTGAAACCACTTTATAGCCCAAACTAGTGGATCGATTTTCCCGAAATTTGGTAAATGGAGGTGAGGTGACCCGTTGAAGAGCTGAAAGGCTTTTGGGAGCAATTGGTCAACGGGAAGTGCCATTTAGGCATATCAACTTTAGAATCTTAAACAGAAGTCCCTGAAATCAAAGACCCACGCGTTCGGGAGGTTCCAGCCGCTTCTCTGCTGCCATTTTTTTTTATACCCGACACCCAAACCATCGTAAAAAAAAACCACCGGAAGGTGTACATCAAAACGATGTGTATCCCTGTAGATGCAGATTTTATCAATATGTACCTAGCAGACACACATGTGTCAAAAAGGCGAATTGTTGAAAAGCTGTTAGTATTAAAAAAATATGAATTGGGATGAAAAACACTATAGAGGACCATCCTCTATAGTATTTGCGAAGATGAACAAAAAAACACAAATTTGCGAGGTATGTGGAATTTGCACTCCGGGGGATTGAAAAATATTGGAGGATGAGAAGACCAAGGCAAAGAGAACTTAATGCAGTTAGTAGAAATACCAAAAGTAACACGGAAAATACACAATTTTGAAAATGTATGTTTTGGAGGGATTGAAGGAGGGTTGAAAAGTTGAAAAGAGTGAAAATATAAACCAATTGAGCAAATTTTTTAAAATGGCGCTCAGTGGGATGAAACATTGCGAAGGGGAATCAAAAGTCAAGAGGGATGAAGATTAACTGTGATTAAGTAGAATTTCAAAATATAGCACGAAAATTTGTTTGTACCGAGGAAAAACATGAAAATAAGCCGATTATGCAAATCAAACTTGTGTGGGGGTTGAAATACTTATAAACCTATTGCGAAGGGTGTTGAAAAATTGTAGAAGGTAAACTGAATCCAAACGAGTTCAATTTATTACCGAAGAAACACTAAAACAAAATTATGCGAATTTTACAAAATTAACACTTACGGGTTTGAAAAATTATAAAGGGGGTTGAAAAGTCAAAGGGGATGAGAATTAATCGTAATTAAGTAGAACTGCAGAAAATAACACGAGAATAAGCCAATTATGCAAATTTTGCTTTCTGGGGTTGAATTATTGCGAAAGGGGTCGAAAAAGTGAAAAAGGCAAACAATCCATATGAGTAAGATTTATTTCCCAAAAAAGCCAAAATTGCGCAAATTTTAGAAAATTGACCCTTGGGGGGTTGAAAAATTGTGAAGGGGATGAAAAGTCAAGAGGCGTGAAAATGAACTGTAGTTAAGTAGAACTAGCGAAAATTACACGAAAAAGAAGCGGTCTGCGTAAATTTTGCTTTTTGAGGGTTCACAATTCACATATCATGAAAACAAATTTCGGCAAATTTTGCAAAATTAACGCTCAGGGGATTGAAAAATTGCGAAGGGGTATGAAAAGTCAAGAGGGGTGTAGGTTAATACTTTTTCCTATTGCGAAGGGGGCTGAGGGTTGACAAATTGTAAAGGGGAATAAGAAGTTAAAAGGAGAGAGAATTAAAGGTAGTTAAGTAGAATTACAGAAAACAACCCAATTTGGCTTTTGAGGGGTTGAAGTATTGCGAAGGGGGTCGAAGAAGTGAAAAAGGCAAACCTAATCCAAATGAGAAAAATGTATTACAAAATTGCACGAATTTTACAAAACTGACGCTCGGGGGGTTGAAAAATTGTCGAAGGGTTCACATATGGTGAAAGGAATTGAAAAATTGTAGATGGGCAAAAATTGATCATAGATACTTATATGCTGCCGCGGACTATTTCGTAGATGTTATTTGTTGCCAATAATTATATAGGTATATATAAGTATAATCTCCAAACGTTTAGGCTGCGTTCGCTAAAGAAGCGCACTTTTTCTCCTGATTTATTGGAGGCGCTCCCTATGTTAACGTATGGAAGGCGCCATATAGACGTATAAATCTCGATTTGGCCCAAAATCGCATCATCACCTACAAGATACTCATTGAACGTGTGCGTAAAATTTCATCTCGACATCTTCAGTAGTTTCGGCTGTAGCGTGTTCTTGATGATTTTTTTGCCAAAGGGCACTAAGTGTTAATACATTTTTGGAAGCAGAATTCAAAGAGCTTTCCCATGGTTGTGTGAAAAATTGGAGTTTGCATTTAAAATTTGGAAATTGATGTGCCAGAATGGCACTTTCTGTTGACCGATTTGGCCCAAAGGTCTAGTCAGTTTTTCCTTAAATCATACAATGTGTACATTCCAAATTTCGGCCAGATCGGCACAGTAGTTTGGGCTGTACCTACCGTGTTTATAGACACATTTTTCAAAAACCACTTTTTTGACTTCTCAGGGCCCCAAAACGTAAAGATTTGATGTTTTTGGTTATTCGATTTTTCGATGAATTCCAGTAATTGCTCCTCGATGCTTAGAAGTGAAAATTAGTCACGAGACAAAGTTCGGGCCCAATAACAGCAGAACTGCAAAATAAACTGAACATAAATAATTTCAACTCTTAATCATCATGAATGCATTTTCGAAATTGGAAATACCCAATACTTTCATAATATGAATCCATGTTGGTTGTTTTATTACTTACCTATTTTTGTACCTAGTGATGAAAAGAAAGTTTGTATCTGTGACTGTGATCCATTATGAATATTATGATTACGAAACTTTCATCTTGCATCTTACGGATCGTAGGCAATCAATCGCTAATGTTTGAAGTCAAGATGTTGCAATCTTGATGTTTATCTCTATCTACAATTGCGTTTGTGTAGAATTTATTTAACATTTGGCCCCTGTTGCAGTTGCATCGTCTATCAAAATATGAACTTACGTCAACCGTCATTCTAAATAATGGGTCATGTGCGAGGTCAATGTGTAGAGCTTGGAAAATATGCCCTAACAATGAAAATTGACAAAATACACCTTGTATGCATTTATACATTTACATATTTGAAAAGCCTAGATCGGTTTTTTTACAAAATGGAAAGTAAAAAATTAAGATCAATTAGTTTTCTACAATTCTTAAATTCCTCGTCCCAGCAATTCATTTTTTCAAAAGCGATAATTTGTCGGTGGCTTGCTTCGCTATTGATGGACTTAGAATAGTTGGAATAATAAAGGCTTTAGAATATTTGACAGTGTAGAACCACTGAGGGTAGGTACACAATGGTCCTCGTCAAATGGATTTGATTAAAATGGCACCAAAAGGCGACATGAGATGGCTGTTACCTTCCTATAAGACGTTTATGTACCTACCTACCCTTTATCGAGTGACAAATTGATTAAGTTGTCATTTACCATTGTTCAAGTCATCTATGAGAAACATAATCCTTATTACTTCTGTGACAATTTCTTTGAATATAACAATAATTGCTGTTGCTGTCCTATTCTGAGTAAAAATGGGAAACCAACTTTAAAATTTTATAAAGAGGAATATAGAGGGAAGGTTTGTATTCCATGTGACAGGAAAAAAATGTTTGGAAAATCGAAGTTGGCAAAATTTTTGGTTAATGGTTTGGTTAAATTCAAAATCTTGTGAAAATTTTAGTAAATAATATGTCGTTACAAACAATGACCAATTTAGATATTAAATTTAATTTTTTTTGCTTGTAGTTATGTGTAACACTGCAGCCAATGCTCTGCAGTATACATATATGTATACTTACTGAAATAATGATGTTAGAAGGCTTCTACCGTGGCTTCTACCAAAACATGCCATTCGAAAATCAGTCGATTTCCGTTTTCCAAACATTATTTTCCTGTCACATATGACACAAATAAAGTAGCTTTTGCATTTCTGCTAATTTTCGATACAATGAATAGGACAGTAACAGTAATAATTGTTATATTCACAGAACTTTTAGCAGAAGCAACAACGATGTTTCTAATAGATAACTTAAAGAATGATTCTTGTGATAATGATAAATGACAATTTAATCAATTTGTCATTCTACAGCTTAGAAATGTAAAAATGCCCACCCACAGCTGAATACTTATTTACCTGGACGCACAGACCAGGCGATAACTGACACCGTACAACACCCCTATACCTACTGCTGTTCGAACGTTAAGCGACCAGCAAAATATTCAGCTCTGGGTAGGCATCATTTTCATATTTCTAAGTTGTACATAAACGTCATATCGGTAGGTGGTAATAGCCATTTCCTGCAGCTAAATTTAGTTGAAAATTTCGTCTTACATACTGAAAATTTCATTGAAGGATCAGTTACGATTTAATATTTGTACATTTTTCTATTCCATACTAGTACTTAACAGAATCTTATGTCGTCTTTTGGAGCCCTTTTTATGGGACCCATTTGATGCTGAGGATCACTGTGGGGAGGAACGCTGGCAAAATTCTCGTAATTCACACATTATGATCTAACAAGGGATGAAGTTTAGGGGTTGAAATTGGAAATTTCCTCAAGTACTTACATGGTTTTTGAAAATTTCGGATTTCCATTGATTTCGGTTAACCATTGAAACAAATCAACAATAAATAATTGAGCTACTAACATCGTAAGCAGATTATAGTTATTTACACATCAACTCATAAAAGTTACTGATTACTGGACGAAGAAGCATTGAAAGTACCAGGCGCAAGCCGAGCTCCTGAGTCTAGTAATGACTTGCATGCATGACGTGATATGTACGAATTTTTTCCTGAAACTGCATACATTTTTTAATAATTAGGTTTACATAAATTCGAAATTTTGAAAAAGTTCATAACGGCACTGTTATTTTTTGTTTCTATGGAAACTAAACCGTTTGTAGTAAGGTCAACTTTCCGCGCATTATGCTATATTGCTAAATAGTATATTATATACCAAAGGGGCTGAAGTGCATCATTTAATCCTGAGCGTGAAAGTAATCACGAGAGGGATTAAAATGTCACTTCAGTCCTGTGGTATATACGCTATTTTTTGCACTCCCATTCAATTTGAACCCAAAATAGTCGAAAAATGTTAAAATGTTACTTTGACGGAGTTTAATCAATTAATGCATAAGAATCAATGGATTCTTTATAAAATTACCTAGCAACGGCACTTTAGTCCCTAGGGAGCACGCTAGGAAGTGAATGACCCACTTCAGTCCCGCAAAAGAATGCCTAAAAGTGCCACTTCAGTCCCGGGAGTGCAAAAAAATAATAAAGAAATAATAATGTCTTGTAGAGAACATCAGACTGTATTAGGAGTCAGGTAAAGACTTTTCATGACTAATTGATGATTAACTTTCAAGACTCCAGAATCAAGATAGTTATGAAAGTTTGACTTTCTTAACGGTTTCAGGAAAAATATTTTATTTAATTTATTTTTCTTAATTAGTTCTAGGGCTAATTTTACAAATTGTGCGTATTTTTGGTAATTCAAACTCATTTTCATTATTTTATCCCCCTCTAAATTTTTCAACCCCAAAAAAGCTGACTTGTCTTATTTTCGCTAATTCTACTTAACACTTAATTTTCCGAGTAATTTTCACTCCCTTTGACTTTTCATCCTCCTACACATTTGTTTCTTGTATTCAACTTGTTCATGTTCATACCGTATACAACCTACCCTATGGGCCTCGATTTCTCATCGAGGGTGTTTAGAAGGCAAAAGTACCCATGGCAAGGAATCCCATAGGGCGTATCCGTATAGTCCAAAATAGTCCATAAATAAATAAAGATAATACGCGGGATGGTGTTAACATAATATTATGCCAAACGCCATCAGAATTGTTTTCATGTGATAGCAAAATAATTATTTACTGCTCACCGAAAACAATTATTGATTTGCGAATTTTTTGCATGTTTTATCAGTCCTGGCTCCTCCTTATCTGGAAACCAAAGTGCATCTATAAACCATTTCAATCAACAGTCGAGGATTATGACTGGCACTTTTTATGGACAGCACTCCCAAATAATTCTTTGCATTCACGACATCATTAAAAAAATCATGATGCCGTCTTACTTTTTTCGGAGAACAAAAATATGCAATTTCATGTAAGTAACAATCTTATCTTTAGTTGGAATTGCGAAGGTGTTTACTAATCCGTCAAAAGCAAGTTCAAATTAAGGCGACATTCAAATAAAGTGGAATTTTGAACCATAAATATGTTTAATAAATAATAGGTAGGATCTTTCGTCAGATCAGAAACTCTAATTTCACAATAGGGGATGACCTCAAAAATTGTGCATAAGTAATTATTGTACATGTGCGTTTAGTGCTCTAGATAAGATTATGTTTGAAGGTAAAGAAGCATTATCTGTTTTCGTGGCGCTCTGATAAAAAAACTTGATGCAGTTGTTTAAACAAAACTTAAATGGTATTTGGTAATTGGTGCATCGAAATCCTACATATCACGCGTAAAACATAGTTGTACAATTCAGTAAAAAATTTGTCGACAAGATATTAAATATCATATCGCGGTTTATCATTGCAAAGAATACTTGCAGTTCTTCGACCGAAATGAAGCAATTTTTCGGTAAAATTTTGACTTGGCGTTTTAAATCTTAGCTTATTCGTTTTTTTTTTGTTTCAGCTCATAACCTTTTCCATTCTGGTGTTGAGATGGACTCTCAGCAACAACAGTTTTGTCTAAAATGGAACAGTTTTGGTACAAATCTCGCAACGTCGTTTAGTAACCTCTTCAAGTCCGAAACTCTGGCCGATGTAACATTATTCTGCGACGGTAAGGAACGTTTTTTAAAACATATTTGCATATTAATGCTAGTTGGCACTATACCTATTAGAACTTACTGAAATAATTACAGCGCCGGTCTGAAATGTTATAGCACATGGCTTTCGCGACAAAACTATGAGTGAAATAGGGTAAATAAAAATCCAGGGAATATAAGGAGGGGGAAAATGTCAACATTTCGTAGGTTATAGAAAATTAGTGTTTTAACATCCCCACCACGACAATTCAAAAGAAATGGAGATTCTGCAATCACTAAAATTTTCGAATTTGACATAACACCACATCAGGTCTTTACGTTTTGAAGAGTTAGGTAGAAATCTGTCTATATTGTATATACAGGGTGGTCGTTTATCTTTACCTTACGTTTTATTTTCTGGCTATTTCTAAATTTTCTATAAATATTTACAAATTCGGTGAAAAAGTAGAAGTTTCTATTCTACCATCTCCGAGATTGCCAATTTTCTATTTTCAAAAGGTATTTTTGTTACGTTAACATCTAAAGGTTTTCCTTCTACATTGATGTTATGAATTACGGTTTCGATTAGATAGGTACCTGAAATAATACGAATTGGCAGATCACCTAATTATGTTTTCATTCCGCTATAATGACAGTAAAGAATCAGTCAAAATAGCCTATAAAAGATATTGATTATGATGATTACCTACCTATCCTCGCATATCCTAACTAGAGATGTTAGTTTTCATGAAATAGTTATTTACGTAAAGAGTATGGAAAGTGATCTTTCCTGGACGAATAGGCAGATTTCAGGCTGACGCCGTAGGCGGAAGCCTGAAAGCCTGCGAGTCCAGGAAAGACACTTTACATTTGAGTTACGTATTAAATTTTTTAGGTGCTCGCAACATATTTTCTGTGTGAAATTAAATATTTTAATTAAAATTATCTACACTGAAAAATGTGAGGAGCCTAGTAAAAATTAACACGATAACAAAATCCATAATATTCCGGTGAAATTTCACTTTCTAGAATATTTCGGTGAAATTTCACTTTCCCGGACTAGTCCGGGAAAGTTGATTTCCCGGTCCCAAAATTGACCGGGAAAATTATTTTTTCACTTTCCCGGACTAGTCCGGGAAAAGCCACTTTCCGGTCCTAAAATTGACCGGAAAGGTTAACTTTCCGGTCGAGCGCCTAAAAAGTACATTTGTTGAAACTTTTCATGAAATTTTGAAAAGTTTAAAAAACAAAATGAAAAGTTGTCCTACGGTAGTATAAAGTTATTCTGGAGAATCAAATAAATCTACAACAGCTGAATAGGGAACAATAATATAATATTAAATGACAAAAATAGTAAGTATACAGGTAAACAAGTTAAGTAGTATTTCACTTCATTTCACTGTGTCCAGTGCTCAATGGCTATTGATACTACTTAGAACGACTAGAATTGGCGGCGATGTCGGTGGAAGTTTATTACCGCATTGATACTTTCAACAAGAAAAAGTGAAAAGTTTCAACATAGGTTGAAACTTTTCAACTGAAACTTTTCAAGCTCACATCTCTAATCCTAACATTCCTAACATATAAAAACTATTTTAATTAGTATAGGCATAAGAATATTAAAGGAATAAATTAATAATAACACTATCAAGCGGCAATACTTGTAGGCTTTTAAATATTATGGGATTTTTATCTACATATCGAGTTACATGTGGCCTGCTGCGAGTCAATGCGAGTCAATGTCTGGCTGCGAGGGAATTCCTCTAGGTCACGTCACGAAGATTGCTGGATTTGTAAAATAAGTTGCATAATTATTTTTTTTCTTAAAGCGCGCTGATATTTGATCCGTTTCTGCACTTTCTCCAAGATTGGCCCACCCTTCCAAAACGGCACTTGCCGTGGGTCGATTACCTCCAAAAAAAAAATCAGCTCTTCGACGTGTACCTAATACAATCTCCATGTGCAAAATTTCAGCCAAATCGGTCCAGAAGCTGTATCGTGTGTATAAGTACGTAAAGAATCTCGAATATTTGAGTTTATGTCAAAAAGACACTAAGAGTGAATAGACCTTTAGAAGCAGAATTTATGGTGACGTCCAAAATGGGGTTTATTTAAAATTTTAAAGTTGATGTGCTAAAACTGCACTACCTGTTACACGATTGTCTCCTAAAAATTTTCAGATCAAAGTTACGTTATGAGATGCCCATGTACCAAATCAGTCTAGCAGCACAGAACACTGTCTAGCAGTTTGGACTGTGGCGTGTTTACAAATGTACGCCAGTACGTACGCAGTACCTACGCACATACCCACAGGCATATTTTAAAAACCCCTCTTTTGGGTCCCTGAGATCTCAAATCGAATTCGAAAATTTTAGTGATGGCAGTAACCTCCCATTTTAACCTCCCCAACCCCACAATTTAAAAAAAATGGGAGGTTACTGTAATCACTAAAATTTTCGAATTCGAGATAAGACAGGATCTACACGTTTTAGGATCTCAGGAATCGAAAAAAAAAACTTGTCATGAAAAATTAGTCAATGACGAAAACGTGTTTAGTACGCCAGAATATATCGCTTTCCCTTCTAAATCATAGGTACATACAGCTCGGTATGCTTCAAACTGAACAATTTTACCGTACTATACATATACAGTATACAGATTTGAACTGCAAAGTAATGCGACGTACAATTGTTGTGCAATATGTGTAGTAATGGTGTACTGTGTGCAATAATTGTGCAATGTGTGCATGCAATTACTGCACAATGGATGAAATAGTTGAAAATTGCGCAATATTTGTGCAATGTGAGACACCATAATGACGGGCACAACCTGTCGAGGCACACAAATCATAAGCAATCATACCTAGCGCCCTTTCGGTACATCAACTTTGAAATTTCTGATCTTAGCAGATCTGCACCTAGTGGTAGGCTTCGTATTATGCTCTTGTGTACATAATTGAAAAATATTTCTCAATGCAGCGGTGTAATAAGCCTGTAATAGTTTATTTTTTAAAACAGGAGAAATTTTATTGAATGACATCTAACAATAAACAAATTATAGTGGGCCATATTCAGTTAAGTTAGCTAAACGGATTCGACATTCAACAGGGTGGGAAATGAGTTTTTGAGGGTGAAATATGTGAAAGACAATGAATTAGGCTCTTCTTATGATTGGTGTTTAGGCTCGGGGTGAATTTTTTTGGGCGAAGATTTTGACAGTCATTGAGTCTGTCCAGGTTGTACATTATTCAAAGAGCTAAAAGTCCCCAATGACAATTTTTCGTATTTAGAGGGTTGCAGGGGGGGGTGAAAATGTTGACAATCATTGAGTCTCTCCAGGTTGTACATGATTAAAAAGCTCAAATTCCTCAATGTCAATTTTTCGTGATTAGAGGGTTGCAGGGGGTGGGGGATAAATTTCTCGACTAGGTTTTACAGGGTCTTTTTTTATTATTGTTCCACTTTTAAATTGGAATATCTCTTTTATTACTTGAGATATTCGCCTGAACTGAAAACAGGAGACAGTGCTACCAAGTTTTGTTCTGGTCCTTACTCTCAGCGATCACAGTCGGATCTTAAGCGCTGTGGATGCAAGTTGCTTTCTCTTAAATGGGACACAGGGTATATTTTTGCAGGGATCGATAAAGAATTTTGCTCTGAAGAGTAGTAGTTGATACCTGATAGTTTTGAGGAAAAAATCCTGAACTACGAGAAATGTCTGAATGAAAATGGCAAGTCATGTTGAAATTTTTAATTTGTAATGCTTTAAGATGAATAAATAAGTTACTTACTTTATTACAATTTATAGTTTTAACTTATTTATTCACCTTAAAACATTACAAATAAAAAATTTCAACACGATTTGCCATTTTCATTCGGATTTTTTCTCCAAAACTCTCAACCCCAGGTATCAACTACCCTGTATCAATGAAATCAGAAAAAAATTCTCAGAAATTCACAGAAATATACCGGGTGTTCCATTTAAAAAAGAGCAAGTTGCATCGACAGCGCTTAAGATCCGAGGGTGATCGCTAAGAGTAAGGTCCAGAACAAAACTTGGGAGTACGGTCTAATATCCTGTTTTTAAGTTCAGGCGAATATCTCAAGTAATAAAGGAGATATTCCAATTTGAAAGTGGGACAATAAAAAAAAAGACCCTGTACAATTGTACAAGGTTCAAGGGTTCAAATTCCCCAAGGCCAATTTTGGCGTTTAAAG
Source organism: Pycnomerus fuliginosus (assembly GCA_963924575.1). NCBI lineage: Eukaryota > Metazoa > Arthropoda > Insecta > Coleoptera > Zopheridae > Pycnomerus > Pycnomerus fuliginosus. The sequence continues at coordinate 24,909,772 of OZ004619.1, read as the reverse complement.
GGTTGCAGGAGGTGAAAGGTGAAAACTCAGACAGTCGTTGAGTTGTATGTACATGATTCAAGAGTTCAATTACCCCAATGCCAATTTTTGTGGTTAGAGCAGGGGGTGGGGGATGAAAATTTTGACAGTCATTGAGGTCCAGGGTGTACACAAGGGTTCAATTTAGAGGGTCGCAAGGGGTATGGGTTGAATTTTTGGGGGTGAAAATGTTGACAGTCATTGAATCTCCCCATATTCTACATCATTCAAGACTTCAATTTCCCCATTGCCAATTTTCGGTATTTAAAAGGTTGCAGGGGATCGGGGGTGGAATTTGTGATGGTCGATTAGTTTCTTTAGGTCATAGGCGATTCAAGGGTTCAATTTACTCTGTGTCAATTTCGGTGTTTAGAGGGTTTTAGGATGGGGGGTGACTTTCTGGGCATGAAATGTTTGACGATCAATTAGGGGGTGATTCTGTAACTTTTAACAACCATGTTAGAGCACTGTCTAATGTTAAAATGGCAGAAAATACATTGTCTATCTGTCAGTTGTCATCATAACATCGATGTTAAAGTTACAAAATAAAGGTGTTAGGGCCGGTTTATCGATGCTCAGTTATCGCAAACTGAAAGCCAATTACCTAGCAACTAGTGTTCTGGTTGGTTAAAATCTGTCAGTTTGAAGTTAGCATAAACCGGCCCTCTTCGATGCTCAGCTAACTTCAAACTGACACATTTTAGCCAATCAGAACCCTAGTTGCTAGACAATTGGCTTTCAGTTTGCGATAACTGAGCATCGATAAACCGGCCCTTAGTCTCTTCAAGTTATAACAACTATTATGGACAATTTAGCGGTAACATTTTTGGTGTCCGAACTCAAATTATACAGAAAACGTAGATATACCTAATGGAAATGAAACTTTTGTCTTACGCACAGATGAAAAAATTCCCCCGTTGTCGTATTTTGAATTTTGAGTTCAATGTGAATATCTACAAAAATAGTCTGAAAAATTACCTTTCGGATAGCCTTTACTGGTAACAGCTGGTATTAATTATATTAGCGGTAGCAATTATTTTAGTTGTGACGTAGGACGAAAGTTTCATTTCCATTAGGTATAGATTATTTTAAGGGTTGTAGATGCCTTTAGGGTGAAAAGTTTTTCCAATAATCAAGGGTGGTCTATAAAATGGCATGGTTTTTGCCCCATGTTTTCTGATATATATTTTGAGTTTCAACCCCCTTGCCTCAAAGTTGTCAAAAATCACCCTCCGGAGAGGTAATTCAAGTATGTATCTGTACACTTCATTTTTAACAGTCTATCTGATTCCATTCTCGTTTTGTACGAAGAAATCTTTTTCCCTTCAATTAGCATCCCTTAATTATCATCTCCTTGGTGGAATTTTCTTGAAACTCGGTCATAGTTTAGACACTATGGGGCAGCTTTATATCTTGAAGCATAGGCAACTTATTAAATAATCTTTAATTTTCGTTTTTCACCCCTAACTTTCACCCCCGTGGTCGGACATGGCCCAAAAGCAATCCCCGCCGAGATTTTTGGTAGGCGTGAGTGTACACCAAATTTCAGCTCCAGCCGTTCTCCATTTAAAAAAATCGGACAGACCCGAAAATCTGACGGACTAGCGAGCGAGCGGGTGATAAAGCGACAAATCAAAAATGAAAAAATGAATAGTTTCATCGCTTATGCGCGGCACTACAAAGAATACAGTGCGCAATTCACGCACTCGTGTGTGCAAAACGCACTGGTACCTGTTTTGATGTTCCCACTTAATTATTGTTAGGAGTGCAAAAAATGTATGTCGTACTGACATGGTGAGGGGAATAAGTTTAAATTTTATATACGTACCTATCATTCTTAAACTAAGAGTGTTGTGTCGAAAACCACGACCTCTGTGAGAGGTCGTGGTTTTCGACACAACACTCTTAGTTCGTCGCATTTTCTGTTTAAAGGTTGGCTGGTTTGAGTTTGTGGTTTCATTCGGGGTGCACGACACTGATGAGATCCAAGAGATCGAAACAGCTGTCTGTCGTTCCCTGTTTGAGACCATGAGCTCAAACCAGCCGCTTTCGTTTTGGTTGTGGCAGTGAGGAATTTTTAATTTTTCATTGTCACAATCGAATCATTGCATTCTTAAACTGTATAGTCGTTGAATCTGCCGTTTTTTCTCACCGACGCGAGAGAAATCTCTTTCAGCTAAGCACGTGTAGTTTATTCTCTTGCAAAATTTGTTTCTTTAGCCAAAAAAGTCAAATCTTGTTCTGTAGATACGAGGGGGCAACCACTAAGTTAGTCCGCGCTACACCTTTATATTTAGTCCGCTTTTAGTTCGAATTAGTCTGTTAGTCCAATTCTGTCCTATTTAGTCTCATTTACTCCAATTTAGTCTAGTTTAGTCCGACTTAGTCCAGTTTAGCCCGATTTAGTCAAGAACTTAATGAACTTAGTCCAGTTTATTCTGATTTGTTTTGCGTTAGTTCAACACAGTTTAGTGCTAGTACTCTTGATAATTTGTTTATTAGCGTCTACATTTTGTAAGGAAAAACAATATTATGAAATTAGAAAAACCTTTTAGGAACTGTAAAGTGACGCTCTGTAAAATTTAGATTTTCATTACTTGGCATTTTAGAATATTGTATTAAGTACTGGAAAATTGGGGGTCAAAAAGCTTCTGTCTCCACTATATGTATAAGAACGGACTAGAACTAGGTCGGACTATTACAGGACTAGCAGGACGAAACGGACTAAATTGTCTAAATTGGACTAGATTGAACTAAAACAGACTAAACTGGACTAAAGCAGGCTAGGCAGGACTAAAGCAAGCTAGTCTGAACTAAAACGGACTAGCCCGAGACAAATTGAACTAAATCGAACAAAACTGGACTAAATCGAACTAAACCGCACACATCTCGCGGTAGAGAACACATTTTGGGCGGCGCATGAGACAATTTACTCCGATTTAGTCCAATTTAGTCCAATTAAGTTCACTTTAGTCCAATTTAGTTCAATATGTCCCAGGCTAGTCCGCTTTAGTCCAGTCTAGTAAGCTGTAATTCAATTTAGTCCGAGTTAGTCCAGTCTATTCCAATTTAGTCCTGCTAGTCCTAGTCCGTGGTGCATTTTTTGTAAGTGGTAACCTCCTCGGTCTGTCATTTTACCATTAATTTCTAGAAATTGGGAGTAAAGGCGTGGTGTGGTTGATATTTTGTTCATTTTTTTGTGGTACCGATATACCAATTCAAATGTAAATGTTTTTTTCGCAGGGGTGACTTTTAAAGCTCACAAATTAATCCTGGCAGCATGTAGTAAGCATCTGGCCGACTTATTCGAAACTGCCCCACCACACCAAAACCTTATTATAATCCTTGATGGGACTTCAGCCGCAAATATGTCAGCTCTATTGGAATTCATGTACAAAGGCGAAGTCCACGTGTCGCAGGACTGCCTCTCGAGTTTCCTTAAAGCTGCCGAATGTTTACAAGTAAATCGCACATTCATTTTTGAACGCAAACGCTTAAAGGGGGTTGATTTTAGGTGAAAGGTTTGAGCATCGAACACGAAAAATTAGCCGTGGCCCAGAGCCACCCCAATAACATGGACGCGAGTCTGGATTCGCCGACGTCGCGCAACAAGCACGTGAAATTAATGAAGGAAGAAGTGGACATTTCGTCAAACCACCACCAGTCAAGCCCGTCCCCTAGTTATTCCCCTGCCATGTCCCCTTACATGCACCCTCACCAGTACAGGCAGTACGAGCAGAGGATGCCCACGACGGGAGCAGCTTTCGAGACGGCCATGAAAAGACTCCGCACCCCAAGTGACCTGCACGACTCTGTGAGGGCGTCGGTCCTGCGGGATGGAAGCAAAACGGCGGGAAGGCCGACTTCGCCGGGTCCCTTGTCTTTGGCGTTCCGACCCTCGTCGTCGTGTTCCATGCCCCTGCAGCAGGAAGCGGACGGTCCACCTGAAAACCGGTTTGATCCCGATCCCGCCACGGCGGTCGTGTGCCCGGAAAGTAACTCGGATCGTTGTCGGGATTCCGGATGTGCAGAAGGTAAAAAAAAATTCAATCCTAAATCGGGAATAGCTCTCCGGTTCATGATGAAAGCTGGGCCTTTTTGTAGGGGCACTGCAAAGTTACAGTTTCTCGCAATTTATTCGAAAAGGGTAGTTGACACGGATCTGAAAATTGAAAGTGGATATTTGTTTCAAATTTTTGCATTAATTTACCAAAGTTTCTAGTTGCGTTATAGACCGGGAGCTCGTGACCGAACACTTACGTCATAAGGTACAAAAGGTCCTTTTTGTAGGGGCACTGCAAAGTCACAGTCTCTCTCAATTTATTGGAAATAGTATATTACGATATTAGGTTGGTAAGTACAGTATAACAGAATCGAGGAAAGGTTTGCAAAAACGAGTCGAAGACGAGTTTTTGCAATTTCCGAGATTATGTTAGATGTACTTAACAACCGTGTATCGTATATGATTTTTCGCACAATCGAAATTAAATTATTGAACATTTTTCGTCAGCCATTAAACAAATCCTGTTTGACAGATCGCCGAATTTTCCAAATGCTCTCGATAGCTTTGCTAGTTCAATTGTTTTACTTACCATGCCTGTGTCAGATATGCGTGCTGTTATGAATTCATAACAGCACTGTTATTTTTCGTTGCCTGGGAAACCAAACCGCGCTTGGTAAGTTGAACTTACACCTTATTTTAACTACGTCGGTAAGAGAGTTATAACATACGATCGTGCGAAAAGGGTAATTATGACACTTATCTGAAAGTTGAATGGATATTTTTTTCAAATTTTTGCATTAATTTACCATAGTTTTTAGTTGCGTTATAGACCGGGAGCTCGTGACCGAAAACTTGCGTCAACTTGCGTCATAAGGTACAAAAGGTTTGACTCCCCCATTTGATGTGCATTTTAAAGCTAATTCAAAAAACCCTTGTCTTGCGCCTGGGATCGGGGGCGTTTGGCCATAATAAGCATTTAAAATTTCGAAAAAAGGGCCAAAATTTACGTTAAAAGGTACATAAAACGTTTGAGCGGCGTTATAGACCAAGTTAGTTTTGAGTTTCGCGACTTGTTAGAAGCAAATCGGACAACATTTTGACGACAAGTGATTCTAGACTAATTGAACCCTGCTGAATCCGAAAATCACTGTCGACACTTCGAAATCTGAACCGGAAGTCCGTAATTCTAGATGGCGCTCAAGGCAGATCGTTATATCCAAAATGGCATGAAAATTATACAGTTTTCGACCAAAGACGTATGGTATACAAAATTAAAGATAGCTTTATTCTCTACAAGAAAGGCCCTAATGATTTTTTTCGTACAGGCGACGGTTTACCCCTAGCGTGGGCAAGAAAGTTGAGCGCGCCGCGCGGCATACGCGCTCCACGATTATTTAATCAAAATACTTCGTTTCTTAATTTTTATGGAGTTTTTCAATATATTTCTCCAATGTCCACCTAAATACATGGTATTAGTAAGATATTCACAATTTACTTCCCTTTTTTCAATGTGCAAACGCCGTTTTCTCTTTTGACTCTAGGTTGCTTTTGTGGTGCGTCTTTTGCAAGGGGCGCATCGGATAATATTTTGACAACAAATATTTTTTAATTAATTGAACCCTGCGAAAATCACTATTTTGATTTCGAAATCTTGACCGGAAATGCTTTATTCAAGATAGCACCATCCAAAGTACCATCCTAATGGGGAAATACTTTCAGCCGATTTGGGTGAAATTTTGATATGTTGTAGATCTCTACTTCCTGATCAAAAGTTATCATTGACACAAAGCAATCGTATGCACGGTTCTTGCTACAGAGGCCTGAAAATAAAATAGAGACTACATCTGAGCTTGAAAGCCACCTTGACTAGCGTACATCCTCTCAAGATTTTGAAATTTAAACAGTGATTCAAGGATTCAGCAGGGTTCAATTATTCAAATAATGCTTGTTGTCAAAATGTTGTCCGATCTGCTCTTTGTTGTAGTGCACCTCAAAAGAAACCAACAGTGAAAGACAGAGAACGGCGTTTGCACATTGAAAAAGCGGAAGTAAAATGAGAATATCTTACTAATCCCATGTATTTAGGTAAATATTGGTGAAATATATTGAAAAACTCCATAAAAATTAAGAAACAAGTTTCTTGATTAAATAATTGTGGAGCGCGTAAGCCGCGCGGCGAGCTCAACTTTCTTGCCAGCGCTAGGAGTAAACCGTCGTCTGTACCAAAAAAATCATTAGGACCTTTCTTGTAGAGAATAAAGCTATCTTTAATTTTGTATACCACGTCTTTGGTCGAAAACTGTATAATTTTCATGCTATTTTGGCTATAACGATCTGTCTTGAGCATCATCTAGAATTACGGACTTCCGGTTAAGATTTCGAAGTGCCGACAGTGATTTTCGGATTCAGCAGGGTCCAGTTAGTCTAGAAACACTTATCGTCAAAAGGTTATCCGATTTGCTTCTAGCATAATATAGAAAGCGTTTTTTGAAATTCTAGCCTTGTCTATTACATGTGGAACGGCGCCCTTGAGTCGTCGTAAGATAAAATATCTGGGGACTTTTCATCCATAAGGCAACTTTGAAAGGACCCCACACTTTTCTTATGGAAATTGGGTTTGGGTCAGATTTTATTCAAAAAAATCTATGTTCTAGAGCACGATTCCCTGAGTAATTGTTACCATTGCGAATGTGAAATCCGCTGTTTTCGGCATGGTCATACGCTGCGTATTGTCAGAAGAATAAGCAGGGCATCTTTTGAAAGTCATTGAAGATCGTCATTCTTGTTATTTTTTCAGTATATTCAATGCTATTTTAACACCTTCTGGACTGCCGTTAATTTGGGTCAGATTTCTTTTATTTTTTAATATATGATACCTAAATGCATGTAGTTTCTCGATGATTCTTCGAAGGAGTAGGGCGCAAATTCTACATTTGTTGTGCCTGGAGAAAATGTTCAACTAAGCAAAGTTTCACCGATTTCAAACATCTATGCTTGGGCATGATTTAATAAGACGTAATACAGGATGAGCCTGAAAGACTCCACATCCTTTATACCACAGAATCTACTGTTCAAATGATGAAACTTGGTACAAAGATTATTGGTCAATTGTGATTCTTCTTGATGTTATAAGCCGCCAAAAATCTTCATTTTTAAACGTTCTTTTTAAATATCTTTCGAAAGGTGTATCGTAGGATTTTGAATTTTTGCACAGCATTGTTACAGACCAAGATGGAACTACTGATGGTACTTAAGACATTATCCAAAAAGCCGATCCCTGTTATACAGGGGTGACCCCGATGTTATTTGCTCTTAAACTTTTTTATGTTTGAAAATATTGCTAATTTGCCTATGCGGCCGTATTCCCCGTTCAATTCTAAAACTTTTTCGAAAAAACTTGGAAAATTGAAAAAACCGAAAACATGATCATCGTGATAAACCTACAATTTTAATAAAAATCAAAGTGTACGTTTTGACACGCATCACATTTCAACTGTTTTTTTGCATTGAAGGTGTTGTCCTACATCTGTGCCCAGAACCCTTGCTCACAACTGAAGAAAAAACATTGATGGTAATTTCACTTTTTTATGAGGTAGACTCATCATTGGTTTTAAGTAAGAGTGTTGTGTCGAAAACCACGACCTCTGTGAGAGGTGGGGACTACTAGCTTCCATGATGTCAAAGACATCTAAAGAAAACTAGCGGCTGACAAAGTCAGCTCAGCCCCGGGCATCGACACTACTCCTGTTTAGCAACAGGTGGCGTGAATGCAATGATTCGATTGTGACAATGAAAAATTAAAAATTCTTCACTGCCACAATCAAAACGAAAGCGGCTGGTTTGAGCTCATGGTCTCAAACAGGGAACGACAGACAGCTGTTTCGATCTCTTGGATCTCATCAGTGTCGTGCACCCCGAATGAAACCACAAACTCAAACCAGCCAACCTTTAAACAGAAAATGCGACGAACTAAGAGTGTTGTGTCGAAAACCACGACCTCTGTTGCTAAACAGGAGTAGTGTCGATGCCCGGGGCTGAGCTGACTTTGTCAGCCGCTAGTTTTCTTTAGATGTCTTTGACATCATGGAAGCTAGTAGTCCCCACCTCTCACAGAGGTCGTGGTTTTCGACACAACACTCTTAGTTCGTCGCATTTTCTGTTTAAAGGTTGGCTGGTTTGAGTTTGTGGTTTCATTCGGGGTGCACGACACTGATGAGATCCAAGAGATCGAAACAGCTGTCTGTCGTTCCCTGTTTGAGACCATGAGCTCAAACCAGCCGCTTTCGTTTTGATTGTGGCAGTGAAGAATTTTTAATTTTTCATTGTCACAATCGAATCATTGCATTGGTTTTAAGGTGATTACCTGCATCATGTTTTCGGTTTTTTCAATTTTTCTCGTAAGTGGTTAGTTTTTTCGAAAAATTTTAAGAGCCAAAAAAGTTTTAGAATGGAAGGGGGAATACGGCCGCGTAGGCAAATTAGCAATATTTGCAAACATAAAAAAGTTCAAGGGCAAATAACATCGGAGCCACCCTGTATAACAGAGATCCGCTTTTTGGATAATGTCTTAAGTACCATCAGCAGTTGCTTCTTGGTCTGTAACAATGCTGTGCAAAAATTTAAAATCCTACGATACACCTTTCGAAAGATATTTAAAATGAATATTTAAAAATGAAGATCTTTGGCGGCTTATAACATCAAGAGGAATCACAATTGACCAATAATTTTTGCACCAAGCTTCATCATTTGAACAGTAGATTCTGTGGTATAAAGGATAAGAAGTCTTTCAGACTCACCCTGTATATTATGATAGCAATTTCAAGAATATTTCCTTCCTTAATCTCAATTCGGGTATATACCACGTACTCGAAGAGGCAAGGACGACAAAACTTTACAAAATTCTCGAGAAACTAGATCTATACAGTCATGATATTTTAAAAAATAAAGAAATCTGACCCAAATTAACCACTATCCAGAAGGTGTTAAAATAGCATTGAATATACTGAAGATAAACCAACAATGGCCATCTTCATTGAGTTATAAATGATGCCCCGCTTAATGTTACGACAATTCTTTTATTTAGCCACTTAGACCCTGCGTTGAGGCGAGTTTCCGCAGGTAAATACTGATCCCCGTTTAAGGCAGACCTGCATAAGTCGAAAAGAAAGGGTTTCTTTTTGACTTTTGCAATAGGGTCCAGGTACTGGATGGACGATGAATACTTTGACATAATGCAAATATGCGACTGCCAACTTTTTTTTTCGAACTAGAATGAGTTTTGATAGGGGTATTCGACTTGAATAACTACAGGATGGTTTCTAACCAGAAAAACTGTAATATCAAATCACGTTTCCAAAAATCCGTTATCGTATTTGAAAAAAAAGTTGCCCTACGGAATATTTGACAATTTAGCATAATTAGGCACATATGTCAAAATATTCAGCACCCTATATTTTGTTAGTAGGCCAATCATATTAGCATTTTACCCGGGACTAAGTCCTAATAGGCTGCAAAATCTGGCAAAAGCTTTATACCAATTTGTACCTTCGGGCATGAAAAGTTATTAGCAAAAAGAACGAGAATTTGGTTTTTTTCGTTTTTGCGCAAGTATCTTTAAAACTAAGCGTGATATGCTGACAAGGTTTACTTACCTTTTTTATAGAGCATTAAATTAACGTTTGATACCGACAATTGGTTTTCAGCAATTTGTAGTAGCACTAATTTGAAAAAAATCGTACATCATCTGAAGACCTTGAAGAATGTTTTTCATGCCTCAATTAATATTTTAAACGGTTTTTGTTTATTTTGCAGATACGTGAACTGGAAGATAAAAAATTAACTTATCTTGCTGGATTTACAAAATTCACTTGAAAGAAATTTTATCAAATGAATCGTATGAACTTATAAATTTGCAACAAAAAAGGTTTATTGTACTTTTTTCGTACATGCAACTGCAACATAAGCTTTGTTATTGAAGTGCGAAATTATAATTGCGGGCGGGATGCAAAAAATTACAAATTTGTGGAGGATTAATGTTCCTTGCAGAACAGAACGCAAGAGTCCTTTTTCTTGCAAATTCAGGAAACAGTAAGATGCAGTTGATTAAATTTGTCTCAAATGAATCCTAGAACCCTCAAACCGCAATGGAAGTTGTCCTAAAACATTTTTTTGATTTTCCTGTTCACGTATCTGAAAAATAAACAAACAATGCTTGAAACATTAATTAAGCCATGAAAAAAACCATTCTTCGAGGTCCTTTAGGTAATTTTTTTCAAATTTTCAATGTTACTGCAAATGGCTGAAAACGAATTGTTAATGAGATTGTAAAATCAGAGTTTGTCGTTGCCATTTCCCGATGGCAAATTTTAGTGGCTCGTACTCGTAGAGACGAAACGACTGACTTGTCGGCTATAGCTCCTCAGACCGCTCTTGTAGAGAATTTAATGCTCTATAAATAAAGTAAGTATGCTTTGTCAGCATAATTATCACGCCTAGTTGTTGAGATACAGGCTGTCCCGAAATTAGTGAGCAAAACTTTACCAGTAGATAAAAAATATGAAAAAAGTCCTTAAATGAACATATATGTCGAAAGATAAGTCCTAAGGGAGCTAAGACCCCTTAAGGGGGCCACTTTGAAACTTTTAAAATTTTGATCATAAGCGTCTCGTACAGGAGGGGCTTAGGACTAAATTTAATCAAACATTTTTGTAAGTAGTTTTTTCTCAAATTTTATGTTAGAATTTGAAAATTTGAGGCTTTTTAAGTAAAAATGGTACTCTTGTTTGACACCGATGGACTGAGCCCTTTTTCAAAAAAATGGCTCAGGGTTCCAAAATTTGTGAGTGGAGACATCAAAATGTCGTAAACAGTTCATGGGACGGTTCCTTACTTCATTCTAGGAAGAAAAGTTGTTATGGGTATGGGTCGAAAAATTTCAAAGACCATAAGCTCCCTTAGGAAGCATTTTTCAACCCATACCCATAAGAACTTTTCTTTCTAGAATGAAGTAAGGAACCGTTCCATGAACTCAAATTTTCATATTCTAGAATCAAATTTGAGAAAAAACTACTTACAAAAATGTTTGAGTAGATTTTGTCCTAACCCCCCTCCTGCGCGAGACGCTTATGCCCAAAATTTTAAAATTTTCTCCACACTAGTAAATTCAGCATCAAAGACTTAGTAAAAATACCAAATTTCACGTTGCAGTCTTTAAACGTTTTGAATAAGTTTCGACATATGTTCATAAGGACTTTTTTTCATATTTTTCATAGAATAATCTACTGATAAAGTTTTGTCCACTAATTTCGGGACAACCCGTATTTGCGAAAAAACGGAAAAAGCGAGTTTTTCATTCCTAAAGTTGACAAATAACTTTTCATGCCCGGAGGTACAAATTAGGGCAAAGCTTTTCTAAGATGTTGGAGCCTATGATTGACATATAGAGTTTTTGAAGCCGATTTGGAATGAATAAAGTTTATTGGCATTATCTCACCAATAGATGAGAAATTCCCCTAAGAATCAATGTCCGATATACACTGTATAAAGGATGTCCTTACATGATTACTATAGGGTGTATCGAAAAATACTAATTTGGGAATTTCGTTTTGGAATAGTCGCCAAAACTTACCTTTTACTATCCTGAGAAGAAAGTTTATTTAAGGTTTTGCTATAGTTCTACGTCTTCAGCCCCTCTACCGCCCCTAAAATATTATGTTATTTTGAAATCTCAAGTTTACAGATTTTTATACTAAGAGCCGTTTTTCATCTCTAGTTAAATTTACCTACCTACTAGATGGCCATTGCCATATAGTTTCAAAGACAATTAACTCATCAATCAAGTTGCTGGTGCATGCATGACAGAGCTGATGTATGACAGTACTGGTTGACGTCTAAAGTTCAAACATTATATTTTTGTGCGTTTTTTAGTCTTTGAAGGCGCACCAAATATAGGCCACTCGAGACTATTTCTAGTGTAAATTGCCTTTAAAAAACTCTTATTAACTCGAAAGGGAAGCACAGAAACTCGAATAAAAAACGCACTAAAATATAACGTCTGAAGTTTAGACGTCAACCAGTACTGTCATAAGTTCTGTCATGCATGCACCAGCAACTTGATTAATTAAAGTTAATTGTCGTTCTAGTAGGTAGCTAAAAACTAGGAATGAAAAAAAACGACCCTTAGTGGTCTTTAAAATCTACTGCGAGCCTACTAGTGATAGAAAAACAATAAATATTTGCATTTAAAAAAATTATTCGTTGTAAACTTGGATTTTCAAAATAACCAATATTTGAGGGGCGGTAGGGCTGAAGATGTTGAACTATCGCAAAACCTTAAATAAACTTTTTACTTAGAATAGTACACCCTAATGATTATAATTTTGTGTACTGCTTGTCAAATTGTCAAATTCTCACAATTTCTTACAGATCTGCGGATGAAAATGGAACCTGTGGTCCAACAGGACGAACCACCGAATAGTACGAGTGGTGGTAGTGTGGGGTTAAGCAATAACGCCAATGGTTCCCTCGGACAGATAACGAAGTACGAGCTCGATAGGGACAAGGCAGACTTGGTCCCAGCGTCCCTGTGGAATTCCGTTGCAGGAAAGCTGTCCCATAAAACCGGGACGGTCAACACACCGGATGGTACGTTTCTTATGCCCTGCACTGTACACACAATTTTCAGTCGATTGCCTAATTTAGATTTACGTCATTTCGTCAGTCGAGTGTTTTTGATTTTTTAGTTACATTTTTGAGTGGCTGCCAGAGATACTTAATTCCGAAAATTGATAAAAAAATATTGGAGTGGTTATAAAAACAAGCCGCATTTTAATAATAATTGCATTATTTATGATCAGCTTGTACCATTGTTAGAATTTTATTTCGTAATAATTAAACTATTATTCTCTGATCTTTAGACGAGATAAAGATATATGCGAGCATAAAAAATAAAAAATGATAACATGTCGTAAATTGATTAAGTGAACTTAAATAAACATATTTTTTTGGAAATCTATGCATCAAGGTTTGACTTGTTATCTAGACTTGTCTAAATTTTCCTTTTGTTTATGGGAAAAATGTGGTTTCTCTCGTGCTCCAAATGCTTGGAATAAAAATTGCAACACTTTGAAAAATTAAGTGATTGAAGTTTCCATTGTTTTTTACTTAATGTTTCAAAATAAAGTACGACCAAAAATTGTTGTTGATCTTCCGAGAAGAATTATTAATTAAAAAAAAATACTAAATTGACCAAGCACAACATCAATTGACATCTATATGTTGTATTTAATAGTATATTATTAAACGAGCACATTATGAAGGCCATTATTCACGCGGTTGAGTTTAGAACCCAAGCGTAGCGAGGGTTGTAAACAACCAATAAGTGAATAATGGCCATAATGTGCGAGTTAAATACGACGTTTTATCCACGATTATTGAAACATATGTATCCAAGATTTTTGAAATTCTTCAAAAATTTTTATCACTTTATATTTATTGTAAACACAAACCAACAAAAACAAAAAATTTTGATAAATGATAGGAACAGCTTGATGCTTGATACTTTGGCACACTTTCGAGTGATTTTGAAACGTCATGATGTTCATTGGATAGGCAGCCAACATTACAGGTGCTGTGAAATAATGTGGCAGAAGCGTGACTTATGACCATAACTCACGCTGTATTTTATGAACAGGATTATGTATCCATTGTTACGTACATAACAAGCATTATTTAATAATCGTGGATAAAATAATTAATTTGTTATTACTGTACGAAATAATCATACTTTTTTTTTCATGGTAAATTTTGATCATGGGCAAAAGTAGGCAAAATCTTCCAAGTAGTGTAACGTTCTCTCTTGTATTATATTGCCGATGGTACGATCGTTAATTGTCAACGTCATTAGCTTTTTTTAAATGGGAACTATAGGTACTTTAAAGCGAATTAAGTACACTCAAATGCGAGTGAATGCTAACGATCCGTCAGAATTAGTAGACAATGGCGTTAGGAAATACATCAGCATTGCCTATACTAATTTTGACAAATCGTTAACATTCACGTGCACTCGAGTGTACAGTTGAAACGCTACCTATAAATCCTTCAAACGCTCAGCTGTGTAATAGGGACTTTCATTTAGGTTAGAAAGTATTGTCGCGTAATTTTTTTGTAAAGTTAAGAAGGATAATTGAGTTCTTTTTGCAATCTTACCTTAAGGATGTATAGAACATACAATCGGAGCGAAAAGCCCCACCCAGAATTAAAAAGAAATTAATATCTGCCTTCTGAACGGTGCAGAATAGTTTACGGACTTATCTAACGAACAGCAAGACATTTTTCGTATAAATAATCGTTCTTTCGCTAAATTAGACGATATTTTCATCTTAAATTGTAAAATTTTTAGGGGGAATTACCCGATTCCAACCTTACAAAACAAAATTTTTGGAGTGACAGTGAAATGAAGTTGGCTATTCTGTCAACTACTGTCACGATAATGTGAAAAATCATTTGAACTTACTGCATAGTTAAATCGTTACTATGGTCTTTTCAAGACCGCGATGCCACGTTTTCGACATAAATAATTAGAAAACGAAACATTTATTGACTAATAAATTAATATCTCGATAACGAGTTCAGTAACCTTTTATAAAAATCATACCAAATTGTTCCTCAGTATTCATTCTATGCACCTAAAAATTAACAAAGCAATGGTAGCATTTTTTCTAAACTTTTTTTGCCAATATAATCGAAATTGTGGTAACTTTCTTTAAGGTCGCATGTTAAATTTTCTTGAATTGAAACTTACCATTTTTGCTTACTTCCAATACATTTTTAATTAAATCACCAGCAAAACGTCACCATTATTCTGATGAAAAAACGAATTCAAGTTTTTCTTTATTTCTCATGAAAAACTTTAAGAGCAGAACGTTTGGCAAACACTGTACTATACATAAATAAGTGTACGTGTAAAGTAATTTCCATTTCTGTCAATATAACTCCGGATAACTATAGTTAAACATTATTAGTTCCCATCAGGAATAAAAAAAAGAAAAAATATTAAATAAAGTTGTTGAATTGTCTTACATAAATTAATACATAGGTACACACAATTGTATAAAATGTTTCCAAAATTTAAGTCCACGTGTATTCAGCCTAGATTATGAGATAAGTTACAAAGTGTAAGTACTTAAGATATTTATTAAGATGGATGAGAGTCTTCCCTTGTCTGGATACCTCCATGCTGCACCTTTTATTGCAATTTTATTGTGGAAAATTGCACTGGAAAAGTACTATTAAAATTTACATTGCCATCATAAGAAAAGTGTTCAAAACGTTATCTTAAAAAACACGTTTTATAAGGCCAATTATTATCGCTGGAAGGGTTGTTTGGAAACCGAGGGCGAAAAGCCCGAGTGCGACGAAACGAAACACGTTTTTTTAAATATTTTTTTCTATTTTGGATGTCCACCTTGTTAATATTTGCAGAAAAAAATTGAATTGATATGTTGCTGACAATCGTTGTAACTGTTGTAACCTAGCCTTGACAGCGACAAACTCGCAATCAAACCCGCGACCTTCAAATACCGGGTCAAACGGTTTTTGATGAAATTGTCTGAATTTTTGATATATTGTGGTTTTCATGATTCTGAACAAAAGTTAAAAATAAGTTAATCGGCCGTTTTGCAACGATAACAAAATTATGTAGGGGAAAAATGTGTACAACCTAATGGGAGAATATCTTCGGTACGCTCTGTAGCAAAACTGTCCATTTTTAGAGGTTGGCGCAATGATGACTCTTGGCGTGAATCACGAAAAGTACAACATAAGAATTTCACTTTCCTTAAGAATTGTGCGAGTCCTTTAAATACTTGAATCTTTGGAACTGCCATCTAAAAACTCCGGACCGGTTCCGGGTTTATTCGCTCACCAGCAAAGTGCATTTGGGTGGCACTTCGATAGATTAAGCTCAAAGTTTTTAGACTATACCTTTTCCAGTTGCAGTTCAGAAAGCGTCAATAAAATTTTACCCCTTTCTGAACTACAGCTGGAAAAGATGTAGACAAGCGATGATTGAAAACTTTAACGCTGTCTCTACCGGAAAAATTGATAATTGAGCACATGATAAACGAGGACGCACCACGGCGACAAAGATTCAAGTACTTATTTAAATTTGTTTAAATGCTGACTGCGAGTGTGACGCCGTAATGCGTCATGTGCTCGGTTAATCATTCTTCTGGTGGTACAGAGCGTCAAAGTTCTCGCTTAAAGACTCTGAAGTGAATCTTTCCAGCTGTCATCCAAAAGCACTTGGCTGATGAGGGCCAATATGCCCGAAACTGGTCCGGAGTTTTTTGGATGGCGCCTCGAAAGATTCAAGTACCGAATTAAACTGATTTTGTTTTCATAAAAGTTGATAAATTGCCATCGAGAGATTTTTTGCATAAGAACACCTGTTTGAATTGCTAAATCTAGAAATAAAATCCTGGTTCATTCTGAGCCGTTTCTCATGCTAAGTTATAAAGAGTGATCGAAAACTTTTCCGATTTCTATTTAATAGCCCTTGACGTGAGAGACGTGGGGCTTAGATTGCGAAAATTATATGATAACGTCACTGTCAGATTTTGCCTTGAATGATAATTTCAGCATGCTACGTCCTACGTCTCTCACGGCGATGGCTACCAGATCGGAAAAGTTTTTGTGTCCACACATTACGGAAGGAAGGGCTCAAATAGTCTGTGAATTCAACTGTGAGCAAAAAAAAAAGACAAAATCAGAGAATAACAGTTTTTATTGTTAATCCATTAGTAAAAAATCTTCTATCAACTTACATCGGAGTAGTAGTAAAACTGAATTTACGTTAAATCTAGATTTTATCACGTTAAGCGTATCATATAATTATTCATTCCTAACTTGTAAAACAGAAAGGTAAACATGAGATGAATGAATGCCTGTCTTATCTTTTATCACTTAAGTTATATGCATGCGAATTTTTTTGCGTGCTCTTGTAATCCGTGGTGAATCATTTCCATTATATTTTTAAACATTTTAGTATCGATTCTTCGAAAAACATTTTTCACGTAAGTTTGTTTTTCTTCGATTGCAATTTGCCAATTTACAACCGTAAAATAGTTAATCATACCGTAATCTCTTTAATCCAGCGGAAATTTCCGAATAAACACAATGCATATTTTTATTTTTTCTTTATAGTGCGCCTCACTTAAGATGACTTCTTTGTATTTAAATATAGAGTTCAATTTTTGCAGCCGTAGAACTTCTTTTGCGGGAATCGGGCTAAAGCGAACTTGCGTTTTTCAATATTTTGCTTCGCGATGAAGATATCAAAAAAATTAAAAAAAAAGTTGTTCAGTACCGAGTTTTAAACTAAGTAAAACTTTGAAAATGAAAAATCAGAATTTGCAAATTTGAATTGAAACTCGGTATTCAGAGTCAAACAACTTCTTCTTATTTTGTTTGATATCTTCATTGCGAAACAAAATATTAAAAAGTACTGTTGTGAATGATTATATTTAGCAAAATGATATACCGAGTGATTCAATTTGGTATTCGCCCCCCTGTAACTTTTTTATTTGAAGAGACAAATATATAAAACCATATATATTTGTAAATCGCATGACAAGCTCTATTAAATGGCGACATTAAATCGTCTCTATGATGACATATGTCAAAATGACGATTGTCAACTGTTTTTTTTTCGAATGACAAGCTGTACATTTCTTAGCGGATTCTTGTAGACATATTTTTTCTACATTTAATTATGTAAAAAAAGTTTACACTTTCACTAGAAAAATTTCGAGAAAAAATAATTTGACTAAACACAATTTTAAAATTTCTTGTCAATAAACGTAGTTAGTTTTGAAAAAAAAGTGAATTGTTGTGTAGTCTAATGTCACATATCAAGGACCGTAGTTTTACAAAAAATAATTATTATTTGCCCTTTTATTTATTAATAACAATAATATCCCACTTGCTTATACTTTTTAATAACAATAACATTATTACTTATCAACGGTTTTAAAGGAAAATGAATTACAATTTTTAAAAAACACGGCCCTTGGAGTGAGGACGACATTAGTCAACATCACAAACCAACTTTTTCCATGGCTAACTGCGTTTATTGACAACGAAACTACCAAAATGATTTATTTGTCAAAATTATTTTTTTTCTCCAAATTTTTCTAGTGAAACTGTAAACTTTTTTTGCATAATTGAATGTAGAAAAAATATGACTACAAGAATCCGCTAAGAAATGTACAACAGCTTGCCATTTGAATAAAAAAAGTTGAATATCGTAATTTTGACATGTCATCATAGAGACGATTTAATATCGCCATTTAATCAGTTTGTCATGCGATTTACAAATATATACGGTTTTATATATTTTTGTCTTTAAATAAAAAGGTTACAGAGGGCGAATACCAAACTGAATCACCCGGTATATTTATCATTTACAGCAGATATTTAGCATTTCACTATTAATTGGAGTAACATAACCTAACAAGTAGGTATGAGGCGAAATTTGTAAATTTTGATTGGTATCATAAGAAATGCCTTTCAAATTAACATCTTTCTTGGATCATCCAAAGCAAATGGAAAAGTATCATTTAACGGAATGCAATAACGCAGCCCAAAATAATTTAGAACATTTTTTGAGGTTGTCTTCCAACCGCTTCTACCGAAAAGTTGTAAAACAGAGTGAAAATGACTAAAAAACCTAAATAAAAAATAGAGAATTAATGCTGACATATTATTTGGAATCAAATTGCTCGGAAAGTGACGAAAGTGTCGTTGATGAATCGTGGTTAAAGCTAACTATTTTTTTAACAATTTCCTGCTGGTATATAGCAAGATATATCTCTTGCTATACAGGGTGTCCCAGAACGCTTGCACCACCTTTTAATGGAGTATTCAGCATTAAATTCTAAGCCGATTCGTGTTTTTGAAAATATTCAGGGTCCAATAGTTCTCCAGTTATAAGAGATTTAAGAGGACCAATTAGATTTCAGCTCTGAATTGCTTCATGGGGTAATTTAATCTTAGATGCACTATTTCCTAGGCAACAAGATACAACAATATAAATTTCCATTGATAGTATCTTGTTGCCTAGGAAATACTGCTTCGAAGATTAAATTTATAGAGATGGGTAAATTCATATTTATTGAAAATTCCCGGAAAGTTTCCATTGAAAATTTCCGAAACTTTCCGGATAGTTTCCGGGATTTTTCGATTTTGCTTTAAATTAATTCTTAGGCGGCGTTACCTTCTCAAAAATACCAAATACATCATTATTATTTTTTTCGACAAAAATGTGTAAATAAAGTAAATTAAATATAATAAGAACCTGAAAAATTTGGATAGAATATTGAATATTTTGATAACAGCTGTTAACACCGTTGCTGCTCCTCACAACAAGAATTAACAAGGTTTTTCTGTTTTTGGGCTCTTTTAGGTTAAAAAACCCCAAAATGTGGAGCCAAATTCAAAAACCGCAGCATTTTTATAGGAAAGTTCCCGGAAAATTTCCTGGGAAAGATTGCCTGAACCTCGTTTATTTCTTTCCGGAAATAATACAACCACCCGCCTACCCATCCCTATATAAATTATCTTATGAAGCAAGTGCGAGCTGAAATCTTACTGGTTCTCTTAAATGCCTTATAACCAGAGGTGTTCCCATAGGGTATACTCCATATACGCCGTATACTCCAAAGGAAATTCTGGACATACAGCGTATACTCATTAGTAATATGATAAGTCGTCTCTTGATTGCCGCGGGTTTGACGTCCGAATGGTTGAACTACGAGTCAAAATGGTAGATTTTTTTTAGGTCAAAAAGACGCCGAGAGCTTGCTCGAGTCGTCTTTGGCCGAAAAAAAATCTACCATTGACGAGTAGTGAATCTATGAGGACTCAACAAGGCAATCAAGAGATGACGAATCATATTTTACGGATTATTTTATTAATTAAAAGTATTGAAGTAGTTCCAAAGACGTTCGAATCTAGGTAGTGTAAAAATGTTGGATCATCGCTGTCAGTTGTCAGTTACTTGTCAACTGAGTGTCACGTCACAAAATAGAAGTGAAATTATTTATTTTCAACAAGATTTAAACATTTATGTATACCTACGGCTGATTACAGCGATTGAATTTTATTTTAACTGCATTATAACATTCTTGGTATGAAATTTGGTAGAATACCTAAAACTTTACAATGGAGTACAAGTGTGTACAAGTGCTACAAATTTACATTCCGGCGAGTGACTTTGGTGCAATTATAACAAGATACCACATAGTTTAAAATTACCCAACAATTTTCTGTACAAATCTGGTAACCGTATCTTTTTCTAAATCTGATTAAATGTTTACTTTGAGTAGTATATTTTTACTTTTGCCATTTTTTAATGACAGTTGTGTTAAATGTCGTAGGATTACCAGTTGATCTGAACTACGACTGTCGTCTTATCACTGTAATCTAGAGGTTGCTAGGTTACTGTGAACAAAATCTACCTTTGGATTGGTTCAATACTTAATGTATAAAATAATCTCAATAAATTTATTAAAACTTAGATATTCTCTGTAAGTTTCTCGTGACATTTCGTAAAACTTGCTGAATGTGTTTTTTTCATGGAAAATCTAACGTCAAGTCGAGTACTATGCACGACTTGGACACTTCTTGTCTACACTCTGCACGATCATACCCGATCCGATACATATTTAATTAGGGTTTAATCGTTTTATAGGAGGCATATAAAAAATAAAAATTTTAAGCTCTTTTGTTGTCATTACCCCCCCTTCCCTCTTCAGATTCTAGGAAAGGTCAGCCACATAGTGGCTTACCGGTAGTATACCCTCAAAAAAATTGATGGGAACATCACTGCTTATAACTGGAGAATTATTGGACCCTGGAAATTAACAAAAACACGGATCGACTCAGAATTTAATGCTAAATACTTCATTAAACGATGGTGCGAGCGTTCTGGGACATCCTGTATATCACCGGAAAATAAATAGCACGCTATTCTAAGACATCACTATTAAAAGTAGTTTACAACTTTCAGGGGATGCAGCTTCTGAAGCTCTGTGCAAAAACTGATATCTCTACCATTAATTACAAAGAACTTATCAGGCTTTTAATATTAATTGTAGATTGATTTAGGTTAAACTTAAAATTGATTGCAGGAAAGAAATTGAAGTGCCCTTTTTGCGAGCGATTGTACGGATACGAGACGAACTTGAGGGCGCACATAAGACAGCGACACCAGGGCATCAGAGTACCGTGCCCCTTCTGCTCGCGTACGTTCACGCGCAATAACACAGTTAGAAGACACATAGCCAGAGAACACAAAGCCGAAATGAGTCTGAAGGCATTTCAGAACCAACAACAACAGGTACACAACCATAACCCTTTAGAGTAACCACAACTATCTGATATTTTAATGTATAAGGTGCACCTTCCGAGCTGCGTCGGTAAAGCTTGAGATCTGATGTAAATATAATAATATTCTCGTCTGTACCGCGCACCACTCGGATTCATGACTTTCGTCTGTGTTGTTATCTTTAAATATGGTACGTGTCATTTTTATACTTTAGTTAGGGAGCTAGGAAGTTGTAAAAAGGAAACATTACGAGCTGGTCTTGTTCTGTTTTTTGTAAAGTGCAAGTGCATTGTTTCGTATATACTGTACATTGTAAGCTTTTGATTGTTCACTCAGGTTGTTATAATTTTTATATTTTTTTGAGACCGAAGAACGGAGTTTTCTTAGAATTATATCCGCGGTGCGAGGAATTTCATCTAGGTCGATTAGAGTTTATTTTTTATTATTACGTGCGTGTTTCGTAGGATAAAAGTTTGTTGTACTTATTAAATTCTTTTTTTAATGCTTAGAACGGATAGGTTAAGTATTTTTCGTTGTAAGGAATTGAATGCCAGGGTGTACGTGAATATTAACCGTCCTGGCTCTGTGGCTTCACCGCCACGCAGTAACTACCTCATTTATCGATACCTCAGTTTATAAATTTAGTATCAACTAGTCATTTAGTGCAACACTAGTTTAGTTTCGCAACGCTCAGGTATGACTTAGCAAACTTACACTTAAGTTTGTTATGGCTCAACAATTTCCGCGCTTCTATTTTGGAGGAGTGCCAGGCTTCAGTTATTGACAGCTTCAACAGTAAAATACAGATTAAGTCCAAGTTATGGCATAAATGAAGTTACGTGCACAAATTAAGAGATGGCGCTGGCAGGAAGATTCTGCAATATTATCTACATCTCACTATCGAGAAGAGTCATTGGTAGATCGTTAGCCGTGACTTTAGCCACTGCGCGTGGCAAGTGTTTGAACTGGGGGGTAAACCGCTAACCGTAATTTGTACACCAGACATCCTCTGAAATCCCCGGACATTCCCCTGAAATCCTCTGACTTCCCCCTAAATTGTACACCTGACATCCCCAGCGGTTTGCCCCCCAGTTTGAACCATCATTTGACAACAACTGTCACTTCTTGCCTCACCACGAAAGCTACTTGTCATTTTTTTCTGTTCTTGTATATGAACAATCTATTTTTCACACAGAAACCAGACCTACCCCAACATGGATAAGGAAGATTCCTGTAACGTGATTTACTTTCAGTTACCGAAGTTGAGTCTTATTCTGGATGACGTTCACAGCTTTTCATTATCGAAAACTTTTAAGACCTCCGATTGGCAAGATGGCAATTTTTACAGGTATTGCCCATGGGGAATTGAAAATTATATCTAATATATAATAGCAACCGACAAGATTACCAATCGTATGTTTTAAAAGTTTTCAATGTATTGTAAAGTTTTATGTCACCCATTTCAACTTGGGTTGCGTCGGTGCAAAATTGTGGCGCAACTCAAATCTCCTGTTTTGATTGGCCATTACCATAGCAACAGCGCAAATCGTCATGACAACTGCAGTGCTTCCCCAACGCAACTCAGGTTCAAATTGATCCTAAAATTGAATTGACTATGTACAGTTTTATACACAGTTTGTTATGTTTTATTTTGTATTCTTAAATATCTAAGTATTTACCTTTTTTTTATTTGTTAAAAATTTGACAGGCACACTGTTGACACATTTTAATTCTTTGACAGACCGTAACAACGAGGACGCATTTGAATGCGTCTCACTGCCGAAAGTGTGAACAGAAAAAGACCCAAAATGCTGCGGAAATCTTCCTACCAGCGCCATCTCATGATTTGTGCCCCTAAGCTCATCTAAACCCACTTGAAATTAAGTCCTAAGAGAAAAAGAATACGATTTATTTAATGCTAACTGTTAGAAAAAGGCAAAGAATTTTTACCCATACATGTAGACAAAAGACCGCAGAAAAAATCACAAACACCGCCAAAAATAAGCAATATCCTCAGGAACCATAACCAGTTATTCCAAAAATTTGCATTAGCGCAATATCACGGATATTTTGCCTGTAGGAAACTGTTTTGTTAAGAATTATAATACCTTTTCAAGGAACACAAAATATACGGTTCCACTTAACAAAAATCGTAATCAGCGTAAAAAAAATACAATCCTTTGCTAATTCAACCGATTTTGTTTTTTCAGTATTAACAAGGTTAGCAACGGTGCCGAGATAAAATAATACACCCTGTATACTCATAAAAACTCTAATTTTGACATATTTACAAACTTTTTGTTACTTTCCGTTTCACCGAAAGTGCCGTTAACTTTATTATTTTAAATAGTAAGGTGACGGTTTCTTTACGCAATTCGAAAGGCATTTTAATTCTCTTTACAATGATATTCAAGATTAGTACAAGAGTCCTTTAAAATGTAAATATTGTCTAAATAATAAACATTTTCATAAATTTTCTAATGCAAAGTTGATCATTTTTATTTAACTTTGTTAACTCTATTTTCTCTGAAACATTGAATTTCTAAGCCAAATTTTGCGTTCAAGTTTAAATGGAAAGGTACATGCTTTTTAAGCTAAAACTAAAATTTGGTTCATACTTTCTTTTTAATTGCGAATTTTGAAAATTCGATATGTTTACACTATTTCCAAAAAACGAACAACTTTGCATTAGAAAACTTATGAAAATGTTTATTATTTAGACAATATGCGCATTTTAGAGCACTCCTGTACCAATCTGTCCCGCCAGAATAGGGTTTTTCGCTTCTAATTTAAATTTGGGATGGACTATCAGCTTACAATTACTTGAACTCCTGCACGTTTACTCCTGTAACACGTTGCTTAGCAAGTTATCGTTAAAATCATGCTGGTTTTTCAAATTTTTAAAATAAATTTTAGAAATCAGAAAAACCAGCGCGGTTTTAACGATAACTTGCTAAGCAACGTGTTACAGGAGTAAACGTGCAGGAGTTCAAGTAATTGTAAGCTGATACTCCATCCCAAATTTAAATTAGAAGCGAAAAACCCTATTCTGGCGGGAACAGATTAAACGCCCCTCTTAACTTAAAATGGCGGAAATCATAACCAACTTGAAAAAAAGAAAAAAAGTGTTACTTATAAAGGACCGCACCATCCTTATGGGAAAATGGCTTTCTGTCGGATTGTCTGAAATTTTAGTATGTTGTAGATTTTGACCTCCTGGTCAAAAGTTATCATTGCCACAAAGCAATCGTACGGACAGTTTTTGCTCCAGAGGGTGCCGAAGATAAAATTTTCCCATAAGAATTACATGCAGCGAAAATTTATTTGCATTTTTGCCATCATAATAGCACATGATAAGTCCAGGGGCAATTTTCTTTCGTATATTATTAACATACTATTTATTATACAGGAATCTTATGGGTGTTTGCTTATTGTGCTGAAAAAGTATTTTTACGACGGTCCGAAAAATGTGTAAGTATGTCCTTATGGGGAAAAGTTTATCTTCGGCAGACTCTATATCAAAAACTGTCCGTACGATTTCTTTGGGGCAATGATAACATTTGATCAGGAGATCAAAATCTACAACATACTAAAATTTCAGCCAATCCGACAGAAAGCCATTTTCCATAAGGATGGTCCTTTATATTATTATAAATAGAAAAAAGTTCAGTCTTATAAATCAATTTATATTATTGTAAATTACCAATTTTATTTTTAATTTACCGATAAAGGTGACTTCACTTCGTGGATTGCGGATTTGATCTGATTGACCAACTTTTGAAAATGTTTCAAAATTGCGGATCGTTCCGCAAATCCGCAATCCGCGAAATGAAAATTTACCTTAAGTAATAGAAGATAAATCAAAAACCTATAATTTACTATAAACAAAGAATAAACTAAAAACAAATAACCTCAAAATTCTAGTTATTTTATAGTTATTTTTGATTTGTGCCTCAATTGTCAACGTCAGTTCTGTCCAATACGCGATATTAGCGATGACGTAAAACCGCCATCTTTGTTGTATATGGTCATAGTCAACGCTTATAACTGAAGCCAAACAAACCGAAATTTCAATGTACAAATTCAAGGAAATAGCATTTTTCTCCAAATTCTTTATTTACAACTGCGTTTTAAGACATTAATATTGATAATTTGAAGAATTGTTATCGATAAAATCGTTACATCATGTCTACAATGGGCTTTGTACTGAAATTCTCACTTTGTTTAGCTTCATTGCCATGGTAACAACCTCAACCTAACCCAAGAAAGATGGCGAACCTACGTCACGCTAATGGTCCGTATTATTGTCATCCGCCAAAATTTCATTTATGTTCAAAAATAGGTTCGGGGAGACTCTGCGCTGAGATGTGAGACCATCTCCCCGCTTCAAAAATAAGCGCCCTGAAAACATTTCGGCCCTCTGGCGGACATCTTTAAAACTTATGGTAACATTTGTATGGTTGTAAAGAAAGTTAAAATGTCTTTCGAATCGCGTAAAAAAACCGTCATCTTTCTATTTAAAATTTCAAAGTTAACGTCGAAGTAAAGTGACAAAGAGTTTGTAAATATCTCAAAATTAGCGCTTTTTAGATATATGAATGAATTGTTGAATTGGAAGTCAGTCTGGTAAATACAATAAATTGTTATTCGTATTTTACAGTGGCTTACAAATAATTATGGAAAAATAATATAAGCACGGTGTATGGTGAAAATCGTATGGATTTAAGTTGTAAATTGGATTTCCACAAAGTTTCATAAATTCACAGAAATTCAGAGAGAAAAAAATTGCGTAAGAGCCTCTTAGAATAGCGATTGAGATATTAAAAAAAAATTTTGTCAACTTTATTAAAGAATGTTTTCAAATAGATACAGTTTTTGATTATTTTCATTTGGCAGTAACGTTTTAAACAGCAAATTGATGATATATTAAAACGCCTTGCTTAAACAGTAAACTGGGAATGTCTGAATTTAAATTTTAAAGACAGATAGAGAATTTGAAAGTTATAAACCCTTTTTGAAGCTGTCAATTGGAGTCTGGCAAGCCTCCGTAGGGGTTAATATTGAGTTGCACCCCGCGAGAGAGGACCCTGATTGTGTCATTTCAAGGGTTACGATTGGGGGACTGTAGCGAAAATTTCGAGGCGGGCGTCTCTGACTGATTATTATCGAGCGAATTGTATCGATACCTCAAGTGAACATTGTTGTTACAGCCTCCCCAACCAAATGCCATACGCTATTTATACAATGAACCAAATAGATATTAATTATAAGCTCTGCCCTAAAGGCTCCTAGTCATTAAATCAATAGTGCTACACTGCTCGACAACACTACCTCATGGTTTACAGTATTTCTTTGTATTACGGGTCTATACTTTTCATACAGTTACTACTACAATATGCGTAGAAAGCTCTTCAATTACCTCAAACTACCTCAAAAGAAACATGACAATTCATCACTAATTTATTATATTTTTAGGTGCGTACAATATTTTAGATATAATTAATATAGTGAAGCGTTGTTTCTGTTTGAACCGAACACAGTACAAAATGTATCAATAGTTCTTGTATATTATTCGCAGCTGCAATCCCAATGCACTCAATTTTCGTTTTAAAGGCTGTAAATAGGATGCGTGTGAGTTTGAATGTTTTTACTTTGTCGTCGAAAAGGACCAACCTGTAATTATATTTATTTTGACGACGTCCTCTTCGAAGATAAGGCGTCAAACCTATTCTGAGGCATTCAGGGTTCCGTTACATATTAACGTTTTAAATTAGGTTACGATTAGTTATATTGTAATAATTTTATTAATAGTTACAAGTTGATCCAATCAACTCTAAAAAAATTATGAAGAAAATTTGTTATTGGTTTTTATTAAAGCACGGCAATTCTTGGTGATGGACGAAATTGACGGAGTTTTGTAGGAAATTCACACACCTAAACACAATGAGGACCTCAATTGTCGGTGTTAAGGGATCCTTTCGTGTGTGGCTTTTTAAATTTGTGCTGTTCCTGATGTAAACTGTTGGTGAAGTCCTCGTGTTCAATTATTGTTTTGTATTTTTACTTTTTTTGGGCTTCATCGATACCACAGAGCTGTTTTTTACATGTTTAAAACTGTGTCATGTATTGAAATAGTGGCAATGCAATGTTAACGTGGATGATAGAGAAAATGTTTTCTTCATAAAAATTCCGCAATAATCTCAGGTATACAATTCAGGGATTTTTATTTTATACACAAACATACAAGCATGGTAATATATATTTTAGGGCGTGTGCATGCGATGTATGACTGTTTTATATAAATAAATGTACGTAAATGTTATGACAATTCTCGTGGAGTCGAAAACAAACCATAACCGAATTATTAAACGAGGCGTTTAGGGGTTGGTGGAGATACTCGGTTTGGTCTCGGCGCCACCGGTTAATTTGTATATAAATGGCACTCGAATAATGTCGATACCAATATTTGTTGCCTGTTAAAGAGGCCACAATTTAAGTACAAAGCAAAGAGTAAAAAAGCAGGAAATATATCTACCTCAATCTATATATTGTATTCCACTTCCTCCAAGTTAGTACAAACAGTGTAATATCGTTTTACTAACTTTATATAGATGTTAAAACTCAGGAATCACAAGTACAAAGATTGCAAAAGTTACGCTGTAAATTTCAGGGAATTTCCGAATCTCGTCAAATGTTTAATAAATTGTTATATTGATACAATATTTAGACGTACTAGGTAAGAGCTGATTTCGATCATTAAGGTTTTCTTAATCCTCGATTTCAACGCTTTGGTGTGGAAATTCGACCGAGTTTCGAATTTCCACATTTCTGTTAATATTTCTTATACGTATAGTCGAATGCTATATGCTATGACACTCACTATGCGACTACAGTTATGTGTTCCTAGACGATAACATTACATTGTCACGCTGTTAAATTAACGCAATGTAATGTAATGTGTACAGCCACCACCAACCCACACTCCTTGCATTGGGAGTATAATTATTATCAACTACTTATTGTATATAAGTAATTTAAATGCAAGTAATTGACTATGTATTCATGTTCTGTTTTACTTATTAATTTTAATAAACAATTTGTCGTTTATTTTCGGCTTTTCATTTGTAATTTAATTTTCAATTTCAAAGAATTCCCCGATATTTTGATTCGTTCCTGAGTTATTCCGATTTTAGAGAAAAAAAAATTGGCCAGCTATAGAAGCGGCTGGAAACTTGGTGAATAATCCACTCCTATCTCCTATAAATTTCAGTCCAACCCCTATCCTCGCCTTGCCCCGACTTTCAAAGTGTTTCTAGGGTTTTTTAATTTTAGTGTCGAAGCATATGCGTAGGTACTCTATTGGGATTGTTTTTGGGCCATATCGGACCAGGGGGTTAGGAGTAAAGGGTGAAAAACTGAAAGAAATTACAATTTTCGACGTTTGATCGCGAACGCTGCCTCAACGCTTGAAGCTAGAGCAAAAGTTTGTAAGGAGGAATTGTCGGCAATGAAAAAATCTACAAAAAAGTCCGCGACGGCATATAGCTATATGGGTAGCCCACCGTGATCGTTTTTGTTTTAATTTTTGAGGAAAATAGCTTCGGTGGTTTATTGTCGGCTATCCGTAACAGATATTTATATGCTTTCGCGGACTTTTTTGTAGGTCTATTCGTTGCCGGCATTTCTCCCTTATACAATTTTAATCCATCTTCAAGCGTTTAGGCAAAGTTCGCAGTAGAAGCGCGAGAATGCGATTTTTTTTTTTGGGACCGAAAAACTATTACAGGGTGGGCCCGTAAAAGTTGGAACAAACTTTGTCTGTTAATAAAATTTTTATTTATAAATCGATTTTAACGAAATTTTGTGAGGTTGTTAACTCAACCTTTCTACGCCGAGGCCACTCATTTCGTTTTTGAAATATTCTTCAGTAAATGGAGAGGTGACGATTAGGGTCGCTGCAAAATTAAATCAACGGTGATGGGCTGCTCTTATGTATCTTAGAATCATATTTGAAGTTTTCTGAGCGGAGTAAGACCGAAAAATTAAGACATTTGTTGTTCTCTTACTGAAAAACTAACTTAACTAAAATCTGCAATGTTTCGAGAGAAATCTGGAATTGTAAGTCAAGGTGCCCTTGGAATTTACTTTTGTTACATTGGCAAGCAAACTTTAATCAGTTTAAGATGGCTCGATTATCGCTAGAAGATAAATTTTAATCAAACCCCTACAAGAGTGTAATTTTAGAGCCTTCAGAAAAGTTGCATTAATGCACTAGATTCTTCTGTGGCTGCAAAATTACGCTGGTCGAGCTGGTGGAGATTAAAATTTTATCTTCTAGTATTAATCGAGCCATGTTAAACAGATTAATTTCGCGTTTTTCGCGAAAGTGCAGATGTCAATTAATTAATTTTTGAGCAAAAGAACAAAAAATGTTTTCATTTTTTGTTGTTACTCTGCTCAGAAAACTTCAGATATGATTCTAAGATAAAGAGAAGCAGACCATCACCGTTGATTTAATTTTGCAACGACCCTAAATCTTACCTCTTCATTTACTGAAGAATATTTCAGAAACTAAATGAGCGTTGGTGTATTAAATGAGTGGCCTCGACAAAGAGACAAAGTTTGTTCCAACTTTTACGGGCCCACCCTGTAATTGTAATTAATTGTAACTCGAGAACCAGTGGAGATATTTTACTGAAACTTGATAATTATGCGCTTTTGACCTACAAGTCTGTTGAAGGTGGGGGGGGGGGGGTCAATTTTGGGGAATGAAATTTAGGAGTTGAAAATCACAAAAATACGAAAACTTCTCAAATATTTTGCACATGGAGGGCTGAAACCCCAATGATCATTGCTCGACACACATATTTCGACAATACCTATCTGATAAGGGATGGTTGAAACTCGAAATTTCACATAAGTGTTGCTTGAAATTCAAGCCATTCGATGCCTTTTCAACAATGGCCCAGAAAAAGTTTTTTAAGCATATATTTAGCCCTTAGACCACCTAGACCGGTGGTAGAGAAAAAAATTGCACCTCTAAAATCAACCCCTTTAACCTTGAAACATAAAAAATTTACTTAGAGGAAATGTAACTCTTGGAACCGAGGAAGCTAATTGAAGACAGTAAATTGCACCTTCGAAAACCACCCCCTTCAATCCCCGAACACGAAAAGTTGATATGGAGAAAATTTAAGCATTGGACCACCTCTTTCCGGAGGATACTAATTTAACACAAAAAATTGCACTCCTGAAGCTCGCCCCCTTCAACCCCCGCCTACAACCTAGTTGAATTGAACAAAAAAACTATGCCCCTAAAACTCACCCTTTTCAACGCCCCGAAACACAAAAAACTGACTTAGACGGAATTTAACCCTTGGAGCACTCATTAGTCATTACCGCAGGAGACTATTTGGAACGCAAAAAATTGTACCCCCAAAACCCGCAGCCTTCAACCCTCGGAACACAAATAATTGACTTGGAGGAAATTGAGCCGTTGGACCATCTACAACAGAAACAAGCCAACTCTGAAGGCAAAAAGTTGCAACCGCGAAAACCACCCCCTTCAACTTCCAAATACAAAAAAATGACAAACATAGGTAATTGACTAGGTGGAAATTTAACCCTTAGACTACCTACTTTGTTACTGGAAGATACTAATTGAGCCCAAATAAATATAAGATTTGGACGACTGTTATTGGAGGATAGGTGCCAATTAAGCGCCCCCGAAACGCACCCCCTTGAACCCCTGAGGATAATAATTGCACCCCCTTCAACCCCCACCACAAAAAATTGACTTGGTGGAAATTTGATGCTTGACCTATACTTACTACTCGAAGATAGTAAAGATATACACCCTCACGATTCCTTTATCATGAGCATACTACTAGGCACTACTACTACAGGTGCAATCTGCACCCAAAACCACCTAGTCCAACTCAATATATGAATCATTCACGGTGAATAAACATCTACAGGGATACATATCGCATTGATATACATCTTCCGTTGCTTTTTTTTTGTCTTTCATGTTCTCAGGGCTTCCAGCGCCAACTTTGCAAAAATAAATGATAAAAATGACTGACTAGTCCCAAAAAATGACCTCGAAAAATAAGAAAAAGACATAATTGACATAAATGGTAACAAAGCTTTTGCTTATAGTTCTATCCTTTTCTCGCGCACGAAGAGCTTATATTTGCATCTTTTGTTAATGGGAGTGTGAGCATCTTGTAACACTTAGCTTGTATGAATAAAGTGTCACAGGATGCTCATACTTGTGTTAATAAAGGATACAAATACAACTTTCTAGTGCACGAGAGAAGGATAGAACTATAAGCAAAAGCTTTGTTACCGCTTATTCACACTGGCCAATATTCGAAAGCAATACAAGTTAACACAATTTTATTGCAGACATTATAAATAAACGATTTCTAAAACAAAAACTTAAGAAATATTTTGTTTCTTGGCCAGAAGATTATCAATTAAGGTAGGTACTCTTTGTTTAAAATTTTCTTCTCCAATTCATGAGTACCTTTTTTTCACTAATCCAACTGAGCAATTTGAACACCCCCTGAGTATGGTTTATAATGCTTTTTGACAGGTTTTTTCAGTGGCGTAGAGTGGGATCGATCCATCAATAACTTATCATTTGTGGAGAAAATCTATTTTGGTCCAAAAAAAATTACAATAAATGACCTAGATGTGAAAAAAATTACTTTAAATGACTACTAAAAAAATAAATGACTATAAATGATTTAAATGACTTCACTGGAAGCCCTGTGTTTTCATTAAAATAAATGATCGATGGTCAGCTGTCACATTTCTAAGTTGACATGACAAAAGGGCACTTGTCGTAGGCATACAAAATTTCATCCAAATCGATCAAGTAGTTTGGATTGAGGCGTCGTGTTATTTTACATTTGTGAATACAGAATTTGAAGACCTTTCATGTGCTGTAGGTAGCCCTTGGACTATATACAGGGTGGTTCCTTTTTCACTGCTCACCATTAGCATCTCTTAAATAGTAAGTTACGGAGTCGGTTAAATTAGAGAAAAGTTGCGCATTTTTTGGTGGTTAAGAATCCGAGACAACTCCCCGATATCTTGATTCGTTCATGAGTTATTCCGAAAAATCTGAAAATTGCGATTTTAAATAAAAAATCTCCCTAACGATTGATGCTATTTAAATGAAACTTGCAATTCTGATATCTTTGACCGCTGTTAATGAAATGGCATCAAAAAATTTTTTCTATTCTAGATTTTGAGCAATGACGATCAACATCTCTTATGGCCGCCATATTGAATTTTGGCACCATCCGACACACAAAAAAATTAATTTTTCAAAAATGTAACCATCAGCAAGAACTTTATTGAAAAAACATGAATAGTATCACATCAATATCTATTTTATTGAATTTTCAATTCAATTATTTTTAAACGTTAAAAAGTTGGTGTACTATTTTTACTTTTTCAAAAAGTTTTACACAAATTTTACAAATTATTCATATTAATTTTAGAATTTTGACGATTTCTCAAAAAAGTCCTTATCAACTGCATTTTTGAGAAGTCAATTTTCTTCTGTATCCCATGGTGTCAGAGTTCAATATGGCGGCCATAAGAGAATCAAAAGTTGACTGTCATTACTCAAAATCTAGAAGGCCTAAAATATGTCTGTGGATACCATTCGATTGACTGACGTCAAAAATACAAAAGTTGCAAGTTTCATTTACATATCTCAAAGATTTCGAAAGTTATTGCGTCCAAAAGAACATATTGCTGATATATTGTAAATCCAGATACAAGAAATTGAATAACGTGTGTAATGGTGTTGATCAGCATTTCTTTCAACTATGAGTAATTTGGATTGATGCAGAGTTGTAATTAGTTGTTATTAGTTTATTGCTGGTGTAAGCTTCTTTATGATAAATTTATGACATCTAGCAAAAATTCATGATAAGAGGTTTAAAGCAATTTCAGTGAAAGTTTGTACATCACTTGATAAATAAGATAAAATAAATTAAATGTGTCTAATTTGCAGTCTCAGCTGCATTTTCCTCTTTAATCCTGTTTGGGTCATCAGGTTTCATTGCAGGGAACAGCAAAACTTCTTTGATATTGTTGTTGTCTGTCAGGAACATGGTTAGGCGATCTACCCCCAGTCCCCACCCTCCAGTTGGTGGAAGGCCATACTCCAACGCCGTGCAAAAATTTTCATCCACTAACTGCGCCTCATCATCCCCTGCAGCTTTATCTTTAGCTTGCTCTTCAAACCTTTGCCTCTGCACAACTGGATCATTCAATTCAGTATATGCATTACAGATTTCTTTTTTCATGACAAAGAGTTCAAAACGTTCAGTTAATCCCGGGATCTCTCTATGCCATTTAGCTAGAGGGCTCATAACTACAGGGTGTTCAGTTATAAAGCTGGGATTGATACACTGCTCCTCAATGAATTCCCCTACAAGTTTATCAAGAAGCCTGGTGGAGGTTCTAGGGGGTGTACACTCCACATTGTGAGCTATACAGAGATCACTTAGAAATTTATTGGCTGCTTCTGTTTGAAGGTCTTTAGCTGGAGGAAACGTAACGTTCAGCAGTTTCTCCAAAGTTGAAATCATTGGAATTCTTTTGAAAGGGGGTGTAAAATCAATCTCAAACTCCTCCCCTTCGAGTCCTTCTGGATGATACTTGACCTTATAACTTCCATAAATACTGAAAACCATACCAGAGAGCAAAGACTCCGTTATCACAATTAAATCATTATAATCAGCATAAGCCATGTAAAATTCGCAACATGTAAACTCGGGGTTATGCGTTAAATCTATTCCCTCATTCCGGAACTGTCTTCCGATTTCATACACCCGGTCCAATCCCCCCACCACAAGCATTTTCAAATACAATTCCGGAGCAACTCGCATGTATAAATCCAAATTTAGCTCGTTATGGTGAGTTATGAATGGTTTCGCAGCTGCACCCCCCGGGATCATGTTCATCATCGGAGTCTCCACTTCAAGAAATCCAAGTTCATCGAAAAACTTGCGGACGTACGAAATAATTTTCGCTCTAGTTTCGAAAATCTTTCGCACACGGTTATTGAGAATCAGGTCAAGATAGCGCTGTCTAAACCGAGTCTCCTTGTCTTTCAACCCAAAATGCAAATGTGGCAACATGTGCAAACAAGGGGACAACAACTTAACCCTTTTTGGCAATACTGACAGCTCACCTTTCTTGGTCTTAGTGGGCAACCCCTCAATCCCGATTATATCCCCCCTGCGAATTTTCCCTGTATCATCAGCAAACTTTTCTTCGTCATAGTAACTTCGTGCTGTGGCCATCACTTGAATCTTAGTACCCTCTCCTCGGAGATCATAAAAAATCAACTTAGCTCCCGACTCTCTGATGGCGTGCACGCGGCCAGCTACTGAGAGGTGATCTGATTCAACCACTTCACCGTCTTTTAAACCATTGTATTTCTCGATAAAGTCTGTCAATGAAATTGATACTTTGAATTTGTGGGGGTAGGGGTGCTCCTCGCCTCCGAGAGCTTTCAAGTTTGCTATGGCTTGGGTGCGTAGCTTGAAGAATTCATTGGGGCTGATGTTTTCTTCCGTAGGTTTCTTCTCTTTGGCGGCTTCCACTGGTTTTTGGGATACTTTCTCTGCTTTCTCTTTTGCTTTTTGTTCAGCCTTGAGTTTTCTCTTGAGTTCGCTGGAAATGAAAAGGGTGTTTATTAGTTCAAGATCACGAAAAAACCTACCCCTTGGATAATTGGGACATTTTATTAACCAGCACAGATCTTCTAAGTAGGTTTAAGGCTTGCAGCAACATATTGCAGGGTTATTGCAACATGCAGCTGGGCTTGCTTTACAAGAAGTTTGTAATGCAAGAAATTTAATTTCACTCACTTTTTCGATATTTGTTCTCCTGTTGCATCAGCCATTCTCTTGGAAAAAGCAAAACCTTTCACCTTTTGAAAAAATTATAACCTGTACAACCACGAACCACGTTCACGTGGAAGGACACATGCGCAGCGCATGCGTCAACGCTAAATAATTGACGCTGTTGACGCTTGACAGGGGTCACAAAACGATAGAAGATTTCTGGCGTCAAATATGGTCAAATAAACCCGGAGTCGATGTTGTTTCTCGTTACCAGTTGACGTGTCACGTGGCCACTGTCAAACGTTGTTGTCGCGCTCTTTCTTATGTTCAAGCTGTTATATGTAGAAGGTTACAGTGACACCGTATTTTGGTCGAGAAATGTAGTTCTGTGAAGTTCATACTCTCTCAACAGATTGCGCTGTAATCGGCGTCGAGGTAAGGTCTGAAAGATGATGTTATAATGAAGATGTTATACATACCATGCACTGATTGCACTGCCATGCACTAAAAACGTCCCCACTCCCCACTTTTACAAGCGTAAATCAAGCTCCAGAAGCGCCACCAGAGGCGCAAGTGGTAGAACGGTCCTTAAATTTGAACTGACTCTTATTGGTTCTGGGTGTTCTTATAGGAAATAAAAACGTTAGTCAATTCTTAAACAAATTTTATTGATCATTAGATTATTAAATAAAAAAAAAGCAGCAGAGAAGCGGCTGGAACCTCCCCATCGCGTGGATCTTTGTATTCTGTGTAGATAGTGGTCAATTCAACAGAAATTTTTTACCCTTATCGACTGTGACTAATTTTGCAATTTTCTGACAAATACCGACATCACCTCGGACATCACCCATCACATTTGACAATATGTTCCTTTTAAGGTTAATCTTTTGCCACCTTTTTGACAATAACTGCCACTTTATGTCATCCACTGTCAGCTCGCTCCCTTTTAATGAGAAAGAATTTTTTCTCTATTTTCCACTGAAATGGCAGAAACTGTGAATACATTTTTAGAACGAGAATTTGATCGTCTTTCTAATGGCGACATAAAAAAGGAGACCTTTGTATTTAAAATTTAAAGTTGAGATGCCTAAATGGCAGTTCCCGTGGACAAATTGCTTCCAAAAGCCTTTCAGGAATTCAACGGGTCACCCAATCTCCATGTACCAAATTTCAGCTAAATCGATTCGCTAATTTGGGCTATAATGTATTTTTAGTGTTATTATGAAATTTCGATTTTTTGACCCAAAGAGCACTAAATGCGAACGAATTTTGTCTTACTTAAAACCAGAATTTAAAGACCTTTTTGATGGTGACAATAAATCTTTCAAAAACTTGTTTTGGATGGTTAAATGAATGAATAATTTTGAAGTTACAAATTGGTGTGTCAAAACGGCAGTTTCCGTGGGCCGATTGAATCCAAAATTTATTCAGCTCTTCGACGTGCAATACAATCGCCGTGTGCAAAATTTCAGCCAAATCGGTTCAGGGGCTTGGGCGGTACCGCGATTTTAAAGTCGGATAAAAACATTTTTTTTTAAATTTTTGATCAAAAGGGCACTAAGAATGAATACATTTTTAGAAGCAGAATTTGAAGGCCTTTTCTATCGTGAGGTGAAAAATGGGGGTTTGCATTTAAAATTTAAAAGTTGATGTGCCAAAATGGCGTTTTTAGTTGCACGATTGGCTCCAAAAGCTTTTCAGATCTAAGTTGGGTTATCACATGCACACGTACCAAATTTCAACCAAATCGGTCAAGTAGTTTTGGCTGTGGCGTGTTTACAAACGTACGCACGTACGTACGTACGCACATACACACAGACACATTTTAAAAACCACTTTTTTGGGCTCCTGAGACCTCAAAACGTATAGATCCGGTCTTATCTCGAATTCGAAAATTTTAGTGATTGCAGTAACCTCCCTTTTTTTTAAATGGTGAAGTGGAGTGGGGAGTTTAAAAAGGAAAAATTTACGAAATAAATCGGCACGCATTTTCCGATGCTCACCATCCAGGTATTTCTTGAGAGAAAAGAGTACACATTATGCGCAAATCTGAATGCGTTAAAAAAGGATGACAATATGATTCGCGCGCAATTGGAGGCGATCGACAGAGACCGATATTCCTTTCTTTAGTGTGCCGGAGAGGGAGAAATATATTTTGAGCCTCCAAATGGCCGTTTCGTGACGTAACTCAAGAAATAGGTCCAATGGGATCTCCTAAACGGTAAAAGATACGGTGTCGGTTAAATTAGAGAAAAGTTGCGCTATTTCTTGGCGATTAAGAATCTGGAAAGAATTTCCCGTTATTTTGATTCGTTCCCAAGTTATCACAAACAATTTTAAAATTGCCAATTTAAAGAAAAATTAATATCTTCATAACGATTGATGTTATTTAAATGAAACATGGAATTTTTATATTTTTGACAGCTGTCAATTGAATGCCATTGTCAGAAATTTTCTAGGCTTTCTAGATTTTGAATAAAGACGGTCAACTTTTCTCTTTCTTATGGGCGCCATATTGAATTTTAACATAGCCTGATACACACAAAAATTAGCTTTTCAAAAATATAACCTACATGGACATTTTTGAAAAAATATGCGAAAGCCTCTGAGTCACACGATCGCAAGACGAATTTTATTACTGTAGAATTCAATTGTTTTCACATATGTTATAAGAGATTGAAGAAGTCTGCGTACTTTTTCGCAAATGTTTTTCATCTAAGTTTAGGCTAATTTTGCAAATTATTCTTACCAATTTTCAAATTCTGACATCTGTCAAAAGAATTCATGTTGAGTACATTTTTGAAAAGACAATTTTTTTGTGCATTTGAAGGTGTTAAAATTCAATATGGCGGCCATAAAAGAATCAAAAGTTGACTGTCGTTATTCAAAATCTAGAGGGCCTAGAAAATTTCTCTCGATGCTACTCAATAATTGACAGCTGTCCAGGAGTTTGGAGATCGACACAGTCAGGGATAGACGCGTGGCAAAGTGCTACGCGATTTTTACTAAAATCCGCATGCAAAATCTTTCAAAACACGTGTGGATGTATGTGTCTGTGATCAGAATATAAGTGTAATAACCTTCGATGGTGTCATCAATATAATAATAATAATAATAATAATAATAAATTTATTTTGTTACAATTCACATGAATTATACAAAAGAGAGCGATGTGTCAATTTACTTATCTAATTACATAATCACAATCGAAACAAATTCCTAAATATTACTGGCTACGAAAATCGTTTGGACTCGGCGTCAGTGTTGTTTATCACGAGATTTAACAATAAAGCTACCATGTCACTTAAAAGTCTTCGGTTAGAACCAGCTGGCGTAATTTCAGGGCATTGTCTAAAAAGTTGAAGAGACCACACACCACGGAAGGGCTCTGCGACTCGAAAAGAACCAAAATATCTGAAGGCACCAAATCCTGTAGGTATTTGTTCCTGAACCCGGCATAGATCGGGCAGCCAGTGAGTAAATGGAGCAGAGTTTCATCCTCCCCTATATTACAAATACTACAAGTTTGCGTCTGGTCAATTCTATATCTGACATTTCTTATATTTACGCACAAGACCCTGGAATGACTTAGGCGAAGCTGACAGAATAATCGAATTTTGTTTAAGTCTAGTTTCAAGTTCAAATATTTTTGAGAAAATGTTGTTTTATCCACCAAACTTTTATATACGTTTGAGTACCTAGAGTCCAGTATAATGTCACGGTCTGACTTAATAAGCAGGTGTTTTCTATGATCCAAGATGGATTCGAGGTGAGACCGCGAGTACTGGTGTATTTGTTGCTCCCAAATGAAGTGCAAGCGGTTCCTTGCAAGTAGTCTGCGAAACTGAGTTACCCAATTGTACTTCATTTGTTGCTCGCTATCCTCGCCATCAGCGTCGAGTCGTAATAAGCGATTGTAACATATCTTGACCAAACGGTCTTTGGGCATTTTAAGAACATTCATCCACCAGTTTATGGCTGCTTTTAGGACAAAAAATTCAAGTCTTGGTATTTGGACTTCGTACCTTACATACTCGTCTGGCGTGGATCTGAACAGATTCAAGATTCGCTTTATGAATTGTGTTTGAATTTTTTCAATATCAGGCAAGTACCTCAGAGACCATATTTGACACATATACAGTAGTGTTGTTGTAACACACGAATGGAATAACTTAATTTTTGTTTCCCAGGAGTCTGATCTGGTTTTTCGGAGAATCGCACCCACGTTTGCCGCAGCTATATTAGCTTTACTAGTAAAATGTTTGGAGGCTTCACGGAACACACCAGTTGAAGTGAAAGGAACCCCTAAATAAATATACTTTTTGACAATCTCGACATCACTGTTATCATAGGTAAATGTTAGCTTCTCGTTATGTCCACCCTTTTTAAAAATTAAAACTTTAGTTTTCGACGTGTTTACCCGTAATTCATTTTCTTTACAATACTTTTGTAATATGTTTAATTTAGCCTGCAGGTCCCTAGGAGAGTCCGCGAGTACAATTAGGTCATCTGCGTAACACAGAACGATGGCATCGTGCGTCCCATCAATGTTAATACCCCTACAGCCGTTACTTCTAAAATAATTTTCTATGTCACTAATGAAAATGGAAAACAAGAGTGGGCTTAGCGGGTCGCCTTGTAAGACCCCCGTTGAGACGTTAATTCCCTCTGAGTTTTGCCCCTCGAGTTTAACACTTACAGTAGCTTTCCTATAAATATTTTGCAGAAGATTGATAAAAATGCCACTTATACCTAATTCGTACATCTTTGACCATAGTTTGTTATGACTAATGCTGTCGAACGCCGCCTTGAAATCAACAAAGCATGAGTAAAGCTTCCTCTTAGCCAGTCTGAGATGAATTTGTACGACTGAATTTAAGATGAATATGTTATCACAACAACCCCTGCCTGCCCGGAAGCCCCCTTGAATTTCAGGAATTGTCCTTTGCAAGTCGCAGAAAGCGGTTAGCCGTCTGTTAAGGATAGAGTTGAAAATTTTGAACACTGAATTTTCAAGGGCAATTCTCCTGTAGTTATCAGGGTTTTTGGGGTCACCCTTTTTATGCAACATAACCAAGCTACAATCTGCCCAGTTTTTCGGAATACAGCCTTCTGATAGAACCGTATTAAATGTGCAAAGCAAGGCTTCTTTAAACTGACAATTGAGCTCTTTGAAGAACTCGTTAGGTAGCAAGTCGGGTCCGGGACTTTTCTGAGTCTTTAGTGATTTCAGGACAAGTTCGAGTTCGTTTAGGGTCACCTCCTGATCAAGAATTGGGTTCCGAACGTCGGTAAAACATTGGGACTCCGGCTTTAGCGCTTCCTTGTAACTATAAAATTGCCGTAAATATAAATTCCACTCCTCTGGACCTAGCATATTTTTTACGCTTCTTGAACGACGGTACAAGTTGATGGTACTCCAAAATTCACGAGTATTTTTGAGGTTTGAAAGTTTGTGCCTAACAGAATTGTGAAATTCCTCTTTACAGTTTTTTAAAAGTTGCTTGTATTTCGTTTTAGCTTTAACGTATTGCTTCTGGTATTCTGTTGCGAATTTATTGAATTTGCAAACTTTTAGTAGACTTTTTAATTCTTTTTTTGCCAACCTGCATTCTTTATTAAACCAGGGTTTGTTATTTATTTCCCGATAAGGAACTTTTTTTATTATCAAGCCGCTTGATGCGGAGCATGTGTGCTTCAGTCGCAGCGACTTTAATCCCTGACAGTAAAGCGCGACTCATGTCGTCAACATCGTGGCAGTCAGCCCCGCCTAAATCAATCCGAGCTAGTTGAGCCCTAAATTCTTGGCGGAACTTATCATTCCAGTTAAATTCAACAATGTATTGGTCACAACGATCACTTACAGTGTTGCTATTATTTATGTTAATGCTTTTTGGGTCATTTAAGGACAAGCAACAAGGGAAATGATCAGATGCAACCAACTTCTCGGAAACTTCAAGGTCAAAGACTAAGTCTAGGGCGGGTCCGTTAACCCATACGTGGTCTACAATACTTTTACCATTACTACTCACAAAAGTATACTGTCCTGGACAGTCGGCGGAGGCCCTCCCGTTAAGAACAACCATGCCCAACGTCTCCATGCCCTCCACAAGCTGCCGCCCCCTGCCGTCCAGAAACGTATCAAGTGTCGCTCTTTGATGGTAGAAGTTGGTACCCTCAAACACCAGCTCATCGCATTGGTTCAAGTTCCCAATCCGTGCATTAAAGTCTCCTCCGAGGATAAGTGGTCCCTCCAAATTCATGTTTTCTAGGGTCTCGAATACCCGTTCCCTGTCGCCCAGAGGCATTGAGGGAGGAAGATAAAAGGAACCAACATTTAGTACGCCCAGCTGTGTCATCAATATAAACAAAAGTGAATGACGATAGTGATCTATTTCGACCGGCTCCTTTTTTACCGCTCCTACAAAAACTAGTAGGCAAATAAACAATCGGTTCACAGGATCTCGTCACACAATTACAACTAATTACAACTAAAATATCCAAGCGGGAGCTTCCTTTAACTAATGTCCCATAGGGATTCCCCGGCAACAAAAAGGAAGCGCCCCACGGACCAGTCACCAACGGAAAACGAAAAAATTTTCCAAAAAAGCAAAATCATAGCGAGAACACCTCCAAGTGGCATCCAGGAAAATCAGAAGCTTAACAGAGACCAACAATCATCAGACAGCATCATGATTGACCCGGAAAAATTCGATAAAATGTTCAATATGGTTCTGGAGTCCAATCAAGAAATAAAACTGCTGAGAAATGAGAACACCGCTCTAAAGTTGGAAATTGCACAGTTAAAAAGCGCACTGGAAAACCGCGAGGTTGAATGGAGTCAGACAAAAAGGGAGCTGTCTCAGGAAATCGCAACACTGAAAAATACGATCGAGACGCAGATCAGAGAGAAAAAAAGAAAGGGAATTCTGATTAAGGGATACACTTTCAAAGCTAACACCACCACAGATCTGAAGGACGAAGTGCACGAATTCCTTAAGGAACATCTGAACGTCGACGTAGCAGTGAAATCAGCTCACAAACCGCAAAAAAAGGACAAACTCACATTCGTTGAACTCAACGCGATGGAGGAAAAAATAAACATAATGAAAAACAAAAAGAAACTTGGAGAAAAGAAAATCTACATAGACAATGAACTTACCAAGAAAGAGCTTAAAATCCAATTCGAATTAAGAAAACATGCGAGACTCGAAAGACAAAACAATAAGAAAGTACAAGTGGGATATCAGAAACTTAAAGTGGACGATGAATGGCTTGTCTGGAACGAAACAGAAAACAAGCTGGTTCCAAAAAACTTGTAAGAAAGAGGCGAAAACGACGGACATCCAATCGGCGTAGAAATGGCAAACGTGATCTGGACGCAAGTTTTGATAAAGAGACTCAAGTAGGTGAAATTAATTGTCTTTTTTGGAATTTACATGGAATCGCAAATTTAATGTACTTGGCTAGGGATGAGATGTTAATACTAAATTCATGTTCAATTATTGGTTTAAGTGAGACGTGGTTTATGGGGGACAGGCCGCCTGTACCGTCCCCCCTGGACTCGGACTCTTACTTTAGTTATGTTGGATCAGCCGTTCGTGATGGTCAAAGAGGCAGAGCCAGCGGCGGGCTCCTATTGTTGATAAAGAGAACCTTTGTATATAAAAAAGACCCCAATAATGTTGAAATTATACATATAGATGGCAAATGGATATTTTTACGCATAAGAAATACATTTTTTAAGTCTTACATTGTCGGTTTGATATATTTAAAGCCCAGCACCAATTTTAGAGAATGTCTTGAATTATTAAATGACTTATTAGTCAATCAGTTTCTGAACCGATTCCCGAATGATGTTTTTGTTCTGGCGGGGGACTTCAATTGTAGAATTGGTAGAGGCAATCAGAGCCGTGCGAAGGGGGGGGCAAAGGGGGCGACCGCCCCGGGCGCCAAAAGGCAGGGGGCGCCGAAAGGCGCCCCAGAATTTTCCATCCAAATTGAATTCTGAGAAGGAACGCCGACGGCGTCACGCTGCCGGGCTTCAGTATTTTCAGAATCAGCTTCTGAGCGAGGTACTGAGCGCGAAAAAGTTATTTCCGCCCCTGAATGAGAAATTTGGTAAAATGGACCATCTAGAAGTTTTGCAACTGATTCACAATTTTGACTTAACGGCCAATTACAAAAATATGGAGACGGCATGCAGGATTTTCTTAACAATTCCAGTAACTTCTGCATCCGCAGAGAGAACTTTCAGTAAACTTAAACTGATAAAAAAAATTTCAAGATCGTCTATGGGTCAAGAAAGGCTTACCAATTTAAGTTTACTGGCCATTGAACATGAAATCACGCAGTCATTAGATTTAGATGAAATCATTGATAGCTTCGCCGCTTTAAAGGCAAGAAAAGTGCCATTGTAATTTTATTGTAACACTTAAGTTTACCGAATTCTGAGTTTTTTGCTTTATGTACCTACCTGCTTCGTTTCTTTTGTTCAGTTTATATAAAAACTTGTTCACCACTCAAGACTTCTATTTCTCGATTAAATAATTTTTTTTATTTAGCAATGTGGCATACCGAAAATCAGGTGCGACGGGGGGGGGGGGGGGGGCGCCAATTTCAGGTTAAGCCCCGGGCGCAAGTTTCTGTTCGCACGGCTCTGGAGGCAATCAGCTAGATGAGTGCGTGACAGATGGACTTATGAACGTACAGCACGAGAGGCTGGTTTGTGACTTTGCGGTTTCGACTTGCGGTCCTCTCCTGGCAAATATAATGGAAAACAATAGTTTTGTGGTTCTTAACGGTAGGACTGTTGGCGATATTCCTGGTCAATTGACGCACTATTCTTCTCTGGGAAATTCAACAATTGATTACGTTTGGATGAACACAAAAGATATATCTCTAGTTGAGTCATTCAAAGTAGGTCACATGGGTGTATCAGATCACGAATATTTAACACTAAAGCTAAAATCAAACTTAAATGGAAACTTCGATCATTTGAGCACCACATCGCATAATACACTTGACCTCAAAAAACGTGAAACCAAAAAATACCTAGTCCTGCCCCCAGAAAAATATCAAAGCTTACGATTTATAATTTCACAATCGTACAGGGCAAACAACTTCAGCAGGGATGTAAATGAAAATTCGGACAATATGCAAGCGGCAATTTTGGAATCAATGCAGTTTTTAGGTTTACAGAAAGTCGCAGTCCTCAGTTCGACTCAAAAAATTAACATCTCAAATAAACAATGGTATGATGCAGAATGTACTATGATGAGAAAATCCTTGGCTAAAGCACACAAAAGTATCAAAAAAAAATAATAATTGCCCTGAAATAACTACCCAATATATTAGCGAAAAGCAAAGGTAT
Organism: Pycnomerus fuliginosus; assembly: GCA_963924575.1. Taxonomy (NCBI): domain Eukaryota; kingdom Metazoa; phylum Arthropoda; class Insecta; order Coleoptera; family Zopheridae; genus Pycnomerus; species Pycnomerus fuliginosus. The sequence goes on along the minus strand of OZ004619.1, from coordinate 24,865,112 downwards.
AAAAAGTTAATAAAGACAAAAAAAGAAAGCTACGAGCAAATGCTAAAATCAAAACTTGAAAATTCCTCAAATCCTGTCGAATTTTGGAAAGCATTTAAACAGGTCCATCCCAAGAGGAAAGCTGCACCGGGACTTAATAATATACCAGTCGAGGCATGGATAAACTACTATCGACAGTTTTACACTATTCCAGGGCAACCCGGCCCTGATATGTTGTTTGTTGATGCAAGACATCCATACTTGGACCAACAAATATCAAAGCAGGAAATTTTCAAAGCGTTAAATCATTTGAAATTAGGTAAATCGCCCGGTTGTGATCACATCACAAATGATATTTATAAGAATTTGCCAATAGCGTGGATCGATTTCTTGAATAGACAATATAATCTGATTCTGGATGGGGGAATCGTGCCTGAAAAATGGGGAAACGTCAAATTAATTCATTTGTATAAAAAAGGAGACCCCACTAACCTAGACAACTATCGTAGCATAGCCCTAATAAATTGTGTCACAAAATTGTTTACGTCAATAATTAATGATCGAATCACTAAATTTTCTGAAAGCAATTCAATTATTCCCGAATGCCAAAATGGCTTTCGAAAAGGACGCTCAGCAACAGACAACATTTTCGTTTTAAACGCAATGATTCAGAACACCATTAGACTTCCTGGCAGAAAGCTCTACGCCCTGTTTGTAGATTTTAGGAAGGCTTTTGACACGGTTCCCCACGGATTGCTCTGGCAGCGATTGTACGAGATGGGGATTAGCTCTAATCTAATAAGTATAATAAGAAATTTATATCAGAAGTCGGCTATCTGTATGGGTGAAGGGCAGGTACAAATTAATAAGGGAGTACTTCAGGGAGACCCTCTAAGCCCAACATTATACTCCCTGTTCACCAGCAACATGCTTGACTTCCTTGCAAAACATGGGATTAGAGGAGTTTCCCTGGATGCTATGGAAGATGTTCTTATGCTTATGTACGCGGATGATGTGGTGATATTTGCCGATTCTCCAGGGCAGATGCAAAAAATTCTAAACAATCTATTGACATATTGTAACAAAATGCAGCTTGAAATTAATATAGACAAAACTAAAATACTGATTTTCAGGAAAGGATTTAAAATGAAAGAATGCAACTTTTCTTACAATAATGCTCAAATTCAGATAGTAAACCATTATAATTATCTAGGGATTATTTTCTCGTACAACGCCAAATTCACAAAAACACTCACAGATCAGCTATCGAAAGCTTTAACAACCGCAGGAGCAGTGAGAAACTCGATAAACAGAACAAAACTGTCAAACTGGGACTCCATCATTCGTCTTTATGACTCTGTAGTAGTTTCAAAGCTTTTTTATAACATCATAATTTGGGGGGTGGACTATCAAGAAGAGATAGAGAAGTTTCAGTGTAGTTTTTTTAAAGCCCTGTTTTTCCTCAGGGCCAACGTTCCTCATTACATTCTTAGATGTGAATTCGGACTAATTAGATTAACCTATCGCATTCTAAATCACATATTCGCATACACTAAAAAAGTACTTAGAATGAAAAGTGACAGATACCCATACAGAGCTCTACACAGGCTAATACAACTCGATAAAAGCAATAGTACCCCCAAGTACAACTGGGTCAGTCAAGTAAAATCTCTGTTGTCGTCTTTTCAAGTTCAAATCGATCCATTGCGACACGTCTTTGATCATTTTGCCTCGCCGATCGCAAATTTATGCTCTGGCAACACTGTCACTACTCTCGGCCGCAGCCCGCAGGCAGCCGAGGATTAATTTTCGGAGGCAGCCGAGGATTCATTTTTCATCTCAATTAATTCATTCAATGGATTCAATTCCCAATAGAGTATCCCATCCCAACACATTTTCACCTGTACTTCAAGTAGGTAACTTTGTTCTAGTACTTCCCTGTTTATGCTGTAGAAAGTAACTACTTCCACTGTCTTCGTCTTCGGTTGTTTTCCACAGTAAATGTGCAAATTTTATGATTCGATAAAATTTTTACACCAATGCCAACCTGTTAGATATTATTAAATTTACCTACCCCTTCTAATTCTACAGTGAATGGGTACATACTTAAAAAAAACTCTCCCGACAGATATTTTATTTATATTGTATTTTATTCGGAGTTTAAGCGACATTATGTGACTCGTAGGGATTTAATTCGCCTCGCTCCGCTCTGCGCTTACACTTCCATCACTCCGTCACATAATGTCTTACTTAAACTCCTAATAAAATAAATAGGTATCTATATTATTATAGATTATACATAGGTACAGATCTTTTGAAAATATTCATTTTCGGTCTGGATTCCGAATCTTCAGTCCTCTGGTATGTCGAGGGTCTATAATTTCTGGTAAAAGGCATCTATTATAAAATGTTTTCAGCTGTTGTTCCATATTAATTCTCCAGAAATCGTCATCCCTCCTGATCTAAAAAACATACCCGATAATCCCACAATGTTACATCTAAACTTTAGGACGTTTTACCTCTTCTACCAACATCCCCAATGGAGTCCATACAATAAAATAGCACAGTTCTCTTCTTGTAATGTGTAATTGTCCCTGAATTTGGTAATAGTAGTTATGTGCCGTTTTTCCAGTTTTTTTAAGTTGAAGTTGACCATCCTTGTCCAATGTAGCAAATTTTATAATTTTTTTTCTAATAGCTTCTTCAGGGGTTAGCTTCGCTGCAGTTGATGGACACTTGACTTCCGCTATCGCATTTTTTCCCACAAGTCCATCAGGACTTGCACCAAATATAGGATTCTCCTGATCAATGAATAACCCACAATGATCCACTGTTAAATTATATTTTTCAGAAAATTCCCGAATGGCGAAGGGTTCGCTTTCATTGCCATATCTAGTATGTGCATTTCCCATAAATTTGCTATAAAGCAAGTTTTTAACTTTGTTCTCGCAGCTAGTCTTGTCCCGCATTTTACATATATCACCAAAATTTGATGCAGTCAGTCGTAATGAGCGTTCTTGTCTCCATACAGGATTTCCGCCTTGTCCCCTAGTTGTTGTTTCTATTTCTAAAATTTCTGCAGCAGTTTTTGTTAGGTCCTGCAAAAACAACGTCTTTCGCATTTCAAACATCTGAAGGGGCATGTCTGGTTCAGAAGAAGCTTCTGGTCCATAATCTTTATCCGGTAGAGCAATTTGTTTCTTAGTGGTCTTATACAAATTTCTAGTACACTTCCTTCTACGTTCATAGTACAATCTCCTTTTTTTAATCCTTTCATAGTAACTTCTGGTATAACCTGAAGGACTACGCTGCATCAAGGCTTTTTGAATTACCCGATGGTACTCCCCTTTTGCGTTGAAGGAAATTGCAGCGGCCTCACATCTTACTTGATATGACCTTTTCAATGAGAAATTTACTCGCTTTCCTCCTACAAATTTGCATACAATCGAGTTATATTGCTCTGCAATATTATTATCCATATTATTGATAAGACTAGAAGCATTGTATATTAATCTGTACATACACGAGTCAATATCTTGAAAGAGTCCGCAGTCGGTCATTGCAGGTATTAGGTTGTTCTCGTTGCCTTTTTGGCTGCATTTGTAATATGATAATTCAGAACATAATTTATGTTCACCAAATATATGTGACTGAATATTTCTTAGATCTGTCGAAAGAGCAGCAACTTTTTCTGTGAAATTAGTAGAAGCTTCTTTAATCCTATGACCTGTCGCCATCAAAATGGATGTTCTCATTCGCCCTAAATTGTTTGTAACCGCCAGTCTTAAGGCAGCATTGACAGGTAAATTTTTAGAATTACTCCTTTTGTTGCTACATATTGCTAACATTTTTTTGGAAAAATTACGTAGAAGGTGGTTCGTGCATTCAATTTTTTGAACTAAAGTATTTCCATAAGGTCGGGTTTCTATTAGTTTTGTATGGACACTGCTGTCTCCGTCACCAACAAGTTTTAAATATTTCAAGCCATGCATTTCTAAACTGCGCCTAAACCCTTCCACAATTATGTCGGATTCCATGCTAGTAGATGTGGTGTTCCAATTTTTGTAACACAGATGTTCACTAGGTGCAATTTTTTTAGCTTCGGACCTGGCGCAAATACTACAATATTTATTTCTCACTCCTAGAAAAAGGAGCTTGCCTGTTCTTTTTCCAATTATACATGCCTACAATTTTACATTTGCCTTAGATATTAATTTATTACAAGTTTGAACAACATACCACCCCAGATGAAGCGTTATAGTTCACATTATAAGAACGCTTGGACCAAGCTCCATCAGCCACAACTGTAATAAAAGGCACATCGTCTTTATCAATCTCTCCAAAATTTTTTGCAAAATTTGCTTCCTCAATTCCAGCTTCCTCCATGCTCTTCCAAGCTGTACTGTGTATAATATCGCCAAGGTTTTCATGGTATTGCTGGTAAGTTTTTGAGCACATAAAGGGCACATTTAAAATAGACATAAATTCTTCCGCTGCTGAGTATCCCACGCCTGTTGAAATAGTGGCTAAAACTACAGCAGAATTTATGTCCAACTGATGGTCTTCAGTTTCTTTATGTAAATGTAAATTTTTCTTTACGTGGCACATTCTGCACTGTAAAGTAAATGTAGATTGAAGCCCTTTTCGAGTTTCTTGAATAATGTACATATCGGATATTGTACAACCGAAAGGAGAGTGAACGCAACCATCCCTTATTTGCTCGAAAAAATATCCAATGTCTACAACTCGCCTACCCTCTGGTAACTTTTCTATTTCAGGCATATTCATTATGTCTGAAACACTGGATTAAAACAAAAATCATTTATTTATTATTTTCTTTATACAGGGTCTCAGGTATGCAGTCATTAATTTTCAGGGGTGATTCTACATCGAAAAATATGAAGAAAAGTTCCTATAAACATGTGTGTCCGAAAATCGCTCCTAAGGGGGCTACGGTCCTGTGAAGGGGGCGCCCTAAGTTCGGTTTTTATTGAATAACTCAGGAACCGTTTGGGCTACAGGGATGAGTTTTTGCATACTGTCTGATGTCAATAAGCTTCATCAAATTATGTTATCAGCAAAAAGCTAATTTTACCAGGGGCGTTCGAAGTAGGTTTTTCACCCAATTTTTTTGTGCGCCATTTTTTTGACTTTTCCTCACTGGAATATGGTTGTCTAACTAAAAGTACATAAAAAAGCCTCTCTTGTTACTCCGTAGGTCCAACCGTTTTCGGATAAATTGGCTTTGGTTGGTTCAGAGTCCCAAAATTTGTGATGGAAGATATTATTTTTGTATTTAAATGCTATAAACGAATTCAGAGTGCAATTCCTTACTTCATTCTAGGAAGAAAAGATCTTATGGACATTCGGCGAAAAATGCTTTCTAAGGGAGCTACAGACCTTCAAATTGGGTCTTAGAAGGCCTTTTGTTTGAAGGACCATTGCTCCCTTAGAAAGCATTTTTCGCCTCATTCCATATGAACTTTTCTTATTAGAATGAAGTAAGGAATTGTACTCTGAATTTGTTTATAGCATTTAAGTACAAAAATAATATCTCCACCACAAATTTTGAGACTCTGAACCAATCAAAACTAATTTATTCGAAAACAGTTGGACTTACTGAGTAACAATAAGAGGTGCTTTTTTATGTAATTTTAGTTAGACAACCATATTCCGGTGAGGAAAAGTCAAAAAAATGGCGCACAAAAAAATTGGGTAAAAAAAGCCAGAGGCCCCCCCTACTTCGAACGCCCCTGGTAAAATCAGCTTTCTGCTGATAACATAATTTGATGGAGCTTATTGATATCAGACAGTGTGCAGAAACTCATCGCTGTAGCCCAAACGGTTCCTGAGTTATTTAATAAAAACCAAATTTTGTACGCCCCCTTCACAGGACCCTAGCCCCCTTAGGAGCGATTTTCGGACACTTGTTTATAGGAACTTTTCTTCATATTTTTTGATGTAGAATCACCCCTGAAAATTAATGACTGCATACCTGAGACACCCTGTATGTACTTCCGTGTAGTAAGAGGTCAATTACGTCTAAACCGTGGAAGTACAAAAAATGTAGAAAGATGTTTTTGAATTTCCCACTTTCAACTATCGTTCAACAACACTGTGCATGGATGAACCTTCTTTTGAAACAAATACCCATGGTGGTTTTAATGTAACACAAAACTTGGTTGAACCATTCTATACAGTGCTAATGCGAACGTTGGCTGCGTTGAACATTCCAAATAAAAAATCCTTGGGTCATGTGCTGCTAAAATCCTCGGGCAGGTCGATTTTATTTTTTTAATGCACATTTGATGCAGTGTTCAGGTATTTTTTCCAACTTCCGGATTAACCGGAAATGGCCTTAACTTTGATTTTTTAAATGGAATGATAACCGGAAGTGAGAAGAATACCTGACCACCCCATCAAATCCGCATTAAGAAAGACAAAATCGACCTGTCCGTGGATTTTAGCAGCAGATGACCCAAGAATTTTTTATTTGGAATGCACCACAGACAACGTTCGCACTGTATATCAAGCGACCCAAAAAAACCATTCCTCAATATTGTTCTCCAAAATTGTTTGTAAGTTTAGTATAGAAAAGAAAGAATCAAGGTTTTATTTCGAAGCCCTTGCTGATGAGGATGAGCTTTCCTTGGATGGCTTGATAATTATGATACTACTTATACTTAAAAGTATACTTTGAATAGACACCTTTTATTATTCGTATCCTCAACTGTATGATCTTGCCAACTACAACTAGGAATTTCTTCAGTTGTCAATGTTGTCATGTTGATATCAGGTTCACCATCAAGATGAACTTCAATATCGTCATGGTTAATTTCGAGGTTAATTTCATCCTGGACGGCTATTTCAGGGGATACGGCCTTATTATTATTGCAATCTCCGGTATCTTTCTTAGCTCTGTTTCTATAATAAATTAATAACACGTTAAAAAACGATATGCATATACCCGGCCATATTTTATAGGCTAGCTGAACCTACCTATTATTTCCTGATATGGGTAGGCACAATCAAGAGCAATAAAGGTGCTAGGCTATAATAGCCGGTAGATAGGTTCTATTTTTTCACTACTAGCTTTATTCCAGTCTTTTTTAATAAAAGATCCTGATGCAAGTATCACTTGTTCTAAATAAAGATTCTATTAAAATTTAACAAAAACAAAATCCCATCTCCTTGGGGTTCATCATCGAAGGAAGTCAAAAGCTACATAGTGCTGCCAATAATCATTGCAAATAGAAATTATTTCCATAAGAAACAGAAAATTAACTTCTTGAATAGGTAGGTATTGAAAAAAAACAAATAATGGCAGGTTTTAAAAACTAGTAGTTAAAAATAATATTAACTGATGGGGTACCTACTTGAAAGCTGCATTCCTACGACTTTTTCGTTTAGAAGAGAGATACACTTTTTTTTTTGTCTCGTTTATTCGGCCCATTGTTAAAATTCTTGAAATAAACACTAATGAACAAAGGTATTCAATGATTCAACCACTATGAAGCGTCCTCGTCGTATAGTTCTAAAAAGAACTGATTGTTATTATAATATAAATGATATATATGTAAATAATAAAACACAAGCCGAATTTTAATAAACACCATGTATTTTCGCTTTCGACTGCGAACTGCAGGTGCAGAAATTATGTGCCGCAAGTGTAAGTGCAGGATCGCAGGGTGCAAGACACGTGCAGGATAAGGATGATATTTTAGTGGTTGGCCGAGGTTGAGGAAAGGGTACAATGCTGCCACATTGTACGTTCAAATTTTCGCCACTTTTAAATATAGCGGGTGCTGTTAGATGGCAGCACTTTACAGCGGCTTTAGTAGTTTTTCTTAATTTTCCAATATTTCAGTAATAAAGTGTTCAACATTATTTTTTATTGATTTGAAATGCTTCATTTCAACTCAGCTATGGCGCATGCTAAAAAAATTTTTTTTACCTCGTGCTATCGACGAATAAAATATTAAAAATTCGCGTACAATTTATTTACAACAGCAAGCGCCATTAAGTATTTTTTTCTTAACAGTTTAAAAAAAAAATCGCTTGAAAATAATGAAAGATGGCCGAGTTATTGGGAAATTCGCTACCGCAGGGGTACCTAGCGCTCTTAAGAAAGACTGGGACAATATACTGTTATCCACATTCAACTCAGAGTACAAGTTCTACAATTTCACCGATCGTTCGAGTGCATCGCTTTACGCCGGCAATCAGATGTTTTATCTCAAAAGATTCTGGGCTCAATTACGTACGCAAAACAATACAACAGTTAAAATATTCATTAACAATAAGACGGTTACGATTCACGTTAACGAGAAATGCCCAATGTGCAATTTGAATCTCCCAGAGACTTTGGACCATATTATGTTTGAGTGCCCTATGTACCGGGAGTATCGTCCGCTTTTGGGGCGGGTGACGGGTGGTATGTTGGAGCCGGACAGTCACGCAGTTCTTCTTTTACATGACAACCTTCAGATTAAAAACGTTCACAACTTCATTTCGCGCTGCCTTCGGCTGAGATCTTTCGTTTTGATGGACGAATGAATTCCCCTTGCCTTAACATTTTTGATTTATTCACTGAGAAAAATCAAGCTATTAGAATGTCATACTAAGATTTGTATGTTTGTGGCAAAAAGAAATTTAGTTTTAATAATTAAATGGCGTATGACTGTAATTAAACGAAATATCTACCGCAGTAAAAAAAATTTTTTTGAGGGTCTATTAGAATTGTAATGTTGTTATGAGTAAATTTTTAATGATGGCAGAGCTCGTGAATGCTCCTGTTGCTGTATAGGGTTTTTTGGAAAATTTTTATTATGGCAACTAAACGTTTATTTGCGGCCACAGCCCAAATTGTTTCCAGGGCTTGCTTTGTCTCCTGAGACAGTGGTCTAAATGTCAGAATCGGATATCATCGACAACGGTTTGGGTTGGGGTAGTTAGTTGTTGGCAATGTGCTAATGAACACGCGGTCTCGGGGTCAGAGTTCAATACCACTGGGGGTGTGTGTGTAGTTGTGTACAGGTGTTATTGTGCGGTGTGTCTTGAACAAAACCTGATTTCTTAGCTTTAATTTAAGATCACGTTTATCAGAAACGGTTAAGAAATAGCCGATCGACTTATACCCAAAAATATTTTGTCCGGTTTTTTTGGTACACCCGATATTACCATACATAATATGTATTATTGTATTTTTGCCAATAATGTATTATTATATTTTTGGTTGAAAGTTTGGTCCATTTTTTCAAAGAGGAACTGATGTTTGATTACACGAGGTAGGTAGTTTGTTGTTTGAGCGTCTTTCGATGAATTTACAGTGTGACTCAAAAGCTGTTATTTTTCTTTGACAAAAACGTTTTTTCGTTTTCCAGGCAACTGTTTTGTATTTTGTGTTAATTTCGTTTATAGCTGAAGATGGAGTAACACTCCGAAACGCGTCCTAAACAGTACCTAAGTAAATTTTGTGGACCAAGACTTTGAAACTACCTCGTGTAATATTGTATTTTTTCTGTTTAATCATCTACAATACATATTGCGAATAATGTATTATTGTATTTTTCCTGTTTAATCATCTACATAATTACCAATAATGTATTAGGTATATTGTATGTTTCCTGTTTAATCATATAAGAATGTGCCTAATATGTATTTTTAATAATCACATCCCTACCTACATAGGGGTGTAATAAATTATTTTTAGAAAATCATGGTTTGAATTTTAGTAGGTAAATGGGCATATTGCTCCTAATAGATTCTTCTATTTGCTGTTAATACGAAAGAACTGCTGTGGCCAGAGTTTCTTACTGCTACTGCAAAAGATACGTATTCTAAAGGTTACTAAGCCAATGTTGTTGGCAGTAACAGAACCGTTTATTAGGATCCAAGTAACTGCTCATTTAGGACAATAAATTTTTATATGTGCTGTTAATAACGAGAACTGTTGAACGCCAGTATTCCCAATTTAGTCGCCCCAACAAAACGGCGTTGCCGTCCCGTATTTTAATATAACTTTCTAATAACTGCTATTAGAATTTACGTAAATTTTTTCTCAGTGTTTATTAGGTATAATAATTCCATGTTTATTTATTTCTTGTAATATTTCCATATTTTATTTATTTCTTCACACTCATTGTTCATGACTTGTGTGGTTGAAAGAACAATAAACATTATTATTATTATTATTATTATTATTATAAAAGTTCCAAATTTCATTTAAACATCAATCGTTAGAAAGATATTAATTTTTCTTTAAATAGGCAATGATGTTCATATTTTTTGTGATAACTCCGAACTCGGGAACGAATCAAAATATCGGGGAATTCTCTTTAGATTCTTAATCATCAACATAAATAGCGCAACTTTTCTGTAATTTAACCGATCCTGTATCTTTTACCGTTTAGGAGATCCCAAATGGTGAGCATCGAAAATTTACCCACCCTGTATACAGGAGGGTTACTATTATTTAAGTACATACATTTGTATGGATACAGCCGATTATTTCCCAAACTATTCACTTTATCAAAAAATTGTTGAAATAAGAGTTGGCAGGTTTTGGCGCACGTTTTGTGTTGGTCAATTTTTTTCACGTTGGAATTACCAAATAATGACGTACCTAATCGGCATTTTTTTTAATGACAATAAGATATATGTCAAGTGTAGTGTCATTGGAAAGGTAATTTTTTTCTCCTTACAATGGTATGAAAAAATTATATGCTCTTACACAATGAAAATTTCGAGTAGGTATGTAAATGTCAAATGAATGTGTTCCCAGAAATAAAAATTTGAAAGGCTAACTTTAGGCGCATCGTTTGATGTAATTCCTTTTTTTGGCATTTTCTTCACTGGAGTAATGACGTCATACTCATTTTTTTAATGACAAGATCATGCATGACGAGTGAGTTTCGTGCAACAAAGGGCCACGGGCTCGTAGGCGTTGGGCCTCATGCGCACATGCATGGTAGCTTTTAGTTTTTCATAATTTTTGTAATTAGAAGCAGAATTGGAAGTTGATCTGCGCGAAAATGACACTTCCTGTGGGAAGATTTATCTTTTACCTTTTCAGCTTTTCCGAAATCCATAAATGTGCACAGTCCAAATTTTCGCCAGGTCGGTCCAGTAGTTTGGGCTGTACCGTGTTTCAGACACAGAGATTTTCCAAAAACCACTTTTTTGGGTTCTCAGGGCCCTGAAGGCTGAAACGTAAAGATTTGATGTTTTTGGCGTTTCGATTTTAGTAACTGCTCCGTGAAGAGAAGTTAAAAATTGTCTTGTAAAAAGACTGTCATAGGTATTATATAACCAAGAATGCTTTAATATTAAAAACGGACCTTACCTGACACAGACCTGAACAGAAGTTGAAAAGGTTTAAGTTTCAACATAGGAAAATTAAATCAAATCCTATAATTAAATAAGTACTTTCTCGGGTATCTTGTTAAATAGAGTCTGTTTTTTTAACAGCCTGAATATTAGTAATTACTAGTACGTACTGACAAAAGCAGTCCATAAGCCAGCCTAGTAGTCCCATAAATCTCTCTATCTTTATGTGCTAATATGTATTAACTAACTCAGCAGTTAGACCAAGAGAATAAATCAATAAATTCTATTAGCTATTTATTGAGAATTAACTAAAACCCAGACATTATTAGTTATCTTGGTTATATTTATATTTTCCTCTCATGTGCATTGGAAGTGGAACCACACCCGGACATGGAATCTGACCAGGAATTTCACAAATACAGGTTCTATCACATCCTTGTCCAAAGTTAGCAGGATTATCCTTCTTCTCTCTTGAAACTGCTTCAGCATCCAAAACCTCCCTGTAATTTAAATCGTTCAGTTCCATTTTACAAAAAATCAAAACAAACTTTGTTTTTCCAATCACTTTTATGAGATGCTCCAGGATTTCCTCTTTACTTTTGTTATCTACATCAATTAGCATTTCATTTCCAGTTTCTAGGGAGTAATAAGAAGTTAGTGAGAATGAATGACATATTTATACTGACCATAGAAGCAGCGGATAAATGGTGACGGACTTAAGTTTTTTAATGTACAAATCTGTACTTTAGGGTTTTTATATTGGATTCGTGGAACATACCAAAATACGAAATCTCTGAAATTTGTCGAGAAAGATGCTTTGCCTTGGTTTCAATGCGATTTGCATACCTGGTTCCGAAATGGCTTTTGCCTCCTATGTGGTAATGGATTGCTAAAATTTTTATTTGATCCTTTAAAACCAACCTTCCGGCTTCTAGAAATTGTAATGTTCTCCGAATGGGAGAAGGTCCTATCATGAAGGGCATTTTAATATATTTTTATCTATGCTTTTTAATGAATAATCACAGTAAACACACCACCGAAATTAAGGTTAGGTTTAGGTTTGTCCATCATTGGCAGCTGTCAAAATCAAACGTCAAATCCGTAAAATTTTGCGTTCCTAATCCCCATCAGCTGATTTTTAGCGCTGCAGCATGGTTGCATTCGTTTTTGGTTTTGAACCGTTTTGTCGATGACGTCATTAAAATAACCTGGCGCAAAAATAACATGTTTTGAAACCGAATTGACAGGTGATCAGCTGTGGGTAGGAGTTAGGCCAACCTAGATTTTCAAAATAATCAGAAATCAGAGAAAAATTAAGATTTTGTAAAAACCAGAAAGCACGTTCAAAGTTATTTTCTTTGATACAAATTCATCTGTGCAATTAGATTTTCGTTTACATCTTTGTTTTATTCATTTATAAGAAACGGGGCCTATATCGGAGGCTATAATTTCGGGTTTAACAGGAAGCTGAAAACAAATATCAAACTACCTACACCATCAGATCAGAAACATCTCAAAAAGATAAAGCCGAAGCGTTTTTGCGATTTTCAAAAATCTTCATTTCTCACCGATTTCTTCGTTATTTTTGAGAACCTAGGGTGGCCGTGACTGTACTTGCGGTGAAATATGATATATTTTTGACTCGAAAAAAACTGTAGTTTCCGAACATAAGCATCTCGTAACCTAAGTTAGATCTAAAAAGCTTTTGGAGCCAATCGTGCAACCGGAAATGCCATTTTGGCATATCAACTTTTAAATTTTAAATGTAAACCTCCATCTTTCACATCACCGTAAGAAAGGCCTTCAAATTCTGCTTCCAAATATGTATACACTCTCCGTGCCCTTTTGACCAAAAACTAAAACAATACGAGATTTTTATCGGACTTTAAAATCGCGGTCAGCCCATGCTCCTCAACCGATTTGGCTGAAATTTTACATATGGGGATTGTATTAGACGTTGAAGAGCTGAAGAATTTTTGGATTCAATCGACCGACGGAAAGTGCCGTTTTGGCACACCAATTTTTAAATTTTAAATTATTCTTTCATTTAACCATCCAAAACAAGTTTTTGAAAGATTTATTGTCACCATCAGAAGGGTCTTCAACTTCTGGTTTTAAATAATACAAAATTCATTCGCATTTAGTACCCTTTGGGTAGAAAAATCGCATTTTGTAATAACACTAAAACCACGTTACAGCCCAAACTACTGGATCGATTTGGCTGAAATTTGGTACGTGGAGATTAGGTGACCCGTTGAATAACTGAAAGGCTTTTGGGAGCAATTGGTCCACGGGAAGTGCCATTTACGCACATCAATTTGAAAATTTTAAACCCAATAAAACGCGGAAATCAAAAACCCACGCGATGGGGAGGTTCCCGCCGCTTCTGTGCTGCAGATGGGGCCCCAGTTTTTTTTAGCAAATAACATCGATATTCAGGCCAATATCCCTAGAAAATTTTGAATTTGTTATATCCTACTTAACAGTAGAGGGTTGGGGAAAACCCCAGCTAATGACCCTAAACGGGGGGAATGCCTCTAGACCCACCCCAGGTTACCTGCTATCACCTGAGCGCTAAAACGGGGTTGATCATTCATATTTTGTATTCATCCTGGTGACATGAGTGCGAAAAGTGAAATGAGTAAAAATAAGTGCAATTAGGCACACTTTTGAATTATTTTAACAAAAATCCTAATTCATCGGTTAAACGGTTTTTAAGTTTTATTTTTATTTCTAAACTTTTTGAGCTTTTTTCTTATAAAGGCGGTTTGACACGACATTCATTATACAAAATTCTCGATAAAACGGAGTATTTTGCTAAAATATTTTGAATAAAATTTCCAAATAAAAATTTCTGTTTTACGTTTACATTTTGAGTATGTTCATCATTATTTATCTCGATCCTCATATAATTATCACAGCATATTATTGCATATTATCAAACGTAAGTACACTTAAATAAATTTTTTGAAAATCGTCATCATGTTTCATTTTAAAGGCACAGAATGCGTATGCCCAAAAACTTTTTTTAGACTACAGCACTGCTACTAGTCGAGGATTTCACAACTGTCCTCTTTTGATCAGACGAGAAGATTACAGTACCTATTTACATACCTAATTAATTTTGCGACTCAAAGCTGTTAGGTACCTACTTTTCTTTGACCCAAACGTTTTTTTCTTATTTTCAGGCGACTGTTTTATGGGTTTTGTGTTAATTTCCTTTCTAGTCCCCTAAACGGTAGGTATTTTTGGTGTAATTTTTATAAATGAGTCTAGAGCTCAACGGGACTTTGAAATTCTACTTTTTTTATTCTGACAAAATGCTTGCTAAAGTACCTATATTAATATAATGCCATTTTAAAGGTTAGATCAGATTAGACATAATAAAATAACAGAAATAGCAGCAGAGTAACGACGATAAAGAGGTTTTATAGACTAGTGAAAGGTACGTACCCCAATATTGGCTATGCATTGGTGGAAAAATGTTTGCCAATATATATAATCCATGTTTGACCAATGTAGGTCCTATATAGTATCTTTGCATGTTGAAATCATAAACATGCCCCCAATATGGGTAAAATGTGGTAGAATATTATTTCATAAATAGGTATTAATGCACTAATTTAATTACTCAGAAAATAAGTACCTACCATAATACATGCACATGAAAATTACCGAATGCAATACATATATTACATATTTATTAAAATTTTATTTGATAATAAAGATGAATTACGGATATGGGGATCGGGAGGTTAGAAGCAGGATGCAGTTTATTAATAAAATTCGTTCGGTACCTATGTACAATAAATATTTGATTTCATTAATCAAACAGCACATACCTAAATTCTAAATTATAAAATATTTGTTAGGGCCTGCACACGATGCACGCAGGCTGGTCACAGCTCACAGCTGTGCGCGCAGTCGCTGATGGTGTACGTGACCTGCTGGTCGGACACTCCAGTCAAGTCCAGACAGGAAAAAATTGCGCTAAGCTAAAAGCCGGGGTGTGCATTAAGTGCATTTGTCTGGTTTTAGTGCTTGTGGTATTGAATCTTTTGTGGGGTAAGTAACTCTTAAATAACGATGTTTTAAGCCAGACAGCATGTAATTTTGTTGGGTTAGAGTTGTGCCAGTTATCAGCTATTTAAAGGCTATTTTGCCATTCAGTGCTTTAAATATTGTGAAGCTGCTTTATTAGGATATCTAATTACTGTATGTACATAAAAGTATATGTCTTTTACGTACTTTTTGATTACTCTTTTATATACAGGGTGGTTTTGAAAGGGTTCGTTGGAAACTGTTTGACTTCCTAACAGATGACGTGATGAGGGTCTTCGAATTTGGTATGCGACCATAATCGATCATGACGAATCGAAGTCAAATATTCTCAAGATGGCAGCAGAAAAGATGAATACATTGGTAACTATGAGATATTGTTTTGCAAAATTCTTCAATAATGTGTTTTCAGGTGAATCATCTTTACCTTTGTGGAGGTGACACTGTCCACAAGGCTGTCTTTTACCAAATGAGATGCCGTGGGGCCATACTACGTAAGTTAATTTTTTGCAAATCTACTTGACAGTTGCTGATTTTTCGTTCTAGGTGCCGTTAGAAAGGGGTGCCCGGAGGCTACAGAAGTCGAGGTGCAACGATCAATTTCCCTGCACTTACCTGGCGAGATCTAAAGACCGTGAAGGGGGAATGGGGGAGCGATAAAAATCTAAAATTTGTAATGTTTTTTTATACAAATTAATAATAGTAATTAGTAATATATTTCTAATGATTTCCTATTACATTGCTCCTATGAAAGAAACCAATCTGGGGCGAATATTTAAAAGATATATTGGCTAATGATTATTAAACAATGTTTTCCCTATAAAACAAATGCACGTTGGGCCAATATTCCTGTAAATATAGGGCCATTAAAAAAAAATCTGACGTTTACATGTTGCCCCAATATTTGAGAAATATGTTGGGCCAATAAAAGTGTGCTGCTGGGGTAGCTATCATCTCGCTCCTTAGTTGCTCGTGATCCTTACTCGTTGATAAACAATCTCTTCATCGTCTTATATGATTGTATTTATATATATAACAAGTAACTATTATTGGACAATGTGTAACATTACATTATTACTATGTTATTGCACAACGCTTAATTTGGGATTTTCACTTTATACCCAGGTTTCCCTTTAGCCCCGGTTCCTGTAACCCTAAAAACGGCTCCCGCTGGATGAGGCTGCTTAACTCCTTTCACCACAAGTTGCGCACTTGTGACGTAGAGTTCATCCAAATTAGGTCCACCAAAGGCAGCGGCAGTAATCTAAATCAAAAGAATTGATGCGTCTCAAAGCCAGAACAATACATAATAACTACCTGTCTTGCTGGAAAATCTATTTTTTGCAGTAACTCCGAAGTTAGGGGGTTGATTTGGAGGAGACAGGCACCGTCAAAAACTGCTACCCATAGATTACCAGCGTCATCAATCGTCATTCCATCAGGAACGCCAGGAATGTCGTGGTGGTCTAAATTGAAGACCACTTTGCGGTTGCAAATCTCACCCTTTTCCTTGTTGTAGTCGTATTCATCGACGGTTCTTCTTGGGGAATCAATGTAGTACATTTTCTTCAAAGGGATGTTCCAAGCTAAACCGTTAGCAATGCTGATCTTCGTTAAATGAGTTTTCACTTCATGTCTGCCGACGAGAGTGTAAAGAGCGCCCTTTTCTTTCTCGAGTTTACCTATTTCAGGCTCCGGCCCCATGGTACCTATATAATTAGAATAAAACATAAATAAGAAGAACATAATTAAGGGAGGATTCCACTTAAAAAATCGATGGCTGATTCTAGTGTTCTCAGAATTAAAAAATTCTATTCCAATTAGAAGATATTCAGAAAAAACAGCGGGAAAGATGACGTCATCTTTCCACGGTTTCTTGCCCATATTGACGATATTTCGAGACATCGGTTGTCCTAATTCCATAGGCGTGTTTCCATAGGAGTTACGACAAACAAATACTCAGCCGGCGTCTGGAAATATCCTCAAGACGGGCAAGAAATCTTGGAAAGATGACGTCATCTTTCCCGCTGTTCTTTCTGAATATCTTCAAAACGGTAAAGAATTTTTAAATTCTGATAACACCAATGGACAATGGAATCAGCCATAAACTCAACATCGATTTCTTGCGTTGAATCCTCCCTTAAGTGCAATATTTACCCGCCCATAACCGTCCAGTTGGATCCGCTTTTCCATCATTGAACCTATTATTGAGAAACCCAGGTTGATTCTCCACTTCCAAAAGAACTTCTTTGTTGGAAACTGTGTTGCTAACTCCATCCCAAGTTACCACCAGCAATTTTCTGCCAAGACCAACTAGGAATCGATCAGTGGTTCCTTCTACGGGTACAACTAAAGCTACAGGTCCTCCTTCTATAATAAAAAAAATTAAAATTGTTCTCAAAATTGCGAATATTGTACGAACCAATAATAACTTTGGTGTGAGTGTTGGTAGACGGTACATATCTGTGAATGGCCTGGCCGAAGATGTCGACATAATAAAGGGTTTGAGTAGCGGCGTCCCAGTGTGGCCCTTCTCCTAGGGTAACTCTTTCGGTAATCACTTCAATTACTGGTGCCATGGCGGTTTGCGTTGTAAGAATTTAACTAAACCATTAAGCTTTTATAGAAAAAGAAGAATATTAACTTAACCCTAAGGTTAATTTAATTCCTTATCTTTCATTCCTATTTAACCCTTATCTGAAATTGAAATGTTGAAATGCGTAGATATTAAAAATTAGTATTAAGGATAACGATAAATAATTATTTTCGGGTCTACTTAACAGTAATTAAATAGTGGATAGAAGCAGAAATTTTTCTTCACGTTTCCCTTAATCAGGGCATGTTCCCCTGATTTAGAGAAACATGGGAAGAAAAATTTTTCCCTTTCCAATTTTTAACAATTTTCCTGTAATAATGTATAATTTGTCTTGTCACTTTTATCTTTAATATGGTTTTTTAAAAACAATTTCGATGTAACCTTCAATTGCAACTTTTGACCTTTAACCTCAGCTTGAAGATGGGAACCTCTGCTCTTGAAATATTTTTAATACATAACGTGGCAAGACTTCGAGAATTTTAATTCCAATTATCTAACCAAGCCACTTCGAGAAAATGCTGGAATTCTACTTCTTCATTTTAACAGTGTCTCACATCGATGTTAAATTAAGGCTAAGACAACTTGAAGTACCTATATGAACCAGGGGGGTGAAAAATTATTGTGAAGGGGGATGGAAAGTCAAGAGGGTTGAAAATGAACGGTAGTTAAGTAGAACTAGGGAAAATTACATGAAAAAGAAGTGGTCTGCGTAAATTTAGCTTTTTGAGGTTTCACATATCATGAAAGGGGTTGAAAAATTGTGGATAGGTTAAAAATTAAGTAATGAAAATTACCTTGAATTACCGAAAAATCACAAAAAAGCCCGAAAAAATAAATCAAATATATTTCTTCCGCTTGTTAGGGCTTAGGGGTTGTTAGTAGCCTATGGGTTGGTTTTAGGTTGAAGACTTCTAAGACTTTTTTTCAATGGTTCACCGAAATCTATCGAACCCCATAATTGTATTCCACCACTTACATGAACAAATTTCCAGTTTCAACACTTAAATTTCATCCTCCTTGTTAGATCATAATGAAAATTTGGCCAACCGCCTACAGTGTCGCTGTAAATAAAGTTATTGAGTTCTCGTGAATGATTTACGGCCTTTTTTGTACCATTAATAGAAGGCTCTATCACTAGAAACACCCCACTACACCCACTACATCGTGTTTCTGCATGCTAAGGGTTGTAGCGCCTTTAAGAGTGGTTTTTCGCAAAATATGAATGTGAGCTTTTTTGAATAATTAATGCAAAGCTGTCGATTCATTCCAAATTCCAAATATTCATTAAGTCCATTTACCCCATTGTTCGATTTTGCGAAAAATGCATCCTCTGCAAGATTTCATCGATATACAGGATGATTTATTTTTCGATGCTCACCATCTTCTAAATGGTAAAAGGTCCGGGGTCGGTTAAATTAGAGAAAAGTTCCGCAATTTCTTGGCGATTAAGAATCTGAAGAGAATTTCCCGATATTTTGATTCGTTCCTGAGTTATCACAAAAAGTCTGAAAATTGTTAATTTAAAGAAAAATAAATATATTCCTAATTAATGATAAATGAAACTTGGAGCTTCTATATTTTTGACAGCTGTCAATCGAATAGCATTGACAGAAATTTTCTAGGCCTTCTAGATTTTGAATAAAGACAGTCAACTTTTCTTTTTCTTATGGGCGTCATATTGAATTTTAACATCGCCGGATACACAGAAAAATTTGCTTCTCAAAAATGTAACCAACATTAGGTAAAGTCACACGACTGCAAAACGTATTTTATTACTGTTGAATTCAATTGTGTTCACATGTTATAAGAGATTGAAAAAGTCGGGGTACTTTTTGCAATTGTTTTTCTTCTAAGTTCAGGCTGATTTTACAAATTATACCATCCCAATTAATACAAGGATTACATTTTTTTCATATCACTTTTCATCCCCCATAAAACCATAATTATTAGTGTGAAGTAATTTTTTCAAATACGCTAGTTGCAGAAAGTACCGGTTGTTGAAATACGGTTTATTGTTGATACCTAGTTGGTTAGGTATATATCCAAAAATGAGATACTCCCCTGCAAAGACGTACCTAAGTGGTAAAATTTGATGCGCCCTTGAAAATTTATGACTTATCGGATTGTTTACCAAGGGAATTAGATTTTATAATATCTCTCCGTCGCAATGTGTCAATTGATAGATAATAAATTTGCTGTGTAATGATTATTTAACCGATTTCAAGGTCACAGTGTTCACGAGATCATGTGAACAGGGCCGTAGCCACCGGGATCCCGCGGAACCAGGGCCCGGGCGTCAGGGGGCCCGCGGATAAGGAATTGTAATATTTCGAAAAAACAATGTCTAAAAGATTTGCTTAAAGTTTTTCTGTTGACAATCATTTATCCTCCATCAGTTTCACAGAAATAGTTCCTTTTTCAAAGTGGAATTGATAAAATATATATTTATGAAACACAATGGGTCAAAAGTTATTTATCGTCCCTTGCAATGTTTTCCATAGAGAATAATTAGCTAAAGTCCCGACACTACTTTCTAACGAACGCGGGGGTTGTGTGAATTTGATCTTTTTTCTGTTGGTTTGTAAACGGGTTTCCAGTTCCGTCAAAATTCCTCTCAGTGCCAAAGTAGAAACAATGGACAATAATTAACAACATAATCATCCCTTCTAACCTCCATATTTCTACTGTTGATTAACACCAACGGGAATTTTGACGTAATTGAAAGCCCGTTTACAACCCAACTGAAAAAAAAGCCTGACTCATCCCACACAACTTCCGCGTTTGTTAGAAAGTGTCGCGACTTTAAATCGCTAAATCCCGGAATAGTATATTATTGACCAAGGTAGATAGGAACTATTTTAGCCCAAGCGGCAAGATTGTAACCCCGAGGTGCGAAGAACCGAGGGTTACAAGACGCGAGGGATAAAATAGTCTTCTCTACCGTGGTGAATATAATACTTTTTTCACTTAATAGCAAAAAAAACAATTATCAGCTTAAAGATGAGTCAATAATGGTACGTTTTAAACCTAGTAGTGAAAAAAGTATTTATTCATGTCATAAGTATATTTTTTTTTAAATAAAGTGTTATTATTATTATTATGTGTTTAAGGGGGCCCGAGCAACGGATTGGAACCCAGGCATGGTACGGCCCTGCATGTGAAAACAGTCTCCAATCGCATTTATCTGCTGATCATCCATTTGAATTGGGTGTTGTGCTCATTAGTAGGTAGCTATACTTGTACTTGAATTGTTCCACTCAGAAGTAATAATATGGCTCCGAAGATTGAACGTGTCTCCGACAGTGCATCGGTTTTAGGGGAGGGTCCTCATTGGGACGAAAAGAGTCAAACTTTATATTATGTGGATATATTAGGACATTATGTCTTGAAGTACAAACCATCGACTAAGGAAGAATCAAAAGTTAATGTTGGTAAACATATCAGCATTGTCATTCCGGTTGAAGGTAAAAAAAATCAATTTGTTGTGACTCTTCTCGATGAATTGACAATTATCGAATGGGATGGCAAGAGTGATAAATTCACTACAATTGAAAAGCTTGCGCAAGTCGGCAAAGATGTAAAACTTACCTTTAATGATGGCAAATGCGATTCTTCTGGACGATTGTGGGCTGGTAAATAAATACTATGAAATTATTATAAATTAACATAAATTTTTCTACTTGTTGGTTAGGATATATGCCTGCATTTGTTGATGGAACCGATATTAATTCTCTTGCTCCTGTTGGAAGCTTAACTTCCCTTCAAGGCAGAACCTTGGTTGACAATCACATTAAAGGCATCAGGGTTGCAAATGGTATAGCCTTCAACGACAAAGAAAAAAAGTTTTACTACATTGACTCTCTGAAGAAAACCATTGATCAATACGATTTTGATATAACCACAGGCTCGATAAGTCGGTTATTTTAGCCCAATTCTTAATAAAACTGTTATTGGAATTTTTAGAAAATCTGAAGGTGTTGTTCACTTTAGAAAAACACAATATTGATGGTGTAGCTGATGGTATGACAATTGATACAGACGGTAACCTGTGGGTGGCAATATTTGGCGGTGCAAAAGTTTTAAAAATTGATGGACACAAACCAGAAACTCTATTGCAAACAGTTGAACTGCCAGCAAAACAGGTAAAGAAATTATCTTAACATGCACCCTTTAGAAAAATTTAATTGTGAATTTAGGTAACTTCAGCGGCTTTTGGGGGCCCAAATCTAGATGAGCTCTATGTGACAACAGGCTCTATGGAGATAGAGGGAGAGAAGCCAGCATTACCAACAAATGGGGCAACTTATAGGATCACTGGATTGGGAGTTAAGGGCTATCCAGGGGTTTCTTTTAAACTGTAACATTTAATAAAAAAACTACTAAACATAATTATACTCCTAAGTACATAAAATTGATCAATTGCAAAGTCAATTGTTACAGTCGAAACCCGTCCTATACAGAGTGTCCCGAAATTAGTGGTCAAAACTTTACCAGTAGATTCTTCTACAAAAAATATGAAAAAAAGTCCCTATATGAACATATGTCGAAAAGTAAGTCCTAAGGGAGCTAAGGTCCCTTAAAGGGCCACTTTGGAACTGTTTTTTTTATTCACTCCCGGTTTAGATAACCGTAAGTGGTTTAAACTTTTTTCAAACGGAATGAAATTTTTTTCTTAACGGACTGCGAGTCTACGATTTTTTCTGGTTTAGAGCTACATGTTTTGCATAAAAGGCTAAATAGACGTGTATTTGCGTTTTTCCAAAAAGTCAATTGTAAATGTAGGGTGGCCAGTTAAGTGTCATCCGGGATTTTAACCCAGAAAATATCGTAATTCCGGATCCTTTGTGAGAAGAGTGTCATTCCATTTGAAAAAAGAAAATTAAGTTTTTTTCGGTAAAACTGGAAGTGACAAAATTGGGTAAATTCACGCGAGGGTGTGCCCTTTCAAGGCTGCAGGGCTGATCAGTGTTTATTTAATCTCAATATCTTTTTTAAGATATTTATGGTGGGAAGTTATAAAAAACACCTGTATACTACTACTGAAGTACATTTTTTGACGACACAATTCGAAGACTTTTTTACAAGTAAGGAGCCTATATTATGTATTAGGTACCTTCATATTTATATTGAAAAAAACATGCAAATTAAAATATTTACAGAGTATTTACGGTACAACCGGAACTGAGCCAAAGTTAAACATTTTCTCATTTATTTTATAATTTAATAAAACTTTGTTCATAAAGTCCACTTTGCATGCTCATTTAGGTCTTGAAAACCCACGTTAAATATGAGACAAAGACGGAAATATCTAGTCACCTATGAAATTAGGTCAGTGACAAATAGGCTTTAACCGGAGTATTAGTTAGTTGAAGGAGAAAGCACCCACGGTTGTCGTTACATTAAGCAAAAATAATTTTCTGCTGTAAATCAAGAAATTTTTCTGAAATTAGGCCCAAAAGTCGGCCAAGTTTGATACGGTAAGACATGCGACGGAGTATGGAAGTTTGAACGCCGAGCGGAGCGAGGCGAATTAAATCCATACGGGTCACATAATGTCGCTTAAACTCCGAATAAAATACAATATTTCATTTTCAAACGTCATCACATAACAATTCTTTAAACTCCTCCTTAATTATATCGTTGATGTAAATGACAAACAGCAGAGGCCCTAGTACACTTCCCTGTGGCACACCGATCTCGGATAAGAGACTTTCTGAATTAATGTTGTCGAATTGGAAGGAATGTAACCAATCAAAATGTAGGATTAGGCCCGTTGTGATGATTAATGACACGATTACATAATGATGTTTATTTAGACATTTATTTCAGTACCTATATAGGTACATACGTCGTGTTGTTAACAGTTTAACACTACACTCCGCTAAAAATGGTGTCAGAAATGCCGGTTATACCTTGTCTACAGTCATTTATAGCTATTAAGACAACAAGTGTTTTATAGACAGTTTAAAAATCGAGGTCGTAGTTTATATTTGAGCGGAGCGAAAATATAATAGGCCGAGATTTTTAAACTATAAAACACGTGTTGTCTTCATCATTTTTTCTAACACTAACCATATAATGCCATATATTAGCAGGATATTTTAATTTTTCTTTAAAATATACGTGCGAATGGTTGTATGTAAAAATAAAGAATGCCATGGTTGCTATGGTTATCATGTAAACAAATTTTGACAAATTTTGAAAAAAGTTTGTAGTTGAAATGTCCGAAAATATTCCGGACGAAATATTGAAGAAAGGTATTGAATTACGTGGAAAATTGTTACCTGCGAAATCTAAAGATGCGTATGAAAAGGTTTACGTGAGTTTTCAAAAATGGAGGACAGAAAAAGGTATTGGTGAAATGACTGAAGACATGATCTTAACGTATCTTGACATGAGGTCACAAAAGCTGTGCCCAGCATCTTTGTGGCCAGAATATTCTATGTTAAAAGCGACTCTGAAGTGTAAAGAGAACGTGGATATTGAAAAATTTGGTGCAGTTGTTCCTTATTTGAAGAATTTGAATGTTGGTTATCGTGGTAAAAAGTCCAAGGTGTTGTCGCGAAAAGAGATTGAAACATTTTTACTGCAAGCTGGAAATGAAGACTATTTGTTTATGAAGATCGCTTTACTATTCGGAATTGGAGGAGCGTGTCGTAAAGCAGAATTGTGCAGTATGAATTATGAAGACATAGAGGACTGTGGAGATGTTTTGAACGTTACTATTCCTGATAGTAAAACACATAAGGAAAGAAGATTCAGTATTGTCAGTGAAGGTTTTGGTGTTAACCCTATTGATTTGTTCAGACGTTATGTTGCTTTACGTCCCAAAAATGCACCTTCTAGATTTTTTCTTCAATACCATAAAGGCAAGTGCACTCGACAAGTTGTTGGAATTAATTCTTTCGGACAAATTCCAAAAAAGATTGCGATTTTCCTGAAACTGGCAAATCCAAAAAGTTATAGTGGTCATTCGTTTCGTCGCAGTTCAGCAACTCTCCTTGTTAACGCAGGTGGAGATATTACCTCCTTGAAAAGACATGGCGGGTGGGAATCTTCAAAAGTAGCCGAGTCTTATATAGAAGAATCATTCGGAGAGCGAGTGAAGATTGCAAGAAAGGTTTTTAGCGATGGAATGGTGAATTGTAATGAAATGGATCAAATTAAGAAGGTAGATGTTAGAACCAAGACCATCAATACGATTAACCCCGAAGAACCCAGCACATCCTCTAGATCTGGAATTACTGGAGGACTTGTTTACTACAATAATTGTAATTTCAATTTTTATGTAAAAGATAAATAAATTAATGTTACTTGTAATATTTATAGAAATGTAATTTAGTTATTAGCTATAAAACACGTTGTCATGGACGACGTGTCTTATAGTCAACGGCGTGTTTTATAGCAAACTTAAGAAGCAAATTCAAATGCACCATAGAAACAGTATAAAATGTTGGTGTTAGAAAAAATAATTGTTATGTGACGTTTGAAAATAAAAGTATTTTTTCATGTCATAAGCATATTTTTTTTAAATAAATAAATATTACTATTATGTGTTTAAGGGGGCTCGAGCAACGGATTGGAATCCAGTCGCATTTATCTGCTGATTGAGTGGTGTACTCTACCTACTCATCAATTTGAATTGGGTGTTGTGCTCATTAATAGGTAGCTATCTTTGTACTTGAATTTTTCCACTCAGAAGTAATAATATGGCTCCGAAGATTGAACGTGTCTCCGACAGTGCATCAGTTGTGGGAGAGGGTCCTCACTGGGACGAAAAGAGTCAAACTTTATATTATGTGGATATATTAGGACATTATCTCTTGAAGTACAAACCATCAACTAAGGAAGAATCAAAACTTAATGTTGGTAAAAATATCAGCATTGTCATTCCGGTTGAAGGTAAAAAAAATCAATTTATTGTGACTCTTCTCGATGAATTAACAATTATCGAATGGGATGGCAAAAGTGATAAATTCACTATAGTTGAAAAGATTGCGCAACTCGGCAAAGATGTAAAACTTACCTTTAATGATGGCAAATGTGATTCTTCTGGACGATTGTGGGCTGGTAAATATATACTACGAAATTCTTATAAATCAACATACTTTTTTCTACTTGTTGGTTAGGATACATGTCTGAATTTGTCGATGGAGCCGATATTTATTCTCTTGCTCCTGTTGGAAGCTTAACTTCCCTTCAAGGTAGAACCTTTGTTGACAATCACATTAAAGGCATCAGGATTGCAAATGGCATAGCCTTCAACGACAAAGAAAAAAAGTTTTACTACATTGACTCCCTGAAGAAAACCATTGATCAATACGATTTTGATATAACCACAGGCTCGATAAGTCGGTTATTTTAGCGAAATTTTTAATAAAACTTGAAATTTTTAGAAAATCTGAAGGTGTTGTTCACTTTAGAAAAACACAATATTGATGGTATAGCTGATGGTATGACAATTGATACAGATGGTAACCTGTGGGTAGCAATATTTGGCGGCGCAAAAGTTTTAAAAATTGATGGACACAAACCAGAAGCTCTATTGCAAACAGTTGAACTGCCAGCAAAACAGGTAAAGAAATTACATCAACATGCACCTTTGGAAAAATTAAATTGTGAATTTAGGTAACTTCAGCGGCTTTTGGGGGCACAAATCTAGACGAGCTCTATGTGACAACAGGCTCTAATCAGATAGGGGGAGAGAAGCTAGCATTACCAGCAAATGGGGCAACTTATAGGATCACTGGCTTGGGAGTTAAGGGCTATCCAGGGGTTTCTTTTAAACTGTAACATTTAATAAAAAAAAAGTTAATCACCACTAAACATAATTTTACTCCCAAGTACATAAAATTGATCAATTGCAAAGTCAATTGTTACAGTCGAAACCCATCCTATAAAACCTCTCAAATGTGACGAGCTCCTGATTTTCACCTGCGTTTTATTTTGACATTGTCAAATATTGTTGTCATCAGTGCATAAACATTTATTAGGGCGAAAATCGCATTTTATAAATATGAACCAATCGCTTTTTAGAATTTTTAACGTATCAGCCAATAAAATTTTGATTAAACTGGAAATCATGCACATGTGCTGATTTCCGGAAATCACTCTCGTGCTGATTTCCGGAAATCACTCTCGTCCTGATTTCCAAAAACCACCGTATAGTGTTTTAATTATTTATTAGTGTTAAAACAACTCCACATCAACAAAGAAAATGAAAATTGAATTACATGTTCATTGAATTGCAGTGAAACACACAGTTATTATAAATTTGTTGATTCTGTCGTTTCTGCGACGGGGAAGAAGCTGTAGTGACAGTCAACAATTCTTCAACTATCGAGTCGCTTGTAATGCTTTTCATTTCATGTTTTGATCTTGCTCCAGCTTCATCTGCATCATCAGTTCTTTCTTGCTCTCCTCGTAGCTTTAGCACCATTTCTTTATGATGATCCTTGTCGAGCTGGATATATGGTTTCAGGGATGTTATACTGGAATGTCCACTCATTTTTATTAATTGGATTTCCCCTACTCCTTTTCTTGCTAATTGGAACACTGCCGTTGATCTGAGTGGTGGATGGCTAGTTATGACTGAAATTGTGTCGATACCTATGGCATTAGCTCTGCTGATTTCATCCATTTGTCCATTTCATTTTGCCCTACTGGGCAGTTTTTATACCATGCATTTGAGTGATGAAGCATCCAGCCAGGATTAAGAGTCAGGAACAATCTGTCCATCGTAACATGCTTGGGACGTTTAGCAACCATTTTCTTAAATAACCTAGCAGATGCAAAATTATAAAATCTAAAATAATTCAATCAATGTTTACCTGAGTTGACAGCACAGCCAAAAATATTTTTGCAATTTTTCAACTATTTTGTTTATTTTGCAATCTCTATAGTTACAACTGCCACGAATATCTTGATATTATTGAATAAATTTTGGAGCGCGCCATAAAATTGCGATTTTCTGGCTGAATTTATTTCGTGGTGTTTTGATTTTCTTTGGAAATCTCTCCTGAAGGTTTCGTTCTTTTATTGCTGCTGGGAAATCAACCGCTCGTCTTCGACTCGCGGTGATTTCCGCCGCAATAAAGGAACTCAACATGTCAGTCGAGATTTCCGAAAATCAAAACAACCACTTAATAAATTATATACGATAAACACCTACAGGTACGCACATCGCATTGATTGATTGAAACATCTTCCATAACTCGAACCGTTGAGAAAATACCACATATAAGGTCTTCTGTTTTATTAAAACGATCCCCACCAAATCCGTTCATAAAAATATATGGTTACTAGGACATCAAATTTCAAGCGCCTTTTTGACCCCTTTCCCGTGGGTCAATTTCGACCATAAATGAACTTGTGTTAGAGATTTATGGTATCTACCCGCCCTCCAAATTTCATGTCAATATCTCAAAGATTGAGAAAGTTATTACTTTCAAAAGAAACAAGGGGGTGGTAACCAGCGCCGCCCCCGCCCCCGCCCTATACCCTCACAGATGGTCAATATAGTCATGGGGATAATACCTTGAAAAAATGATGACTCCACGGTCGAGGGTTCACGATTCACTGAGAATTTAAATCTCAAAACATCAAAATTGAAATGCCCTTTTCACCCTTTCCTTTGGTTCGATGCTGCTCATATACACGAACTCTTCCGAGATATTCGAGATAGTCGAAATTTCAAAGATTTCGAATGTTATCTCGTCCGAAAGGAAAAATTGTGAAAAATGGGGGGTCGCCACCAGCGCCAGTATAGCCATTCCGGTAATAAGTATATGTACCTTGAAAAAATCAGGACAGGGCGGCCAAGTTGGTAAAAACCGAGACTGTCTTGAGTTGGTAGTGTTTTGCGAGTAATTTCTTTTGGTGTTTGGTTCACTAAAATCGGATCACAAATAACAAAGTTATTGCGTTGTGGAGTTTTAATCTCGCATCCTGTAGGTATTGTATAGATTTTTTCAACTGTACCTACTATTCAGATGCCCTTTTGACCTCTTTCCTGTGGGCCTATTATGCCCATCTAGGAAGTCGTCCGAGAAAAAATGAACGGACAAGCGAGCGATCGAGCGAGCCAGTTGACTTTGGGAATACAAAGCAATAGTCCCGAGCAGTGGCGCACCCAGGAAAAATTTTTGGGGGGGGCCAACGAGGAAAAGGGGGTATCCCTAGCGGTAAAGCCCGATTTAGCTTTGCTGCCACCCCAGACCCATAAACTTTTTGCCGCTCCCTCGACTAATCTGCAGAATACAATGCGCCAGTGATGGGCAATTGCATGTATAGTCCATATTTTTTTGACCTGACTAACTAAATCTGGTAACTTTAGTAACTGTTTTGCTTTGATTTTGGCTTTGGTGTTAAACAAGGATAGTGTTTTCCACTGTCCACTAGTTTGATTGAGGCTTTTGAATTTATGGTTACGTTGCAAATGCCAAAGTCGAACAAAATTGTCACCCAGATGTCAGAATAATTTAATTTGAAAGAAAATCAAAAATCAAATTGAGGATGGTCCCCAAAACATTTGTAATTGTGAGCATAGAGACGTACCCATACAGTTTTGTGAATTTTAGTGAGCAACATAAGGAGAAAATATGTTAGTTGAAGTCAATTTGAAGTTTAAAAAGAGCCATCGGTCTCCATCTGATGCAGCCTCCGATTCATTATCATAATCTGCCTCACTTTCTGACTCGTGTCAGACTCTGCTAACGAAATTATGACTGGAGGTATGTCGTATATCCGTAGATGATTTGGGTCTTCTTTTAAAATTGCGAAGACTTCGCTTTATCTAAAAACATGTTGGCAAATTTTGGAATAATTGTGAATGGTCGATACAAACATTAGAAATTTCCGCTATCATTTCAACCATTTGTGTTTTATTCATTTTCTGTCCACTGTTTGTAGAAAAATCTCTGAACACACTTATGAACGGACTGCTTTATCACTTTTAAAATTACTCGCAGCATTTTTTGAAAGACAATTATTGTCTACATCTTATGTAGACAAATGTAGAGAATTGTAGACAAATGTAGACAATTCTTTTTGAGGTTATGTTTAGGTTAGAATCCTTGCCGGTCGCAGTCTTTTCAATGTCTTTACACACGAATCACACGATAAAGCAAAATAATGGCATCTCGGG
Source organism: Pycnomerus fuliginosus (assembly GCA_963924575.1). Taxonomy (NCBI): domain Eukaryota; kingdom Metazoa; phylum Arthropoda; class Insecta; order Coleoptera; family Zopheridae; genus Pycnomerus; species Pycnomerus fuliginosus. The sequence continues at coordinate 24,835,005 of OZ004619.1, read as the reverse complement.
GTCGTCCACGCAACAAAAGCTTTTCCTTAGGTTTCGATTTGAAGAAAAATGAAAAAGGGCGGTATGTGGCCTATTCAGTGATGGATGCGTAGACAATTAAAATGTAGACAATTGTAGACAAATATTGTATAGACAATTCGAATAGTCTTTGTGTAGACAATTAATTGTCTACGCGCCCATCACTGCAGTGCGCAGCCAAAGCAGAGAAAATAGCGTCACAGGGCAAATTTTGAATAATTTCAAGGTCACGCATTTTCTAAGCACTTCACAACCGTAATAAGCGCCAAAAAAATTGCCGCCCTGTCCCGCGGAAAAGCAAAATTTGGGGGAGTGGAGTGAAATTTTTTTTTTATTCTTCGGAGGGCTCCCTTCCATCGATACGCGTAAGTATTGCCAGAGCGTGATGCGTTCAAGAATAGGTCAGGTAATTCCGAAATTTTGGAAAGCATATGATTTAAAACCAATTGGCAGTAGAGAGGCGGCTGGAACCTCCCCATCGCGTGGGTCCTTATTGATTTCAGTGTGTTTAAAATTTTAAAGTTGATATGCCTAAATGTCACTTGCGGTTGACCTAACCTCCATGTACCAAATTTCGGACAAATCGATCCAGTAGTTTGGGCTATAAAGGTGCATTTTCGTTCAGGCCGTTGACGGTCGCGTCTAGCGGCCGCCGTCAGACGCGCGACACTGCTTATACCTGGGTAACGTAATATGCGGTTTCGTACATACGAGCTGCTGAAAATTCGGACGCTAACCGTAATAAATTTTAACGCGTCTGACGGCGGCTGCCAGACGCGACCGTCAACGGCCTCAAAACGTCCGGTCCTTGAATTCGAAAATTTTACTGATTGCAGTAACCTCCCATTTTTTAAAATTATGGTTGGATTGGGGAAGTTAAAAAATGTGGAGGAGGCCTGGGTATGCCACTGGTCCCGACACAAAGCCTAAGGCGAGACAACAAGTACCTATCCGTTTTACTCTTAATAAAACAATATATTATTTTAAGCAATTAATTTAATGCGAATTTACCCTATGACTATGGCCTATCGTTTGCACAACTTTACAGTAACCGTACCTATATCTAATAATAATAAATAAAATTGCTTAAATCTCATAGGGGCTTATAGAGTGGAATTTTTTTTAATGTCACAAACACGTTATACCTACCTCATTACTACATCAAAACAACTGTTTGTTTTATAACAGATGTAATTTCATTGTTTTGTGCTGTAAAGCATAAACCAATTAAATTATCTGTGGAAAATCAACGATGTGAGCGGTCATAAAGATTAGTAAGGCTAATAAAAGTAAGTAAGTAATGGTAAATATGTACGAGGGGAATAAAGATGGACAATCCAAGGACTATTTCAGGAGGCTTATTTGCAGGTAGATTTTCAGTAAGCATTTATAGTCGCTGTTTTGATACAGTTGTTTGTTTCCGTTATTCATAAGTAAAGTGTTGCAGTTGTGAGCTATAAAGAAATCAATTAACTAACACGTAAGCAAGGCTAAAATATGAACTTAGGTACCTACTATAAATGAGCATTCATTTGTACAATCAAAGTAGACATACCACGTCCTAAAATAATAAATAGGTATTAGAATTAGATATACTTATTAATTGTCGTAACTATTTGGAGACAAGGCATTAGGTACTCTGGCATTATTTACTTTATGTATAGAGCATGCACCAATAATAATAATTGCGATCGACCATCTACCTCTACTCCTAATAATAGAACACCGAATCAATATGTTATGGGTACGGTACAGTACAGTATGTGTCAGATGTTTTGTTCGATCGTATGTTACACAACTGAAAAGTGAAAATTTTGCGGAACAGCCTAAAATCCTAAAAACTATAGTTAGTTACCTGATCAAATCCAATCATTTGTCATATCCAGGGGCGTGCTGACGTCCAGCCAGGGCTTGGGCCGGTTAGGCCCTGACCTGCGACCTCACAAGCCGTGGACTTACTTTGCCTTTTGTATAGACAATGTAATTATTGTCAATAAAAAAGTCTATTAATAAACTGTGCCCTTCTTTGTCTGATAGTCACTTTTTTGGGTACCTACGAACGTTTTACAATTTCATCGTTGCATATGAGTATTCTGAAGTCCTTGGAAAATGCGTGACCTTGAAATTTTTCAAAATACAAAATACAAGAAAATACGCTAAATATGGCCCCTGCAAATAAAAAGGGGGGGGTGGCCTGTTATCAAAAATTTCCCCGCCTGCTTCTGTAGTATCAGCACGCCCCTGGATCGTTCAAAGCAATGAGGGTTTCAAATCTTGTAGGTCTCTCTCTCTCTAGTTCGTGACGTAATTTTTTTGACAATGAAGACTTTTGCATACCGGGCTCTTTATTTTAATTGGAAATTGAAATTAGCTTTCAAATGATGTATCACAAGTGGGGGGTTGCCAATTAAAATTTTGAAGTGGGGGTTGGTGGGGGGTAGGGGGTAAGTTGCAAGTTTTCGCCAAGCACGGACTTAAGTGTCCCCCTCGAAATCAGAATCGACCTGTCCGAATTTTCATATTTTATTTGATTTACGAGATATTCGGTCGGGGTGGCTCCTTTTCATTGGAACGCTCTGATACTTATAGGTAAGTCCCGTCGCATATTAACGAAAGCGGGGGTTGTGTGTCTCAGACTTTTTTTCTGTTATTTTGTAAACGGGATTTCAGTTCTGTCAAAATTCCCGTCATGGACAATAATTACATAACAACAAAGACCCCTTTCAACCTCCATTGTTACTGCTTATTGACACTGACAGTGAGTGACGGGAGTTTTGACGGATGTGAAATCCCGTTTACAAACCACAAGAAAAAAGCCTGAGACACACAACCCCCGCTTTCGTTAATATGCGACGGGATTTTAGGACTACCTACATAGTTAGTTTCTGCATTACCGCTAGACCCGAATACAAACTTCTTTATTTATAAATTGTTTAAATTTTAATTAATCCCTAAAGCCACGTAATCCTAAATTGTATTTATCGCCAGCTTAAATTCTGGAAATAATAATGGCACCAAAAGTAGAAAGGATAATCGCTTCGATCGAGCTGGGGGAAGGTCCTCACTGGGACGTCGCCACGCAAAGCCTCTACTTCGTTGATATTTTTGGAAAAGCGATCCACAGATACGTTCCTGCTACCAAAAAACATACAAAAGCCGTGATCGGTTTGTGAAACTTCCAATTTGAAAAATCATTTATAATTGTTAAGTTTCCAGGGACGAATCACGTGACTCTCATCATTCCTGTCGAAGGACAAAAAGATAAATATTTAATCAGTATTGGGAGAGAGCTAGCTGTAGTTACTTGGGATGGAGAAAGTGAGCAGGTTTCTAGTATTGAAAGGATTGCTGAAGTTGACAATGTAGCTGATACCCAGGATAATAGGTTTAATGATGGAAAATGTGACTCCTCTGGACGATTGTGGGCAGGTACTACTCACGGGAGTAATAGTGTATTATATATTTAGGGACTGAAGTAAGTCATTTAATCCCGAGCGCGAAAGTTAAATACTCACGAGAGGGAGTAAATGATACTTATTCAGTCCTGCGGTAGGTATACGCTATTTTTTGCACCCCTTTATAGTTTATTTGCAAATTAAATAGGCAATTCAATTTATAAAGCATCACAATCAAAATCGTATAGTTTCTGGTAGGGAAGTGGTTAAGGATTCTTCGTGGAGGGTAAAATTGACAAAATATCAAGGGTCCACACGAAGGTCGGATCGTTGTGTTGTCAACAACAATAAAGGCATTAAAAAAGTGACAATCGGCCACCATCAGAAAAAAATAATCTGCAAAATACGATTCGTAGTCTCTTGGTTGCCTTGCTGAGTCCTCATGGAGTCACTACTCGTCAAATGGTAGGTTTTTTTCGGCTTTTTAGCTTAAAAAAATCTACCATTTTGACTCGTAGTTGACAACCATTCGGGCGTCAAAACCCGCGGCAATCAAGAGACTACACGTCGTATTACCATTGAATATATTATCTCCACATAACAGGAACTATGGGAGCTGAGCCTGTAAACGGACACGTGAAGCCAAATAAAGGAAGCTTCATAAGTCTGGGACCAAACAAACAGTTGAAGACTCATTTGACTAAAGTAGGAATTTCCAACGGTTTAGCATGGAGCCTAGACAATAAGAAGTTTTATTATATTGACACTCCAGTTGGATCAGTTGATCAATTCGATTTTGATATTACCACTGCAACAATTTGTAAGCATATACCTAAACACAACAATTCCTCATCTTTAATATCATAATGAAAACAATTCAGCAAACAGAACTTCAATATTCACATTATCAAAACACGGGATTCCCGGATTCCTTGACGGAATGGCTATAGACTCGAACGGCAATTTGTGGATAGCCATATTCAATGGATTCCGCGTGATCAAAATTGATCCACGTAAGCCAGAAACTCTGTTAGAAACCATTCCAATTCCAGCGAAACAGGTACATAAAGATTTAGAGATAAATGGCTATTGATAACCTATGTCCCAAAAGTTTTGGCTCAAATTTTATTATTTAATTTTTTGAAGGATATTGACTATGGAAACACTGGACAACTTCGGTGGAAAAATGCACTATCACTAGAAACACCCCACTACACCGAAACACTTGATTTACACTGCTGACGCGTTTCGAACACAATGTGCTATTTCAGTTTCTAGACAGGCAGGTTGTTTTAGCTTCGGCTTTGATAATGAGCACATTGTGTTCGAAACGCGTCAGCAGTGTAAATCAAGTGTTTCGGTGTAGTGGGGTGTTTCTAGTGATAGTGAAGGATATTGATCAAACTTAAAACATTCTTATACTGGCTAATTCGAACACTCATTACAATCCAAAAAAACATTAAAGTCAATTCGAAGGGCCCATGGTCCTCAGCAATAGGTACGCAGCTTTTTTCTAACACCCTCCATCGTGCACGGAATTCCTTGTTCACATTCTGCAATAAATTGCTCGGTAAATCACTCGGCATAATACATTTTGATCGGCAAATATTCGTACAATTTCAGCTTTACAACCAAGTTGTAAACGCTTTTGTGAATTTCTAACTTGTATAAGCCATAATGAGACAATTACTTGCCAAAATTGAACTGCCACCGTAATGAAAGGTCCTCGTAGCAGCCCCCATTGCAATGCCAACTTGTTATTTTGTCATTTAATATTTTTTTCAAAGCCTTGAAAGTGCCAAAACTTTTGGGACATACGTTAATATTTAGGTAGCTTCTTAATTGTTTTGTTCGAAGGTAACATCTGTCATTTTTGGTGGACCAAATCTAGATGAGATCTATGTTACAAGTGCTTCGTTTACGGTCGATGGTGTTGAGTTACCGCCTCCTGACCATGGGGCTACTTACGTTATACGAGGAACTGGTGCCAAAGGATTGCCTGGAGTTAACTTTAAACTATAACACACTGAATAAAAGAGGATGTTCCACTGTTGTCAATTTCTTTTTAGACATACTTTATCCTAAACCTTCTTCAAAAACAAATTTATAAAAATGGACAGCTACGGAAGCGGCTGGAACATCTCCACTTGGTGAATAATCCAATCCTACTTCCTATAAATTCCAACCCACCCCACCAGTCGTTAAAAATGACTGAAACTTTTCAAAATCTTTAATTATTTTGACGAAGGCCACTTAGGTTTGAATACATTTTTGGAAACAGAATCTGAAGACCTTTCCTGTACTGATATAAACAAATGGTGGTCATCTTTCAAATTCCACAGTTGATATGCCAAAAAGCATAACCTGTCGTTGGCCGATTGCCAGTAAAATTAAGTCAGCTCTTCGACACGACGTGCCAAATTTGAGCCAAATCGATCCAGTAGTATGGATTGTAGCGTGTTATTTTATCTTCCTTCGTTGTGATTTTGTGCCAAAAAGGCATAAGTGTGAAATACATTTTTAGAAACAGAATTTGAAGACTTTTCAGGTGCTGATAAGATTGGCGATCATGAATCAAATTTCATGGCAAAATGCCAAAAATGCCAAAAAAGTCATCTGTGCTCATCAGTTTTCGAGAAATTTTGCTCACATACGTAGGGGAGAGGTGGTATGAATGGGACAAGTCTCGAGTGAGACAAAGTAGTATTCTTGGTCTTCGCAATCACCACTAACATTTTTTCTGCCTCGCCGCAGTACTTCGACAAATCTCTTGAAAATAACTCCCAAGTGCACTCGATTTATACCGATTTTTGTACAGCTCTCGACAGAGGCGATCAAAATTTACTTTTACTAAAACTGCAGTGAGGGTGAAATGTTTATCGATTTTCGCTTCCTAAGGCTCGGTTTTTCCATCAACGATAACATCCGATTTACCTAACCAACAGTTTGTCGTATAGCAACGATCGAGTGTTCTGATTGGCTGGAGGTTATCGAAGATGGAAAACCCGGGCCTAAGGGAGCTGCAGCCCTCTACTATGTTTGAGTTATTTGCGGATAATTTCTGAACCGTTTAAGCTACGACAACCAAATTTGGGTCACTTATTTAGCTTATTGGACTTATTGGACATCATATCCCATAATTTTACAAAAATTGAACGACGAGAACCCTGATATTCTTGCCTACCATGATCTTCATTTCTTCCAAACTTTTTGTTAATTCACTGGAAAAATCGAGGGAAAAATTATGTGGTTCGTTTTTCAATAAGCCTTTTTCAAAAGCGAACTTCTTTGCCTCTTCCATTTTTGCCATGCGGAGCTTAGTTTTTGAGAAAAATGAAAACTAATGTAAGGATATACTCCAAATTTCCGACAAAATCCATATAGCTTCGATTATCATAAAGGTGGTTACTAAGGTTAAAAACCATTTCCAATCAGTGAAACTCGTAACAATAAGCTTAGTGTTATTATGTATTATAAACAATGGTATTACTGAAGCCAAGACGATCCTCTTATTATTCTAATAATGGAAGCTATGTGACGATGTGGCTGATTTTCCCGAAAATCGCACGATACTAATCATTAGCCAATAGAAAAATTGATTTCTGTGTGTTTACCATGGCAACTCGAGGATTTCCTGGAAATTTTTGATACCTGAGGCCTAGACCAACCTAAACGAAATTAATAAGTGGAAATTTTTATGTCAAATTAAATGTCAAAAATCATTTCTATTCAATTTCTGTGGCTGTATCGTTGCTATTTTCTTACCGAATCTGCATTCGAGCATGAATTCATTTCCTGGAAATTTTAGTCGTGCATCCCAACAACGTAATCGGGCCCTCGTGTTCCACTCGGGCCGATTAATACGTTGTTGGAATGCACTCCAAAAATTTCCGGAAAGAATTAATGCTCTTATGAGATTATAAGTGAAAATCCGTATGCATGCTTGCACATGTTTTTCCAAAACTAAATTCCATATAGAAAAAATGAAAGAGCCAGAAAAGTTCGTTTTATAAACAAGCTTCATAAAACTCGCGTCAATAATTTTTTTAATGTTTTAGAAAAAATTTGAAATAATTTAACATCATATGGTAGTCAAAAATTAGAATATCCGGGTTCTCGTCGTTCGATTTTGATAAAATTACAGGAGATTCTGAAGTCCAATAAGCTAAATGAGTGACCGAAATTTGGTTGTCATAGCTTAAACGGTTCAGAAGTTATCCGCAAATAACTCAAACATTAGCCCCACTTTCAGGTGGCTGCAGCTCTTTTAGAAAGCGGAAATCGAAAAATTCTTATAGGGGTTTTTAATTTTATTTTTGACCAAAGAATATGCCCTGTCCATAAATTTTCGTGGTAGAATTCGAGGACAGCCTGTATATTAGTGGTAATTAAGCTATACAATTCACTCGTAAGATCATTTTTGGCATACGGCTCTGTAACTTGGAGTTCGCTTTATAAATGTAATATAAACAGAATTGAAAGAGTTCAAGGCAAATTCGTAAAGTTCATCTTTTTTAAGCTCGGTATTAATAAAGATCTTACTCATATTCTGAACGATTATTACTTCTGGGACTTGAATCGCTTGAGAAACGCAGAGAACACGGCGCTATACTATTGGGTTACAAGATTTTGCATAGTCTGATTGCCTATAACTATTATTGGAATCATATTAACTCAGAGTCCCCAGTTACGCAGTTCGTAACAAGGAGATTTTGATAGGTAACTATTTTCTAGTGATGGGTAGTTCGTGAACGAACTAACAAAATGAACTATTCCCAACTGTGAACTAAATTACCTAGTTCACAAATGTCAAACGAACTAGTTCAATTGAACTACTCATTTTTCTTTGACGCGTTTGCTCTAATGCTTCGAGTTCGTTCGACCCGATCGATCCCCACTCTCCATACTGTCTGATTATATTTTGAGAAGCACTTGTCTGCTCTTCTTGCGCTTCAGATTCTTCATCTTCCGGTTGTTCATCATTACTCCTTACAACATTTAAATTTATTGTGGAAACTGACGCACTGACCACAGTAATTGCATTTCGCTTTTTTATTTTCTTCACAACTTTTAAAATGGTCCCAACAGGCACTGCGTTTACGTCGAGGCATAATGACTTTTCATAGAAAACTAAAAAGTACGAGTGACCAGAATAATCGGCATTCGATGAAGCAGGATCTCGGTTAGATTTACACTGGTTCGAAAAATTTTGTTTTGACACTTTTCTAAAATAAAATACTTGAATTGAAAAAAATTGTTAAGTAATAAATTAGTAGGGTATTGTGTTCATAGCGACGCTTCTCCGAAAGGCAGCTCGTCGGCGGTGGCGGCGTCTCTTCAGTGTTTGTTTACATTTTTTATTTCTGCATCTGCAGGCATATTCCAGACCCGAGGCGCGGGTGCTGAATTATATTTTCAAATGGCTTCAAAGGAACAATAATGACCTAATTAAATAGATTTTGATCGTTCCATTTGTTCGATTCGATTCGATTCTCGACGATAAAAGACAAAGACAAGAGACAAGAGACAAATGAGTGATTCAATTTCAATTGATTGTCGTTCATTTTGAACCTCTCGAATGGTAACGGTAAGGGAACGAGAAACGATACAAATCATTAACCATTTTTATTTTTAAGTGAACTATTAAGTGAACTATGAACTGTTAATTTAACTAGTTCATTTCAGTGAACTAGTTCGACCGAACTAATTCCCTAAAATGAACTGTTAAGCCCATCACTACTATTTTCCACAGGATCAATTATGGGTTCAACTGTGGCAGTCAGGTGTACAATTTAGGGGGAAGTCCGGGGATTTCAGGGGGTTTACCCCCCAGGTTCAACACTTCAGTCGATCGAATTGTTCGGTTGATTAATTACTTCTTGTCCTCCTTAGGGGTTGCGACATCGTTCACATCAGTTTATTTTCATTGAAGAAGTCATTGCTCTCGGGGACAGAATAGTTTTGCTGCTGATTATCCTCTTTTTGTTTCTTTTCTTTTTTTATTGAATAATTTTAAGATTTTTAAATTGGTTTATTATTTATTATTATCATCGAGAAGGTGCTACTATCGTCAGTAGATGACAACAATTACCCTTCTACTCCATACAAAACAGCAACTGTCTAGAAGCATTTATTGTCGGTTGACATTTTCTCATTCAAAGTTTGACCACCAAAAAGTAAAAAGAAAAAGTTTTTCGTTTACATTTCATTAGGTACTTCAAACGTTACATTACATTTCATTAGGTACTTCAAACTCTTCAGTTTTACAATTTACAAACTTTGAAGCGTGCCGTGTGGACATCAAATGTTTACGATGTAGTGAATTGACGACAAAATTAAATTATTTTTTTTCCAGTTGGTTAAAAAAGGGGGCGGTGCTCACTTCATTTGAGGTACCTAGCAAAGCATGTTATTTTCCCCTAGGTAGGAAAAGTAAATGAGTGATTTTTATGGTAAAACTGCACTGACGAGTGAATATTTAAAGAAAATTTACAAAACTGACACCTGGCCGACAATTTTAAAACAAACGGTTATACCAAATGGAAATGAAACTTTTGTCCTACGTCACAACTAAAATAATTGCTACCGCTAATACAATTAATACCAGCTGTTACCAGTAAAGGCTATCCGAAAGGTAATTTTTCAAACTATTTTTGTAGGTATTCACATTGAACTCAAAATTCAAAATACGACAACGGGGGAATTTTTTCATCTGCGCGTAAGACACAAGTTTCATTTCCATTAGGTAGGTATATCAAAATTTTAATTTTCAATGATTTGTAATAATTATTTTGAGTGTTAAATTATAACGTAATGGGGCTGGCTGGGAAAAAATAGAATTCATACCTCGGTAAAAAAGTGCTCTTGCAGACCTTGCGCCTTCCGCTCGGTTTATAAACTTTGCCAGCGGTCTACAAGAGAGCACTTTCTTACCTTCGTTTGAAATATGCCCACTATTAACCAGTTTTTCTTAAAATACGTGTTGGTAATTGGCGCTGGGCGTTTTGGCGCCAAAAAGTGTATTTTGGGATCTCAAACCCGACCTTTTAAGGCTGTCATTACTTGCATAACATTAATTATTTAAGCTCCAAATGGTAGGTAGGTGCATTTTACTAGATTTAATCTTAAAACTGTACCTCCCTTAAGTCCAGAAATACCAATACTGTTCCGAATTCGTAAGACACCCTGTGTATATTTATATTCTGTCGCATTTCTTATACGATTTTAATCCATCTTCAAGTGTTTAGGCAGCCGTGTTCAATTGGCTGCTACCTACACGGAAATCAAATACCCACGCGATTGGGGGTTCCAGCCGCTTCTCTGCTGCCCGTTTTTTTTTGGCAAGATAACGGACGGTTTTACGGTTTATGAAAAGTAAATGCAACATAAAATTGTATAAAGTATAATAAATTCGAACAATGAATAACAACATCAAGTACGTTTAGTTAGGTAGGCAGGTAATAATTTAATACATCATGTGCTGACGAGTCTGGCTATTGAATATTTTTATCAACTATTTGTTTATTTATTTTTATGTATATTAGGTTTTGTAAAATATAATATTCTATTTTGTAAAAATAATTTTAACCATTCCCATATTTATACCTCTCGATCTATGGACTAATTCCTCTTTTTCAGTTCGTTAAACCTCTTTGTCAGATCATCAAAATCGATATCGTCATCCTTTGCAGGCGGCGGTCCAGAACTATTGGGCACTGAGGGCAAGTCTGGGAGGTTCAAATTATCATCCCCGCTAAACTTTGTTCTTGGCGCCGGTTTTGGATGGTGATCATTGTTCTATAAATAAGCGACAATTTCTATAAATTTCATGAAAATCAATAGCGAAGGGACAATGACAGGGCGAAAAGCTGTATGGTGACCTCACACTGATTATGATAATGCTTTCTAAACAAATCTCAGCCTGCAATTTACCCCTCCAAAAGTCACAAAAAATATAATTTGCAATTGCCTTAACTCTAGAACTTAAGCTGTTCATCACTTTATTGGCCATAGCTTATAGCATGAAGCTACAAAAATGTCAGTTACCTGTAAGTTATCATCAGGGGGCAACTTTTCATCACCCTAAAATAAACACATAGTTCTAAACTTAGGGATTTTCGTTTTTCAGACTGTCTATTTAACTAGATACATATCTCACACATATTTCACTGAGAACGTAATAAAAAGGGAATGATATTATTCTAGTTTTGATAGACAGTCATGGGTATGAGAATAAGGCAATAACTAAAGAAAATAATAGCATTACCTGGAAATTAATATTGGGATACACCATGCTGTAAGTGGGCAAATTATTATCCTAAAAGCACAAAAGAAGTGTAACTAAACAAACCAAAACCAACGAAACTTAACATTGAATTCAACTATCACTAGAAACACCCCACTACACTGAAACACTTTATTTTCACTGCTTAAGCGTTTCAAACACAATGTGCTCATTATCAAAGCCGAAGCTACCTACCTTCCAGAAAACTGAAATATTTATAGACCCACCCGCGTAGCTCCACCCCTCGACTGTGACAGTTAGACCAATCACAAGTCGAGAAACGCTCACGCGTGAACACGTATAAATATAACGAGTCCTCTCTAAAGTAGCGTAAACAGAGATGAATATGCGATCGGGCCTGTATCGCCGTTCATAAGCCTATCTCTAGACTTATAAATGACGATACTTTCCATCGCATCTAGCATCTGCACCTTGTTAACGCTACAAACTAACTTAATATTGTAACTTATTATATGGTCATTGTGTTAAAGCATGTAGGGCAACACTGGATTTCTCAGTTCTGCCATATTTAAGGTGGGCTAAGGCCCGGTTTATCGATGCTCAGCTTACTTCAAACTGACACATTTTAATAATAATAATAATAATGAGTTTATTTTCCAACAGACATATGTAAACATACACCCAATTACAGGAAAAACATAATTGTGTAGGATAACGAAGTTATATAAGATACTATATAAAGAAAGTAAGCAATGAAATTAAGCAAGCTTCTGAGGTACCTACATAATAAGTAAAATCATAGAAACAAAAGGAAATTTAAAGACAAACAATTGTTTATTTTAATTTTGTAAGAACTGCTGAGGTAATACGCTTTATGGAATCGCTATTGATATCACAGAGTTAAATTATTAAAGTGTTCGCACATAAGGGTAATAGGAGCTCTCCTAAGAACATTTGTGCGACATTGAGCAGGGTAAAAAGTGGAAGAGAGTCTAGAACTAAGGCGAGGGACCAAAAACTTGATTCGACCCAGCAGAAATGGACAGTCTATATTATTATTTAGGAGATTGTAAAGAAAACGAATAGTCATAATTATGCGCCTAGTATGCAACGATGTGCAATGGAATCTAGCCAGCAAAACGGAGTGATCGAATCCCCGAAGAGGATACCTTCTGTCTATTAAAAAGGAGACATATTTTAGAAAAAGTCTTTGAACGGACTCGATGAGGAGAATATACGTTTCGTGGATCGGAAACCAGATAATTGAGGCGTATTCCAATAGGTATGGCTCTAACTAAAGATTCAAACAAGACAAACAAAACTTGTGTATTGGAAAAATCCCTGCAATTTCTATATATAAATCCATAGATCTTAAAAGCTCTCGCGACGCAATCGGTGATGTGTGGAGTAAAACTGAGACTCGAATCGAAAATTACGCCAAGGTCCTTGTATTTGTCTACTCTTTCCAGAGCAATATCATTTGTTGAGTAGGCAAAAGTAAGAGATGAGTCCTTCTTTGAATAAGTAGCGGCATAGCACTTGCTTATGTTTAATTCTAGGCAATTTTCAACACCCCACAAAGCTAACCTATTGATATCGTCTTGGAGGCTGCGACAATCATCAACAGTATTTATTTCATAAAAGATTTTGATATCGTAAGCAAATAGTAATTTCTCGCAATGAAGTACATCAACCACGTTATTAACGTAAATCAAGAACAAAAATGGACCTAAGTTCGAACCTTGTGGCACACCAGACGAAGGACAGAATGTATTAGATGTAAAATTACGATATTAAACGAAAACCTTTCTATCGAGAAGGTACGACTCGAAGAGAGAAATTAAACAACTGAAGAAACCAAAACTCTTTAATTTATGCAGCAAGATCCCATGATCGATGCGATCAAAAGCTTTCTTAAAGTCAGTATAGATAACATCTACCTGAGTCTTACGATCCAACGCTTCGGACACATATTGAGAGAATACAGCAAGATTGGTTACTGTGGACCTCTTTTCAACAAATCCATGCTGCAGAGGAGTCAAATAGTTCTTTACGCTTGAGTAAAGACGTTTAAACAAAACCGATTCAAATACCTTGGCGAAGTTATTTAGTAGGCAGATAGGTCTATAGTTTTCAATCAAAGATGGATCCCCTTTCTTAAAAACTGGCGTTATAGTGGCCTGCTTCCAAAGATCAGGAAAATTAGAAGTAGCAAGAATACGGTTGAAGATAACAGACAGTGGTTTTGAGAAGACTCCAGCGCAATCTCTAATCAGGAAGCTAGGGATGTTATCAACACCACAGGTGAAGTAATTTTTAAGTTTGCACAGCGTCTGAAATATTTCGTCCTCCGTGATATGACTTACTATAGTGGTGAAAGACGAAGCCTCAGTACAACTGGGTAGGTCAGAGGAGCCACTGTGTGTCTTAGGTAGATAAACGCTCTTAAAAAACGAAGCAAATGAGTTAACCATTTCCACTGGAGTACAGAGCTATTCGTTTTCAAATTTCATAACATTTTAGCCAATCAGAACGCTAGTTGCTAGGCAATTGGCTTTCAGTTTGCGATAACTGAGCATCGATAAACCGGCCCTAAGTGCTCTTTAAATCTGGTGTTGAGAGACCTTCGTGTTTGACCTACATACTTTAGATCACAATTTTGACAATTGATTTCGTATATCCCAGATTTTTCGCTAATCCCTACTTTATCTTGCGGGTTGCCTAAATGGTTTTTCAGTTTGTTTTCAGATCCGAAAACTGTCTTTAAATTTTGTTGAGCAAAAAACCTTATCAAACCTCTTGTCAACTAAAGTTCAAAAGGTAATGCGACAAATTTTAAATCCTGTTTTTGTTCTTCAGGGCAAAAAGTCGTGGTATTTAACACTTGCTGTTTGAATTTTAGCTTCCTAATGATGTTGGGCCTATAAATATTTCAGTTTTCTGGAAGGTAGGGTTGTACAGCTTCGACTTTGATAATGAGCACATTGTGTTCGAAACGCGTCAGCAGTGAAAATCAAGTGTTTCGGTATATTGGGATGTTTCTAGTGATAGTGCATTTTTCCACCGAAGTTGTCCAGTGTTTCCATTTTGATTTCAACAAATATTTTAATACTCACCATAGAATCGACGTTGGTTTCCTTCTTTTCATCACCTCCTGGCGGAATATTGTACGAAAATGCTGGGGGAGGAGCAGAAGGAGTACTAGCACCAGAATCTCTGCGGGGCTGCAATTATGATTTAAGATTTAAGCAATTAAGCTCAAAGAATTTGTTATTCAAGTTAGGGCCGGATGTTCAGTAGACCAGGCCGCAAGTAATTTTAAGAGGAAAAAAATGGGGGCAAAGATTTTGTGATCTTAAACTCTTCATTTGGTTGTCATGAGACTATTTTAAAGCTTTCCTCCACATTCATTTAAATAATTGTTATGTGACATTTGAAAATAATAGATATCTATTAGAAGCTACGGGGTATTATTATTATTATTATCATTATTATCTGTTAACATTGTTTGGACTAGAAAACTGGACCATTTTGAAGTCAATTTCAAAAAATTGAGCTTTTTAGTTTAAATGTTGCTTCTACCTAAGCTGATTTCAACCCTCCGTAGAGGGGTTGGTGTTAAGATTTTCACAAAAAAGTAACACCACCAGTGTGTTCTACGATGTCAAAAACCCCCAGGGTACAATTTTTTTCGAAACTGGTTCAATAGTTTGGAAGCAGGGATGTTCGTACACGTTTTTTGGATTCTGAATCACTGTGCAGTGCCACCTTCCAGGCAAAGTGTTTACGCGTCTTACGTTAAAAGTGCATAGAACCTGCCTTTAACAGAATTGAATAATCTTCAATATTGCATACTTCTATTTTTGTGATCTAACGAATCGAAAACGAGTTATTACCAAAAAAAAAACGAATTCTTGCACCTTTCCGGCTTTGTGGCTTGACGCACACGTCGGAGCAGGAGGAAAACTGCATAATGGTTTCATAACGACCTAAAGACGTATTTAAGATCATAATATCTTTGCCCCCAATTATTTCCACTTTCTGCTAAATTTTTGGTCCTGCCGCCTGGCCTACAGTCCGAGATTATCTTTAAATGTGTTTTACTTACTTAACTGTCAGAGTTAAGGCCGTTTGCAATGACGTTGTTCAACTTTAAGCGACGCAATGCCAAGAATAACGTTTAAACAATGGAAAAATGCCACTATTGGCATTTAATATTCCAGGATTAAACAAGAAAACAGGTTACATCTCACTGAGGGCAGGTTTTTTCATCTCATGTTAAATTTAACATGAGGTTATTTCCATAGAAACAAATTGTTGTCACAATGGAAACTAAGGTGACAAGCCTCATGTTAAAGTTGACATGAAGTTATTTCCATAGAAACAATTGTTGTCACAATGGAAACTAGGGCGACAAACCTCATGTTAAAGGGGGTGTGAACCAAAAAAACTTTTTTCGTTTAAAAATAGTTAACAAATATCTAAGAGCTGTAGTGGAAACCTAATTTTTTTAAGCGCAAAAGTTTCAGAGATCTGAGCGTTTTAAATCAGCGGTCCGAACATTGTGACGTCATACCAACGCGGGTATACTGAGCCAACACACGTATTAGCCCGGCGTAAGAAGTTAAAAAACGTTCATTACCCAATATTCGGGTATAGAACTAAATGAGTGATACCCGTGCGGTTGGGTGCCCATCGGGCGCGTCCCCGGGTGGTGGATAGGGGAATGGCCAGTCCGCTGGTTAGTTACGGCCATACGTGCAGACCTGGGGCTTAAAACCCTCACGTGTCTGTACCAAAGCCGCTACCGCGAACCAACCCCTCTGAGACACCGGGCGCCCTCTCAGAGTAATAGCCTTACCCTCATGCGCCGGGCTCCATGAGGGCGGACCGAATTCCCGGGGTTAACTGGGAATTTCAGACCAGATTTAGGAGGATACTGGAGGCCTCAATGCGGCAAATGGGGTCGAAAGACACCCATAGCTGCTCTGAGACTTCAGGACCTAGCAGTCTGAACAGAGGGACTGGAAGACTGATACTTCTGTTGTCTGTACGGAGAGAAAAAAAAAATACCTCGCGGTTGCGATAGGGACAGATAGATAACTGGACCTATCAGACTCTTGTGACTAGGGACTAATTGTGACTGATGGGACTGAAAAAGACACCGCAGTTGCACAGGTACCGTGACACTGGCAGACCCTCAGGGACTGTGGCACCAACAACCAGTTGTGGCTGATGGGGCTGTCCACCAGGAACCATCGGCCACACGGGGGGAAGATGTCTGTAGTCTGTACGGAAGGGTAGTTATAGTGCTGCGCAGGACGCTAGGGACTAGTTGTGACTGATGGGACTGAAAAAGATACCACAGTTGCACAGGTACCGTGACACTGGCAGACCCTCAGGGACTGTGGCACCAACAACCAGTTGTGGCTGATGGGGCTGTCCACCAAGAACCGTCGGCCACACTGGGGGAAGATGTCTGCAGTTTGTAACATAGAGGGACATAAATTGACACCTCAACTGAACCCTTTAAGGGTACACTTTAAGCTGCCTTCGACACCAAGAAACCAGGTGTATCCGGCAGGGCTGAAAAAGACCTGCCGGTTATAGTGGGTTCGCGGGACGAAGCGTCAACAAACAAAAGAGCAGAGCGGGGTTGCCTTTCTAGCACCCGATTAACGCTATTCAGTTTCTACAGCAGAAGTACTGGGTCTTTGCAGAACCGGGGTTCCTGTAGGAAATGGATAACTGTCACAGTGCGGGCATAATGGACCATAAGGTCTGAATGCAGCGGACCCGTCAGGGAAACGCACCGCAGAACGAAATACGAATAATACGAAATGAGTGATACCTCAAATTGTTCGTCTTGCATCCCTCTATACGTGTGACGCTTTTAAACATCTGCTTGGTCGTAGAGACAAAGGTCATTGTAAAAAGAAACAAAAAAAAACCTGATGACGGAAAATTGTACTTAAATATTTCTAATTATTTCTCGGGAACCAATAGGGCTACAGACATCGTTCTTTGACTGTCTTGTAGCCCTTTTCATGTGCTCTTCAATTATGTCAATAAGTTTGGAATTGCAGTGTGTTTCGGTCCCGAAATCTAGGACGGAAACCAATTCTCATTAAATTGTGACTTCCGAAATTGCACTTTTTTCGCACATAACTTTGTTATACAATCGAATATTAAAAATCGCTACACGTGACGACATGCGGAATTTTATTAGCTGCAGCTTATTCGCAGCATATAGGGACTTATTTTTGTAAATAAAGTCGTACGGGCAGCAGATCTGTAGCAAAATCCGGCGCGCTCCACTACTTTTGTCGTATGGCGCTACCCTCGGCGCTACCTAAGCATGATGAATGTCTGATAAATACAATTAGCTAATAACAATTTTTTTCAATTTTTGTCTCCCTTGATCGACGTAATTTCCTTTTCTGTGCTTTTTGATTCAAATTCAAATGTAAATATGAAAAAATCTCATTGTTTGTTACCGCGCTGCTGAAATTGCAATGCTGCGCAGCGAGCCAGCGAGGCCGTGGATGTTGTTATGACGTCACACCTGCAATTAGTTCCTTCTATAAATCGCTCTAATTCTAAAACCGTTTTAACCAGAAACGCTGGGTTTTAATTTTTGTTCTTAGAATTTTTTCTACCAATTTTTCATTTTTGGTTCACACCCCCTTTAACTGTCAGAGTTAAGGCCGTTTGCAATGACGTTGTTCAACTTGAAGCGGCGCAATGCCAAGAATAACGTTTAAACAATGGAAAAATGCCATTATTGACATTTAATATATCAGGATTAAACAAGAAAACAGGTTACATCTCACTGAGGGCCGGTTTCTTCATCATATGTTAAATTTAACATGAGGTTATTTCCAATTTCCATAGAAACAAATTGTTGTCACAATGGAAACTAGGTGACAAACCTCATGTTAAAGTTAACATGAAGTTATTTCCATAGAAACAATTGTTGTCACAATGGAAACTAGGGTGACAAACCTCATGTTAAAGTTAACATGAGATGGAAGAAAGGCCCTTACCCTGGGTTGTTCAGTGCCTGGTTATTCCATGGTTAACCTAAAGATGGCATAATTTCCATAACTTACTGGATAATGAAAGGGGGTTGGTTGTTGATCCATGGCTGGCAGTGGAGGTGGTTGAGGATATCCAAAAAAGCCAGGGGGTGCCGGCATTCCACCCCCACCTAAATTGTTTCTATCTGACAAATCAATCAGTAAGGCATCCTTTCCATTCTCTGTTTGCATTACTTGAGGATCGGGTTCATAAGGAATGCCATAACTTCTTGCTATTTCTATCACATATTTCTCCACCAAAATCTTTGGAGGGCTCTGTATTGCCAATTTGGTTTTTAATTTCTGGTTTACTGTTTCTATGGACTCTACTCGACAAGCCTCAGCAAAATTGTGGCCATACTTAGCTGTCAAAAGGTCAGCAATCACTTTTAATTCCTGAAATTTCTTCCTAAACCAATAACTTGGTATATTAATTAGCAAATTACCGTGCAGTCAGACTGAAGCCTTGGTGCCACCCAAATCAGACTAGCGACTGCCTCTGAAAGGCCTTCATCAAGCTCCTTCATGTTTGTGATTAACCCAAATCGAGCCAAGAGCAGATCACAATACATTTCAACAATTTCCATAGCTTCAACAAGATAATCTTCTCTGCAAATTAAAAGGTCATCAAAATATATTTTGCGGTTAATTAACCAAGTACCTGATGATGTATTCGACTCGAATCTTAGCTCTTTCAATTTTTCCATCTCTCAGAAAGTCTGAAATTTCTCGTCGAGACTTTTCTGCAAGTTCAGCCTTCTTCTTCTCCAAAAGTTTGAGTCGCGCGATGGACAATCGGAGATTAGTTTTTAATTTTGAGTAATTTGGTCCGCTTGAAAACATTTTTACACTTGTAAAACAACAAAATGACTCACTTTACTAGAACTTGGAATTAAAATTAAATGTGAATCACTTCCATTTGACGTTTGTGACGTCTGCAACTGCCATGACATTTGAGCAGATTTTTAGCGTTGCAGCGTATTCGTTCGGTTTTGAACCGTTTTGTCGATGACGTCATTAAAATAACCTGACGCAAAAATAACATGTTTTCAAACCAAATTGAGAGGTGATCAGCTGTGGTTAGAAGTTCGGTTATGTTGTATTTATGGATACCCTGCACCTATTCTTGCTCTACAAACATAGCAGAATATCGTTATTGTTATAGCAGTAATTATTAGATCAATTACCTGGAAAAATTTCAGCTGTCTGTACACATTATCAGTTAAAATTACATCAAATACAAGATATTAGCAATGACGTGAAGCCGCCATGGTCATAGTCACTGAAGCCAAACAAACCGAGATTTCAATGTGTAAATTCAAAGAAATGGCATTTTTCTCCAAATTCTTTATTTACAGTCAGTGTGCTGCGTTCGAAGACGTTAATATTGATAATTTGAAGAATTGTTATCGATTAAATCGTTACATCATGTCTACAATGGGCCTTGTGCTGAAATAATTGAATTTACCCAATGCAATTCTCACTTTGTTTAGCTTCATTGTCATGGTAACAACCTCAACCTAGCCCAACAAAGATGGCGGACCTACATACGTCACGCTAATAGTCCGTAACCTCAAAAACTACTCCTTTGCCCCCCCACTCGCTTCTCATACCCTTCAAATACTTTTCAAACCGTCCTCTATTTCGCAATGACGTGATTAATGCAACGCTAAAATGGCTAGTTTTGAAACGATCGCTTAGTTTTGAAACTATTTCATCGCTAAAAAACGGCTTTGGGGAAAAGTTCAGTGGATGGGACAGCAGCGGGAAATTTAAATTAGACTATTTTAATGAGGTCCTTATTTGAAAAGTAAATACGAGCAATTACAGTAAACGTGAATAATTTTAACAATGTTTTATTGATTATACAATTATAAATAACAATTAATAATGGCGATATCGTATACTACTATCAACCATAAAGTTGCGTAATAGTATATTACGATATTAGGTTGGTAAGTACAGTATAACAGAATCGAGGAAAGGTTTGCAAAAACGAGTCGAAGACGAGTTTTTGCAATTTCCAAGATTCTGTTAGATGTACTTAACAACCGTGTATCGTATATGATTTTTCGCACAATCGAAATTAGCTTATTGAAGATTTTTCGTCAGCCATTAAAAAAATCCTGTTTGACATATCGCCGAATTTTCGAAATGCTCTCGATACCTTTGGCAGTTCAATTGTTTCACTTACCATGCCTGTGTCAGATATGCGTGCTGTTATGAATTCATAACAGCACTGTTATTTTTCGTTGCCTGGGAAACCAAACCGCGCTTGGTAAGTTGAACTTACACCTTACTTTAACTACGTCGGTAAGAGAGTTATAACATACGATTGTGCGAAAATATTCTAAATAAGCAGTGTTGTTATAGTATATTACGATATTAGGTTGGTAAGTACAGTATAACAGAATCGAGGAAAGGTTTGCAAAAACGAGTCGAAGACGAGTTTTTGCAATTTCCGAGATTATGTTAGATGTACTTAACAACCGTGTGTCGTATATGATTTTTCGCACAATTGAAATTAACTTATTGAACATTTTTCGTCAGCCATTAAACAAATCCTGTTTGACAGATCGCCGAATTTTCCAAATGCTCTCGCTACCTTTGCGAGTTCAATTGTCTTACTTACCATGCCTGTGTCAGATATGCGTGCTGTTATGAATTCATAACAGCACTGTTATTTTTCGTTGCCTGGGAAACCAAACCGCGCTTGGTAAGTTGAACTTACACCTTATGTTAACTACGTCGGTAAGAGAGTTATAACATACGATTGTGCGAAAAGTATTTAAATACAAGTATTTAAAAATGTATTTTAAATACTTCAATTGTATTTAAATACTTTTGCCGATATTGTATTTTAAAAGTACTTCAAATACTTTTTTGGTCATGTATTTAAATACATTCTCAACTGCGAGATGGAAATTTTACCGTTGCGGTTAAAATCGATATCCTGGCTTTTCTAAGAAATTTTGCCTGAGGCTTAACCCACGACAACACAAAAGGCTTATTGAATTCCAGGTAAAAGTATACAGCACAGGATGTAGATAATCATCTGGCCACCGCGTAAATTAACCCGGGACTGCAAAATTTATTGCTTTTCTCATCAGAATGAATCACTAGCGGTAACGTGGTGTTTTAATTTAAATTAAATGGATAAAAAAGTCATTGTTTCATTGAAGTGTTTTCTTCGCTGCCTTATTCTGATGTTTATAAGTGTCGAGCGCCATAATTTTTTGAATTAACATTATTATGGATACCTAACTATAAAAAGCTGCCTTGCTCCCTCCAATACTAAATGGTTCTATTTTTAAAATAATTTCAAGTGACCAGACCTCTAATTTTTTACCTACCTTTTCTTAAATAAAAGTAAAGGTTCCAAAAATTAAATCCACCGGTTAGTGCCACGAATACATTCTCCATAGCTGATGTTGCCCTCAATAGAAGAATATGAAAATGTATATGATCGCCTATATCAAATTTTTCGCCCTTTTTAGTTCTTACAGACCAACAGACCTATTTTTTGACTTTCAGTATTTGAAAGTATTTAAATACATTGTAAATGTATTTGTATTTAATTACATCAGTAAGAAATGTATTAAAATAGTATTTGAAAGACATTTTTAGAAAAGTATTTGTATTTGTATTTAAATACTTAGAAAAAAGTATTTTTAACAACATACTGTTCTAAAGTATACCTACCAGAAAAATACTAAACTAGGTATGGGCAGTAGTTTTAATTTTACTGACCATCAGGAACGCTTTCCGCTGGACTCATTGTTAAGTAGGTAGGTACCTAGCTACGTATCGTATAGGTACTATATTGTATTGTAACGTTATATTTTTTAAGCCCCCTTTACTAACCCATGCAGGTTTCTAGATTTGTTACTTTAACGAAGACCCCCCCTCTAAGTTCGTGATCGTCTAGTTTTTTCACAAAAAAAACCTCACTTTTTTCTTCTCTCACCGTTTTTCTTTTCCTGTTCTCGTTGCTATTTCCGTTGCCCCGAAAACGCCCACTTCTTTTTCTCATCACCAATTCCTAAATTTTTCTCAACAATGCTAATCTTAAATTACCTTCCGAAAAAGCAGGATTATGACTTTACTCGCTTTAAGAAAACTACCCAAAAAGAATGGCGGAAAAGGTATACCGTTTACAATATCATTATAAAAATGAAAATGTGACTAAAAGAAAGAAAGCTACGAATAAGGCGTATGGTAGAACGGACACGGGTAAAAAATTTTCATATTTTCGAGTTTGAACTCGAAAATTTCGACTTCAACCACGATATTTCGACTTATTAGAACAGAAAACACGAAATTTCGACTTTGAACTCGAAATGTCGACCTCGAACTCGAAATTCAATCTACGACTGCGCAAGTCCTGCTTCCTAACTCGAAAATTTCGAGTTCAAAGTCGAAATTTCGTGTTCAAAGTTGAAATTTCGTGTTTGAAGTTGAAATTTTCGAGTTCAAACTCGAAAATATATGAAATTTTTTTACCCGTGTCCGTTCTAAAGTACGCCTTCGTAGAAAGCAGTTCATTTTTGGAATTTGTATTCTGTATGGTAATAAATTATTATTATTATTATTATTAAACCTCGAAATTGTGGCAGTCCAGATCCTTTACGTTTGGTGATCTCCACTCCAGGATCACGCGCGTTATAATCGATGGCAGGCAAGTGCTTTTTTGCCATATAAACTTTTGAAATTTAAATATGCATAAACTTCCATTTATACATATATCACCATAAAAGCCGCCGACCAATTATGTCATAGTGCCTTTTCGGCAGAGTTTAAATATTAAATAAGAATTCAAAAATAATATTTAACAATAATAATTAATAGTGGATCACTTATAGGATTTATAGAAGAATTATTTACCAAGCGGACAGCTTTTCTATTGTTCTCATACTTTTTCAGCCATAAATTTTATAGGATCCACCAGTGGCAAGTTTTTGTGTTTTTCCACAAATGTTTTGAATTTGAAATCCTTTCCTAATGCTACCAAAACCAAATTAACCCTTTTGCACCAAAAGAAAATTGCATATTTTATAACCACTTTCGAAACCGTGTTTGGAAAGTTATATGGTCACCCTTTGATAACCAAAGAAGAAGAGAACCAAGGCAGTCTTCTGTTGAAGCTCAGAAATAAGAAGCAAATTAAACCATCAATTGATTTATTCCACGATATTAAAGAAATACGCTTCATTCACATTATTAAACATGATGAGTAAAATGTAGGCAGCATTTAGTTATCTTCCTCGCTCTCGTGGCAAATAATAGTGGAATTGTAGTGCTCTCCTAACCGATACAAATGTCTATGATAAGTTAATATCAGTTCAGGTCCCTTAAAATTTTCACCCTGTATAGTTGGGGGACCATTTGCCTGAATCACCTTAATTGGGCACATGAGAGCATTCGATAGTGCTCTCAATTCCAGCTGCCCACCCCAAAGCTTCGTATTCGCAACCTCCTTACAATAAGCTTCAAAAAATTCATCACTACACTGTTCCTCAGTTTCACTGTACATAAACGGCATAAATTCATCCTTATTTTGACGAAGGAACTCGGCAGTGACTTTCCTCAATTTTGCGACAGTGAGGGGCTCCCTGCCTGTCACGTCTAACTGATGATTTACAGCACAATACAAACAGTTTCCATCAGCAGGGATGTTAAACAATTTTAACTTCGATGATTTTAGAGCTTCTTTTATGGCATTCAACTCCACGAGCCGAGGGCCCTCTCTATTTTTCTCCGCTTGCTCCGAGATCCGCTTTTCCCGTTCTTTTTCTTCCTGGAGTTTCTTATTGCGGCGCTTAGCTGCTCGTGATATTCTTGGCTCCGATGGAGGGGGCTCTTCGAGATCGTCTTGGGGTGCTTCAATTTGTGGTTCAGTTGTTTCAGTTTCACTATTTCCTTTACTACTGTCCAGTTCTGCTTCATGTAGCCGGTTTAGATCAGCTTCTAATTTCGCGATTTCTTCAGTGATTTCTTTCTTCTTTTTTTTGTCCCCTTTTGGGATACTCTTTTTGAGGGATTGGATAGTCGCTTGTAGATCTTTGCGTTCTTGCTTGTGTCGCTTACTTAGTTCTTCCTCAGCCGAGTCTACATCCATTTTGTGTTAGAAATATAAAGGAACCATCAATTAAAATTGGCATGCACCCTACTTGGCACGGCAAAAATCGACTCAGGTTAGAATTTCGAAACGTCAATGTTACTGTCAACATTTATGTTTAATGACAACTACAATTGGACGCTTATTTTTGAAACGGGGAGATCATCTCACCTGTGACAATGGTGAGATTCAGGCAACACGCCGCACCGCCTCTGTGACGCCGCTCTCAGCTGCATATTCGCGATTCTCAGACGCCGACAGGGGGCACTGTTAATGGCAACTTCATAGGGTCACTAGATTTCTGCTATCGACAGACAGTTTTACTTCCTAGAATTCATTTTCTTAGGTAAATGAGCTCGAGGGGGAAGGGGGTATCTAAAATTGGCCGTACGCACCTTATTGTTAGGTATGGTATAGGAAATTAAAGTCCCGTCGCATATTAACGAAAGCGGGGGTTGTGTGTCCCAGGCTTTTTTTCTGTTGGTTTGTAAACGGGATTTCACATCCGTCAAAACTGCCGTCACTCACTGTCAGTGTCAATAAACAGTAACAATGGAGGTTGAAAGGGGTCTTTGTTGTCAATTATTGTCCATGACAGGAATTTTGACAGAACTCAAATCCCGTTTACAAACCAACAGAAAAAAAGCCTGAGACACACAACCCCCGCTTTCGTTAATATGCGACGGGGGTTTAGTTAAGATTTTATTTTTGAAACTATAAATGATGATTCATTTCCTTCGCACTTTTTGCACTAATTCCTATGAACATAATATGTCTGAAATTGCTTCATAAAGGAGCTAACTTCCCTTCAAAAGGGTAATTCCTACTCGAAAAGTCATTTTTCTTAAAATTATACTCGAAAATTGTAAGTGTCATCATCAGGACTTTGAAATTTGTAGCATAGATTATTGTTAAAAAGAGATTTTTAATAACCCCGGAGTCGTGCGCTCTTGTGGGTGCATCACAAATTTTTTGTGCCTTTTAAAGTAGGTCCATAGGGACTTTTCATCATAAAATAGTGTCAGGAATCACCTCCCGAATTTTCTGTCACTATATTTCAGAATCATCCTGTATAATTTATACCCAGACTTGGCCTAGGCATTCGCATTCCTGAATAATATTGAAAGGTACCGTAAAGTGGGGTCGAATTGGCCACTTTTCAAGTTTAAAAGGCTGTAACTTTTGACACAGTTGGCCGATTTATTTCAAATTTTGTGTATATACGGGTCTCGATGCGTACTTTCAGACTGTGCTATGCATATTTTAATTTATTCAATTTGAACAAAAATATTCTAAAAAAATAGGGTAGCTAATGTTACCTGGCAAGTGGGGGTCAAAGTGGCCACGTGTTCATTTTGCATGCTAAATCAATTTAAACGGTGTTAGGTTTAAGATTGGCCAGAAAAATATTTTTTTTTAGCACTTATTGCCAATTTTGTAGGGTATAAAACCCTTTTGTAACGCATATTTTCTGTGTGATAAATGCACTATATTCTATTGAACGGCAAAAAGATACTTTATTTATAAAAATAGACAATATTCATACAAAAACAAACAAATTTCTTTCAAAAATTCCCAACTTCACTAAATAAGTGACTGGAGCGGAAATTCTTCACCGCCCTTGTGATTGTAGGTTACATCTTTCCCCTTGTAGTACCACCCAAATTTAGTGGGGTAAATCACCCCCCTGGCTCCTAGGGCGGCCAAACTTACCCTCCCAACCTGTAAAAATGTCGGTCTAAGGTTGGCCACCCTCTAGGAACCAGGGGGGGTGATTTACCCCCATTAAATTTGGCTGGTACTACACGGGGAAAGATGTACAATCACAAGGGCGGTGAAGAATTTCCGCTCCAGTCACTTACCTAGCGGGGGCAGGAGAAGTTTTTTGACCCTCAATTTTGGTAGAATTTTTGTAGTCTGAAAAAAATTTTTTTTGCAATAACCAAGCAATTGATTACGAAAAAAATTATACGGAAGGTAAGAGGAAGGTTTGCCCTACATGCCCCAATATTTTAAACTGCCAAATAATAAACATCAAAATTGTACAGAGCGCCACTAACAAATTATAAAAAGTGGCCAATCTCACACCGAGTGCCAAAGCCACTCCACTTTACGGTATCTACAGTGTTGATATACTCGTTATTGTCTGTTGCTGATTGTGGACCGTTTTTTATGGGTATAGCTATAATTTTGACATTAGCCCATATGTTCAAATTTGAATTTTATGGCAATAAATTTTATTATTCTTATTATTAAACAAGATAGTCCAGTCAAGTTAGGTTTTTTAGAAGAAATAATTTATATATTTTTGAAATTTTAGCTACGGACTCCTGATTGCACCTAAAAGCATGTTTGAAGGACTCAAAGCATCAAAGACTATTAGTAAAGATACCAAATGTCACGTTGCTATCTTTAACCGTTTTGAAGATATTTAGAAAAACACTTTCAAAGTGGCACCTTTAAGGGGCCGTAGTTCCCTTAGGACTTATTTTTCAACATATGTTTACAGGGACTTTTTTTCATAGCAGAATCTACAGGTAAAGTTTTGACCACTAATTTCGGGACACCCTGCATATAATATTATGTGTTTTGACCTCTATAAATGGGTGTTTTGACCAAGTTCACGAATTCAATAATAACAATAATGATAATGGGTAAAGAAAACACCAAGTAGTATAATTCGAAGAAAAAAAAACATTTACTGAGGGATAAGATGAAAGTACAGCTTTGCAAAATATTCAGTATCTGTAATGTTCTGGCTTATATGGTCCACTTTCTGGAACCCCGAGATATTTGCTTTGCTCTGGAGTAAGTTTAGTCAACTTGACTCCCAAATGGTCTAAATGCAGGCGAGCTACTTCTTCATCAAGTATCTTTGGTAACATATGAACGCCGACAGCATACTGTCCCGGTTTAGTCCACAACTCAATTTGGGCCATAGTCTGGTTACTGAAAGAATTAGACATGACAAAAGACGAGTGTCCCGTGGCACATCCCAAATTAACCAATCGTCCTTCGGCAAGGGAAATGATATGTTTACCATTGGATAAGAGGTATCGATCAACTTGTGGCTTAATGTTAGTTTTGGACTTGGCGTGCTTCTCCAACCAACTGATATCGACTTCGCAGTCAAAGTGACCAATGTTGCAGACCACGCTATCATTTTTCATGTTCAAGAAGTGTTCGCCGAGAATTATGTCCTTGCAGCCAGTGGTTGTTACGTATATCTGGCCTTCTTTGGAGGCCTCTTCCATTGTGGTGACTTCATAGCCTTCCATAGCTGCTTGAAGCGCGTTGATGGGATCAATTTCCGTTATGATAACTCGACCTCCAAAAGATCGAAGGGCTTGAGCACAGCCTTTGCCAACGTCGCCATAGCCAGCTACCACGCACACTTTCCCAGCTAGCATCAAATCTGTAGCTCTTTTAATTCCATCGATGAGAGATTCCCTGCAGCCATAGAGATTGTCGAATTTGCTCTGAAAACAGAAATGGTAAATGTGATTTTTAACTTCTACGCTTCTCGGAGCAACTTAAAGGGGGTGTGAACCAAAAAAACTTGTTTTCGTTTAAAAATAGTTAACAAATATATAAGAGCTGTAGTGAAAACCTAATTTTTCTAAGCGCAAAAGTTTCAGAGATCTGAGCGTTTTAAATCAGCAGTCCGAACAATGTGACGTCATACCAACACGGGTGTACTGGGCCAACACACGTCCCAAGTAACACAGATGCCACAATCATAACACTTAAAGCTGTATACCTATTTTATAATAACTGCAGAAGTCTCTTATCGGTTGTAATAAAGCTTATTTCGGAGGCAATTTACTACCAACAACAATTTGGTGTTGTATACAAGCTGTTAGAACATTCTCCGAGCGAAAATATAAAGTAACTTTATAAAGCCTTTATTACAGTTTTATAAAGGCTCACGTGACTATGCTTATACAGTCTTAGCCTTCCACGTTAGCATTTTAGATTTATAGTGCCTGTACAATGCCTGTATAAGCTCTTATATGCTATTTAATAAACCTTTTATAGAGGTTATTATTTTCCGTATAAAAGCTGTATAATAGAGTAGTAAGAATATTCTTACAACTTAATTTTGCAGCTTTTAGGCTCCTTAAGCTATATACACTTTGCAGCAGGCTTTAAAAAGAGTCTTTATAAATGTTGTATTACACTAGTAAGGCGCATACTTTAAAAATGTCTTATAAAGGTATAATGCTCTGTTTGAGGTTTTTACCTGTATTCAATGCCTTTATAAATTAATTTACCTGCGTTGTTCGCAACGGCCATATTTTTTGGACTCAATGAGTGGAATATGATGACGGCCATTTTGCTATTGCAGTAAAATCAAGCAAATTATTAAAAATATTGTCGTAAATTCCGTGAATTTGCTTAATATACTTTTTTCTGATAACAAGGACATACTATATTAATTGTCAGTTTTATTTTGGTCTCCGCCTGCTGATTTAATTTTTTTTTTAAAGACCACAAAATCCGCACAATTTTCGAGGGGCATTGTGAGATTTACGAGTATTGAAGTATATTTATACAGTAAAATTTTCTTCGCACCTAGATTCTGCCTTCTGATGCAAATTTTGACAGTCAGTGTATTTTAAAATTTATTTGTACTATAAGAAAAGCTCCCTGTTAAAGATGGAAGCCCATATTGATGAATAATTATTAATAAAACAAATTGGTATCTTTGTACAGTAGATATACAGCTAAAATGTTTTATATTACTGTCCAATTGACACATTTTTGCTGTATTAAAGTTCGCTATAATACAGGTATTCTACTGTATAAATACTTTGTAACACCTGTATAGATGCTGTGAAAACGTAACCACCGAGTGTTTAAGTTGTTTAAGTGTTGTAGGTGCAACTCTTATAAACTTGCTTTATAAGCTGCGCCTATTTTGGGTATATAAGTGCTTTATAAGTACTGAGTAATTGCTCTTACAGCTTTCTTATAAAACTTAAACCTTTATAAATTACCTGTGTAGATGTTCTTGCAGCTTTTATAAATACGTTTGTGTTACTTGGGGTATTAGCCCGGCGTAAGAAGTTAAAAAACGTTCATTACCCCAATATTCGGGTATAGAACTAAATGAGTGATACCTCAAATTGTTCGTCTTGCATCCTTCTATACGTGTGACGCTTTTAAACATCTGCTTGGTGGTAGAGACAAAGATTATTGCAAAAAGAAACAAAAAAATACCCTGATGACGGAAAATCGTACTTAAATATTTCAAATTATTTCTCGGGAACCAATAGGGCCACAGCCATCGTTCTTTGACTGTCTTGTAGCCCTTTTCATGTGCTCTTCAATTATGTCAATAAGTTTGGAATTGCAGTGTGTTTCGGTCCCGAAATCTAGGACGGAAACCAATTCTCACCAAATTGTGACTTCCGAAATGGCAATTTTTTCGAGCATAACTTTGTTATACAATCGAATATTAAAAATCGCTACACGTGACGACATGCGGAATTTTATTAGCTGCAGATTATTCGCAGCATGTAGGGACTTATTTTTGTAAATAAAGTCGTACGGGCAGCAGATCTGTAGCAAAATCCGGCGCGCTCCACTACTTTTGCCGTATGGCGCTACCTAAGCATGATGCATGTCTGATAAATACAATTAGCTAATAACAATTTTTTTCAATTTTTGTCTCCCTTGATCGACGGAATTTCCTCTTCTGTGCTTTTTGATTCAAATTCGAATGCAAATATGAAAAAATCTCATTGTTTGTTACCGCGCTGCTGAAATTGCAATACTGCGCAGCGAGCCAGCGAGGCCGTGGATGTTATGACATCACACCTGCAATTAGTTTCTTCCATAAATCGCTCTAATTCTAAAACCATTTTAACCAGAAACGCCGGGTTTTCATTTTTGCTCTCAGAATTTTTTCTACTATATTTTTAATTTTTGGTTCACACCCCCTTTAATAAAATCGATCGAAAAATCGAATCGCGAAAAACACAGGGTGTATAGTAGCGCTACACTTATAAGAAGGTGAACGAGGCTAGCAATGAGGCTAGACGATTAGCACCCCGCTGGTTAAAAAGGGTAGTTTAAGATATTTGCACAGAGGATCAGGCAACCTGACGCGGATAAATGTACACTGTGCAGGTGTTAAAACTGCCTGGTTCTCTGTGCAAATATCTTAAACGACTCTTCTCAAGCAGCGGGGTGCTAATCGTCTAGCCTCGTTGCTAGCCTTGTTCACCTTCTTTTAAGTGTAGCGCTACTATATACGGAATTTTCTGGACAAAATTCTGACTTTTCCAGGTTTTCCAGTCTTGCAAAACAAGAATGAAATGGACAGGTTGGCTCGTACTTTTCTTGAGAACGTAGGGGCCAATTTCAAGTTGGGTTGCGTCGGGGAAGCAGTGCAGTTGTCATGACGATTTGCGCTGTTGTTCTGGTAATGGCCAATCAAAACAGGCGATTTGAGTTGCACCACAACTTTGCACCGACGCAACCCAATTTGAAATTGGCCCCGTAGCTCATACGTCATGAAAATTTCGTTTCATGGCCTTAGTACTGGTTATATTTGAAAATGCAAAAACACGTCACAGCTCATTTTAAAAGATCTTTCAATCGGAGCAATTATTCAAAGGTACCGTAATCCCCTATTAGGTGGACGTCTATGTTCTTATAGTTTATTAATGCCAATTCAATCGTAAGCAATAAAATTAAGCCCAACAAAAGTACTCACGGCGATTTCTACGTTAATCAACCAAGTTTCACTTTCCTTTTGTTTTGTTCAGTGCTCGGGTTTCGTGGATGTTCAGGGACACCTCGTATGGTGACGTAGCGAAAGATGATTTCGAGGGGCGTTGAAAGCAATTTTTGTGTAAGAAAGATATATTTTTCTCCGAGAATTTTGTGTCGCAATTAATTTTATTGATGATTGATTGACCGTACGTATAAAAATCCCGAAATTCCCTGACTTTTTTAGTACATAGGAATTCTCTGACAATTCCAGGTTTTCCAGAGCGTACCCTGCAATATGAAATTTGGAACACATATTCAGTGGGCAATTTGTAGGTGCTGATTAGAATTTGGGCCACATTGGTTCATGAAAAGTGCCTTTTTGGCACATCAACTTTAAAAATTTAA
This sequence comes from Pycnomerus fuliginosus, assembly GCA_963924575.1. Taxonomy (NCBI): domain Eukaryota; kingdom Metazoa; phylum Arthropoda; class Insecta; order Coleoptera; family Zopheridae; genus Pycnomerus; species Pycnomerus fuliginosus. Next base: position 24,803,022 of record OZ004619.1, on the reverse strand, counting down.
ATACAAACCCCCATTTTTCGCGAATTCTGCTTCTAAAAATGTATTCACACCTGGTGCCGTTTTGACCAAAAAATGGTGCAGTGAAAAAAACCTATGCATAACTGTATGTATATTTTTATTACCGGAGTTGATAGCTGATTTTTATACAAGTCGAAAACCTTAGTGCCATTTTTTCGAAAAATTTCATTTTAGGGGTAAAAAACGTTTTTTAAATTGTGCCGTATGGATGGCGTTACTTTGAACCCAATGGTAACCTTTACAGCTTCTGTGAAAAAGTAGAAGTTTTTACCATCTCCGAGATTGTCAATTTTTTTATACAATCCGCTTTAAAACATATTCAAGAAATTTTTTTTTCGAGAATGCCAATGCATCCTATAAATTAGTATGCCAATTATATTTTTGTATTGTACACAGACTAAATTTCGAAACTTCTGGGGCGCCCCTAAAGTGTGGCGCCCGCCGGGCGCCCTCTTTGCCCCCCCCCCGCACGGCACTGTGCATTCCATACATTTTAACCTCCCCACTACACCTCACCACTTAAAAAAAAGGGAGGTTACTTCAATCACTAAAATTTTCGAATTGATAACCGCAGATCTTCACGTTTTGAGGTCTCAAAAAAAAACTGGTTTTAAAAATGTGTCTGTGTGTATATACATACGTTCGTACAGTCGGGGACTTTGAAAATGCCCACGCAGAGCGTGTGTTAGTGTCAACTTTCGCGTCTACTTTGTGCCACATTTACTACTTTCTTAAGTGGTCGTAGCAAAAGATTTATTGTCACCATCAGAAAGGTCTTCAACTTCTGGTTTTAGATGAGACAAAATTCATTTCGCATTTTAGTACCCTTTCGGTAGAAAAATCGAAATTTTGAACACTAAGACCACGTTATAGCTCAAACTACTGAACCCGTTTGGCTGAAATTTGGTACATGGGGATTAGGTTACCCGTTGAAGAGCTGAATGGCTTTTGGGAGCAATTGGTCCACGAGAAGTGCCATAGGGTGGAGGTGAAAATCTTCTTGCAGACCCTCCGCCTTTTGATTACCGAGGGCAATTGTAATTTTTTTTTACCGGTTTCAGGCGATTAAAGCGTTCTTAACATGCATAAAAATAGGCTGGTAAGCAGATCATAACGTTATCTAATGGTTTCTAGACAACAAGCCCATTAACCATTCATGACAACAATGACCCCATTCAAATGCTGTCATCTCGATTGTCAAAATGACGCGAATTCACGCAACATTTTTTTAATTTTGGCTTTAATCGCTTTAAACCGATAAACTATTGAACAAACCTCGGATGTTATGAATCATAACAGACTTAGATGTCTTAAAATCCTCGCTCTCCGAGCTCGGATTTCAATTGACATCTGCGTCTCTTATGATAGTCATAACATTCCTAGGTATGTTAATAGCTATAAAAGTTATTTATGTATGAAGTGTTATACATTTGCCATAGTTTGTTGATTTTTATCTTTTATCGGTAATCAATAAACATTATTATTATTATTTAGGCACATCAACTTTAAAATTTTAAACACAAGACACGGAAATCAAAGATTCACGCGATGAGAAGGTTCCAGCCGCCTCTCTGCTGCTAATTTCTTATATTTCAATCGGCCACCTATGCGATTTTATCTGATTTTATGTCCGACACACGACGATTTTATGTCCGCCTTCGTACCTTGAGGAGTACTTGGAGGTAATGCCACCTAATACATATTCCATAATGGAGCTTATTGTAATAAATGTAAAGCTGTATAATAACTCTAACTAATTTGTACAAATATTGCGAGTAGCACAATGCGACTACCATAATTTTATGTATTCAAAGGATGCAAAATTAAATTCTCTTTAGACTGGTATTCCCTAAACCTATTTTCAATAGTTTTGAAATTATTTGAAATAAATGAATTTGTGCAAATTAAAAAAATTGAAAATAGGTATTTTTTTATTTTCTATTGAAAATAGGTATAGGGAATGCTAATACTAGCAGCCTACAGGGAATTTAATTTTTCATCTTTTGGACACATTAAATTATGGTACTCACATTTGAAAAAATTGAGCCAAAGCCAATTTTGTTACGCCATTTAAAAAAAATTATTTTCGCCATATTGTTATGTCAATAAGAACGAGTGAGCCATAAGCCGAAAGCTGAAACCTTGTACTTTTAACCCACCCTCCAAGTTTGATTTCTTAATCTTCACCAGGCTGGAAGACACAAATTTTTCTATTGCCGGAAAAAAATCACAAAATCACAAATTTTGACATGTCAAAAACTATGCCAGGTAGGCGAAGTGGGGGTGCACTAAACTGACAATTAAGAGGCCAATCCGAATTTAGAGTCAAAACATGGACTTCCCACTTAAAATAATAAAGATAGCGGCCGCTTCCGGTATAACCGGAACTGCGTCAGACCTGAAAATATTTTCATTCGATGCGCAATAAATTGAAAACCCCATGTGTGAATTTTCGTTTAGCTGCTCAAAACGATTCTCTAAATATCGCTAAGTGACACTCTAAAAGAGACACCCTGTATAAGGCTGCATCCTCCCCAAGCGTGACACCCTCTATAAATGCAAATTCATTTGTTTCTTCACTTACTTTAGTCACAGAATCATTAACATTAATGGCAGGAACTTTAAGTGTGCCCTCCCGGAACATTTTGTATAAATTGTGAATTCCAGTGGTAGTCTCCTCACTAAGACCCTTACAATCCTTTAAGTACTGTGGATATTTCGAATGCACTAAATTGGTAAGGTCCCCTCCATCATCCAAGATCAAATTGAAGGGCTTTCCATCAGGGAAAATAAGCGTTTGCTCAATGCACCAATTATACTCTTCCTTAGTTTCACCCTTCCATGCATAAACGGGGATGCCAGCTTTTGCAATAGCTGCAGCAGCATGGTCTTGAGTGCTAAATATATTTGAACTTGACCATTGAACCTGTAAAAACTCTTTTGTAATAATGTTTTGTCATAAGAGGTTAAGAGATTATCTTAAAATCCCGCAACACCTCACCTCTGCCCCCAATTCTTTCAATGTTTCTATTAATACAGCTGTTTGAATGGTCATATGCAAACTACCGGATATTTTAGCCCCCTTAAGAACCTTCGAAGGGCCGTATTTCTTGCGAATGCTTATCAGTCCAGGCATCTCGTTTTCGGCTAGAATGATTTCCTTGCGGCCCCATTCTGCTAGGCTGATATCAGCTGGAATTAAAAGCAGGGATTAAACAGTTTAAAATAGCTTAACCTCCGTACATAGTAATCACAAATCACATGCCTTCGTGATTTTTAGTATAAAATAAAAGTAATGTGAGGACATAATGGACTTACCGACTTTGAATGATGGTTTGGACATGATTATACTTAAATATAACTAACCGCGAAAATATTCTACCGTTTATAAAGGTATAAAAAACGCAAATGGTGATGGCACTAACTGACGGTAGATATAACCACACTTATAAACCGGTACACATGCTCTCGAACCTCTCGAACAAAAGTATGGAACGTGAGGGGTGGGGGGACACGGGAACGAGAAGAGATTCGAACGTCAACGTCGAATCCATATCGAATCGAAGCTGGGCCGCGTTCAGAAATGCAGGGTGAAGATGGTGATGAAGTGTGGGTAGCGTGTGGTTGGTATGTGACGTCAGTGGAGCAAACTGGGTAAACCCTGGGCAGAACACCAAGAGTGTGAACTGTGGAGACAACCACAGTCCCAGACTACACGAAAGAACTGGACAGCCCATGGGGTTGGCAACCAATTATACACAAAAGATGATATACAGGATGGGTAATTTTTCGATGCTCACCATTGGGATCTTCTAAACGGTACAAGATACCGGGTCGGTTAAATTACAGAAAAGTTGCGCTATTTCTTGGCGATTAAGAATCTGAAGAGAATTCCCCGATATTTTGATTCGTTCCCGAGATATCACAAAAAATCTGAAAATTGCCTATTTAAAGAAAAATTAATATCTTCCTTACGATTGATGTTATTTAGATGAAACTTGGAACTTTTATATTTTTGACAGCTGTCAATTGAATAGCATCGACAGAAATTTTCTAGGCCCTCTAGATTTTGAATAACGACAGTCAATTTTTGATTCTTTTATGGCCGCCATATTGAATTTTAACACCATCAAATGCACAAAAAAATGGCTTTTCAAAAATGTACTCAACATGAACTTTTTTGACAGATGTCAGAATTTGAAAATTGGTAGGAATAATTTGCAAAATCAGCCTAAACTTAGAAGAAAAACAAATGCAAAAAAGTACGCTGGCTTCTTCAATCTCTTGTAACATGTGAAAACAATTGAATACAACAGTAAGAAAATACGTCTTGCGGTCGTGTGACTCGGGCTTTAATATATTTTTTGAAAAACGTTAATGTTGGTTACATTTTTGAGAAGCTAATTTTTCTGTGTATCCGGCGGTGTTAAAATCCAATATGGCGCCCATAAGAAAAAGAAAAGTTGACTGTCTTTATTCAAAATCCAGAAGGCCTAGAAAATTTCTGTCAATGTCATTCAATTGACAGCTGTCAAAAATATAAAAGTTCCAAGTTTCATTTAAATAACATCAATAATAATAATAATAATAATGAGGTTTATTTAAATAGGAATTCCTAATGTACAAAATTAAATTAACAAGATGATAGTTGAAACAACAGCAAATAGACAATATTATACTTAATAAGCTCCATCATAACTTAAATATTTTTTACATAATCGTAAGGAAGATATTAATTTTTCTTTAAATTGATAATTTTCAGATTTATTGTGATAACTCAGGAACGAATCAAAATATCGGGGAATTCTCTTCAGATTCTTAATCGCCAAGAAATAGCGCAACTTTTCTGTAATTTAACCGACCCGGTATCTTTTACCGTTTAGAAGATCCCAATGGGTGAGCATCGAAAAATTACCCACCCTGTATACTGATTTTGCGATATATGGGTAGGGGGTATAATCAGGCTGGGTCATTTTTCGATGCTCACCATTAGTATCTCATTGATGCATTTTACAGAAAAAGTGCAAGAGGTAGCGTAGTTTCTAAATTGAATAGACCATCGGATTGTATGTAATTAAATAGGAAATTTAATTAGGTACGTTAACAAAGATATTGGGCCGAAAATGTCGAGGGCGACCCAGGAGGCGCCTGTGGTGAGAGCACCACGAAATCATCAGCTACATTATTGAAATCTTCATCGTTCGTAATGGTCTTGTGGAAAATTTCAGCAAAATCGGTGGAACAGTTATAAGACGTGGGATTTAATTTACGATTTTTGGGGCTCACTTTTGAGGAGCCCTAGGGACGAAGCGGAGGCCAATCTAGCAAAACAAAAAAATACGGGTCTTTTATATTCATGCAAGGAATCTGTGGTTGAAATTATTGCACTCTGAGACGGGACACCTTGTATACAGGATTGTACTTTTAAAATGTGCCTTGTTTGACCCTTTGCAAGTTTGTATATTTAACAATTTTTCGCTACTATCTGTAATAGTAATGGCGAGTAATGGAGATATCGACCAAATACATACAATTGGGACACCTGTATATGAGTTGCTCGTTTTTATGTCTAAGCTCTCTACTTTCTCTAAAACTTTGAATTTACAATGTATACTAGGGTGTGTTACGAATATAAAACTGTGGGAAAAGAGCCAATGAGGAGCGCTGAAATATATTGACAGACATTTTTGGTGACATTTGATTGGACGCTTCCAACAAAATATGCATTCAGTGTTCAGTATGTGAAAATTTCTTCCATGGAAAGTGTGGGGGTCTAAGTGACTTGCGTGGTTTTCATATGAAGAAAACATGGAAATGCTTTAGGTGCTCGCCTCTAACCAGTGATGAGGAACCGAAAAAGAAGCGCAAGAAGAGCGGAAACGGTGATATTATCGAGATAGACCGCAACGTTCTTCAGGATGTGGTGCAGATGGTCAGATTACTAACAGAATCATCTGAGGAAATTAAGGAACAACTGGCCGCTATTCGCGAGGAGAATAGAGAGTTGAAGATCCAATTATCTCTCTTGGGGGCTGAAAAAGTTCTGCAACAACAACCGCCATCATATGCTGGTGCTGCGCGCACCTCATCGATCACGGATTCCGATCTTTTTGTTGTGCCTGATAAGAATATCACACTTGCTCGCAAGGACAAGGTCAGTAATGTAAACAATAACAAAGCCTTTAATATGAAGAAGACTGGAACCTTCAGCCTGAAGCAAGTTAACTCTACCGTTACAGAAGTTTTGAGCAATTTATCGCAGGCAAATCCGAATCCGTCTTTGAATAATGACGGTTTTCAGGAAGTTAAGCGCAAGAAAAAAAGGATCACAAAACCGGTGGTTTTAGGTTCCAAGGAAGTAATGGAGACAGGCTCTGGAGGAGAACAACCAGATCTTCAGAGTGCAGAACGTCGTCAGTGGGTCTACGTTGGCCGAATTAAGGCAGGTACGACAGCCGAGACAATGACGAAGTATGTGGAAACGAATTTCTGTATCACTGATGTTAAATGTTTCACCCTAATGCAGTCGGATGATATTTGCTCATTCAAAGTTGGTGTGCGTGAATCTTTTATCCCAGAACTTTTGAAACCAGAAAAATGGCCTAAAAATGTTGCGATTCGCGAATTTGTGATCTTCCCGAATTCTCGCTTATCAAATGCAGCCTCTATACCTGTAAAAAATGTGCAAAATTTTCAAAGTCTCGACACTCCCCAGCAGCCAACCTAAAGTTTTATTATCAGAATGTTCGTGGAATGCGCACTAAGCTGAAAGAATGTTATCTTTCGTGTCTTGAAGAGGATTATGATATAATAATCTTCTCTGAAACTTGGCTTCATTCTGATATTTCTTCCAGTGAATTCTTGGACGGTAGATACGATGTGTACAGAACTGATCGTAGTGTGATGAACAGCTCAAAGACTCTAGGAGGGGGTGTTTTGATTGCTGTAAAAAAGTGTTTTAATTCTAAAGCTCTATCAATGGAAATTGGAGTGGAGGAGATCTTTGTGCAGTTATATTTTAATGGTTTATTTGTAATAATTAGTGCTGTGTATATTCCTCCGGGATCTTGTGATGGCGCATATTTAAAGCATGTGTCTAATGTTCGTGATCTAGTCGAAAACCATGATGCTAGGATTATAGTCATTGGAGACTATAATCTTCCAAATATTAAATGGCTCCCTGATGAGACTTCAGGTGGTTACATCCCTACATCTGTTACTTCTGATAAGGAAAAATTGATCTGTGATACGTTTGCCAGCTGTGAGCTTACCCAGTTCAATAACCTGCGTAATGTTAATGATACTGTTTTAGACTTACTGTTTTCAAACTTTGATAATATTCCTGTTACGGGCTGTGATTCTTTATTAAGACAGGATATACATCATCCACCGATCAAGTTTGCGATCGGTTTGAAGTGTGAACTTTTTATTGAAGATCCTATAGAGTGGTATTATGACTACAAAAATGCAGACTATTATAACCTAAATGAATTTTTGTCTCAAATCGACTGGAATGTTGTGCTAGAGGGTATTTGCAGTGTTGATGAAGCTGTAGACATTTTTTATTATTACTTGTATTTTGCACGTGATATTTTTGTACCGTTAAAGAAAAAACGATCTAATTCTTTTCCCGCTTGGTTCAGCCAGAAGTCAAGAAATTTAATCATGCAGAAGCGGATAACACATAAAAGGTATATTGAGAGTAATGACTCCTCCATGTACAGTGAATTCTCAGCCCTTAGGCTGGAATGTAAGAATTCGATAGCACTTGACTATAAAGAGTATATTAGTGTAACGGAAAGCAATGTCATATGCAATCCGAGAAATTTTTGGAAATTTGTTAATGAAAAAACCAAGTGTCAGGAAATTCCTAACTCTATGAGCTTCAATAGTGTGACTCGGATTGGAGGTCAAAATGTTGTCAACATGTTCGCTAGATATTTTGCATCGGTCTATAAAACACCCACTGTTCACTCGAGTCAATTTACTTCTAGATATGATGTTAATGCTAGGCGCTTTAATATTACTGAAGATGATGTTCTTGTTCAACTATCTCAATTAGACATAAGTGTAAGTAGTGGCCCTGATGGTCTTCCACCACTGTTCTTTAAAAGCTGCTGCGATGTTCTTTCAGAACCTTTGCATGCAATATTTGAAATGTCTTTGAACTCCGGCATCTTTCCTGATAAGTGGAAACTGGCCCATGTAATCCCGGTTTATAAGAATGGTGATAGAGGTAATGTTGAGAATTACCGTCCAATCAATCTGTTGTCCTGTCCTACAAAAATCTTTGAAAGCTTAATGGCTGACAGATTGTCTAGAGTATTTAAGAACATTATTGTTAATGAACAGCATGGTTTTTTCAAGGGCAGATCAACTGTCACTAATTTAATCACGTATGTGGATTTCATCCATAAGGCACTGGAAGATCTTTCTGAAGTTCACACTGTGTATACCGACTTTAGTAAAGCATTTGATGTTGTGAATCACAAACTTCTTTTGCATAAATTGAGTGCATATGGAATGAATGGATCTCTACTCTCTTGGTTTCAAAGTTATCTAGCTAATAGACAGCAGCAAGTGAAAATTAAAACGTTCTTCTCTCCTGAATACGATGTGCCTTCTGGCGTTCCGCAGGGCTCCAATATTGGTCCCATTTTATTCTCAATCTTTGTTAATGATATTGGCGCGGGCTTTTTGTGTAAATATTTGTTATTCGCTGATGACTTAAAAATATTTAAAAAAATAAAATTTCATTCTGACATGCAGGAGCTTCAACATGATATTGATGTTCTTGCTCAGTGGTGCTTTGCAAATGATATGAGTCTCAATTTAAGTAAATGTTGTATCATGCAATTTTCGAGAAAAATATTCTCAGTATGTCCTAATTATGCTCTCTTTTCTGTTGCTCTTAAGATTGTTAAGTCAGTTAAGGATCTTGGTGTTTATCTTGATACTAAGTTATCTTTTGCTGCTCACTATGACTTTGTTATTTCACGGGGTGCTAGGATGCTGGGTTGTATTAAACGATATACAAGGGATTTTGATTCTGTTAGAGCTATTAATGTATTATATTGTACAATGGTTAGATCTGTATTAGAGTATTGCTCGATAATATGGGCGCCATTTTATATCACACACATGCATAGATTTGAAAATGTGCAAAGGAAGTATATTAAGTATGTTAATTATAAGCTTAATCTCAAGAATGTCTTCATTCTGGAGACTAAGGATACGATGTTATATCTCGGTGTGGCGCCACTACATGATCGTGTTACTTATTATCAGCTAACATTTATGTACAAACTAATTAATTCAGTGATTGATGCACCTGATATTTTATTGTTATTGAAATTTCGTATTCCACCTCGTACTACCAGAAACTTTCAATTATTCGAAACTCGGACTAGAAGAACAAATTACGGAAGATTCTCGGCAATTGATAGCATTATGCTAAAGAGCAACATGTATTGTACTCAACTGGATTTTTTTTGTGGATCATTGCCTTGTTTTTTACGTTCAGTGAAAAAACTTTTAAAAATGTAAATTGTATACCCTTGATTTTTAAAATTGTTAATTGTATATGCTTTAAACTGCCTTGGGCGTAATAAACATTATTATTATTATTATTATTATTATGCCTACGTGTGACGTCACACGTCACAAATTTGAATCGCGAATTATCCATAATATACTGGAAGTGGGGTTCAACTTAAAAAAAATTAAGCCTAACAGTTGGAACTTGCTTGCACCAGCCAACCAGCCGCCTAGGTTTTATTAACGTTTTTGAAAAAAGCCCCCGGAAGATGTACATCAATGCGATGTGTATCCCTGTAGATGTTTATCACATTAATGTGTATGTATAGGTGCGGCTGATCTTACTGGTGGAATCGGGTCCAGATTTTATCAATCTGCCTCCGCAGACGCACAAATCTACTACTAATCTACTGGCCAAACCCTTGCTAAAATTGTAATGCAATTATGAGCAATAAATACTTACTTACTTACTTACTTACAGACGCACAAATGTGTCAAAAAAGCGAAATGTTAAAAAATTGTTGTTAAAAAGTAGAAAATTAACGGAAAAAACAAAAATTTTGAGGGTTGGAAAGTAAAAAGAATGACAACATAAACCAAATGAGTACCTAAATAAAAGGAATTGCCGGAATTAAAACAAAATTTGGCGGATTTTGAAAAATTAACACTCAGGAAGCTGAAAAATTGCGAAAGGAGATGAAAAATCAAAAGGAATGAAAATTAAATGTTATTAAGTAGAATTGCGAAATATAACACGAAAATAACCAAATTGTGCAATTAACACTTTTGTGATGGTTGAAATATATACTTTCTTATGCCTACCTATTGCGAAAGAAACTGGATAATTGTAAAAGGTAAACTGTATCCCAAGTGAGTTCAATTTTATTACCGACGAAAAACGAAATTATGCGAATTTTGCAAAATTAGCAGTTAGGGGATTGAAAAATCGTAAAGGTGGATGGAAAGTGAAAGAATATGAGAATTAACCGTGGTTAAATACAATTACGGAAAATAACACCAAAATAACCCAATTATGCAAACTTTGCGTTTGAAGAGTTGAAATATTACGCAGGGGGATGAAAAAAATGAAAAATGTAAACATCATCCAAATGAGTTCAATTTATTACCAAAGAAAAACGAAATTACTGGAATTTGGCAAAATTAACACCTAGGGGGTTGAAAAATTGTAAAGGGGGGATGAAACGTCAAAGTGGATGACAATTAATCGTTATTAAGCAGAATTACAGAAAATAACACGAAAGTAAGACAATTATGCAAATTTAGCTTTTGGGGGGTTGAAATATTGAATTTTGCAAAATAAACACTTAGGGGGTTGAAAAGTTAAAGGGGATGAGAATTAATCGTGATTAAGTAGATTTAGTAGCCTCTAGGAGTTGGTTTTAGGTTGAAGGCATTTTTTCAATGGTTAACCGAAAACTATCGAACCCCTTAATTTTATGCCACCATTTATTTGAAGAAATTTCCACTTTCAACCCTTAAATTTCATCCGCCTTATCCATCTTAGTGAAAATTTGTCTACCCAGTACCCGGTTACAGCGTCACAGAAAATTGATACACCACATCCTGCCCTGATACGCTGAGTAGTTTTAGAGTTCTCGTATTTTTGTGCTTCTTGCGGTTCGTGGTTGTAGCGCCTTTAAGGGTGGTTTTTCGCGAATGATGATCCGGACCTTTTTTGTACCATCAATAGAAAGCTATCGAATGGTATTAATTTCAACCCTACATTATTCAGTGAAAATTCGAGTTTCCGCCTTAAAATTCTTCCCCTTCGATTTTCTCCTAAAATTCACTCCTCCTTTAGCGAAGATGCAATGTGTAAGACCTCACAGTTTCACGGAAGATATTGCTTCTCTGCGTCAAATTACAGGGCTTCGTGGAGATATTTTACTGAAACTTGATATGCGCTTTTGACGTACAAGTCTGTTGAAGGTGAGGGGGTGTCAATTTTGAGGGATGAAATTTAGGGGTTGAGAATCACAAGAATATGAAAACTTCTCAATATTTTGCAGATGGAGGTCTGAAACTCGACACAGACATATTTCGATAATATCTGATAAGGGATGGTTTTTTTTCTGCAGGATGAGACAGAATGGGTGCAAATTAAGGGTTGAAACTCGAAATTTCACATAGGTGTCGCTTGCAATTCAAGCCATTCGATAATTTTTCATCAACGGCCCAGAAAAAGTTTTGAGCATATATTTAGTCCTTAGACCCTTAGACCACCTACGACCGGAAGAGAAAAAAATTGCACCTCTAAAACTCAACCCCTTCAACCTTGAAACATAAAAAATTCACTTAGAGGAAATGTAACCCTTGGACCACCTATTACCGCGGAGGAAACTAATTGAACACAAAAAATTGCACCCCCGAAAACCACCCCATTCAACCGCCGAACACGAAAAGTTGATATGGAGAAAATTTAAGTATTAGACCACCTCTTTCCGGAGGATACTAATTTAACACAAAAAACTGCACGCCTGAAACTCGCCCCTTCATTTCCCAACCACAAAAACTTGACTTGGAGGAAATTTAACCCTTGCATCGCCTACAACCGAAAGAGTTGAATTGAACAAAAAAACGGCGTACCTAAAACCCACCCCCTTCAACCCCGAAACACAAAAAAAATTACTTGGGCGGAATTTAACCCTTGGGCCACTATTATAGTTTGATAAGGTTTTTGAGAGTCTATCACTTTGTGACCTGTCTCGGGACTCGGGCAATAACTTTATCTCCTGAGTGTACACCTACCTGAAACTTACGATAGAGACACGTTCGAATTCCGTTGAAGATTAGGGAGTGTCAGTTAAGGGGGATGAAACTTAGGAGATGAAAATTACAATGTTTCTGTATAATTATGAATAAAGTGTGGATCCTGACACTACTGACTAACCGAAATTCAAAATATCTTCCGGATCAGAGAAGGAAGTAAGTAAGTCTGCTTTTAAGTCAGTACCGGAAGAAATTTTGAATTTTGTATAATTATGGTCCACATTCACATTCCATGGTCCACATTCATGTGTTTCAAAAACGACTTTTTTGGTCGATTCTCTCAGTGATTTTAATAGAAGCTAAAAATGAAGAACTTAGTCCGTCCTTAGGAGAATTAGAAACAACCTTCATCAGTAATGTGACAGAATTTAATCGGGTTAGAACATTCTGCTTTTCTTCGAAACCAAATGCGTCTTTTTATGTCGTTACAAATAGAAATAGGCAAAGAGGGACCTTCGACTAGGTATATTAACCTAAACATTATGACTTTAAACAAAACGTGTCAAGTTATTAATCAAATGGTTAGAGTACGCCTCTAAAAAGGGTTGGATTTTACCCTTCGCATCCTTTATTCACGGTTCGACCGAAAATAATGCCCATTTACATTTGATCTGCTACACTGCTACACACGTGTTACTCGTTTTATAATCGATTTTATGCTTACCTTACTTGAGCTTTTAAATTTTAAAAAGTAAATGTTAAATGTTTGTATTGGGGGATATTTTTTATTTTTGTTACGGTTGAAAAAACGATGATTGAATAATTAGGTGGTGGGGGCGCGAAAGGATACTTCACAGGACACGTGCTGAATATGGTATCATTGGTTTAATGGTCTCAAACACGTGACCGAACTGCTGCTACTATTTGTACAGAGGCGTTTGTGTATTAGCATGTGTTAAATTGGGTCTTTAGTGGGCTAAGCTTAAAAAATTGTGGTATTTCAGAGTGCTCTTGAGAATATGGTCTAAAAATGATGAAATTCTCACCAAAGTAATAGAGCTAACGATGCTACACGTTTAATGAACAACAATGTATAATGTATGTACTTAGGAACCGACCTACCTACACCTACTTACCATCATCATTCATCAACGTTCAAAATTAGAATGCTTGCGAAAGTGATCTAAAACGAAGAAAATATGCGAGTTTAAATAAGCGTTAGATTTTTGATATTGGTAATGTCTGCAATGTTTTTATTCCAGAATTCCATTGTTACTCGTTCCACCCCTCTTAATTCTAATAGTCCATGGGCGCAGGGCTGCAGTATCAGATTGTATATAGGTACTGTAACAATGCGTAATCTTTCCATCTTAAAACATCACCGTTGAACCATAAAATTATGCTTTAATATGGACGAAATTGCCTCTAATCCTACCCCGAATTAAGGATTCAAACGTGTTTTTTCGAAACATTAAATTTTTAGTCGTGACGAATCTCTTTCAAATATTTATTATTTCGCAACCCTTTATGTCGATTTTTATTTATTGCGAATTTCATGCCACCAAAGGGACCCAATTCACAGCTGGTCTAAATTTTGAATCAAATTATCAAAGTTATAAATCCTGATTTGATCATAAAAGGAAGTTGACGGTTTTTTTTTCTTAACGATTTGGAAAGCGCAAAGAAAGAATCCCTATAATTATAAAATGAAATCATTCACTTTAAAAAACTCGAAAATTCTCGCGTTTAGTTTTGTTTCCTAAATGGAAACCATCATCATGTATCCTGATTGACGGTATCACGAGAAGCATGCAACGAAACTGGAAATTAATGGACATAATAAGAAAAAATGTGGTTTTGGTCTATATTAGTGAGTGAGGGATTATCTATTTTGTTATCATGTGCCAAGTGAATTTTATGAGTGATTTGTAAATAATTGTTTCAAAATAAAACAAATAAACGTCAATATTCCACCAGTTATTAAAAGCTACCGTTTAATTTAAATAAATACACGTGTGTATTCTGCAAACAAGCAAATGTTTAGTAAGTTGGTCTATTTTGTTATATTAAATACACCTATGTCAATAAAGATATGTTTTAATTAAATCTGGAAGTGTTGGTTTATTGCGATATACAATTTATTTTCTACAACAGGAGCCAAAAGAGAGATTAATAACGAATTAAAATACACCCTCGATTGCAGCACTGCGATATTTACTGTTCAACTTCAATTTTATTAGGTACTTCCTTTTTACTCTTTATAATGTTTTGAGTGCCTTTCCAAACGAAGAATTTGAGTTTGTCCCTTCTTTTGTTGTTGATGATGTTCCATTATAGTGTATTGTTATGTCTTTCAAAGGGATTGCTATTCCATGCTTTGTTTTGGTGTAGCAGCATGTAGACGACATAATTTCAATTATTGGAGCAGGTATCCAAAAAAAATCTCATCAGTATGAGTTTTGGAAATGAAAATCATCTTTGGTTATTTTTTTTCTTTAACAAACGCAGGCATTTTGCATAACCATCATAGCTTTTTGACAGAATACTTTCAATTCCAATTAATAATGCAAATGAGGCTTGAATTCTAATTGATGCCGTAAAGATTTACGGTACCACAAAAAGTTAGGCGCGTAACTTTAAGATGTCGCTGGCGGTCACCACAAGTAGATTTCTTTAATTCCTTGCCAGGTGGGATACGTGACATGACAAGTAAAATTAACGAAATCTACTTATTGTGAACGCTAGTGACATCTTAAAGTTACACGCCTAAACTTTTTTGTGATGCCATAAATTTGTACGGTATCAATTAGTATTCAAGCCTCAAGCATCACTGCCTCTCAGGTGAATTCTCTGTAAGTTCTTAAGTATTATTGTGTGTCGTTAAGAGGTGTATAAATTATCCTTAAAGAAGCAACCTAAGTAGATGTAGATATAATACTGATTCATGACGCAGAAGACGAAGACGTCATCCCAGCAAGGGAGCTTCTAGGTGGAAAAAACAAAATTTTTGTCAACAGATTTGACCATTATTTGTGTAGGTCTGCTTCTGTTTTCATCAAAATTGACAACAACAAAGAACTGAGCTGTCCTAGTCAGTATTTCTTTGTTTAAACAAAAACTGACAATATCTAGAAGGTAACTAAAAACGTGTGCTTAGTCTGGGTGTTATAATGTAATCTTGTGCAATTCCTCGAAAACTGTTTTTGAGCAATTTTATTTCAAGAAATTGTCCATATACCGGGTGGGCCAAAATCCAGAAGATTTGTAACTTCTACGCTGTAGTGCAGCAGATTTCTAAAATTGCTCGACAAATCGAATCACCGAAACCTGAAATTTTTACGCTTTAGGATCATTGGAATCTAAAAAAGTGGTTTTTGAAAAATGTCTGTCTTGAGTGCCTCGTCTGCTGTAAACAAGCTACGGCCTAAACTACTGGACCGATCTGACTGAATATTTTATTTTCAAACGAAAAAATTGAAAATTTTCTACTCACGTCTGTTGCGCATCACTTTGACACTTTGCAAAATTGCAAATAAAAAAAAAATGCAGCAGAGAAGCGGCTGGAACCTCCCCATCGCGTGGATCTTTGTATTCTGTGTAGATAGTAGTCAATTCAACAGAATTTTTTTTATCCTTATCGTCTGTAATTTCGCAATTTTCTGACAAATACCGACATCACCTCGTACATCACCCATCACATTTGACAATATGTTCCTTTTAAGGTTAATCTTTTGCCAAATTTTTGACAATAACTGCCACTTTATGTCATCCACTGTCAGCCTGCTCCCTTTTAATGAGAAAGAATTTTTTCTCTATTTTCCATTGAAATGGCAGAAATTGTAAGTACATTTTTAGAACCAGAATTTGATCGTCTTTCTAAAGGCGACATAAAAAAGGAGGCCTTGTATTTAAAATTTTAAGTTGATATGCTTAAATGGCAGTTCCCGTGGGCCAATTGCTCCCAAAAGCCTTTCAGGTCTTCAATGGGTCACCTAATCTCCATGTACCAAATTTCAGCCAAATCGATTCAGTAATTTGGGCTATAATGTGTTTTTACTGTTATTATAAAATTTCGATTTTTTGAACCAAACAGCGCTAAATGCGAATTAATTTTGTCCTATTTAAAACCAAGATTTGAAGACCCTTCTGATGGTGACAATAAATCTTTCAAAAACTTGTTTTTAATGGTTAAATGATTGAATAATTTTAAATTTGGAAATTGGTGTGCCAAAAGGACACTTTCCGTGAGTCGATGGAATTCAAAATTTGTTCAGCTTTTCGAGGTGTAATACAATCCCTATGTGCAAAATTTCAGTCAAATCGATTCAGGGGCTTGGGCCGTACCGCGATTTTAAAGTCTGATAAAAATCAATTTTTTTTTTATTTTTGGTCAAAAGGGCACTAAGAATGAATACATTTTTAGAAGCAGAATTTGAAGGTCTTTCTTATGGTGACGTGAAAAATGGGGGTTTGCATTTAAAATTTAAAAGTTGATGTGCCAAAATGGCATTTCCGGTTGCACGATTGGCTCCAAAAGCTTTTCAGATCTAAGTTGAGTTATAAGATGCCTACGTACCAAATTGCAACCAAATCGGCCCAGTAGTTTTGGCTGTGGCGTGTTTACAAACGTACGTACGTACGAACATACACACAGACACATTTTAAAAACCACTTTTCTGGGTTCCTGAGACCTCAAAACGTGGAGATCTGGTGCTATCTCAAATTCGAAAATTTTAGTGATTGCAGTAACCTCCCATTTTTTTAAAATTGTGATGGGTTTGGGGAGGTTAATAATTATTGTTATGTGTCGTTCGTTTGAAAATAAGTGTATTTATATCATTGAAAACAAAAATATAGAAATTCTTTCAGGCGGTCACATTTTTATGTGCCCCTAAACAAGAGTTTGGGTCCCGAAAATGTCAATTTTCACGAATTTTTTTCTCAGAAACTAGAAGAGACTACACTTTCATTTTGCGATAAAACATTCATCTATCCCTGCCTTGCCAAAATATAGTAAAGATTGGCCCAAGCGGTTGACTTATTTTATAGGGTCATTTAAAACTTGAACTATAGTCTGTCCGGGATCTAGGCGACTTTTGCTACCCGGGAAATTTGAAATCCACGTCGCCGATTGGTTAAAATTCAGCCATAATTAATCGCAAGAAAAATGTGGCTTGCAGGAATTAAGAATGTAGGTTTAAAAATCAAATTTACCTCGCAGGTCGATGTAAGTTACATTTTAAACCGTTTGCGCTGCATTACTTTTATAAATTATAATATTGCAAAATTATTGATTTGCCGAGTAAAAATTTTGCTATCATGACAGATATACTGCTGTCTGTCATATCATTCCTGCGAAACGTAATAGCCAATGAGTGCGATAAAAGCGGCTATTCTATTGGCTTATTTAAAGTTACCGCTATGAAAGCCGCCATCTTTCCGAATTCCGGCTCCTTCATTAATAAACAGATGAAACATGGCGGCCTTCGGTCCAACAAATAGTTATCGTTTCGGAAAGGGGCATTTAACGTTGAATGAAAAGAAGATAATATTAAATGTCTATAAAAGTGTCTGTACAAATTTCCCTAACTTGAACAAGGTGCAGCTTCTAGATAAAACCGCTGAATTTACAGGTAAGGTCAAACACATTCCTCTTTCATGATAACGGTACCACACGTTGTCTTTCAGGCCGATGTTCAACAACAATTAAAGCTATATTAAAGGAAGAGCGTAGTACAAATACTCTATCACAGCCCAAAGTAGGTCGAAGGGATAGTGCATCATAAGGAAATATCGGAAATGCCGGGAATGTCAGAAAGAAGTGAGGGAAAATGTCCGAATGTCCTGGAAATGTTAGAAACCCCTCGGAGATAAAAAGAAAGAAGTGAGGGAAAATGTCCGAATGTGCTGGAAATGTTAGAAACCCCTCGGAGATCAAAATTCATCAAAAATGGCACTTTCTGGTCCAAAACTTGATCAGGGCCCATTAAAAATGTAACGTCATTGTAAGAATTACATTTCGGTGTTTAATCACCTGAGGACATTTTCATACACCTTCCCACGAAAAATCACTATTCAGTGTTTGATTTAAATTTTTTCCTGGGCCGATGTCGTATAGGACTCTTTATAAATGTTAGGAAATAATCCATTTTATGGCTAATTGCCATTTTGAGTGTCCTGATTTGTAAATGCACAATTATATTACTAAAATTGTCTGTGTATCAGGGAATGGGACGGGAAACTTCAATGATCACAGACAATTTTAGTAATATAATTGTCGAAGAATTAATTTCTTTGTTTTTCGATAATGTAGAAAGTAATAAATCGTTTTATTTGTCAGCTGACTATTTTGTATTTGTTCAAAACCCCAAATCGTTTAAACTGAAAGAAGATTTACTTTGAATTTTATGAGCCCCAAGGATTACTTTAAATTACCCGCTTAATTTCAATTTAAAGTTCCCGCGTTAAGCAAGCCAATCAGATTTAGCATATTTGAATTTGACATTTATCAGAAAATCCTGCTGGCGAAAAAACGCCTAGAGAAGTTTTCCCATCATTCCCCATTGTGAAGCGGGCCGGTCGCCTGCAGGACGGACAGACTATAGCTACAACCGCAGGATACTAATTGAAGAAAAAAAAGTCACCCCCGAAACTTACCCCCTTCAACCCCCAAACACGAAAATTTCACTTGGTGGAAAAACCCTTGAACAAAAACTTACCCTCTTCAACCCCCAAACACGAAAATTTCACTTGGGGGAAAAACCCTTGAACTAACAGAAACCCCCAAAAACAAAAATTTTACTTGGAGAGGAAATTTAACACTTGAACTAGCCACAACCAGAAGAAACTAATTGAAAGCAAAAAATTTCACTCCCTAAACTTACCCCCTTCAACTACCAACCACAAACATTTACCTTGGAGGAAATTTAACCCTTGAGCTAGCTACAACCGGAAGAGACCAATTGAACGCAAAAAAATTCACCCCCTAAACTCACCCCTTTCAACCTCCATCAGACTCGAAAATTTGAATACTGACTATAACCGGAAGGGAGTAATTGAACGCAAAAAATTCCACACCTGAAAATTTAAGGCCTGAACTATCTACAATCGGAACATCTAACCGTCAAAAACATGAAATATTTACGTTTTAAAGGCTGTTTACACTACATGATTTTTTATATGATTTTTTATATGATTTTCTGTATGACGTCAAGTCAGACTTGAAGTGTAAACAGCCTTTTAGAATCCTGGAAATCCAAAATATAGTGTTTTTTGAAAAATGGCTGTCTGTTTGTGATTACACTGGCTATTCAATGGGCACTTTGTGGAAACTGATTAGATTTTGGGCCATATCGGTCTACAGAAAGTGCCTTTTTGCTACATCAACTTTAAAATTTGAAATACAAACCCCCATTTTTCGCATCATCATAGAAAAGCTTTTCAAATTCTGCTTCTAAAAATGTATTCACACTTGGTGTCTTTTAGGCAAAAAATCGGTGCCGTGAAGAAAACACATATTATAAAAATAAAGTATTACATTTGTACCTATTACCGGGTTTGACGCTGATTTTTTTTAATAGTGCCATTTTTTCGAAAAATGTCTTTTTAGGGTCTTTTTGGCAAGAGATCATAAAGGAAAGACGCTACAGGAAAATATTGAAATTAAATTCGGCATATAGGTAATATTCAGTGCATGGGCAGTGCTCATTAAATTTTGAGTCAAATTCGAAAATTCGAAAAAACAACATTTCTATTACTGAATTCGATACTTAACTGTTATCTTTCAGGGTCGGGCACCATTTTTTGGGAAAATGTTATTTTAATCAAATGGCGAAAAGCTTCCTTGACCTTGTAAGTTCTGTTGCGTTGTGATTTCGTCACCTTGTTGTATGTTACCATTTTGTCAGTTTCTGTGAGAGTGCTACTATTTTATGTAACATATAGTATTGGGAAACGAAACTTACGCAAGGATTGAAAAATTACAACGTTGCTTTATGGTGAACTTTGAGTTCAATATGAATACCTGCAAAAATAGTTTGAAAAATTACTTCTGGGATAGCCTTTACTGGCAGCAATTCGTAATAATTGTGTGGACAGTAGCAATCATTTTAGTTGTGATGAAAGACGAAAGTTTCATTTCCTTTAGTATAATAAATGGTAACATACAACAAGATAATACCAGGGCGATGATTTGATGATGTCAATTTAAAATTCGCGTCTTGAATCTGTAGAACCTACCTTTAGCGATAACTTCATCACGTAGTTATAGTTCACGATCTGTAAATTTACAAATTCTGTGAAAATGTAGAAGTTTCTACCGTTTCGTCTCCGAAATCACCAATTTTTTTATTACAAGATTTGTTGATAAAGAAAACAATTTGTGATAAATAACCAGATCCATCCTTTTGAAAACACGTTCAATTAAGATTGTTGTAAAGAAAAACAAAAATACAATAAGAAATAGAATGACGTTTTATAAGCTAGATTTTATATTAATTTTAAATATTAGGTATTTCATTTGGAAATTATTTACCTTCAACCCATTATGGAAATGGGTCGGATACAGAAATTGTTTTCATAAACCAACCAAGAGGCGACATGCAAAAAAAGAACAAGAAAGAAAGCTGTTTTCTAGGTAAATTAGATGAGTAAATAGTTATTTACGTAATTAGTTATGAAAAGTCCTATATTGTTTGACGAGTCGTAATATTTGCCAAAACGAGCGATAGCGAGTTTTGCAACATTATGCGAGTCAAACAATTTAGGCTTTTCATAACGTATTCCGTACAACATTTTACCTAATTGTGTAAAATCCAACTTTTCAAAACGCAATTAGGTAAAATAACGTGCCAAACTAACTTATTTTCATTTATTTCTCAAAATATTGCAGTAGCATAAAAATATCAGCATTTATAAAAATACATACAATTTTCACAGTAAAGCACACTTTTAAGGCATGACTAGAATGGAATAGGTGATCAAGAAAGTCAAAGATATTCATACATTACATTATTATTGCCATAGTAGTTGAACTCGGGTGTACAAGTCGTATAATTTTCGTGGTAAGGCGGTGTTTCTTGGCGATAGTAGTCATTTTTCTCCGACAACGTGTAATTGTAATCTTGCATAAAACTAGCGTTGGTAATACTGCCACTCGTTACCACAGCATTCGTATTACTCTTCGAAGTAATACTGTTCCCGTTTTTCCCAATTGAAACCACAACGTTCCCCACATTCACAGTAACACAATCGCCCGAATATTTTTCCAAATTGTCCAGAGTTTGTGTGAGAGCAAAAATGTAGTTGTGAGCAAATCTCAGCGTTTCAATTTTCGTCAATTTCGTGTCTTCCGGAAATGTCGGGAGGACACACCGGAGTCGATCCAAAGCTTCGTTCAGCATGTGCATCCTGTTGCGTTCACGATCGTTTGCTTTCATACGACGCACCCGTTTGATCCTCAGGACATGGGTTGGACTTCTTGAACGACTCACCCTGCTCCTCACGTAACGTTTCTTCGGCTTTTGTTTGACGGGGGTTGAAGTTTTTGCTTCGTTAATATTGTAAAAGAATTCCAAATCCTCTCCGGAGGATGAGCGTCGATCGAGTTCCGTTAAGGACGCGTGAAAGGCTGTCGAGAATTTCTCATATAATTCCGGGTTCGGTTTCTGATTTAAATCATATTCGTAAAAGGGTTCAGGTTTGTTCACTTCCTCGAAATCGGTTGACTCGGATTTGAAAGAAATATCATAACCGGAGTCGCAACTGTCATCGTAGGATAGATCCAAGCTGGATAGTCCGTTCATTCTGAAATAGATTTTTTTTGTTACTGGCGTTACAATGTGTACAATTATAAAGTAAATACCTGTTAAATTTTGAAAATTCCAAGTGAGCAGATTGGTTCCATGACACGTTCGAATGTTACAGGGAACTAAGTGAATAAGGGGTGGTTGTTCCATTATTATAACTCCCCCTCCATATTCCATGCTGAGGGTACAAAAAATTCTTATCTGATTGGCTAATCGCTCGTAGGCAAATTAATTTCATATAATGGAACTGGTCGGTGCAGATTCATTTACTGAATATACATAACTGACTGATTGAGTTATTTTTTAAAATAAATATTTGTTCTATTAGTAAATATACATATAGTATAGGTACTTACGTTACGAGCCGTTAACAATATTACCCTGCACTTAATGATGAAAGCAAATCCTTTTGCACAGTGAATGCTGGGACTTTCTGGAACCTTTTTTCCGAGGCGCCCAAAATTTGGGCCGTTAGGATTCAAGAAGGCGGTCACTCTTGTCTTAAAATGACTCCTAAGGGAGCTACGCCCCCTAAAAACGCATTTCAAAATTCAGTTTCTTACAATTTCTTCGAAAAGTATAATCATAATACCTATCGATCTGAAATTTGAAACAAAGACTACTGAGATTAAGGGCTTTCTTCTGAAGTTCATACCTACTTTCACCAGGGACGTAGGTACATTCTTGAGGCCGGCGGGGTTATAAGTATACATTTTTACCATATTTTTTTTTGTAAGCATTTTTCTCACAACAAATCAAAATTGTAATTAGCGGCGTATACCTAATACACAAAAAAGTGCTCTTGATAAATAAATGGCGCTAAGAAACACGACAAAACCAATTATTCCATCTATTCCTATGCTTTATATAGTTACTTTTATCAAGAGCACCTTTTTGTGTCTAATAAGTCTCTAATTACAATTTTTGTGATATTTCTTTCTGAAAAGCGGTTTACAGAAAAAAAAGCAACCAGTGAGGAGACAAGAACCTCTCCAACGGTGAATCCTTGACAAATACTTCTAAAACCAACTCGAATTAATCATTTGATGACACACCTATCCAGTGGCGTATTTAGGAAATCTGCTTAGGGGGGGCACACAAAAACACTGATAGATTGCGGGAAAGACGTGTGGGGGGCGTGGTCCGGGGCAGGAGCCCCCCGCTTAGCGTCGCAGCAGAAAATTTTTTTCATAATAATAATAATAATAATCATTATAAGAAGTTTATGGGGCATTAACAAAATAAAATGAATAATATTGAATTTAAGTAAGCAGAACTAAAAAAAATAATAGAAAACTACAATGATATTGGCATTCTTCGATTTTTTTGCTTGGCGATGAAGTTTTCCAACTTTCAGTACCCTGTTGATTTATATTTAGGATTCACAGAAATAAAAATCCGTTTTTTAAACGCCATTTGAACACTATAATTATTATTATTACTATTAGAGGGCCCCTGTGTCCCCCCCCTAAATACGCCACTGTACCTATCACATTTAACTTTGAGAAGTACTTAAAATGACCAGAATGACGTTTTTCCTATAAAAAAAATGTCAGTCTTAATTTTTAAGCCGGGCTTAAGTGTTAAGTTACGTAAGTGCAAACGGCCCTAACAACGGCAGAAATCATTTGTCACTTTATGCTATTCAATCAGAGAATTCAATCTTGAAATTCTTTGTTGCCAAAAGGGCTCAAAGTGTGAATAAATTTTTCAAAAAAAAGCGGCAAAGAAGCAGCTGGAACCTCCCCATCACGGTGGTCTTTGATCTATCCGTATCGTGTGTTTACAATTTTCAAGTTTATGCCTAATTAGTCCAGTCGCATTAGAATTTTTTTTTATGCAAATGTGGAAATAATTAGAAGACAATGGTTTTTTGCCCTAAGATGTTCTACTTTATGTACTGTTTAACATACTAAAAGTCCTGTGAGTTAGCAGCAATCTTCAAAAAATGGTGGAGGACAGGGGTCTCTCCGAAGTTTTTCCTTTATATCTCGAAAACAGAAGAAGCTATGAATGCAAGTGTATACTCATTATGTTGCAAATTTTATTCTCTTTCAGTTTAGTCACGCGAAGAATTCACGTAAGATCAACAGTTATCGAGATATAAAGAAAAAACTTCGGAGAGACCCCGGTCCTCCACCATTTTTTGAAGATTGCGGCTAACGCACACACAGCATTTGTCAGGATTTTTAATATATGTGAAAGAGTACGTAAAGTAGAACATCCTAACGCAAAAAACTATTGTCTTCTACTTATTTCCACATTTGCATAAAAAAAAGTGTATACCTAATGGAAATGAAACTTTTGTCCTACGTCACAACTAAAATAATTGCTACCGCTAATACAATTAATACCAGCTGTTACCAGTAAAGGCTATCCGAAAGGTAATTTTTCAAACTATTTTTGTAGGTATTCACATTGAACTCAAAATTCAAAATACGACAACGGGGGAATTTTTTCATCTGTGCGTAAGACAAAAGTTTCATTTCCATTAGGTATAAGTCCCATCAAATTTTTCAATTTTTATTTTTTTTCTGCATAACAGAAGAAGCCATGAATGCAAGTACCTATACACTCATTCTGTTGCAAATTTTATTCTCTTTTAGTTTAGTCATACGTGAAAAATTCACGTAGGATCAACGGTTTTCGAGATATATCTGCGGCTAACGCAGATGCAGGATTTGTCAGGACTGTATGTTAAACAGTATGTTAAACAGTGCATAAAGTAGAACATTTCAAATCAAAAAACCATTGTCTTCTAATTATTTCCACATTTTTCAAAAATCTTTCAAAAACTTGTTTTAGATGGTTAAATGAGAGAATAATTTTAAATTTGGAAATTGGTCGGCCAAAACGGACTTTCCGTTGGTCGATTGAAGAAAACATTTTTTCAGCCTTTCGACGTGTAATACAGTCCCCATGTACAAAATTTCAGCTAAGTCGTTCAGGGGCTTGGGCTGTAACGCGATAAAAATCTCGAATTTTTTAGTTTTTGGTCAAAAGAGCACTGAGAGTGAATCCATCTTTGGAAGTAGATTTGGTGACGTGAAAAATGGGAATTTGCATTTAAAATTTAAAAGTTGATGTATTAAAATGGCATTTCTGGTTGCACGATTGGCTCTAGTAGTTTTGGCTGCGACGTGTTTACAATCGTATGTACACAGTACACACATACACACAGACATTTTAAAAACCACTTTTTTGGGTTCCTGAGACCTCAAAAAGTGAAGATCTGGTGTTATCTCAAATTCGAAAATTTTAGTGGTAAAGTGGAGTGGGGAGGTTAAAACAGAATTCCTTTCGTACGGAAATGTGAAAAATAGGGGTTTATATTTAAAATTTCAAAGTTGGTATACCGAAAAGGCACTAGATATCGTCCGATCTTCACCAAAAAGTTTTCAGCTCATCAGCAGTTGCTATTAAGCCTCCTGTCCAAAATTCAAACAAATTGTTTGGGAAGTTTCGGCGGAATCGTGTTTACATACGACGGCGACGATGACGTACATATCAAGTTTCAGCAAGATACCTCCACTAGTTCTCGAGTTATTGCAATTAACAGTTTTTCGGTTTTTCACCCCTAACTCCCATTCCCTTGGTCCGATATGGCCCAAAGGCTATATCCCCGCCGAGTGTTTAAGGATACACAACTGTGTAATAAGTTTCAGCTCGATATCTCAATCTATTCTCGAGTTATCCTCTATATTTTGAGCAACGACAGTCAACCGTTCAAACTTTTTTAACACCATGGGATGCACAAAAAAAAATTAGCTTCTCAAAAATGTAATCAAAAGTGACTTTTTTGAAAAACATGTCAAAGTTCGCGTCACACGTCTGCAAGAGTCTGCAAGACCTATTTTATTGTCGTTTATTCAGTTGTTTCTCACATGTCATAATCGATCAAAAAAGTTGGTACCCGTGTTCAGTATGAGTAAAATGCGTTGCTCGATCTCGAGCGTTTGTTACGCAACTGAAAACTTTGCGGAACAGGCTCAGTCATGACGCCTGAAAACCATAAAGTCCGTTCATTTTCTATAGCAAAACTAAAATTTTTCTGGAACTGTACAACGCTATCCCAATTTGTAAGGGCGGTGTACTTTTGACAATTTGATCGAAATTTAGCGGGAAACCAAAAACATTACATAACCCAAATCTTCTAGGGTTTATTCTTATTGTTAGCAACAGTGTCACAGATAAACGTACCTGTTTTCGGAAGTATCGTATTGAAATCGCTTCTACCAACTCACCTGTTAGTAAAATTTTGTCATACCAACCTAAAATTCAAATTTGGACGTTCTGCCACGTTCCGTAAAGTTTTCAGTTGGGTAACAAATGATGGAGCAAAGCATTTGACGCATACTGTACCATCAACAGCTCAAACCTACGGACTCGTTCTGTTCGGAAATAATGCATTTGGTGTCCAATACTAGGGAAAGTGTGAAATTAGTCACAATGGCAAGCAGTCTAAACATTTTCATGTTCAATTGACTACTTTTACACGGAAATTACTTATTGACTTATCCACGCGATGGGCAGATTTTAACCGCTTTCTTTACCGCTCTGTTTGGTTTAATTTAATTTTACAGAAACTTGAACAGAAACGATAACTTTCTTACCTACTATTGAAGTCTCCACAGAAATTAGCATCTCAGGAAGGTCCAACACCCCGTCACGTGTTGCCGATTACCCCAACAAGCCATCAGTCACGTGTCGTGACAACTGATACATACACAGACACACATACTTTGATAATACTTTACTTATAGGCACATTTTCATCATCATCATGCATCGCCTTAATTTTTCAAGTGGTCCTCATGTAAATTTTTTAAAAGACTTCTGACTAGCCGGATTAGGTATACTTATTTATTATACCATCCTCGTCATTGTCATATTTATATGATGCTAAATAGCCATGTGTAATTTGGGTACACTTTAATGTTTTGATGGGGGTCGATAATAAATTCACCCTGCAGCAAAGCCGGCTTATCCACGGATTAGAACCTCAGAACTACTGGTCCAACCATAATTTCCCCAATTTCAATTAAATCTATTTCGGTATTTTTGTTTTTGTCATTTATAAATTCAATTGTATCGGTGTTTGTCCAAGTGCAGCGATAATTATTTTGTACTTCCCTTTTTTGATTATTAAAAACGTTCTGAGGGGATAATTTTAAACAATTTGTTCAATTTATTTATTCATGTGGTTGTAGTCAAGTAGGTACATATTTGTGCTGAACAAACTTCATCATCTCAAGTTACGTGCTACTAAATGTCTGCAGCTATAAAGCTTAGATTTGACGGACCGAAACACAAAGCGCCGCCACCCCTCTTAGAGCCAATAGCAATTATTTGCTCCCTTTGAATAATTAAATTTCCTATGTATTCGATTTTCTGGCCATCTGCCAAATCTTTCCTTCTCTGGCTCCTAAAATTTGTGTGCGATTAATTTTTTTTGCATTTCCGTGAAATTTATAGCAGGTGAGTGGAGCGAGAAATCTACTTAACACCTTACATGACAGGATTATCCCACATAACTGAATCGGGGCTCATAGTGAGGTACCTAACCATAGCTGATATGTCAATGTTACCGGGATTTATGCCTCGATTTTATATTTTTTATACTAACATCTGCCACGGCAGCTTTACAAAAATTTAAAAACTGTTTCTGTTAGACAAAGCAGGGAAGGATCACTAAATTTTTTGGTACCTAATAACTTTACTTCCGTGTGTTAGAACTTGGTTACCTTTCTCTCAAATTATGTATTTGTTGATATCTTGTTTTTTTGTTTAATAATATTTTTCGCTTTGAATTGTTAAGTATTATTTTACGTTTGTGCATGGGGAGGGTTCTTTACTATGCAATAAATGTATTATTATTATAAACTGAATCCAAATGAATTTAATTTATTACGTACCGAAGAAAAAGAAATTACACGAATTTTGCAAAACTAACTCTAGAGGGTTAAAGAATTGTAAAGGGAGATAAGAAGTCAGAAGAGGTGAGAATTTTATTCCACAATTTACCTGCAGAAATTTTCAACTTCAACCCTTTTTCATCCCCCTTGTTAGATCTTGGTCAAAATTTGTCCATCCGCCTACAGTGTCACTAAAAATTAACACACCAAATTATGCCTTGATACGAGGAGCAGTTTTTGAGTTCTCGTATATTTATGTGTTTCTGCATGTTAGTTACATATCACTCGAACTTTCGCTTAATCAGTATTGCATGGTCGAAATTGGCGTCCTTCGATATCTTTGAATTAATGATTTAAAAAGGCTGTTTTTCATATTTTGCGAAAAACCACCCTTAAAAGTGCTACAACCCCTAACATGCAGCCATGCAGAATTACAAAAATACGGGAGCTCAAAAACTACTTAACGTATTAAGACAGAATTTGGTGTATTAATTTCCAGAAATGCAAAGTGCAGAATTGCAAAAATACGAGAACTCAAAAAGTACTCAGCCTATCAAGGCAAAATTTTAATTTTCACTTTTCAGTGACATTGTAGGAGGATGGATAAATTTTCACTAAGATCGAACAAGGGAGATGAAATTTAAGGGTTGAAACTGAAAATTTCTTCAACAAGTAAATAGTTGTATAAAATTACGGGGATCGATAGATTTCATAACTTGAGAACGAAAGGAGACATCGAGCTGAAATTTTGTACACGTGTGTATACCCCGACAATTCAACTTTTACTTTATAAACCAATCAAAAGTAACGAATTAACCGCTTCAGCCAATCACAGCGTGATTAATATGGCAATTTCTAGGTACTGTAAAAATCTTTTAAAGGTGTCTAGCAATAAAGTTTATGGCCCATCATTGACGGGACCTTGCCGCACAATAGGTACAATACCCTACTAATGAGCCACAATCATTATTGGTAGACCCTTTTAAAAGATTTTTACAGTACATACATGTGGTGATTGCGATGCAGTTGTCAAAAACGAGAAACGTCAAGTCGTTGAATTGTCTTGCCGAATACAACTCATGCTCTCAATATCTTGGTAATGTTTGTCCCTTTGATTATCACCCACCCCCTTCAACCACCAAACCCGAAAAATTAACTTGGAGGAAAGGATTTGGAGGAAAAGGACTTGGAGGAAAGGACACCGCACACCTCTTATTTGAAATTCAGATCAATAAATTATTAACCTCCCCAACCCCATCACAATTTAATTAATTAATTTTTTAATCAATGTTTACTAAATTTGCTAAATAAGCACTGCCGTTTAAAAAAAGTTACAATAAAAGGTAACCGTCCCTACACCCCGTGGCTGACCGACAATTTAAAACTCTTGATGAAATTGCGTGATAATGCACTGAAAAGATTTAAGAGAACTAGAAATCCTGTTCATTACAATTATTACAAGCAACTTAGAAATTTTACAACATTTGCCGTGGACAAGGAGAAGAAAGCTTACCTAGCTTTTAAACGTAGAACAGCTTCTCAAAAAGATCTATGGAAAGAGTTGAAAAAACTGAATATTAATTGCAAAGAAAAACATAAAGATCTCCCCCTTAATCTAAAAGATGTAAACGTGATTAATAATTATTTTGCAGCGACTCCCAAAGTTGACAACAGTACCTCTAAAACGGATTTGATACATTTTTATAGCAGTCAAGTAAAAGACAATGTTACTGACAGTTTTTCTTTTTCACCTGTGTCTGATGATGACGTATTTAAAGTTATTCTTTCCATTAACTCAAAGGCTGTAGGTTCTGACGAATTCTCCATAGACTTCATTAAACTCTGCTGCCCACACATTTTACCTGTTATAACTCACATAATCAATTTCTGTATCGAGCATGGTGTTGTACCTAGTTGCTGGAAGACGGCTCTAGTCACTCCTATTCCAAAGAAAAAATCTCCCTCAGATCTTAAAGATTTAAGGCCAATAAGCATTTTACCTGTAATGTCGAAATTATTCGAAAAATTGATATCGGATCAGCTAATTATATATTTAAATGACTTTGACATTTTACCTGAGAGGCAGTCAGGATTCAGAAAACATCATAGTTGTGCAACTGCTTTGCTTGAGGTCACTGATGACATTATAAAGTCGACTGACTTTAATTTTTTAACTGTTCTCGTCCTTCTCGACTTCAGCAAGGCATTTGATACTATCCAACATGACGTTTTGCTTTCTATTCTTCACTTTATAGGTATGAGTGAATTGTCATGTCAGTTATTTTCTAATTATCTGAGTGAAAGGACTAATATAACAAAGATTAATGATGAATTCTCCTCTCCTATCCTTATTACTTGTGGGGTACCACAGGGATCTATTTTGGGCCCTTTGCTCTTCGCCATATACACTTCTCACCTTGTAAGCAAAATTAAATTTTGTAGTTATCACCTATACGCTGATGATACACAACTATATATTTCTTTTAGAAAAGATAATGCTCAAGCTGCTATTGATCAATTAAATCTTGACCTTGAGGGGCTGTCTACGTATGCAAAAGATCATGGACTTCTAATCAACCCTAGTAAATCTAAAATGCTGCTTTTTGGTAAGAAATTTGACCGATTGACTGTTATGCCAAATTTATCAGTAACCGTTAATGGTACTCCAATTGTCCTGGTAGATGAAGCTGTTAATTTAGGAGTTACGCTTGATTCGTTTTTAAAATTTAAAACCCATACTTCTATTTGTAAGCGTAGAGCGTATGCTAATTTGCGAATGCTGTATGCAAACAAATCCTTTCTAGATAGAAAATTAAAGACAATCCTTTGTGAATCCTTCGTACTCTCTCACCTTTATTATTGTGACGTGGTGACTGGATCATGTCTTGATGCTGTAGATCAAAGAGGATTGCAAGTTGTTCAAAATTCTTGCATTCGATTTATTTTTGGGCTTTCTAAATTCCACCATGTTTCTCATAAGTTGAAAGAATTATCCTGGTTGAATATGAATAACCGCAGATTCTTGCATGCATCATGTTTGTATCATAAAATCATTGTTAACTGCATTCCTAAGTATTTATCTCGAAAAATAGTGTACCGGAGTGATATACATAATATTAATATCAGGAGAAGAGATACTTTAGAAATTCCACTGCACAATTCACAATTTTTCAAACGCTCATTTTCGTACAGTATCGCTCATATAATGAACAAAATTCCTGCTCCCTTTCGTAACATGTCCATCTCTCTCTTTAAAAAGTACATGTCAGATTATTTACTCTCAGTACAATCTTCAGCTATTTCTATTTAAGTAAAATTAAAATTAATATACTCATAAGTCATTACAGTGTTTTGCTGTTTATTTCTGTAAAGTAGTGCTTCAATTTTTCAAAATTCTTGTAATTTTTGTTCCACTTTGCCAAACGTGTTCTCCCGTCTTGCTATCGTTAGTTATTTATGTTTTGGCAAGGGCTGTGTGGAAGAACAGTCCCCGTCTCGTATGGGAGAACTGAACACAACCCTTGAGATTTACCAGCAACTTATTTCATCATTTATCTTTCTTTTTTCTCATGTATTGTATTTTTGTTTTGGTAAATAAAAAATAAAAAAAAAAAAAAAATGCAGCAGAGAAGCGGCTGGAACCTCCCCATCGCGTGGATCTTTGTATTCTGTGTAGATAGTGGTCAATTCAACAGAAATTTTTTACCCTTATCGACTGTGACTAATTTTGCAATTTTCTGACAAATACCGACACCACCTCGGACGTCACCCATCACATTTGACAATATCTTCCTTTTAAGGTTAATCTTTTGCCACCTTTTTGACAACAACTGCCACTTTATGTCATCCACTGTCAGCTCGCTCCCTTTTAATGAGAAAGAATTTTTTCTCTATTTTCCACTGAAATGGCAGAAACTGTGAATACATTTTTAGAACGTAAATTTGATCGTCTTTCTAATGGCGACATAAAAAAGGAGACCTTTGTATTTAAAATTTAAAGTTGATATGCCTAAATGGCACTTCCCGCGGACCAATTGCTTCCAAAAGCCTTTCAGGTCTTCAACGGGTCACCCAATCTCCATGTACCAAATTTCAGCTAAATCGATTCGCTAATTTGGGCTATAATGTATTTTTAGTGTTATTATGAAATTTCGATTTTTTGACCCAAAGAGCACTAAATGCGAACGAGTTTTGTCTTACTTAAAACCAGAATTTAAAGACCTTTTTGATGGTGACAATAAATCTTTCAAAAACTTGTTTTGGATGGTTAAATGAGTGAATAATTTTAAAGTTACAAATTGGTGTGTCAAAACGGCAGTTTCCGCAGGCCGATTGAATCCAAAATTTGTTCAGCTCTTCGACGTGCAATACAATCCCCGTGTGCAAAATTTCAGCCAAATCGGTTCAGGGGCTTGGGCTGTACCGCGATTTTAAAGTCGGATAAAAATCATTTTTTTTTTAATTTTTGATCAAAAGGGCACTAAGAATGAATACATTTTTAGAAGTAGAATTTCAAGGCCTTTTCTATCGTGAGGTGAAAAATGGGGGTTTGCATTTAAAATTTAAAAGTTGATGTGCCAAAATGGCATTTCTAGTTGCACGATTGGC
Source organism: Pycnomerus fuliginosus (assembly GCA_963924575.1). Lineage (NCBI taxonomy): Eukaryota > Metazoa > Arthropoda > Insecta > Coleoptera > Zopheridae > Pycnomerus > Pycnomerus fuliginosus. The sequence continues at coordinate 24,770,409 of OZ004619.1, read as the reverse complement.
TCCAAAAGCTTTTCAGATCTAAGTTGGGTTATCACATGCACACGTACCAAATTTCAGCTAAATCTGTCGAGTAGTTTGGGCTGTGGCGTGTTTACGAACGTACGAACGTACGAACGTACGTACGTACGTACATACATACAGACACATTTTAAAAACCACTTTTTTGGGCTCCTGAGACCTCAAAACGTATAGATCCGGTCTTATCTCGAATTCGAAAATTTTAGTGATTGCAGTAACCTCCCTTTTTTTTAAATGGTGAAGTGGAGTGGGGAGGTTAAAAAATGGGAGGTTATTGCAATCACTAAAATTTTCGAATTTGAGATAGCACCAGATCTTCACGTTTTGAGGTCTCAGGAACCCAAAAAAGGGGTTTTTAAAATGTGTCTGTGTGTATGTACGTACGTACGTACGTTCATACGTTCGTACGTTCGTTTGTAATCACGCCACAGGCAAAACTACTAGACCGATTTAGTTGAAATTTGGAACATAGGCATCTCGTAACCTAACTTAGATCTGAAAAGCTTTTGGAGCCAATCATGCAACCGGAAATGCCATTTTGGCACATCAACTTTTAAATTTTAAATGCAAACCCCCATTTTTCACTTCACCATAAGGAAGACCTTCAAATTCTGCTTCTAAAAATGTATTCATTCTTAGTGCCCTTTTGACCAAAAATACAAAAAAAATTGATTTTTATCGGACTTTAAAATCGCGGTACAGCCCAAGCCCCTGAACCGATTTGGCTTAAATTTTGCACATGGGGATTGTATTACACGTCGAGGAGCTGAACAAATTTTGAACTCAATCGACTCACGGAAAGTGCCGTTTTGGCACACCAATTTCCAAATTTAAAATTATTTTTTTATTTGACCATTAAAAACAAGTTTTTGAAAGATTTATTGTCACTATCAGAAAGGTCTTCAAATTCTGGTTTTAAATAGGAGAAAATTAATTCGCATTTAGCGCTGTTTGGTTCAAAAAAGCGAAATTTTATAATAACAGTAATAATACATTATAGCCCAAATTACTGAATCGATTTGGCTGAAAATTGGTACATGCAGATCGGGTGACCCGTTGAAGACCTGAAAGGCTTTTGAAAGCAATTGGCATTGCATTTAAGCATATCAACTTAAAATTTTAAATACAAGACCTCATTTTTTATGTCGCCATTAGAAAGGCGATCAAATTCTGGTTCTAAAAATGTGTTCACAGTTTCGGCCATTTCAGTAGAAAATAGAGAAAAAATTCTTTCTCAATAAAAGGGAGCGGGCTGACAGTGGATGACATAAAGTGGCAGTTACTGTCAAAAAGGTGGCAAAAGATTAACCTTAAAAGGAACGTATTGTCAAATGTGATGGGTGATGTCCGAGGTGATGTCGGTATTTGTCAGAAAATTGCGAAATCAGTCAAGGATTAAAAAAATTCTGTTGAATTGACTACTATCTACACAGAATACAAAGATCCACGCGATGGGGAGGTTCCAGCCGCTTCTCTGCTGCATTATTTTGTTTTTCGATATGTTGTAGTCCGAGAGATGCTGATTAAAACGTCTCCTGGGAGCAACTTTGTAGGGCCAAAGGTTTGGCTGTTAGAGCGCCCCAAAGACAGGGCCGCACTACATGAGGCAAATAATTGAAAAATCAATATCGCGGTTATTTTTAAAGTTAGGCCTGTCGCTCAAAAAGTCGTCGGTGGATATTTTGCCAAGCTTTGCTATACTGAAATGGCAGAAACTGTGAATACATTTTTAGAACCAGAATTTGATCGTCTTTCTAGTGGCGACAAGAAAAAATTTAACTTCCCGTGGACCAATTGCTTCCAAAAACCTTTCAGCTCTTCAACGGGTCACCCAATCCCTATGTACCAAATTTCAGCAAATTCGAGCCAATAGTTTGGGCTATAATGTGCTTTTAGTGTTATTACAAAATTTCCATTTTTTGTTCCAACGGGAACTAAATGCAAATAATTTTTGTCTTATTTAAGACCAAAATTTGAAGACCTTTCTGATGGACATTAAATACTTTTTCAAAAACTTATTTTGGATGGTTAAATGAGAGTATATGGGGAGGTTCCAGCGGCTCCTCTTCTGCATTTTTTTACTTCCAAAGATATTCAAGGTGGAAAGTTTAAAAAAGTACCCCGTAAATAAAAGTTATGACAGTTAGTATCTTCCAGTAACAAGTGGTCTAACGGTTAAATTTCCTCCCCGTCAATTATTTATGTTTGAGGGTTGAAGAGTGCGAGTTTCGGAGGTGCAGTTTCTTTCCGTTCAGTTAGTGTTCCAGGGTAACAGGTTCCAAAGGCTAAATTTCCTCTATGTCAGTTTTTTGTATTTGGAGGTTGAAGGTGATGGTTTTTGTTGTATTTAGGTGTCTGTTTCTGTTGTAGATTGTTCAAGGGCTAAATTTCCTCCAATTTCCTCCTTGGGGGTTGAAGGGGGCGAGTTTCAGGGATGCAATTTTTTGTGTTCAATTAGTATCCTCCGGTAAGAGGTGGCCAATTGTTAAATTTTCTCCATGTCAACTTTTTATGGGGGTGATTTTCGGGGGTGCAATTTTTTTCTTTCAACTAGTTTCCTCCGGTAATAGGTGGTCCAAGGGTTACATTGCCTCTAAGTGAATCTTTTATGTTTCAAGGTTGAAGGGGTTGAGTTTTAGAGGTGCAATTTCTAGGGGCGCAAAATGTGCTCAGAACTTATTTTGGGGCATTGATGGAAAGTTATCGAACGGCTTGAATTTCAAGCCTTTATTTCCACCCCATCTGTCTCATCCTGCAGAAAAGACCATCCCTTATCAGATATTATCGAAATATGGTGTCGGGTTTCAGACCTCCACGTGCAAAAAATTTCTGTTTCTTATTTTTTTTTATTTTCAACCCCTAAATTTCATCTCTCAAAATTGACACTCCCTCACAAAGTGCATACCAAGTTTTAATAAGATATCTCCACTGGTTCTTGAGTCATTATAATTAATAGTTCTTCGGTCCTTCGCTTCTTCTGCGAACGCTGCGTAAGCGCTTGAAGATGGATTAAAATCGTATAAGGAAGAAATGTCGGCAACGAATAGAGCTACAAAAAAGTCCGCGACATCACAGAAATATCTGTTTCGGATAGCCGACAATAAGCCACCGAAGCGATTTTTGAAAATATCTCGTCAGTTTGAGACAATTCACTGTATCCATCAGTAGACAGGTTTTACACGGTTGAAAAACGAACATAAAATGTGTCATTTAGGGCCATTTGTACAATTCATGTTCAGTGGCGATTCACCCAAGCCTGAGCCGTGATTGGCTGTCGCATTAGCAATTGAACCTAAGTCAAATCAAACCGCCACTGAACCCGAATTGTGAAAACCGTCCTTAGTAGGAATTGCGGGGATTTAACAAGAATTGAGGGAATTTAACAGGAATTGAGGGAGTTTAACAGGAATTGCGAGAATTTGTTGATGGAAATTTGGGAAATTTATGAAAAAAAGGGAATTAGTGTAAATGATTTTGGGTCGCTGTTTACCCCTCGATCCGATTCGTCCGCTAAAAGTCTACTTTAATTTTGGCGTATTTGCAACATAAATAACAATTAAAATGGAGAAAGGTAAAAACAGAGCACATAAAGATGGACCACTTTTAGGTATTTATTAAATTACTTGATTCTTCCAGTCTTCTGTCACAGTCTAAGGTATACAGGGTGTCCCAGAACTCGCGTATAAGCCGGTTAGATTCCTGAACTCAATCTAAGACGAATTTTCCTCTACAAAAATTGCGAGGGTCCTATAGTTTTCAAATGGGGAGCAATTGAAGTCCGCCAATCAGAATGTTTCCCTAAACAGTAAGGTAAAAAATATGAAGATGCATAAGCTGTTGCTGGGATACAAAAACAATAAAAAACACAACAATGAAATGAATCAAGTCAACAATAGATATGACGAGAATCTAGATCTGTCACTTTGACAAAAAATTTTAAATGACTATCAGCAGTTTATTGGAAATAGGGACTAATTAATGCGAATGCTACTGCTGTGGAATACATGCTGCGATTTCCAAATCTTCCACCTCCCACACACAACGCAGGCAATTTCGAAACAAAATAACGCACTTGGTGTGGATGCGCTGCTAACGCTGTAAAACGATAAACTGAGTTTTGAGACAGTTTCCGGAACTGCTGCATACCTAAATGGTTTATGCGTATCGATGATCTGTAGGTACAAAGAATAGGTATACTTCAAATAATGGTGAACATGCTTATTCTTTTACAAGCTTGTCCAAAGTTTGAAAAACGAATAGGAAAACCCAAACGTGTGACCTTTAACAGGGTTAGACGACCCAAATTGTAGCCAAAGACTGCATTTCGGCCGCACTCTCCGTAATAACATTTTTGTCAAAGTCCAAAGTGACAAATTCAAATCTTTATCATAGCTAACCGTTTTTAATATATTTTTTTGTATCCCAGCAACAGCATATACATCTTCATATTTTTTACCTTAATGTAATTAAGAGAAACATTCTGATTGGCGGACTTCAATTGCTCCCCATTTGAAAACTATAGGACCCTCGCAATTTTTGTAAAGGAAAATTCGTCTTAGATTGTGTTCAGGAATCTACCATTACCGGCTTATACGCGAGTTCTGGGACACCCTGTATGCTTTTGCGATTTGCAGTTAATTTATTATGCGTTTTTTTAATTCTAGGTGTATCTGTCACGTACCTTTGGATGAAGTGATACTTACACCAGTTATTAGGTATGTAGGTACATTGTACAATCCCAAACCTACAGCCTACAGCTATACTATGAGCTCCATCTGCCCCATGCATTATTCTCATACGAATTTTTAATTATGAACATCAGAACACCTGCATAGAGCAAAGTATCATTTTCATAAGGAATTAAAAATGCAGAACTTGTTCGCGCTCTCGACCCACGAAGCCAAAGACTCATTTTCTCAAATGAGAGCGCTAAGTTCAATCCAAAACTAAAAGGGTGACTGAAAATTAAGATTAATAAACAAATCGTCAGACTTTGATAAGCGTTAAAATTTGACTGTTAAATCACGATTTACTTAACAGGTGCTCGCCCCCTCGGTACATAAACACAGCTATTCATTGGCAACCCCCATGGTATGGTGGTGGTGCAGTTTGACTCGGGCCACTACAAAATATATAACATTTGAAGTACGAGTTGTTCGCGTGCATTTAGCGCAGGCACCCTTCTAACATTGTTCGACTGGCACACATAAATATAGCCATAGACGAGGGCTGTAACATAAATTTTTCCAATATAATTTTTTTAAGTGTGTTTGCAGGTAAATTCTTGAAAAAATCCTGGGACTACTAAGAGACACTCAAGAGACGAAAGGAAAGAAAATATCTTGTAGAAAACAGCCCTGGGATAGAAGGGGGCCTTAAAATTTTTAATCCGGATCTGTATTTACCCTCCGGGGAATACGTTGGGGTTGTTCTGGTCGACTAATCAAGGCAGCTGCAGTTTGGTCGTTTGCCTTCATATTTCTATTCGACCACGCTGATTTCTCGTTGTGATTTAGTCTGCAGGTTGACAAACCCGCCGTGAAATCTAAATTTCCGCCCATTATAGGAAAGCACTAAATATTTTCTTAATTTGACTATTACCTTCAGCACTTCCGTTTAGGAACAATTCTGAGTACCTATAGGTACCTGCCTAACCTACCTACCTATACCTAAATTCTGTTCTGAATTTAACTTGGCTTTTTCTTTAACGTGCCTTGGTTTGATTGATCGTTGTATATGTATTTACAAGTCATAGCCGTCAAGTTCTTATTAGAATTAGTATTTCTCGTTCCCGTTGCTCCTAGCAAACCTGCACTACCTGCAGCCAATAAGAGAAAAATACTGTAGGTACAGACAGTTACTAAAATCGATCGAAAAACCAAATCGCCGAAAAGATCAAATCTTAAGTTTTAGGTTTCTGGGAAGCCAAAAAAGTGTTTTTTAAAAAATGTCTGTCTGTCTGTCTGTTCGCTTGATGTGGACACGCTATAGCTCAAACCGTTGGACCGATCTGGCTGAAATTTGGAACGTGAATATCATGTGGCCTTCGGAAGAGCTGTTTAGGTTTTGGGCCAAATGGGTCCACAGGAAGTGCCTTTTTTCACGTTACCATCGGAAAGCCCTTCAAATTCTGCTTCTAAAAATGTATTCACATTTGTGCTCTTTTGACCAAAAATGGTGCCGTGAAAAAAAGCTTTGCATAGCTGTATATTTTTATTGCCGGATTTGATAGCTGATTTTTTTCAAGCCGAAAATATTAGCTCCATTTTTTCGCAAAATGTCATTTTAGTGGCAAAAAAACCCTTGTTTGAAATTATTTTACAAAAAAACATATTCTTACTATCGGATTCAATAGCTGTTGTATTGCCGGATCAAAAACTTTAGTGCAATTTTTTAGAAAATTACATTTGTATTATAGATTTTAGTAAATGAGCGCCGGGCGCAATGCACACGACAGCATCAGCGGTCGACAACCGCCCCACACGCCCGACCTTGGTTAAAGTTAAAATGCTATGCATACATTCACAAAATCTGTGAAAAAGTAGAAGTTTCTACAGTTTCTTAGACTGCCAATTTTTTCGAAAAATTTTGGTTCTTTTGAATTTAAAATTCGCGCCTCGAATCTATAGAACGAGTCGCCTTTAGTGATAACCTGATGGTTAGTTAGTTCACGATTTACAAATTCTGTGAAAAAGTAGAACTTTCTACCGTCTCCGAGATTGCCAATTTTTTCTACGCTCGCAGTTATAAAATCCGAGCTAAAATTAATGAATCGAAAAATCGAATCGCCAAAAACTGCAAATCCCTGATAGGTACTTGAAAATTTTTTGGACGCAACGTTCGCTTTAATTTCAAACAATCATAAAAATAGTTTGAATAGATGCTTCCACGGGTCAAATTGATTGTTTGATTTTGGATTCTGGATGGATCCCGTGTCAAATGATATGTTCTTACCGACGTTTCGTACACTGTTGCAGGTGACATCTTCTGGGCTGGGTTGGCGCTGAACTGAACTGAACACCCCAACCGTGTACGAAATGTAGGTAAGAACAAACCATTTGACTATCCATCCGGAATGCCGGAATCCCAAATCAAACAATCATAAAACTGCATTTCCATTATACTTGAAAATTTTTTGGACGCAACAATCATAAAAATGTAACAGTCATAAAAATAGATCGCAAAAATTCCAACAAACATTAAAATTCGACTAGGTAGTTGAAATATAATTTTTGTTTCAAAATTATACCAAATGAGTATTTATTTCATTTTTAACATTTTTAATTCAACAAACACGAAAAAGAGACGAATGTTTGTTTCAATGTATATTAATAATTCGCAAAGAAAAAGAAGCGGCTGGAACCTCCCCATCGCGTGGATCTTTGTATTCTGTGTAGATAGTAGTCAATTCAACAGAAATTTTTTATCCTTATCGTCTGTGACTAATTTCGCAATTTTTTGACAAACTGTGAATACATTTTTAGAACTAGAATTTCATCGTCTTTCTAATGGCGACATAAAAAAGGAGGCCTTGTATTTAAAATTTTAAGTTGCATGATATGCTTAAATGGCACTTCCAGTTTACCAATTGCTTCCAAAAGCCTTTCAGGTCTTCAACGGGTGACCCAATCTCCATGTTCCAAATTTCAGTCAAATCGATCCAGTAGTTTGGCCTATAATGTGTTTTTAGAGTTATTACAAAATTTTTTTTACCCAAAGGGCAGTAAATGCGAATGAATTTTGTCTTATTTAGAACAAGTATTTGAAGACCTTCCTGATGCTGACAATATTTTTTTAAAAAGTTGTTTAGGATGGTAAAATTGGAGTATATTTAAAATTGAAAATAGATGTGCCAAAACGGCACTTTCCGTGGGTCGACTTCCTCCAAATATTTTTTGGCTCTTCGACGTATGTACAAAATTTCAGGCAAATCGGTCCAGAGGTTTCGGCTGTATCGTGTTTTTAAAGTACGTTAACAATCCCGAATATTTCAATTTTTGTCAAAAAGGCACTAAGAGTGAATGCATTTTTAGAAGCAGAATTTGAAGATCTTTCTTATGGTGACGTGAAAAATGGAGCTTTGCATTTAAAATTTAAAAGTTGATGTGCCAAAATGGCATTTCCGGTTGCACGATTGGCTCCAAAAGCTTTTCAGATCTAAGTTGGGTTATGAGATGCCTACGTACCAAATTTCAGCAAAATCGGCCCAGTAGTTTTGGCTGTGGCGTGTTTACAAACGTACGTACGAACATACACACAGACACATTTTAAAAACCACTTTTTTGGGTTCCTGAGACCTCAAAACGCATAGATCCGGTCTTATCTCGATTTCGAAAATTTTAGTGATTGCAGTAACCTCCCATTTTTTTTAAATTGTGATGGGGTTGGGGAGGTTAATAATCCAACGAACGTAAAAATTGAATTCTTTTCCAACAAACATTTGAAATATAAGGTCCAAACAAACATTTCAAATGATAAAATTTTTGTTGGATTTTAATTTAGTAACTGATCTAAAGTTACGTTTTAAATAGGTATTACCTATATCATTAAAATGTTTCTCTATTTTTATGATTCTTCAATATATTCTGTTTATTGTTCTTTGAATGCAACAGAACCGAGAAAAGAACAAACTAAAAATTTTGAGAGTAGTGAAAACGAAGTTTTAAATTTCCTTTAGAGATACAGATACTAATTTTTATTAACATTTTTTTCTAAGTTTCTTTTGAATGAAAAATTTTTTTTTACAGTAACCGTAATTCAATCGGCGATCGTTTTAAAAATAAAAACTATATTATTGATAAAACTTTTGGTATCTCGTAAATATCAGCAATCATTTTTATTTTATTCCAAATACTTATTCAAGTTTCACATTAAATAAACTTCTAAACAAATATTGTCAGCAGTGAAAATCAAGTGTTTCGGTGTAGTGGGGTGTTTCTAGTGGTAGTTTATAAATTTTTGCTCAATAAAATGTAAGATGGCATTCCATATTCACGTATGGGCTTATGCAAATGTTTGACAAGTCAAGATTTAAAAAGTAGCTATTTTCAGGCGATTTTCGAGATTTTTGCACTTTTCAACCGCCGTATCTCCGAAACTATTAGAGGTAGAGAGTTACGCCACTGTATTGATCAGAGAATATAGAAAATTAATGGTATCTTTTATTTCGGCGAGGTTCTCAACAGTTTCGCCGATATAGGGTAATAAGTGAAAAAATGTGCTTTTCTGACCAAAAACTACCAGCTTCTGGTCGGAATTTTTTTACGCAAATCATAATCCTTTTCGCACAATCGTATGTTATAACTCTCTTACCGACGTAGTTAAAGTAAGGTGTAAGTTCAACTTACCAAGCGCGGTTTGGTTTCCCAGGCAACGAAAAATAACAGTGCTGTTATGAATTCATAACAGCACGCATATCTGACACAGGCATGGTAAGTGAAACAATTGAACTGCCAAAGGTATCGAGAGCATTTCGAAAATTCGGCGATATGTCAAACAGGATTTTTTTAATGGCTGACGAAAAATGTTCAATAAGCTAATTTCGATTGTGCGAAAAATCATATACGATACACGGTTGTTAAGTACATCTAACAGAATCTTGGAAATTGCAAAAACTCGTCTTCGACTCGTTTTTGCAAACCTTTCCTCGATTCTGTTATACTGTACTTACCAACCTAATATCGTAATATACTATAAAATGTATACCTAAATAAACCCTGTGAAGCAACAATTACATTACAAAAAAATTAACTCATTTTTAGTTCAAATTTATGTCTCTGGCGACTGTCCTGTAAGATCACAATGCCTCGACGCCGAAGTTGAGAAGTTTTTGAGTTCTCGTATTTTTGTGTTTCTGCATGCTAGGGGTTGTAGCGCCTTTCAGGGTGGTTTTTCACGAATGATAATTAAGACCTTTCTGGTACCATCAATAGAAAGCTACCGAATGGTATTAATTTCAACCATACATTATTAATTGAAAATACACATGAATTTCATCCACCCCCAGATGCTCTAAAGAAAGTTGTGTTTTCAATTTCACCAACCTAATCCAATTCGTTGAGAAATTCAGGCAATTGAGATTCATAATGTTTTTAACCTTTTATGATTTACAGGGCTGAGTTTATTTCTCTGGTGTAATATAACTCCTTGCATATTTGCTTATGCTTCGTTTGTAAATAAATCAATAGAATTTCAGAAAAAAATAATAAAACGTATGTAACCGATTACAAGGTGTTAGGTGTTGTTTTTAGGTTGAATACTTATAAGACCTTTTTTCAGTGGTTGACCGAAATCTATCGAACCCCGTAATTTTAGACCACCATTTACGTAAAGAAATTTCCAGTTTCAACCCTCAAATTTCATCCCCTTTGTTAGATCTTAGTGAAAATTTGTCCATCCGCCTACTGGAAATTAACACATCAAATCCTGTCTTGATACACTGACACTGAGTAGTTTTTGAGTTCTCGTATTTTTGTGTTTCTGTACGCTTCCACCCTTGTCAAAAGTCTAACCCCCTACAGTGTCACTGAAAATTGCCACACCAAACTCTGCCTTGAAACGCTGGGTTGAGTGGTTTTTGAGTTCTCGTATTTTTGTTCTCCTGCATGTTAGGAGTTGTAGTACTCTTAAGGGTGGTTTTTCGCTAAATATGAATTTTTGAATCATTAACCGTAAGCTATCGAATGACGCCAATTTCGACCAATTCTTATTAAGCGGAATTTTGCGTTACTACCCCTAATTTTCCACCCCTTCTCTCCGATTATGCGGAAAACACATCCCGCAAGATGTCATCGAAATATGTGTGTACGTTGGGTTTCAAGTAGCTGCGTTTAACCTTTGCGGAGTTATCATATTTTTTATGGTTTTCATCCCCTAAATTTCATCACCCGAAATTGACACCCTTTCACCTTCAACAGACTTGAAGATCGAAAGTGCACACCAGGTTTCAGCAAGATACCTATGCTAGTTCTCGAGTTATTGCAATTATTGCTTTTTCTGTTTTTCACCCCTAACTCCCACCCCTCTTGATACGATATGACTTAAAAGCAATCCCCTCCGAGATTTTCAGGGTATACACCCGCGTACAAAATTTCAGTTCGATATCTGCTTTCATTCTCAAGTTACCGGACGGCCAGACTTGAGGAGCGAGCGAATAATAAGCTAAAACAAGAGTGTCTCGCATAGTCTCGCTAGTGTTTTGGGCTCATTGTTTGGACCCGCTTATATCGTCTTCAGAATCTTCTCGAGTGAAGTAATTCTTGAATTTTGAGGGGGTGTGGAGGATCTCATATCTGTAAAGTAGCGCTTCATTTTTTCAAAATTCTTGATATTTTTGTTCCACTTTGCCAAACGTGTTCTCCCGTCTTGCTATAGTTAGTTATTTATGTTTTGGCAAGGGCTGTGTATGGAAGAACAGTCCCCGTCTCGTATGGCCCGTATGGGAGAACTGAACATAGGCCTTGAGATTTACCACCAACATATTTCATCGTTTTACACTTTTTTTTCTCACGTATTATATTATATTTGTTCTGGTAAATAAAGTTAAAAAAAAAGAAAAAGAGAGCATTAAGAACAGCCACCGGAAGATATGTACATATACCTATTAATGCACAAGAGTGCCTCGCATACTGTTACGGCACTAAAATCTGGCATTTACCGCCCTCTGCTGTTTTACCCTCTAACCAATATCAGTAAAATGCAGGCCACTATATCGGGTATCATACGCCGTTATATCGATCAGTATGTTGTATACATTATAGGTAGACATTCAGAATTTTCTGTTCAGAATACAGAATCAGACGTATTCTTATAGGGTCCAGTGCATGTGGTCTAGTTTAGAGCATGCCGGATCATAAGACAGGCCTTCAACATAATGAAGAACGGCCGCATATTCTTCTGGTTGGTACTGGAGGTAATAATACTACCTCGCCTTTTATAAATGACAAAAATATATCGTACAGCATACCTCCAGGTAAGCTTATCAATCAATTATTTATGTTAATAAAAGAAATAAATTCAATTTTTTAATTTAACAGAAACTTGGTGGCCATGGTGCGATTATTGGAAAGATCCTCAAAATCTCTTGTTCCAGATGGCAAATGCTTGCTTTGTTATTGCATATGCCTCAACTTGCTCCAAAAGGGGGGTTCTCTTTATGCACTGCTGGTTAATTCTCGGTATGAATTTTATTAGCTGTTTTCTGTATTGAACAACAAAATGCATTTAGGCTTAATGTTTTTTTCTGCATGGGCGTGGAATATAATTTGTGCCCCCGACGTATTCACTTGGAATTTTGCCTTCATGCTAATGAATATGGCACAAGTATTCCATATTTTGTACCAGATAAGGCCTGTTAAATTCGACCCAGAACTAGAGGAAGCCTTCCACGCTCTCTTTGAACCATTCAAAGTACTTTTTTTGTGATTTTGTCGATTTTTTATTGCTATTTTAGATTTCTAGACTACAATTTAAGAAGGTGGTTAGTGGAGAGTATGCCCAAGTCATGTCTTTGCATGCTGGTGAGGCATATGCTGTTCAGAATTTGACTCGAACGGACAGACTCGGTCTTCTGTTGTCAGGAAAAGTGTGGAAATTAAGAAATTCTGTGACTTATTCTAATATTTTCAGGTTAACGTTTTAACCGACAATCAGTTTCTACATCCGATTCTTCCTTGCGAATTTTTGGATTCGCCAGAATTTGAGTCTAGTCGAAACACCATTGACGATAAATTTAAGGTGTGCGGAATACCGTGAAATAGTATTTAAATTTATGTTTCAGGTATCAATAGTTGCTGCAAGTACTTGCCGGTATTTGTATTGGCAACGCTCTGCCTTAGAATACCTTTTTGTTAAGGATACTTACGTTGCAACCGTGTTTTCTACTTTGATCGCTAGAGACATTACAACAAAACTCTACGCAATGAATAATAAAATTGTCACGGCAAAGGGCTCACATTTAGATATAAGATTGCCGAGTATTACTTCCTCTTTAACATCCAGTGCAGAGTACAAATCGCCAATTCGGACGAAGAAAACAGAAGGTATGTCTTAAGCTAGTCTAGGACATGGCCTCTTTATTGTATTTTTGCCAGGAATGTGCCCTTTATCACCCGGAACCTTTTCTAGTGATAGTTGTCGATATAAATCGTATGAAAAGTTCAAAGAGAATGGCAACATTAACCAAAATTATTTGAGCGAGATGGAACCTTTAACGGAGCTACCATCTACCGACGATTTAACGTCAAATGATGTTGAGAGTTGGCTGGAAACTAGTTCTAAATACCATAGTTGTGAAATTGTCGATACGGATTAGAACTCTAATAAATCATTTTACAATTTATAAAATTTTGTTTGTAGTTTGTGCCGTTACCCCCCCCCGGTTGTTCAGTTTCAGTTACGCATCATCATCATCTCTGATTTGTTCGATAGACACAACAGACGAGCAAGTCAGAACGTTGAATAGGAAAAGGTAGGTACTTTAACTTAAAGCAGGTTGAGAAATTTTTCAAAATTTCGAGATCACGCATCATTTCCACAGCGTTTCAGAACAATAAAAACCCAAGCAAGAAAATGAAAAACTTGACTTTAGTAAGGCAAATTTTTACCGATTTGGCGATTATTTATACATGGTGTTTCAGAACGTTCGCTTCATCTTTTAATGGAGCATTCAGAATTAAATTCTGAGTCGATTCGTGTTTTTGAAAATTTTCAGTGTTTAATAATTCTCAAGTTATAAGAGATTTAAGAGGACTAATTAGATTTTAGCTCTGAACTCCTTCAGTAGGTAACTTAATGTTAGATGCCCTATTTCCTAGGTAACGAGACACTACATATATACATAATCCTTTCTCCATCTACCATTTACGTGTAGAGTTGTATGAGAAGAGGATCCTCAAGTCTCCACGATCTCTGGCTTTCGTCTCGTTTTGTCTCCAGTCCAGTTGTCTCTTTTGCAGGGTTTTCCCTATCATCTCACTGTTCTACGACCTGCTTGGTCTTCTTTGTCTGTAGCCAATTAGCCATTTTCCACACTTGTTTTCTCGATTCTGTTTCCCCCATTCGTACCATGTTGCCATACCACATTAGATGTATTCTTTCCACTTTATTCAGTACCGTCTCAATAATGCACATTTCGCAACTAGTTTTATTACTGACAAGTCACTTCTAGTTAAACATTTAGAGTCCACGTTTCACACCCATACACCAAAACAGGCGTATAGATATTAATGAAAATTCTTATTTTAGTCTCTAAGTTCACCTCTCTTTCCTCCGCATGAAGTTTTTGTTCAGAATATTATATTATGCAGCTTAGTTGCGTTAGTTATCCTGCTGTTCATTTCCTGTTCAGTGTCACCCTGAGCGTTTATAGTCGACACCAGATATTTAAAATTTTTGATTTGCTTGATTGGCATATTGTCTAGTTCGATAGCTACTTCTTGCTGATTTTTTTCAACCGCTAGTACTTCCGTCTTATCAGTGTTTAAGTAATCTGAAAACTTTTAAATCCCTCGTTCCGAACATTAAAGGTTGCTCTGTAATTCCTTCTCCCCATTAGCAACAAGTACCAAGTCATCAGCCCTACAATAACTCCAAAACATACACTTCTTTCAAATTTCGTGTCCCCACTCTTGCTTTTCTAATTCTCAGTCTACAATCCTTGGCGATCTCATCCGTAAGGATGATGAGCAGGAGTGGGCTGAACACTCCGCCGTGTCTCACCCCGTTTTAACCTCCCCATTTCACTTCACCAGTTAAAAAACTGAGGTTACTGCAATCACTAAATTTTCGAATCTGAGATAACACCAGATCTTCACGTTTTGAGGCCTAAGGAACCCAAAAAAGTGGTTTTAAAAATGTGTCTTTGCACGTACATACGTTCGTTCGTTCATTTGTAAACACGCCATAGCCAAAACTACTAGACCAATTTGGCTGAAATTTGGTAGGTGGGCATCTGACAACCTAACTTAGATCTGAACAGCTCTTGGAGCCAATCGTGCAACCGGAAATGCCATTTTGGCACGTAATTTATTGAAGGTAGCAACTAATAAGCCACCATAAAGGTGCTCTTGATAAAAGTCGCTAAGAAGCACCGTTCAAGATTTATCAAGAACACGGGGCGAATTATTCTTGATCAGTTCGGAGTTGCACCCTGGGCTAAAAGGAAAGTAGCTATTGTTACATAATCATAAGCGGGTGGTCATAATTCATAAATGATTGACCGCTAGATGGCAACATATTGCTTTCAATCACACTATCAATACAGCACTAATACAGTAAACGGCACGATAACTGCTTTTTTGAAGTGATTTGAATTTGGGCGAAACGTGAGTGTCATCAGTTTATTGGTTTGTTTAACTGAAGCATGCAAAATTCCCTATATTTTTGTGCAGCGTTGCCATTTTGCGGTCAATCATTTATAACCCCCCGATACTGCCAACCGCAGTAATTTCGTTAAGCTCGGCAGTATCTATGCATCTTTTTTCCTCTTGTGACGAGGTAATACGTAACGCGAGACAGATATACTCCGACAGTACTGATGCACGTAAACTGACAAGAATGATGTTTGTTGTTTGTCCTATAAGAAAAATGTCAGTATAAGTAACGTCGGTGCAAATGGCCCTTAGTTGCCTTAATTCGAAAACGGTGCTTTACTTTTGTCAAGAACAGCTTTTTGTGTCGTATGAGCCGTTAATTCACCTATTTCTTGAGTGACGTCACGCAACGGCGATCTGGAGGTTCAAAATATATCTATTTCTCCCTCTCCCGCCCATTAAAGAAAGGAATATCGGTCTCTTTCGGTCGCCTCCAAGTGCGCGCGAATCGAATTGTCATCCTTCTTTAACGCGTTCAGTTTTAATCATAATGTATCTTTTCTCTCAAGAAATACCTGGATTACGATTTTGAAAAAATGTGCATAGCCCAGGGGCGAATGGGTCAGGCGGGACCGGGAATTTTCTCGATGGACCGACGGCCTCCTTTGGGCCGATGTTTTAAATTCCGTTTGCATGTCGAATTTTCATATTTCGATCCAATTTAAAATCTTACGAAGGCGCAGAGGGGCCACGTTTTTAACATTTGCTTTTCAATCCAAAATTGTCAATTTTCACTCGAGAATTGTCGACCGGATCGACAATTGTCGAGTGCGAGTAGACAATTTTGGATTAAAAGCAAATGTTAAAAATGTGGCCCCTCTACCGCCTTCGTAAAATCTTGAATATAGAAATCAGAAAATCTGGAAAAGGCCTCATGTTAAATGCGTGCTGTTCTGTTATGAGATCATAACAGCACTGTTATTTTGCGTTGCTTTGGAAACCAACCAAACCGCGCTTGGTAAGTCGAACTTACACCTTATTTTAACTGCGTAGGTAAAGAGAGTTTATTACTTATTACATGCGATTGGGCGAAAACATTGTTGTCTAGAACGAAACCCTATATATTTATGGACTGTTGCCTCGACTTTTGACTTTTACACACCAAAATGTGCTAATAACATTTTTATTCCATTATCGCGAAATAATCAAACTTCGATTCACAGTAGGTATACCTACCTATATAAAAAAGCAGGGATTTATTAATAATAATCTATACTTAGTATATTGATACCCATATGATACCTAATGTTATCATCAGATTTCAGTGGCTTGGTAACTAGATATTTATTTAATTACCTAACCCTATATCTCAGATAAATAAATAATTTGCACTATGTAGGTAGATGATCTGTTATTTGACTTATTTGTGAATTTTGTACTTAAAAGGAATTTAAGTAGGTATAGGTATAATAGGTATAAGTAGGTATTTATTGATCAAAAAGCACTCCGAAATGTGAACCCAAGGGTGGTCATGCATTTGGAGTTTAATATTTTATATTTACGTATTTTGAAACGTAAATACCTAAGAAAATTGGAAGGGTTGTGTTTGTAGGAGTTTCTGGGCAAAACGGCGACGTAACAGTCTGATATCGATTGGCGCGATACAATGAGTCGACCAATTCGGGCGGTTTTCCCTCAATTTCGTGAAAGACGCGAGTGTTTCTCTTCTGAGAGACAGTATAATGGGGCGTGTCGAAGTGTTTGTATATTAGACTAGGTACCCCAATTTCGTTTACATCGCAATTTGAAAAAATGCTCACTGGCGAAAAGACTAGCACGCTTTCCTGTGCAATCGAGAAGACAACTTGATAAATAATATGTCTAAGGTGAGCTTTAACAACACGCAGTTAAATATTAGATATTAACTGAATTAATGGAAATTTGTAGAAAACACAATGGAAGTTCCTTTAATTCAATCGAGGACGCATGTGTCCAACCGAATTATTATTCTAAAAACAGACTTGAGCACTTCAGCTAAAGAAAAGCCAACTATGAATTCGAATAAAAATTTTTCCAGCACCTCATACTTGCAGGAAAATATCACTTGGCCAACTGATTTAATTTTTAATGTGACCAACACATCAGATTTTGACTATGACTTCCAAGCATTCAATGGGACTACCTCTACTGAGAGTACCACTTGGGCTCAGTGTAAAGAATGGACCCCTGCGCAACACCCTCTATTTCAAACGGCAAATTTTTTCTTCGCTGCTGCATTCTTAGTCCCTGGTAGCTTTAAACAAAGCGTTCTAATCGTCAGGTATTTCCATTAATTTGTTTCAGATTTTTTTTCAAATACATTTTCAGGGCTCTTCTGTCAATCGGGTACTTTTTCTTGACATTATGGGGAGGTACACAAGTGTGCGCGTACGACATTTTTTTTTGGAACGCTCTTTTGGTCCTCCTTAATGTCATCCACACCGGTCTTTTGGCATGGAAATTTCTTCCACCTACACTGACTCTAGAACTGACTGAATTGTACCTCAAAGTTTTCAAACCTCTACGAGTAAGCCGAAAACACTTCAAAGAATTGGTGAGGGAGGCCAAGGTGATGAACTTAGAGATGGGTGACATTTACGCCGTGGAGGATGTTAGTCCTGCAGACGAAAGACTGTCAATTTTGCTCAAGGGAAAGTAAGAAACAACTGTTGAACGTAGGTAATAATTAAATTTTCAAGACGCTTATTTTAGATTGCGTGTTACTTGTGATGATACACATTTACATTTTATAAATATGCACCAATTTGTGGATTCTCCCGAGTGGGAGTCAAATCATGAACAATCCGACGATGTTTTTCAAGTCACCATAACTGCTGAAGAGGATAGCATTTATCTCTGTTGGCCTAGAATGAAATTAGAAAGAGTTCTACGTCACAGACCAATGCTCAAGGTTGTCTTTGACGCAGTTATAGGTAAGCCCCTTTATTTGATATTACCTACCTATAGCTACCAGGTAAACATTCAAATGAGTAGTCAGAAATAATTAAATAATTATACCAAATTCCTACTGAATGTTTACTGATTGTGCCTGATATGATGTGTCCCGAAATTAGGGAGCCAAACTTTATCAGTAGATTCTCCTAAGAATGGGAGCTAGGGCCCCGTAAAGGGGCCACCTTGAAAGAGTTTTTTCTAAATGTCTTCAAAACGGTTAAAGCTAGCTACGTGAAATTGCTTTTGTTTTTGACGCTGAATTCATTACCGTTGAGAATTTTTTTTCGTAAGCTTAAGACTTTTGCTGAAACATTTTTATAGTAGTTTCTTCTCAAATTTGACTCGAGAATCTGAAAATTTGAAGTTTTTTACGTAAAAATTGTAGTCTTGTTGAACGTCGCTAAACACACCGCTTTTGAAAAAAAAATGCTTTTTATTGGTTCAGGGCTCCGAAATTTGTGATTGAAAACATAACACGTTCATGGGACGGTTCCTTACTTCATTCTAGAAAGGAAAGCTCTTATGGACATGTCTCATAAAATGCTTCCCAAGGGAGTTATGGTCTCTCAAATGGGGTCCTGGAAAGCATGTTATTTGAAGGACTCTGTAGCTCCCTTAGGAAGCATTCTTCGGCCCATGTCATTCTAGAATGAAGTAAAGAACCGTCCCATGAACTTGTTTATAGTATTTTGATGTCTTCTATCACAGATTTTGTAGCCCCGAACCAATAAAAAGCCATTTTTCTCGTCTATGTCAAACAAGAGTACCGTTTTTATGTAAAAAGCTTCAAATTTTCACGTTCTGATGCCAAATTTGGAACGAAACGACATACAAAAATGTTCGAGCAAGTTTAGTCCTAACCCCCCCTGTACGCTTATGATCAAAATTTTAAAGTTTTCACCACGGTAATGAATTCAGCATCAATGACTTACTTAACGCACCCAATTTCATGATAATGGAATCGTGTGGGAGCGTCAATTTCAGGTGATGAAGTTTTTTGCGTTCAATAGTATCTTGCTGCTGTAGAGATAGGTCAAGGGTAAAATTTCTTCCAAGTCAATTTTTTGTGTTCAGCGGTTCGGACGTGCAATTATTTGCGCTCAAATAGTTCGGAGGATGCAATTTTTTGCGCTCAATTAATATTATTCAGTAACAAGTGGTCTAAGGCTTAAATTTCCTCCGAGTCAGCTATTTATGTTTGAGGGTTGAGGAGGCTGGTTTCGAGGGACAATTTTTTTCGTTAAATTAGTGTTCTATGATAACAGGTGCTCCATCAAATAGAAATTTCCTCTATGCGAATTTTTCGTATTTCGTAGTCTGTTTCTGTTGTAGATTGTTCAAGCGTTAAATTATGTCGAAGTCAAGTTTTCGTGTTTCGGGGTTGAAAGGGGTGAGTTTCAGGTATGCAATTTTTTGTATTCAATTAGTAATTAGTATCCTCCGGCAAGAGGTGGTCCAAAGGTTAATTTTTCTCCATGTCAGTTTTTCGTGTTTGGGGGTTGAAGGGGTGGTTTCTTGCGTCCAGTTAGTTTTATCAGGTCACATTTCCTCTTAATTAAATCTTTTGTGTTTCAAGGTTGAAGGGGTTGAGTTTTAAAGTGATTTGTCAAATGATTTTGTAAATGATAGTCATAAGTTAATATTTTTGTGTTTACACTTAATTATTTTAGCTAATACTCCAGTTATAAGTAAATTAAAACATCAATAATAGCAAAATATTATGAAAATTAGGGAATAGGACGGTGTCTATTTCGCCATGATAATTCATATAATTTTCTTGAATCGTCTACCATTTCTCGCAAATTTGTTTCCCGTGGTGTGCAGAGGCAACCCTGTTGTGACTTTTATTACTTAATTTTTCATTGAAGCGTGTTCTATGCTTATAGCGCATTATTTTTTGAATATATAAAAAAATTTTGTACATTAACAAACGAACCACGAACCACTTTTATGGCACGGGCACGACGCACATTTGCTAGTACAGTCAACTGCAAAATCATAAGCCAATCATAGCAGTTTAAACACATTTATGCAAAAACCGCATGACTTTTCGCATTTTGTATTATTACCTACCACATGATTATCAAAGCGAAAATCATATATGACAAATCATGTAGTGTAAACACACTTTTAGAGGTGCAATTTTTCTCTTCTCCGGTCGTAGGTGCTCTAATGCTCCAAGGCAAGGGCGTAAAATATGCTGAAAGTTTTTTTTGGACCATTGATGGAAAGTTATCGAATGGCTTCAATTTCAAGCAACACGTAAAATTTTGAGTTTCAATCCCTGATTTCCACCCCGTATGTCTCATTTTGCAGAAAAAACCATCCCCCATTGGAATTATCGAAATATGTGTGTGTGTGTGTGTCGGGTTTCGAACCTTCACGTGCAACATAAATTTACTTACGCGTATATAGTTTTAATATTTTTTATGATTTTCAACCCCTAAATTTTATCCACCAAAATTGACACCCCCTCATCTTCAACAGACTTTTACGTCAAAAGCGGATATCAAGTTTCAGTAAGATACTTCCACTGGTTCTCGAGTTATTTGTTACAATTAAGTACTAGTTTTTAGGTCCCGGAAAAAAACTCGTCTTCTCGCGCTTCTACCTATATACTGCGAACGCTGCCTAAACGCTTGAAGATGGATTAAAATCGTATAAGAAAGAAATGTCGGCAACGAATAGATCTTCTAAAAAGGAAGTGACACTCGAAGTGACACCATATATCAGTCACGACTAGCCGACAATAAGCGACCGAAGAGATTTTCGTCAAAAAATAAAACACAAAAACGATCACAGTGGGCAACCCATCGCAGACAGCTTAGGTGAAATTTCGAGTTTCAACCCCTAATTTCCACCTCCTCTGACCCATCTTGCAGAAAAATCATCACCCATTAAATATTATCAAAATATTTGTGTGCATCGCGTTTCGGACCTCCACGTGCAACATATTTGCGAAGTTTTCATATTTTTGCGATTTTCAGTCCCTAAATTTCATCCCCCAAAATTGGTAACCCCTCACCATCAACAGACTTGTACGTCAAAAGAGCGTATCAAGTTTCAGTAATATACGTTCACTGGTTCTCGAGTTATTAGGTACAATCAATTGTTTCTCGGTCCCGCGGGAAAAAACGCGCATCCTCGGGCTTCTGCTGCGAACGCTGCCAAATTAATACAATAATGTCATAAAAACACTCGAAAATTATCTCCAACAATATCTATTGTAATAAAATAGTACTAAATTCTTCACCACAACGATATAAATAAAAGGTGACCTGCGACATCCCACATTAAAACTGAAATAAGGTCCAGTCTTTCAAGATATGGTGAAAAAGTAAATAGGAGGTTTAAAGCCCTTAAATTATTTATTATTATAGGGGCTTATGGCAGAAGTCTTATGGTTGCTTGTCAACCTAGAGAGAATTTACCATTTAATTTAGCTATTTACTACTGACACCTAAAGGCCGAACTCTATTCCAAGATAACTCTACATCAGTTAATTTTATACAATTCCGGAATTAGTCCTATATTTTGATACAATTCTCATAAAAATCTTATATGCTACATTTCAATAAATGATATTTTTGTAGGAAAGGACATAACTCAAAAGCTTTATGCTCTGAATGAGCACCTCACAGGGTTGAACGACGAGAAGAAACGTGGTCGTAGAGACGCAATGTGGGCGAAGGCTCACAACCGAAGTATGTCGATGGACGCAGTCAACACAGGAACCACTGGTTTAGTTAGGTCTCAGGCATACAAAACCACTCATAGAAAAAATTCCCTTTTATCAAGCGAAGGTAATGTTTATCCACCTCTTCTAAATTGGATTTAATATTACTCATCACTCATTTCAGTGGGTTCTTTGGGTAAACTGCAAACTCAGTGTTGGATTCCAATAGTGGCTAATCAGTTTCCTGCAACATCCCCGTTTATGCCCGCAAATTCGAGTGGCTTAAAAATACCGGAAGTGCATACTACACCAAAGAACCAGTCGTTACGCCGGAAGGACAGAGAGGTCAAATTCGATAATATATCCAAGTAGAATGAGTGTCTGGTTGTTGTTTAGCTGCGGGCAGTCAACGAATTTAGAAAAATCGCCAATGATGTAAGTAACGTGTGATCAAAAACTCTTCCGGTCAATCCGGTCAGCGAGCAGGGCTCAATAGCAAATCTGACAGTGACGTTTTAACCTATAATTTCCGTAGGTAATGATGGCTACTCGATCGGAACAATTTTTGATCTCACTAATAATTATTATGTCCTGTGTTTCTTAAAAAACTCTTTCGCGGTGGGCGGTAGGCTATGTCAAAGGACGTCCTTTCCCATAGCCCACAACCCACTGCGAATGAGTTTTTTAAGGAACACAGAATACCTGCAAATAGTGCTTAAAATACATAAGAATTGTTGTTTGGTTCATTATCACTCTTCATTCGGGCCTTAATTCTCTCATCACTGAATTTTGTGCATTACATTCTGATATGATTCAGTCAGTCAATTTTATTAACGACCACAAAATTGTGCCTTTGTGCATTCCTACCTATACATACCTATGTATATGTATTAAAAATTTTGTCATTTATGAAATCAAATGAGTGTAATTATGCATATTTACTCGTATATCAAAACAGAAAGAAATAAGTTGTTACGTTAACTTCACAAATTTGCCTTCCAAATCAAAAAAACGTTAAATATAGTATATGTATCTATAGGCTAAGTAGAAATTTGCTATGAAATGTTTTATAAAAGAAAGTTATTGTAAATAAGTATACTGAATGTTAGCAATGTTTATATTATGTGAACATATTTATATTTGTATGTTTATATCTGTCGTGTTTACGGGTTAAAAATAAAGTGTTTTTTTAAGTTTCCTTTTTATTTTCTTCTTCGTCTTCTCTTTCGTCTTTTAATCATTATTAGCTTACTATAATGTAAATGAACTTTTAAAAACTCAAAAAGAGGATTACACCGATATGCCCCCAGACGAGTTGTAGCCTACCTATTTAATAGCAATTCGTCACCTCCATTTTGAGACA
Organism: Pycnomerus fuliginosus; assembly: GCA_963924575.1. Taxonomy (NCBI): domain Eukaryota; kingdom Metazoa; phylum Arthropoda; class Insecta; order Coleoptera; family Zopheridae; genus Pycnomerus; species Pycnomerus fuliginosus. Next base: position 24,747,047 of record OZ004619.1, on the reverse strand, counting down.
CAAAACTGTCCAAATTTTTTACATTATACCAGTCAGTGATTCTAGATCGTGTGAAATTTCCTACATCATGTTCATGGGAAGTTTTAACCTTTTTTTTATGAGTGGGAAAAAGTGGAAGTTCAAAATGCTCCTGGGAATTTTGACTTGATTTTTCTTTTTTGATCCAACCCAACGAATATAAATTAATTGGGATTTGGACTGTGAAGATTCTGAAAACCAGGTGCGGGGGAGGGTGGCTGCCGCCCGCCTCGGCCCCCGACTTATACTTATTTATAATACTTACAATGCAATGCAATGTAAAGGGCGCTGGGGATTGAGCGGATTAAAAAACTGACACAGGTGCCCCCATCTATTGGCAACATAATGCAATTAGCGTTCCCTATACATATAGGTCCCGTGGGACCCTGATGGGGGTGTATAAAGAGTTGCCTAAGTTTGGTGTCCAAATGTGTCCAATGTCAAAGTGGTCAAAGCCATAGGGGAGACCCGGATCAATTGTAACTGATTTTAGTCTTTTGGTTTCAACTCCGCAAGCAAGCATCGTGTCAATTGTAACATGAGCCGAAAACAAGTAAAAACTTGATCTGTTTTAATAATATTATCATGATGATAAAACGTATACATACGTAAAAAATTCCGACCAACATTACAGGATGAAAGATTGAAAGAGATAAGTAACTAAAACTAAAATATTAAGAAAAGAAGGTCATCACAAAAAACAAATAGTTTGCTCGTCGGTTTTCTTAATCAGAATATACTTACACAAACATACAAATAATCATACGATACGTTATATCACGAAAGTTTTCGTAAAATTTTGCTTCTAAAATGGCCGAGCCTTAATAATTCGACAATAAAAGTCCGACCCCGAAGGCGAGGTTACGGCATTCACTAAAATTTTCGAATAGATAACACCAGATCTTCACGTTTTGGGGTCTCAGGAACCCAAAAAAGTGGTTTTAAAAATATGTCTCTATGTATACGTACGTTTGTAAACACACCACAGCCAAAACTACCAGACCGATTTGGCTGAAATTAGGTACATGGAGATTAGGTGACCCGTTGACGTGCTGAAGGGCTATTGGGAGCAATTGGTCCACAGGAAGTGATATTTAGGCATATCAACTTTAAAATTTTAAACACAAAACACGGAAATTAAAGACCCACACGATGGGGGAGTTCCAGCCGCTTCTCTGCGTAGTAGATAACTGATTTATTTACCTTAAAACATCACAAATTAAAAATTTCAAAATGATTGCCATTTTCATTTAGACATTCTCGTAGATTCTAATATCGTTCGATTATTTCAAATTTAATTTTTTTTCTCGAAAACTATCAACTCCAGATATCAACTACCCTATATCAATGAAATCAGAACAAAATTCACTATAGATCCGTGTAAGAATATACCCGGTGTCCCATTTAAAAAAAAGCAGGTTGAATCCACAGCGCTTAAGATCCAACGGTGATCGCAGAGAGTAAGCTCCAGAACAAAACTTGGGGGTACAGTCTACCAACCTGTTTTTATTTCAGGCAAATAGCTCAAGTAATAAAGGAGATATTCCAATTTAAAAGTGGGACAATAATAAAAAAAGATTCTGTACATTGCTTTCTCGATTTTGTCGAGCGAAAATAAACTGTACGCTCGATTTGCGACGGTCAAGCCGCGTTCACACTGGTAGTGATTCACGGTCGTGAGCCACTCTTTCGTGGCTCACGGAGCAGTTTCTAAAATGGATCGAAAAAAATAGATTCGAGAAAAACATCAAATCTTTATGTTTCAGGGTCCTGGAAACCCAAAAAAAGTGGTTTTTGAAAAATGTCTGAATCTGTATTTGTCTGTCTGGCTGTAAACACTGTACAGCTCAATATGGAAGAATAACTGATTAGATTTTGGACCAAATGGACCCACGGAAAGTGCTATTTTGGCAAGCTGCTATACTACTAGCATATTATTATTATCGAATTCGATAGTTGTTACTTTGTCGGATAGAAAACCTTAGGCCATTTTCGAAGTGAAAAACTTTTTTATTTAAATTTATTTTAGTAAATGAGCGCCGCCGAAGGTCGCCATGCTCACGACAGCACTTAGAATCGAGTGCGAGACGGCATTCCATTAGCACTTCCTCCCGATGCAGCAGACTTCTGACTCAGATTTTATTCTGTCTTTAATCATTAGATTGAAAAGACCGGATAGCTCGATTTATATTTTTAAATAAATTCTTGTTTATAGTTGTTATAATAGCTGCTTAAAGTTAATTATCGTTCTCTAAATCTAGAAGACTTAGAAAATTTTTGTTGATGCTGTTGTTGAATTTCATCTGTACCATCCATCAACTCTTAGGAAGACATGAATTCTTGAAAATCGCAATCTTCAGATTCTTCAGGATAACTCAGGTACGAATCAGGTGGAATGAATAAAGTGTTACAAGATACTCAAACTTCCATTAATAAGGGAGAGGAATACAAGGTTTTCTTGCGTAAGATAAGGACAGCACTATGAGCAAAAGCTCGGTTACCGTTTATTCATGCCGGCAATTGAAGATTTTTTTAAGAAGAAAGCGCAATTTTTTTTCTAATTTAACCGAATTTCCACCTCTTATGGTTTCTGAGATCAGAATGGTGGGTAATAAAAAATTCACCACCCTGGCCCTGTACAGACTCTGTACAGGTGTTCCGAAATTAGGCTGTAATATTTTACCGGTGCTTTAGAGTTCTACAATAAAAAGTATGACTAAAAGTTTGAAAAAATACTCGAAAAAACATGATTGGAAAAATACATCCTAAGGCAACTAACAACCCTCTGAGGGAATGATGAAGTGATGATTAATTTTGGTAGGGAGACCTAAAGCGTTAGATGCATGTAACTTCTGCTACAAGAAAAAGGGGCAGAAAAGATGCTGCTCTGGGACCTTCGACATTTCGTCACTACATCAATGGTCATTATTATTAATTTCACACTTTCTGACAAATAACGACAACACGAATCACATTTGACAACACTTACCTTTTAAAGTTAATGTCTTGCCACATTTTACTTAATTTCTCTGTCAGTCCGCAAGTTTTAAACGAGAATGAGAATTTTCATTATTTTCCGCCTAAATTTGAATAGATTTTTAGAACCAGAATTTCTAATGTAGACATAAAAAATGAGGCCCTGAATTTAAAATTTTAAAGATGGTATGCCTAAATATGGCACTTTCCGTGGACCAATTGTTTCCAAAAGCATTTCAGCTCTTCAACGGCGGGAGCCTTTCAGCTCTTCAACGGGACACCCAATCTCCATCAGGTAGGTACCAAATTTCACCCAAATCGATTCAGTAATTTGGGGTATAACGTGTTTTTAGTGTTATTAAAAAATCTCGATTATAAAGGGCATTAAATATCAATGAATTTTGTCTTATTTAAAACCGGAATTTGAAGGCCTTTCTGATGGTGACAACAAATTTCTTGTGTTGGACGGTTAAATGAGAGTAAGTATAATTGCCTAGGGTCGATTGTCTCCAAAAAAATTTCAGATCTTCGACGTGTGCCAAATTTAAATCAAATCGGTCTAGAAATTTGGGCTGTATCGTGTTTTTTAAAAAGGCACTAAAAGTGAATACGTCTTTAGAAGCAGAATTTGAAGGCCTTTCTTATGGTTATGTCAAAAATGGGGGTTTGTAAGTATAAAATTTAAAAAGTTGATGGACCAAACTGGCTAACTGGCATCTCCGGTTGCACGATTCACTCCAAAAGTTTTTCAGATCTATAACGATAAGTTAGATTATCAGATGTCTATTTAGCAATTTTCAGTTCTTCAACTGAGAGGGACGGCGCGGTATTCAATCTATCAGCAACCTTTTTGTGTGTTGTTTTTTTGTAATTATAGTATTAAACGAGGTATTAGGATTAAACTTTGAATATTTCTACGCAAAAATGGTGTTTTTGTCTCAGTTCCGTTTCCGTAGGAGTTCGAAGTTTCGAACTAATTTAACTTTCGACTTAGCTGCAGAATTGTAGGTACTCGAATTTCAGTCTTATTAGAATTTTTGACGATACATCTTCCAGAAATAAAGAAAAATTTTGAAATCTTTGCCTTGGGGCACCCGGGCCCCCCCAAGAGAAATTCTTTGTAGGTAGAATTTTCGCAACTTTGATACAAAACAGTCAAATGTTTCGAGTTTTTTGGCAGCATCATCATCTCCCGTTTAGAGAGCTGTAGCTCCCTTAGGACGCATTTTTTTTATTTTCAACCTATGTTTATTGCAACTTTTAGTTGTATTTTGATTTGGCAGGAAAAAATGATTACTGTATATTTTGGCTAGCACCATGCACCAAGTATTTATATAGTATCCGTCATATTTCTTGCTCTATAATTTATTACATTACTCAAAACTTTGCGGAACAAACTCGGTCATGACGCCTAAAAGCCATAGTTGGACCCTTACTTTTTATCATGTTTTTTAATGATGTAGTTAGTTGTTTTTCCAAGTGTATTCCTTATATATATGCTGATGATCTGAAATTAGCTACTGTAGTTGAATCCTATGATAATTGTCTAATATTGCAAGATAATATTGATGCTTTTGTTTCTTGGTGCAAGGTAAACAAACTTGAACTTAATATAAGTAAGTGTAAAAAAATGTCCTTCACCAGAAGGAATGTTGTAACTAATTTTTATTATAACATAAATGGGGCAGTGTTGGAGGAATGTGACCAGATCAGAGACCTAGGTATAATTGTTGACTCTAAGCTAACCTTTGCTTCTCACATTGAGCTTATATCTGGGGAAGCCACGAGAACTTTGGGTTATGTTATTAGAAATTGTACTGATTTCACGAACATTGAATGTATAAAACTACTATTCTACGCACTGGTTCGGAGTAAACTAGAATACTGTTCGGTTATTTGGGATCCATCACATACAATTCATATTGAACTTTTAGAGTCCGTGTTGCGCAGGTTTTGTGAATTTATTTACTTTAAAATGTATGGTCACTATCCGACTAGGCACTGTGACCAGAAGGCTCTAACTAGTATTGTTAATCAGTGCTCTTTGAAATCGAGAAGGTGTGTCAACTCCCTTGTGTTTCTTCAGAAAATTCTCCTAGGCGAGATAAATGCTCCTGAATTACTACATGAAATTCGACTTATCGTTCCTAGAGCTAACACAAGAACCGCTGCCACTTTCTATTACGATATTCCTAACACCTTTCATCATTATAATTGTCCGCTCTTAAAATGTTTCAAATTGTACAATTGCCTTCCTAAAGATTTATGCGATATCTTCAACGTTCATTTTTCTCTCAACAGCACTAAACGAACGCTGCTTGAATTTTATAACAAATAAGTTATTTTTCTATTATTTTTAATTTTCTCAAAGTTGTGTTTTTTTTTTGTATGAAATTGTATAGATATATAGTATAATTTTTTTTTTGTATTCTGTATCCACTATGGACAGACATTGTCCGTTGGAAATAAAATTTATTATTATTATTATTATTATTATAGTTGCCTGGGCCTAAATTTTTGACCCTTCGCAGTTGCTAGGACATAACCAATCATAGAACTCGCACTATAGCAACTGCGAGTGTTCGCTAATTTGGGAAAGGTCAAAAATTTAGGCCCTGAAAACCAATCATTGCTAAGTATATCGTTCAAAATAATTGTCGCGTCCGAATCTGTTCCGTAAAATTTTCAAATAATCTTTTTTTTTCACCAATCTCTATAAAGAAACTATGGATACATTCGACCAATGATCATTCGACTTACGATTAGAAAATTCAGGTTTTGTATTACTGGTTGTATAGCCTATTTGAAGAGATGCACCAATGATAGATATACTTACCCCTATACCTATTCGCCGCCTTAATTCAATTATATGGGGTGTATAGGTATATTTAATATTAGGTATAAATAATATAGTATGTCCGATTGCTTTCAGGCATTGATGACATTGTTATTATTTTATTGCATTCAACGTTCAAAATGTAATTTAAAAAAATCAAGGACTTGATAACTTGCTTGCATAGGATATACTTATATACTTCAACGTCTTTACTAAAGAAATAAGAAGCCATGAAGGCGAGAAGCACAGAAATTATTTGTACGTATATACGCAAAATTTTATTTTTCTTAGTTTTCAGAATTTAATGTTAAGTAAGTATGCTCTTTCTACGCAGATTCAAGTAGCTAAGTATGTCGCAATTTTGTCGATAAAGTTAAAAAATATATACCCACCTAACTGCAACTGGAAAAATCGTACTTCATGGGTATAGGTAAAAATGACTGAGATTGTTAAGTAGATCGATATTTTATATTGCGCCCAAGTTGGAGTTGCAGAGGAGACGCACTCACAGTTTATGCAAAAATAGAAAGACATATTTCGCTAGGAAATAACAGTGTCACCGGTATGAACGTAAAGCTCCGATTGGTTCAAAAAGCACGACAGATGCGAAGCGCGAGACATGAAAGCTTCAAAGTGTGCGTAGCGTCGTCAGTTGTATTTTCACATCGTGCGTGCTTGGTGGTGTGTGTGCGAGGGTATTTTTTTATTTACACATGGTCAGTGTCCATTTTTATTAAAATTTTGAACTTTTCGTACGTATCCTAACCTATTCTGTAAACAAAAACAGAAAAACTATTAATAAACAGCGAGCTTTAGGGGAATAGTGCATGCGTGCGGCAATGTTTTTGTTTACATATTGATCATTCAACAACAATTTGATCTCTACCGCTAGTTATTCAATGAAAGTGAATCTAATTCGCTATTTTTTTTGTTGCTAAATTGTTGTTGTATGTTTTTATATATTTTTGTTTCAAAATGTTAAGAAACACGTATCGCTACCTACCTACTGTCCAATGAAATTTTATGATTGTTATTGAAAAAATTATTTAGTTCATTTCCATGTTTATGATAGTAGTGAAAAAAATAAAAAAAAAGATAGAATTAGTGGTCAATGTTTGGGGGTTGTTGGACACAACTTTGAATAATTCCCTTTAAATTGGCAACATCCTTAATTGATTTCATGGAAATTGTTTTTATTCCGCGAGTTGTGGAGCGTCCCAGGATCGACTAAATGGCAAACGCATGCGCTTTTAAAGCCCTATTTACTTTCCCTTGTATTCACATAACCAACAACCCGCGAACAGGCGACCGTGACCCGGCAAGCAACTAGGAAATGCGTTACAGCGCGGCTGCGTTGTGGGCTTTACAGTAGCTTGAATATGCCTTTGTTGCAAAAAACTAAATCGATTTTTTTTTTCAGATATTATTTTTTATAAGAGATGATGTACAAGTAAGACGCTATTTTTATACAAAAACAGTAACAGTACAAATTCCGAAGAGTACAAATCTAGCCCAGACTCAGCGAAATTCAGGAAGAAAATAACCCACAATGACAATAACTTAGATAAGTTACAGCAACGCGATGACAAGATGAGCGAAACTTTAAGCCAAGACCCTGAATTGAACTCAGGGTACACGAACTTGGCACCGTCTTATCCACCAACTCCTGCAACCCCTAGTTCAACAGTTCAAGATGGACCCCCTGGTGCCCACCTGCCGCCATTTTCCACGTTCGCAACAGAAATGGACTCTAATGCGGCGTTCAATGCCGCCTCAGCAGACCGTCTTTTCAGCGATACCAGACTTTTAGACATATCAAATTGGGATTATTACACCGACGCTAGACTTCTGGATCGTGGTGAGAATGGGCTGTCCATTATCTCTTCTCAGCCTCAATATAGACCGTGGGAGAGCAAATCAGTGGATTCATCCACTGGATTCACCAATACTACTCAAGTTAATACTTTCGCTGATGCGTTTTCCCAACAAAATGGAGTCTCCAAGCTTCCATCATTCCAATCTCAATTTCAGACTTTTAACGATCCTGTCACTACTTCCGAGCCCACCCTTACCACACTAACCAACCTTACGCCAGTTTCACCTAACCCTTCTAGTCCAGGTAGCCATAGCTTAACCACTCTTAATTCTAATTTCCACACCTTAAGTGCTGTTAACCCCAGAGGATATCCTCTGGTTCCTGCTCCAATTCAGGCCAGAGAGATTCCTTCCATCCAGCAACAATTTCTAGATGAGCGTCACATTCAACTTTACACTCATCCAGCAACTATCAACAACACCATTCACACCGCCAGTATATTTCCCACTCAAAACGGCACCATAATCCAAAACAGCCCCTTAATTTCCTCCCCCACAGTAGTAACGGTTCTAAAATCCGATCCCAACATAAAATTAACTGCAAACTTAACGACAATCCAAGAAGCAGGATTGAAAATTCAAAACGTGGGGTTACACCACACTCAATTCCAAAACCCAATGGGTAGTGATAACGGTATTTATAATGGACTTGATAAAAAACTGAACGGTATTAGTGCGACTATGGGTTCTCCCACGAGAAACGATTTCCGGAAAAAAGAACGTCGAAAAATGCGCGCTTCCAGCTTGGAAAGCTCCGCCGAAAGTGATGGGGCTTCCAGTAATATGGAAATATCGGAAAGTTCCGGTCAAGTGGCGGCGGTGTCCAGCACCGGCGGCTTTAAGAGCCACCACTCGATTAGTGGCGGTGGCAGTTCGGCGGACATTGACGAGATTAGTGGCGGGCATGTCGACAAACAGGTCAAGAAGAAAAGGAAAAGGTGCGGTGAATGCATCGGATGTCAACGAAAAGACAATTGTGGTGACTGTGCTCCTTGCAGGAATGACAAAAGCCACCAAATTTGCAAGCAGAGAAGGTGCGAGAAGCTGACGGAAAAGAAGGTTAGTTATTTTTGTTATAGAAGCCCCCGGAAGATGTGTATCAATGCCATGTGTGTCCCTGTAGATGTTTATCACGTTAATGTGCATGTCGGGGCGGCTGGCCTTACTGGTGGAATCGGGTGCAGATTTTATCAATCTGCACCTAGTAGTGCCTCCGCAAATGCACAGATGTGTCAAAAGGCGAAATGTTGAAAAATTGTTACAGAATTAAAAAGTAGCAAATGAACAGGAATGAGTAAATAAAAAGAATTGCCGGAATTAAAACAAAATTTGGCGAATTTAGAAAAACTAACACTCGGGGCTGAAAAATTGCGAAAGGGGATGAAAAATCAAGAGGAATGAAAATTAAGTGTGATTAAGTAGAATTAGGAAATATAACGCGAAAATAAACAAATTATGCAATTGAAACTTTTGTTGGGGTTGAAATACATACTTATACCTACATATGGCGAACGAAACTGGAAAATTGTAAAAGGTAAACTGGATCCCAAATGAGTTCAATTTTATTTACGATGAAAAACGAAATTATGCGAATTTTGCAAAATTAGCACTTAGGGGGTTGAAAAATCGTAAATGTGGATGAAAAGTCAAAGGGTATGAGGATCAACCGTGGTTAAGTAAAATTACGGAAAATAACACCAAAATAACCCAATTATGCAAATTTTCCGTTTGAAGAGTTGAAATATTGCGAAGGGGGATGAAAAAAGTGAAAAAAGTAAACATCTTCCAAATGAGTTCAATTTATTACCGAAGGAAAAATAAATTACGCAAATTTTGCAAAATAAATACTTAGGGTGTTGAAAAATTGTAAAGGGGGACGAAAAGTTAAAGGGGATGAGAATTAGCCGTAATTAAGTAGAATTACAGAAAATAACACGAAAATTATGCAAATTTGTCTCTTGGGGGTTGAAATCTTGCGAAGGGTGTCGGAAAAGTGAAAAAGGCAAACAGAATCCATATGAGTAAAATCGTAAAATGTAATACCGAAAAAAGGCAAAATTGGGCGAATATTACAAAATTAACGCTCGGGGGTTGAAGAATTATCAAGGGGAAAGAAAAGTCAAGAGGGGTGAAAATGAACTGTAGTTACACGAAAAAGAAGCGGCCTGCATACATTTTATTTTTTGAGGTTTCACATATCATGAAACGGGTTGAAAAATTGTGGATGGGTTAAAATTAATGAAAATGACTTCGAGTTGTCGAAAGAATCACAAAAAACCCGAGAAATTAATAAAATTTATTTACTGGGCTTGCTATGGATTAGGGGTTATTAGAAGCCTTAGGGGCTGGTTTTAGGTTGAAGACACATAAGGCGTTTTTTCAATGGTTAACCGAAAACGATTGAACCCCGTAATTTTATACCATCCATTTATTTGAAGAAATTTCCGGTTTCAACCCTTAAATTTCATCCCCCTTGTTAGATCTTAGTGAAAATTTGTCTATCCGCCTACAGCGTCCCTGAAAATTGACACACCAAATCCTGCCTTGATACGCTGAGTAGTTTTTAAGTTGTCGTGTTTTTGTGTTTCTGCTGGTTTAAGGGTGATTTTTCGCAAATGATGATCAAGACCTTTTTTGTACCATCAATAGAAAGCTTGAGATGGTATCAATGTCAACCACATTATTCAGTGAAAATTCGAGTTTCTACCCTTAAATTTCATCCCCTTCGATAAATTTCTCCTAAAATTCACTCCTCCTTTCGCGAAGATGCAATGTGTAACTGATGGTTTATACACGAAGAATAAAGAATAAAGTTTAAGGCATAACGATTAAGACAAAAGTTCGTATTTATAAATTCAGCATAATCGTTTATGCACGGAATAACAAATAAGGCGTAAGGCCTAAGATAACAAAAATTGCTTAACATTTAACTTTTAGGCGGTATTCTAGGCGATATTCTTACGCGCGCACGCGCAAGTGGTGAAACGACAAAAACAGAAGTCCATAAAATATTTACTTACCTCTTAATCTTTCAAATGTAGTGATAGTTTATTTGAGCAGTTCTTATTAAAATTATCTAAGTAGATAATCTACAAAAACCTGTAAAAAGGACACTTTTAACTGACAACTGAAAATCTGTCAACCATTTGCACATGCGTGCCAAGGAAGAACTTTGCAATTTCATTGGCTATATTTAAAAATTATTCTGCTTTATAAACACATACAATAGTTATGCTTTAGGCGCAATTCCTTAGGCGTTAGCTCTTACTCTTTATCTTCGTCTACAAACCGACCTTAAGACCTCACAGTTTCACGGAAGATTTTGCTTATCTGCGTCAAATTGCAGAGCTTTCATGATCGTTTCTACCCCTAAACTCCAACCCCCTATTTCACCACCCCCACATGCTCTAAAAAAAGTTGTGTTTTCAATTTCAGCGCTCTAGTCCAATTCGTTAAAAAATTACGACGATTTATAGATTCATGTTTTCAACCCCTACTAATTTCACCCTTTTATGATTTACAGGGGTGAGTTTACTTCTATGGTGTTACATAACTTCTTACATATTTACTTACTTCGGCTGTTCATAAATAAATCAACAGAATTTCGGAAGAAATAAATTAATAGTTATAAGTGTTAAAAGTGGTATTTTATTTTGTGAGAAGGGAAGTTTGGGACACGACGCGCAGCGGAGTGGCCCATCCCTTCGAACAAAATAAAATCACTTTTAGCACGCATATCATACACAATTTTTTCGACAAACACGACTAAAAGCAAAAATTTTCTTATTATTAGTTGAAAGCGTGCATGAAATTCGCTGTAACTAAGGTATAGTGACAATTTGTTGTCGGGGCTTGTTTAATTGTTGTTGCATTGTCACTTTTAACACTGAGTGTTAAAAGTAAATCACTTTTAACATAAATGTTAAAAGTAAATGACTTTTAATACTGGTATCATAAAATGCAGCAGAGAAGCGGCTGGAACCTCCCCATCGCGTGGATCTTTGTATTCTGTGTAGATAGTAGTCAATTCAACAGATTTTTTTTTATCCTTATCGTCTGACGTCTGTGACTAATTTCGCAATTTTCTGACAAATACCGACATCACCTCGTACATCACCCATCACATTTGACAATATGTTCCTTTTAAGGTTAATCTTTTGCCAACTTTTTGACAATAACTGCCACTTTATGTCATCCACTGTCAGCCTGCTCCCTTTTAATGAGAAAGAATTTTTTCAATATTTTCCACTGAAATGGCAGAAACTGTGAATACATTTTTAGAACCAGAATTTGATCGTCTTTCTAACGGCGACATAAAAAAGAGGCCTTGTATTTAAAATTTTAAGTTGATATGCTTAAATGGCAGTTCGCGTGGGCCAATTGCTCCCAAAAGCCTTTCAGGTCTTCAACGGGTCACCTAATCTCCATGTACCAAATTTCAGCCAAATCGATTCAGTAATTTGGGCTATAATGTGTTTTTACTGTTATTATAAAATTTCGATTTTTTGAACCAAACAGCGCTAAATGCGAATTAATTTTGTCCTATTTAAAACCAAGATTTGAAGACCCTTCTGATGGTGACAATAAATCTTTCAAAAACTTGTTTTTAATGGTTTAATGATTGAATAATTTTAAATTTGGAAATTGGTGTGCCAAAAGGACACTTTCCGTGAGTCGATGGAATTCAAAATTTGTTCAGCTTTTCGAGGTGTAATACAATCCCTATGTGCAAAATTTCAGCCAAATCGATTCAGGGGCTTGGGCTGTACCGCGATTTTAAAGTTTGATAAAAATCAATTTTTTTTAAAATTTTTGGTCAAAAGGGCACTAAGAATGAATACATTTTTAGAAGCAGAATTTGAAGGTCTTTCTTATGGTGACGTGAAAAATGGGGGTTTGCATTTAAAATTTAAAAGTTGATGTGCCAAAATGGCATTTCCGGTTGCACGATTGGCTCCAAAAGCTTTTCAGATCTAAGTTGGGTTATGAGATGCCTACGTACCAAATTGCAGCCAAATCGGCCCAGTAGTTTTGGCTGTGGCGTGTTTACAAACGTACGTACGAACGTACGTACGAACATACACACAGACACATTTTATAAACCACTTTTCTGGGTTCCTGAGACCTCAAAACGTGGAGATCTGGTGCTATCTCAAATTCGAAAATTTTAGTTATTGCAGTAACCTCCCATTTTTTTAAAATTGTGATGGGGTTGGGGAGGTTAAAATGTCATTTTTAACAATTGTCAACAAACGTTAAAACAAGTATTTTTAATAGTGGTCGTAGAAAAAATTATTTATTTGCTTGCATAGTTTTAGGGATTGTTAGTAGCCTAGGGGTTAGTTCTTGGTTGAAAACTTATGAGGCTTTTTTCAATAGTTGACCGAAATCTATCGAACCCCGTAATTTTATACCATCATTTACTTGAAGTTTCTAGTTTCAACCTTTAAATTTCATCCCCCTCATCTTATCTTAGTGAAAATTTGTTCATCCGCCTACAGTGTGGCTGGAAATTACTTTACCAATTTCTGCCATCATCCGCTAAGCAGATTTTGAGTTCTCGTGCAATTGTGATTCTGCATGTTAGGGGTTGTAGCGCCTTTAAGGGTGGTTTTTCGCAAAATATGAATAACACTTTTCTTGAATCATTAACGGAAAGCTAGAACCCCTATTTTCCACTTCATCTGTTCGATTTTATTGAAAATGCATCCCCCGTAAGACTTCATCAAAAAATGTGTGTATGTTGAGTTTAAAATAGCTGCGTGCAACCGTTGGGGAGTTATCATATTTTTTGTGGTTTTCCTCCCCCGAAATTGGCACTCCCTTATTTTCAAAATACTTGGAGGTCAAACGTGCATACCATAAGTTTCAGAAGGATACCTCCACTAGTTCTCGAGTTATTGCAATTCATAGTTTTTCGGTTTTTCCCCTCCTAGCTCCCACCCCCTTGGTTCGATATGATCCAAAAGCAATCCCCGCCTTACGTTTCGGGAGACAGCCGTATACCAAGTTTCAGCCCGATATCTCAATCCGTTCTCAAGTTATCGCTCGGACAGAGTGAGGAGCGATACGACGAGCGAGCGGACGAATAAGCTAAAACAAGAGTGCCTCGCATTTTGCTACGGCACTAATAGTAGATTATGGCGACAAACGAGACCCATTGTGTGCATTTTATGGATTCGGCAGAATTTGTGGCGGATGCCGTGAAAATGCTCTTTTTTCGAGAGGCACCTGGCGATGATGGTCCACGTAACCTATTGTTATTCGATTATAATAGGTACAAACCGTTAAAGAAAATTCATAGTCATTTTCCCAGCATCATTTTAATAGCGCGCTCATTTAAATAAAGCTCTTTCAACTAGTCCGGTGCAAAGCTCTCGTAGACAAATAAAACAAGTTCTCTACTTACATCACAATAAACTAACCGCCCTTACATTTATCAAAAATTACGCTCCAGTCAGTATTCATCTCAAACACGATCTTCCACTACAAATTCTCTTATTTATTTATCACAAATAATAATTCATGCAGGCAGTTTTAACGAGGAACTACACTCGCTTAAATTCAGATCGAGTAGGGTTCCGTTCGTATAGCGGTAATTTCAGTTTTACGAAAAAGAGAACAAAGAACAGGCGCTAAACTTTAACTTCAGCAAAAGGGATGAAATTACGGTATTTTTTGTAACGGGACAAATATCCAACGCATCTGTTTTACATTATAGAAAGGTCAACTATCTTCTGCCAGCTCGCAAAATGCCCTAGGACTAGACTATAGGAAACCGTAATAATCTTGTCAGACCGTGTTGAATGAGGGCGGTAGGTAGAGAACTGCCCTCGTCATAGTGAAAATAGTTAAAGATCCATGGATACCTGTTACTTCATAATATCTTTTCATTATGGGCCACTATTAGATCTATCTCAATAGAGAATAATTAGGATAAGTAGGATAAACAGTGGAAAATACATCATATTTCAAATAATACATTTATCCGAGAATTTATCTATTAGGTAAGACAGTTTGCATGAGCAGCTATGGAAGCGACTGGACAATCCTACTTCCTATATAAATTTCAATCCACCAGTTCTTTAAAGTGCTTTCTGAGGTTTTCCAGTTTTTCAAACTTTTTAATTTTTTTTACCAAAGGCATTAGGTTTCAATGCTTTTTGCAAATAATTAGGCTTTTTCTATGTTGAAACAAAGAATTGGTGTTCATTCTTCAAATTTTATTGCTTATAAACCCAAAAAGGCACTGGTCGTTCGCCAATTGCCGTCAAAATCAAATCAGTCCTTCGGCGGGTTATAACGTCTCTACGTACTAAATTGACTTAGTGTAGTATGGGTTGTAAGCGTGTTATTTACCGTTCTTTCAAAATATCGAATTTTTGGATTCTATGCCAAAAAAGCACTAAGCTTGAATGCCTTTTTGAAAACATAATTTGAAGACGAATACATAGGTATTATACAATCTATTTCCACCTAGATAAAAGCTAAATAATTTGCTTGCTAATCAAAATTATCTTATTGTACTGCACCATGTATCAATAATATTGTTCGTGATCAGTAAGCTTCAGATTAGGTATATGCAAGCAAAATACTGAAAAATATGCGCATATTAATGCAAGTTTTTTTGAAAAATACGCAGACTTTTGTGTGTATTGCGAAAAAGGTAATAGTTTTACGCAACTTTATTTTAAACCAATTTCGTTAGGGCATAAATAGTTTACAATTATCCTAAAAACAACCGAAGCGTTTAAGCTTTTAGCTTATACTCTAAAGTGTTAAATTAAGTTAAAAACAAGGGATGAAAGACAAGTTTTATCTATGTACAACTCCCTGATTGGATGATTGGTTTTGGTACGTAAATATAATTTTAATGGTTGCGAATAAACCGGGAGTGGGTCGTTTATTAGTTTATTATGTACTCATTTAGCATCTCCTTCTTAAATAAATTTCTACGAATGTACTAATCCTGAGAATGAGAAGGTTGAAGGTTTCGTTCTGCAGCTAAAAGAAAAAACCCAGTTAGTTTTGCGAAAAAATGCAAATATATGCCCATTTTGGCGATTAATGCAAATTAATTGAAAAATGCATAGAATATATGCTAAAAATGCTAAAAATGCAATTCGCATATAATCCGAACCTCAATTGTTATCGATGAGTTGAGTTGTCGGTATACCAAATTTTAGAAGCATGATGGGGAAATATTAATCAAATTTCCGGTATGTGAAAATTATTGAAGTCAACGGAAATAAAATACGTCGTGGTGACGCTTTTACGCATTAAAAAAAAATCCATGTTGGTTACATATTCGAAATAAAAAGCTCATTTTTTTGTGTTTGCATCCGATAGAGTTAAAATTCTGCATTGGGGAAAATCAGGAACGAATCAATATATTTGAGAATTTTTTACAGATTTTACTACCTTCAAAGAACGCAAGGCAACTTTTTTCTAATTTAACCGATTTTCTAACTCTTATATTATATGTTTCAAGAAATCGAAACTAACTCATAGAATAGTCACCAGTTTTGCCATAAAAATCTGGTTATAGGACCACATTGTGGGGTAGGAACATTTACTACACATACAGTGTGTCTCACGTAAGACGAAGACACCCAGATATTTTCCTTATTTTTGTAGGTGGAGACTTGAGTTTTTGCACGCTCATATAACTGCCGCATCTTTTGGGGTGTAGTTAACTCGATGCGATATCGAAAAAATTCATAAGAATAAGTTGTTCACAATCTTGTTTTAACACCATGTGCATGGCAAGTATTTTTTATTTTTTTTTTATTTTAGAAAAAACGGGAAAAATCTGCTATTTTTAAAATTTGCGAATTTTGCGTTAATGCATTGGCGAGTGCATTGGTCACGTGAAAATTGGCTATTGAACTTTTCCTTAAGATATTTTTTCGATACCTTCGGCGCAAACGGACAAAAATTCGAAATGCCGATTTTGAACTGAAATTCAGCATAGGAAGTGTAAATTACATTTTGAACAACTTTTTCTAATAACTTTTTTTAGATATCTTGATCACGAAGTAAGACATTGAAGAATGGCCGTATTCTCGACCCGAGGTCGCAGTAGGCTGGGTCTACAACTTACATTCGAGTTGACTAGCTCAAAAGATACGCCTTATGAAGTTATATTAGTGAGCAAAAACTGCTAATCTCCACATATAAAAAATAGACCGCTACGGAAGAGGCTGGAACCTCCCCACTTGGTGAATCATCCAATCCTATCCTATCACCACATCACAGTCTATAAGTTTTGTGTTTCTGGAGTTTTTCACTAAGTGGGATCGCATTTTTGAAAACTTTCTTTTGAATTTCACAGTTGACATGCCAAAGAGGCATTTGTCATTGGCCGATTGCCACCAGTATCAAGTAAATCTTATTACTACTTCCTATAGCTAAATTTTTCCCCATCAACCTTAAAGCGTTTTCTTGAATTTTTCAAAATTTTACGATCTTTTACCAAAGGGCACAAAATTTTGAAAACTTTTCAAGTGCTGTTAAATAAAAGTTGCCGTTCGCCGAATGCCACCAAAATGAAATCAACTCGTTATTTCTATCTACCAAATTTCAGCCACTTCGATCAAGTACATCTTGGGTTGTATATAGAGATGTGAGCTTGAAAAGTTTCAGTTGAAAAGTTTCAAAAACTTTTCATTTCATTGAAAAGTTTCAGCCTATGTTGAAACTTTTCACTTTTTCTTGAAAAGTTGTTGAAAGTATCAATGCGGTAATAATAAACTTCCACCGACAGCGCCGCCAATTCTAGTCGTTCTAAGTAGTATCAGTACCCATTGAGAACTGGAAACAGTGAAATGAGGTGAAATACTACTTAAAAGATGAAAACAACGATGAATTTTAATGTTTAGTGCTTTTATTTTGACTTATCAACTTGTTTACCTATACACTTACTATTTTTGTCATTTAATATTATATTATGTTCCCTATTCAGCTGTTGTAGATTTATTGAATTCTCCAGAATACTTTGTACTACTGTAGGACAACTTTTCATTTTTTTTTGAAACTTTTCAAAATTTCATGAAACGTTTCATGAAAAGTTTCAACAAATGTACTTTTCATGAAAACTCACATCTCTAGTTGTATACCGTATTATTTAATGCTCTTGAGAAATTTGGAATTTTTTTATTTTATGCCAAAAAGGCGCTAAGTATGAGTATACATCTTTGGATACAGAATTTAAAGATCTTTCATGTGTTGATGAAAACAAATTTGTGTTCATCTGCCTTTCATAGGACGTATACGTACAGTCGGAAAATTAAGTCGTGCACCCGGCTCTCGAGCGTTAAGCTCAGAATTTGGAACGCCAGCCTTGGATCTCATTAGAACCGACACCAGTTGGGGGTTGTGTTGGTGTGTCAAAAAACTTCGGATTTTATGCCAATAAAGAATTATTCGTTCAGTAAATCAGCACAAAGTGCATTATTCAGTTTTTCGACTGTACGTATACGATACGTACATACGTACGCACCCATACAGACATTATTTAAAAATTACTTTTTTGTGATCCTGATGGTACCCTGAAACGTAAAGATCTGGTGTTATCTCAATTTCGAATTTTGGAGTGATTGCAGTAACCTCCCACTTTTATGTTAGTTGTGGGCAGTTTAAAATAAGGAAAATATCTCTTCCTCTTAAGTGCGAGATACTGTATAATTCCTGCAAGAAATGTTTATGGATGGAGGCGTGAAAATATTAATATCAATAATTGACCCCTATGTTCAACCTGTTTTCGTTAATCGTCTTCCCCTAGACTTTGCTAGTAGGGTAACACTGCTGAAAATGCATAAATTATTGACATACATATACCTACCCCAAATCTTCCCTTTTGTAGGTTTAATAACTTCCACCCTTGTTGTAATCCACCTTTCTCCTTAAAAGTGTCTTTACCTCTTCTTTATAACTATCTGATGCTCCGTCCCCGTCTCATTGCTATAGCCATCAGGTCATTATTTCGATTATGTAATCATAAACCTACCGAAGGGATTCCATGATGCTCTTTTTTCTAAAATACGTAATAATAGTCTAGTACAAAATTCAAAGCTTTCAACAAAATGACATGAAATTTTCTCACGATATCCTAAGAATTCCAAATTCATTTCATCTCGATTTCCATTCGCAAGAGATGACCTTTCACCACAATAGGAACTAAGACGTGAATTTATAATGAATTCCAAATCCCGGGCTACCATTCGTGCATCAGCCGCACACAATTTGAGTAGCGCATTTTGAATTTTGATTGGTGGTTCATGTAAGCGGAGCTTTCAGCAATTTTATTGTTCTCGCGGTTAGATCCGGTAAAATTTTTGTGAAACAGAAAAACGCTAATGAAAAAACATCAAGCGTCTCATTAATTTGATCCAGTCTTCATAACTATATATGCGTATATGGCGGCATATGCCATTATATGCTTGCACACATACCAGGTAGTACGGGCCTAGATCCAACCTCGGATCCAACAGCTGCGTTTGGAGAATAAACTTTTGCCAGCTGTTTGACTACAGTGGACCTTTCAAATACCGTTTATCTGGCATGACATTTAGTGCACTTTTTCGTGGATGAAAAATAAATTGGTCCTCTACCGTTACGGAACATAATGGCGAAATGCATTCAAAGAACATACTTACAATGGGACTTAGATGATACTGATTATAAAATATTACCGAAAAACCCGCCATGAGCTCTGATCCTCTGTTTAATTATTGCAACTGCCCTTTTCATCACGTTCAAATTCAAGAAAATGAACAGTTTATTACGAATTTAGTATGTACCTAGCTATAGGTACCTTGGTTTCAAAACCAATCACCTTTTTAAATGTACCTAATTTTTCAGAAAATCGACGGAAGATGGAAACAACTGAAAATGTAGCTGAACAAAAATTTTAAATCAAAAAAGTAAATGGGGGTGGCTAGTTATGAAATCTAGCTACTCGTTTTATAGCTTCATTGATAGTTGGGGTTTTGAGTTTTGCACCGTTAGTCTAACAAGTGGCTTAATACCTAAGGAGTAAACCCTAAAATAGACTAGAAAAGAGGAAAAACTCCACCTCCGCAGATAAGAGCAAAAGTGAACGTTTCCTAGTCAGTATTTTTGTATTTAAACACAGATGAATGGGCCCGTGTTTATTCTATCGATCGTTATTATTTGAAATGTGTTGGTTTGGTGGCAGCTGCCGTTGTGTTGGCCACGCGACAAGATTTCTTTATCTGTTTCAATTGTTGTTTAATCGCAGGAGTCGCTCAGTTGATGCCATCCTCAAACGGCGGTAGAAGCGTTCTTTGCCCACTTTCCCCTGGCGTCGCGACGCTTTGGTAGTGACAGAGATGGCTTATTATGTAAGCCGTTTAAAGCTCTCTTGTTTATTGCGATACAAAGGTCTTGTTTACGTTCTTTGGATGTTTAGGTACAAAATATCTAGGTACATATTGGTAAAGTGTGTAGAAATTGTTTCCCTTCACTTTTAGTTTTTTGTCTTGAGGGATATGAAAATTGGTAAACAATATAAATTTCTGATTCACCTGGAACCTGACGGAATGGAACATGGAAGTAATTAAAATGCCAGGGAAAATGGCGCGAGAATATAATAAATTTTTAAACATTTTAAAGGAGGATTCAACTCAAGAAATCGATGTTGAGGTTATGGCTGGTTCTAGTGAGAAAGGAGAGTCTGAGCCCAATGGTGTTATCACAATTTAAAATTTTTTTACCGTTTTGAAGGTATTCAGAAAAAACAGCGGGAAAGATGACGTCATCTTTCTACGATTTCTTGGCCTTCTTGCGGATATTTCCCAGACATTGGCTGTCCTAACTCCATAGGAAACACGTAGGAGTTAGGATAAACCAATACTCAGCCAGCGTCTGGAAATATCCTCAAGATGGACAAGAAATCGTGGAAAGATGACGTCATCTTTCCCGCTGTTTTTTTTTGAATACCTTCTAAAAAATGTTATTCTGTCAGTTGCAAGAGGTTCAAAAAAGCCGCCTATTCACCAGGAAAATCAATCCAAAAGGCGTTACAGACGAATTTTGAAAATGTCAAGGACAAAATATATCTAATCAAGTCTACCTGTGCACGGAAAGTACTTATAAGTTTTTGTGAGAAATAGAATATACCTAGTGTTTCGGTCTCACGAGACGAGACGAGAAAATCAGGTGATCTCGTCTCGACAATCGACATTTATCTCGCGAAAAAATTTTAGTCTCGTCTCGCCGAGAAATCTCGCGAGAATTTCTCGCATGGTGTGGGTCGCTACACTAAATTATTGTTCAGTATCTACCTACCTTCTAAGTTACAGTAAATAGTTGTAAAGCAAAAGTTGTTTGTGTGTTTAAAAGGTCTTAGAAGTTTCGATCTAGTACTATATAGCCCTTATCGTGAGGGCCGTAGGGCGTAGTCTGCTGAAATATATGAAATTATGAATAAATGTGAAAAACCATCAGATTCTCGATTGAAATACGAATTGATTTTTAATAATAATTGTAATGAATAAATAGAGATAAATATAGACAAAAGTGCCGCTCTTGAATCAAAAGAAAAGAAATGAGAATATTTATTCCTAAAACCTGCGATGTCGTAATGAATTTCACCCATCAAAAATCATCAAAAATCAATTTTGTTAAAATGTTTACAAGGACAACTGAATTTCTACCTAGGTATATGTATACCTACAGTGTGTCTCATTTTAACGGGAACCAGCCAAATATTGAGTAAATTAATTCGCTTTTTTTCTGCATGTAGAGCTTCAAAATTTGCATCTGTGTGATCCTTCACCTTTTTTGTATCCCGAAATCTTAGTCCACTGCGATTAATTAAAGAGGGCAAAAACAGCGAAATCGTATTAGGCATTTTTTATCGAAAAATTTTATCAAGAACAGTTGCTCAGGATGACCCCAAATGGGTAAATCCGAACTTTCAGGCTAAAATAAAAATGTTGAATTACTGGAAGAAAAAATCAAAAATATCGAAAACTTCAATATTTTTGCAACAAAACAAAAGATCGATGATGCGGTCTCTTGATGGCTCACAGTTACAGAGCTTTCACTATAACGCATTTTGTTTATTATGGAGCTGTGAAACTCAGCATCTCATCTAACTGCAGTTGATTTTCCTCAACGACCATTTTAGCTAAATGGGTATCGGCAGTCGATCTGTGACAGTGGTTCGTAATTTTTTTTGTTTCTATCAGAACGCAGTCCTGTTTTTATTTGCTGATTTTCCCATCCATTTCGAAATTTCGCTCCGTCCGACTGAGATTTTTATACCAAATACTTGTAGAAGTGTTCTTCCACTCAGGGTTTACCGTCAGAAAGAAGCGATCCGTTTTTATATTGGGTCCTCTTTTTGACTTTAGCTTCTTATACAATCTGTAAGAAGTGAAATAGTTTTAGTAAAAAAAAAACAAAAAGTATGTAGGAAACCCTTTAATCTCGCCTTTAATCAGTAATCAGTTAGGACATACCTTACTGGGCATATCTGGGTTGGCGTCATTCCTAATAAGCCACTTGTTGTTAGTTAACTGGTGGCCCCCGCCTTGGGCGGTCTTCGAAAATACAGGATTTTATTCTATTCGGCCTGTCAAGGAGCCGTCATTGTAAATTTCTTCTTTGAAGAAATAAGTCAAACATCTCACTGCCTCCCCTACACCACGCCAGTTCAAGAAGCAACATGAAAAAACTTCTTCTGAAGACCTTCTGGGTTACTAACGTCCCACGATTGTTAAATTTTCATGTATTCTTCATTTGTAGGGCTGCCGAACTAGCTCTCTTTTTCTCTGGTTGCGCGTTGTAAGCTTCTTCTCATGAATGGTGATGGTATCACGAGCATCCCGTGCAGATTTGAAACGAATATCATGGAACGGGTCAAAAGTGAACCCATGCTCCTTGTTAAACTTTTCTTGCAACTGCTTTGCTGATAAATTCCACATTGTTTTGACCACAAATTCCTTTTATTGCGCAAGTGGTAAATACGGCATCGGCAACTACTTTTGCATCAACTTTAAATATTAAATATAGAGACAAAGGCTCATTTTTTATATCATCATTAGAGAGGTCCTTAAGTTCTGGTTCTTAAAATCTATTCAGTTTCTACATAGGGGGAAAATAATGAAAATTCTTATTCTCATTAAAAAATTGCCAACTGACAGTGAATGACCTAAAGTTATATAATATGATGGTAAATCTGACAGGATATTAACCTTAAAAGTTAAATGTCATTATTTGTTAGAATGTGTGGAATTAGTCACATTGACCGGCGCCGCGGTTTAAAAATTTTCCCATCAGAAATGAAAGATCCACGCGATCAGGAGGTTCCAGCCAATTTTTTTCAGAAATTTCTTTTTGTCTGTTGTTCCCTGTTTAGAGGTGCGTATTAAGGATTTTGAGGTAACTCCTTCACTTTCATCGTACAACTTTTTGCGTTTGTAATTTGGGACCTTGGAAGAGCATATGCGCGGTCAACTGCAAATTATCAATCTAAACTGTAGATAGATACATAATATGTTAGGAATGTTATCGACATTCGTAGTTTTCAACTTTGTGCAATTCAGCTATTAGTCATTTAGGGAATTATGCACACGTCAGAAAAAGGAAAATCGATTGGAGAAAGAAACAAAATTAACGAGCACTCTAAAGTAGAAATGACGTCATAACTTACTATGGCCGGGGTAGTTGTGTCTTTGAAGTGCAGTCAACATTATGGTCGCTGATGGACCGTCGCAGCAACGTAATCGCTATTCCCTAAACTATGGGTCTTATTGGAAAGTAGGCATCATGCGGCATTAGCGTCGCCGTCGGTAACGACTACGTAGCTTCTACCGTAATCGGGGCAAAGAGAACGGCCTTAACTTAGCTGCTACCTATGTTAGAAGCTACGTAGTCGTAACCGACGCCGCTGCCATGATGCCTACTTTCTTTAGTTGGAATTACGTAACCACGTAAATGTCAGTTGGGCAGTCAATCAGAACTGCTGTTAACTCTGACATTTTAAACCAGGTTTTGTGTAGCTAAAGTTGTCCACCCTTATAAGCTTATCGTTTTTTTAACCACCTAAGTATACCTAATTACTTACTTACCGTGTTTCTATACAGGGTGGTTTATTTTTCACTGCTCACCATTAACATCTTCTAAACGTAAGAGATACGGAGCCGTTTAAATTAGAGAGATAAGTTGCGCTATTTCTTTGTGATTAGATTAATTCGTTCCTGAGTTACTCGGAAAAATCTGAAAACTGCGAATTCAACTAACAATTTATATCTCCCTATGCTGATTAAATGAAACTTGGAACTTTTGTACTGAATGGCATCAACATAAATTTTCTAAGTATTCTAGATTTTAAGCGATGACAGTCAGCTTTTTATTCTCTTATGGCCGCCATATTAAATTTTGAAACCATTACAAAAAAAATATATCTTTTCAAAAATGTAATCAATATGGACTTTTTTGAAAACTCGTCAAAATTTTAAAAGTAAGAACAATTTATTAAATTAGTACCTATAAGTATAAAATCTTTTGAAAGAAGAGTATAAAACAGTTTACTCCAACTTTTTTTAATCCCCTTTGACGTTTCAAACAATTGAATAAAATAGATTTTGAAGTACATAGTGTGATTCAAACTGAACATGTTTTTTCAAAAAAGTTCTTGCTGGTTACATTTTCAAAAAGCTAATTTTTTTGTGTCTAGGACGGTGCCTAAATTTAACAGCGGCCATAAGAAAATTAAAAGTTGATCGTCATTGCTCAAAATCTAGAAAGCCTAGAAAATTTTTGTCGATGCCATTTGATTGACAGCTGTCAAAAGCGTAACAGTTTCAAGTTTCATTTAAATAGCATGAATCGTTAGGGATATTTAATTTTTTTTGCGCTCCCGACCCGAGACTGAAGTGGCACTTTTATTCACTATTTTGCGGGACTGAAAGTGGCTCATTCACTCCCTAGGGACTAAAGTGCCGTTGCTAGGTAATTTTATAAAGAATCCCTTTATTCTTGCATTGACTGATTAAACTCCGTCAAAGTGACATGTTAACATTTCTCGACTATTTTGGGTTCAAATTGAATGGGAGTTCAAAAAATAGAGTACAGGACTGAAGTAACATTTTATTCCCTCTCGCTTCGCTCGGACAGTAAACTTTCACGCTCGGGGTTACATGATGCACTTCAGTCCTTTGGTACATTATGTACTATGTACCTATATTATATACTATTACTTAAAATCGAAATTTAAGATTTTTCAGAATAACTTAGCAACGAATTAAGATATAGGGGAATTCTCTTCAGTTTCTTATTCACCAAAAAATAGCGCAACTTTTCTCTAATTTAACCAAGTCCGTAACTCTTACCATTTAGGAGATGCCAATGGTGGGCAGTGAAAAAGAAACCACGCTGTATACTCTTTTCATTTTAACCTTCCGACAACCAAATTTGGTATGACGGTAAGTGTTAGCCTGCAGATGAGGCAAAATAATTTTCTTGGCAATCCGCAAACGGCAAATGCTTTTTTGAAATATGTATCAACTTTGAAATTTGATAGATAAACACAATTTCTTTTATCAGCAGAGTTCGCGAAAGAACTTGAAATCCTGTACCCAAAAATTAATTCACACAGTGCCCTTTCCGCCAAAAATCGAAAAACTCAATGAAAATTTAAAAAACAGGTCACAGCTCAAACCAATGCAGATTGATTTGACTGAAATTTGTTGTAGATGTGCCATAACTTGTTGAAGAGTTTATCATATTTTCGTGGCATTCGGCGAACGGCAAGTGCCATTTTCGCAGTTCAACTTTGAAATTTGATAGAGAAACACAAATTTATTTTATCGGTCCATGAAAGAACTTCAAATTCTGTTTCCAAATATGTATCCACCACAGTGCGGATTTGGCTGAAAATCGCATTTTTTGCATATTTACAATGAAAGTCGTCTTTTTGTAATGAAAAATCGTAATGAAAGTACCACTTTTTTTTAACGAGGAAGTAAAAGGCTACCCATTGTTGCCAATCATTGCCAATCATGTAGAAAAAAAATTCTTTTCCACTTTTTCGCGTATGGGGGAATCGAGGGGGGAATATACAAAAAAATTACGTGTACAACACTTAATTAAAGTATCTTTTTTCTCTTGTTTGATTGATACACTCCGCCCACGGCGTCGTGTATCAAACTTCAAACTCATGAAAAAAGTATATTACTTTAATTGCTAGTTGTACAAATAACTATTGTGAAACTGTGTCCAATCCTATTAGTGATTTTTTAGCCTTCCCACAATCAATGCCTGTATTCTGTTTCGAAGAATCCATTCAAATTTAGTGGCCCTTTTGACAAAAAAAATGAAAGGGTTTAGACGGTGTGAAGACGGCTCAACGCCATCTAGAGGTCTTTACTCCACAAAAACACTTTTAAAGACTGATTTGATGTATTGAAATTAATGAGATAGGATTGGATTATTTACCAAGTGGTGAGGTTCCAGCCGTTTCTGTAGCTGTCCAATATTTTTTCATGGCGTTTTGAAGGTTTTTCAAACGGCTGGTGTCAGTTTTGCAAGTTTTCAAGGCATAATATGAAAAGTAGGTACCTATGGTATACCAAGAACCTAGCTATTCTTAACCCCTGATTCTGTAACTTTTAGCATCTTTGTTATAGTGACAAGTGACGGATAGACAATGCAATTTCTGTCATTTCAACATTAAACAGTGCCCTAACATCGATGTTAAAAGTTACAGAATCACTCCCTTAATGTCGGATTGATAGCTTCCCTCATTGTCTTTAATGATTCCAAGACGTCTTGTTGGCATAAAAATGCAAAAATTTATTAAGAAAAATAACTGGTAGAACGTGCAAATACTATTATTTCCATCTTATGCTGCACCGCCGCGGGAGGGAATCTTCTTAAATTTGGCAACATTTAGCATTTGCTCTGTGCCACTCGGGATTGATTTTTTCCTCGCGAAGTGCGTGCTATGGCGCGGACGTACGGGGGTTAAGGCAATGGGGGTCGAGGGTGTCGCATGAGTCATCATTGCACTCGTATTCTTATCGATCTGGCACTGCTGCGGTGCTGAAGCCGTTCCAACTTCCAACTCTGTGTTCACGTTCTCGTTAGCCGTAGCAGAATCTTTGTGTAGAATGTTCAATGTTCCTATGCTTCCTACATAATATTTAGTTTTATAAGAAACGGATCGAGCTTTTCGGCGCGGATGAATGAAGACCTCGCGAGCTTTAAAAGTATACGAGCCTGTTTACGACTCGTAAATTCTGCACGAATATTGCGAAAAAGGCCATAACTGGTATAACTCCCGCTTTATGCACTTACTAGAAGTTCGCCTTAAAATGGCGGCGCTGAAAAATTTAACTGGGTATTTTTAACTTATAATACGCTCGCGAAGCATCAGTTACTGAAAAAATTTACGTTTTAGTGTTTTTGAATAATGTCTGTCTGTGTGTCTGTGTCTGTAAGCTCGCTGCAGCTCAAACTACAGAACGTATCGAGATGAAATTTGTAACACAAATAAAAAAATTAAATACAAACCCTAATTTTTCGCGTCACCATATGAAAGCTCTTCGAATTCTGCTTCTGAAAGTGTATTCACACATGGTACCCTTGTGGCCAACAAACGGTGCCGTGAAAAAAACTTTTCACGCAATCGTTTCGATATTTCAACTTACCATAGTTACTATAATGAGCGGGAAGTTTACCTTACCACAAACGATTCGGTTTCCATAGAAACAAGAAATAACAGTTCCGTTATGAACCATAACGGCAGATATGCACGGTAAGTTAAACAAATGAAAGTCGTAAATAGTGCGTGCGATGTCAAATAGGTATCAAAAACGTTTAGGTTTCCTGTGCTTGCCAACTGCCATTTTGCTTCAAATTTCTCGTCGGGTCGGCTTCAAAAAGCTTGTTCAAATTGGTCATTACCTAATGGTAAAATTCGATTTTGCTAAAAATTATCGACGATACACGGTTGTTAAGTGCATTTTGACAGAGTCGAGGAATAGGTTGCAAATTCCAAGTTTCTGTCAAAATGCACTTACCAACCAACCGGATTTGATACCCGATTTTTTATCAATTCCAAAACCATTGTGCCATTTTTTTGAAAAATGTCATTTTAGGGCTTTTTGGCAAGAGATCTTAAAAGAAAGACGCTACATCCCAAGTTACTGAAGATATTGAAATAAAGCTTGGCTTACATATTTAGTGGGCATGATAAGGGCTGATAAGATTTTGAGCCAGGTCGGTTCAGAGAAAGTGCCATTTTGGCACATCAACTTTAAATGCAAGCCTCTATTTTTCGCCCACTATACGAAAGCTCTTCGAATTTTGCTTCTAAAAATGTATTCACACTTGGTGCCGTTCCTCTGCTCCAAATTTTACGTGTGCATTGATTATGGTTTTCGAATAAATTGAAAAAAACTGAATTTTGAAATACGCTTTTAGGGGACATAGCTCCTTTGGGAGTCGTTTGATGAGCGCAAAACGCTACCTGCTCTTGTCTTATTTTAACCTCGCAAATCAGCACACAATTCTGCTACAACTCAGTTTAAGAAATAATAATAACCGCAGTCTTGAAGAGTTATAGTAATCAATCACCATGCAAAAGGATTATGCCCATTTTCGCTAGTGACGGCTTGTACATACTACCATTGTTTAAATACTACTAAGGGTGGAAACATATTCGTTCACCACGTGTGGGCAAATGCTGGAAATAATTGGACACTGATGTTCTAAATTTTCTAATGTTGGGTGTGTTTTTCTTGCAAACGTAAAATCCATGTTCAGCAGTCCATTCGGCACGAAGTGACACACATTCCATGGCCTAAGGATTGCTCCAACGATTTAGTATTTTTTTATATAATCCGTCCTATGGAATGCTTATACAGGGTGGCACACTGAAAATGGGCCTTCCAGACGAAAAATTGCACGGACAGGTCGAATTTTATTTGGAGTGGGTCACTTAAATCCGTGCTCGATGCAATTTTACAACGCACCCTCCTACCCCAACTTTAAAATTTCAAAAGACAACCCACCACATATGATACTAGATACTACGTTTGGAAGCTAATTACCTACAATCCAGTGGTGTAAATATTTTATATATCCGTTCGCCCCTAGCATCACATGTGGTGCACTATTTTGAAGAGTGTGAAATCCTCTAAAAACTGGTGCAGAAATTTTTCAAAACCATCCACTCGTTCAAAAGTTACATTGAGGAACATATGTGTTGGTTTCCAGCCAAGAAATACAGTCGAACCCCGTTCTCTAAAACCTCTCAAATCTGACAAGCTCTTAATTTCCACCTGCGTAATTCGCGAAAATCAGCTGCTAATAGATGGCATTGCTAAACCACAAAATGGCGGTCTCACCCCATTGAGGAGCCGGAAGTGAGAATTCTAGCGTGACGTGCCTGACAGTGTCAGTTGGTGACATTAGTGACATCGATACGCGGATTTTTTAAAAGCCAAGTTTTCCTGGATTTACAATGTGCCACTTAAGTACACAAAACGTAAAATTCCACAGAATTATTCCCAAAATTTCGAGCGAGAGGATATCTCCGAACAAAACAACTACCTAACCTCGCAACTGACAACTGACTGACGTAAGCCGAAATTATGATGACGGACGTTTAAAAGTATTTCCGTATCCTGTCTCTCAGTGTAGTTAAAGTATTGCCACCAGATGTCAGACACTTTGCTGATTTTCGCGAATATAAATTTTAGACTTCAAATTTGATAATGTCAGTCAAATTATGTGTCTGCCAAACGATTTGTTCTTAAAGTTTTTCATGAGAAATAAGAGATTTGAATTCGTTTCGTTAGAATAAAGGTGTAAGAAGGTTTATCCGGTGATTTGATTATTGTAAAAAAAAACTATGTTTTTTTACGCGACAACGCTTTTGATTTGACTTGACGAATTTCTTACCTAATTGAAAATCATTATTACACAGCTGAGCTTTTGGAGGATTTATAGGAAGCGATTCAACTGCAATTATTTTGTTTTTGTTGTAACTTTTGAAGTTCTGGATGGATTCAAAATGTTGTGTTGCAAAGGACCTTACTGTGACTTGAAAGGACCCTGCACTTTTCTTATGGAAATTGGGTTCGTTTCAGATCTTTTTCAAAAAAATATACAGTAGGTATGCTTATTCGGCGAGGTGTCCATAGGGATTTTCGTGGGGAATTCGATTTAATTTTTTTTCCGCTTCGCTAATTAATTTATTGAAAATTTTAGGCTATCAGGTTTTAGATATCGATAGCCTCTACCTGTAGAAAAATATTCAGGGAACAGCTCCCCGGGGTTAGTTCATAAACGAATAGAAAACGGTCCGTTGTTTAAATTTCCCGCGAAGACGAACGAGCACGATCGACACTTCGTTAAATTTGGAGCATTATGTCTCAAGGATATTTGTGTACCGTGCTCTATTTTGCCGTAGTTTTGTGTTCCATTGATGATTTCAATAATTCCAGTGTATGAAAGGTTTCAGTCTACGCAGTAGGTAAAACAGTCCGGCTGTATTATCGGCTTTGTCAGTTTTAAGATTGCTGTGATACAAAAAGGGCAATAATAACTAACAAATAAATAATTTGTCACAAAATGTCATGAGATGAAAGCGCCCAAAAGCACCAGATGTAATGCATTAATCACCAAAATTGGCAATCCTTAGACTGACGACCGTTATTTTCGTTTAATCACTTTGATTCGAGTAAGTATTCATAGATGTCCTTCTTTTATTAAAATCAGCGATAGCAACATATTCGCAGGAAATTCGAATAACGGTCCGTTTCACCTTGGTTTATAAAGTAACCCCGGGGAAATGTTCGCTCAATATTTTTCCACAGGCTATTTATTGGTATCTAAAGCCCAAAACCATCAAATTTCCATTAAATTAATAATTAGGGAAGCAGGAAAAAAATTAAATTGAATTCTGCACGTAAATCCCTATCGACACCTTGGAGAATAGGCATACCGTATTTTCGAGTCCGTAAATCAACTAAAAAAGGAAATACTTCACTCATCATTGCCTTCAATAATACTAATAATTTAAAGCCCATCTTCATAATTATTGAAGTTGAATTTATACCTTTGTTTTCGTGAAACTCTTCGATTACCTACTTATGATTGTTATTCAAGGACGCGTTTCAAGGTCACCAGTTCAGCATTACCCTACCCACCTACACTCATACCTTCACTCCATTACTCGGTTAGGGGCCCCCCTTTTATGTGTGGAGGGTTCCCAACCCAAAACAAAAAGTATAGCTCGTGCTCGCGCCACCTCTCACTTGACAGATATAATGCGTCTCGCAATTTGTCCCGAATGTTAGCACACATACTTTTTACCACTTTCTTCGTGGCGAAATTTATCGAGAATTGTTGATAAAAGGCGGCCGGAAATGTGATGTCATAAGAGGGGTTGCAGGGGGTAGGTTTCGGCGAATATGTGTATACATGTATGGGTGGAGCGGATGCAACATATGCAGGAAAAGGTTTCCGGTCACCTCTCACACGCTCCAACTAAAAAGTTGATATAAAAAACTTAGAACGCCGCCACATAAATCAGTTGTGCCGGGTGGCTCCAAAGAGATCTACCTAGACTTAGTTTTCTTGAAAAAAAAATTATTGAGCGAAATCAGAATCCAGTAGCAAGTGGTGGTAAACAACAAAACAATCTCTCATTTCAAAGTAGCCGAGCGGGCTTAATTTAGGAAATAGATTGTTAAATCTAACAGAGTTGAACTTGCATCCGACTGGGTACTTCCTCTGTAAAAGTATTCTCATAAATTATATAATGCTCTAGATATAAAAATTGCGGTGCGAATCAATTTATGGCTATTTTTAGCCAATTTTTCCATTGTAAAATTAATTCCTCGAAAGTAATCATCTCAGTTTTTTTAATCCGCGAACGCAAACCCCTGGCTTCTTTCACCTATAAAAACGAATTAGAGTTGGCTATGGAATAGTCCGTTATGTTGACTCAACTGAGAGTGACGTTCATGTGACAGTAGAAATAATTTGGATCTGTCACTTTTTGACAACGAAGTCCTACAGATAGCAGAATCTAACACTCTTGATATTGATTATTGAATCAGTTTAGCCAACTTAATTGACTATTACATAGTTCACTCTAATTCGTTTTTTTTTATTACTCACGGTACCTACACGCACCTAGGGCTAAAGGTACAGTGCCTGTGTAAAGTCTGGAATAAAATTTCTTAACTTTTTGCCGTTAATTTCTGACAAAAATCTTTGGAGAAGTCGATTGTATAAATTTGGAATATACGATTCTTTTCAGAGAAAAAAACATAATTATGGTCATTTCTGATTATGTGAATAAACCGGGAGGAGAAAAATATCTGATTGCACCATTATACGGGGTGAGTCTAGTTAGACCAATCAGTAGCTATAGCACTTAAACTATTGAATTTAGAAATTTGGTTTTAGCATAAGTCATTAGCTGAAAATGTCCCCAGTGTTTGGGACACAGAAATAAAGTTTCAGTTTTTTCTGGTAGAAGCAATGAACCTGAAACGAACGGCGAAAAAAAAATTTATTTCAATTTTAAGTTTTTCTTGTGTTAAAATGTTGGAAATAGTATAGAAAGCTTTTGGAGCCAATCGTGCAACCAGAAATGCCCTTTTGGCACATCAACTTTTAAATTTTAAATGCAAACCCCCATTTTTCACGTCACCTTCAAATTCTACTTTCTCTCAGTGCCAAAAAATTCGAGATGTTTATCTTTAAAATCGCGTTACAGCTCAAGCCCCTGAACCGATTTAAAGAGCTGTAATTTTTTAACCTCCCCAACCCCATCACAATTTTAAAAAAATGGGAGGTTACTGCAATCACTAAAATTTTCGAATTTGAGATAGCACCAGATCTCCACGTTTTGAGGTCTCAGGAACCCAGAAAAGTGGTTTATAAAATGTGTCTGTGTGTATGTTCGTACGTACGTTCGTACGTTCGTACGTACGTTTGTAAACACGCCACAGCCAAAACTACTGGGCCGATTTGGCTGCAATTTGGCACGTAGGCATCTCATAACCCAACTTAGATCTGAAAAGCTTTTGGAGCCAATCGTGCAACCGGAAATGCCATTTTGGCACATCAACTTTTAAATTTTAAATGCAAACCCCCATTTTTCACGTCACCATAAGAAAGACCTTCAAATTCTGCTTCTAAAAATGTATTCATTCTTAGTGCCCTTTTGACCAAAAATTTAAAAAAAAATTGATTTTTATCAAACTTTAAAATCGCGGTACAGCCCAAGCCCCTGAATCGATTTGGCTGAAATTTTGCACATAGGGATTGTATTACACCTCGAAAAGCTGAACAAATTTTGAATTCCATCGACTCACGGAAAGTGTCCTTTTGGCACACCAATTTCCAAATTTAAAATTATTCAATCATTAAACCATTAAAAACAAGTTTTTGAAAGATTTATTGTCACCATCAGAAGGGTCTTCAAATCTTGGTTTTAAATAGGACAAAATTAATTCGCATTTAGCGCTGTTTGGTTCAAAAAATCGAAATTTTATAATATAACAGTAAAAACACATTATAGCCCAAATTACTGAATCGATTTGGCTGAAATTTGGTACATGGAGATTAGGTGACCCGTTGAAGACCTGAAAGGCTTTTGGGAGCAATTGGCCCACGCGAACTGCCATTTAAGCATATCAACTTAAAATTTTAAATACAAGGCCTCTTTTTTATGTCGCCATTAGAAAGACGATCAAATTCTGGTTCTAAAAATGTATTCACAGTTTCTGCCATTTCAGTGGAAAATATTGAAAAAATTCTTTCTCATTAAAAGGGAGCAGGCTGACAGTGGATGACATAAAGTGGCAGTTATTGTCAAAAAGTTGGCAAAAGATTAACCTTAAAAGGAACATATTGTCAAATGTGATGGGTGATGTACGAGGTGATGTCGGTATTTGTCAGAAAATTGCGAAATTAGTCACAGACGTCAGACGATAAGGATAAAAAAAAATCTGTTGAATTGACTACTATCTATACACAGAATACAAAGATCCACGCGATGGGGAGGTTCCAGCCGCTTCTCTGCTGCATTTTTGGATTCAATTGACCAACAGAAAGTGCCGTTTTGACACACCATCACCAATTTGCAAAATTATTTTCTCATTTATTTAACCGTGCAAAACAAGTTGTTGAAAGATTTATTGTCATGCACCATCAGAAAGGTCTTCAAATTCTGGTTTTAAATAAGACAATATTTATTCGCATTTACTTACCTACCCTTCGGGTAGAAACATCGAAACACTAAAACCACGTTATAGCTCAAACTACTGAATCGATTTGGCTAAAATTTGGTAAATACATGGAGATTAGGTGACCCGTTGAAGAGCTGAAGGGCCTTTGGGAGCAATTGATTCCATAAGGGAAGTGCCATTTAGGCATATCAACTTGAAAATGTTAAATACAAGACACGAAAATCAAAGACCCACGCGATGGGGAGGTTCCAGCCGCTTCTCTGCTGCCATTTTTACTAATGAAATATATAATGCTTCACTGTTACTTTAATTTTCCATCTTTTATTCTTTTGCTGTAGTTCTTGTCTTTCAAGATGTCGTTCCGCATCACTTCATCTGCTTTTGGGACAGTGTAATTTATAAAAAGAGCAAGAATATTCTTGCCTCAGATTAATTAGAATTTTGTACTTATTACTTAGGGCCGATTTCATAATCAAAATTAAAGTGTCCTTTAAATATTTGCCTAGCAACATTTCAAAAGAGCTGCTCCTGATTGGTCAAAACCATCTTTAAAGGACTTTTATTATGAAATCGGCCTTTAAATAATTATTTTGTGCAATTGCATCAATTTTTTGGTGCAGAAAATATTGTTACCATAATAAGAAAATTATTTTCCAACTGTTTTAACACAATGAAAGCGACGCTACGTTTGCCTTGCTTTAATATTTTGTACCAGATTAAATCTGAAGGTTTTTTTTCTGTGTGCCATGCAGAGGGGACATTTTCAGCTAACAATTTATGCCAAATTTTTTATTTCAATAGTTTAACCGCTACTGCCGCTGATTGGTCTAACTAAACTCACCCTGTAGATTCGTATCAAAGAAATGAAATTGACCTGTCCGAGGACTTTTATCAAAACTCTAGCGGTGCAAATTTAAGGAATTTTGTTCCAGGCTTTACACTCGCGCTGCACCTATATGTCTGTATGTATAAAATGGCGACGACGGCGACGGCTCCCGCCCGCCACCGAGACGCCATGCTATATACCACCGGCGAAATTCCATCCGCCGCATGCATGTGCCCTTTAAATCGAATCCGATATACAAAGTAGGTATATAGTGTCACCCAAATGTATAATAACAATGGTTCGTAATGTATCCAACCCCAAGGGTTTGTCACGTGACTTTTGGGAAATTGAAATTCAGAAATAATATATTATGTTCCTAGGTACTTAATAAGGCATTGTGGAAGGCATGCCACGCTAAAGTAAACCCTTTGTATTATTTCAAGCCCACATTCGTGATTTTACGTTTCACAAATTATGAAAACTTTGGGGGGCATTTCACACCCCAAAAATTTGTACACCACTGCCGAATTTTCAGGGCACTGCCGTAAATTTGTACACCACTGCCGACTGTGAAGTTCCCCGACAGCCTAAAAATTCATAACCACTGTCGAATTTGCTCAATTTTTGCATCCACTGCCTAACATTTCCCACCGTTTCCCACTAACACTGCCGAAAATTTGTACACCACTGCCGACTGTGAAATCCCCCCCAGAAAACTTCTATTTTCTTCCTACATTGACTAAAAATAAGATTTTCGGGCTTCACGAGGACTGTGAAAGTATATACAGCTTCTCAGGGCTAGCTGTTAAAATCATTTTGCACAGGCTAACCGCTGAAATAACTGAGCAGTAGATATAATTTTTTTTCGATTTGCCGCGAAAATTTTATTTACGCTGTTAGCCATGAAAATAAGTCGGCAGTTGACATAGCTTAAAGTTAATAAAGTAGTTTTCCGGATCTCAACAAATGGCCAGTTTCGAGCTGGAAAACTTTCACTTTCACGTTTAGGTACATAAACTATTTGCCTATACCTAAGGCCGTGATGTAACAAATTGAGTTTTATTGCTTAGGAACTATGTACAGTGTTAATTTATTTATACTTACAGTGCGAGTCTAGAGTCTGATGGAATAAAATTCTTTACTCAATTTTGACGTTTTAAACCGTCATTATTCACTCCGAAGGAACAGCCACAAACAGTGCTTTATTCACTAGTGAATTCTAGGTTTTTACAACACTCTCAGGCACTTTAATTCCGTATTTCTAACATCAGATAAATGCATTTTATGACTATATAAATACGATCATCATTGCTGCTGATGGTAACTACTAGCCCAACAAACTCAAAACCACCGGTTCTGATGACTCATTTTTATTGATTCGCAAAAATCAAATGTTTCAGATAAAACCTTACTTTGGCAAAATTAAATAAAATATTGTATAAACCAAGTGAGTTAAGTATGTTTATTCACTCGAAAATTTAGCTCACTCACCCTATGGGATAAACATTCTTCTCGCGAATAAACTTTAACTTAACTCACTTGGTGTTACTCGGACAGAATGATTTTATTTTTTAACCTCTTCGCTCGGCAAATATGTCACATTTTGAAAAAAGATCAGATATATTAAAAAGTATAAGTTATTCTGGTTTATTGATACAAGAATTGAATAGGTAGACAAATGATAACGTTTCATAAAGTTAGGCCCTCTTCGCAAAGAAAGCCTTAATATTGAGAAATAATTATATATTTTTTTGAAGACGTTTTCCCCAAGGAAGGGCAAGGAGAGAATTCCTCACTGTGTGGTTAAAAAAAGAAACATTAAAATGTAATATAGGTAAGCTATGAAAAAACTACACTTTGTGTAGGATTGGACGCCATATTTGGTAAAAGGGCGTTTTCCTCAATAACCGGTGAAAAACGCCCCTCATTGTTAACAGGTTCATTTGATTGAATTAATTTTTAACTTCTACGCAGCGTAAAGCAGTTACTGGAATCGATCGGAAAATTCAGAAAAATCGAATCGCCAAAAACATGAAATCTTTACGTTTTAGGGTCCTGGGAACCCAAAAAAGTGGTTTTTGAAAAATTTCTGTCTGTGTCTGTCTGCCTGTCTGTCTCTCTGTCTGTCCGTTTGTCTGTAAGCACGCTGCAGCTCAAACGTATCGAGATGAAATTTGGCACGCATACTCAGTGGGCAATTTGCAGGTACTGATTAGACTTTGGGCCACATCGGTTCACGGAAAGTGCCTTTTTGGGACATTTAAAAATTTTAATGCAAACCCCCATTTTTCGCGTTACCATATGAATGCTCTTCGAATTCTGCTTCCAAAAATGTGTCAACACTTAGTGCCCTTTGGCAAAAAAATCATCAATGACACGCTGCAGCCGAAACTACTAAAGACATCGAGATGAAATTTTACGTACACGTTCAGTGAGCACCCTGTAGATGATGCGATTTTGGGACAAATCTGTTGATTACATTATATCCAGATTTATACGTCTATATGGCGCCTCGCCTACGTCTACATGGAGCGCCTTGGAAAAAGTGCGCTTCTTTTGCGAAAGCTGCCTAAACGTTTGGGGATTTAATAAAATCTTATATAGAAGAATTGTTGGCAACAAATAGATCCACAAAAATGTCCGCAACAGCATATAAGTATCTATGTCTATGATAGGTAGCCTACAATAATTGTTTCTGTGTTTTAATTTTTTGTAAAAATCGGTTTGACTGTTTGTTGTGGGCTATTCTTTATAGATACCTTAAATATTTTCTTATAGCCATCACTAGGTACTTAACGCTGACAAGTCCTAATGGTCAATGAATGCCAAAAAACTTACCTTTAGCGATAACCTGATCATATGGTTGGTTCACAATCTGTACGTTTGCAAATTCTGTGAAAAAGTACAATTTTCTGCCGTCTCCGAGACTGCCAATTTTTTTAAGTGGTGAGGTGGAGTGGGGAGGTTAAATTCACGTGTGTTTTTTTTAAAGGACCCTATACGTTAAGGGCGAATTCTCGGCCCAGTCGAAAATGACCAAATTATTTTTTTTTAGTGTAAGTGGGACCAGATGTTTGCTAAAGTAATATTATAAGTCGAGAGTAACAATACAGGGTGCCCCAACACCGATGTGCAACGTATTCATGACCCTTCATTTTGAAGCTATCGTTTTTACAAAAATACAAGCGCGAAGGTATCCCCCTGTACATGCGGAGCTGACCAGCGTTTATTTCATTTCAATATCTTTTTTACGTCCGAAGATATTCAAGAAGCAAAGATTTAAAAAAAAAACCTGTATATCTTGAAAACGAAAAATTACTCTTTATTAATTTTTTTTATGAGCATGAATTATAATCTCCTGAATCGATTAAGACTAAATGCAAAAAAATTGGCCCAAGCAGTCACACTTTAAATTGAACCTGCATTTCAAGATGGCGATGTCAAAATTATGTAATATGAATAGGAATCCAGGATGGGCCTATATTGTTGCTTAAATCAGGTTGTTATGTGTCATATATGAAATAGCATGATGTGAATTATCTGCAAATTCACATTATGGTTATCTGTTCGTACTAGACGGCAAGAAATCAGCTTGGTTTTGAACCAAATTGCATAGGATAATATACTTAAAATTACTGATTTTTGAAAATTTATATTTTCTTAACTAAAAATTACTCTTCTTTTATTTTTCAAAGATTCATTAATTGAGCATTCCTCTTTCCAAAACTACAAAAAAAAAGAAAATTCTCCCAAGCAGTCACTAATGACTAGGGCCCTTTATCTATAACATACAGCCAGCATACAGCTGACAACTGTCATTTGTGAAAATTGGTTATGAAAACTAGAAAACTATCCGATTTGTTTTATTTCTGAGTAACAAGACATTCTAAATCATCCTGTGACCCTGTTTTGAGAGAGCGGAAGTTGAAATAGAAAACCAGGACTCCGATAGATCGATATTATGTCAATTTGCGGAATTGGAAAAGACGCACGGCTTGGTCACGTTTTAGTTTCTTTTATTTTTCAACGCCTGGTCCAAATGACTTTTTTAATAAAAACCCGTTATTATTCACTACAACCATAGGTCCCTGGTAAATGTCTTTTTTCTACGAGCACTATTATAAATAGCCAATTTTGTACAATGTACAGACTAATGCCGTTCCTGACGTACCTACGCAAATCTAAAACTGTGCGTAAAGAGTGAAAATCTCACATTTTTCAATTGCCATTTGTCAAATGTCATTTTTCACTCATTTTTGTTAAATTTATCATTCTCCACTTATTAATTAGGATACTTTAAATTTTAAAAACTACTCCTCTTCCAGGATAAAATTTGCAGTTCAACCGCAAAGTAAAATCCGATGTAAAATCAATTAAAATTTTCTGTGTAAAAGTTAGGTTACTTACCTAGGTATAACGCAGAACCTTTTTGTCCTAAAGGGCCTTGGGACCGGCAAGTAGTATTTCTTCATATTATCTTGAATCTTTTGAGCATATATTTTAGAGGAATTGTCATAATATAGAATACTGGCAGGTTAATTTAGTTGACTTGAAGAAAAGTAATTTCATTGTAAGCATGAACCAATTATTTGCATACCAGTTTTTGTAAGAATGAACTCAGAAAAAATCGTAATTTCCAAATCCGTTGAGAAAAAGTATGATTCCATTTGAAAAATAAAAATTATGGTCATTTCCGGTTGAACCGGAGGTGCTAAAAAATATCGGACTCTACATTCACATCAAAAAAATAAGGTTGACCTGTCCGAGGAAGTTTCCGAAATATTCCTCTCGAAAAAATTCTTGAATTTATTACCTACTTTTGAAAAGTTAAGTACCTATTGTATGGTCGTAGAAAAAGTATCGTACGCAACTCGAGTTGTAAGGCTATTACGCACGCGGCTCGTGTACAACTCTTCCACACGTGCGTATAATATGCGTCTTACAATTCTCGTAATATACTATTACATGATTGTATGTAGGTACGTCTTAAAAAAAACCGGTGCAGTTTCATTGTCATTGAACCAGGGGCAGGTGTGGTCAGCTCGATAATTAATTAATAACATTACATCTGTACATATCTGTTTATAAGTTAGCAATTATGTCATTTATAAAAATACACCTGGGTTTCGGTCGACAACCCCATAGGCGATTGTAAGGGTTATTGTCGTTTTAAGTGATGCAAAAGGACGAGCATTGCCTTCTCGCTTGCAGGCAAGACAGGGACACCCGGAAATTGGTTCGTGCGTCCCACGTTTGTAAAAAACGAGCGAGAAGCGAGGGTCCCCCGTCGTAGGTGTTCGCTCGTGCGTCGGCAGTAAAAAGATTGACAGCAGTGATCTATTAAGTTGGTAGTTGACGTGAAAATGAAGGGGGTGTGAGTAGAATGGATATCTGGTGTGTGCGTTGTCTGAGGTAAAGGTCCTGAAGCGGAGGAGGCGGACGGTCAGTCCGTTGGGTCGTTAGGATCGGCTACGGCTAGACATGAACCAGACATTCGGTCGACCCGGCGCTTAGATGGCCGCTCGGGGATATGACTTTGCTGCGGTTTGTTCCGGGAAATCTCACCCTGTTTACCCGAAAGGATTCACGCAATGAAGGGTGTTCTCTGATGCCCTGCCTGCCAGACTCGAGCCTTTATTTGGGTTAGGAATATAGGACCTTGACGTACAATGCTTATTCTTAGAAACGACCACGTGTTGGACACGCGACGTAGGGGGCTACGACCTTTTTAGAAACAATCGCACACCCCCACTGCATTTGCATTTTATGTCTTGGTGTTACCTGTTCCGGGGTATACCCTAATATTTACCCCAGCTTTAACGTACCTTAATTTATGTTTTTATTTCGAGAAGGT
Organism: Pycnomerus fuliginosus; assembly: GCA_963924575.1. Taxonomy (NCBI): domain Eukaryota; kingdom Metazoa; phylum Arthropoda; class Insecta; order Coleoptera; family Zopheridae; genus Pycnomerus; species Pycnomerus fuliginosus. The sequence continues at coordinate 24,706,416 of OZ004619.1, read as the reverse complement.
ACCTAATTTTTTTTGCGTCCAATGGTCCATAGGCGATGGGTATCTTTGAATAAAAAAAATTTTATTTGTTGAAATGGTTTCGTCCTCCGGCGGCCCAGTATGGAACACCCCCAAATCCCGCAAATTATGCACAAATTATGTGGTCGGGCAAAGTTGAGCGACCCTCCCCAAGCACAATAGTCCATGCGGTTATACCAACAAAACAATAGGTATTGCATTTTCTTGATCATAGATTGCCGCTATGCACCATGGTTATGGAACGGTTCATAGAACTTTCGCCCCTGACGTTTGGCCCCCGGAACTTTTTGCAACCGGCACTTTTCACTCCCGAACATTTCGCCCCTGTACTTTTCACCCTCGATATTCATAATTAGTAAATAAGATATCTATAGGTAACTTGGATATTTATCTTTCTGATTACACAGGGTAGGTTCAAAGTTTTGTTCCACAAATTGTACTTACTGTTTAGGACGCGTTTCGGCGTGTTACTCCATCTTCAGCTAAAAGAAATGAACACAAAAAAACAGTTGCCTGGAAAACGAAAAAACGTTTTGGGTCAAAGAAAAATAACAGCTTTTGAGTCACACTGTAAATTAAATTCATGTTTGAACGTGTTTCGATGAATTTACAAAGTGACTCAAAAGCTGTTAATTTTAACCTCCAAACGTCTAAAATAATCAAAAAAATATAAACTACAAATTGATAGTGGCGATTCCTCATGTCCGATAGTATTATTCAAAAATGAACTTACAAAACTCCGCCACAAAACAAATCCATATAAAAGGAGCCTGCAAGCATTGTGTTTTTGAAAAGTACTCCACACGGTACATGATGCACTAGTGATTCAAGCAAAAAAGACTTTGAGGCGAGTGGGTGGATTTCAAAAATTCTTGCATCAGTTTGCAGAGAATTTCAAATCCTTTCAAATGATGTATCACAAAGGGCCCTACTGGAATTTGAGATTTGACCATAGAAGGCGCTAGAGTTGAACAAATATTAAAAATTGTTGCAGCGTTAGATTGGCAATAAAATTGGCTTTCAAATGATGTATCACAAGTGGGGGGGGGGGAATTGATTTTTAAAATTTTGAAGTGGGAGTAGCTGGGGGTTAGGGGGTGAGTTTTCAAATTTCGTCAAGCATGGATTTAAGTGTCCCCCTCCAAATAAAAATCGACCTGTCCGAGCAAAATGTCGGGGGGCGAAAATCGCGCATGCCCCTATTGGAAACATGTTCTCTGAGGTACGCTTTATGTCCATATATGAACTTTCCTTCTCAAAGTTATTACTTATCTATCCTTTGTATTTATACTCGGCAATTAATTGTTTTGTTCGAAAAGAGTATGCGTCCTATAGAATTTGACCAATAGAAGAACACATTTTTTTGTGTATCATGCCTTGCAAATACCTTCTTGATAAAATACCTCGTATTTTAGGTACAATGTATTTTACCGAACAAAAAATGCCATCCTTATTAATCTTATTATAAAGAACAAAATTTGAAATCAAAGGAGTCGTGAAATTATGACACGTCGAGAAGAGGTTAAGGAGTATTATGACTCAATTGTGCTTAAACCATTGCATTCTACCATTGTTTATATTTATATAAAATACATAAACAATGATTCTACTTGTGCCACTCATCCATCAGAAATGGCAAATGAAATTGAGTTGTATCACATTTATATTTATTTTTGTTTGTTTTTGGGGCTAGGGAGTGGATACAAAACTACACTATTCTTGAATCCAGTCCCTAGCCTCAAAAACAAACAAAAATAAAACAAATTTTAAGAGATGACAACCATAATCAAACGAAAATTTTATATTTATGAGTATTTAGAACAGCTCAAAGAAATAGTTATTTTACGTCGATCGTACTGATGGAAACGTCACATTCTTAACATACAATTATCATCCGAAAGCTTACGCTTCCAGGACTGCGTCATTTGCTAGGCTACACGGCCTAGGCCGGAAAAATATTCCTGTACTCTTAAACAATAGTTCAAAATTTCATTATTTCTGTCTGGTTGCGCGATCGACGAAAAGTAGTATGGGCAACACGAAGGAAAATATATGTATATTCCGGGACTCTGACAGTTGCTGGACTCGGCTGCGCCTCGTCCACCAATCTTCCATCATCGTCTTGGAATATAATATTCTTCCTACTAGTTACACAATATACTACTTTCTACTCCTAATACAGAAAATTAAGTTTCATAAATTGTTTTCTATGCTGAAAGTGTCTGTTTTTGACACAGATTACATTTTTCTAGATTACCATATACGAATAACCAATCACGACAATGACAATTTTTCTGACATTTGTTGATATTGTTAGTGTCTATAGTTATTTTAAGAATCTGGCGCATTTAATCACAAAACTCGTAGAAAAAATAGTACGTCGGAGTGTAGGTATACCTCTGTTTGAAAGCATGTTTACAGACCTTGCTTAGTTGCAGCACTCGCTACGCTCGTGCTACAAATAACTATTCTTTTCTAATTTGCAGTTTGTACCCTCCAGCTCTGTTTTTGACTTGTACTATTTATATTTGTTTATTTTTATCTATTGCAAATTTAAAAAAATAGTTTTTGTTATAAATTCATCACAAACCATCATCAAACAACCCCCGCACCAAACGTCCAAAGTTACTAATATTTGCTTTGGAGCCGAGCCCCCCTATCTATTTTCAAGTTCCAGCACCTGTACTCTTAGAGGTTACTGCATCTTGAAAATGCCTTGCAAAAGAATTCCTCACAATTTCCGGAGATTCACTGCCTCGGAATATACTTCAGAATTCCCAGAGACTTCCTGGGAATAGGTACCTATGAATTTTTATTCTCATAAAGCCCATTATGAAACCCGACTTCCGTGTTAATTCGACTATACTACTACTATTTCTCTTTTTGTCTTCTTTCTTTCAACTATTGTCTCTAGTCTTTTTCCATCTCAACCTACATTTGAAATCTAGCAACTAATAATAACTGAAGCCGTCCGTAATTCCGACAGCTCATGCTTGTTGGATTCAAAAATGACCACTCGTGCCAACAAACATTCGTGTCTACAACTGGTACTGAAACATTTCTGGAGATTGTAAAATCACTTGCTTTTCAAAAGTAAGGAATAAATTGAAGAACTTTTTCGAGAGGAATATTTCGGAAATATCAACCTTATTTGTTTGAGGCGCATCCAATGGTGTACTCTGATATTTTGTGCACTTTCGGTTTAACCGGAAATGATAACAAATTAGATTTTTCAAACGGTATCATACTTTTTTCTCAACTGATTCGGAGTCAACGATTTTTTCTGAGCTAGAAACATGTGTCGTACCTGACCCGAAGTTGAGTCACGGTCATCCTAGATTTTCAAAAACATCGAAGAGATCGGTGAAAAATTTAGATTTTTGAAAAACGAAAATACACGTCAACTTTATTTTTCTGATAATAATCTAAATGCCCCAATTACTTTTACATATTTTTTGCAAGTTTGTCAGATTTTGAACACTTGCGTTTTTCAAAAATCTCAATTTTTCACCGATTTCTTCGATGTTTTTGAAAATCTGGAGTACACCATCGGATGCGCCTCAAAAAAATAAGGTTGATCTGTCCGACGATATTTCTCAAATATTCGTTTCCAAAAAGTTCTTGAATTTATTATTACTTTTGAAAAGCACTGCGTGAAAACCGCACTTGTTTTAAAGCAAAGCCATTGTGCAGTTTTCCACACTTAACACACATTCAAAATTGACTGCAGCAAAATTATTGATAACATGATGTGGTATTACTCATAGATTTTGTCAATTTTTACGAAAACTTTTTTGTTTGACAATTTTACGAGTAGAATTTGTGGATTTATGTTCTGATTCGCACCCGACAGCTTTCGCCTTATTGTCTATGCCCAGGGTAAAGTCGGTTAAAATTGACTTTGAAATTGAGTACCTAAGTGGGTACTTACTCGAGAAATTGAATTTTCACAGAAATTCGAGAATGAAAAACAATCATTCTCTCATGGACAGTGCCGAATTTTTCGTTTTGCTCCATTGGAATCAAGAATTTCGGACCGATAACTGCAGCAAGCCCAATTTTAAGAATGGTTCCAACGCCCACCGTGCATCATAATTTAAGGAATTTTGCCACCCTATGCCATCAGCAATGTCTATATATCAAAATTGTGCGCACACGAACTCCCCTTGAACCCTCATTATCTGAAAAACGAAAAAATCTCTCACATTATCTCCAGCATATCAGGTAAAAAAGTAGCCTTGACATTAGGTATAGGATCGGCGCCGATCAAAATTTGCCTAGGGCCTAGGAAAGGGCCTTGTCGGCATAGGAGGCATTAGGTCTTTTTAGCGTTTGCATCGTAACCTAGCTCAACGATTGTAAGCAATAATCCCATTAACTGTCAAGCGGACTTTCAAATGTCTTTGAAAATGATCATTTTTTTTAGAAACGGGATACGATGGGAGCCCGAAATAAGTGGAAAAAATATTATAAAAAAGTGTTTCATAAGGCTCTTATCGGTATCGCACTTTATATTGCAAAAATCGGGCTTCGCCCTCGTTTTTCAAACATCCCACATACCTTCATAAATAAAAATATATAAACCGACTTATCTCGCATAATTTATTTTACTGACATAAAACTGTAACAAAAATTGAATTAGGTATACCTACATAATTTTGCTAGATGATGGCAAAAATTGTTGTCTTCGACAACCTAAGGCTTTAGGTAAATTAAACAGTGGTAGTGGATTAGTATAACGGCAACATCCAGGGTGGGTGGAGTTTAGACCAGCTGTCAGCGATACATAGACCACGTGTTTTTCGTCAGGGGTGTACAAGCTTAACTTGTAAGAAACCGAAATCTGATTATTTGTGAGGCACTTTTTTCACCAAAAATTTTCCTTCTTAATTTTGCAAAAGTCTGATTCATTTTGACCATGACTTTAATTTACTGGAAAAGGATTGAAAATGATGGAAGATAAATTGAAAATTGTTAAGTGACACCATCTGGACATCCCTTGGAAATAAGCGCACCTGGTTATTGCTACCGGATATACAAGCAGACAGACGGTTGTTCTCGTTCTCTACTCGCTTGCACCCAATATGGTGTATATTTTAATGGATTTTTTTCTCAAAAATCCACCCTTGATTTATTTCGTTCATAATTACGAGAAACGTCAAATAGGTATTTATAGATTGGTGATTGGTGGTTGGGAGACGCAATTCTAGTGGTGCAATGTTTCCAACAATTCCAATAGTATTGTTGGTTGCATACACCAATTATTTACTTACCTACCTTTATTTTTAGTTTCTTTTTTATTTATTTTTCGTTTTCATTTTGTTTTAGAATCTGTACGGAGAAGCGACTTACCTTCGTGGAGAGTCACGGCGCGGAAGGGGAAAGGGACGAGGTGCTGGGGTAGGTTGCAACTTTGAGCCCTATATCTGGAATAAACACATGACTCACCGTAATTATTGGTGATTTATTATTATATTTTTATTTGAACCGCTGTCTACATCGATCAATACAATGATGACTAAAGCGAGATGAAATGCGATTCCTAATATTCCCTGAATATTTAAAGAAATTTTAAGGAACTTTTCGTAAATATTTTGCGATAATTTCGTTAAGAAAAAGTAATTTGCTTGAAGATGTTAGAGCCAGAAGGCAACCGCGATTTACCAGTAAAAGTGTCAATCCATATTTAACGAAATTTTCGGAAGTGCGAGTGCTATAATCAGCCCGAAGCTTTGCGCGTAAAATGTTATTAAAAAGCTTATCAAAGCTGCACGAGAGAATAATTTTGTGATGCGCTGTACACGGTAATTGTAAATTTTGTAGAAAATGTGTTCAAGCATCGAGCATGCGCCGTACATTAATCAATACTCACGCTGGGTACGAACATCATACGACGAAATGACGATAAATACGTTCCCGAATGTCTACCTATTGCTTCACAGCTCTACTAGTATATAGTATATAGTATATACTGGTATATAGGTAAACCTACCTGTAAAGGTTAGTTTACAAGCCGGAACGTCATCACCTCAGTTTTCGCATTTGCCATTTGCCAAAATTCAGACCCAGCAGAAATCCGAAAATTAATGCTGCCTTTCCGAAAAGCTTAGGTAGGTACGTATATTTCGCAACCTTTATCATTTACGTAATCTTATCTTTACCTTTATCATAATATCATATCGTACATCAATCTATACAGAATGGTCCAAACGTCTAACGAAAACTTTCCACCCCTAATATCTTGTAAATGGCACGAAATATAAAAATTTGCTCGGACAGGTCGATTTTTGTTTCAAGGGGATACTTTAATCCGCGGTTGGTGAAATTCCACAACGCAACCCCTAACCCCCACTAACCCCAACTTCAAAATCTCAAATGGTAACCCCCCACTTGTGATGCATCATTTTAAAGCGAATTTCATTGCCAATCTAACGATGTAAAAATTTTTGGGATTTTATCAGCTCCAGCGCCCTCAACGGTCAAATTTTAAATTTCATTAGGGCCCTCTGTGATACATCATTTGAAAGGGTTTGAAATTCTCCATAAACCGATGCAAGAATTTTTGAAATCCATCCACTCGTTCAAAGGTTACACTGAAGAAGATGAGCCGGTTCTGGGCCCAGAAATGCTTATTAAAGTTTACGCCTGTAACTTTGTAACGAGTGGATGGATGTCAAAATTTTTTGCATCAGTTTATAGAAAACTTCAAGCCCTTTCAAATGATATAGAACGAAGGGCCCTAATATGATTTAAAATTTGACCATAGAGGGCACTGGAGTTGAATAAATCTCAAAAATTCTTGCAGTGTTGGATTGACAATGAAATTAGCTTTAAAATAATGCATTACAAGTGGGGGTTTGCCAGGAGTTAGGGTATGCTAAAAAAAGACGAATTTAAGTGTACCCTCAAAATAAAAATCGACCTGGAAGAGCAAATTTTTATATTTCGTTCCGTTGACGAGTTATTCGGGGTGGAAACTTTTCGTTGGACCACCCTGTATATCAGGTCGTCCCAGCACGAAAGGGAACACCTGCGCGTATATTGAGGGAATTTTTTCCACTTCCGGTTTAACCGGAAATGACCTTAACTTTTTTTTTTAAATGGAATTATAGTTTTTTCTCAATCTCAACGGATTCAGAACCTACGATTTTTTCTGAATTAGAAACAAGCATCATACTTGACCAGTGAAGTCGCGGCCACTCTAGATTTTCAAAAACATCGAAGAAATCGGTGAAAAACTGAAATACAGTCTCAAGATTTTGGTGGTTTATTTATTCACTTTATTAGGACGGACAGATGAATAATAATAATTAGAATAATATTTATTGAGTGCACAAGAAAAAGAGTAGGGATGTACATAAATAATACAATTTACCATATATGTATAGGCTGTCCCATAAAAACCGGGCAAAAAGATTTTGGCAATAAGTCAGCCATTTCTTAACCGATTTGCATGATGGACATGATCTTAAATTAAGGCTAAAGATTCATGCTTTCGAACTGTGCAAAAACCTACAACAGATGGCGCTACTTGTTTTTAAGCCTTGGTAGGTAATTTAGATGCGTGCGGATTGGTCACCAATCACCATCAACCAATCAGCATGAAAATGAAATAGCTTTGAAGATCGTTCTTTTGTTTTGAAGAATCCTTTTTCAAAATTAGATTTAGTTTAAGCACTAATTTTCTGTGATTTTTAACAATAATGCGTTTTCCGTATTTTTACGCTTTAATGATCATAACTGAATCATAACTAATTTTCAGTTATAACTTTTCAATTTGTCCTCTACTGACAGTAACCCCCGTTGTCATCAAATTCTATCATTCATAGTTGAAGATTACCTCATTATCATTAAGGCGTAAAAACGTACATTTTTTTAAAATTCACAAAAAAATTAATGCTTAAACCAAATTTACTTTTAAAAAAGAATTCTTAAAGACAAAAGAACGGTCTTCAAGGCTATTTAATTTTCATGCTGATTGGTTGTTGTCTGACCAATCCGCACGCATTTAAAGTAAGACTTAAAAACAAGTATGAATAGAGGTACTACAGAGCCATCTGTTGTAACTTTTTGCACAGTTAAAAAGCATGATTCTTTAGCTTTAATTTAAGACCATGCCCATGCAAATCGGTTAAGAAATGGCTGACTTATTGCCAAAAATTTTTTGCCCGGTTTTTATGGGACACCCTATACATATATGGTAAATTGTATTATTTATGTACATCCCTACTCTTTTTCTTGTGCACTCAATAAACATTATTCTAATTATTATTATTCATCTGTCCGTCCTAATAAAGTGAATAAATAAACCACCAATATATCAAAGTAAACTACACTAAAGATTTTATACAGGGTGCCTCGAAATTAGTGGTCAAAACTTATCAGTAGATTCTTCTATGAAAAATATGAAAAAAAATCCATATGAACATCAAAATAAGCGTCTGGTACAGGAGGGACAAAATTTACTCAAACATTTTTGTAAGTAGTTTTTTTCTTAAATTTGATTCCAGAATCTGAAAATTTGGGGTTTTGTAAGTAAAAATGGTACTCTTGTTTGACATCGATAGGATGCGCCCTTTTTGAAAAAATGGCTTTTCATTGGTTCAGGGCTCCAAAATTTGTGACAGAAGACATCAAAATATCATAGACAAGTTCATGGGACGGTTTCCTACTTCATTCTAGAAAGAAAAGTTCTTATGGGTATGGGTCGAAAACTGCTTCCTAAGGGAGCTACGGTCTTTCAAATGGGTTCTTGAAAAGCATGTTGTTTTAAGAATCTACTGGTAAAGTTTTGACCACTAATTTCGGGACACTCTGTATAGCTAAGCACTCAAAAGGCTTCAAAACAGCTAACCGCTGATTATTATTCTGGCTAACGGAGAACATAAGTACAGTAATAGAGCGGAGCGAGTACAGTTGGAACTATTCTAGAATTGGGTTTCAATGAGAAAGAACTAGCGCCCCAGGCCTCAGGCAGACTCGCTTAGTTTTTCCGTCTATAGGTAATTGCGGTGTTACGGAAGATCGTACATCCAAAGTAGCTCGACAGATTTGATTTACCATGAATATCGAATTTGTGAACTGTATGGGAATTCCATCCACATCCTAAATTATTCTGACTGACACGGAATAGTTTTGTTGCAGTTCTCAGCATAATGCCCCGACATTTTAAGGGATTTATGGTGTGAGGCATTTTTTTTGCCCAATGGAGCATCTGTTCGAAATTGATGGAAAAAGCAGCATCGTGCATCAGCATGTTACAATCAAAACGAAAGGTATAACTGAATATCCTCGGCATATCTACTTGAATGATACAAAGCTTAAGAAGTGGAGGAAGGTCAGGAGAGTACAAATAGGGAAGTAATGGTCCCAAAATAGAGCCTTGAGGGACGCCCGACAATAAGACAATAATTGGATTCGAGTATACCAGTCGTAATTCAATGTTAGATGCACTATTTCCTAGGTAATAAGATACAACAATATAAATTTTCATTGATAATATCTTGTTACCTAGGAAATAGTGCATCTAACATTAAATTGCCTTAAGAAGCAATTCAAACCTGAAATCTGATTGGTCCTATTAAATCTCTTATAACTCGAGAACCATTGGACCTTGGAAATCTTTAAAAACACGGATCGGTTCAGAATTTACTCCTGAATACTCCATTAGAATTTGCTCCTAGCGTTCTGAGACACCCTGTATAATTGAACAATGAGCTGGTTGCTTACCTAAGTTTTGTTACAATTCCTCAAATGAATTTATTTCGGTTTGAACCAATCAGCTTTTATCATACATAATAATTCAATTCACTGAATAAGAACCAACATTATTTTCACTAAGAAACTTCACTCTGATTACCTACGCATTTCGCCGTGGGCCGTGCTGGCTGATGTTAATCGAACAAAAGACTGGCTGATCTCATAATAAAAGTTAAAGGTCCTTTAAAGTTATTATAACGTCGACTAAAGGAAAGGCGTTAAGGATCAATTGATCATCAAAAAGTGAATGTTACTCCAACTATGAATGTTTTGCCTCGTTGCCTCAAATTATAGAGTCAACTCAGCATCTTCACTCAAATTTACTGTACCTATAATTAGCTCAATATAAAGTAAGTTGTGATTTTAAGGGCCGATTTTACAATTCGAGTTCAGAGATGGTTTAATGAGCTCAGCTCAATTTCTTAGCAACCGGTGCTCTCATTGGCTGTCACGTAGCAACTGAACCTAACTCAAGTGCGAACCGCCATTGAACTCGAATTGTAAAATCAGTCCTAAGGAGCGATTTCATAGTAAAAGTTAAAGTTCCATTAAAGTTAAAGTCGACTTTAAAGGGGATTTTGACAGGAACAGCCGTTTTGAAATGTTGCTAGGCAAATAACGTACGTGGCATTTTAAATATTATGCTAATTAGAGTTGCCGTGCCCGAAATGACGAAGGTATGTTTCAGTTTAGGACAGATATCAAAAAAACTGTCGACTTGTTTGACGTTACTGCAATTTAGAAATTTTAAAAATGTCGCGTTATTTAAAAGGCACTTTCACTTTAATTTTGGTTATGAGATCGCCCCTTAATCATAATTCAATCCATCAAATGAGTTAGAGTTTACCAAAAAACTAAGTTGGACCTCGGAACTTGTTATATTAGGTATATAGGTACATACTCAAAATAGTTCTGTTGTTTTTGCTCCATAATGGTATTTTTACCATGCATCTTTATTTAAACTTTTTTTGTCATAGTAATCGAAATTGTATGGTAGGTTTCCGCATATTAAATTTTCTTTAAATTTAAACTGTTAAACGGGCTAGTGAATCAATTCAAAACTTTGTATATAGGTACCTATACGAAGGCTTTCGCTTTAGGACAATGATAAGAGTATATAATCTGTGAAATTTTGCAATGCGTTACTGGTTGCATGCCTTAGGAGTCGTTCTGGTACATCATGTAGGTAGGTATAAAACGGATTTTATAAAAAAAAATTAACTACGTAGGTATACCGAAAATTGTTGCCTTCCGTCTATTTGTATATTCACATTCTTCGTATTCAAATAAGGAAAGGACATCAGACATCATCAGAGTGCGAAGTGCGAGTCCGTTTAACCTATAAGTATCTATAATATAAATATAGGTACTAACTATATACATATAGTAAGTAGTATCAAACTAAAGTTTCTGAAAACGAGAAACTGCAAAATTATAGAAACATTTACTTGATGGTAGAGGTGCATAGATACATATAGGTGCTAGGTGCTTATTATTCTTATGCTTGAGGCAGGGCCGTGCGGTAGATTTTTTTCAGGTGATGCGACTTTCCGAAATGGCGCCCTTCCAGGCAGGGCCGTGGCTCCCTGTAGGGGGTGCACAAACATTTTAACCTCCCCAACCCCATCACAATTTTAAAAAAATGGGAGGTTACTGCAATCACTAAAATTTTCGAATTTGAGATAGCACCAGATCTCCACGTTTTGAGGTCTCAGGAACCCAGAAAAGTGGTTTTTAAAATGTGTCTGTGTGTATGTTCGTACGTACGTACGTACGTTTGTAAACACGCCACAGCCAAAACTACTGGGCCGATTTGGCTGTAATTTGGTACGTAGGCATCTCATAACCCAACTTAGATCTGAAAAGCTTTTGGAGCCAATCGTGCAACCGGAAATGCCATTTTGGCACATCAACTTTTAAATTTTAAATGCAAACCCCCATTTTTCACGTCACCATAAGAAAGACCTTCAAATTCTGCTTCTAAAAATGTATTCATTCTTAGTGCCCTTTTGACCAAAAATTAAAAAAAAATTGATTTTTATCGGACTTTAAAATCGCGGTACAGCCCAAGCCCCTGAACCGATTTGGCCGAAATTTTGCATATGGAGATTGTATTACACGTCGAAGAGCTGAACAAATTTTGAATTCAATCGACTCACGGAAAGTGCTGTTTTGGCATACCAATTTCCAAATTTAAAATTATTCTCTCATTTGACCATTAAAAACAGGTTTTTGAAAGATTTATTGTCACCATCAGAGAGGTCTTCAAATTCTGGTTTCAAATAGGACAAAATTAATTCGCATTTAGCGCTGTTTGGTTCAAAAAATCGAAATTTTATAATAACAGTAAAAATACATTATAGCCCAAATTACTGAATCGATTTGGCTGAAATTTGGTACATGGAGATTAGGTGACCCGTTGAAGACCTGAAAGGCTTTTGGGAGCAATTGGCCCACGCGAACTGCCATTTAAGCATATCAACTTAAAATTTTAAATACAAGGCCTCTTTTTTATGTCGCCATTAGAAAGACGATCAAATTCTGGTTCTAAAAATGTACTCACAGTTTCTGCCATTTCAGTGGAAAATAGAGAAAAAATTCTTTCTCATTAAAAGGGAGCAGGCTGACAGTGGATGACATAAAGTGGCAGTTATTGTCAAAAAGGTGGCAAAAGATTAACCTTAAAAGGAACATATTGTCAAATGTGATGGGTGATGTACGAGGTGATGTCGGTATTTGTCAGAAAATTGCGAAATTAGTCACTGACGTCAGACGATAAGGATAAAAAAAAATCTGTTGAATTGACTACTATCTACACAGAATACAAAGATCCACGCGATGGGGAGGTTCCAGCCGCTTCTCTGCTGCATTTTTTTAACTGAAAACAATCGAATTTTCCAGCTGAAAAGTGAAAAATCAATGTGCAGGCAAAATTTTTTGATAATTTCAAGGTCACGCATTTTCCCAGCACTTCAGAATAAGAAAAGGAAAAACTTAACTTTAGTAAGGCGGATTTTTTTACCGATTTGGCGCTTATTTATATAAAAAGAGTGATTCCTAGTCAAAGAAGGTTAAGTCCACCGGGTTCAACTTCGAAAAAACATGCGCCCGTTTTTGACTGCCAACTCGCATCCGACCGAAGTAAAGACTTCCAGCAAAATTTTGACTGACAAGACCTACGAGAAAAGAGAAAATTTTGTGTACAGAAACGAATCGTACTTTCATACTTAGTTTTCCAGTCAAACTTATAAGATAAATATTTTTACAAAGTTATTTATTTTTTAATTTACTACTTTTTGAAAATGGTGAAATGGCGCCCCCTTAGAGTGGCGCCTGATGCGGCCGCCTCTCCGCCTCATAGCACCGCACGGCCCTGGCTTGAGGCATAAATTAATGTCAGCGACCCAGTGCACGTTTCGGTCAGATTACACAACAATTTTTAACATCCATTTCGGTTATCAAAAATTAAACATTCTCCAGCAAATTATGTGCCTACCTATAGGATATGCAAAATCGCAATTCGCAATGGGGATGTCGCGTATTCTTTACCGCCTTCACCATTTTCCTGTCCTGATTTCTGATTCGTCTGAAATTCGCTGATATCGACGTAATTCTAAATTTCTGTTTCATTTCATTCCACAATAATAATTCATTTTAATGACTTAGTAAATAATGGAAATCGAGTTGTATAATATGTGCTGCGATAACACGATAACAGAATTCATTGTCGTCCGGCATCGAGGTAGTCCGTTAAACTCCGGGTTGACTGACGAGCAAAGACTTACGTTTATGATTGAAAGCACCTGTAACCAATGCTGAAAATAAGCTCAACTTAATAAAGTAGGGACGTTCTTTGAGCCGTTCCATTATGTAAGCCGCGTTGTAGGAGGGGCATATCAGCCATCAAGAAGAAACCAGGAATTTTAGTAATTTACTATTTAGTTACATACAAACTATTGGTGATAGTGAAGATTTATTTTGTGTTCATTAGCGTGCTCGTGATACTGCCAATAATCGCTTCAATTTCACTGCCAATTGGGACCAATGACCAATCAATATCTTATTCATGAAATTAACATAACGAATCGACTGTGACTATTCTTCTTGGTTTATTTTATACGTACAAATACAAAATTAGGTACAAAAATGAATGTGAGTAAAATATAGTATTATACTTAGGCACAGAATATAGGTATTAGTTTGTTATTCGCGTTGTTATGAGACTGAAGGCCCTATTTAAAACAGCTGATATGGAATTCTTAGTTATGATGGCTACCTACCTACCTATGTATATGGCCGACAAGCTGGCTTGCGTTTTTAGGTGAGCCCTGAGCAGAGCAGGTATACATCTGACCCCATTGTTAGCGCCGCGGAGACTTTTCAAGTATTTTTCTTTGTAGTTTTTCGGTAATTTAAGATTCTTATTAATTTCGATGGCAAACCGAACGATTCGATGATCCGAATCCAGAGAAAGGGGAAAGGGGAGTGGTATTATGCATGTTGAGCATTGGCGCGTAGCAGAAGGGCCCCATGCAGCACTCATCTGAGCCTCTCCATCAGGCCCCATGATAAATTCAGGCCCTAAGAGAGCTCGCTTTAATTTTAGTCAGTTTATAGTTTTAAGCAAAAACGGTACCTATACCAAGTTAATGAAAATTTCACAGATTACTGCGATCTTATGGAAACTAATACAATTTCGATTATAAATGGCAAAAAAAGTTTAGAAAAATGCAGCAGAGAAGCGGCTGGAACCTCCCCATCGCGTGGATCTTTGTATTCTGTGTAGATAGTAGTTAATTCAACAGAATTTTTTTAATCCTTGACTAATTTCGCAATTTTCTGACAAATACCGACATCACCCATCACGTTTGACAATATGTTTCTTTTAAGGTTAATCTTTTGCCACCTTTTTGACAATAACTGCCATTTTATGTCATCCACTGTCAGCCCGCACCCTTTTAATGAGAAAGAATTTTTTCTGTATTTTCCACTGAAATGGCAGAAACTATGAACACATTTTTAGAACCAGAATTTGATCGCCTTTCTAATGGCGACATAAAAAAGGAGGTCTTGTATTTAAAATTTAAGTTGATATGCTTAAATGGGACTTCCCGTGGGCCAATTGCTTTCAAAAGCCTTTCAGGTCTTCAACGGGTCAGCCAATCTCCATGTACCATATTTCAGCCAAATCGATTCAGAAATTTGGGCTATAATGTATTTTTAGTGTTATTATAAAATTTCGATTTTTTGAACCAAACAGCGCTAAATGCGAATTAATTTTGTCCTATTTAAAACCAGAATTTGAAGACCTTTCTGATGGTGACCATAAATCTTTCAAAAACTTGTTTTTAATGGTTAAATGAGGGAATAATTTTAAATTTGGAAATTGGTGTGCCAAAACGGCACTTTCCGTGAGCCGATTGAATTCAAAATTTGTTCAGCTCTTCGACGTGTAATACAATCCCTATGTGCAAAATTTCAGCCAAATCTGTTCAGGGGCTTGAGCTGTACCGCGATTTTAAAGTCCGATAAAAATCAATTTTTTTTTATTTTTGGTCAAAAGGGCACTAAGAATGAATACATTTTTAAAAGCATGATTTGAAGGTCTTTCTTATGGTGACGTGAAAAATAGGGGTTTGCATTTAAAATTTAAAAGTTGATGTGCCAAAATGGCATTTCCGGTTGCATGATTGGCTCTAAAAGCTTTTCAGATCTAAGTTAGGTTACGAGATGCCTATGTTCCAAATTTCAGCCAAATCGGTCTAGTGGTTTTGGCTGTGGCGTGATTACAAACGAACGAACGTACGTACGTACGTACGTACGAACGTACAAACGTACGTACATACACACAGACACATTTTAAAAACCCCTTTTCTGGGTTCCTGAGACCTCAAAACGTGAAGATCTGGTGTTATCTCGAATTCGAAAATTTTAGTGATTGCAGTAACCTCCCTTTTTTTTTAAGTGGTGAAGTGGAGTGGGGAGGTTAAAAAACGGTAGGTACCATTCTCGGTACCATTGCTTTGATAATTTTTATGTGCATAATGATGAATACTGGGGAATCATTTGGTTTGATTTTCATCGAAGGTTAGTGAACTCGATCTCGAGATAATGATTTATTGATCAATAAATGTTTTGTTCGTTACAGTTAGTTGACAGAATTTCCAATTTCAGAGGGCAGTTATTAATTTATTTTAAATTCTGGGTGCTTGGTGCTTTTCGCTCCGATTGTACGTCCAAAACCGCGTAGGTAAAGGGAGTCTTATACGTAAATTGAGAAAAAATGTATTCTAAAGGATTTTGATTTAATGTTATGGAACGACGAAATATTGAAGTATAAGACTATGGAAATAAATGTTTAATATATTTCAAAACAAAATTACTTCAACCATGCACAAAACTGAATGCGGATAAAATACGAAACAACAGCGTGACATACGTCGACGAAACCTACGGGTACCTTTTTGAGCTTTCTAAGTGATACTTGAGACCTACTGGCAGATGGCGGCATGGCGAAGAAAAATACGAGGGCATCCGATAGTAGGTACCATCGCGGCCACCGAAAAGTGCACGATTGCTATACAATGCATTTTTTAAAGATTTTTATCACAATGAAGACGGCTTTGTTTCAGTGATCTACCAGGGTCATTCGAAACACTAATGTTCATAGTTAGTTATTACATCAATAACCATCGCATCCAGCAAATGCCCTTTGTGCTATCGATTTTCAAAACATAAGGAAAAACCAAATCGTGCACTTTTCGGTGGCCGCGATAGTACCTCGCTATCGGGTTCTGCCCCACCTTTCCCTACATAATTTTTGGCCTTAAAAGATATAAGATATTTTCAATAGTAATACGACGAGTAGTCTCTTGATTGCCGCGGGTTTTGACGTCCGAATGGCTGTCAATACGAGTCAAAATGGTAGATTTTTTTAGGCTAAAAAGAGGACGAGAGCTCGCTCGAGTCGTCTTTGTCCGAAAAAAATCTACCATTTGACAAGTAGTGCATCCATGAGGACTCAACAAGGCAACCAAGAGACTATGAATCGTATTTTGCAGATTATTTTATAAATTAAAGTATTGAGTAAGTAGTGTCAAGTTGACGTTGTAGTCTTATCACTTATAATCTCATAAGAGCATTAATTCTTTCCGGAAATTTTTGGAGTGCATTCCAACAACGTATTAATCGGCCCGAGTGGAACACGAGGGCCCGATTACGTTGTTGGGATGCACGACTAAAATTTCCAGGACATGAATTAATGCTCGAATGCAGATTCGGTAAGAAAATAGCAACGATACAGCCACAGAAATGGAATAGAAATAATTTTTGACATTTAATTTGACATAAAAATTTCCACTTATTAATTTCGTTTAGGTTGGTCTAGATAGGTATCAAAGATTTCCAGGAAATCCTCGAGTTGCCATGGTAAACACACAGAAATCAATTTTTCTATTGGCTAATGATTAGTATCGTGCGATTTTCACTGTAATCAGGATTACTGGTATGCTAAATGCTCCTTTGGATTGATGTTCAATACTTAATGAATAAAATAATCATTAGTAAAGTAAAGTACTGTTCCACAAACAAAAGGTCCTGAGGTCCTACGTATAATTTTATTATAAGTAAACTGATAGATCATAAAATTTGCAACAAAATGAGCATATATCGGGTGTCCCAAAAACACCGGACAAAATATTTTTGGGGATAAGCCCGCCATTTCTTAACAGATTTGGATGAACGTGGTCTTAAATTAAAGTTAAGGAATCAGGCTTTTAAACTCTCTAAGAAACTACGACAGATGGCGCTGTCGTAGTATTGTTTGTTTAAGCATTAACTTTAAGTGATTTTTTGAAGAAATGAGTTTTCCCTCATTTTCACGTTTTTATAATATGATTTGTCCCTCATTGGCAGTCACCTCTGTTTAAAAATTATGCTGTTTGTACTTCACTAGGTAACTTTACTCATCAGTTATTAGGGCGTAAAAAGACATATTTTTAAAAAATCGCAGAAGATGAATGCGTAAACCAAATCGACTTTTGAAAAAAGATTTTTGCAGAAAAAAGAACGATCTTCAAGGCCATTTGAGTCACATAACGATTGGTTCTTGCCTGACCAATCCATAAACACCTAAAAAAGCCTTAAAAATAAGTTTCAAGGCCAAGGGGTCACTATGGCAGCGCCATCTGTCATAGTTTCTTGCACGATTCACAAGCTTGATTCTTTAGCCTTAATTTAAGACGAGGTTCATCCAAATCGGTTGAGAAATGGCTGACTTATTCCTAAATATATTTTGTCCGGTTTTTTTGGGACACCCGATAGGACTGCATTGATATTTTTTTTGACTTGAAAGAAACTAATTATAATTGAAAATCTCGCGTTTTCCAGAATTTTGACCGTTATTTCGATTCTTTTATCTCAGAGAATTGTTGCAAGGATTTGGATAATATAATATGGAACTATGAATTACAAAAGTGATAATGAACACTTTTATAATGGAATACAAAGAAAATTTGGTGATGATTACGTTGGCTTTTTCCACACTATACCTCAGCCAAATGTGTTCCAAGAATTAGAGCGATAGAACTAACTGACGTGTTGTTTTATGTGGTAGTCTCATCAATAGATTTAGTAGCTACATAAAGTTGTAAAACAAATATCTCTGCCCTCTGCGCCCTTTTGGTGATGGAGCGCATTGGGTTCAGGTGGTGTAGAAAAAAGAGGGTAACGTAGGTAATCACTAATCTTCTTTGTATTCCATTACAAAAGTATTCAGTTTATGATTTTTATAATTCAGTTCTCCATGCTATCCGGATCGTGTGGCAAAAATTTTGTAAGATTAAGGTCGTAAAACGTAAAAGAATAGAAATAGCGCTGATTCGACATTTTTCGAAACTCAAGTATTCCATCGATTTTCTTTCTTTTTAAAGAAAATCTGCGAAAACAACTATATGCTGAGTTTGTTGTAAGTTTTATGCTCGTTCAGTTTGTTCATTAGGTCATGTGAAATTTCCGTAGGATCAACGGTTTTCAAGATATACAAGAGAAACATCGGATGGCCCCATCATGTTCCTCCACCATTTTTCAGGACCTTTAGTATGTTAAACAGAAAGTAACATCTCAATGTAAAAAAATCATGTCTTCTAAATATTTCCACATTTTTTGCAGTTTACGAAATGCACCCCCCCCCAGGTAGGATACTGTAGTCCCAAAATTGTTCTAGGTATAGCTAAGTTAATTTTTGTGGGAAAGAGGGAAGGGGGAATAAATGTTACTGATTTTTAATAGCCAATAATTTTAAAACTTCAAAAGTTTCCAAAAATCTTTATACCTACCATAGTTACTTAGAAATTAAAAGTTCCAACTTTGTATACCTCGATCGAAAACGGCGTCTTTTATCATAGTGCACTGATGCTCTTGCACTTTTAAAGTAGGTATTTACTCTTAATTTTTACAACAAACACGTACCCAAGAACCATCTTGGACATTAGCAGCCTAGCTGCATAACATATGGGAGTAAATCTTAAAAAACGCATTAAACGCATTAAATTATCTGCATCAATACTAAACAACAAAAATTACCCAACATTATACGGTTTTTTCGTATTCCCGGACCGGATGTGGTATATCTCCGTCCTATGATTCCAAAAAAGTGGTTTCTGAAAAATGTAATTAAGATACCGATACAGATATCTCGAACTACTTCACACATTTGGTTGAAATTTCATACTATTATGTACTTGTAATTTATATATTATGTATTACATAACCCTATAAAAAAAGCATGATTCCCTATACAAAACGGGTAGAATATCAATTCACAAAACCTAAAAAGAAAAGAAAAACAACGTTATTCTAAAAAACAGTAAAATCCTTTAAGAAAAACAAAAAAGAAATTATCCCCCTGTAAGCAAGAAACAAAGATGCTCAAAGATTTCCTTAATCCCCTAACAACAGAATCAATTCCTTATAATTAGACCCCTTAAAAAATCTAGAAACCCCTAAAAGAATCGACCAATTTTCAAGAACTTAAAAGCATTACATAATTTAAGCCCTTCTTTATAAACTTTATCCCCCCCCAGTCCCAAAGTTAACCTAGCATTGAAATATTCTGAAAAGACCCCAAACACTTAATTTAAGTTTCTCTATACTCCAGGAATTAACAAACCCACTTATTTTTACTATACGGGTGATCACACACAACTAGAAAATACCCCCCACCTTTTTTTTCTTTCCGCGTCCCCGTCGTATGTAAAAATTTCCTTAACATATACAAATTGATTTAAACATAAAATTAGTTACGTTACTCAAGATACGATACTATTAAAATCCAAGGGTATTATTACTAAAAATTATCTATCTAAACATTACCTTACATAAGGTACCTGTACGCCGAGCTGATTATTATTATTATAAAAGATGCCAACATGAATCCTAAGAATTATAACGCGTTTTGAAAAATCTGCGTAAAGTTAACATGATAATTATACCTAGGTACCCAGGAGCCGCATTCAAAATGATCCAGCCGTAATAACTTTTGATAGAAAATGTTTCAAAATCAGCATAACACAAGATTTTTAACTTCTACGCAGCGCGAAGCAGTTACTGGAATCGATCGAAAAATTCAGAAAAATCGAATCGCTAAAAATATCAAATCCTTACGTTTTAGCGTCGTGGGAACCCAAAAAAGTGGTTTGTGAAAAAATGTCTGTGCGTCTGTCGGTCTGTCTGTCTGTCTGTGATGCTCTTGGCAACAAAAAGAGTGCAAATGTTTGGCAGCTACAGTTAATAGAAATAATGCATAAGAGCGTGAACACGCTACAGCCCAAACTACTGAACCGATCTGGCTGAAATATGGTACGTGCAGCTTGCATTAGAATGGGAAGAACTTATTATTTCCTCAAAAAATTTGAAAGCATTATAGCGTTTTTATTTTGAGTATCATCTGTTTTGATTTCCTTAGTAAGCAATTAACAAAATACTTTGTCGCTCCGTCGTCAATATTGTTTCTCAGAAAACTTTAACTTAGCATTGTTACAACAAAACGCCAAGTGTTACTATTTCCATGCTATTAGCAACTCCGTAAAAGGTTGCTGCGTAAGTTATTGTTAGTGAGATGCAATGTAACCAAGTAAAATTGAGTTATCTTATCAGTATAAAGACTCGACGTGCCACTATATTCACGGCTTTCTTGATCTCAAAATTTCTTGAGTAGTCTTTAAATCTTAGGTACTGTGCTATTACTATTACTACAAAATGCTTATATTTCAGAGTTATCGAGGAAGAAAACCAAGCGGTCCTATCACCACCGTGCCCACAGGTCCGCAGAGTGTAGTGCCATCCGAATCTCCCAACAGCAGCGTTACCATTATTTCTAACCAGGCTCAGTCGGCTCGACATAGTCCTCAGCCAACTAATGCAACTGTCCAGCAAGCAATTCCCGTCCAACAGCAGTCACCTATGGTACGTTTTGTTTACTTTTGATCGCCGAAGACGGCAAGACAGAAAGACAGAACGAGAATTGATTTAAGACCATTTTGGCGAGGGTGGCGGCAACACTGACCTACCGTAACGGTGGGGTGGTGTATCTGATCCTGCTCCGGGTGGATTACACAAAATTCCCTCTTTATTGGGGCGCAAACCGTGCAGGGTTGACGTAGCCAAGACACCCCTTCCTTATACGTCATTGTCCGTTTCTCTCTAATGTTTTTTTTGTTGATTTTTGCAGGCTCCTATGCCGTTCTACGCTGACCCAAATCGTTTCCCGACACCTGTTTGGCAAACACCTGACCCTTCTCAAGGTAATTCTGTTCGTAGGTTTTATTTCTAGTAATTATAGTTAACGTATTTGTAGCCTGGCCTCAGGGGCAGTTCATTCAGCAAATCCCAGCAGCCACTCAACCGACGTTGGAAGGTTACCAGCAATACCCGAATGGGATTTACCAGGCAACTTATCAACAACCCGCTTTTGAATCTAACACTTTCTACACGGGGGCCGTTCAAGTGTTGACAAATGCGAGACCTCCAAGTGTCCCGAATCAGCAAGCTCAATTGACACCTCGACCGAATTCGAACTACTCTCATACGCCTAGTCCAGCTCCTGCGCCTCAAAGTAACAACAATAGACAGCAATATCAAGAATACCAAAATCAAAATTTTGTGTCTCCCGCAACGACGCCGTCGGGAAATACGAATGACAACATATCGAGGCCCAGCTCAGTTAATAGCACAATTAGTAACCCAGCGAATCAAAATTTCAATCAACAGCAATCAAGCAACTTTACTGCAGTTTCGACGGCAGCGTTTAGTCCTGGTTCAAATCCAAATTACGTAATGGCGAATTCGGGAAACGCCGAGCCTGGGTATCCACAAGTGAGCAGCAGCCCGCAGCTAGTTTCACACAACTCTAGTGGATACCCAGGCAGTGGACAATATAGCGGAACTAGTCAAGATAACCAATTGTGGCAAAGCGAAGACCAAATTGTTTGGGCGCAACAGTCTATGAAGACTGAGCCACACGAAATGCCATATGCATCACCTCACCATGAAGTAAAACCAGTTGAGATGCAGAGTGAGTTCTCTCAAGCAGACAGGGTAAATTTGAACACTCGAATCAAAACGATGATATTAAGCAAGCAACAGGAGAACTCGGAAGAGAATAAAAAAATTGAACAAAACAGTACCGGTCATTTTTTATGGTATAGCCACCATCATCGTTTCGCTAACGTAAACGGTGGTGGTGGCTTCCAATCTCCCCCAAAGCCAAAGCAAAAAAGTCCCAAAATCAAAACGGAATCGCAACAATCTAGTCCCAAGAACATACAGGAGAGCGAAATACCAAGGTGCGATTGTTTCAATCCGGATCAATTGCCGACGGAACCTGGAACATATTACACGCATTTAGGTAAAACATCCTGTTTTAGTGTGGAATTTAATTCGCCATTTCTAGGCTGCTCTAACAGTTTAATTAATTTGCGACTTGACTTGGAAAATAGGACAGGAGTTAAGGGCAAAGCCATCAGAATAGAGAAGATACGTTACACTGGCAAGGAAGGGAAAAGTAAACAGGGATGTCCTATAGCAAAATGGGTAAGATCACTCCTTTCAATTATTATGATTTGTAAGCAGATAATTACGCCGTCACTTACTTATACATATCAGGTAAGAAAACAACAGATGGTTTCGCATTGTTGTTTCTTGAACTGCAATTAGTGACATAATTGTGTAAGATAGAATGATTGGGGTCTTTAATAACATCTTTTTTCGTTTTTATTTCAGATAATCCGTAGGTCTGGCATCGACGAGAAATACCTAATAATCGTGAAACATCGACAGGGTCACATCTGCCATTCGGCCTTTATTGTCGTTTGCATCGTCATGTGGGATGGGGTCCACCAACATAACGCTGATGAGCTCTATTCCATTCTCGCCGAAAAGCTAAACAAATATGGACTGGTAACAAAACGTCGGTGCGGCACCAACGAGCCTAAAACTTGCGCTTGTCAAGGCCTAGACACAGAAACTTGCGGTGCAAGTTTCTCCTTCGGATGTTCCTGGAGTATGTATTACAACGGCTGCAAGTTCACCCGCTCTAAAGTCGTTCGCAAATTCCGCCTGAGCCTTCCGTCAGAGGAGCAAATTATCGAGGATAAGCTTCAGAAACTTGCCACTTATCTTACTCCAATCTACAGATGTCTCGCTCCGCAGTCCTTCAAAAATCAGTGTTTCTATGAAAGTATAGCGGCAGACTGCAGATTAGGTTTGAAGACCGGAAGACCCTTCTCAGGTGTTACCGCTTGTATGGATTTCTGTGCTCATGCCCATAAGGACTCGCAAAATATGATTAATGGATGTACGGTGGTTGTAACTTTGACTAAACATAGGAAGTTGCAAAAGCCGGATGAGGAGCAGCTACATGTTTTACCTCTCTATGTGGTCGAAAACTCCGATGAGTTCAACTCTAAGGAGAGTCAAAATCAGAAAGTCGAACTGGGCAGCGTGGAAATTTTGAGCAAGTAAGTTCACATTTTACAGGACGTAACAATTAATGCCGCTCGCGATGACTATGACTTTGACTATGCACTAGAAACTGTTTGGCTGTGATATGGAGCACTTGGTGCTCGAAAGGCGCCAGCCTGTTTTTCAGTGTTGTGCGGTGTTTCTAATCATACTGATACCTAATGCATGAAATATTAAGTTAGGTATGTCATCATCAAGATCAGATCTCAATCTGTGATCTATTCCACAAAAAGGTGCTGTTGACTGTCGCACGCTCTAGTGAAACCGGTATTTCTAAACCTAGTCCTCTGTTGTGACGTATCCGACTGAATTTAGACCGGTAACTTCTTACGTTACTTTAGGCATTTTGTAACTCGAATTATAGAATGTAACACGAAAATAAGCCAATACAAAATAGAGCGAATTCTGCAAAATTAACGCTTTTGAAGCATCTATAGAAAGCTTTTGAATGGTTTTCGGAATTCGGTTAAAATTTGAGTTTCCACAACTAAATTTCATCCCCTTCGATAAATTTCTCCTAAAAATCAGTCCTCCTTTCTCACAGTTCACAGCAGATATTGCTTCTTTGTGCCAAATTAATTTTATACCATGATTTACTGGAAGAAATTTCCAGTTTCAACACTTAAATTTCATCCCCCTTGTTATGTCGACGCGATTCACCAACCAGGTTGCAGTGGTCGGAAGTAATGCATTACAAGTAGGTAATGCAATACTATGTAATGAAATTACTTTAGGTGGATGTGAAGTTTGCTCCGCTAAATTGCTCCAAAAAATGGATGCCGTTTACGTCCGGCAACGCAGCAAATTCACCTGCCTGATTGTTGTAAACCAAGATGACAATTAAATGTCAAAATTAAAAACGCAATTTATCACGATATAGAGGACTTTTAGGCAATTACCTCATTGAAAATGGTTCCATTTGAACATTATGGATCATACCACGTCCACTTTCGTAGGTGTCTTGCAAAAATTACTTAACAAAATCACTGCTTAAAGTTGCTCGTGTCAGGGCCCCAAATCTGCGTAATAAGGTCAACGTAGATCAAACCAATGTCCAAAACATTTAAGTGCATTGCCTATGATGGCATTTTCGTAAAGAAATTTACAAAAAAAATATGGGAACCGTCTGCTCCCTCGCAAAATATAGTTGATAGAATCGAGACATGGGGGCGGCCCCAAACAGGTCAAGGAGGTCAACGTAGATCAAGGCAATGCGCGAAACACTTAGAGGCAACGCCAACGATTAGATTTACAGAAAGAAAATTTAAAAAAAATAATGGGAACCTCCTGCTCCCTCGCAAAATATAGCTGATAGAGTCGAAGACATGGGGGCGGCCCCAAACAGGACAAGGAGGTCAACGTAGATCAAGCCAATGCGCGAAACACTTAGAGGCAACACCAACGATTAGATTTAGAGAAGGAAAATTTAAAAAAAATAATGGGAACCTCCTGCTCCCTCACAAAATATAGTTGATAGAGTCGAAGACGTGGGGGCGGCCCCAAACAGGACAAGGAGGTCAACGTAGATCAAGCCAATGCGCGAGACACTTAGAGGCAACGCCAACGATTAGATTTAGAGAAAGAAAATTTTAAAAAAATAATGGGAACCTCCTGCTCCCTCGCAAAATATAGTTGATAGAATCGAGACATGGGGGCGGCCCCAAACAGGACAAGGAGGTCAACGTAGATCAAGGCAATGCGCGGAACACTTAGAGGCAACGCCTACAATTAGATTTAGAGAAAGAAAATTAAAAAAAAATAATGGGAACCTCCTGCTCCCTCGCAAAATATAGTTGATAGAGTCGAAGACATGGGGGCGGCCCCAAACAGGACAAGGAGGTCAACGTAGATCAAGCCAATGCGCGAAACACTTAGAGGCAACGCCAACGATTAGATTTAGAGAAAGAAAATTTAAAAAAAATAATGGGAACCTCCTGCTCCCTCGCAAAATATAGTTGATAGAGTCGAAGACATGGGGGCGGCCCCAAACAGGACAAGGAGGTCAACGTAGATCAAGCCAATGCGCGAAACACTTAGAGGCAACGCCAACGATTAGATTTAGAGAAAGAAAATTTAAAAAAAATAATGGGAACCTCCTGCTCCCTCGCAAAATATAGTTGATAGAGTCGAAGACATGGGGGCGGCCCCAAACAGGACAAGGAGGTCAACGTAGATCAAGCCAATGCGCGAAACACTTAGAGGCAACGCCAACGATTAGATTTAGAGAAAGAAAATTAAAAAAAAATAATGGAAACCTCCTGCTCCTTCGCAAAATATAGCTGATAGAGTCGAAGACATGGGGGCGGCCCCAAACAGGATAAGGAGGTCAACGTAGATCAAACCAATGTGTGAAGCACTTAGAGGCAGTGCCTACGATGAGGTTAAGGTAAAGAGATTAAAAAAAAAAAATAATGGGAACGGCCTGCTCCCTCGCAAAATATGTCGATAAAATCGAAGACATGGGGGCGGCCCCAAAACAGGATAAAGAGGTCAACGTAGATCGAACCAATGCGCAGGTGATTTAGAGACAACGGCAACGATTAAATTTAGAGAAAGGAAATTTTAAAAAAATAATGGGAAGCAAAATATGATGGTAGAATCGAAGACATGGGGGCGGCCCCAAACAGGATAAGGAGGTCAACGTAGATCAAACCAATGCGCGAAACACGTAGAGGCAATGCCTACGATGAGATTTAGATAGAGAAAATAAAAAGAATTAATGGGAACCATCTGCTGCCTCGCAAAATATGTTGATAGAATGCAGACATGGGGGCAGCCCCAAACAGGACAAAGGAGGTCAGCGTAGATCAAACCGATGCGAGAAACACTTAGAGGCAATGCCTACGATGTGATTGAGGTAAGGAAAATTTAAAAAAATTAATGGCACCATCTGCTCTCTCGCAAAATATGCCACCCCCGTTTCTCAATTTTATTAACATATTTTGCGAGGGAGCAGGTGGTTCCCATTATTTTTTTTTTAATTTCTTTACCTTAATCTCATCGTAGGCACTGCCTCTAAGTGTTTCACACATTGGTTTGATCTACGTTGACCTCCTTGTCCTGTTTGGGGCCGCCCCCATGTCTTCGACTCTATCAACTATATTTTGCGAGGGAGCAGAAGGTTCCCATTATTTTTTTTAAATTTTCTTTCTCTAAATCTAATCGTTGGTGTTGCCTCTAAGTGTTTCGCGCATTGGCTTGATCTACGTTGACCTCCTTGTCCTGTTTGGGGCCGCCCCCACGTTTTCGACTCTATCAACTATATTTTGGTGAGGGAGCAGGAGGTTCCCATTATTTTTTTTTAATTTTCCTTCTCTAAATCTAATCGTTGGAGTTGCCTCTAAGTGTTTCGCGCATTGGCTTGATCTACGTTGACCTCCTTGTCCTGTTTGGGGCCGCCCCCACGTCTTCGACTCTATCAACTATATTTTGTGAGGGAGCAGGAGGTTCCCATTATTTTTTTTTAATTTTCCTTCTCTAACTCTAATCGTTGGTGTTGCCTCTAAGTGTTTCGCGCATTGGCTTGATCTACGTTGACCTCCTTGTCCTGTTTGGGACCGCCCCCATGTCTTCGACTCTATCAACTATATTTTGCGAGGGAGCAGGAGGTTCCCAATATTTTTTTTTAAATTTTCTTTCTCTAAATCTAATCGTTGGTGTTGCCTCTAAGTGTTTCACGCATTGACTTGATCTACGTTGACCTCCTTGTCCTGTTTGGGGCCGCCCCCACGTCTTCGACTCTATCAACTATATTTTGTGAGGGAGCAGGAGGTTCCCATTATTTTTTTTAAATTTTCTTTCTCTAAATCTAATCGTTGGAGTTGCCTCTAAGTGTTTCGCGCATTGGCTTGATCTACGTTGACCTCCTTGTCCTGTTTGGGTCCGCCCCCATGTCTTCGACTCTATCAACTATATTTTGCGAGGGAGCAGGAGGTTCCCGTTATTTTTTTTTAATTTTCTTTCTGTAAATCTAATCTTTGGCGTTGCCTCTAAGTGTTTCGCGCATTGCCTTGATCTACGTTGACCTCCTTGACCTGTTTGGGGCCGCCCCCATGTCTCGATTCTATCAACTATATTTTGCGAGGGAGCAGACGGTTCCCATATTTTTTTTGTAAATTTCTTTATGAAAATGCCATCATAGGCAATGCACCTAAATGTTTTGGACATTGGCTTGATCTACGTTGACCTTATTACGCAGATTTGGGGCCCTGACACGAGCAACTTTAAGCAGTGATTTTGTTAAGTAATTTTTGCAAGACACCTACGAAAGTGGACGTGGTATGATCCATAATGTTCAAATGGAACCATTTTCAATGAGGTAATTGCCTAAAAGTCCTCTATATCGTGATAAATTGCGTTTTTAATTTTGACATTTAATTGTCATCTTGGTTTACAACAATCAGGCAGGTGAATTTGCTGCGTTGCCGGACGTAAACAGCATCCATTTTTTGGAGCAATTTAGCGGAGCAAACTTCACATCCACTTACTTTAGCTGGTAATGAGCAATTGTAATGCATTACTTTTTTTAAATAGTAATGGGTAATTGTAATGCATCACATTTTTTTAGTAATTGTATTGGAAAACCATTACTTTTTCCATTACCTTTTTTACCCTTAACTGATAAACGCAAAAATTAAACTTTTATGATAAATGTAATTCTGTGAAATGAAATAACCACCACAGGAAGTAGCTAGGTACTACTGCTATCAGAGTTAACCCTAACCCAGCGGGGTTTTGTTTACCTACCGCCTCCCAAGCAGACATTGATGCATTCTGAAGAGGTTTTCCTACTATTTTTAAGTAGCGATATTCTCTGCAATTACTCCGGATTAAATATTTCTATAGAATTGAAATAATTTCCTAGCTGAAGAAAATAAAACTAACTTTAGCCATCTCAAGCAGTGGTAAATCTTGAAACGCAATTGTTATTCAAATTAAATTAAAATTAAATAATAAATATACTGTTTTCAAATAATACACCTACAGTTTTTTTATATTGTGGCATTTTTTCAAATCCCAATTAGAGTTGGCCGTGTCTGAAATGACGTATGTTTCAATTTACTGCAGATCTCAAAATCTGTCAGCTACAATTAGAAATTTAAGAAATGTCACGTTAAAAGTAATGTATGAAGTAATGCATTACATTTATTAAGTAATTAGTAATTGTAATGCATTACTTTTTGAAAAAAGTAATTAGTAATTGTAATGCATTACAATTTCGACGAAGTAATGTGTAATGGTAATGAATTACTTTTTAAAAGTAATGTTCCGACCACTGCCAGGTTGGCATCATCAAGGCAACGGTAAACCAATCATGTACCTAACGCTAATTTTTAGGGTACATGAGGATCTATTCTGTAATTTTAAAGTTTTCTGCTACATTGGTCCATCTTTTCGTTTTCTTGTTAGCACTACCGTTAAATCGTATTTGAAGTGGTTAAACGTTGATTAATTAGAGGCATCTTTAGTAGGAAGCGCTAAAAATGTACTGTTTAACGCCTTTGCTTTGATGTTACCATCATAACAGCGGAAATACAAAATCAATCATAGAGCTTGCATATTGCCAAAATAGACCCTATGGTCACTTTATCATCGCTTTTATGACTCCAACTTGGTTGGTGAAACGCATCGGCATAATGTTTTTTGTGTGCTATTTTGGTGTAGGGGTTTTATCCTTTAAACCAAATAATACCTTCATTATGTTGAGTAATTTTCAAGTTCTCGTATTTTTGTGTTTCTGCATGTTTAGGCCTCTCCTTAGTGGTTTTTCGCGAAAGATGAGCAACACCTTTTTTGAATCATTGATCGAAAGCTATTGAATGACGTGAAGCCCGATTTTGCGGAAAAGGTATCCCCCACAAGACTTCATCGAAATATACAGGGTGTTCGCGAAACATGTAGCAGTACTCCTACCGTGGATTTCTTTCATAAAAATAAAATAAGTTAAATAGTTACTATGAACTCCTAAGAGAGCTAATTCTTCTCGTAGGAGGATGGGGACCAGTTTATTTTTGATATTTCGGAAACGGCTTAATCTACGATATCGTAATTTGGCACATCAACTTAGATACTTTTAGGGTCTCTTATGTGCAAAATTTCGTTGAAATTGATAAAGGACACCTGCAATTGGTATTTTCAATGCAAAACCTACATAAGCAGTTCTTGAAACATTATTCACTGCGATTTAGAAGTAACATTTTATAAGAAAACTGTTATTTCTCTTGCAAAATTTTAAAATAATCCATCGATTTCGCGCAATCAACGAAAATGTGTACTATTGCATGATGCGCGTCTTGTAATTTTTGGTCATCAGTTTCACAAAGTCGCCTATGCAAAACCTAGCCCCTTTAGGAGTCGATAAAAACAAGTTAAAAAGTTCCTATGAACATACAATGTCCGATATCGCCTCCTAAGGGAGTTAGGTTTTGCATAAGTGACGTTATGAAACTAATCTACAAAATACAAGACGCGCATCAGGCACTAGTACACATTTTTGTTGATTGGCGAAATCGATGGATTATTTTAAAATTTTGTAAGAGCAACAAAAGTTTTGCTATGAAGTTTTACATCTAAATCGCAAAATAAGCAAAAACTGCTTATGTAGATTTTGCATTTAAAATACAATAATTGCAGGTGTCGGTAACTGAATGTTCCCCTTCATCAATTTTAACGAAATTTTGCACATAAGACATCCTGAAGTAGATTAAGCCGTTTCCAAAATATTAAAAATAAACTGGTCTCCAATCCTCTCCTCCTACGAGAAGACCCAGCTCCCTTAGGAGGCGATATCGGACGCATGTTCACAGGAACTTTTTAAATTATGGTAGGAATTCTGCTACATGTTTCGCCATACACCCTCTATGTGTACGTCGGTTTCAAATAGTTGCATATGTGCAACTATTGCGGAGTTATCATATTTTTTGTGATTTTCATCCCCCAAAATTTCATCCCCCGAAATTGTTGCCATTTCACCTTCAACGTACTAAAGCTTGAACGTGCATAACGAATTTCAGCAAGAGACTTCCACTACTTCTCTCGACTTAACTGCAATTAATAATTTTTCGGTCTTTCACCACTAACTCCCACCCCCTTGGACCGAGATTGCCCAAAAGCAATCCTCGTCGAGCATTTAGGGAAACACAACCGCATACCAAGTTTCATCTCGATATTTCAATCCGTTCTACGGCACTAAAAAATAGGAGGTTACTGCAATCACTAAAATTTTCAAATTCCAGATATCTCCAAGGCAACAGCCTGAAGAATAGTCACATTGGCCAATCCAATTCTCTCAATTAAGGTTTCCAATTATTTAGAGGGAAAATTTGACAAAGCCCGGTATGCAAAAGCAATACAAAAGTCTGTCATTGTCAAATTTTGTCTCCATATTGCAGAATTAGGCTGATTTTCTAAATTCCACTTTTCGTGATCCTGGGACCTCGAATTTTAAAGTGATTGCAGTAACCTCACATTTTTATATTGCTTGTGGGGAGGGCGCTTACTTTATTTCAAAATTGTGTCCTTGAGACATTCAGCAAGAGCACCTTTTTATTAAGAATAGACCGTAAGTAGGGTTTCTCGATGACTTTTGCGTATGAGTGGGCGATGCTGGGCGTGTGTAGTTCAGACCACAATGTTCAATGCGCAGCAAATCTGTTATAACACTTGCTGCGTCCATAAGTGAAGCGTGTATTAACTGGAGCCGCTCCATTCTACTCAAGCGGGGATAGGTCATTACCTGCGGAAAACTGGCCTCAGCAACACGGGGTCCGAGAGGCTCTCGAGAGGCTCCAAGTTTCCTAACAGATTTGCCGCGCATTGAACATTGTGGTTCGAACAAAGAAGTAGAAGTCGATCATTCTCAAAGTGGCCTTCGTGATATAAATAAAGAAGTAAGGAGAACCAATGTCTGGCCACGTATATATTCGATATAAGTTTCAAAAAGTGCTACATGTTTCGAGTGCAGTGGCACTAAAAAAAACCTTACCAGTTAAGAGGAAACAAAACGAATAATTACCAAAATTGACGATCAGTTACATTTTGAAAGTTACATTATTCAGGTTATGGGTTAAATTAAAAAAAAAATACATGGCTGAAACAATAAATAACAAGACAGAAACAAATTGGGCAGATCATCGTAAAATTTAACCCATACCTAACCTCTATAATGTAACCTTCAAAATGTAACTGATCGTCAATTTTGGTGATTATTCTTTTTGTTTCCTCTTAACTGGTAAAGTTTCTTAGTGTCTGAAAACATGTAGCACTTTTTGAAACTTACATGGAATATATACGTGGCAAGACATTGGTTCTTCTTACTTCTTTATTGGGGTTTGATCTACACATGCCCGGTATCGCCCACTCATCCGCAAAAGTCATCGAAAAACCCTATAAGATTTGCAATTTTTTAATGAGACATACCTATACCGACGTAATAATTGTTTGAAAGAAAAAATACAAAAAATTCGCATTGAGGTTTAACAAGAAGAAAGGAAATAGTGTATTTAGAAGCTTGATCAGCTTCTAAAGAAATTTAGTTCACCAAAATTGTTTATCTACATCAACCATAAAACAGGTAGAGAACAAAACTAAAATAATGGTATTTTCTCTAATTTCAGGTATGAGACAGACATCAGCGAGAATCCATTTCCTGTTGAACACAGCAAGCGCAACAGCAAACGCAAAAACATTCCAAACACCAAACAAATCCGGGATGACGTGGAATCAGGTGCCAGCCTGGACGAGCTGAACTGGAGCTACAAGCAAAAGTTTTCCTATTTTAATAACAACTTTCCATTCAATTCAAGGGATTATTATTTAGTGCAGGAAGACGTTTACAACGGCAATCAGCAGTATTCACAATATTACCAAAGTCCACTTAATGTGTATCAAACGTACGACGCTCACGGGTATACCTCAAATCCTCAGATAGACCAATGTTACAGTTCAGGGTTCACAAATCTGCCATATTATAAAGTCAGCAATCCGTTCGACGATAATTTTAACTTCAATAGTCCAGTAAGAAATCTAATAACGCCATCGAATCAAGTACAAACTCTCAGTGATAACAGCGACTGTTTTAAAGATCCCAATATGGGAGGGGTCGCCATTGCACTTACTCACGGCAGCATTTTATTTGAATGCGCTCGTCACGAACTCCACGCTACCACAGCTTTAAAGAATCCGAATAGGAAAAATCCCACCAGGATATCCCTAGTCTTCTACCAACATAGGAACCTCAATAAGTCCAAACACGGATTGAATGAATACCTTGAAAAAATGAGGCTCCAGAAAGGACAGGAATCCCTTAGATTCCCTTTATTACCAGAAGAAGTCATGATTCGAGCTCCGACTCTTACAACTGTGACTTTGACGACCCTCTTCCCTATGTATCCCTGTGTAGTCACAGGGCCGTACAGCGAAGCCATGAATTAATTCCCAGGTATACAATTTTGGTTTTTTGGGACTAGATTGAGTAACAGTGCCTCTATGATCTCAAGAAGCGAGTGTAAATTTCCGCAAGTACAAATAGAGTATTCCGTTTTACGAAATAGTAATATAATAATGCCACAGCATTCTAACACAATTATTTTTAATTAATTTATTCTTTTAGTTAATTTATTGTATATTGTTGATTTTAGTGATAATGCGACTGCCATATAATTATTTGTAAATTTAGTAAGTCGTCTTGTTTATATGATTTTACATTTGTTTTATAATTGAGCGTCTTAGACATTTTCGTGTGGGTATTGTTGGTCCACTTGCACGCACAACTGCAGACACAAATATGCTCATTGCCGTTTTGGCAGCACTGAACGTCGAACTCGTTCACGTGGGTTTCTTTCAAACCAAATTTTGTATTTTGTAAAGTTTCTCGCAAAGTAATTAAGGTTCGAAATCCTCGTGTTTTATCAATCTTGGTGTCAAGTTAAAAATCATAGATTCAAACCCTTCTTCCACAAAATTACAATCTGGTTTGTCTTTCGAAGAATTTACGGTCCGACTCAAAGTCGTTACACTATCACTAGAATCGCCTCACGACACCGAAACACTAGATTTTCACTGCTGACGCGTTTCGAACACAATGTGCTCATTATCAAAGCCGAAGCTAAACAAACCTACCTGCCAGAAAACTGAAATATTTATAGGCCCACCCGCGTAGCTCCACCCCTCGACTGTGAAAGTTAGACCAATCACAGGTCGAGAAATGGTCACGCGTGGGTGAACACGTATGAATATGACAAGTCCTCCCTAAAGTAGCGTAAACAGATATGAATATGCGATTGGGCCTGAATCGGCGTTCATAAGCCTATCTCTAGACTTATAAATTACGATACTTTCCATCGCATCTAGCATCGGCACCTTAATATTATCACTTATTCTATGGTCATTGTGTAAAGCATGTAGGGCAACACTGGATTTCTCAGTTCTGCCATATGTAAGATGGGCGAAGTGCTCCTTAAATCTGGTGTTGAGAGACCTTCGTACCTACATACCTACTTTAGATCACAATTTTGACAATTGATTTCGTATATGCTAGATTTTCGCTATTCCCTACTTTATCTTTCGGGTTGCCCAAAAGGTTTTTCAGTTTGTTTTCAGATCTGAAAACTGTCCTTAAATTTTGTTTAGCAAAAAACCTTCGTCGCATTTTCTGTTTAAAGCTTGGCTGGTTGGAGTTTGTGGTTTCATTCGGGGTGCACGACACTGATGAGATCCAAGAGATCGAAACAGCTGTCTGTCGTTCCCTGTTTGAGACCATGAGCTCAAACCAGCTTCTTTCGTTTTGATTGTGGTAGTGAAGAATTTTTAATTTTTCATTACCATAATCAAAACATTGCAAAAAACCTTGTCAAACCTCTTGTCAACTGAGGTTGAAAAGGTAATGCGATAAATTTTAAGTCCTGTTTTTGTTCTTCTGAGTGAAAAGTTGTAGTTTTAACTTCCTAATTATGTTATCTACTATGATAGGTTCAAATCCGTTACATCTCGCTATGTTTTTGATTGTTTTGAGTTCTTTCTGATATCTTTCCTTGTTTAAAGGAAAATTCAGAAGGCGGTTAACAAGGTGCTAGATGCAATGGAAAGTAATTGTAATTTATAGGTCTAGAGATATGCTTATGAACGCCGATACAGGCCCGATCGCATATTCTTCTCTGTTGACACTACTTTACGGAGGACTTGTCATATTTATACGTGTTCACCTACACGTAACCATTTCTCGACCTGTGATCCATTTAACTTTCACAGCCGAAGGTTAGAGCTACGCGGGTATGATTATAAATATTTCGGTTTTCTGGCAGGTAGGTTTATTTAGCTTCGGCTTTGATAATGAGCACATTGTGTTCGAAACGCGTCAGCAGTGAAAATCAAGTGTTTCGGTGTAGTCGGGTGTTTCTAGTGCATTTTTCCACCGAAGTTGTCCAGTGTTTCCATTGTGTTTTGTCATTTTATCTTTGACTGTTAACTTCTTTTCCAGCTGAATATAGTTATTGGAAAAGAATAGTATAATGCCAATTAGGGTTGCACCGAATGTTCGGAATTATTCGGTTACTCGGCGTATTCGGCCTATTCGGCCGAATAGCAAGTCCAATATTCGGCCATTTGGCCAAAAATTCCAAGTTTCTTTCTATCATCACTTATAACACATTACTAGAAGTTTGAACGTATAATAAAAATAAAGTAAAATTGAAATAATAAAACAATACAAAACAAAACAAGAACTTAAAACTACAAAATACTTTGGTTAATAAAATACATAATTCACATTCTGGTTTAGACTGTTTTGTATGAAACTACAAAAGCACAAAGTTCCGAGGTTACGCCGGTTGATGCGCATCGCGCACTGCACAACTATTCGGCGGAAAAGGCCGAATATTCACTATTCGATCAGGCCGAATATTCACTATTCGATCAGGCCGAATATTCATTATTCGGTATTATATTCGGCCTTAGGCCGAATTTTTACTATTCGGTATGATATTCGGTATTCGGCCGTAGAATTCAGCCGAATATCCAAAAATCACTATTCGGAAAAACCTTAATGCCAATGCTATCAACTTCATAAGTAATATCCTTGGATCTATAGGTCCCGCGTTTGCTTATAAAATTGCTATCATTAGCACCCACGATTCTTTGTACTTAGTTATTGCTATAAAATTGATAGCATTGCCATATTCTCCAACATCTGGCGTACATGTTCTTCCTAAATTAGTTGAATAACAGAGCGATGTATGCACCTAAGTGCAAGAGATTAGGAACCTATAATTTGATAACAGGGAACGCAAAAATACATTGTTTGAGTTTGAAAGAGGCAGCAGATTTTCCGGAATAACTTGCATGTTTTACTGTTTGTGAATAGAGATCATTATTTGGGACATAAGTCCGCATTTTGCCTTTTGTAAACTTGCTTCACGTACAAGATATATTTTTGCCCAGATATAGACGTGAAGACAGTCTTGTTTTCTTGTAAAATAAATTCAGATGTCCCCCTTCGGGTGTACCGCAAGAGGTATGAAGCTGTGTACACTGTACATGAATCCATTGTGTGCATTTTACGATATATAAGTAGGATTTATTCTTTGTAGTGTTGGGAAATATATTTTTGACATAAAAGAAAGAATATTTATAGTGTTCTTAACATGCCTACAAAATAAATTATTGTATAGTGTTAGTCATTCAGTCAACATCCTAAAGAAGATAATTTTATAATTATGTTAATGATAATGAACAAATGATGCCAAATATTTTAAGCTAGTTATTAAAAGAATTCGTATTTATTATTTATTGCGAGAACTCCCTCTTCCAGGCCAACATAGGCAGCCACGGTTTTTATGTAAAAAATATAGGCGTAGTGCAGTTTTTGTAGCGCTTTTCTCTCGCGTGGTTTTGTTAACGAACTTTTTGTGCTAAAATTCAATGATTTATCCCACATCTGTACTGTTGAATTCTTGTTATTAAACAGCGGCGGTAGTAGCTCCTTTCGTGCAATAATTACAGTAAAAGCGGTCGGGTACAAAAAGTTGTGTAACAAAATCACCAAAAAAATCTTCTTACTTGTACATATATTTTTACACAGTTTTTTAGTGAATATTTATTATGATTGAAATACTGAAAAGCAATCTTAAATACTGTACATAGACTGAGTGGGTCCTTTCATCGATTCCTCTCGCTCATCATCAATCTATCGTGCGACCAGCCATTGAATTTAAAGCAATATTGATCGAATTCATATCACGTTGTTGTGGAAGTACCCTCTCATCGATATGTCTTTGGAAAATCATTTGTATTTCTAGTTATAGATTTTTTAGTTTAGCATAAGAAACAAATTACTATGTGTATTGTCTTGTGAATACATTTATATAACATAAATGTCTTTCTTACCCTTAGATATTCAAGATATTTTCTTACACCAATACCATTCCTACCATCGTCGAATTCCAATCGAGAGGAGTGGAACATGGTCGAATGCTAATTTATGAATTATTACAAGTTATGTCCGAAGGAA
This sequence comes from Pycnomerus fuliginosus, assembly GCA_963924575.1. NCBI lineage: Eukaryota > Metazoa > Arthropoda > Insecta > Coleoptera > Zopheridae > Pycnomerus > Pycnomerus fuliginosus. The sequence goes on along the minus strand of OZ004619.1, from coordinate 24,669,116 downwards.
TGACTAGCGCGTGTTGGTTTAATTGCGAATTAGGAGGCTAAATAAAGAAATGCGTAACCTTTGCAGGTAACAAGAGACATAAAATGAAAATGTTATGAAAGACCTTCTAAACTGAGCAACATCAATTATTCTAGTTGCACATGTTTTTTAGTACCTACGGACTGAAGCAAACTGGACGTTCAATGTCGAGTAAGTATCATGCTCTGTCGATGCCGTGCCGTTAATTAATTTAGTTATAATGGGGCGTGGCAAAGAGCATCATGCTCATATGCCAATTATTTTAACCTCCCCAACCCCAAATTTAAAAAAATGGAAGGTTAGGTACTTACTGCAATCACTAAAATTTTGTGCCTATATAGTAGGTGCGTATACGTTTGTAAACAAGCCCAAACTAGGCCGATTTGGCTGAAATTTGCTACATCAGCATCGTAACCTAACTTAGATCTGACAAGTTTTTTAAGCCAATAATGCAAAAGGAAATGCCATTTTGGCACATCAACTTTTAAATTTTAACTGCAACGTCAAATTTTGCTTGTACAGTTGTATTCACTCTTATTGTCTATTGTCTATTGTCTATTGTCTATTGTCTTATTGTCTTCGTCTACAAAGACTCAAATATTCGAAAATTGCGAAAGGGGATGAAGAATCAAGAGGAATGAAAATTAAGTGTAATTAAGTAGAATTACAAAATATAACACGAAAATAACCAAATTATGCAATTAAAACTTTTGCGGGGGTCACATACGCAATAGAATAAGTAGGTATTACTTATTCTATTGCGATTGCGAACGAAACTGGAAAATTGTGAAAGGTAAACTGGATCCCAAATGAGTTCAATTTTGCAGAATTAGCACTTAGGGGGTTGAAAGATCGTAAAGGTGGATGAAAAGTCAAAGGGTATGAGGATTAACCGTGGCTAAGTAAAATTATAGAAAATAACAACAAAAATAACCCAATTATGTAAATTTAGCGTTTGAAGAGTTGAAATATTGCGAAGGGGGATGAAAATAGTGAAAATGTAAACATAATCCCAATGAGTTCAAATTATTACCGAAGAAAAACGAAATTACGCTTTTGCCAAATTAGCCAAGGGGGATGAAAAGTAAAAGGGAATGAAAATTAATCCTAATTAACCAGAATTACAGAAAATAACACGAAAATAAGCCAATTATGCAAATTTAGCTTTTAGGGAGTTGAAATATTGCGAAGGGGTTGAAAAAGCGAAAAAGATAAACATAATCCAAATGAGTTCAGTTTATTGCCGAAGAAAAACTAAATTGCGCGAATTTGGCAAAATAAACACTTAGGGGGTTGAAAAATTGTAAAGGGGAATGAAAAGTTAAAGGGGATGAGAATTAATCGTAATTAAGTAGAAGTGAAAAAGGCAAATAGAATCCATATATGAGTAAAATGTATTACCGAAAAAAGGCTAAATTGGGCGAATTTTACAAAATCAACGCTCGGGGATTGAAAAATTATGAAGGGGGATGAAAAGTTAAGAGGGGTTAAAACAGGTTAAAATGAACTGTAGTTAAGTAGGTATAACTAGCGAGAATTGCACGAAAAAGAAGCGATCTGGGTAAATTTTGCTTTGTAAGGGTTCACATATCATGAAAGGGGTTGAAAAATTGTGAATGAGTTAAAATTAATGAAAATGACTTCGAGTTATCGAAAAAATCACAAAAAACCCAAGAAAATAAATAAAATGTATTTGCTGGGCGTGCTATGGGTTAGGGGTTGTTAGTAGCCTAGGGGTTTGACAGAACTGAAATCCCAACAGAAAAAAAGTCTGTTAAAAGTCGTTAATATGTGACACCACTTTACCTCCCTCCATCACTGCAAAAAACAGTTGAAATATGATACCTGATGTCAATGCCTAGTACGACTTTTATTGAAATTGGTGGTTTACACGAAGATTAATTATTGTTTTGAAAAAACTTTGAGCCAAAGAAGTTATAGAACTGGAGGCATAAAAAAGTTTGAAGAGAAATAACATTATAGGACCACCTGTACATATTAAATGAAAATAAACGTCATTTTTTTAAATTATGTAAAAGACGTCTGGTTAAGAATATTCCATGACTAAATTTGAATAAACATTTGATGCGTTGACGCACCTAAGTTATATTCACGTGCCCTGCCAAAGTTGTAAGTCCCGCAGTTTTAAATTTTCAAATGGATCACAATTTCAAGAAACCAAAAATAATATAAGTAGCTGAAAACGCATTAAGTACACAATCAGATTGTTTGCGGATTGGCAAAAAAAACGAACGGGGTCACCAGAAGACCAACACTAACCTCCGTATACTGAATTTCATTAAAATTCTTTCGGTAGTTTTCGGGAAATCGTACGTACGCTTGTACATATATAACACATAGACACTTTTTAAAAACCACTTTTTCTTTTTATCGTCATCCTGGGCCCTCGTAACGTAAAGATCTGGTGTTGTCTCATTTTCAAATTTCGGAGTGATTACAGTAACCTCCCAGTCCTCACCTTATATTGGTTGTGGGGAGATTAATATGAAACTTAAAAATGCAAATATCCATTTATTGCCATTAGGTACAGGTCTCGCCAAACGACAACGTATTCACCCAGGTTATTTCACATTATTCGTGGCTTTTGTTTTAGGGAAATCGGTTTTAATTTTAGTTACCAAGGTACTTAGTACTTATTTACCTATCTATTTGAACAGCGTAGATTTTTTCGGAAATAAATGCAGATACAGGTAGATATGCAAATAAATACAATTGTTTTCGAAGAAATCAGACTACTTACTACTGCTTACTACTTAGTACTTATTTACCTATTTATTTGAACAGCGTAGATTTTTTCGGAAATAAATGCAGATATAGGTAGATATGCAAATAAATACAATTGTTTTCGAAGAAATCAGACTACGAATTAAAATACAGGGTGTCTCAAAACTCGCGCACTTCGGGCCTGAGGCGCGGTAGAGTAGCCTAAGGGTAAACATAAACTACCTGAGATTATTTTATTTGAGCCCCCATTACAAAGTTATAAGCCCCCTGAAATTTACAGGTAAATTGCTCTAAAATGAATTATGCAAATGATTTGTTTATTAGTGCCTATGATACAGTGCATGAACGTGAAGCATAATTGCTGACAAAATTCGGGTAATTTTTCGAATTATTGGAGCTATTCATTGTCCAATTTTCTGATGCAAATTGGACAAAAACCACAAGGCAACCTAGCCTAACGCTATTTCGAATATTGTTTGTTACCTTGGTTTTTGGAGTAAGCAAATATCAAGGTAAAAGATGTAACTTTTTGTCGATTTCCTTATCTTTGGAACCTGTTATCTATGCGGTGGTGCCTCTAAAAAAAATTTACCACAACTTTTATGCTTCATTCATGATCCTCCACAACGCTTCGGGCCCGAAGTGCGTGAGTTTTGAGACACCCTGTTTATTCGATTGACAATCCAATAAATCAATTATAATATAATTATAATTATAATAATTTAAAAAATGCAGCAGAGAAGCGGCTGGAACCTCCCCATCGCGTGGATCTTTGTATTCTGTGTAGACAGTAGTCAATTCAACAAAAAAATCTTTATGCTTATCGTCTGTGACTAATTTCGCAATTTTCTGACAAATACCGACATCACCCATCACATTTGACAATATGTTCCTTTTAAGGTTAACAGTTTGCCACCCTTTTGACAATAACTGATACTTTATGTCATCCACTGTCAGCATGCTCCCTTTTAATGAAAAATATTTTTTTCTCTTTCCCACTGAAATGGCAGAAACTGTGAATACATTTTTAGAACGAGAATTTGATCGTCTTTCTAATGGCGACATAAAAAGGGAGACCTTTGTATTTAAAATTTAAAGTTGATATGCCTAAATGGCACTTCCCGTGGACCAATTGCTTCCAAAAGCCTTTCAGGTCTTCAACGGGTCACCCAATCTCCATGTACTATAATGTATTTTTAGTATTATTATGAAATTTCGATTTTTTGACCCAAAGAGCACTAAATGCGAACTAATTTTGTCTTACTTAAAACCAGAATTTGAAGACCTTTTCTGATGGTGAGAATAAATCTTTCAAAAACTTGTTTTGGATGGTTAAATGAGTGAATAATTTTAAAGTTACAAATTGGTGTGCCAAAACGGCAGTTTCCGTGGGCCGATTGAATCCAAAATTTGTTCAGCTCTTCGACGTGTAATACAATCCCCGTGTGCAAAATTTGAGCCAAATCGGTTCAGGGACTTGGGCTGTACCGCGATTTTATAGTCGGATAAAAATCTTTTTTTTTTAAATTTTTGATCAAAAGGGCACTAAGAATGAATACATTTTTAGAAGCAGAATTTGAAGGCCTTTTCTATCGTGAGGTGAAAAATGGGGGTTTGCATTTGAAATTTAAAAGTTGATGTGCCAAAATGGCATTTCTAGTTGAACGATTGGCTCCAAAAGCTTTTCAGATCTAAGTTGGGTTATCACATGCACACGTACCAAATTTCAGCCAAATCGGTCTAGTAGTTTTGGCTGTGGCGTGTTTACAAACGTACGTACGCACGTACGCACGTACGTACGTACGTACGCACATACACACAGACACATTTTAAAAACCACTTTTTTGGGCTCCTGAGACCCCAAAACGTATAGATCCGGTCTTATCTCGAATTCGAAAATTTTAGTGATTGCAGTAACCTCCCTTTTTTTTTAAATGGTGAAGTGGAGTGGGGAGGTTAAAAAAGTACTCGGAAAGATTTAAAAAAATAAAAACAGACTCATTTAACATGTACGCGTACAAAGTTCTGCATAGTCAGTAAATAGATTACAAAACTATTCTGGTACAGTAGGTACGCGTCTGATATTTTACTCTATCGTTTGTTACGCTACTGAAAACTTTACCGAACAGATTCGGTCATGACAATTGCTTTGAAATGGCTTTGAACGATATGACAAAAGACTGGATTTCAGGGGTAACTATGGTTTTTAGGCATCATCATCCCCCCCGAGTCTGTTCCGCAAAGTTTTCAGTTGCGTAACAAACGATCGAGCAAAACATCATCAGACGCCATAGAGTACAGAAGATATTCGTCGGGTTCGGGACGGCCGGACAGGCAAGCGGGTGGACATGTATCCAGTCCCAGATTGTCTTTCTCCAATCTTTCTCTCTCTGATTTTAGAGAAAACATTTTATTTCTCAGAAGTGAAAGTCCTAATTTTAATTCTGAGTTTGTAGCGTTACAGCATATAATAAACAGACACACATTGTGCAATTTTTTTGTTTCAATATTCTAACATTTAAGGTCTTAATCTGAAAAGTTCGCCATTTATCATTTATTCGGACTCTTGAATTTACGACTTCAAACATAATTATGTGAAAATGAAAAAATTACACTTGCGTGCCTACTGATTACCAAGCTTCGGATTACATGCAAGAAAAATACTGAAAAATATGCGCATATTTATGCAAGTTTTTTTGAAAAATATGCAGACTTTTCCTTAAAATATCTGCATGCATATATGCATTTATGCAAAATATTAATGCATATATGAAAAATATGCATGCATATATGCATTTATGCAAAATATGCTTGCCGTGTATTGCGAAAAAAGTAATAGTTTTATGCAACTTTATTTTAAACCAATTTTGTTAGGGTATAAATAGTTTACAAGTATCTTAAAAAAAACCGAAAGCCAAAGATTAAATTACGAGTTAACATGTTAATTGGCTATAAGGGCGAATCCACGAATGCACAATTGAGAAGGTCCTGCTATTGTTTAATGTTATTGCTCGAAAAAACCCAAGCGTTCAAGCCTTTGGCTTACATAACTCTAAAGTGACAAATTAAGTTAAAAACTAAAGCGATGAAAGACAAGTTTTATCTAATGTACGTCCTGATTAGATGATTGGTTTTGGTACGCTTTAATTTTAATGGTCAGGTTATAGGTAAATTGGGGCGATCCGGAACTGGGTTGTTTATTACATAGTTTATTATGTACTCATTTAGCATCTCCTTCTTAAATAAATTTCTGCGAAAGTAAGTAATCTTGGGGATAAGAAGGTTAGGCTGTGCATCAGTTAAAGGGAAAAAACCGAGTTAGTTTTGCGAAAAAATGCAAATATTTATATGCCCATTTTGACGATTAATGCAAATTAATCGAAAAATGCATAACATATGCTAAAAATGCAATTCGCATATAATCCGAACCTTACTGATAACCTGACTGGATAGCCCTCTTAATGCTTATAATTTTTTTGACTGTTGAGCATTGGCGACGTTATATCTTGCCATTTTATTAAACTGAATAAGTAAGAAATTTTTTTACCTATGTTGTTTTAGTGCCGAAGCATATGGGTAGACAGACTTTAATAGTTAGTTTGTAAGCAGGTACCTATTGGACTTAAAAGATGTCACAATCCTTGCATCATATTGTTTACTTAAACAATGGTTGTATTGCTTTAAACAAAATTTCATTTACTAACACATGGTCAACATTACATTATGTTATGTTCGTCAGTTACAAGTTACTTTCTGAATAGTTCAAGCCGATTTACCTAATTCTATCACTAAAGTAGAACTCAGACAGCATTTTATATTTAACTGTAATCCATATTAAGGAAGGGGCAAGGGGAATAAATTAAGATAACCTATGAAATATAATTAATAATTAGTGCCCGTCACCTTCTAGTGAGGTCAATGACAGACTGCAATTTCCCGAGAAAAATAGTGGTATGCAATATGATCTGAATGGGAGAACGAGGTCTCTTTCATGCTCTTTCTAAACCACTCACGGTTAAGCTCAATGCCTCTAGTTTTCGCCCTCTAAATTGCAGAGTACAGGGGTAGGAATAAAGTATCATCGAAAGAGAGTCTTGGCGAAACCGGTTACCTGCATAACATTCTCTCAAAAATTATACAGATTCCAATGAGCACTTTGAGCGCTGGCTACGCAAGTCTCCACGACTACCTACCACACCGATTTCTTTAGTCTTAATTCTACTTTCAAGGATGTAACAGGTGTATTTCTCTGTGCTAGATTGTGTGTTAGTGTTTCGGGTTAACTTTTGGACAATTTTGAGGATGATTTATCTTGTTTCGGTAAGTCCTCTAAAAATGGGTCAACTTTAAAATGCCATCACTTAAGTAGGTAACTGGATTTGCAAAGAGAATTATTTAATTTTAACCTAATTCAATCATAATTCTGTCACCCGCAATCAAAGATGAGTTTTACACATGGTGCAAGATCTTAAAATTAACATTCACGTATCTGCAATTGGTCCTATATCCCATCATGTGTTAATGTTACTATATAAGGTCATGTAATTGAGGTGAAAATCTTGATACCGATCTGGTGTTAAAAAAAACCGCACAAAATGTGGTCGAAATCGAAATAGATTCTCTCTCTACCTTATACCCACGGTTACCTTACCACTTTTTATACCTGATGGTGGTTTTTCAGGTTTAATAGCCCACGCAGTTTGAAAAGTGAATCACGCCTTTTTAATTATTCCTAAAAAAAGGGTACCTATGCCTATTAATTTTCTACAATTTTTTTCCTGGCGGTAAAAGCAAGCCTGGCGGCTGCCGGTCTTTGACTCTGTTTAGACAACTAATTATTATTTACAGAGTAACGCTTAGTTTCTATTATTTTTATTAGCTTTTTCATTGGCATAATAAGGAATTAATTGAAATTGATGCAACAAGGGAATTTGCAATATTGGCAAAATCCTCGTAACATAGTATAACCTACCTATACTTTTAACCGTCTCATATTTCTGAGCACATTTCGTATATACTTAAAAGTTCACCGATTATACCGTTTTGAGAGACTTGTGCGTAGAACTAGAACAGCTTCCCTCTTTAGGTTGAAGGGAAGGGTTAGATTCATGATCCATGCTATATTTGCATTGGGTGACGAAGTTTTTTTCTGGTATTTTATAGGTATTTAATAAAGCGATCTCAGTGGAGATAAATTGTCACCCGTAAATGACTTTCCCTACCTGGACAGAAAAAGGTCGTAGGTAAATTGACACCCGGGCCTAAGTGTCATTAGCGGACTAGTGGTTATAGGTAAATTACAAACTTTATCAACGTGGATCTTATGAGGAATCGAATAAATAATTTGTTTAGCTTTTGCAAAATATATATACAGAATACGAGTTGAAACTACTACATTAAACAAGAACAATCTTCACTAGAAGCTCGAAATTTAGGTATCTACCCTCGAGTGCAAATTAATGTTAAATATTTAAGAATCACCGTGAATGAGACAGTCATATATTTCCTGCATTAAATTGATTAAATGATTCATCCAGAAATCAAAGTTCCAGCCTCCCCTCAAGGTATGTACCCAAATATGACCAATGACAACAGACGTAAAAATGTGTAATACATTTATTTTTCATAGGAATAAAATTAATGTGAGGTATCGATCATTACCTTGTTTACCTGTGCTATAGTTATTTGCAAGTTTTCAGTACGAGCGTGGATTATTGCAAACCAAGGCGAAGCCGCGGTTTGTAACCACGAGAGTACTTAAAACGGATTTCGGTATACGCGATGCCTACAACGGTTTTTTATAAATCACAAAGAACTTAATTGGAATTACTAAAACTGAAGAATAAGCTAGCCGACTTTACGGTACTAGTACCATAAAGTGTTTAGTTTACAGTACTAGTACCATAAAGCAGCTATCAGCCTGTATGATTAATATTAACCCATTCCTTACGCTGGGAACTAGGATGAATTTTTGTCATTAGTGGGTGTTGATTAGCTTAACTAGTGAAAAATCAAAAATGGTATTAGAATACTTCACCAGAACAATAAATTTACTACATTGATTTCTAAACCGGACGAAGACAATAAATAAGTATCGAGAGGCCGCGGCCGGTCTAGTTTCACTTTTAAGATTGATTTGAATTGATTTTGCTCGTGATTTAAATTTTTATTTTAATAACTCGCAAAGTAGGTAAGTAACTATAATTTTCTGAAATATACCCTGTTGATAGGTATTTTTGCGAAGTCCTAGTGAGTGATAGTGAACGGGTAAAGAAGTACTCAGCAAATAGTTTAACTCGAGGTTTAAAGATGCTTTCGTTCTGTTTACCTCACTGTTTACACAGAGAGTTAGTAGTCGATTGATAAAATTTGCGTATATTATAATCATAAATAAATAATAATAAATACATAGGTTTACTGAAGTGCAAAATTTTGACAGTATCCGATATAATTAGCTCTTTATTGACCATCAGAATCCGGCGTCAAGGTATAATGCTCGTTTGTAATTGAACCAAATTTTGCAAGGGGAATTTCCGCAATAGGTATTATGTAACGTGATGCACGGGTAATTTTTTGTACAATAAAGATTTCCTTTCATGGACATAGGTGTATGAAGACTGGGCAAAGGTCTGTATCAGTAATCACAATCGTGAAGGGATGAGCAGCATTCATTAACTCAGCAACATTATTATTATTAACGGAAAAAGGCACGTTTATTATGCACGTCTTTGAACGCGAGTAAAACAATTATTATGAATTTCTCGGTACCCGTTTTGAACAATAATTATTAACATTTTAGAAGTTTAAAATTTTGTTTCCGGGGTCTTATTGGACAACAGCTTATGTTTTATTCATACGATTTGTGGCGGCTAGTCGTAGTATCCTTTACAATAAGGTAACTAACTGCTTATCCTTATGTTAAATCTAATATGGAACAAGCTCTAAACGCATACAATTATATAAGGAATACATGCATAATTATATAAAGACTATTGGGCGATTTCCGGTCAAGATTTCGAACTGAAGACAAAAATGAGAAATTGCGAGGAACACCATCATCATTTTCATCGAGATTTTCATATAGGAATCTACGAAAGCGTAGAAGGGACATGATTCGAGAAAAAAACTTAAAATGTCAACTTTAGAAAAACATGAAATTTCAAGTTACGAAAAACGCGAAATTTCAGTATACCTATATCTTGAAATTTCAACTTAGGAAATCGTGAAATATCAAGAAATACGCAGAAGATACATGATTGTGAATTTGGTGTAATAAAATGTTTTCATGTAAAATTATAGGTACTTATAATTTTTATATAAAAATCATTATTGTTGACTTATACGGCGCGGCGTTATTTTTGTTGTTAATAGGTACTTATATCGGTAAATCGGTAATACCTACACTATTGTCAGGAGTTAAAGTTGGTACCGTAGTTAGTACCTCTGGTCACCAGGAGTGGACAGATACTTGAATGGTCAACGATCACTTTGAAAAACGTTTACCTTGTATAACCACTAAAACTTGTAAACATTACTTAATAATAGGGTTTGGCAAGTATGAGTATGCTGCAAAGTTGAAGCATACACTTAAATATTCAAGTATATGCTCTAATATATGCCGTCCAAATAAATATCTATAGTCATTTTTTCTCTTGGGGGTTTCTTTACAATATGTTAATGAAGTAACATTGATTTTCAATACATTTTATTACTAAATTATGTACATATACGATCAAAATTTGCTATTCATTGGCCCAACCATGTTAGAATTAAAAATTGTTTTTATGTAAATCCTTTTCGAAGAAAATGCGATAATAGGGGTCAGTCTAATCCCCGAGGTAGTACCTACAAATTGTTTCGTTAATGAGGGTAACATAATATCTAGTTTCCGGCTTAACAGGAGTTAGAAATATTCCGGAGAGCAACCTTAAACAGCCGAAAACATGCAGCTTGATGCTGTAATGTGCCCAAATATACCGTAATGTATGCTGTTATACCGTAAAACCTTGATATATGCCATATATGCAAAATTAACTTAAGTTTTTATGAAATGAAAAATGAAAACACCAAATGCTACACAACGTGGGCTTAATATGAGCCTTTAGGGAAAACATGCAATTATGCTTTTGCCCAACCCTACTCATTAAACAGTATTGTAATTAGCAATGGTGCCGAAACCCTGTGGATCAGGATAAGCAAGGATAAATAAGATCTACAAGTTGAGAGAAAATTGTTTAGGGATGCTTGAAAAAAGGCTGCAAATGAACATGCCGACCACTCCAACTGGAAATACTCCCAAGAACGCTAGCGGGGTAGTTGGACTGCATCTTCCAATGTACCTTCAGGTGTCAAGGGGCAAAGACATTAATATGGCGAACGAATGGAAGAAGTGATTGCAACAGTTCGAGTGGTTCGAAATAACCACCGGATTGACCCATAAGCCTGCTGAGGTGTAAGTTGCCGTATTTACGTCCGTAATAGGACAGCTGATGTTGAGATATTTAACTAAGTATTCAACTTTCAAAGACCGATATGTGTACAATCAAGTAATGCAAAAAGAAAATGCATAACATGATTTCGTGATTTTTGATCTATTAAGGTATGTACCAGGTGTTTCATCGGAGCCTTAGTATAGGCGCTACATGGGAAAATTAATTTTATTTTTTTCCTGCTCCGGCAAATTTATTACAAAACTTTTAGCGGACGTGAGGGGTAGTTCATGCTAGTCTGTACCCCTTGAGATTTTTTTCATGCATCAGTTCCTCTTGGGTACCTAACAATGATTTTTTGAAAATTGCATTTTAAGCGTAAACGGAAAAATTTTTCGTGCACAATCGACCGGGTTCGAAGTATCCATTTAATTTGCGTTGCACTACAAACCAGAAAGGCTACAAACTGCGTAAACATTCGAAGCGGGGCGATTGTGCACAAAAAAATTTTATTTAAAAAAAAAATTATGTTTCTGCTTAAAATTCAATTTTCAAAAAATCATTGTTAGGTACCCAAAAGGAACTGATGCACGAAAAAAATCACAAGGGGTACAGACTAGCATGAACTACCCCTCACGTCCGCTAAAAGCTTTGTAATAAATTTTCCGGAGCAGGAAAAAAATTAAATTCATTTTACCATGTTAAAAGCCTATACTAAGGCTCCGATGAAACACCTGGTATACTTAATCTGTAGGCTAAAATTTCGGTCTATAAAAAAAGAGAAGTACCTCACATGTGCAGATTTTGGAGTTCTACATGCAAAAAAAAGAACAAATTCATTCGGTTAATATTTACCAAAATATTTCGGTGGTTCCGGTTAAAGTGAGTATCTTGAAATTTCCATATATTTTGTTTCTGGAACATGCCCCTTTTTGCGTTTTCGTAGTAATCTTATACCACAGCGATACACACACACACAAGGAATTTTGGGCAAGTAGCCCAGTCAATAAAGACCTGAATTTGGCAAATAGAAACAAAAATTACTGCAGTTCTGCAAATTGGCCGAAGTTGTAACTTGAACATTGAACATACTAAAAGTCCCCAAAGAAGGGATGTGATCTCGATCCACCATCATGGCGAAGAAGTACGGTTTTTGTTGACTTTGCAAATATCTCATGAAATATTGATTCTGTCCAAAAAAATTGTGATATAACAAATTGAAGACCCAAGAATTGGTGACACTAAATTTAATCGCTAAATCGGCGGTCAAGGCAGTCTATTGGTCCAACGATATCATCCCCCTGAAATTGGGCACGTTTATGCCAAAACCGAAATTAAAAATATATTAATATTTAGTCAAGTAGTGCCTAATTAAATTAAAAAAATTAAAAAAAAATTTTCTACAACAAAACTATACAGTGTCAACTAAAAGTAGGAAATGGGTAGTTTATTTGACAAATTATTGACATTATCGAACAACCATTCCTATAAAACTGGAATGCGACTGTCAGGCGCATCTTTCGACGTTACTGATTTTTTTTTTACTTTACTTCACAGAGTGATATGATTTCATTGATATTTTTTCTAATAATGAAATAGTTCGAGCTTGGTGTCGGTGAAAAGGGGAATTTCTTCTCTTTATGACTCGCGAAATAGTGGAGACTTTTTTAACTGACAATAACCTTTTTCTTTTTTTGCAAATATCTCGCGAAATAATGACTTTATCAAAAATGTCATTGTAATGAATTGAAGAGTATAAAATTCTCCAAAAAAAAAAGGTTCTATTAATTTTTCTCCTAACACCAATATCAATGAAACCAGGCTCACCCCCTTTTTCCGCACTTATTAAAATACTTCACCTGCTTCACTACTTCACTTCGCTACTTCACTGCGTTTCATCCTTTTAAGCGAATCAGGATAAGTGACAGGTAGAAACAGAAGCCTAAAATAAATATTGATGAGGTGTTTGATGGCTCTAGAATTTAGATTAGTTTATCAAATAAACTACCCGTTCCTACTTGTGGATAACACTGTATAGTTTTGTTTTAGAAAGATTTTTTTTTCAAATTTTTTTGAATTTAATTAATCACTACTTGACTAAATATTAATATATTTTTAATTTCGGTTTTGGCACAAATCTGGCCAAATTCAGGGAGATGACAATAGATTGTTTTAGCCGCCGAAAAATGTATATCACCTTTTTTGCAGAGAATTTTACGGTCTTCAATTTGTCATATTACTAGTTTTTCGATAGAATCAATATTTCATGAGATATTTGCAAAGTTAACAAAAACTGTACCTCGCCATGATGGTGACTTTTAGTATGTTCAATAGAATGCTTCAAGCTACAACTTTCGCCAATCTGCGAACTGCAGTAATTTTTGTTTCTATTTTCACTTCGTTGACTGGACTAAAGGGGAATAATGGGTATAATAATAACAGGAATTTAGGTAAGGAAGGCAACAGGTGATGCCGCTTAATAATGGGTTTTTATCAAAATGGAAGTCTCATCATCAGAGTCCACATAAAGTTCATGAAATTCTAGCAATTGTCCAAATTAAGTATTAGGTTGTCCCAAAGCTATTATATCTAAAGACGACCGGAAACATTAACATCCGCGGAAAGCTTTTGCGCCGTTCGGGCCATTAATTATTGTAATAAACAATGACATAAGCAGACATGGAAGGAAGTACTTTATGTATAGCTAAGCACGATCAGAAAAGAACCGCAAGCATAATGGTTTTTAAGATATCAAACAAATCTCAACTATTTTGATTTTGTTCCAACTCTCATGTAATGAGCGTATATCCAAAGGCTAAATTTTCTCTTCATCATTTTCATGATTTCATGCATTCGCTAATTTGATGTGAGACAATCATGTTGAAGCCCTTCCTCCCGGAAGCCCGACCTGAATCGTAAGGGCTATTGATCTATCTCAACAACTTCACTATAAAATTAGAAACGTCAGACACTGTAGGGCGCCCTGTTATTTTTACTCACCAGACGTCCAAAATCAATTAGGATTCCGCCAGACACAGACAAGGGGATGACGGACAACCCTAGTCACAATCGGACTTGCATCCGAAACAGCTGTGTTTTCTTGGAAATAACAAATTGCATCGCCGATATCGTCCAACTCTGAATAACAATGAAGAAGTGGAAGAGGATGTTGACCTCATGTGTTAGAGTGCTGTAATTTAACTAAAGTTTATTTTCGATGGAACAATAGCGAGGGTGACGAATTAGAACAAAAAAAAACGCGATTTTTTCCCACAACCTATTTTAATTCGATTTTAATTTGGAGAACGGTGGATGTGCGGTCAAAGGTTATCCCTGGCACAACTGATTTGGAAGCGGAACAGGAAACACATATCTAAGTGCCATCCAGTCCATGGTAACGGTGCAGAAATTTTTGTGCATCTCGTTTTCCTGTATTACGGGTTTGCTGTAGTTTGTTGCTTTAATAGGGTGTGGCATTTTAATTTTCTGCATAATAGCATAATATAAAACTCTTCTGACGAGACCGTGAGACGAGTCAAATCGTGAGAGACTACACTCTTATACGCCGCATTATTATAAAACTAGGCGATCATTACAATTATTTAGAACACTTTACCGTCCATACTCTACTTATGGGTATGCTTGCATAGTCTCCCATGAATATTGTGTCAGGTTTTTCAACACTTGTCAGTTACTATACATACAGGCTGTTCCTTAAGTACACCGCCAAACTTCAGGGGATGATTCTTCACATTGTTCTAAGACTAAAACTTCCTAAGGACATATGTTCTAAAATGCTCAGTTTCTAAGTTCCAGGGTGTCTAAATTCCAAAGACTTGATTTTCTGAATCCAATGATACCACATAAGTGACATTTCAAGTGTCAAAATAATTTTTGGGACCCATTTTATCTTTCTATCTAGAGGATATTGACCTCCCTATGGAAATGGAAGAAATTTGGTTTAATATGTCAAAAAATGGCGTTTGATAATAAGTACATTAGATGTTCCAAGTTTCAAAAATGTATTCTAGAAAAGAGGGGTGTACCATGATCCTGTGACACCCTGTATACAGTGTGTTTTTCGTGGCTCTGAAATCTAACTATTCCAGCAAAAAGACTTTTTAATTAACTCTTTAAGAGCAATGGCTAGCACGTGACCTTGCCCATTGTCGTTCTCTCTCGTATTTCTGTTAAATTATTTAATTTCTCGAAATCTTAATTTCAAAATTAGGTTTAGACGACTTAGCGAGATAGAGAACAACAAACAGAACAATATCGTAACAAAAAATTTAACGATTATAGATTTTCTCATTCTCTATCTCGCTAACTCGGTCTAATTTGACTTTGAAATAGATTTTTCGAGAAATTAAAGAAATTCTCGGAAGTTCGAGAGAGCCACGTGGTAGCCATTGCTCTTAATGTTTCCATTTTCCTAGCGATTTTTGGACCCACCGCCTGGACTATGATGAGAAGACCTAATTTTTTAAATATTTTCGGATTCAAACTTCACCTCAAATTCAATCACTGTTCATTAATGAGACCAATAGATCTCCTAACGAGACATCTGGTTTAACCATCGCCATCGTTAAAAGTCAAACTTATCCAATACCTAACATATGCTTCAAAAAGTAACGTTACCTGCTATTGAATACGTAAATAAAGCGTGAACAAAAACTTTTCCAATCTACATAGAAGGAAGGCGTATTTCAGATTATCAATTATTAGGTACATTTAAGAAAGCCGTAATTGTAATTGAGAATAGTATTTAAGAAAAAATTAATTGTAATTCAGAAAATTTCAGGAATTTATGCTTGGAAAACAAATACCTACCAATAATTTATCAGTTTCCGTTTAAACCGGAACAAAAAAATTAAGAACCCGTTCCATATTTTTTTTCAAAAATATCCGCCTGTAAAAGTTATTTATAAGAGATACCTACCATCCTTAAGATAAGTAGGTATGTATGTAGGTTCTTAGGTAGGTATACGTAATACGTATCTACTTAAATATAATTGATTAATCTGAATTACATGTGCTACATTCTCAAATGTAGTTAACTAATATTAATTACAAATGACACTTTCTTGAATAAATGTGTCCGTCTCTCAAATACAATTATGGAAAAAATGCATAGGCGATATTTTCTGAATTACAAATGATAGTCTCTTAATTATAATTGATTAATTCTTAGTTACAACATACGTTTTCTCAAATAAAAATTGCCATTCTGAATTACAACTGTTATTTCATATTTTCTCAAATGTAATTTCTGAATTACAATTAAACATTTCTCAAATAAAACTCATTAATCTCAAATACAATTGTTGGGTTCTTAAATACAATTGGAAAAGGTGTAGTAGCCTTTGACGTGAGGGACGTAGGGCGTAGACTGCGGAAAATCGGAAATTATATGATAATGTCACTGTCAGATTTCGCTTTGAATGATAATTTCAGCGGCCTACGCCCTACGTCTCTCACGGCAAGGGCTACTAGATCGGAAAAGTCTTCTTATGAAGGTAGTAGGTAACTCATCAAATCTTGAGGGAAATAAATAGTCTCATTCAACACAATCATGGTCCAAGTGGGACAACATAATTCACCACAGATTTACAGCCGCACGATTCCCAACACTTCGGACTTCGGGTACCTTAGAGGACTCGCAGAGTCGACAGCAAGGTGTGTGTTTCACCATCACGCGCGAGAAACCTCGCCTTAGGTATGGTCTTCTCATATTTTTATTGAAATTTGCCATTTGACTTATTTCTGACTAGGGGTCACAAAAAAACATCAAATTACAGAGTACCTACAGCCCATAATCACCTGGCAACATATGAACTTGATATTTAATGAAATGTCGATCGTGTTCTTTCGTACTATGGCGGGAAATTTTAATAACGGACCCTTTGGCCTCCATTTATTTTTTCACAGGTAGAGGCTATCGGTATCTAAAACCTGATTGCTTAAAATTACCATTAAATGAATTAGGGAAGCAAGAAGAAAAAATCGAATTCTCCATGTAAATCCCTATGTACACTTCGCTGAGTAGGCATTCTCTTACTCATAATGCAGTATCTTTCTAATTCGTGCATGACACAGAACTTAGAGTGAGTTGAAGACCAGTCATTTGGGCAAATCAATTCACATTATTTGCAAGAGTGCAGAATTTTTGGGGTTTATTACAAAAAATACAGAAAACGTAATTGCTTTGAAATAATACAAAAGGATAACAGACTAGCGAGGGAGCTTTACCATTGTTTTGAAGGTATGTTCAAATTTGCAACCGCCAACATGTTTTTTTACTTAAAACAGACACGAACTTACGAATTGATTACAAACTTAAGTAAAAGTGGAAAATAAATTAATATACCGGGTGGTCGTTTTATCTTGAGACCGGCAAATATCTTGGAAAAGAAGCATTTTAGAAAAAAATGTTCTGTATAAAAGTTTTATGCCTTCGAGGGGGAAAATAGATGGCATCATCGCCATTTTGATTCAAGGTAATTTTCAAGGTCAAATAAGGCCAACTCAATTTTTTTAAATGGAAACCTAATTTTTTTATTACAGATTCATATAAGAACAAACAACTCTCATCTAAACTATTTTTGGATCCGATGGACAGGTTTCCATTAAAAAAAATAAAGAGGACCTTCATTTGACCTTGAAAATAGCCCTCAATCAAAATGGCGATGATCCCATCTATTTTCCCCCTCGAAGTCATAAAACTTATACAAAACATTTTTTTCTAAAATGCTTCCTTTCTGATTGCCAGTCTCAAAATAAAACGACGACCCGGTATATATTTATTTTATTAGGTATCTAAGTAAGACACTATGTGACGGAGTAAGGAAGTTTAAACGCCAAGGCGAATTAAATCCATACGAGTCCCATAAATGTTGCTTAAACTTAAAATACAATATTTTATTTTCAAACGAAAAAAGGCAGCAGAGAAGCGACTGGAATCTCCCCATCGAGTAGGTCTTTGATTTTCGTGTCTTACCCAAAAGGTACTAATTGCAAATCAATTTTGTCTTATTTAAATCCAGAATTTGAAGATCCACGTGTAAAATTTCAGCTACATCGGTTCGGGGGCTTGGGCTGTACCGTGATTTTGAAGTACCTACGTTAAAAATCTTGAATCTTTTAGCTTTTTGTCAAAAGGGCACTAAGAGTGAATACATATTTGGAAGCAGAATTTGAAGGCCTTTCTTATGGTGATGTCAAAAATGGGTGTCTGCATTTAAAATTTCAAAGGTGATTTGCCAAAATGGCATTTCCTGTTTCACGATTGGCTCCAAAAGCTTTTCAGATCCAAGTTAGGTTATCAGATACCCACGAAGCAAATTTCAGCCAAATCGCTGTAGTAGTTTTGAGCGTTACCCTCAGAATTTAGAACACCAGCCTTCGATAGTGGTGCATTTCCATGTCATTAGAACCGGCACCAGTTGGGGCTTGTATTGCTGGGTCAAAAAACGTAGAACAATTAAGAATTATTCTCTGAAGAAATTGGCATAAAGTGCATTATTTAGTTTTTTGACTGTACGTATTATAGGTACATACACACACACACAGTACACAGACACATTTTTAAAAGCACTTTTTTGGGTTTTTGAGACCTCAATTTGTTGTTATTTCAAATTCGAAAATTTTAGTGATTGCAGTAACCTCCCTTTTTTTTTAAGTAGTGAAGTGTAGTGGGGAGGTTAAAATGTAACAGGGCTTTTGGAACGGTGGTGGTGTATGGTGTATGATGTAGGTACAGTCGAGAAACTAAATAATGCACTTTTTGTTGATCTGTTGGCCGGATCACTTTTATCTGCACACGGTCCGAAGTTCACAACCCTCAACTAGTAGCGGTACTAATATCAGATAGAAATCAGTAATCACCACTGTCGATGGTGGTGTCCCAAGTCCCAAATTCTGTGCGTAACGCTCAAGACCCGAGTGCATGACTTACTTTCTCGACTGTACGTAAGTGCACCTAAGTGGTACCTAAGTTGTAATTCATTGCCAATTGCTGTGCATTAACAAATGGAAAAATTGCATAACTAATAGTTTTAATTAAAAAGTAATTGATGCCAGTGTTGAATAATGAAACGACACTGCGATAAAGCGACGCGCAACGGTGTGAAATCGCCGCGCCGGCGCCCGGTGCTTGAGGGACGGCACGTAGGTCTTTAAAACGATATCGTGTTCGTGTATTTACCTACCTACCTACGGTGTGTACGAGCGTTTAGCGCAAAATTAAAATATCAACGAGATGGAACAATGATAAACAATGAGAACCATTATTTTCCCAGATAGCATGTTCCTAGAAATCTCATAAGAAAGTCATAGGTCACGGCGCGAAGTTTCTCTCCGTATACAGACTAGTAATTGCCTCGTTCTCTCGTTCAAAATATCAGAAAAACACAGGTCTGTGCGCTTTTTTGAGATTAATCCGGGCCGGCAATCGTCAAAAAGCTTAATCGCCCACTCACGTGTGGCCGGCAATCAAGAGACGTTTTCCCGCGAGCGATTCATTAAAAAAATTGCACTGTTCTCTGAACGTTAACGCTGAATTATTACAAAGATAAATATCGGAGAAAATTCAGAAAAAGGGGGCGCTTGCCTATCAACTGATCAACTCCTCCGCTTTAGAAAGTAGGTTGATATACTTGCGATCATTTCTTGTTAATTTATAAGAACTTTTACGCTTACTACAAATTATCATTATATTTTGCAATATTGCCGGAAACAGCCAGCAACACCGAAGAAAAACGTTAGTTAGGCAGGTGTCATGCGTTTCGAACAAAAAGTGCTCAGTAGCAAAGCAAAAAATTTCCAAACTGTACTGTTCCTATATTCATAGTCCTAAATCCGAGACGTTATTCCTTACATCATTCTCGGAAGAAAAGTTCCTATGGACATGTGTCCAGAAATGTTATAGGGGAGTTACGCCCCTTCAAAGGGGTAGGTACTCAAAAAATCAGTTTTCCAAACATTTCACGAAAAATATGAAGCATAGGATTTTGAAATTCAAAGCAATGGTTAGTGCTATAAAGAGTTTATTCTTACATTTTTTTCAGATTTTTAATAACATCAGAGCTGTGCGTTCTTGCTGACCTCTACCTACACATTTTTTTACATTTTCTTCTGTTGTGGCCCTTTTTTGCCAAATAATAATAAAATCGTAATCTCTGGTGTATTCCTCATAAAAAAGATGCTCTTGTTGAATGTAGCTAGGGCGCACCATTTTCGAATAAAATGATTCCAGTTGGTTTAGGGTAGGGTTGCACCGAATGTTCGGAATTATTCGGTTATTCAGCGTATTCGGCTATTCGGCCGAATATTCACTATTCGGTATTATTTTTACTATTCGGTATGCTATTCGGTATTCGGCTGTAGAATTCAGCCGAATATTCGATTCGGCCGAATATGCAAAAATTACCATTCGGTGTAACCCTAGTATAGGGGGCGAAAATTTGTGACTGGCACTTTGGTTTATCTACCCAATTAGTCAAAATAAAAATGGAGGATGATTTCTAACATCATTTTAGGAAATAAAAGTTCATATTAAGATACAGCAGAAAATGTTTCCTAAAAGAGCTATGGTCATTTGAATAGAGTCTCGGAAAACGTATTATATTGGATCCTTCCAAGGTCCTTCTAAGGTCCTCCTTAGCCCCCTTAGGAACTATTTACCGCCACATGTCCATATGAACTTTTCTTTCTAAAATGATGTAAGAAATCATATTCTGAGTTTATAACGCATATAAACTTTTTTGTTAAGAATTAGGTATAATACATTTTCAAGGAATTCAAAATATATGGGGCGTAATCAGCGAAAGAAAATACAATTCTTCGCTAATTCAACCGATTTTGTATCTTCAGTATTAACCAAGTCAGCAATGGTGCCCAGATAAAATAATACACCGTGTATACACACCATTTACAGAACATTTTACGGAAAAATAAACAAAACTAAGTACAGAAATTCAAATTAATGAAGGTCTTCATGTATAAATAAATGTGCCGAACGGATTTTAATGAAACTTGGAATGGGGGTTAGCGTTGGCCTTCTGGTGGGCCCAGTTAATTTTGTTGCCGATCCACAGACGCTAAGTGTCTTTTTGGCGTATCAACTATGAAATTTGGCTTATGAACATCAAATTTTCTTATCAGCATATGAAAGACCTTCAAGTTCTGTGTCTAAAAATGTAGTCACACTTGGCGCCTTTTTGGCATAAAATTAAAAAATCCAAACTACTGAATCGATTTACACTTGGCGCCTTTTTGGCATAAAATCAAAAAATCCAAAGTACTGGATCGATTTGACTGAAATTTGGTTGGTAGAAATACCAGTACCCGCATAACAGCTGATTTAATTTTGGTGGCAATCGGCCAACGGCAAGTGCCATTTTGGCATATCAACTTTGAAATTAAAATAATAAACTCGGAATTTTTTTTATCAGCACATGAAATGCCTTCAAATGTCATTTCCAAAAATGTATTCAAACTTTGTGCTCTTTTGGCAAAGATTTTGAAAAATCCCAGAAAACGCTTTAAGGTTGGTGATATAAAATTTAGATATAACAAGAAGGAAAAACGTAATTTTTGTGGCACCGGGCCAATTACAAGTGGCTTTTGGCATGTCATAAAATTTGAAAAATGACCACCATTTGTTTAATCAGGTCTTCTCAAAGCTCTTCAAATTCTGTTTCCAGAAATGCAATCAAACTTAGTACCTTTTTGGCAATAAAAAATAAAAATTTTGAAAAACTCCGAAACAGGTGGATTGAAATTTATAGGTGATTGGAGATTACATCATTCACCAGGTGGGGAGGTTCCAGCCGCTTTCTTATCTGCCCATTTTTTTTAGTGGCAATCGGCGAACGGCATGCAAATTTTAATTTGATTGATAAAGTCCCATTCTCTTAATTTGCACATGAAAGCGTCTTCAAAGCCTGAGCGAAGAAAATACCTCAATCGGAATGGTTTTCTACTTTTACGTTACATCTCAAATTCTGTGTCCAAAAATGTATTCAAACTTAATGCCCTTTTGTCAAAAAATTCCAGATAAAGACAAGTGGGGAGGTTCAGCCGCTTCCCTAGCTGCCCATCTTTTTTATTACCGTAAAGTGGTTATTAGAGCTGGAGTTAGTAGTTGAATCAAGATTTAAATATCCTCAATTTAAACTCTTTCAATGTCAATGTCAATTCTTTGTGTTCAGGACGTTGAAGGTGCGTTGCGGCCGTTGCGGGGATTACGGAAACGGAAATTCGTCCCTCGATCAGTCAAGTGGTGTCTCGTTCAACTGGTCCCTCGGTCAACGCGTCCTTCGGGCTACACATCACTCGGACCTCTCGTCCCCTGTTGATTTACAAATTCAGGTAACTTGAAAAAATGGGCAGCAGGGAAGCGGCTGGGACACTCCCATCATTTGCTAAATAAGGCATCATAAATCATAAATTAAAATATGGAAACTACTCTCGCGCATTTTGAGGAAGTGCAGAAGGTATTTGCTTGGACTCAATACAATTTTGCAACCTGTTACTTTCATTGACACCATCAGATAAATAGCCTACCTACCTTACGTGTCTTCGAACTTGCTAAAGCTGTAAGATTCGCTTGTGTACTATTAAGTTAATAGGTAAATATAGTTGTTTTATGAACCAAGCAAGTAAAAACTGTAGGTACCATCTGAACAACAAAACTTAGATCAAGAGAGCTGTGAAATTTAAAAACACGTCGAGACTTTACTGATACTCACATACATATATTTATTTACTATCTATTTATTGAAGGCCCTCCATTAGAAGTCGGCCGTATTTAGAGCACAAGCTAGCGGAGAAACTCACTACGGAGACAGAAATCAGCTAAGCAAGCAATGTTTAAACAAAATTCAAACATGCTTGAATTTGCTAAGCTGCCAAGAAACACGAAACCGGTCCACAGTTTGTTGGTTGGCGGCTTGGCAAATTCACGCATTTTTGAATTTTGTTTGTCTATTTATTTATTATCTCACTAATACTAGATAGGTAGGTACAGAGCAACTTGACGTTTTGATAATTTTCGTCCTTTTATGGTTGGTTGCTTAAGCTGCTAAAAAATCCACCTGAAGACTGAAGGCAATAATTGAACGCGAAAAATTTTACACTCACACCACAACTCACTCCCCCAACAACACAAAACTTGTCATGGAGGAAATTGAAACCTTCAGAACCTACGACATGAAGAGACTAATTGAAGGTCATACATTTCACCCCCACAATACACCCACACGGGTCTAGGCGACATAAGGCGGTACGACGTGGAGGTCGAATGGCTCAAAGAAATGTGAATCCATGCTCGAAGGGTCATTTGTGCGGAAAGCAAGGGCCTACATTTTAGTGCTAAAACACTACAGAGAGATACACAATTCAACTCATCCGACGAAGATTGTAGTAACTCAATATCTACATTTTACAGAAACGATCTTCCTCATCGGAATAAAACGTTTGCTGTACGGAACACAAAAAGTGAAAAAGAGTTATATCACTTATATCTTATAATTATAGGTAGGTACAGTATGCGTCAGATATTTTGCTCGATCGTTTGTTACGCAACTGAAAACTTTGCGAAACAGCCTGGGTCATGACGCCTAAAAACCATAGTTACCTGAAATCCGGTCATTGTCATATCGTTGAAAGTAATTGTAATGACCGAATCTGTTCTGTAAAGTTTTCAGTAGCGTAACAAACTATCAAGCAAATATCTGACGCATACTGTACACTAGTCCCAGCGATACGCAAAGAAAACGGAAAATTGTGATACATTTAGTTTGGCACAGCGTTTTTTTAGACCAATAGTTAGAAGCTTTTGACCCCTGGTTTTCATTTAAATACAATTTTTGAAAAATTCATTGTGACCATCAAAAAGACCTTGAAATTCTGGTTTAAGTAAGGCGAAATACATTTACACTTAGTGCCCTTTAGGCAAAAAAATCGAAATTTTGTAAAAATCGAGGTAAAAACGTTAAAAACACACTACAGTCCAAACTACTAAAATCTATTTGGCTGAAATTTGACACGTGGAGATTGTGTGACTTGCTTTTTTATGTCACTATTAGAACGATCATAAAATTCTGGTACAAAGAAATCAAAGATCCATGTGATGGGAAGGTTCCAGCCGCTTCTCTGCTCTCTTTTTTCTGTAGTTCTACTAAATTACGATTAATTTTCATCCCCTTTGACTTTTCATCCCCATTAACAAATTTTCAGCTCAATAAGTGTTAATTTTGCAAGCATAATTTCGTTTTTTGTCGGTAACATTTGGATTCAGCTTACCTTTTACCATTAGAAAATTAACCACAGTCAATTTTCACGCCTCTTGAATTTTCATCCCCCTTCGCAATTTTTCAACCCACTGAGCGCCATTTTGCAAAATTGGCTGTTTGTTTTTTTCGGCAGCTCTCATCATTTACTCATTTGGATTAAATTTTCACTCCTCTTCACAATATTTCATCCCCTCCAAAAATTTCTCATCCCAACTGACAGTTTTTTAATACTGTATTTTTCAACAGCTGCCTGCTCCTACACACCCATCAATATGATAAATATCTATAGCGATGCACATCGCTTTGATGTACATCTTCCGGTGGCTTTTTTCCTAAAAATGTGTGTGTATCTACGGCTGTGTACATCTTCTGTTGATTATTTTATTCATTAAGTATTGAACCAATCCAAAGGAGCATTTAGCATACCAGTAATCCTGATTACAGTGATAAGACTACAACGTCAACTTGACACTACTTACTCAATACTTTAATTCATAAAAAATAATCTGCAAGATACGATTCGTAGTCTCTTGGTTGCCTTGTTGAGTCGTCATGGATGCACTACTTGTCAAATGGTAGATTTTTTTCGGCCAAAGAGGACTCGAGCGAGCTCTCGTCCTCTTTTTAGCCTAAAAAAATCTACCATTTTGACTCGTAGTTGACAGCCATTCGGACGTCAAAACCCGCGGCAATCAAGAGACTACTCGTCGTATTACTATTGATTATTTTGCGCTCAAGATCAAGGCGTTACGCATCCGTTTCATCAGACCAGCCATCAGTAGTTATTACTCAATTTGCAAAGATGAAGAATATAAATAAATACTTAACAACCTTCAAAATAATATTTCGTGGAATTTAACACCCATCATCAGTTGCATGTCTTGAATTTAAGATCCGTAATTATTATATAGTGACATAATAAACACGGCCTTCAAGAAGAGAAACGTCCTTTAAGACAATATCGTTTTGTTCTTATTCGAATCAGTGCAACAATTTCTCTTCCTCTTCCAACGAGTAGACTAGGTAGGCGTTGTTTCTTTTTCATACTAATTTATTGCTGCCTAGGTACTGGAAGAAAAATCTGCATAATAATAATATAATAATAATAATTTACACGATGCTGTTGGTTTTTTTAAAACCGCGACTATGATTAACTTTAAGTAACAGTAGTTACATCTGTGGTGACGACTGCACGAAACTTGTGTTGGTTCTAGTTTTAGTGCCGTAGCAGAATGCGGAGACACTCTTGTCTTTAATAATTCGCTCGCTCGCTCGCTCATCTACTCTGTCCGATAGATAACTTAACACGGATTGAAATATCGGGCTTTTTGACTTTTAATCCTCTTCATAATATTTCAAACCCTACAAGATATATTTCCAAAATTGGCGCATTTTCCGCATTACTTTTATATTTTCGCTTAACTGCAAGAAATTTTCATTTCCTTGGCCTTTTCCCTCCGTAATTTTTTAAACCCCTGAGTGCCAATTCTACAAATTTCTCAATTTTTCGAATTTGAGGTAACACCTGATCTTCACGTTTTGAGGTCTCAGGAACAGAAAAAGTGGTTTTAAAAATGTGTCTGTGATGTGTGTACGTACGTACGTGCGTACGCTAAGTAGTTTCTGAGTTCTCGTGTTTTTGTGATTCTGCATGTTAGGGTGGTTTTTCGCAAAATATGAATAACACCTATTTTGAATCATTAACGTAAAGCTATTAATGACGCTATTTTCGACCAATACTTATTAAGCGGAATTTTGAGTTACAACCCCTAATTTCCAACCCATTTGTCCGATTTTATTGAAAATGCATCCCCCGCAAGATTTCATCGAAATACATATGTGTGTATGTTGAGTTTGAATTAGCTGCGTGCATCCCCCAAAATTTCATCCCTCGAAATTGGCACCCCTCACTTTCAACAGACTTGAGGGTCGAACGTGCATACCTCCAGTAGTCCTCGAGTTATTGCAATTAATAATTTTTCGTTTTTTTACCCCTAGCTCCCACCCCCTTGGTCCGATATGCCCCAAAAGTAATCCGCCTTACTTTTCGGGAGACATAACATAGCCGTATACCAAGTTTCAACCCGCGAGATCTCAATCCGTAATCAAATTTGTCAGCTCTTCTTATTTTTAATTGACTGTTACTTTCAACTCATTTGCAATATTTACAAATTCTTGGGAAAATGTGCAGTTCTTTGTCATATCTGAGATTGATAACGTTTTGTACCGATTGCGTGCGAAATTTTGGATTAAAATGACTGGACATCAGGCATCAGAGTGACCATTGAATGAATCACGAAATCCATGAATGTTATCGTTAATAAATTGCATAGAAATTGCGTTAGAGTGGATTTAATACTTTCGCTTTCACTGCCTTTGGTGCATCCCTTTTAAGCGTTTCCATTATCTATATGTGCAGTATAATAAGTAAGTTAAATCATTAATCATTGCATACATCATGTTAGTGGATGACGTTCGATTAGAAGAAATCGCGATGTAGGAAATCATTAAGGTGAACATGAAAATTTAGTTTGGCAAATACTATCATGAAAATTCAGTTAAATAATATAAATTTATTGTGAGCAATATTGTAAATATCTACCTATGCTCGGTGCAATATCAGACTAAATGGTCGATTTCGCCGTTTCGAGTCTGATGGCCTAGATTTGCAAATTGCTTCGAATTTCAATCGCAATAATTGATTGATTATCATGTCATAGCCGTTACGAAATTGTCAACAGAACATTTTTGTTTTGACAAGACACGTGCAACAAAAAAGTGTCCAATTAAAACTAGACCAGGGTTCATTGAAAACGATATTGTGTTTTACCGATGCCAACACCCATGACCATAATTTTTAGTTGTTACTACTGCATTGGAGAGTAAACACAAGCAACTATCGCTTTAAACAAATTGTAATAATTTTCGTCATTAAAACCTTATTAAAATAGAGAATTTTGAATCCGAGTTGTCATGAAATGACACGATAATTATTATTGGAGTGAATGTAGTAAGAGAAATTATACTTAACTAGCATTCAAGTATTTTGTGCAACGATTCCCGCTTATGGAATTTTATTTGCTTTAGGTATAAAGTTTCTATTACAATTTTTACACCCCCTTCTCTGGATGTTTCCAAAAATTCACTAACCCTTATTCAAGGATGCAACTTTTACAAGAGATTCGTTTATAAAAATACAGGCTGGTCGTTTTATCCTGAGACTGGCAAATATCTCGAAAAGGAAGCATTTTAGAAAAAAATGTTTTGTATAGAAGTTTTATGACTTCGAGGGGGAAACGAGATGGCCTCATCGTCATTTTGATTCAAGGTCATTTTCAAGGTCAAATGAAGGTCAACTTGATTTTTTTAGTGGAAACCTATATTTTTTATTACAGATTCTTATTCCCCATAAAAGAACAAACAACGCTCATTTAAACTATTTTTGGATCCGATGGATGTAAATTTTAATCTTTTTCGAAATCCCTAGAAATTCCCTAGTAACAGCGGCAAGACAAAACAAATGAACAACCGTTGTATCTTAGCAACGATGAATTCTAGATAAATAAACCACAAAAATTGTTGTCGATTTTGTTTTTGCCATGCCGCTGTTGCTAGGGAAGGCAATGGATTTCGAAGTAGATTAAAATTTTCATTTAAATATCTGACAAACTATCCATCGAATCCAAAAAATTGTTTAGATTAAATGAGAGTTGTTTGTTCTTTTACGGGGAATAAGAATCTGTAATAAAAAATGTAGGTTTCCACTAAAAAAAATGAAGTTGACCTTCATTGACCTTGAAAATGATCTTGAATCAAAATGGCGTTGATGCCATCTATTTTCCCCCTCGAAGTAGTAAGACTTTTATACAAAACCTTTTTTTCTAAAATGCTTCCTTTCCGAGATATTTGCCAGTCTCAAGATAAAACGACCACCCTGTATACCGACTGTCCATAAGTTTACAATTTATTTCTATCAACCCCCTCGCTTTTCAATGAAAATGATGGTTGAAACTTGTAATTTCGTGTTTCTGCAATTTGAAGGTTGTAGCGCCCTTATGGGTGATGGCTTTTTTGCAAATTATGCTTAAGACCATTTTTGAATCATATTGACGGAAAGCTACCTATTGATTTTTGCTTCAATCTTGTCAAAAACGTCAGTTCGGTCATACGCCGTATGATCCATTGATTTTCTCAATTGGATTTGTAGGTACTCAATTTATTAACCATTAAAAATTGGAAGTTTTCAATTTATTACTTTGAAAATTCCAATCCAATTGAACATTCCAATGGCATACCGAATAAGACTGAATATCCATCTACCAGCAGTTGCCCCTTGGTCTGTAGCAATGCCGTCAAAATTTGAGAATCCTGCGATACGCGGCTGTTGATGTATTTAGGTATAAATCACACTTGAACAATAATTTTTGCACCAATCTCCATCAATTCATCAGTAGTGGGTACTGATATTCTGTGGTATAAAGCAAGAGAAGTCCTGCAGACTCACTCTATATAACCCCATAATTATTTTCATTTAAATCAATGTTACTACGCCTTAAAGGGTGGAATTAATAAAGTGTTACAAGATACTTAAACTTGAATTAATGAAGGATAAAAATACAAGTTGCTCATGCAAAACATAAGGATAAAACTAAATATATGCATATGCTTATTGTTATTCATACTTGAAGTTTTTTTTTATCGTCCAGCATCGTTTTTTCAATTCTATATACGCTGGTATCGGGTTGGTGGACAGAAAGAAGAAATAACCTTTAAAAACTGAAGCTATATTTTGTCAACGTTTCGACCACTTCACGTGGTCTTCTTCACAGGCTAAAAACAATTTATTGGATCCTAAGCAACTGATTTTTACACAAGGTACAATCTACTTACCTAACTTAATTTTGAAATAAAATTATTTATAATACGCGCGGTTTAATAAGCGTCGAAGCCTGTCATATTACGGAAACCATTACGAATACGCGGATACCTACCAACTTAGCAGGTCGGGTCAGGTACAATGTAATTTTTTTGCCAATTTAGGTTGCAAACATTCAAATTTACTCTCATTTCGGATTAATTTGTTGCGGTTATATCTGAATATGTCCAATAAAGAGAGAGTCTTCTCATTCTTCTGTGCGTGCGTATGTCTTCAAGCTAAATTTCCTAACGTACGTAGGTATACTTTCATGTATATCAGCAAAATGAAAGCATTCAATTTAACCGCATGTTAAGATGATTAACATCAGGTATTCTTCTCTTTGCAGGATGGTTCGTGAAAAATGAACACAAATCAAAGTTATAAGTGCCGGGTTCTTCTTCATCAGTGTTTAGCCATAGTAGTGAGGAAGGAGGGTTGTCGAGGAGATCCTGGCGACTTTTGGATGTATGAAAACGGATATTTGCTTTTTCAGGTAAATATTGCTTTATTTTTTCGTCTATAAGTTTTCAGCGTTTGACCGTGAAGGCCATTCGGTGAAATAATTGTTTGATATTGCAGTTAGTGACGGTAATGACTAATGAGCAATTCAACGATGACTTTTAACGCTTTGTGGTTGAAAACTACTTTAAAAGATTGTGGACTTCGGTATCTTATTTTGAATGGCTTAAAATGAATCATGAGGATTTCGATTTGTGCCAATTTCACACTAAAAGTAGGTACACATCACATAATTTAAATTAAACTAATGACTGCCCTCTGAACGTTGTGATAATAGGGTAAGGCAATGAAGAATAGCTTACGCACTTATCTCTTTGAATGTAAAAAAGATATTAAAATTAAATAAACACTGATCAGCCCTAAATGGAGGGGCGAGGGGGACAATTGGGCGTGTGCCCGACAAATTTTTTTCGCTTCCAATTTAACCGGAAATTACTTGAGCTGAATCTATGATTTTTTCTGAGTTAAAAATTTGTGTCATACCTGACCGGAAGTGGTGTCAGGGCCACCCTTAATTTTCAAAATCATCAAAGAAATCGGTGAAAAACTGAGATTTACGAAGAACACAAAAACACGTCAAGTCAGTTTTTTAAAGGCAAATTTATCTGCGCTATTTGATTTTCGCTTATAGTACATTTTATTTATTTATTAATATTAAATGAGCATCACTTTTTATGTAGGTATAGCAGCGCTACATTTATAAGAATGTGAACGAGGCTAGCAACGAGGCTAGATGATTAGCACCCTGCTGGTTAAGAAGGGTCGTTTAAGATGTTTGCACAAACTAATCATGAGAGATATGTACAGGTGTAGGTCAGGAAAGTCAGTGGGCACACAACATGTTTAATATAAATATTTAATAATTTTGCAATCGCTCAATTTAAAACACGGAAGAATGGAGGAACCTCGGGAGGAACGTATATCTATTAAACTACAGTACAATATATACTATTAGGATTAGGTACCTAAATACTTTGAAACTACTTAAACATATGTACAAATACTTGAAGTTTTTAATTTTTTATCCTCCAGTACACTGTTTTTCAATTCCACGCTGATATCGAGTTGGTGGACAGAAAGAAGAAATAACCTTTAAAACTTAAGCTATTTTGCCAACATCCGACCTCATCCGGACCCATGGGTCCGGATGTCATTATTTTGCTGTATTTATTTCAAAATTAAGTTAGCCTGTGAAGAAGACCACGTGGAGTGGTCGAAACGTTGGCAAAATAGCTTATTAAAGGTTATTTCTTCTTTCTGTCCACCAACCCGACATCAGCGTGAAATTGAAAAAAAATATTCTCAAGTTATCGAACGGACAGTGATAAGCGATACGACTAGCGAGCGAGCGATCTAAACAAGAGTAGGTACATCGTATTGTGCTTCGGCACTAAAATTGACCTCCGCCCACGGCCGCATTTATTGGCCCAGCCCAGGCCTACCTACCTATATCCTTACCCCATATACGTGTGGGGTACTTTTCGGGAGACGAAGCTGCCTAGCCTATCAAGTTTCAGCCCTTCAGCCTGATGTCTCAATCCGTTCTCAAGTTATGCAACGGACAGACTGAGGAGCGAGCGAGCGAGCGAATAGGCTAAAACAAGAGTGCCTCGCATTCTGCTACGGCACTAAAATGGAGGTTCCAAGGTTCACTATATTATTTGCTCCTGTACCTAGGTATATCTTTTGTTTCAACGTGTTTATCAGGTCATACAATCCATGAGAACACTCGAGGCCGACGGGCTAGACGTTGCGTTAAAGAATTATTTACATTTTTATTCGGGGTGAAAATGATAGTTATTATTATTGTTCATTGTTGCTCTTTGACACTGGCAGAAATTTTTATGGAACTAAAAACCCGTTTACGAACCAACAGGAAAAAAGCCTGACACACACAACCCCCGCGTTCTCATTACGATTTCAGAAACTAGGCTTTTCCCGTATGCGAATGAAGTTCCCGAAAGTGGCAGTCATGAAAGTGCGGGAAAAGCTATTTATGGACGTGTAACGAACGATTTATTATACGTTCAGACACAAAAAAAATTGTATTGCAAGAGCGCACTGCAAAAAGGTGCATTTTGTCTATTCTAAGTAATCACGAAATATGTTTTCTGAAGGGTAAGTATAGTAGTCCAAATCCTGTAAGGTTACATGGCCCTCATAAAAATTTTGCATTGTCTAAAAGCCAATTGAGGGAAGAATGGGCCAGCAGCAATGATAATGTAAACAAACCAGGTAAAGCCTTTGCTGAGCTGCCAGAGCCGGACTCTAACTTAGCGCCAGTCGAGGCCGCATCGATTATATACGATTCCAGCGCGTATCTTGTTCTATTTCCGTAATTATTTGATGTATTAATTGTAGGTATAGTCTTAATAAATTATTAATTAAATAAATTAATTTTTCTGATGTTAATTTTATTTCATTGGGGAAAGAAATTTTGAAGCCGGGCCTGCGAAGCTACCAAAGGTGCAGTGCGGGGAAAACCCCAGGTAATGACCTATTAGGATTATTTACAAATTTTATTGCCGCCATTTAACCTTAC
Organism: Pycnomerus fuliginosus; assembly: GCA_963924575.1. Classification (NCBI taxonomy): domain Eukaryota; kingdom Metazoa; phylum Arthropoda; class Insecta; order Coleoptera; family Zopheridae; genus Pycnomerus; species Pycnomerus fuliginosus. Next base: position 24,636,650 of record OZ004619.1, on the reverse strand, counting down.
AGGATTTGGACTACTATACCTATAGTGAAAATAAATTTTTGGCCTCCTGCCATCTAGATGACAGTTTTACACACTACTGACGTCCACGGTGACTTCGATTTTACGGCTACGTCATCACTTTACAACCACGGTGCGGTAAAATTTCGAAAAAACACTGGCTCACAGGCAAACTCAAAAATTAAAGTAACGCTACAACAATAAATCTCATTTATAGAAATTTCACTTTACTTAACTTTTGAATTGATTAATATCGTTTAAATATTTAAAATTTAGGTTTCTATTTCAATTGCCGGTACGCCATCTTTCGCCAGTTGACATTATTTTGACTTTTGGCATGTAGCTTTTCACCATCTTATTGCGAACAGCTGTGGAAGTTAGACAGAAGACACAGTTTGAGCCACCTCCCTTAATTCTGGTGGTGTGTATAAAAATCACTTTCACTATCAGACATTTTGAAATCTAAATAACTTGACATTTGTTATCAGCGGCCACTTTGATCGGTGGTAATTACTATGTTCGCATTTAAACGCCAAAATTCTCAAAATATTGCAACTTACTGCGTTGCGTCGGCCAAAAAGTTCAATACTAATCTCGTGCGGTAAGCATTTTACAGTGTTCGGCTAATTAAAGCACTCCGCTGCGCGTCGTGCTTCAAAAAAACCTCGCGCTGTAAAATGCAATTTACCGCACTAATATTGTAATAGTATATTACGTAACAAGAGTTGTAAGAAGCATATTACGCACGTGTGGAAGAAGTTGTACATGAGCCGCGTAGCGGCGAGTGTATAATTCCACAGTGCGTAATTGCCTTACAACTCGAGTTGCGTACGATACTTTTTCTACGACCACACAATAGGTACTTATATTTTTTCTCAAAAGTAGATAATAAATTGAAGCACTTTTTCTAGAGGAATGTTTCGGGAATATTCTCAGACAAGTGTACCTTATTTTTTGATGTGAATCCAGTGGTGTAGTCAGATATTTTTTAGCACTTCCGGTTCAACCGGAAATGACCTTTCCAAAATTTTATTTTTCTAAGGGATTCGGTATCTACGATTTTTTCTCACTGCATCTCTCACAAAAGATGTTATGCAAATTTACTCTGCATTATTTTGGTTCCTGAAACGTTTTTTTCCAGCAGAAATAATTGGTTTGTGCTTACAATGGAATTACTTTTTTTTTAAAGTCAACTAAATTAACGTTTTATTGTTCCTGGGTACCAACAACCTGCCAGTATTATATTATGACAATTTCTTTAAAATACCTGCTCAAAGGTTCAAGATAATATGATGAAATACAACTTACCGGTCCCAACGCAAAAAGGTCCTGCGATATAACCTAACTTTTGCACAGAAAATTTTCATTGATTTTACCTCGGATTTTACTTTGCGGTTGAACTGCAAATTGTATCCTGGGACAGGACTAGTCAATATGTTTTTAAAATGTCCTAATTAATAAGGGGAGAATAATGAATTTAACAATAAAATTGAGTGGAAAATGACATTTGACAAATGACAATTGAAAACTGTGCGATTTTCACTCTTTACGCACAGTTTTTGATTTGCGTGCGTAAGGAACGGCTTACTTAGTTTGTACATTGTACAAAATTGGCTATTTACAATAGTGGTCGTAGAAAAATAACTATTTCCTAGACTTCATTGTTTAAAATATAGGTCTATTTCTGAACAATTTTACGGCGAATTGCTTTTGGCTATTACGCAGAATGGGAGGTACTCTTGTTGTTTTAATTATTCGCCCACTCGAAAAATATGATAACTCCCCAACAGATTCACGCAGTGATTCGAAACTCGACGTAAACACATATTTCGATGAAGTCTTGCGGGGGATGTTTTTTCGTATTATAATACTATTAGTAAGTAAGTACTGAATTGTCGACAATTCCAATTCCGTGATGCTTACCTGGATATGACTACATACTGCGATCATAATTGGACGAGACCGTTGGTCGAGTTAGCATTAGATGGCATAAGATGGCATAAGATAATAAGATGATACCTACTACACCATTTTTCGCAACACCATGAGAAAGCTCTTCTCTTCTGCTTCTAAAAATTTCTACCATGCCCGAGAATGCCAGTTTTTTAGCTGAGTGTAGAAGTTACTTTTGTCTTGCAGTTTAATTCATTCGATTATTCGCCCCGTGAAAAGTCTCACTCCCTCCCAAAGAGCTAAACCCACCATAAGCCAGTTTTAGTTTTTGCCTTAATTCGACCAACGTACACAAAGAACGACCGTTGGAAAGTTCCAGCCGCTTCTCAATGTCTCTGTTTGCACATTTTTCTAATCACATTCTTTCCAAAATTTCGGAATTCCCTGACCTATAATCTTGAACGCATCACGCTCTGACAATACTTACACTTACGTGTACCTATGGAAGGAGGGGTGGGAGGATTTAAAAAAAATGCGACTCCCCCCCCCCAATGTTGCTTTATTATTATTGCTAATTTTGCTAATTATTATTTGACGCTTTCGTCTTGTAACGGTCCTTGTACTATCGCGGGCAAAAGAAACGGGCCATCGTCATTGTCATTGTCAAAACGTCAGTTATAATGACAAATAAAGCATGGGGTGTCTTTAGCCTTTTCTGGCGCGACAGGAAATTTTATGGCCCATTTTTTTTGTCCACGACCGTACCAAGATTTTTTTTTCCAAATTGGATTTCAAAGTGTTATAAAATACACCACTGCCGGCTTGGTCGGCCGGGGACTTAATCGTTGTTAAACATTTTCATTAAGTGTGCTATTTTTTGTCAAAGAATCAGTCTTTTCATAAAAAATAATAGCCAGTACGGTAAAAAAAAAAAAAGGCGCTTAAAGTTTTTCATTTTCATTTTCGTGAGTGTTTGAAGTGCTTGGGAAACGCGTGACCTTGAAATAATTCAAAATTTTCGCCTGTGGCGCATTGTATTCTGCAATTAGTCAAGACTCAAGGGGGTGGCAAAATAGACGAGGGGTAACAGTGGGGTGAGCCGCTGGGGAAATCTGGTGTACAAGGCTAGAAAATCTTAAGAAAATCAGGAAAGGAAATAGGAGAAAATTGTGAAATCTTGGAAAATCGGCGGAAATCTTAAGCAATCTGAGGAAATCTTCGGGAATTCCGGGGTTTCTGCAAACAAGAACTACTTTCTTGTAGATCCAGATATTCGAACTTGCTTACATCAAGTGCCCTAGCCAAGTCGTCTTATTCAACCAACAATAACGTTTCCTCTTTTTTTGGGAGCAGCGACAGTTTTTGAGAGATATGAGGGCTAATTATCAAATTGAGTAGGAATCGCACCGCCTTTAAGTTTGGGATACTTAAATCGAAACCTCACATTTTTACACGTTGCTTCATTAGATTGCTACACAATATCATGGGCCGTAACATGTGAAGCACAGACCGTATTTTTTGTGGGTTGAAAAATCTCTCACTTAAGGGCCACAGGAAAACTGAAAATGTGCACTTTTTCGCTAGTCTTATAATTGTTGTTACAGCCTGGAACACAACACTTGTACGGCATGATAATACATTCACGAATAGGAAATTAATCCAAATATAACACCAATCCCGCTCGAATTAATTTATTCAGTCGCGTGTTGCGCAAAACGGCGAAAAATATTTAGCATTGTTCACCATTTTCAAATTACACTGACAGATACCTCAGTCTTCTTCATTGACGTCACAAGGTCGTGACATCAGAGCTTAGGCCTAGTATTAGAGTCGGTATTGCCCTGGGTTCCTGCTCTTTGAATATTGTGTTAACAGTTGTACGATACTTTTTAAATTTGTAACCACAAAAGAAGGCTCATCATGAGGGGGGTCACCAATGTTGTTACGTCCATGGGCATACGCCGCCGGCGGGCGCTCAGTAATCTGAATAATAACTGTTCTGTTCACTGTTCAGAGACCATATAAAGCCAACAAAATAAACGTAATTTACTGTGTCAAGGCGGCAAAAAGTGCAAACGTGACTATTTACATACCTATCTTCATTGCGGTGGAGTCACGAAAGTACAGGGTCATTTACATTCGGCAAAATATCGTAATGGATAAAAAGTACTTCGGCAAATTCAATTTAAATTGTTCTAGAATAGAAATTAACAACGTTTCTCTTCCGCAGGGTTTGCTTTCATCTAATTCCGTCTGCTGGTGGAATAGTGGCCTCAACAGCGCCACTAAAAGTCTTGTTTATCGCGGGTATGTTAGTCCTGGAGCCATATTGGTCGGATCCGAGCCTTGCGCTATCGAAATTGTGAGGAACGCTTGGGCCAGGAGGGTTCTTCAAGCACCGCCAGGCTATCAAATTGTCGCCTTGGAAGACATCGAGGACTGCTACGGAACTCCTGTCACTCAAACGCAATGGACTCCGCTCCCGGAAGCTGTGTGTGCAGTTGTTTTGCGGCTATCACGACAAGGAAGACCTGCGGGCTTGCAAACCATCAGAGAAGCCCTTATTTTGACCTTCCCACACGTCTCGCCTCCCACGGAGCAGGCGCTTTATGACACTTTGGTTCAATTAACCACCGAAAGAAAACTTTATCACACTTCCAATGGTTATTTCATAGTCACTCCGGAGTAAGTAAAAGCCGTCGGACGCGGTCCCATTTCTGCCAGCAGAACTGGGGTGACCAGAATTTTGTTCTCGAGTTACTTGCGGCAAGTAGGTTTAACAAAACAGAAAATAGCAGTGATAGAGAATTTTCTCTCTACCGGAAAAATTGTCAATTGAGCACAAGATAAACGAGAATGGACATCGGCGACAAACTTGCATCAATTAACCCCACGATCCTCAAATGGCCAGCAATGGCTAACAGCTGCTCGAAAGATTCATTTTTCGAACCACCCCATCCAAATGCACTTCGCTGATGAGGGCCAAAACCCTGAAACCGGTTTGGAGTTTTTTGGGTGGTGGCTCGAAAGATTCCAGTATTTAAATTTATTTTAAACAGAAAATGTTCTAAATTGTTAGCAGCAAAGTTTTGCAAGAAAATTTTCTGCAAAAAAACAAGACGACATACCGAAATTCTATATCCGAAATCTACTAGCAAAAATGGGACCGCGCCAAATCAGACAGCCTTAACGTACGTAAAATGGGTACCGATCACTTCCTCGTCAGTCGATTGCTCGACATCGATATCCCGACAAGTCAATTGTTCGACAATTCGGTTGCCCGACAAGTCCATTGCCCGACAACCAATGATGGTTTCCAAACTTGTAGGTCTCTTTCTATTTCGTGACGTAATATGGAGGCAAAATTTGACAATGACAGACTTTTGCATACCGGGCTTTGTCAAATTTTGCTTCCGTATTGTCTATCTCTTTTAATTATGGAAACCCTAATTGCCCGACAATCAATTGCCCGACGTCGGTATCCCGACAAGTCAGTTGTTCGACATGCAGTTGCCCGACAAACGATATCAAGTCAATTGTTCGACAATCAGCCCACGGCAGGTGCCATTTTGGCGCATCCATTTTGAAAGTTTAAAAACATTCTCCTAGTTCTAAACTGCGCTAATGCGACAGCAAGACATGGATCCATACCATTGGGGAGGTTCCAGCCGCTTTCCTGCTGTCCTTTTTTCAACTTTCAATCTGGTCTATGCCAGGTCAGGTTTTTTTTAGTAATCATATTTCTCAAATTCTGTGCGCTTATTTGAAAGTTTAATTGAAATTAGCCTTATTTTCTGCGCTAATGCGACAGCAAAACATTCCATTCAGGTCTATGTCATTTTGATGTTTCCTCTTTCGTAAGGGACAATTTCACAGACCTCCGTCATTTCTAAAAGGATGCAAGCCAACTAAGTTAACCTGACACTGATATTAAGTTTTAGGTGTAACGTTTTATGAAAATGTTTCAAGAAATGTCAAAATGATATCTATACAATTCCGTTGCTTAATTGTTGAGACAATTGACTTGTCGGGATATCGATGTCGGGCAATTGACTCTCGGGCAATTGACTTGTTGGGCAATCGATGTCGGGCAATTGACTCTCGGGCAATTGACTTGTTGGGCAATCGACTTGTCGGGATATCGATGTCGGGCAACGGAATTGTCGATCAATTGACTTGTCGAGATATCGACGTCGGGCAAGTGCTTGTCGTGCAATTGACTGTCAGGCAATTGCTTTGTCGGGCAATTGACTTGTCGAGATACTGATGCCGGTCAATTGACTGTCGGGCAATTGATTGTCGGGAAATCGACCTAGACACACGTAGAATATACCCGAAAGAGAGGATTACGTTGTACCTAAAATCGAATACCTAGTTGTTTGTAATTATTGCTTTTAGGCCCGAGCTTTAGTCTCGGGATTATTGCTTTGTCTTCCCAAGGTCAACTGGCTCGCTCGTCCCTCCGTCCGCTCGTCCTTTCACTTTTTTCGGACACAATAACTTTCGAAATCGTTGAGGTATCGACCAGAAATTTGGATGGTGGGTCGGTACTCTGAATGCCTCCGACGAGTTCGCAGATGGGCACAATAGGTCCACTGTAAAAGGGTCGAAAGGGCACCTGAATAGTACGGCTTGAAAAATATATATATTATGTATATAACCCCTCATTTTTTCCGGAATTCGATAGCCCTTATCCTGCAAGGTCGAAAACCGGAAAAGGTCTCTATAGGGCCGAAAATGCCCTTTGAGCAGTACAAGAATAAAAATTAAATTGGCTGAAAGTCATAAACCCTGTCCTGATTTTCTTAAGGTATTACCGAAATGGCAATACTGACCACCTAAAAGCGTTACGGCCGCCTAGGGCCAGCGGGGGCGGCGACCTCCATTTTTCACCTTTCGGACGCGATAACTTTCGAAATCTTTGAAATTTCGACTTGAAATTTGAAGGGTACCATGAATATCGCAGTTCATATATGGGCAGAATCGGCCCAAGGTAAAAGGGTAAAAAGGGCATTTCAGTTTTGGTGTATTGAGATTTAAATTCATTGTTACTCGTGAAACCTTGACCGTTGAATCGCCATTTTTTGAAGGTATTGTCTCTATGACCATGCTGACCATCTGTGATTTGAGATTTGAAATATTGACTTGAAATTTGGAAGGCGCGTAGGTACTGTAAATGGCTAACAGAAGTTCATTTATAGTCGAAATTGGCCTACGGGAAAAGGTTCAAAAGGGTACTTGAATTTTGATGTGCCGAAATGGCCATTGCAAATGTGGAAATTATGGTGCATACGTGTTGTTTTTTCTCAACGGTTCGAGTTACGGGATTGTCAAAATGTCAAAATTGTCATCAATAAAAACGTAAAAAATGTCTCTTCGTACAATCTCCCCCCTTTCAACCCCAGAAATACAATAAATCCACATGGCGGAAGTTTCACCATTGAACCGCCTACAATTTAAAGATCATAAGTTAAAATAAAAAAATTTCTCCCACAACTCACCCCCTTCAACCACTAAACGCAAAAAATTGATAAGGAAGAAGTTTAACCCTTGAACTATCTGCAGCTGGAGGACACTAATTGAATGCAAAAAAATTCGCCCCCAAAACTCCCTCCTTCAACCCCCAAACACAAAAATTTGACTTGGAGGAAATTTAACCCTTAAACCTCTTACAAGAGACTAATTTAACGCAAAAAATTTCACCCATAAGACGCGCCCCTTCAACCCCCAAAGACAAAAAATTATATGGAGGAAATTTAACTCCTCAACTATCTATAAATTAGAGGAGACTAATTTAACACAAACAAATGCACCCCAGAAATTCAGCCCCTTCAAACCTCAATCATAAAAATTTAACTTGTAGGAAATCTAACTCTTGAACTAGCTACAATCGGAAGAGACTAATTGAAAGCAAAAAATGCACCCTGGAAGCTCGCCCCCTTCAACCCCCAAATTAATCAATTAGAACAAATCAATTTTCTATAAGTATTAGGAGTACAAAATACTAAGTACAAACCGGCCCTAAACCAAATTCAGATGCTCCAAATATGTCACTGATTCAACCTTCTTCCATTAAAGGAAACGAAGGTCAAGGAGCAGTTCACGCAGCCGGAAGCGGATTGACGATGAAGCTGGTGATACGCTTTCCGGTAAGGCGATGCTCATGACTACCGAAGAGGCTTTGGTTATGGTACACGGTGATATGGCCACTATACGAGATGGAGATGTCACGCATCAGCTAATACAGACCAATCTCGCCGACGTTATATGCGGAGGAAACGCGAGCGACAAGATCCTTTACCCTAGAAGTAAAAATCGACGCTCTTCGTTTTCTAGAAGTCCGGATCGAAGAGGCTCCTTTAGGTTGTGGAGGTCCAATCGAAGACTTCGGCGGTCGGCTTCTACAAGGACAATTGCCAAACATTACACTGATACGACTAGCAGCGGCACGGAAACTTCTTCAAGCAATAACCAACCCATTACCAGTCCAAGTAAGATCCATTATTTTTTAATAAGCTGCTCAAAACTCGAAGTGGATCGTGCCGATTTTCTGATGAAATCCAAAGCTCAATAACTTCGAAAAAAATGACTCGATTTTGACGCCGTTTTTTTAAATCGTAAGCTCAATTCATCGGGTGTACCTAAGCCCTGTACGCGAAGATCAAACACGAGTGGTCAGTGGCTTATCCAGATGGGGTTGAATCACCAGTCCTCAAAACTGGTAAAGTTTAGACCAGGGTCAGCATCTCGGGACCCTTTTGAAATTTTTCTCCATGACTCCTCTTTGATCGGGTACCCAAAAAAAGGTTTGCTCTATGGCCCGCGATAATCTTCTTACGCCTCAACGGATTATCAAGTTAGGGGGCTCTTCCTATTGCTCACAGACGCGTGTAAATGAATTCAGCATCATCTGGTTTGCCGTTTCAAAAAGTGGTATTTTGGGCCCCCGTAATGCAAGCGAATTTTCTCACCCCCATCATTTAATGATTTCAGAATTTTTGTTCCTTAAATTGCTTTAGTTTAAAAGTCCAGGTTCTGAAGAAACTCTGCACACCATTAGAATCGTTTTGGAAATGAAATGGAGTACTCTTATGTCGGAATTTTACTTGAGACTCCTGGTGAGCTTTTACATTTTGCCTCTGCTGTTTCTACTACGATTTTTCCCTCAACTATCACTTTTTTTCTATCGTCGAAATGGTGAAAATGCTGCTGGGTTCTGAAATTTGAGTAATCCGGACCTCATCATCGCTTCCGGTTTTCAACTCGACAGTAACGGCCGTCCATAGAACACCTTCGGCCGTCATTATGTGAATGACAATTATTGAAATTTCAACTTGTCAAATTCCCCAATTTTATATTCTTACAAACGATAGTAACGTTTGAAGACCATTTGACCAATTTGTTGAAGTTGTGTTTTGAAGATGAGATTGACACCCCATGAGCTGGAAAGAATATTCCACCTATCTCTCTCAACCCATTCTTAACCCTGTTTTAACACCCTCTCAACATTCTCTCAAAACTCTCTCAATCTTCTATCAACCCTCTCGCAACCTTTTTTCATCCCTCTTTCAACTCTCTTTCAACCCTCTCTCAACCATCTCTCAACCCACACTTAACCCTGTTTTAACCCCCTCTCAACCCTCTCTCAAAATTCTCTCAACCCTCTCTCAACCTTCTTTCAACCCTCTCTCAACCCTCTCTCCACCCTATCTCAACCCTCTCTCAACCCACTCTCAACCTTTTCTCAACCTTCTCTGAACCTTCCTTCAATCTTCTCTACTCTACCTCTATTGTTATTCACATTGACGGCCGAAGGTGTTCTGTGGACGGCCGTCACTGTCGAGTTGACAACCGGAAGCCATGATGAGGATGATGAGGTCCGGATTACTCAAATTTCAGAACCTAGCAGCATTTTCACCATTTCGACGATAGAAAAAAAAGTGATAGTTGATTGAGGGAAACAGCAGAGACAAATGTAAAAGCTCACCAGGAGTCTCAAGTAAAATTCCGACAAAAGAGTACTCCATTTCATTTCCAAAACGATTCTGATGGTGTGCAGAGGTTCTTCAGAACCTGGTCTTTTAAACTAAAGCGATTTAAGGAAAAAAAATTCTGAAATCATGAGATGATGGGTGTGAGAAAATTCGCTTCCATTATGGGGGCCCAAAATACAACTTTTTGAAACGGCAAACCAGATGATGTTGATGAATTCGTTTACACGCGTCTGTAAGCGTCAGAAAGAGTCCCCTGACTTGACACTCCGTTGAGGGGTAAGAAAATTGTTGCGAGTCATAGAGAAAAACAGTTTTTACCCGGTCAAAGAGGAGTCAAAAAAATATAAAAAAATGTCTCTGGATTTGGGGATGGTCTAAACTTTACCAATTTTGAGGAGTGGTGATCCAACCTGGACACGCCACTGACCACTCGTGTTTGATCTTCGCCTACAGGGTGTACGTCCCATGAATTGGGCTCACAATTACAAAAAAACGCGTCAAAATCGAGTCATTTTTTTTCGAATTTATTGAGCTTTGAATTTCATCAGAAAATCAGCGCGATCCACTTCAAATTTTGAGCAGTTTATTTGATGGTCTCTCTATTGTTTTCCAGAAAAAGAATCCTTATTATCGCGCTTATTTAGGAAAAACAAGAAATCTCAGTGCCAAATAAATTCCTTTAGCGCCCAATTCCCCCCAACAGAATGGTTTAATTCCAGAGCCGTTCATCTTCATAGCATCGGCACCCAAACTAATACCTCAGACCAGGTAATTATCAAACAGCTTTTAAATAGTGCTTGCAGTGGTTAATGTTTCAGGAAATCGTTTCTCTGACTACATATTTCGATGGTTGTGAAATAAAGGCATCCAGATCAGCCACTTTGCCCAGAAGACATTGCAGACAACTTCACGACTTATCTTCACCTTCCTATCCTGTCACCCGTGAAAATTCACCTATTTCAAGGAAGATCAGTCAGAGCTATATTCCTGGTAGTTTATCTCGCTCTACGAAACAAAAAAGCCGAGATAGTTCTAGGAAAACAAGCCGAAGTAGCCTCGTGAAACAATGTAGCGAAGAAAAAGAAAATGTAAATAGTAAAGATTGTGATACCAACACACCAAAAGCTAGTCAGAAGGAATGTGATCCCAAGTTGGAAACCCCTGCTACAATCGATAACAGCGGACCATCTAGTATCGAATCACATAGGAGCAGCAGTAAAACTGAAAGCTCTTTCAACAGTGGACCGTCCAGTTTGGAGTCGCATAAGACAGTTATAAACACAATGGACAAAAACGAAATTAAGAAACCATCTAAAACAAGTGCCAAACCATCCGTAATATCCAATAGTAATTCTTTCACTTTGCAAGTTACAACGAATCAGGGAGTTTCAAAACTTAATAACAAACCCAATGCCACCACTACAACCACTATAAACGGAGAAGGAGGAAGTAACACGAAAATTTTTGTACAAAACTCACCCATACGCTCCGTGATTACCTTCGAAAACGGAAAGTGTGAGGATAGAAACCCCAATTTGGTAATAATAAATGATACGGAGGGAGTTAGAGATCAAATATTTGAAACTCCCAGTACAAAGTCTCCGAAAAACACGAATCAATCTAAAGGAACAACTTTGAACAACTCAAGAGACGTTCTACCAAATGGCGAAAGTGAAGAAAAGACAACGATGAATAACAGCAGAAAATTATCTCTCCAGTTGCCGAACAAAGAAACTTTAAATTTCCGCAATTTAATCAAAAACGTTTCAGCAAGGTCACACAATCAGTTTTGTTCGAACTCCAACCCAGATTCACCAGTAATGTACCTCCACGAAGTACCTAAACCTGTTTTGTACAACAGTACGCCACCTAGCCCCACCAAAAGCTCAGCAGATGCGATATCCATAGAAAATATTTATATTAAAAATGAAGTGGGCTCCAAAACCACTCTGTCGCGAGTCGACTCTTCCAACAAGCTGGAAAAAAATGTTCTAGGCTCTGAGCCTAACATCAGTTACAAGGAGTTGACTAAAGATAATCTTGACCAACAATTTCCTAGTCTAAATGACCTCTCATTCAATTTTACGAGTCTTGCAGCGCAGAAGATCTTGAAAGGGGTTGGTCTCAACAGTGTGGATACTTTGGTGGAATTGAACATGTCTCACGTGGACAAGCAGAATAACTGTGATGTTCATACCGATTTTGGAATGTTTTAAATTCTTTTGCCTGCTTTTTGACAAAGTCGGTTTTAAAGAAGACGGCAATATTCATATACCATACGTTAAGGCCTTGCCATTTGTATACATGTTATACATATGTACCTATTCAATATTTTATATATTTTATGTAATTATGTAACTACTAAATAAATGCGATTACTAATAACACAAATTATTATCTGTTATTGTGAGCATATTTTATTATTCAAACGGTGGAGTAGAAAATTGAGCAGAAATTTTTGATATTTCCTCTTTGATTAATTAACCAGTGGTATACCCATTATTCATTAATTCAAATGATTTTTTACATTAACGTGACAGTAGTTGACAGAATAGCCAACTTAAAATAAGTTACAGTGCTGCGAGGTTCCTTCATGATTTCTTACTTCTGAATCACGGGCTTTTATCTAATTTTAATAGCACTATATTGTTTATAAATCTCATTATTACTGTATTTACTTACTATTTTAATATATGCGCCTATTTCAATCGCTTAACACTAATCGTTCATTTCGCTGTTACTCAAAAAATTTTGTTTCGTAAGGTTGGAATCGGGTACATTCATCCCCCAAAAAGTTATCACTGAAAATGAAAATATCGTCTAATTTAGCGAAACAACAATTATTTATACGAGCAATGTCTTGCTGTTCGTTAGATAAGTGCGTAAACTATTTTTCTTTGCCTTCTCGTTATTATTGCAACGTTCAGAGGGCAGATATTAATTTATTTTAAATTCTGGGTGATTTTCGCTCCGATTGTATGTCCAATACATCCTTAAAGGTGAGTGATCCTTAAAATCCTTGGAAACCATCTACGCAATACGTCACTTATCTTTAAGGAACCCCTTAAAATTACTGTGCAAACGGTCATAAGTCCTAAAAGGCTGCAACCACGATAGATAGGCCCCAAATAGGCTTTAAAATCTGAAAAATACTTTGTACCTCCGGGCATGAAAAGTTATTGGCAATTTTAAGAACGTTTTTTCGCTGATATCTCAAAAACTAAGCGCGATATGCTAACAAGGTATACTCGCATTTTTTATAGACCTTGAAATTGGTTACAAAAGTGGTTTAAGGAGCTATTGATGATTTTAATAAAAGAAAAGGACATCTATGAATAGTTACTCGAATCAACGTGATTAAAAAAAATAACGGACGTCAGTCTAAGGGTTGCCAATTTTGGTGCTTAATGCACTAGAAATGGTGTTTTTGGGCGCTTTCATTTTATGACATTTTGTGACACATTATTTATTTGTTAGCAGTTATTTGTCATTTTTGTGTCACAGCAATCTCAATACTGGCAGTGCCGATAATACAGCCAGACTGTTTTACCTACTGCGTAGACTGAATCCCTTCATGCACTGGAATTATTAAAATCATCAATAGCCGACAGGTCAGCCGTTCGGTCTCCATAATAAGCCATTAAAGTTTCACATCGGGACACGAAAACGTCAAATTTCACTGATTTTACAATGCCTCTTCAACAATTCGTTTTCAGTCATTTGTATAGTAGCTTTAAAAATTTAAAAAAATGTTACGCCATCGAAGGTTTTCATGGCTAAATAAATATTTCAAACGTCTTTTGTTTATTTTGAAGATATTTGAACAGGGAAACTAAAAAAAAAAAATTTGCGTGCGCCATGCCAGTTCAAATAAGATTTTTTTTTCAACAGTTTTGAGTCTTTCTTCAACGGATACAAAACAACTAACATTATGTATTTAGTGTTGCATACATTGTGCGCATATTATTCAATAGTTGGAGATAAAATAATAAACTAAATTTACTGACTGCTGTCTCAAAAATTGAAAATGTATTTAACCATAATAATTGTTGAAGAGTGGCGATTTGGTTTCCAAGAAGGGCCCGGGATGTTCTAAGCCTGCAGGAAAGATTAGATTCTTTTTGCAACACCTGCATTGTAGTAAGTGCTCCATTTGTGTCAAAATTCACTGACAACTAACTGCATTTGCAGTTATTTTTGTGATCTCGAATGCTGAGGAAATCTCGGCCCCACGGGCCTCGATTTCCAAATTTGTATTTCTCGACCAGACCACAAAAATTACACTTACATTGATTGGTACGTAATATACTATTATATCACTACTTGTTTAAAAGTCATGATTGTGTAGATTCACGCGATTTCGTTTCCAAGAGAGACTGCTTGTAGGCATGAAGGAATTTCCAATCCTACAGGACGTATTAGCGAACGAAAAAAATTATCCATAATCCGTCACCCTTCTGATCGTACAAAAAATTGAGTAAGCACCACCGGTACCACCGGTTTTTGGGTAAAATTCGAGATCGTGGGCATGATTAAAATGCACCTACCGCGCTTTGAAGCTTAAATAACTAAATGTTATGAAAGTAATAACAATCTTAAAGGTCGGGTTTGAAACCCCAAAATACACTTTTTGGCGCCAAAACGGTCCGGCGCCAAAACGTCCAGCGCCAAACTGACCCGCGCCGAAATGGGTCGGCGCCAAAACGTCCTACACCGATTAATATCTGGATTGCTTTTGACACTAGGGGATCACTTAAAAACCAGTGGATAGATATTTTTCCAAGCTTTCTCGTGCATACGGAAAACAATTGACCGTCTGGGTAAAAAAATATCACCTCGAATCTTCATTTCATTGGAGGGTGGGAATTATAAAAATATATGTATGATGGAAATGAAATAAACATTGATCAGCCCTGCATTGAGGTGCACAATTACTCGTGCATTGGAATATTTTTTTCACTTCAGGTTTAACCGGAAATAGCGGTAATTTAGATTTCTTAAATGGAAACCTATTTTTTTTCAACAGATTCGGATTCTACGATTTTTTCTAATTCTAATGCAAAAACATCCTTCATGATCTATTTATTAGACGAATCGTATTCGTATTTTTAGTGGACAATAATTGGTTCCGGTATATTCGATATACAGGGTGAGTCAAAATTGCGCAATCGGTACATAACTCTGCCGATCCAGTTTCACGAGAACGTCTTGGTTTGGTGGCTTACCACATCGACCACGTAGAGAGAGAAAAAATATTTTCATCTCCCAATTTCATTAATTTTTTTTTCTTTTATGGTTGAAACCGCCACTGAATTGTGAGTTTATTCAACCTAGACCGTCACATTTTTTTACTTACTTATGTCAAAAATTTACAGGAAAATTTGCAGGGGTTCTGAAAAAAATTAATATCTCCGCGAAGTGGTTGCAGATCAAGAAACCAATCATAGAGCGTTTTAAAGTATAAAGTCTGAGCTATCTTGTGGTGGGGACCTAATTCATGCCGGCTCAACAATAGGCTGTCTATTAATTTTTGAACATATGACTGTTGAAGTCATGTAGTTGACACTTCAATCTTATTTCACCAAAAAATTGCAATTATTGTAATGCTAATAGGACTAGGCCCGCGACTTTTTACTGATATATCGATATATATCGATAAAAATGTGTTATCGATAGGTATACCGATATTTAATCGACATACCCGCGATATTTCAATTAGTCGATGTATCGATAAGTTATCGATATGATGTATCAGAATGGTTATAGTTTCACAAATTCACCGATAATTGCCGATAAATTGGCGAAATATGGATACAAAAATATCGATATCTTCATTAATATATCGGGATATCGATACCTACGATTTGTAATATCGATAATTGATATTCAAAGCTCAATATCGCACAGCATTACATACATTCTAAAAATTAGAAGGAAAGTAATCTGATGTTGCTAATTGATATCAGATTATGTGCGAAAGCTTCTTCATTTATTAAATAAAAATCGAATCTTGGGCGCCCCTTTCAGAGGACCTTAGCCTTCTTACCTAATAGCAATTTCCGGACACATAGGTATGTTTATAGGAACTTTTTTTCATATTTTTCGATGTAGAATCACCCCTGAAAATTAATGACTGCATACCTGAAACACCCTGTATACATAGACTGTTATTCAGAATATACAGGGTGAGTCAACAAATTGTAATCGGTCCATAACTGCCGTTCCAGTTTTACGAGAACGTTGTGATTTGGTGGCTTACCATTGTCGACCACCTAGAGTGAGAAAATATTTTCATCTCCCTATCACTTCCGGTTGTTTCACTAAAAAATAGCAAATCATGCTAAAGCAACTCAAACATGAATAAAATTTGCTATTTGCTGTTTGCTATTTGCTATTTTTTAGTGAAATAAAATTGAAGTATGATCTGTCCGGAATCCACGCGACCCGGGATTCACTATCGATTTCCATTCCATGGCGAAGCATTGTTGTTGACAATGTTTCGCCATGGAAATCGGGTGAATCCCGGTCGCGTGGATTCCAGACAGACCATGGTTGTATTTGCAAAAATGGAGTAGGTAATCCTTGATTTGATTTCGTCATGTTCAAAAAATTAATAGGCAACTCACAATTCAGTGGCGGTTTCAATCGCAAAAGAAAAAAAATTATTTTAAATAATTAACATGGGTTCCACTTCCGGTATAACCGGAGATGAAAATATTTTCTTCTCACTTAACGTGGTCGACAACGGTAAGCCACCAATCAAGACCTTCGCGTTCATGTAAAACTGGATCGTCAGTAAATTGTAAAATTTCATCAATAATGATAAGCTTACCAGATCAACCAAACATCTATGAATGTTTAAGTCTAATAGGTATGTCGCTTTTGCACTAGGAGTTGCTATAGCTATAGGTAGTAATATTTGTCAAATAACAATGATAGTATACTTATATGTGACACGGCCACGAAGTAAAATAGCAATTTGGTAATTTAATGGTGACTAACTTTCTAAAGGTCGTGAACAGATTATAGGTACTTGCATTTAAGCCAGTCTTACACATTTCCTATGTGAATTATCGGGATAAAGAGCCGAAGAGTTCTTAAAAATGTAGTGAGAAAACTGTGGATGTCGGGGTTTTTTCTCACGCATTTTGTCTCCCTATACAAATAATATTTCGGGATTCTTCAGTGTTGTGTTCTATAAACTCTGTTTTATCCTACTGTGTTCACTAATAGGTCGGGCAAATATTATTTTTAGTCTTAAGAACGTGACACTTTTAATGCTTTTAGGAAACAAACGGAGGTTCTGATAACAATAATTGTCGTGAGAATGTTTTGTTTTTACGAAAGGACCCCGCACTGTTCTTATATGAAAATTTGGTTTGGGTCAGATTTTATTGAAAAGGTATATGTAGTAGAGCATGTCTTCCTGAGTAATTGTTACCATTGCGCCAACTTTGTGGACCTCACCGTTTCTTAGATATGGAAGGTTGAAAGGGCAAAAAATTCGGCAGGTGATTTGGGAGGTCAAAATGAGACAAAAAATAAGAGCAACAACTTGCTTAGACTTTGATGAAAGCTCGTGTTGAAGAATTGCGTTATGGGTCGTCGTAAAAATCAAGCGAGGGGGAGGATAAACAACGGTTTATCGACCACTCGTTCGTACGTACCTTCGTAAACACACAAATTTGGTACGTGTGCATGTGATAACCCAACTTAGATCTGAAAAGCTTTTCGAGCCAATCGTGCAACCAGAAATGCCATTTTGGCACATAAACTTTTAAATTTTAAACGTAAACCCACATTTTTCAGGTCGCCATAAGAAAGGCTTTCAGATTCTGCTTTCAAAGATGTATTCACTGTCAGTGCCGTTATGACCAAAAACTAAAAAAATCGAAATTTTTATCCGACTTCAAAAGCGCGGTACAGCTCAAGCCCCTGAACCAATTTGGCTGAAATTTTGCACATGATTGTATTACACGTCGAAGAGGTGAACTAATTTTGGATTCAATCGGCCCATTTTGGCACACCAATTTCGAAATTTTAAATTATTCTCTCATTTACCCAACCAAAACAAGTTTTTGAAAGATTTATTATCTTGTCACCATCAGAAAGGTCTTCAAATTCTGGTTTTAAATGAGACAAAATTTATTCGCATTTAGTACCCTTTGGGATTGGGTAGAAAAAATCAAAATTTTGTAATAAACACTGACCACGTTATAGCCCAAACTACTGGATCGATTTGTCCGAAATTTGGTACATAGAGGTGAGGTGACCCGCTGAAGAGCTGAAAGGCTTTTGGGAGCAATTTTAAAATCTTAAACACAAGGCACGGAAATCAAAGACCCACGCGTTGGGGAGGTTCCAGCCGCTCCTCTGCTGCTTTTTTTTTAAATTTTGTAATTGATCCATTATCAAAGTCGGCTATTTTCTTATATCAAACCAAAGAAAAAACTTAAAATCGATCCCACACCATGTATTAATTAAGAGTTATTTATTTGGGATATCCGACGGGCAAAGGAATCGAGCGAGCGAGGGAATAATCAGAAACTAAAGTGCCTCTGCAGTGTGCGTGGGTTGAACTTAAAAGCTTTCAACCGAGCTCTAGTTAGGTAGTTAGGTATGCATATTTTAGTACCACCGTCGTATTTTAAGTATGAGTGGCGTCGTTATATAACGGTTACGACGGACGGTCGGAATACAATTTTTAATTTCTCAAAAATAAACCTGGAAATATATTAGTCATGTTTACAAGTCGGGCTTGTAATAATTTTAGAGTTCCATTACAGTTTTACCGAAAGATTTCATATGCCTCCCGTTTATCAAAATTATTGTGACATTTACAACAAAATCTGTTTAAAATAATGGGTGGATACTTCTAACGGAACTGAGTTTAATACCTATTGGCTGTGGTATTAGTGCGAGTAAAACGAGGGGGCGCCACTTTTACCAGTTCAAGCCCCACCATCTGTTGGCAAAAAAAAACGTTTCAACTGGTATAGTAGGTAGGTACGTTGTTTCATTTCAACCTACTCTAATTTCGGTTTGTTTATTAGTGTTACCACGGATTTTCGAAAAATATTTACTTAAATATAGGTATATAATTTAAATTCTAATTGACTGAATTATTTGAATTCGCCTTCTGTAGATACATCTGAAAATTTGCAATTTCCTCTTTCCTTTTGCACGAGAGAAACAAGGATCCGTTGCCGTTCTGTTAAAATGTAAGTGGTAAGTAGGTAAGTGTTTATTTCTTATCAAGATTTCAGGCGAGAGTAACTCAATTCGAGGAAACATGGAGGTTGAAATGGAACTATAAATAGAGAGCATTTAGTAAGTTGAAACGTATTTGACCGAGACGGTGGCGAAGTATTTTTGGATAACTTGGACAGATTTCGGAGTACCTTAATAGAATGAAGAAGGCACCAGTCCACCAGTGACAATTCTGTAACTTCTTCACTCCACCTACACCACTCACAGTTGTCATAAACAAGTAGGTAATCACTCATCTGCGCTAATTGATATTATTGACTATACCAGTCATATGTCCTTAAAAAAGAAAATAAAAAACGAAAGAAAACATCTGACAACAAAGCAAAAACACGCATATAGGTACCTTATTTTCATATTAAAACCCCAAAGCCAGAATTAAGGTTTACGAACCTTTTCTCTGTGTAAATAGGTAAGTACAGTGTAATTCAAGAGTTTTGTAATTAGGGTAGACCATGGAAATAAAAGATTCGAAAAACGTTTGTCCAGAATTAATCGCACAGTCCCCGCAAAGAAAAGCCACCGGAAGATGTACATCTATGCGATGTGTATCCCTGCAGATGTTTATCACGTTAATATGTATGTAGGGGCGGCTGGTCTTACTGGTAGAATCGGGTGCAGATTTTATCAATTAGCACTTAGTAGTGGTGCCTCCGCAGATGCACAGATGTGTCAAAAAGGCGAAATGTTGTTACGGAATTGAAAATTAGAAAATGAACAGAAAAGACACAACAATATAGAGGGTTTAAAAGCAAAAATAATGACAATATAAACCAAATGAGTAAATGAGAAGAATTGCCGGAATTAAAACAAAATTTGACGAATTTTGCAAAATAAACACTGACAGGGTTGAAAAATTGTAAAGGGGAATGAAAATTAATCGTAATTAAGTTGAATTACAGAAAATAACACGAAAATAAGCCAATTATGCAAATTAGCCTTTTGGTGGTCGAAATTTTGCGAAGGGGGTCGAAAAAGTGAATCCATATGAGTAAAATGTATTACCGCGAAAAAAGGCAAAATTGAGCGAATTTTACAAAATTAACGCTCGGGGGGTTGAAAATTATTAAGGGGGATGAAAAGTCAAGAGGGGTGAAAATGAACTGTAGTCAAGTAAAACTGGCCAAAATTACAAGAAAAAGAAGCGGTCTGTCTAAATTTTGTTTTTTGAGGGTTCATGAAAGAGGTTGAAAAATTGTGGATGCATTAAAAATTTATGAAAATGACCTTGAGTTACCAAAATCACAAGAAAAATAAATAAAATGCACCAAATCTAGCCATGATACATCGAGCAGTTCTCGCATTTTTGTGTTTCGGCATGTTAGGGCTTGTAGCGCCTTTAAGGGTGGTTTTTCACGAATGATGATTAAGACCTTTTTTGCACCATCAATAGATAGCTATCGAGTGGTATTAATTTCAACCCTACATTAAATACAAGTTTCCACCCCTAAATTTCATCCCCCTCGACAATTTTGGCCTAAAATTCACTCCTTTCCCGAAGAAACAATGTGTGAGACCCCACAGTTTCACAAAGATATTGCTTCTCTGTGTCAAATTACAGGGCCTCATAAACGTTTCAACCCCTAAACTCCAACCCCCTATTTCACCACCCCCACATGCTCTAAAGAAAGTTGTGTTTTGAATTCCACCGCCCTAATCCAAATCGTTAAAAAATTGCGACGGTTTATAGATTCATGTTTTCAACACCTACTAATTTTACCCCTTTATGATTTACAGGGATGGGTTTGTTTCTATGGTGTTACATAACTTCTTGCGTATATACTTATTTCGGTTGTTCATAAATAAATCAACAGGATTTCAGAGGAAATAAGTAAAATGTATTTATCCGCTTACATAGTTTTAGGGGTTGTTAGTAGCCTAGGGGTCGGTTCTTGGTTGAAAACTCATAAGGCTTTTTTCAATGGTTGACCGAAATCTATCGGACCCCTCAGTTGAAAAGTGGATAGAAAGTAGAAACCTTCTTGTAGAGAATTTATTAGTCTTCAATATTGTATACGTGTATATTTTTTGTAGGTACGATGAAGGAAAAGCGAGTTATGGGGCAAAAACTTGCGCCTTGCGTATAATTTGCAGATTTTAGGGGGGTTCCAGGCTGGGGCGGGGGGCGAGTTTTTAGTATGTTTTTCGTGGCCCTGAAACAAAAAAAGTTCTTGGTTGAATTTTTTCCATTTCTCTAACGATTTCTCAACCGATATATCGATATATCGATAACTTATCGATATTTTGGTATATGGATACCACACTTTTATCGATATATCAATTAAAAGTCGCAGGCCTAGACTAGGTTACATTACAATCTGTTTTAATTTTTTTAACAATAAATGTATCACGTTGCAATCTAATCGAACAAACATCATAGAAGTATGGGTTAAAAAAAGTAAAACAAAAAAGGGGTAATTTTTTTCATTGGAAATTCCCATTGCATAAGATAATGATTCTCTCAAAATTATTCACACGACGGCAAATATTCTTACAATTTTTTTAAATCCCACCGGGATGCATGATACATTGAGTTCATGATGATAGCTTTTGATACCTTTGTTATAAGAGAATTATCATTTAGTCAAAAGCTTGTCGTTTTTCCGACGCCTTGCTTATCTTTTGCGGTGCATTTTACAAAGTATAATAATCTTATTGTCTGTTTATTACCTTGTTTATCGCTTGCGAAGTCGGCATTTTGAATTTTCTGCTCACATTCAGGTTCTACGTAATGAAGACGACATTATAGAATTTGAACCTCCCCGCACTAGTATTTGAACCTCCCCACACCACATTTAAAAAAGGGAGGTTACTGCAAACATTAAAATTTTCGAATTTGAGATAAGACCAGATCTACAGGGTGCGAGATTATCTCCAGAATGCTTTAATTTTGTTGTTTGAGGGCCGATTTCACTGAACTAAAAACTAAATGAAATTGTGACCTTGAAACGTAAAGATCTGGTGTTATCTCAGTTTCGAATTTTGGGACTGATTGCAGTAACCTCCCATTTTTATAATATGGTTGTGGGGAGGTTAAAAATTAAGCAATCCGGTTATCATAATCTTAAGGCCCAAAGAGCCAAATAGCCACCTTATGGACACAAAATATTAATTTTTTGAAAATGGCTCGTTATTAATGACTTCGCGAGATTTCCAATCTGTAGTGGGGGATTAAAATCAAATTTCAGCATACGAAAATCAGGTATTAAAATCAAAGGAAATGAGTCGATATTGGAAAAAGTTTATTATCTCCATTTTACAATTTGATACGTTAACACTCATCTTCATTACTCACTCAAATTGATCTGTAAGTTTTTATACCAGGTGTTTCACCGAACCGAGACCATAGGCAAATAACATGGAGAGTCTACTTAAATTTTTATTCCTGTTCCCGACAATTTGCACCAAAACTTTTAGCGAGTGTGGAGGTGGAGGGTAGTATGGACTAGCCTGTACCTCTTGAGATTTTTTTTTGTTCATCAGCTCTAGGTACTTAAAAATGATTTTTTGAATATTGATTGATTGATGCTGTATGTGACAATTCCTACTGAAGAAATCAGGATTCTTTCGAATTTTAAGGATAATTATCGAACAAATGTCAGCACGATACAAAAGTGGTTTGATCATGGAGTCGAAAACTGCCGAAGCGTGTCGATTGTATCTGAAAAATTTCCAGCCACAGTTTAAATTTAAGTTTTTAAAAAACAAAAAAAATCTCAAGAGGTACAGGCCACACCATACTTCCCTCCACACACGCTAAAACTTTTGGAGTAAATATTTGATTGGCTCCAGACTACAAACTGGATAGCGGATCCGGATCACAAAACTGGATCGTGAATCCGGATCGCAAAAACTGGATCCGCGGATCCGAATCACAAACTGGATCCGGTTAAAATTGGCATATTTGGATTTATTTTTTCATAAATCCGGATCCGATCCGGATCAGATCAGGATCGAAATAAAAATCGGGTCGATCCGCACAGCCCTAGTGGGGATATGAAAGTCCCCAATTGCGGCTTTTATCTGAAACGAGTCATTTGGGGCTATCCCCCTTCACCCACCCCAATGGAAGCTTCGCTCTGTAATCCATCGAGTCATTTGCGGCCGGATCCAGACTCCAGTTATACGTACAGTTTGCATAAGCAGTGCATACAGAAATAAACATCAACGAGGATACACATCGCATTGATGTATATCCTCTGCTTGCTTTTTTAACGAGTTTTGGCGCCACCAACTGTGACCGAGTGATGATAAGTACTGAACGGTGACGATCCTGTTTTTCTTATGCCTAAAGAGGGAAAATAATTATTTTAAATTATGTGAAAATAGATTTCGGCTTTTCAAGCGGATACCGAATTAAGTGGGCGCTGTTTACGCAAGCACGGTGTTAAAAGACGTTAAACTTATTCCTATATAACTTTGGAAAAGTAGGAAGTTCACGAACTCTGGAAATCGTTATTGAATGGTTCACATTTTCTTGGTTCGTTTCAGATACAATTCGCGCAACATAGCGACTGCTTAAGCCATTAAGCCCGACAAATAAAATTTTACTTCATACCTACTGTGTTGCATTTGCGTAACGGACTCATTGCGTCGCCTCGTTCTTAAACACATCTCACTTATTCTCGCTCGTACCTACCGTAAATTTTAATTTACCGGACTTATAACTTATAATGCAAAGGCTATTTGCAATAGCGGCCGTAGAAAAGTGATTATCCTGTACGAGTGAGATATCTAAAGAGGAAGCAGTGCAGAGGTCAAGTTCTGAATTTTAAAAGATTCGTAAAATTTGATTTATCTGAGTTATGGTTTAATCCATTGGGCCATGTTGCGCAAATGGTCATATAAATATTACAAAAAGCTGCAGTGTAAACTAGCTAAGCAGGCCACCCCCCCCCCCCCCCCTCCAAAATTTACCTCGAAGACCGAAGGCCGAACCAGTGAAAATGGCGCTGCAAGGAAAATTTTTGAAAATTTTCGAAAATTTTCAAAGCCACGCATTTTTCGTGGGAAATTTTGAATAGCAAAACCCCCGTGGCCCCACCAAATTTTAGGTGCAAGGCCGAAAAAACTGTATTAGCGCCGCATCAGGCGAAATTTTGAAACCTTTAGTGATTCTTGGTTTTGGACAAAAGGGGCATATAATTAGTAAAGATTTTTATTAATAATTAAGTCCCCGGCCTGTCAAGCCGATTATGAAGCAATATTATGAAAGCTTCCAACAATACGTATTGGGGTTAGGCTATAGGTAGGTAGGCCTGGGCCTATAAATACGGCCGTGGGCGGAGGTCAATTTTAGTGCCGTAGCCTAATTTCGTTTTTCTTCGGCAATAATAGTTGAACTCATATGGCTTATGTTTTTTCACTTTTTCCACCCCATTCACAATATTTCAACCCCCCAAAGCTAAATTTGCATGATTGGCTCATTTTCGTGTTATTTTCTATAATTCTAACCACAGTTAATTTTCATTCTTTTTGATTTCTTATCCCAATTTATAATTTCTTAACCCACGTCTATAATGCTAAATTCGCATAATTTCGGTTTTCTTCGGTAATAAATTCGACTCATTCCTTTTCACTTTTTCAAGCCTCTTCGCAATATTTCAACCCTCCAAAAGCGAAATTTGCTTAATTGGACTTAGTCACGGTTAATTTTTACCTCTCTTATCTTTTCATATCCCTTTACAATTTTTCAACACTCTGAGCGATAATTTTACAAAATTGCTTTATTTTCCACGTTACTTTTGGTACTTCTTGTAACTGCAGTAAATTTTCATTGCACAAAACGGATGCCTGGAAAAAGAAAAATGACAACTTTTGAGTCACACTGTAAATTAATTTCCTTGACACAAACGTTTTTCCTTTTTATTCCAGCCAACTTTTTTGTATTTTGTGTTAATTTCTTTTGTCGCTGAAGATGGAGTATTACTCCGAAACGCGTCCTAAATAGTAAGTACATTTTGTGGAACAAGACTTTGAGACTATCCTGTGTAATCAAATAAATATTTTTTGAAGGCCGTGCGAAACTAGCATTGAGAATGGATATCGCAGTTCGGAGAAGCAAGTGATAGATTAGGTTTCATTTTCAGTGTGATGTGGAAATAATTTTAGGTACCTATTCGTATCGTATTTTATTACTTAATTTTTATTTGCGTGATTTTGTAAAACCCGAGATTATTTCACGAATATCCGTAGAAAATTTGTAGGTATTCAGTTGTTCGAAACTCGGTTTGTCGCAGCTTCTATTGTTCGAACGTTCAGTTGTTCGAAAATTCCGTTTTTCGAAGTGTTGGTTGACTAGGTGCTGTAGAATTGACTACAACAAAAAACATGTTTCCTTAAGTCTTTGTCAAATAGTCAAACATCATTAATCCCTTACAGGAGAATTATAGATCTAATCTTTTTCGAGCAATAAGTTTTATGAAATTTTTTATGAATGTTACAATAATTATTCCTTCGAAGAATTGTGGTTCATTCAAAATATTAGCCTTACAAATACGAATGATTCTTTTTCCTCCAACATGTACAGGGCTGCTAGGTGACTTTCAAATGTCAATAAATCACAAATATTCCAATTCAAGTACCTAACGTAACGAGTTACAAATCATCATTGATGCGCCCTTTTGTGTAGATCTTATGAGCTCGTGGAAGTCAGCAGTATGCAAGGACAACAAAGTGAGGTTCGGCACCAAAAAAAATTAAAGAACTACCTATATACTACCTGCTAAAATGGCCCTACACTCTTGAAATAATCTAGAGTCTTGGCATCAAGACAAGAGTTCATCACCTTTTGGAAGCAGCTATGTAATTAACTCACCATTATGGCAAACTCAAAGAAACATGTTTTTTGTTATAGTCAATTCCACAGCACCTGGCCAACCAACGCTTCGAAAAACGGAATTTTCGAACAACTGAGCGTTCGAACAATAGAAGCTTCGACAAACTGAGTTTCGAACAACTTAACGTTCGAACAATAGATCATTCGAACAATTGACCGTTCGAACAATAGAGTATTCGAACAATTGATTTTCGAACAACTGTTTTCGAACAATTGACTATAACTCAATTTTGGCATTGATGGTCTCGACACATTAAATTGGATCTTATATTCTTGGGTATTTGGTATTGAAATTCG
Organism: Pycnomerus fuliginosus; assembly: GCA_963924575.1. Classification (NCBI taxonomy): domain Eukaryota; kingdom Metazoa; phylum Arthropoda; class Insecta; order Coleoptera; family Zopheridae; genus Pycnomerus; species Pycnomerus fuliginosus. The sequence goes on along the minus strand of OZ004619.1, from coordinate 24,610,364 downwards.
AGATCATTCCCATGACAAGACCGAGACTCTCTTGGTTATTGGGCCACACCCTAGCAAAAAATCGCTGGAACAGGGAACAGGTCGATTTCTATTTCTAAAAGGACAAATCCGTATTAAGGGGGCCATTTGGTCAGGGTGTCTTTTTCTCTCTTATTTTCGAGGAATGATTTTATTTGTCAGAAATGAAAGTCCTATAATTTATTTTGTAGCGTTAGAGGATATAAATAGGCACAATTTGTGTAATTTTTTTGTTTAAATATTCTTAAAAGGGGTGTGAACCAAAAAAGCTTGTTTCTTTTAAAAAATAGTGAAAAAATATCTAAGAGCTGTAGTGAAAACCTCATTTTTCTAAGTTCAATAGTTTCAAGGGTTATGAGCGTTTTAAATCACCATTCCGAATATTGTGACGTCACTGTTTTCGAACCATTGACCGGATACCGCCAAAATTATGCCTTTCAAGACCAAGTGTTTTGTGGCAAGTTTTGTTTTTTGAATAAATTGTCTTATTTTCATTATTACGTTGTTTTGTTAAACTTTCAATAATATTTATTTATGTTTAACAAGGCAAAAAATTGTAGATTTACTGCCGCGGCCAAAGTTTCACAGTCAAGGCAGAAAATCTGTTTTTTTGGGGTGTAGAATACATAATTTTTTCTCCGATTGTCATTAAAAAAGTGCACTTTTACTGCCGCGTGTGTGGATGGTTAATGAGAGAATAACTTCAAATTTGGTTGGGTGGGTGGGTCGTATGAATCCACAAATTTTTCAGCTATTTGACATGTTATACAATCCCCATGTGCAAAATTTCAGCCAAATCGGTGCATGGGCTTGGGTTGTACCGCGTTTTTAAAGTTCGATAAAAATCTCGCTTTTTTTTGTTTTTGGTCAAAAGGGCACTCTGAGAGTGAATACATCTTTGGAAGCAGAATTTGAATTCCTTTCTTACGGTGATGTGAAAAATGAGGGTTTGCGTTTAAAATTTAGAAGTTTATGTGCCAAAATTGCATTTCTGGTTGGACGATTGGCTCGAAAAGCTTTTTAGAACTAAGTTGGGTTATGACATACCTACGTACCAAATTTCAGCCAAATCGGTCTAGTAGCACATACACACGCACAGACACATTTTTAAAACCACTTTTCTGGGTTTCTGAGACCTCAAAACGTAAAGATCTGGTGTGGGGTTTTAAACAAAAGTATCGTTATATTTTTATACTTTCTAAGTTCTAAGCAGTTTAGATAAAACCGAGGATAAAACGAAATGTTATAAGCCATGACCTATGCCGAAAAAATAACTTCCTTCCAATTACTTCTGGTAACTTTTAACGAATTAGTTGGGAAAAATATCAGTTTCCATTTGAAATGAAATTATGGTCGTTTTCGGTAAAAAAGGAAGTGGAAAAAAATGTGACTATAAGTAGGTACCTATACCTTATCTATAGATACATCCTCAGATTCGCAAAAAAAATAAACTGTCCAAGGATTCTTGCCAGAAATCAAACTGTATAAAATTTTACACTCACATAGATAGGTATATTACCTCCCTATTATTTTTACATTCCAAAAATATTTTGTAGCTGTGTCACATAGTTACTATCTCACTCTTACTTAAGATAATAATTACATACCTATCTAATCAGGTCAAAAAGTGTGAATGGCGCCAATAAAGAATACATTTTTGCATTTTTCGGGAAGTACAAAGTTCGAAATCTTAATTGACGCTATTGACAAATGAGCTTTCCAAAATCAAAAATTCCCTTTCAATTGATAATGAATCTAAAAAAAGAAGATTGGGTAAATAATAATTTCGCACGAATTACGGAGAAAAACTGAAATAACCCCCTAACTCGCCTCCTAATGTTTGCAATATTGCAAAATAATATTATTCGAAGGATGATATGAATATGTTTACGGTTAAAGAAAGAAATTGCCATTTTATGTAATCGATCAAGAGTTGCTCGTGGAAGAAAGTGTAGCGCCAGTCCAGCGGTCGTTGACAGACTGTTTATGGACAAACTTAAACGGCGATGATAAATTGGAAGTGAGTTCTCTATTCCTACAAAAATTAAGCTACGTAGATAAAAATCGGCATTTAGCCGTGATAGCGATCGGAGAGTACGCACGTCGATATTAAGTAAGGTACCTAGTTCAGAGCGTACCAATTCTCGAGGATGGCGAGAGCTTGAAGCTGCTGAGGCTGAAACCACAAAAGCACAAGAAAGGAGTGCGTTCGGTCCTGTCATAGACGCCGTCCGTTGAAGCGTCTCTCAACAGTTCAGGCGTCTGCCGACGACTGCTTTGGAGGGGGACGACTTCAGTTTCAGTACAGCTTAGACTTGTGAATCGTTGACATCGCCCTCGACGGCGCTCGTTCAGTCGGTGTCCGTCCGTTTAATTTTTTTATAGCTTCGGCATATGGTGTTTTCCGAGAATATAAAATTATATCTAGTTAAAAATTGTGTGAAAAGTGCGTGAGTGTAAATTTTTCGGTCATGATGTGAAGTGCGGTAACGATGATGATGTGAGTTAGGGATGAGGATCACTACAGTAGCTCCCAGCTGTTTCAGCTGGTATGAAAATATGGTTTTACCAAGTGATTCGGGACAGGGATTTCGGCACTTGGGGCCGTGAAATCAACCTGAGCACTCTCGCACATTCGCGCTAGACATGTGTAGAATATCTTACGAAAAATGTGTATGTTTTATATTTCTAGAAATTTTAGCAGTTTTAAGTTGCTCTGGTTTCCGCATAGATAACTCAGCCATGACGGACATTAGCAAAATAAATTCGCATACCTCAAGTAGTTTATTAAATTCGGAGTTCTTCGAAAAGCTTTTCAGCGTTCCACCGACTCATCGGATACGACACCATCGCCAGTTGAGGGCTCAAGCTCACTTTTCGCGATCTTTCGAACCAAGGGCCTCGGCGCCTCAACCCAACGAACATTTACTCCAGATTCCATCGACCGAGTCTCACCCTTTAGCCCCGACTCGACCCTATGTCCACCCCCACAGACCTCACGGCCAGAGGAGGAAACGACGGCAACATCAGTGCCAAAACCACGACCTATCCTGGAAGGCCTACAAGGCCAACACCGTCGTTGTGGCTATAGCTGAAAGCACAAAGAACCTCAGCGAGAAATGCACGGAGGTCGTCTTCAAAGTTCGTAAGAGGATAAAGAGCCTCAAGAATACTTCATTCCCTGTCGACGATCGCGTCCGACTCAAATTCTCCACCGTCGAGAATTGCCAAAAAGACAGTTCAATCAGTAGGTCGCAGTTCCTAGTCAAAGCTAAAATCGAAAAGTCCAAGGAATACATCCTGTTCCTCAACCATTACGGTGCCCACAATTACTCCGCCGTCTTCACACCGGAACCCATCAAGAACAACAAGATACCCAAAGTCATAGACAAAGTCACCAGGTCTAATTTCAGTAAGTGTTTTTACCATTCTCATTAAAGCGTCCGATTATCATATCAGGGCGTCCCATTGTGGGTGTCAAGTCGGTGTCAAGTAGCAATACGCCACCCCAACACCTTCATACGAATCATCCGAGGAGCAAATCTATAAGCAAAATTTTGTACGCTGATTTCACCTGATTTCACCATGATTATTTATACCTAGTGATTTCACCTTATTTCCCTTGACTCACCTGGCTTTCCTTGATTTCGCCCGATTTCACCTGATTTCATCACCATGATTTCACCTAGCTTGTACACTGATTTCACCCATAGATTTGCCCCTCGGAATCATCATGGGAAACATACCACAAGTGACACATCGTCTGAAAGCCATTTTTGGTATAAGAGTGGAGCGAGGAGTAAAGTCTCGAGTAGAGTATTGCAGGTCAAAAATTAAAACATTGGAATAGATACTACCTTTAAATTGAAAAAGGTCGTACTTTTTTGTTTCGCTGAATTCCGAATCGTTTTCGAGAAAAAAATTAATAAGGGTGTATTTCTTGGCAAAGAATTTTTGAAAGATTACCTAATTTTAACACAGGATTAAATGTTTGGTAGTTGTTACAACCCGCCGTAAGTCGTTGCCAGACGAACCATCAATAATAGGCCTATCCTTCAATTTAGCTGGATTCATTAAAACTGTTCTTCTAAGCAATTTGCCAACTTTCACACAAAAAAAAAAATGGGCAGCTACGGAAGCGGCTGGAACCTCCCCACTTGGTGAATTTTCCAATCCTATCACCAATATCAAGTAAATGTTACTATTTACTATATCTAATAGTTTCACTCCACCAAACCTAAGGTGCTTTCTGTGATTTTTCTAAATTTGACGATCTTTTGCCAAAAGGGCACTAAGTTTGAATACAAGTTTGAAAACAAAATTTGAAGACTTTTCATGTGCTGATAGAGAAAATGGGAGTTCATTATTCAAGTTTCAAAGTTGGTATACCAAAATGGCACTTGCCATTCGCCGATTGCCACCAAAATTAAATCAGCTCTTCGGCGGGTAATGGTATCTCTACCTACCATATTTCAGCCAAATCGATCTAGTAGTTTGGACTGTAGCGTGTTATTTAATGTTTCTTCGAAATTTCGATTTTTTTGATTTTGTGCCAAAAAGGCGCTAAGTATGAATACATTTCTAGATACAGAATTTGAAGACCTTTCATGTGCTGATAAAAGAAAATTGTGTTCATAAGTCAAATTTCATAGTTAGTGTGCCAAAAAGGCACTTGGCGTTTGCGGATCGGCAAGAAAATTAACTGGGCTCTCCAGAGGGCCAACACTAAACCACATTCCAAATTTCATTCAAATCCGTTCGACAGTTTCCGAGAAATCGTGCTCACATACGTACATACGTACGTACGTACATACACACAGACATTTTTTAAAAACCACTTTTTCGTGATCCTGAGACCGTGAAACGTAAAGATCTGGTGTTATCTCAATTTCGAATTTTGGACTGATTGCAGTAACCTCCCATTTTTATATGGTTGTGGGGAGGTTAAAACATCGAGGAAGCTAAAGATTGCTGCTCGGATTGCTGTAGCCACAGCCTGTAGTCCTGCACAAAACTGCAGCCTCCACCCCTGGGCAATTTATGTGAAGAGAAATGAACGATTCCGGATGAATTTGCCCAACACTAAACCACACACGTTTAAAGTGAGATACTTAGGGGCTCATTCGGTACCTACACTTCCAGGAGATTAACAGAACACCCCTTAGAAAATACGGAATATGAAACGGGATAGAAATTCCATTAAAATTTGTTGCTGACATGGCGGGATGACAAAAACTGACACTTGAGAATAAAGCAGATGGTGAATAATGCCGGGAATGGATAGCGGGTAGTGACGTCGCACCAATAAAAAAAGGCGAAATTTTAAACTTGTTTTTCGCTTTTTTGCTATACCGGGTGGCCTATTCAAGACGATCCAGTCGTAATAACTTTTGAACGGAATAAGATATCGACTGCAGTTTTCGACAGATTCATTGGCATTGAGGTGGACATGTTTCGCCATAGCTTTGACCTTGTTCAGTTTGCGCATTTCATCACCACCCCAATCAGCGTCAAAATCTTAAATATCAACATACCACGTGTCGTGTACCAAATGAAAGCCCTTGGAAAATGCTATTCACTGTTCCAAGTAATAGCGAATCGTTTTCATGTTAGAAACAAAAATGCCATGTATTCGAATTTAATATAAATTAGAAATCAGTGGAAAGTTTTGAAAAACTCGGCGAAAAATTTGTTAATATGTGGACTAAAAATGTGACTGGTTAGATGTCTAGCGAGTTTTATTTGTCATTAACTTTTTTGGAGCTTTAGTTTTAGCTGTCCCACACGGACCAACGAGAGGACCAATAGTGACCTATCCAAACAAAGCTAATAACGATTAAATTCGCTAGACATCTAATCAGTCACATTTTTAGTCCACATATCAATAAATTTTTTATTGAGTTTTTCAAAATTTTCCACGGATTTCTAATGTCTAATCTAACATGAAAACGCTAAATTGTCAAACTATTTAGAACAGTGAATAGCATTTTTCAAGAGCTTTCATTTGATGTATGACTCGAGGTAGGTATGTTGCCATTTAAGATTTTGACGTTGAATGGAGTGGGGGTGAAATGCGCAACAAGGTCAAAGCTGTGGGGAAATATGTCCCCCTCAATGCCAAGGAATCTGTCTTAAACCGCAAGTTGATATCTTATTCCGTTCAAAAGTTATTACGACCACCCGGTAATTCTTCACAAAGAATATACTTCTAATAACGTTATTAGACTATCTACTTTTTTTTTCTTGGATTGCAATACTCTATTATGGAATTTGTTTCAAGTGTACATACCGACAATGCAAATGTGAGACTTTGAGGGCAAATAACTCACGAACTGCTGAAACAATTTGATCGAAGGTCAATTATTAGCAAATGTTGAAAAGGACGATAGCTGTATGGAGAGTAGCAGAAGGTATAGATAGACACGTACTTACGAATTATCTTAGGGAACATAACGCTAGTGACACATCGCCTGAAAGCCATACGGGTTTTATAATCTTTATGCCAAAAGATTCGCACTAAAAATTGCTTTCAAAAGACATATATGTTCGTAGTGCTAAGAGTCGCGATGGTGAGGCTAGCTATACCTTCTGTCACACAGCCGCTATATCCAATTTTTTTCAACAAAATCGGTTCAGCACTTCAGTAGGGTCACGAGTTATCATAGCCACTCAAAATCTCATTTTGACTTTTTGCGGTATTATGTTCCGTATATGATGATTCGTATGTTGGTGGCCCTGCACTTAGGTAGTGGTTGAAATCCCCGTTGGAACAGCCAACATGGAGTAGTCAAACGTATTTGACACCATGTTGAGTGTATTTCTGCGTGATTTTCGTATAATACCACTAGTGACACAAACATTTCTGGAAATTTTTTGTTATTATTTACGACTGATTTCTGCGGCAAAAAATCAAGGGAGAATATCAAAAACAATTGTGCGGAAATATTAAGGATCACGAGATCCTTTAGAGAAAAAGGAAGAACCAAATTTTTGTTTTAGCTTAAAATCCATATACCTACATTGTACATTAAATTACGTGCGCTTTCGGCGACGGACGGGCAGATAAACATCGATGTTTTTAATGATTTTAACTATGGAAAAATAGGTACTGAATTTTCTGCGGCTCTGAAGAAGGAATAAAAATCATTTTGAAACGTCAGGTTAGAGGAGAACGGTGTTTTTATTTCTTCTTCGCCGAAGGCCGCATTCCCGAGATTATACCCCCTTGTTACTAAAGTTACGGACGTGATAAATTGGAAGCACGTATTAAATTTAATTATCGTAAAATTTGGCTTAGAAAATCAACGTTTCAGCGAAAATAAAGAGTTAACAAAGTTAAAATACGAACAGAATTGCGTGAAGAAACCGTCACCTTGTATAATTTAAAATAACAAAGTTTGTAAACGTGTCAAAATTTGCGTTTTCATGGGTATACTTATGAACCAATACAAATTTTAAGTTAAAAAAAATATATTCCCAAAAAAATAAGAAATGGCGAGGTGTTACATAGGTTCGTTGACACCCGGTATACACCTATTATATCTTATATGTATAATGATAATGCAGCGCTTTGAACGTCTTTTTTAAGAATTAATTCTATAAGTATTCTCTAAAACGCTACAGCAGCGATTTATTTACATGGTCCAGCAGCTCAATAGTTTACGTGTTTACTTCACCGGAACGCCATCATAACAGTCCGAGCACAGGTCCGGTAACATAATAGGGCTCTATGCCTTTTCAAAATCAATACAATGAATTAAATCGACTCTGCTTAAATTAAAGTGTCCTTTACATAATTATTAAGAAACATTTCAAAACAGCTGCTCCTGAGTCCTGATTGAACAACATCACCTTTAAAGTGGACTACTTATAAAACTTTATAACGGACCTTTAAATTTTATTATGAAATCGAAATCGCGGCCCTTACCCCTGATCTCATAATCAAAATTAAAGATTCCTGTAAACGTTTTGCTTAGCACACTTTAAAATGGCTGCTCTCGATTGGTAAAACTCTCTTTTAAAGTCGACTTTTAGGTTAAAGTTTTTTATCGTGGAACTGGGGGTTAGGTACCTACCTACCCCCGATTTCATAATCCAAAATGGTCAACAGAGAAGCGGCTGGATTTTTGATAGTGCTCATTAATCAATAGGTACCTAGATTAATTGCAAGTAAGGAGGGGGGGAATTTTTGAGAGGGGCCGCCGGCCCCCACACCTCCCTCTTACCTCTACCCCTTTCGAAAAAAGTGGCATGTACTTTAGGCTTAGCCAGGTGCCCTGAGGAGGTGCCAGTCTATCCCTGATATCGAACCTACAAACCTTGATTGATGATATGCTTATATTACAGGTATGATTCAGTGGCGCCGCATTCGGCTTAATATCAAATGAGAAATTTCCATACACTTTCCTAAAATGGAAGTCTGTTTCCGTCGAGGTTTCCGTAATTGTGCGCATTGTTTTATTATAATCCTTGGAAAAGCGAGTACCTACTTAATTATTGATGATATCTCGTATGCTTCAAAGTTGTTCTTGATGCAGTTGCGGTTTTCTTCTGTTTTCTGTATCATACAGGATCTGTACTACAGGTACTCTCATGTTAAAGATAAATGTATCTGCAAATATATAGGGTGTCTCAGAATTGTAGGGTCAACAGCTAATCACAGCTTCCTTACGTGAAAATAAGACAAAACGTAAGAATAAAGCTTTGTCCTAAAATGGATTACCCCAAAAGGTACTCCAAAAATCAGTTTTTTCGAATTTCGTCAAAAAGTATAACTAATATCAGTTTGAAATTTGAAACTGGCTTGGTGGCATAAAGGTTTTCGTTCTGCATTTTTTCAAATTTTCAGTAACATTTTTGCATTATTTTTTTAGGTACATGCTTTTTTTGCAAATCATCAATAATAATGTCATCGGTGTTCCACGATAGGTACACTAAAAAGTACTTTTGCTAAATATCGCTAGGATGCACGGTCTGAGAGTTAACTGGTCCTCATAGATTTGGGGCACACACATTTTAAAAGGATTTTTTGCGATTTTTTTTCTTTTTACTTAAAATCAAACTTAAATGGGATGTCCAGCCTTCAGATGCTACAAACACTCGGTCGGAATTTATGACGGCACTTACGTTTTTCTACAATATCTAAAGTTGATTCCACATAGAACAATAATTATTGAAGTTTTCAGTTGGATTTATTTTGTAATTCTTCTGCAGTAAATGAATGAGGAGCATTTAACTCGAAAACTTATGTGCACATGCAACAAGGGTACTTTTTGGTGAATTGCGGATTGCCGATGATAGTCTTCTTATTGATTTGTCAAAAAAAAACACTTACAGAAAAAAAGGCAGCCAGTGAAGCGACAGGAACCTCCCCAACGGTGAATCCTCGACAAATAACTCCACCAAATCGAATTAGGTAATCATTTCATGACACACTTTTTAGCCTTTTTTTCGCGAGTTAGCCCGGTTGACCGTGAATTCATAACTGTGATTGGTGCATTTATCCATTTTGCAGATTGTCTCACGAAGGTGTGTTAGAAACTGACTTTAGTTTGACAATTTTGTGAAACAAATGGTAAATGCACCAATCGGTCAACCGGACGAAATCGCGAAAAAAAGGCTTTTGACACCTACCTATGTTTCACGTCTCCTTTTTGAGGTTAACAACGTCAGAAATCATTTGTTACTTTATGCTAATCTTGAAATTTTTAGGGTTCAAATTTTTAAAAACATAACTTGAAGGCCTTTCGTACGGAAATGTGAAAAATAGGGGTTTATAGTTATAAAATTTCAATGTTGATGTGCCAAAAAGACAGTAAATATCGTTCGATCTTCACCGAAAGCTTTTCAGCTCATTAGGGGCCGTCACTTTCGCATTTTCCATACCCGAAAACGTAATTCGAAAAAACTGATTTTTGGGGTACCTATCCTTTGGGGGGGGGGGGGGGGGGCATAGATCCCACATAATCCATTTTAGGAAGCTGTGATTAGATGTTGTCGCTATAATTCTGTATAACATTCAAGAAAATTGATAAAATTTGTTTCGTTTAGGGCCGTTCTCTTCACCTCCAATTAAACTTATCCAGAAGTCCGGTGTCTTATAATTTCAAACAATTAACCGGCAGTTAATCTTATTTGGAGGTGAAAAGAATGGCCCTTAATGCCGTATTATTCTAATTTGCTATTGATTGAAGCTCTCGGGCTTTAATCATATAATAAATTTATTTAAACAATTTAGTCCTCATTATTTTACCACCGGCAACAAGCTTTCGTAATCATTTCCAAAATTTAACCGATAATAACAAGCACTTGTAGTATTATAAGGGATTAAATTGTTCGAATCGGTATAATGTCCGGTCTAGAGTTTAGAATCACATCTGATTTTAGTAATTATTCTGAATTTCAAAGGTGGTTTTCGTCGAGGACGCAGTTACGACGTTTATCTCTAGTAGGGCAGTAGGTATACCTATACCTCGGTACCTATACAGGGTGATTCACGTAGACCGTTCGTTAGAAGTTTTTCCACTTCCCAGTGGAATAGAAATTTGAAATTTGGTGCTCGACCATTATCGACAATTCTGAATTCACCTAAAATATTGACAAGATTCCGTCACTTCCGGTTTCGCCGGAAATGATACCAACTTTGTTATTTTAAATGGAACCCTATAATTTTGAATACATATTTAAGATCGTCTTTTCAGACTGAGTATTTCTTATCTGGGTTATCGTCATCTACCTGTCACAGTTTTTGACTTATATCAATTTTTTCGTTCAAAATGTCACATGCAAGAGTTGCTTTAAAAAATCGCAGCTCCTAAACGCTTTGCAATGATGAAACGAGGTTTTTTACAATCGATAGCGAAGGCATCAGAGAATCTTTTGAGTGGTCAACAATCTGCGAACATAGCTTCAAACGTTCACAATTAGTATTCAAAGTTGACGATGACAAAATGTGGAAAAGTCGATTTTTTCAAATGGAACGTACTATTTTTGGCAGCGGCAATCGATAGAGCGCTAAATTTTAGGGGCAGTTTCATCAACATATCCTATACCCTCTACTTATCAATTCTGAGTTATTTATTAAAAAAGATATTCTGAAAAAATTAGGAGTTATCGGAAATTGAGTAGGCTTTGGAAAATTTGTCACGTCAAAAAGTGACATTTTCATTATTAGTATTAATAATTGTTGGCTTAATTTTGGCCTTACAACAACGGTGGACTACACGAATGAAGTTATTTTTGATTTATTTGTGATTTATGGTCAAAATGACACAGCAAAATAAGAACGATTGTTTCACAAAAAATACTCTCAAGACATAACTTCTTTCATTTTATAACTTACAAATACAAATCTTACAATAGAACTAACAATTATCAACATTAACCCTTTTGAAAGAAACAAACGTAACACACTTTAACAAAGCTTTTGTCATTCATTACATTAATACAATTCGTCTTCATGCGAGCAAATTTACCCTGTCACCAACATTAACCCAACTATTATTAATACTAACAATGAAAATGACACTTTTTGACATGTAACAAATTTTCCAAAGCCTACTCAAGTTCCGATAACTAATAATTTTTTCAGAATATCTTTTTTCGTAAATAACTCAGAATTGATAAGTAGAGGGTATAGGATATGTTGATGAAACTGCCCCTAAAATTTTGCGCGCTATCGATTGCCGTTGCCAAAAATAGTACGTTCCATTGGAAAAAATCGACTTTCCCATATTCTGTCAGTCAAATTTGAATAGTAATTGTGAACGTTTGAAACTAAGTTAGTAGACTGTTGACCATACTCAAAAGATTCTCTGATGCCTCCGCTATCGATTGTAAAAAAACTCGTTTCATTATTGGCAAGCGTTTAGGAGCTGTGATTTTTTAAAGCAACTCTTGTATGTGACATTTTGAACGAAAAAATTGACATAAGTCAAAAACTATGACAGGTAGATGAAGGTAGCCCAGATAAGAAATACTCAGTTTCGAAAGACGATCTTAAATATGTAATGAAAATTATAGGGTTCCATTTAAAATAACAAATTTGGTATCATTTCCGGCGAAACCGGACGTGACGGAATCTTGCCAATATTTTAGGTGAATTCAGAATTGTCGATAATGGCCGAGTACCAAATTTCAAATTTCTATTCCACTGGGAAGTGGAAAAACTTCTAACGAACGGTCTACGTGAATCACCCTGTATAGTACTCTTGAATTAAATGTAGAAAGTGGAGATTATGTAAAAATGGAATGTGTTTAGAATCAAATCCATGTAACAAACATTAAAGGCTGTTTTATATCTGTCAATGGTGTCAATGTCGCCGAACGTCAATACGGGCTGTTTATGATTACTTCAACAGCTTTCTCCCCATATGGAAGCATTTGCGGTTTAGTAAAAATTCTATCGTAAATGTTATTGTAATTTAGAAATTAGTCAGCAAAATTCCGAGAATTAGAGATTTTCGCCGGCTGGCCCAGACGTTTTCGCAATGTTTTTAAAGGGAGATATATTGCCGGCAGTTTTGGCAACCGATTTATTTGGCACATCATATCGGGTTTATGAGAATCCGACTTAATATATTAGAAAATGAGCAATACGGCGCGGCGAGGTTGTTGCACTTTTCTTTCCACATCCCCGAATTTTCGTAGCCAAAGGAAGATGTTTATCAATGCGATGTGTATCATCTGTTATGTAGATGTTTATTAGAGTAGATGATAGGTGTCTGGATTTACTGCATATGGGGGTTGGCGTTCAGTCGTACCGATGTGGTAGGCAATTCGCCTATTTAGCAATTCGTTAAGAAGTGTACAAAAATTGTGAGGGATGAGAAGTTTGAGGCGTTCTACATATATTTACAGTGTTAAGTAGAATTAACAAAAGAATACGCAAAGTTGCCGAATTGGGCAAATATTGCGTTTCAACTTTCAACGGATCGAAAAATATTACATTAGGTAAGGTTAATTAACAACAGACGCAATAAATAAACAAATTAAGGATATTTAGCGATTTGATCGGAGATAAAAAACTCTGAGAGGGGTTGAAAAAAAAGGCAGCCAGTGAGGCGACAGAAACTTCCCCAACGGTGAATCGTCGACAAATAGTTCTACCACCTTGAATTAATCATTTGATGACACGCCTATCACATTTTGACAGCTATGCTTCACTTCTCCCTTTTAAGGTTAACAACCTTAGAAATCATTTGTCACCTTATGCTACATATTAACTCGGCTATTAATCTTGAAATTTCTAGGTTTTTGATAAAAGGGCTCAAAGTATGAATAAATTTTAAAAAAAGAATTTGAACGCCTTGCGTTTGGAAATGTGAAAAATAGGGGTTTATATTTAAAATCTTAAAGTTTGGGTTCCAAAAAGGCACTACAAAGACGACGACGACGTCAACATATGGAACCGAAAACGTAAAGGTCTGCCTTTATCTCGATTTTCGATTTTGGAAAAATTGCATTTTTGCATTTTCATTTTTAAAGGGGGAGGTTAAAATTGTGAATTTTAGTGCCGTAGCAGTATGCGCGGCACTTATTCGTGGGCTCGCTCGCTCGTCTACACTGTCCGTCGGATAACTTGTGAACGAATTGAGATACATCGAACTGAAACTTGGTACACAGTTGCGTATCCCGAAATACTCGGCGAGGATTGCTTTTGGACCATATCAGACAAAGGGGGTGGGAGTTAGCGGTGAAAAACAGAAAAAGCTGAAACTTGGTATGAACGTTCGACTCTAGGCATTCCTCCGACCTCAAAATGTATAGATCTGGTGTTATCTCGAGTTCAAAAATTTTAGTGATTGCAGTAACCTCCCATTTTTTGTGGAGTGTCGGGAGGTTAAAATACACTAAAAGTTTACAGAATTGGCACGCAACGGAGTTGAAAAATTGTAGAAGGGGATGAAAAGTCTGGGACAAGAGGCTGAAATGTTGTGAACTGGGACAGACTAAACAGACGAGCGAGCGAGCGAATGACCAAAGTCAACAGTACCTCTGCATTTTGCTGCGACAAAAACGACAAAACCAGAGGCAGTTTCGATTTTCCGCCCCGCTGATAATGGATAATGGCTGAATCACGCGACGATGAGGATGCTTCAAAACGAATCAATTTGACAATGTTACAATAAGAAGGCAAAAATGTCAACATTAATATTCACCAGACAATAATGGCGTGGTATTTGCGCTCCAATGCCTGGGCCCCACAATTATTTAAAGTACATATAAAAAATACTTTAGGTACCTACTGGAACTAATGAATGACACACATTTTTAACGACGCACTTTACCCGCAATTATTAAATATAATCTGCTTAGACGGCCTATATGTATGGTAAACAGAAACTGATTTATTAAAATTACGGGAACGGAGTGGATTAAAGGCGAACCGAAATACTCGACGCGACGGACCATATCGGCATAAGTGGGATGGGAGCTAAGGCGTGTCAATTTCGGGGGATGAAATTTAGGACGTTAAAACTACAGAAAATTTTATAAATCCGCAAGTGCAATCCGCAGAGGTCCGTCGTCTGAGGGCATACACACATTATATTGAAATATGTGTGTATATTGAGCGATCTTTTTGCGATTTTGCGGTTTAAAGCACAAATACCCAGCTGTGATCCATTTTCCGAATTTCCTAGAAATTTGTTTAATAAAAGCGTCAACATCGAGTCAGTTTCAAAGCATCCTTCGCCTGTACTTTTGAAACAGACAGCGCTGTGACATTGTCGTTAGGCAACAATCCAGAAAATGGGCAAATACACCAATCACATTTAAGCATTTGCATTTGCAGTTCAAAACCAAAAATCGCCAAAAAACGGCTTTGAATTCAAAGTTATTCTACACGCCGGTAGGCCATGGAAATCTGGTAATGAATTGGCAACAAGACAGTTGCAGCAAAATATCCCTATCATCTATGATTAATTTTAATTTTTGGTTAACGTTTTTGTCAAAAGAAGATTTTTTCTTTCAAAAATGAAAAAAGCGAGACACCACATGTATATGGAGTAATAGATCTTCTAGTACAACTGACAGCATGAAATTGCAGATTTAAAAAATTTTCTCCTGGCAGTTTGACAAATTAGTACTGCCCACTCAACTCTATGTAAACATGGAATGCAAATGCTATAATGTCAGGTTATGCCAAATTGAACTTTGCGCAGGGGTATAACGAAGCATGCGCTTTGAGACCAACAATCAAAAGTAAACGGCTTTGCAGTAATAATTATCAATAGTAACACCACGAGTGCGCTTTTCACCTTAACGTGCTGAAAGATTGACCGAAGCAAAATTGTTTGAGAACATTGGAAAGCATTTGTTGTATTTTTGAGACAATTCAACTTTAAAACATTATTCGGCTAATCAAAGTTATATTTTTAAAAGCTTCCAATCAAAAACATTTAAAAAATTACAGTGGAAATTTTTCTGTCAGGTTCCTACTGTCAGGATTTGGTATTTAAGTGAAATTTTCTCGCTGACCCAGGTGGCACATTATGTTGGTTGTAAACGGGTGTTATATATCACCTATATATGTATAACGTTTCTATATAGACAATGTCTACTCGATATTGGTACGACATCGAATACAAAATTATGTAACTATATATTTTGCCCATTATAACTCCGATATAGGTGCTAAGTAGAAAAAACTACATTGATTCTTTGTTATTGGCCCAATAAAGGTTAGACATTTATAAATCTATGTTGATTATATCAATATGAGACCCATATCTATGAACTAGATACAATCAACATTAGCATTTCTCAGATTGATTCTATATAGAATAGACATGAACACTTTTATATTGATTTGGCCTGTATCATGCCTATAAATACAATCTATATCGATGGTAATATATAGGATCAATATCAAAATGTTCGAGGTATTTTATATAGGCTAGATCGGGGGCTATTTTATGGACAATTTAATATTGTACCATTGTCTCAATATATTTGGAATCGCCATGGAAAATTCCAGGATGGTGCTACATAGAATCAACTTGGAACTTATACCTATACTTCAAGATATGAGTTTCTTGCCTGAACAAGTTAATTTTGCAAGAGATTGAAATTTGTACAAGTGTCTCGAATGGGACTGTGGATAAACATTTGCCAGGTATTGGTGGAATAGTTTTCAAAGTTTCAAGCAAAAAAGTTCGATACTACTTTTTCGGCGAAGGAACGCCATTGTGCCGTGCGCTGTGCGGTTGTCACTTGTTATTCCTACGCAGTACGTTTTCGCATCCCAAATAATCTCGTTCCTTGAAGTACCGATTTCAAGAGAAAACTAAACTTGCAATAGTATCTGGAAATGTAAGAATAATATTCATTTTGAGAATATAGGATCAGACATGCCATCACTTTCAAAGTTTCGAGCCAAAAATTTCGGCACTACTTTTTCAGCGAAGGGATGCCATTGTGGTTGCCGCTTGGTGTTCCTACGCTCCCTACGCGTCCCTGTGTTACCCTCTACTCAATTGCCTCGTCTTGTCGTCTTGATCAGAACGCGTTGTGCTATCTGGTGTGTGTTAATAAAATAAAATCAAATTTGGATTTTGGTTGGAGCTAGTCTAGTGTGGTGTTCTTTTCCGGCGTCCCTGTTACCTACCCTCTAGTCAATTGCCTTGTCTTGACTTGATTGAACTAGAGAAAAACGCATTGTACGGTCGTCTGGTGTGTGGTGTTAATAAAATCAAATCAAATTTGGATTTTGGAGCTAGTGTGGTGTTGTTTTATTTAATTGTACAAACAAAATAAATTAAATATTGATTCAATAAAAAGATTTAAGGTTAACAAGTATATATGTATTTTGCCCTATATCGGTCCTCTCTAGATTAAAATATAAATTCCATATTGATATCCACATTTACCCTATGTATTTTGCAATATGTTGCTTATATTGGTTTTCACATGGAAATGAGATAGATTCTACATGCATTCTATATAGAAGCCTATATGCATTCCATCTTTCAAAGCGTTAACATTTTATATCGATTTTATATTAAATAAATATATGGAATCTACATTTAATCAGTTTATAACCTACATCGGTTCTACATGGTGTGTTACCTGGGGAATTTTGATTTTTGTCACTCGATTTAACATTTGCAGGCGTTGTTTTTGGAAAATTATCACCCGCTCAAGCGCTCGTGGTAATTTTCGTCCCAACGCCTGCTCGTTGCACGTAAATGACAAAAATTGCCGGCAATATTATTATACACGATAATTTTTAGTATAGTCTGTCCGGGATCCACACGACCGGGATTCACCCTATTTCCATGGCGAATCATTGTTGTCAACAATGAATCGCCATGGAAATAGGGTGAATCTCGGTCGTGTGGATCCCGGACAGACATTAGTTTCAAAATTTCGACTTGTGATGACAACGCTTTTTTAAGACGGTTTGACCGTCTTTCGCTTTCTTTCGCGTGGAATTGTCATGCCGAATTTTTTCACTATGAATACTCGCGATTGTAGGTGCTAGAAAATGCACACGGTGCATTTTCAGCCCTACAATCGCTCGTGTCCATGGTATGCAAAAATTGCCGGCAATTTCATGATCTGTCGTTCTATTTGCATATGATTATTGCTTAGCGAGAATTATCGCTGTGGTGTTATCGCTTTAGTTTAGTTTGAGTGCAATAATCATTATGATATAACAAGGGATTTGTTCTTTCTGAGGCAATAACTCAATGTTCTAAAATACATAAAAAGGGACGGAAGGAGTATCTTTATTTTTAATGTGATTGGTATTACGTATACCTAATAAAAAAATTGCTGTATTGGTCCATTATAGCGCGCGGGCCTTGAAAGCTGCTCAGGATAATAACAGGAGTGGTCTAATTGACTTGATGGAATGGATACCTAATGGAATAAATTCGAAGAGCTTTTTATCATTCCTCTAAAAGATCCTTTATTATAATATAGGCGAGAATATAGGTAAGTTTTTGAAGATGAATAATATTACACGGTTCTTTAATGACGAATAGAATGCTATGGTAGCAAGGACTGGCTTGTTATCAATGCTCAAACTCCAAACAACTAATTTTATTGTGGATGAGATACTTATGTGGCCAGAATCCTGATTTTGTAAAAATGTAGTTAGAACACCAACCTGGTTATGAGCAGTCGATAACCTATTGGCGCCCCCAGGAAAATTTTCCTCCCATACCGTTCACAAAACAATGGCCGGGGAGGTGCGGGGGTAGTTAGCAGATGATCTCGAAAACTTATACCCCCCAGCTCTCAAAAAGCGTAACTTGCAAAATAAAAAATAATCGACCAAATACGTGAAAGTACTGAAAGTTCGTGGTATATTTATTAATTTATTTTAGACCTTCCAGGGGGGATGGAATGGAGTTCATTTCTAAGGCTTAAAATAAAAATGCACTAATGTACCTAATGCATTTTTTACAAAACTAGAAAAAATCCCCAAACATTACCTACGGCGTCTTGGAAATTCCCGTCGTCAATTGAAGTTTTTATTATATTTTATTATATTGCTTAAATTTTGTGCTCAACTCCAAAATGGCGAAAATAAGGGACGCCCGCCGGCCTCGGCACACCTGATGATGAGATTTCTTGGAACTTATCAATACTTTAATTTAAAAAATTAGATCCAATTATGAACGAGGATTTAAATCTTTACGACGGATTCTGACCAATCAAGAGAAAATTTTGTAGGAAATTTTTCTGTCAGGTTCCTACTGTCAGGATTTTGTACTTAAAGTGAAATTTTCCTGCTGAATACCACTCGTGATCGCTAAAATTTCCGGAAATTTATTTTTGACAATTACTCCAAATTTTTTGCCGCGGAAATCATCACACGTTTTCGACTCGTGATGATTTCCGCTTGGCAAAAAATTTGGAGTACCTAAATGGCAAAAAATCTGTCGCAAATGTCAAAAAATTCCGTAGTATTCGTACTCGTAGTATTATAAAGGGTGTCTCGAAATTAGTGCACCAAACTTTACCAGTAGGTACATTCTGCTATGAAAAATATGAAAAAAGTTTCTATAAACTAGGGCCCATAAAAAGGTCCACTTTGAAAGTGTTTTTTTCTACAAAGCGGTTTAAGATAACAACGTGAAATTTGGTATATTTAGTAAGTTTTTGATACTGAATCTATCACTGTCGAGAAAATTTTGAAATTTTGATCATAAGCGTCTCGTACAGGAGAGCCTTAGGACTAAATCTGCTCAAACATTTTGGTGAGTCGTTTTTTTTTTCAAATTTGATTCCAGAATCTGAAATTTGAGGTTTTTTACGTAAAAATGGTACTGTTGGACATCGATGGGATGCGAACTTTTCGAAAAAAAAATGGCTTTTTATTGGCTCAGGGCTCCAAAATTTGTGAGGGAAGGCATCAAAATACTGTGAACAAGTTCCTTACTTCATTCTGGAAAGAAAAGTTCTTATGGGCATGGGACGAAAAATGTTTCCTAAGGGAACTAGAAGAGTCTTTCAAACAACGTGCTTTCCAAGACTCCATTTGAAAGACCATAGCTCCCTTAGGAAGCATTTTTCGACCTATGTCCATAAGAACTTTTCTTTCTAGAATGAAGTAAGGAACCGTCGCATGAGCGTGTTTTTTGAAGTCTTCAATCACAAATTTTGCAGCCCTGTATCAGTGAAAAACAATTTTCTTCAAAAACAGTGTGTTCTAGCGACGTTCAACAAGGGCACCTTTTTTGAGAAAAAACTACTGACAAATTTGTTTGACTAAATTTTGTCCTAAGCCACCCTTGTACGAGACGCTTATGATCAAAATTTTAAAATTTTCTCCAAAGTGGTAGATTCAGCATCAAAGGCTTACCAAATTTCACGTTGCTATCTTTAACCGCTTTGAAGAAATTTTTATAAAAAGACACTTTCAAAATGGCCCTTTTATGACCCTAGCTCCTTTAGGAGGCATTTTTCGACATGTGTTTATAGGAACTTTTTTCATATTTTTCATAGAAGAATATACCGGTAAAGTTTGGTGCACTAATTTTGGGACACCCTGTAGGTATACGATAATTCTTAGCAATAATATTTTTCTATTAGCTACATTTAATTTTGTTTGAGATTACCCTTAGATTTTAATAGTAAGTTGGGTAACCTAAATGATCTTACGCGTTAACTAATTTAAGGAAATTTCTATATGCAGCCCGGACGCGGGGGCGCCGAAAGAAAAAAAAAGGTGGGGGTTATTTTCTACTTGTGTGTGATTAGCCGTATGATAGAAATAGTTAGGTTTGTTTATTCCTAGGGTTTAGGAAAACTTAAGTTTTTTTGAATAATAGGGTAACTTCGGGCCTGGGATAAAGTTTATAAAGAAAAAATTGTGTAATGCTTTTAAGTTCTTGAAAATTGGTTGGACCGCCTTTAAGGGCAAATCACCCCTAAATTTGGACGCCCCCGTAGCTAGTGCCTTCTGTGCCCCCCACTTCGCACGGCTCTGGAGAGCGAGACAGTATAGACCAGAAAAATTCAAAATTAAATTAGACTAATTATTATTAACTTGTAAATAAGAAAATAGAGTCCAAAGAAAGCAGAACAACACCCCGCAGAAGATTATTCGAAAGTCGGTGTCTGCTGTCCAACTAGGATGACGACCCCAATTATCGGATTTGCACATGGGGACACACTTCGTTGATCGCGATAGACAGCTGGGCTAGGCTAGGAGCAAGGCCGCACCGACCGAACGTCCGTTGTTTCGTGCTCTAACGACTCTCCCACACTCATAACGATTGCGATGAATGACGTGTTATATGCTCCCGTCATCCTCCGACTAGGCCAGATCAAATAGCATTAATTCATTAATACTAAATTTCAACCTACCCCAAAACTGGGAGTGAACACAAAGTACAAACTTACAAACATTTATTTGCTTGGGAAACGTGAAAACGAAACGCGGAGTCGAAGCGAGAGTACCTACTACTACTGACTGCAGTTGGTAGTGTTGGTACTGCAGACTGCAGATGAGGAAAGTGACGTGTTGCGTAGTGTATCAAAACAAAACATTAATTCGTCACTGAAGTATGTTTTGTCCATTTCCCCCCTAAGTCTGTCTTATTGTTGCATAAATGATTTGAACCTGAGTCACTACTATCTGTGTGGCATTGTATTTAACAGTTAAACTTAAAACAAGTAAAAAGATATGCAATTGCGCGTATTGAATTTATATCAAAATAAAAAGCCACCGGAGATGTACGTCAAAGTGATGTGTATCCCTGTAGATGTTTTTCACGTTAGGTAATGGGTACCTATGTACTGCCGTGCTAAGCCCAAAAGACAGTTTCGAAACGAGATTTTGACGATTTTATATTTTAAAACACATAAGACCCAATGCATTTTGGCTCAATTCATTCGCGAATTTTGACTGAAATAGTGTTTGGATGTTAATAAAAATTCTTGTCATAGTAGTTTAAGACATTCTAAACAAGATTCCGGTGTTAACTCATTTTCCGCCAAAACTGTAGCACGGCAGTGTATGGGCCACCTGAATTTACTTACTGGTGGAATTGGGTGCAGATTTTATCCAATCTGCACCTAGTCGTTCCTCCGCAGATGCAGAGATATGTTTAAAAAAATGTGTCAAAAAGGCGGTATTAGAAAACTGTGAATTGGGATGAAAAACCTGCGATGGTCATTTACAGTAGAAAATGAACAAACTAACTAACACGGAAAATAAGCCATTGCAAAATGTTTACCTTATGTATAAGTATACCTTAGGGTAGATCGGGGTTTGAATCAGTTTCAACCCTTAAATTTCAACCCCCTTGTTAGATGACAATGAAAATTTGCCCATTTGCCTATAGTGTCAATTGTAAATTGACACACGAAACTCAGTCTTGATACGTTGAGCAGTTTTTGCGTTCTCGGATTTTTCTGTTTCTGCATTATAGTTGGTGTAGCGCCTTTAAGGGCGCGAATGATGAAGAAGACCGTTTTTGGATGATCAATAGAAAGCTGTCGAATAGTATTAATTTCAACCCAACATTATTCAGTAAAAATTCGAGTTTCCACCCCTAAATTTCATGGCAGGGATCACAACCTTCTAGATTGAAATACTTAATCGAGAAAAGGGTGTCTCCCGGACTTACGTAATTAGGTCATTTTTTATAAAAGAATTAGGTATGTTATTTTTATAAAAATTATAATGTGGCGACGTAGCCATGGTCAAAGTCAAAGATCTGACATAAGGAAACGGAAACAAGCTTGTTGAAATATAATAAAAGTTAAAGGTCCTTTAAAGTTAAGTCGACTTTAAAGGGGATTTTGACTAGAAGCAACCGTTTTGAAATGTTGCTAGACAAATATTAGGACCGATTTCATAATAAAAGTTAAAGGCCCTTTAAAGTTAATGTCAACTTTAGGGGACATTTTGACCAATCAGAAGCAGCCCTCTTGAAATATTGCTAGGCTAATATTTATGGTTCAACCAAATTACTCGTATTAGTTCCAAATTAAAATTACTCGTAGTAGTAGGAATTACTTCGTATTACTCGTATTATGCCACGTGTTTTTGGAAGGACTTCCGGAAATACGTGGAGTAGAACCCGAATTACTTTTCTAATTACTCGTCTTACAAAACAGTTGAGTTGCATTCTTGCATTACTTGTATTGACCGTATAACCCATATTACTTGAGTAGTAATTCGAATTAGTCTGAAGGAGTTATTCCCCCTCGATAAAAACTGTTTTATAAAACGCGATTATCCCCACGATAATTTTTTATGCAATCCGCCCTGTGTGGCGCATTCAAGAAGGTCCAGTCTTAATAACTTTTCAAAATCTTTTTTTTTTATTAAAGTCTTATAATTAGCAAAATAAGCTACACACAAGAAAATTGACTGAAAATAGGCATATCACAGACATAAGGATATAAATATTACTAACAACAATAACTAAGTTAATACCTTATACAGGCTGTCCCGTCTCAGAGAGTGCAATAATTTCAGCCACAGATTCTTGCATGAAAATATAAGACCCGTATTTTTTTGTTTTGCTAGATTGACCTCCGCTTCGTCCCTAGGGCCCCTCAAAAGTGAGCCCCAAAAATCGAAAATTAATGCCCACGTCTTAACTATTGCACCGATTTTGCTGAAATTTTCCACAAGACCATTACGAACGATGAAGATTGCAATAATGTAGCTGATGATTTCGTGGTGCCCACCACAGGCGCCTCCTGGGCCGCCCTCAACATTTTCGGCTCAATATCTTTGTTAACGTAATTAAATGTCCGATTTACTTACACACCATCATCCGATGCTCGATTCAATTTAGAAACTACGCTACCTCTTGCACTTTTTCTGTGAAATGCACCATTTCCGACTAAAATTAAGAAATGTGGAGCCATACATCATAAATTAAATGCATAATATCTGCATACTCTGGTGACTCTGATATTTAAAATGTAGCTCATCATAAAGAAAAAATGAAAAAGGACGATTTTATGCAGCTTTAGTTAGTAAATAATAAATGTGGCTAACTCGCCAAGAAAATTATGCAGCTGGTTACCTACACCTACGCCACTGGACTTGATACAAAATTTTCAGCTTACGCCGCATAATGGTCTTTATCCGGTGGAAACGTATACCAAGTTCTAACAAAATATTTAACGAGTTTTTGGAAATATTAGCAAAATTTTTTTATTTTTATTCTTTAGGACATTTGTGCCCAGGAAGTTTTCGTCTTAGAATAATGTGAGGAATAACACCCTGAAGTTTGTCGGTGTATTTAGGGAACAGCCTGTCTAAGCAGCATTTCCAGATGAACTTTCCTGTCCTCGTTCCTGTCAGTTCTACTTCCTGGCTATGTTTCTTATCTAAGAAAATCACTTGCGCCAAAAACCAAACCTTTGCCAATATGTATGTATTTACAAACCAAATCCTCTCTTAATGAGGTCGAGATTCATTAACTGGGTACCTAGAGATAGCTGCTCTGATATTATTCACCACTTTTGTCCAGTTTGGTTTGACCATTTTAGAGAAATTCCGTGATACAATTAGCCCTAAGACCTTGATCTTTTCTTTCACCCCATAGTGGGAGCTGAAGTTGTCGTTGCGGAAGAAACTCAGATTTGCTGGCATTGACTTTTGCATTTCAAAAATTTCAAGCATTTTCAGCAGATTAACTAGGTCTTTAAGTGTTACTCTCACATCGTCTGATGCGTATACAAGAAGTCCAACTACCGAACCCCTTAATCTTAAATGGAATTGTTTGGACAGGTGTTGTTTATTGGTCCTCTCGATGGTCCCTGTGTGACAGCTAAAATTAAAGCTCAAAAAAAGCTAAAAAGCAATAAAAGTCGCTTAATTTCTAATAAGCTTTCCACGAATTTCTAATTAAAAATTAGGTCAAATACATTATATTTTTGTCTTTAACATGAACACGGTTCATTAAATTCTGAAACTATTTAGCTTTCTTTTGATATATGCCACGAAATATGTCGTCATTTAAGATTTGACTTTGATAGGAGTGGGGGTAAACTGCGCAATCTGAACAAAGTCAAAACTACAGTGAAACATGCTCCCCCCAAGCTTAAAAAACTCGTCGAAAACCTCAAGTCGATATCTTATTCCTTTCAAAAGTTATTAGGAGTGGATCGTTTTGAATGCGGCACCCGGTATGTGAGAAGGTCTCTTATTCGATAGAGTTCAGAGGGCCAAGCAACCTTCAACCAAGTCGTTTACACGTCTTTAATTAGTGTACCTATTTTTTGATAACTATGGTATGTACCTGTGCCATTTTATCTGTCGGAAGAAATCAGAAATTTTTGTTAACTGCCTATTCGCATTTCCAAACGTTCTGCTAATGTTCAGACTCGTCTTGACTATTTTGTTGGATAATCCACAGAACAAGCATCGTGGTAGGAATAATTGACGTTTTAATGCGACATACACATTTTAGAATCAACAAACAACAATATTTGTATTGAGATTGAGAGTGAGACTAGAACAACACTCAACACGACCAATGCCATTGCGAAGCGAGAGCAGAGAGTGAAATGCTCCGCTTGTCCGGCGCCTCCACCATTATTACTGTACAGTGCATAATCATCATTCACCCCGGAAATATCTACATCGGGAGCAGAATATTAATGTGTACCGCCATACTTAGGTTCTGTCTCAGAAGAACCATTGCGGTTCGTGGATTCTATTAGTTATTTACGTTATAAGTCGGGTAAATCAAATTTTACAATACGAGTGAGATATTTTATGACGAGGTGAAGTACCTAGGCGCTGAGGCCTGAATTTCGAAATGACTAAACAAATATTGTGAAAGGTTTACCGGGAAGAAAACGTACTAAACACCTACTTCAGTACTTCACGCTGTGTCGCACTTATCTTACTTTTAAGGATTTCAAAATATACTTTGAATAAATCCGGTCGTGTCGAACACGTAACCTACAGATTTTGCGAAATAATGTCAGTAGCTAAGCCTATTCGTCGCCATACTTATTATTGTATAATTTCGATGATTTACTATTTAGCAGGGTTCGCGCGTAAACGAGACCGAGCGCACCCCCCCTTTTCTTCTTTATTTATGAATCGATTTGAATGAAATTTGGTGAGCGTAGGGTATTATAGGTAATAAATGCCATTTGCGCTAATTAAATAAACTTTATCGCTTTCGGGGTTACCCGAGGTTTTACAGGAACTGTCTTGGAAACAAAAATTTTAAATGGAACGCCAGTGACACCAACTTTTAATAGAGTATTCAGAATTAAATTCAGAGTCAACTCATGTTTTTGAAAATGTCTATATTCCAATAGCTCTTGGGTTATAAGAGATTTGAGAGGACCGATCAGATTTTAGCTCTGAATTGATTCATGAGGTAATTTAATGTTAGATGCACTATTTCCTAGGTGACAATGAAAATTTTATATTGTTGTATCTTACTGCCTAGGAAATAGCGCATCTAACATTAAATTACCTTACGAAACAAATCAGAGTTGAAATCTGATTCGTCCTCTCAACTGTTTTATAACTGGAAAACTATTGGACCCTGGACATTTTCAAAAACACAGGTCGACTCAGAATTTAAATCTGAATGCTCCAATAAAAAGTGGTGCGAGCGTTCTTAGACACCTTGTATATCATGATATACCGTGTGTTTCATTCCAGGCGCCGTATAGGGAAAAGTAATTTTATTTTCAATTTGCTCATGGAACTGGTTCCGGCCAAATCCGAGTGATTCGGTCAATGGCCCTCAGTGTCCTTTATGCATGAAAAAAAATTGGCCCTGAAAGATTGGTTCTGGGATTGAATTGAACGGGAGAAAAATTCAAATATAAATGTATCGGATATATATCAGATATTTTGATATTTGTATGATGATGGTGATATTTTCGAACCCTGGTTTATAGTTATTACTGTTAATTGTTACAGACAGCAACAATTTTACCGGACAGGGTTGGATTATCCATACTCATTTAAAGTTTAAAGTATCATTCTATCTTATCCTATTTTGTTATAGTGTTAGTAACGAGATGTGTTAAGACACATTTAACATCATTCAGCTTTTTTTATTAGATGTACTATCGCGGCCACCGAAAAGTGCACGATTTGGTTTTTCCTTATGTTTTGAAAATCTTAGCACAAAGGGCATTTGCTGGATGCGATGGTTATTGATGTAATAACTAACTATGAACATTAGCGTTTCGAATGACCCTGGTAGATCACTGAAACAAAGCCGTCTTCATTGTGATAAAAATCTTTAAAAAATGCAGTGTAAAGCAATCGTGCACTTTTCGGTGGCCGCGATGGTACCTACCTACGTTAATTTAACAATACAATTCGAGCACATTTTTTTAAATATTTAGGATTACACAATATAGGCCACGCCGCCACACCAAAACAAAAAGTTTGCCGTATACGAATGTGGGGGGCTGGTGCCACGCATAGTGTTAAATAAATATATAGATGAATTGATAAAAATGATAGATTGTAGAGCCAAATATAAAATGTATTGAAAATCCTTTTATTATTTATTGGGACCGAAATGGAAAAAAATAAAAGTTTGATTCCGGTATAGGTTCCAAAATGTGGCTGTGGTTCCAGTTCATTTCAGTTTCGGTACCAGTTCCTGGAATAAACTTTATACATGATTGTAATGTTATTGGGTTTCTACATTATTCGGAATTTTAAAGAACTCGCTGCTTTAGCGCTCGTTGTTCAAACGTATTCCCTCTTACTGTAATATCACAACGTTACCTAATTATAATGTAAATTGTTACTAGGGGAATAAAACGAATCTGGAAGGTACCTAGTAAATATTAATAAATAGGAGTGTTACTTACTGCCTTCATTACCTACTCTTTGAAGTTGATTTTTTTAAAATTTAACCGTTACCCACCTTTCGCCTTTTAAATATTTACGGTTTATAGACAAAAATAATAAATAATGTTTGAGCTTACCTACGCCTTAGTTAAATTATTAGAGTCTACTTCCACCTTTATCCCATCAGTATTTTAAGACATCCTGGATGTGATTAATTACTAACATTTTTGCCTCATAAAAGTCTCAATCGCCTTTAAATTTGTCAATTTTGATGTAGTGAATGTAAATTAATTGAGAAATCACAGAACAGTCTGTAACCGAATTTTTAAAAAATAAGTAGGTGCTTAAAAAAATTGCACCAGCAGGCAATTATCAGATTTGTATTTTAAAACAATGTACTAATTGCAAACACTGTTCCTATTGAGAGAACGTAGTGGAAGTGGGCTACTACGTAATAATAATAAATTGTGGTGTGGGATGATGTCAATTGATGAGTTTGCTAGAATTACTCCGGTCAGTCCACCTATTGTAAATAGATGACAAAACCTCTCTAAGACGCAGTAATAACCAACAAACAAACAAACATCAAAAACATAACTGATACACACCACTAAAAAGCATAATGAAAACCGCAATAGAGTTAGACAGAGGAGTCAGATCCTATGTTCTATTGTGCGCTTGCTTTTCCATGAACACTTTCAATTTTTCCGAAAAATTGAACTTTCTCTTTTATACAGGGTGTTCCAATGAAAAGAGCTACCCCAACTATTTCGTAAACCAAATAAAATATGAAAATTCGCTCGGACAGGTCGATTTTTATTTGGAGGGGGCCCCTTAAATCCATGCTTGGCGAAATTTCAAAACTCACCCCACTCGTTCAAAAGTTACATTGAAAGACATGAGCTGGTTCTGGGCCTAGAAATCCTTCAAGTTTGACCATAGATAGCGCTAGAGTTGAACAAATATCAAAAATTGTTACAGCGTTAGATTGGCAATGACATTAGCTTTCAAATGATGTATCACAAGTGGTGGGTTGCCATTTAAAATTTTGAAGTAGGAGCAGATGGGGGTTAGGGGGTGAGTTCTGAAATTTCGCCAAGCATGGATTTAAGTGTCCCCCTTCAAATAAAAATCGACCTATCCGAGCGAATTTTCATAAAATATTTGGTTTACGAAATATTTGGGGTGGCTCCTTTTCATTGGAACGCCCTGTATATTGCAGAGCCCAGAAACCAAGATGAATGCATCTCTCACAACACAAGGAATGCTATGCAAATTTATTCTCCATTATTTTGTTCATGAAACGTTCTTTTCCGGCAACCGATGATTGGTTGATGCTTACAATCGAATTAGGTACCTTTCTTAAAGTCAACTAAATTAACGGTTTATTGTTCCTAGGTACCAAAAACCTTCTAGTATTCCATATTATGACGATTTCTTTAAAACGCTTGCTGAAAGGTTCAAGATAATTATGAAGAAATGCAACTTGCCGGTACCAAGGCATTTTCGGACTAAGGGTGGCCCCATTCCTGCGCGCGATATAACCTAACTTTTGCACAGAAGATTTTAATTGTTTTTTTTCACTACTAAGCTTTAAAAGGTACCATTATTCACTTATCTTTGAACTGAGAATTCGGTTTTTTTGCTAGTAAGTGAAAAAAGTACTATATTCACCACGGTAGAGAAGGCCCTCGCGTCTTACTGTAACAGTCGCACCTCGGGGTTACAGTCTTGCGTTTGGGCTAAAATAGTTCTTATCTTTTACCTTTTTTATCCTGGAAGGGGGGGGGAGTGTATAGTTTTTGAAAATTTATCCTTATTAAGTTACTAATAAGGGGAGAATGATGAATTTTACAGAAATGAGTGAAAAATTATATTTGACAAATGGCAATTGAAAACTGTGCCGTTTCAACTTTTTACACACAGTTTTAGACTTGCGTGTATAAGGAACGGCTTACTTATACTTAGTTTGTACATTGTACAAAATTGACTATTTACAACAGTGGTTGTAGAAATAAATATAACGCCTTCACATAGGTGCCGGATATATACGATTAGCGCTATTCTGTAAATAACAGTTTTCCTCTATTAGTTGGTTATTGGGATGAGTTGTCTCTTCAGGTGAACTGTCTTTTGTTGGGATGAATTGGTCTGGGATGCCTTTTGGGATGAGATATCTTTTGAGATGAGCTACCTTTTGAGGAGAAATGTGACATGAGATGAAGTAACACGTGGAGTAAGATGGTTATTGGGATTAAAAGCGGATTTGGTGACAATTAATCGGCGAACAACAAGTGCCTTTTTGTTAGGACAAATGAGTTCTTCAACTTCTGTTTCAAAAGATTTTAAAAACTCCAAAAAACACTAAAGACCTGAGTTCAAATTTATAGGAAGTATGATTGTAAAAGTTAAAAAAGAACTATTTACGCTCGTGGAGCTGATAGGATCGAAAAACCGAATCGCCAAAAACATCAAATCTTTACGTGTCAGGGCCTTGGGAACCCAAAAAAGTGGTTTTAGAAAAAGGTCTGTGTGTCTGTCTGCCTGTGCACACGCTACAGCCCAAACTACTGGACCGATCTGGCTGAAATTTGGTACGTGCACATTGTATGATCCATGGCAGAGCTGATTAGATTTTGGGTCAAATCGGTCCACGGAAAGTGCCTTTTTGGCACATTAACTTTAGAATACTAAACACAAATCCCTACTTTTTACATCACCATAGAAAAGCTCTTCAAATTCTGCTACTAGAAATGTCACTCTTAGTGCCCTTTTGGCAAAAAATCGGTGCCGTGAAGAAAATATATGTATCGACTACAGAACCATACTGTATGTATTAAGTCACAATTAGATTTTCTTAATAAAACGGTGGTTAAAACTTGTCAACCTTTATTAACCCCATGTTAAATTTAACATGAGATGAAAAAACAGGCCCTTAATATTCTATGGTTCTGAAGTCCAGATATACAGGGTGTCCCGACATTAGTGGGCAAAAGTTTACCAGTAGATTCTCCTATGAAAAACATGAAAAAAAATCCCTAGGAACATAATGTGTCGAAAAATAAGTCCTAGGGGAACTAAGGCCCCTTAAAGGGGTCAATTTGAAAGTGTTTTTTTCTAAATATCTTCAAAGCGGTAAAAGATATCAACGTGAAATTTGGTATGTTTACAAAGTTTTTGATGCTGAATTTACTACTGTTCAAGAAAATTTAAAATTTTATTCATAAACGTCTCGTACAGGAGGGGCTTAGGACTAAATTTACTCAAACATTTTTGTAAGTAGTTTTTTCTCAAATTTTATACCAGAATCTGAAAATTTGAGGTTTTTAAAGTAAAAATGGTACTCTTGTTTGACATCGATAGCATGCGCCCTTTTCGAAAAAAAATGGCTTTTGGCTCAGGGCTCCAAAATTTGTGACAGAAAGCATCAAAATATCGTAAACAAGTTCATGGGACGGTAGAAAGAAAAGTTGTTATGGGTATGGGTCGAAAAATGCTTCATAAGGGAGCTAGAGTCCTTCAATTTCAAACAACATGCTTTCCAAGACCCTATTTGAGAGAGCATTTTTATTATTGAATTCTACAACTTGTTATCCTTCAGGGTCGAAAACCTTGGTAACATTTTTCGAAAAATGTTGTTTTAATGGCCAAAAGTCTGCTTGTGTAAGTTATGTTGCGATTTCAATTTAAACTTCGCGCCTTGAATCTAGTACCTACATTTACCCGACCTACATTTACCTGATCATATGGTTAATTTATAATCTGTACATTTACAAATTCTGTGCAAAAGTAGAAATTTCTACGGTCTCCGAGATTGACACTTTTTTCATTGAGATATGTAAATAATTTTCTGAGAAAATCAAAGACCACTGAAGATGAATTTATTTTGGATCACTTGATATACGAAGTTACGATAATTTCAGTATTTGGTTCTAGTTGAATTAAAAGGTAATCGAAAATGAGAATGAAAATAAAATGATAACAATGGAAAATATAACACAGCACAGCTGTGAGTTTTAAGGTGATCTCTTACGCAACGTAGCAGGACTTTCCCGCTTTTCCAGTAATGCTCCGGGCCGCTGATATAAATATAAACCCCAAGATCCTCAGCTCTTGTAGCTTCGGCCACGTCGCGGCGGACCAAACTCAAGCAGACTGTTTGGTATTGCAACTGTAATGTGTTGCTATTTCGGGGTGTCTGGCTCAGCTGCCAACTGGCGCTCCTCTCTACTCCGCTACAAGTTGCAAGTGACACACATCGTCACGGCGATGATGCTGCACGTCCACCCTCTGGTGTCCACTTAGCACCCAACAGAGGTGATAATTAGGCACGCGCGCCCGTCCTACTACGAAAAATCGAAATTCCTCTCTCGTCGTAGCCATGTTGCGAGCACACACTCGATGAATACCTACTAGCCATGTCCACGACTTACCCGGTTTTCCATTTACAGTGATTCTTCCCATATATGATATACTTGATCTTTATTCTTTTGTAGAACTTACGCCAAATGTGCATTGGAAAGCAGTTTCGATCAAAGGACCTTGTAAGGACGCTTCTATATTAACTTCTTTGAGCTGAAACTCTACCTTAAAAACATTAATACCTATCGTAACGAAAATTTGCACATTATTATTTGTTCCATGGACTTATCAAAAAGTTCACTTTTCTTTATTCAAATATACGATGTATACTACCACCTCACAATTTCATGGCAATATGGCACCCCTATGTTAAATTACAGCGTTTGATGAACGTTTCAACCCCTAAAGTTGCAACCTCCTAATTGATCATCAGAGTCAAAGGAAAGGGTTCTAGTCCGAATTCGTGGAGAAATTGAGGCTGTTCATCCTTTTGACTATGGTGGTGAAATAGGTGTTAAGGTGCTTGAAACTTAGAGGGTTGAACCCCCTGAACTCCTTCCAGAATATGTATTTAACCTTCCTTCTAACTACTTAGGGCAATTTTTACAATCGTTGGTTAACCAACGGTTAAGGTACCTACCTAGGAATTCAATCAAATCATCCGAAAGTTTTGGGCCCCACAGCTTTGTCTCGGAACTATTATAGCTTTGTCTTCCCAAGGTCACCTCGCTCGTCCATTCAATTTTTTTTCGGACATGCGATAACTTTTACGGCTGTAGAAATTAAATGTTTAAACATACCATCAACGCCACCTAAGATGGTACAATCATTTGTAACAACCCTATATAAACGTAAACGTCAGGTAAACACATCCAATAAAACTGCGATGTATTCTCCGGGGAGAAAACTTAGGCCACATGCCACAATGGGTGGTAAAAGGATGTATAAGTTATAGAAATTTGGTACCTAGGCACCTAACTTAGATCTGAAAAGCTTTTGGAGCCGATCGCGCAATCGGAAATGCCATTTTGGCACATAACTTTTAAATTTTAAATACAAACCCCCATTTTTCACGTCACCCTCAGAAAGCTCTTCAAATTCTGCTTCACTCTTAGTGCCCTTTCGACAAAAAACAAAAAAGTTCGCGATTCTTATCGGACTTTAAAATCGCGGTACAGTCCAAGCCCCTGAACCGATTTAGCTGAAATTTTGCACATGGGGATTGTATTACACGTCGAAGAGCTGAAGAATTTTTGGATTAATTTGACACACGGAAAGTACCATTTTGGCAACATCAATTTTCAAATTTAAAATTATTCTCATTTAACCATCCAAAACAAGTTTTTGAAAGATTTATTGTCACCATCAGAAAGGTCTTCAAATTCTTGTTTTAAATAAGACAAAATTTACTGGCAATTAGAACCCTTTGGGAGGAAAAATCGAAATTTTGTAATAACACTAAAACCACGTTATAGCCCAAACTAGTGGATCGATTTGGCTGAAACTTGGTACCTGGAGATTAGGTGACCCGTTGAAGAGCGGAAAGGCTTTTGGGAGCAATTGGTCCGCGGGAAGTGCCATTTAGGCATATCAACTTTAAAATTTTAAAAACAAGACACGCAAATCAAAGACCCACACTATGGAGAGGTTCCAGCCGCTTCTCTGAAATAAATCTGTCTAATTATGTCTATGAACTCCATAGCAATCGCAGGAGTCAACTCGGTGGACGCGAAACTATAACGGGGTGTATGGCCGGTGGACCGATGGAACGGGTTGTGTATTGATCGAGGGCGCAACCCCCTCGGACCAAGCCCCAAGGTCGTTCCTCTTAGATGCTCGGCGTCTGCGAAAATTTATGGACCTTTGGTCAATTTTATAAAATTAATTACAATATGCTAAATAAGAGACCTTAATTTGATCCACAAACGAATTATGTAATCCTTTGCAATTTCATCAAAATCAAAGGCATAATAAATGGGTTTAATGACAGGTCTTGAACAAAATGACAATCCAAGTGAGCCACCGGTGAGTATATTGCTGAGGATTGAAAAAATAAACATTTTTTGTTGAAACAAAATAGTATACCGTTGTGAAACGATTTTAATTTTTTACTTTTATTATTTATTATTTGTTTAAATTTAAATTTAAATTTCTTAAGTGCGTAAAGTAAGCTTTTTTAACCGAGTGAAAAAAAAAGTTTCATGCACACTATATGTTGTATATTGTATCGTATCTACCTACAACTGAATAATACATGCATAATGTAGGCAATACTAAATACATAATGGTACTTATATTCCGCGTTCATTGGAATATGGCTTCATATTCAGGTCAGAAAAAAATCACAAACATCACCAAAAATAGGCAATGTTTACGTGTCAATATCTCAGGAACCATAACAGTTATTCTCTTATTCTTATTCTTATTACCGCAGAATCACGGATAGCTGGGCTAAGTGTGGGAAAAATTTTATAAGAAAAAACTGAAAAACAAAGAGTTATTTTCGAAAATGCGACGAGCGTTAGGTACATCGCTGAGCTGCTATAGAAACCCATGGGACCATCGGTTCTACTTGCAGAGGTAAAACCTCCCCTTAACGCTGGCACGATTGTTTCCAAAAGTTCTTCAGCTTTATTTCCGGTTATGAAATGTCTGCACCAAACATGTTTCTTGAAAAATCCGAAACTTTTTTGCCTCAATGGCTCTACGCGGGAATATATTTTAACCTCCCCACTCCACTTTTAAAACCAGAATTTAAAGACCTTTCGTACAGTGATGTGAAGATTAAGGGCTTGCATTTAGAATTTCAAAGTTGATGCTACCAGATGGCACTTTGCATTTAAAATTTCAAAGTTGATGCGACCAAATGGCACTTCCGATGGCCCGACTGGTTCCAAAAGCTTTTCAGCTGGGTAACGAAATGCCCACATACCAAATTGCAGCCGAATCAATTGGGCTGTAGCCTGTTTATAGTACCCATACAAATGTATATGTAGGTACCAACGTGATCAGAAAAAATGAGTACAACGAATGACTTTAGACACAAGGGCTACGATCGGAAGAGTTTTTCACCAAACTTTGCCATACTTACGCAAAATCACAAAAAATATTGTCACTAGACATAAGAAGTTTATTGAGTGACTACTTTTGACTGCTATACATATAGGACCTCGCGAGCACCGAATTTAATTATTAAATGCGCTACTGTAGCATGTTTGCAACAGCGACGTGAATTTTACTATGGTGTTACTTATTGCAGCAAAGCTTGAAAATTTGTACTGCAATAATACAGAAAATGCTCTAAAACTGATAGTAGCAACGATTTACGAGCAAATATTATGATAACACGTAATACGACTAATGGGACCGTGGCAGACAGCCTTAGACACAATATTGTGTGACGTCAGAAGGACGCGACGGAGCGTTTTGGTCCACCGCGCCATACCGCCCTGACAATTCGATCTACCGCACTGATCTGTTGCGGTTTAAATTTCACAGGTAAACCGCCTCGAGAGCCGAGACCACCGACATGGTCGCAGATCGCATGTTTCCACTGTAATCAAATTCACACAGAGTATGCGTTCGCGTTCCAGTCCGGTCCTGCTGATGAAGACGGACATAGACCAATGTCGGAAGACTGCGTTCGCGTTCAGTGTTCACGTCCTTCTTTGTTTAAAATGGCAGACTGCATGGCGGTTGGATATGTTGTTCGTAACAAGGGACTGTTTTACATATGCTTTGAAAAACCACCTTCTTCAAAGCATATGTAAGACATGCAGTCGCTTGTTACACGGATGTACACGTACACAACAGTTTTTCATTTCATTCCGCTGTAAAAAAAAGCCAACGGAAGATGTACCTACAATGCAATGTGTATGTCTGTAGGTGCGTATGTACCTATATCAGCGGGTACTTACGTTTAGCCTATGTGGTCGTCCGGATGTTTTTGTTGCAGCTTTCACAAAGCTGCACGTAGTATCTAAGTAGTATACCTAGTAGTAGCGTGTTGAAATGAAAAAAAAGAGAAACAGCCAATTGACTGTTACTAGTTAGGTACTAGGGGGTAAGCTGTGGGGATGAAATTTTGTACAGTCAACATAGTCTCTTTAAGTTGTTGGTGGTTCCGGGGATAAATTTCCTCCATGTCAACTTTCTGTGTTTTGAGGGTTGAAGGGGGTGAGTTGTGGGGGAGAAATTTTCTATACATTCAATTATTTTCTCCAGGTCGTAAGTGGTTTTTGTATTTTAGGGGTTGGAGAGGTGAGTT
This sequence comes from Pycnomerus fuliginosus, assembly GCA_963924575.1. Lineage (NCBI taxonomy): Eukaryota > Metazoa > Arthropoda > Insecta > Coleoptera > Zopheridae > Pycnomerus > Pycnomerus fuliginosus. The sequence goes on along the minus strand of OZ004619.1, from coordinate 24,574,449 downwards.
GTGGGGGTGAAATTCTTACTTTCAATAATTAGTCTCTTCAAGTTGTATGAAGGTGATTCAAGTGTTAAGTTTCCTCCAAGTCAATTATTTCTGGGATGTTGAAATTATATACCTACCTATTTATTGACTATAACACGATACTAGGTATGTTAGTGACACAGGCGTCATTTTTTAACCTCCCCCTTCCAAATTATAAAAGAGAGGTTATTTTTAACTATAAATTATTACTCGAAGAGATTTCAAGTTTCAACTCTTAAATTTCATCCCCCTTGATAGATGTTACTGACAGCTTTTCCGTCGTAAATTACCACAACAAATTGTGTCGTGATCCCTTGAATAGTTTTTGCGCGTTTGTTGCTTAGCGCCCTTAATGGAGGTTTTTCACAACTGATGTTAAGACCTTCTTTAAATCACTGAGCTATCGAATGGCGTGAACTTCGACCAATACTTGTTAAAAGAAACTATAGGTAGTCGTCGGGCAATTAGGTAAATCAACTTGTTTAACTCGCATTTAATAATAATTGTCTACGCTATATTTTCTGGATTTAAACACAACTCTGAGTCAATTGCCAAGTCTGATCCAGGTTTGTTGACTTCGTACATAACATAAAAAATAATTATATAATTGGCGGGAATAAAAATAAAGTTATTTATTCACACCGCGCGCCATCGATCATGTAAATTTTTTAGTTCAAAGGTAGTTACTTCTGTGTTTTATTGTCATAATATTTACTATTTAATCTACAATTTTGACATTTACGAGTAGGACTGCCTGTTTTGTCTGCTGTTAGGTACATTTTTTGAAAATCCGTATCATTACTCAATCCTCCTTATGCACCATTTATGTTTAAGGCCTTTTGTATTTGTAGGTAAAACAGCAAACTTGGTGCATAGAATTGGCTTATTGGCTACACAATACTTACTCTCTGAGTCACTTCACACTCTAAACCTGAGTTATATTATCTGTATCACACACATGCTTACTAACTTTTTAGCTATTATGTAATTACTATACTTGTGCCCACTTGCACGACTTCTGATTAACTTTAAGAATTAGCGGTTCGATTCCATAGAAACGACTGTTTCTATGGAGTAGAACCGCTAATTAAAGTTATCTCATCCCAGTTACCAATTCATCCCAGGTTACAACTGATTCCAGGAGACACATCCCAATAACCAACTCATCCCACATGATACTTCTTCCCAAGTCACATCTCATCCCAAACCAAGTCATCCCAAATAACAACTCATCCCAACGGACAACTCATCCCAACGGACACCTTATCCCAACAGACAACTCTTCCCAACGGACAAGTCATCCCAAAGGACAGCTCATCCCAAGCAACAAGTCATCCCACTAACTAATTAAGATTTACATTACGATGATGTATAATCTGTAAAAAAAAGTTAACCCGCTAATTATTACTGGAAGACGAACGTGCCTTGTGGCTGCTGCTAGCTTTCGGCACCGCAGAAAGCTTGCAGCGCATAGTTAAGACAGCATAACGAGGAAAGGAGCATAATAGTACAGAGTAATTAAAACAAAAAGTGGCGAAACCCCGGCATAAAAAAGAAAAAAGTGAAATATTTCATTAAATGATCATCAGGATTCTCTATTTACATGTCATAAAAAGTCCCAAAGAATCCGGTAGGATGAGTTGCTCTGGGATGAATTGCCTGTTGACATGACTTGGTCTGGGATGAGGTGTCTATTGGAATAAAATGGTGGGATGAGTTGGTGGTTGGGATAAGATGTCTTTTGGGATGAGTCGTGACGTGGGATAATTTGGTCATTGGAATGAGATGATACGACACCAAAGTTAAACAGAAGTGGTGCAAGTGCTTTTTTTGTCAACACTGTTGTATACTTTTTTCACGTCTTGCTAGAATTTATTTTATTAAAAATACAAAGCTTATTGGCGTTGTTAACTTGCATAATAATAAGATGCAAGTGCGGTTTTTCAAAGACCAAAGGGGCTTTGGTCTCATAGAAGCAAAGCGTCACAGTATTCATGGTCCTGTTGCATGTGAAATCACAACACAACAGTATCAGTAGGTATACAACAGTAACCATATACGCTGGAAGTGAAACAATATCGGGTGGTCATAAATGATTGACCGCTAAACGACAACTCTGCACAAAAATGTAGGGTATTTTGTTTGCTTCAGTTAAACAACCAATAAACTGAGACTGGCAGATTCGCCCAAATTGAAATAATGTCAAAAAGCAGTGTCGTCTGGATAGCACTGGTGCTATCGGGCCATCCTTCCATGCACCTATTAGTGCCATTTTAGGCAACGTTGCCATTTAGCGGTCAATCATTTATAACTGCCCGATATTAATATTGGTCGAAAAATACATCAGTCACGCATCATTTTGGGAATCAGGAAATCTGTCAAATGTACGTCACTTTTTGCAACTCCACGGATTACACACAAACAACTGTTTAAAAATATCAGCATTGGTGAAGGCTTAATAATATTTTTGAACGATCGTGTGTATTTTGGAACTTCCTAGAACTTACCGACATTGTTATGATAACGTGTAAGTTATCGCCTAGAAATCAAAAAAGCGTGCTAAAAATACCGTTGCTCTACGAAACGAATTAATCTCGGAATCCATTACAGCACCCATGCTCAGTATAAGTTATATTAATTATCAATCAACGTTTATAAGAGAATAAGTGCAAAGTGTAATGAGCCTTAATAAAAATGGCATTAGAAGATCGGTACAACTTTCAGACATAATACTGTAATATTTTTTTGTTGTCCAAAATGATGATTTTAAAAATTCCTCCTAACAGTAGTACATGCATGCCAATTGGTCCTATGCTATTTTCAAGGCTGGAAATATAAAGTAATAAATAAGGGTCTCCAGCAGAATACTATGATACCCGAAAATTCTGTTATGAGCCCCTGGACTATATTAATCACGCTTATTTCTTTGTTAAACAACATTCATGAAAAATTAGCAAATATATAGTACATAACTGCCTTTGGACCACTTTTCCAATTTTTAGTGAAAGCACCAAAGAGACCACCTAAATTAAGTTATTCCAAAGAACGTGAAGACCCGATGCTGATAGTGTGATAAAAGAAATAATTCAGGCCGAGGGGGTTAGGGGCGAGTGGCCCACACGACAGAAATAATTTGTGATGAATTAATTACACGGCCAGGTTTTTGATGCAAATACCGCTATGGTGCATTGGGCATTCTAAGTGAAAATTGTAAATTAAAAAACACGTTTAATAAAGCCAATCATTGCCGGACTAGGATGTTTAGACAAGCCCGAGTTTTACAAAATCCGAGTGGATTAAGAGCGTTATGAAATACGTTTTTTATGCCTATTTTTTCTATTTCGGAAGCTCACCTTGTTAATATTTTCAGAAAAAATTGGGCTTGACAAGAGTTTTTCAGCATTATTTCGGGTTATGAAATGCTTACATACCCAATTTCAATCAATTAGGTCCAGTGTTTGGGCTGTAGCGTGTTTACAAAGGTACGTACACCTACGTACCTACTTACATTACAGGCAGATTTTAAAAACTACTTATTTGGCTCCAAGGACCCCAAAACATCTGGTGTTAATATCTCAAATTCGCAAATTTTAGCAATTGCAGTAACCTCCCATTTCTTAAACGTATTTTGGGGAGATTCAAAACACATTTCATAAGGCCAGTTATATCCTATCGCACGAGGAGGTGTGGACAACGAGGGCGAAAGGCCAGAGTTTTACAAAATCCGAGGGCGATAAGCGCCTTATCAAACACGTTTTTTATAAATTTTTGTCTATTTCGGATACCCAATTTCTTGACATTTTTAGAAAAAATAGATTTTCCATTTTCAAACACAGGTCAATGCTCGCTTGACAGTTGGCGATTTTTGGACACACAATCGTTGTCTAGGTTATCGTGCGCTAAAAGAGCACATTAGAGAACTCATTTGGGTGCTATAAACTATAAATTGTTTATTAGGAAACTGAAATAGAATTTAGAAAAAGCCACTGGAAGATGTACATCAATGTGATGTGTATCACGTTAATGTGTATACATACAGGGGCTGGCTGGATCTACTAGTGCAATGGGGTGCAGATTTTATAAATTTTATTTGCACCTGCCAAATTTCATCTCGATACATTCACTAGTTTGAGCTGCAGCGTGCTTACAGCCAGACACAGACACACAGACAGACATTTTTCAAAAAACCACTTTTCCACATTCGCAATAAAGATTTGATGTTTTTGGCGATTCAATTTTATTAACTTGCTCTGCGAAGCTTTTATGTAAATTCGGGGACTTTGAAAATGCTCACCTCACTCAATATTTCCTTGGTCGGCTGCAACGTGCCCAATGTTGGCCAACCTGTCAGACAATCGAGTTACAGCAATGCAGTCGACCAAGTGAATCGTCGCGGTGCGGTTGAGCGGGCATTTTCAAAGTCCCCGACTGTACCCGTGTTAAACGAACGAATATACTTCCATTCTTCATAAAGACTGTGAGTTTTAAAGTAGGCGATAGACAAAATATATTTCAATGCTTTACAATGTCGGTAGCTACGTTTCTACGACAAGGAAGAGCAGTCCATTTAAGCGCGAAGAGACACACACTCCATGGTCTAAGTTTTCAGAGAAAATAAGAATTTGACAAAAATTGCTATCATCGATCTCAGTAGCTTTGATGAAAAATGTTTGAAATGAGCCGAAATAAGTTGAATGTTCCGGTGAACATCATTTTTTGAACATCATTAAATTAATTGATAGTTATATTTATAGCTCAGACTAAATAACGCTGGCTGGCTGCTCGCCTCTCCAGATGTTTGAGACAATTTTGTTGGGATGGACCATTTCTGTTTACATATAATGCTCCAAAACACTGACATTTATTGTAAATTTTGCCCAGCTCATCCTACTTCTTTTTCAAAATCAAAGCAAGAAAAGGGGATGCTTTTTGAAACGTTCAAATGAAACCACTAAATAGTAAATTCAAAAGATTTAACTATTTTAAACAATAATTAATTAATCTCGTGTTCAGAAATTTTCACAGATTTTAGCATTGCACGTCTTTTTAAAATCTACTAGCGAAACTGGACAATTGACCACATATTCTGTTTTGATGTAGATAGGTATTTTCGATATAAATAAATTTTGCCGTTGACGTTTGTTTACCAACAGTTCTTTCGAACTTACTATGTTGTCCCTGGTCTTTAGCGATTTTAGTAAGTGGGTCTTTAATTTTAGATCAGCATAAAGTAATGCCTAAGTAGGCATATGTATATATTAAATATAGAAATCTATTGTCAAACATCCGCTAATGAATCATGGTTTGATCTCGAGTTTGATCATTTGGGTCAATGTTTCCCTTAGCTTTAAGCTTTTTTCTACAAACACTATTAAAAACAGTTGTTTTAACGTTTGTTGACAATTCTTAAAAATGGCATTTTATGACACCAGTATTAAAAGTAATTTACTTTTAACATTTATGTTAAAAGTGATTCACTTTTAACACTCAGTGTTAACAACACTGTAACAAATTGTCACTATACCTTAGTGACAGTGAATTTCATGGACGTTTTCAACTAATAATATGAAAACTTTTGCTTTTAATCGTGTTTGTAGAAAAAATAGTGTATGATATGCGTGTTAAAAGTGATTTTATTTCTCACAAAATAAAATACCACTTTTAACACTTATATCATAAATAACTATTAAACTTCATTCACGTACGATAAATAAATAGAATCTTTCTTCCTGATTGTCTTTATTCAAAATATAGAAGGCCTAAAAAATTTCTGTCAATGCCATTGATTTGGCAGCTTCATTTAAATAGCATCAATCGTTAGGAAGATATTAATTTTTCTCTAAATTGGCAGTTTTCAGATTTTTTGTAATAACTCAGGAACGAATCAAAATATCGGGAAATTCTCTTCAGATTCTTAATCGCCAAGAAATAGCCCAATTTTTCTCTAATTAACCGACCCTGTATCTTTTACAGTTTAGGAGATATCAATTTCGCGATCAAGATATCGAAAAAATTATAAGAATAAATTGTTTACAATTTTGCAACGTTTTAAACTTTGCAAGTCCTCCGGAGTTTAAGATTATTTACAGTTTATTTGTAGCAACAATGATTGGGATTGTTTGTTAGTTGAAAATTTTGTCTTTTTTCGTTTGAAAATAAAATATTGTATTTTATTCGGAGTTTAAGTTTTGGCCGATTTCTTCTATGTTTTTGAAAATCTAGGGTGGCCGTGACGGCACAAAAAATCGTAGATTCCGATTCCGTTGGGAGAAAAGTGTCTTTCCATTTGAGAAAACAAAGTTAAGGTCATTTCCGGTTAAACCGGAAGTGGGAAAAAAAATCTGACTGCAGAATCAGATCCGCATTTAAAACATAAAATCGACCGGTCCGAGGATTTTAGCAGCAAATGATCCAAGAATTTTTTATTTGGAATATTCCACAGCCAACGTTCGCACTGTATAACTTCAAATGCCATCGTATCAGCGGCTTTTAAATTTCACATTTAAATTCGTATTAAATTTAATGTCGCAAAAATGGCTGTAAAGTTAATAGGAGCGTACGGGGTTCACAATATTAAATTACTCGACATTCGACATTAATGAGTACATTCATCAACATATCAAAGGCAAAACCCTTTTTTTTGCGCCTTTCTGATATATTATGTAATAAGAAAAAGCCCAAAACAGCATGACCATCAAATAGTATATTAAGTAACAAGAGACTAAAATAGTTATTTGTTTAACAAGGCAAAAAAATAGCAGGTTTACTGCCGCCGCTGAAGTTTCATAGCCGAGGCGATAGTCGAGGCTAGGAATCCAGCCAAGGCAGTAAATCTGTTTTTTGCCGTGTTAAACACATAATTTTTTCGCAGATTGTCATTAAAAAAGTGCATTTTTACTGCCGCCGGCAGTGAAAAATCGACTTTTAGAGCCTAGGCAATAAAAATCGATTTTACTGCCTAGGCAGTAAAAGTCGCATTTTACTGCTGCAAAACAGGCAGTAAAAATGCGCTTTTAATGACTACCGGCGAAAAAAGTTTTTATTCCCGAGGGGTGTTTAAAGCCTGAAACGAAGTCGACAATTTTGAGGGAAAAGAAAAGAGTTTAGTCCTGATAACTATTTTATCCAATATTGACAGACTTACACTAAATTAAATTCTGAAATAATGTCACCTACAACATTATATTTATACAATAACCAAAACGCAGCCGTTTATTGTGATGGTACAAAACAGGGGGGCAAAATTTGTATTCCCTCAAAATTAGGGATTACAAATTTTTACTGCCTCAAAATCAGGGATAAAAAATGTTTGATTAAAAATGTTTAATCCCTGCTTTCCATCACAGATGAGGGATTAAAAATTTTTTCTCCCTGATTTCGGTAGTGGAGGATTAAAATCAAATTTTAGCATACGAAAATCAGGTATTAAAATCAAAGGAAATGGGTCGATATTGAAAAAAATTATGTATACTTCTATTTTATCATTCGTTAATTTAAAATAGGAATTCAAATGGATCTCGGGGATTCCGCCCGTTATTTGCATGGAGTTGACGCTCAGCATCTTATAAATTGTTAATAACCACAATTTGCGTTAATTCGTCCATTATAATTTGATTAAATAAATAAAATAAAGCGTCTGAATAATATAACTTCAACTTGAAATGAAACTGCACTACAATCTTCTTGATACCGAAAAACAGGTGCCAGCCAAGCATATACGGGGTTAAAAACGAATGGTGGAAAGCATGTTCGTTAATAAACGAATGCTCAAAAATTGTCTTTATGAAATTGTACCGAAAGTCTGCCTTTGACTTGAGTCAATTTGGTGTGTTGTTCTTTCCCTTTTTAACAGAAAAAATTTCTTTTGACAAGGACTTTAACCTAAAATTTAAATTAATCAGTAGATGCCAGGGGTATTTTGCTGCAACTTGTTGCGTGCATATCACCAGATTTTCGTGGCCTACTGGCGTGTAGAATAAGTTTGAATTGATAATATCTATTTGATGGTGATTCGATTCTTAGTCTTGCTGCGTTATGCGTAGAAGTTAAAAATTTAATTTAATCGTGAGAACTTTCATGGCATTATGCAGCTGCCACCAAATTTTATCGCCGCGCGGTCTGTCCGTCTGTCAAGCGGTGGCTATTGGGGTCGCAAGTTGACGACGCTTTCGATAGATTTGCAAGAGCCAGTTGGTAGTTTTAGGTAATGTTGAGCAAAAACTGGCACGCATAAGCACAGAGTTCGAATTCGCATGAGACTTACCTGGTCCGCAGCTCTCCGTCTTTCTTCAGCGAACGGTACCTACGGCTTTTCAACTCGCTGTAACATTCCATTGCAACTTTTAATATGGTTACGGATTCTCCGTGATCTGAATTAAACACGCTCTTTATTATTGTTTTCATCTTATAAAGGTCAATCAGCGACAGCCATAAAAATATGCCGGACAGGCAGGTGTCTTCGACCACCATAATCATCTAGGTAGGTACAGCCGAAGTAATTGAAAATGAACAGGGGCTGAGCCTAGATCCCTGTACGGTAACATTCATTTCAATTCAGGTAGAACACTCCACTCAAGCCGCTGCCGAACACTTGGCCGCAAAGAAATCCGGTATCTTAGAATGTTACCGTGCAGGGATCGAATCTCAGCCCTTGTTCATTTTTAATTACTTCGGCTATACATCTGAGCGTCGAGTTGAAAGGGCTGAGCGCTGAGCTGAACTTACAGTTAAAGCAACCCTGGGGTGTAGGTACAGTCAGGAGATAAAATATTGGCCCTCGATCGCGAACAATGGCGACAGATTCTTAGAAAAGGCACTCAAAATAGCTTTCTGAAGACTTGTAGTCGTTTTAATAAAGAGGGTTTCACGTTCCATTTGAATTTTTTTGTAAAACCTTGTGAGAATCTATCTACATTGTGAGCGGTCCAGGGCCATTATTTTGTCTCCTGAGTGTACCTACTTCCAAGAGGGAAATGAGGTCATCGGCAACGGTCGTGAGGTCGGGGTTTCTTCTTTATCGAAGGAGGCACACTTTGGTTGAATTTGTGCGCTAGTAAAGCGCCATCTCTCGTTGCAGTTGTGACAGTAATAGCCGTCTTCTGCTAAAAATATCTGTGAAACTTGTTAGTTACAATTAGAAATAAATAAATAAATACCCAACAAAGTTAAAATATTAATTCAATAAGCAACATACATAACCGTTACTATAATAAGACTAACGAATAATTAACGAATAAATATTTACAATCATTTTACACAAACAAACAAGAAAAGGAATTTTGGATAAGTACAGGTCAATCAATGAAGTGCACCCTCCGACACATCTTTCAACTCCAAAAATTATCATTCACCAGGCAGTTTAGTATAACTGGGGTTTACTAACCAATTTACTAAGCAATTTTGATGTAAAAGCCGTGTATTAATAGAGGAAGGGGGCCTATTAACCTCCCCACTCCACTTCATCACTTAAAAAAATGGGAGGTTACTGCAATCACTAAAATTTTCGAATTTGAAATAACACCAGATCTTCACGTTTTGAGGTCTCAGGAAAAATGTGTCTGTGTGTGTACGTACGTTCGTACGTTTGTAAAAACGCCACGTCCAAAACTACCAGACCGATTTGGCTGAAATATGGTACGTGGTACGTAATCTAACTCAGATCTGAAAAGCTTTTGGAGCCAATCGTGCAACTGGAAATGCCATTTTGGCACATCAGCTTTTCAATTTTAAATGCAAACCCCGATTTTTCACGTCACCATAGGAAAGGTCTTCAAATTCTGCTTCTAAAAATGTATTCACTCTCACTGCCTTTTTGACCAAAAATTTAAAAAATTGAGATTTTTGTCGGACTTTAAGATCGCGGTACAGCCCAAGCCCGTGAACCGATTTGGCTGAAATTTTGCACATAGGGATTATATTACACGTTGAAGAACTGAACACATTTTGGGTTCAATCGCCCCGTGCAAAGTGCCGTTTTGAGTGGCACACCAATTTCCAAAAAAATTATTATCTCATTTCTCTCATCCAGAACAAGTTTTTGAAAGATTTATTTTCACTATCAGAAAAGTCTTCAAACGTTATAACCCAAACATTTGATCCACGGGAAGTGCCATTTAGAGATATCAACTTTAAAATTTTAAACACAAGCCACGGAAATCAAAGACCTATACAATTTCTGGTATCCGGAAATTGCAAATTTTCACTATTTAGTTTAAATTTCCAACGAGCTTGTTGTTACGTCGCCCTAATACGCCGCATCCTTTATTACTTGAGGAACCAGTGTTCGTAATCACTTTACTTTAGGTCGTCTTATTTCAGTCCTTCAATGGGAAATAAGATGTTCTGAATTCTGTTTCCCTTGAATTTATATTACAGACTGAATTAAATTATAATAAATTCTCTTCTATGTACAAAAAACCATCTGAAGATGTATATCAAAGCGATGTGTATCCCTGTAGATGTGTATTCACCGTGAATGACTCATATTGAGATGGACTTAATGCTTTTGGGCGCAGATTATTTAAATATACCTACACCTAGTAGTACACCGAAGTAAAACTGCTTCATGATAAAGCAAGCGTGAGGGAATGCCAATTTCAGGTGATGAAATTTCTTGCGTTCAATTAGTCAAGGGTTAAGTTTCCTGAAAGTCAATTAGTTGGGTTTGGGGGTTGAAGGGGGTGAGTTTCGAGGGCGCAAATTTTTGCGTTCAATTAGAGTCCTCCAGTAACAGTAGGTGGTCCAAGTGTTAAATTTCCTCTGTCAATTTTTCATGTTTGGGAGTGATTTTCGTGGTTGGAATTTTTTGCGTTCAGTTCGTCTCCTTCTGATGTAGATAATGCAATTGTTAAATTTCTTCCAAGTCAATTACTTATTACTTGTGTTTGGGAGTTGAAACGGGTGAGTTTTGGGGGTGCAATTTTTTGCGGACAATTATTATCCTCCAGTAACAGGTGGTCCAAGGGTTAAATTTCCTCCATATAATTTTTCTGTGTTCGGGGATTCAATAAGGGGGTGGGTTTCGGTGGTGCAATTTTTTGCGTTAAATTAGTCGGGTGTGGGGGTTGAAGAGGGCGGTTTTTGGGGGTGCAATTTTTTGCGTTCAATTAGGCTCCTGCGTTAGTAAGTGGTCCACGGGTTAAATTTCGTCTGAGTCGTCCAAGGGTTACATTTCGTCTAAGTGATTTTGTTGTGTTTTGGTGTTGTAGGGGGTGAGTTTTAGGGGCGCAATTTTTTCGTTAAATTCCACTCTTCCGGTTGTAGGCGGTCCAAGAGTTAAATTTCCTATAATTCAGGTTTTTGTGTTTTGAGGTTGAAGGGGGTGAGTTTCAGTGGTGCAATTCTTTGCGTTCAACTAGTATCCTGCGGTAGGAGGTGGTCCAAAGGTTAAATTTTCTCCATGTCAATTTTTTGCGATCGGGGGTAGGTACTATTGGTTGCCGTAAACAAAATCTAGCTTTGGATTGGATCAATCTTCGCAAGAGTACCTACTTTATAGAGTTCAGTGACGAAAATATTCAACTCCCATCTATTGTATATGATGTTGCAGTTTAAAATTGTCCAAATAAAGAGATTTCTTTGTATGGAACTGTGAGAAAGCCTGAAGACCTTAACACGACAGTTCACACACTCCAATTACGAAATCAGAAAATATCGTCGCCGCATTCCTATCCATTAATTGCGATTTAATCGCTTCCTAAACACTTAACCGAATATACACATTACACAGCAATCTGATTGTAACAATTTTTGGCTTTTTACAGGGATATGGCAGACGTAAACAAATCTACTGTAAAAATAAAACAGTTGATCGTTTTATATAAGCGATAACTGCCGAGACGTCAGTCAAATTATAACATAAGCACTGTGGTGTATACCTATATGAGTGTTTGTAAGGAACCTCTTAAAAAGCCACCGGAAGATGAACATCAAGGCGATGTGTATACCTGTAGATGTTTATAACAGGTTATGTATAGAGACCGCCTGGAATTACTACTAGTGGAATAGGATGATGATTTTATCAATCTGCAGCTATTAGTAGTGCCTCCACAGATGCACTGTTGTTTTAAAAATACAGTCAACCATTGAAGAAAAATCCTTATAAGTCTTAAACCTAAAACCAACCCCTAGGCTAGGTACTAACAACCCCTAACGCCTTGCAACCGGATTAAATACATTTTATTTATTTTTTCGGAAATCTTATTCACTTTCAAAATAATTACGTATCATTAAAAATAAAAATGTTGATAACTGTTTGTTTTAAAACTGCCGACCAGGTGTCATTTTTGTAAATTTTCTTTAAATATTCACTCGTCAGTACAGTTTTACGACAAAGATCACTCCTCATTTACTTTTCCTACCTATAGGGGAAAATGACGCATACTTTGCTACCTACTTCAAATGAGGTGAGCAACGCCTACTTTTTTAACCGACTGCAAAATAGTATATTATTGACCAAGGTAAATGAGAACTATTTTAAGTAGTCTTCTCTACCGTGGTGAATATGGTACTTTTTTCATTTCCTAGCAAAAAAACCGAATTCGCAGTTCAAAGGTAAGTCAATAATGGTACGTTTTAAAGCTAGTAGTGAAAAAAAGCATTTTTGGGCCATGTAACACACATGATTTTTTCTCCGACCGTATGCGAATAAATGAAAAATGATAGTTTTAACTTCTATACGATTTAATCCAGCAAGTTTCTAAAATCAATATAAAATTGGAATCGACGAAAACATCAAATCCTTACGTTTCAAGTGGTTTTTGAAAGTGCCTGCGTGTGTCTGTGTGTATGTGTTTGTCTGTCTGTAAATACGTTACAGCCCAAACTGCCCATTTGGCGGAAATTTAGTATGTGCGTCTTGAGTGATCCAAGGAAGTTCTGATTAGATTTTGGGCCAAATCGGTCAACCTCGCATTCTGCTACGGCACTAAAATCTTAAATGTAAACGATCATTTTTCACTTCACCAAAGAAAGCACCTCAGATTCTGCTTCTAAAAATGTACTACACTTAGTGCCCTATTGGCAAAAGATCGGTGCATACAAAAAACATTACGTAACTCCATATTTTTTTATTCGATACCAATAGCTGTTATTTTGCCGGGTCGATAACCATCAGTGCCACTTTATCGAAAAATTTCATTTTAGGCGCAAAAAGAGATACTTAAGCACTGTTGAAAAATAAAATATGCAACGCAGCAGGCATCTTTTAAATATCAATCGATCCAAGAAAAACTCATCTTCCTCGATCTCACATCTTTGCTTTTCTTTGACTTATGTCAATAACTTTGTAAAACAATAATACTCTGATTTAGAATCAACGTTTGAATCATGTTCCATATCGTCTAATTTACACCTCCCATTGCCGGTGAGGTCGGTTGCTTAAGGGGCGATCGCCGGCTGAAACTTCACTATTTTTAGATCTCTGGAAATATCACAAAAACACGTATAGTAGATACACACCGTGTGCCTACTTGACAGAGTTGTTACCTCTAGACAATTGCCGCTAATCTTCTCTATTAAGCTGTAACGATAGGTAAGGGTTTATTTTTAGGGGGTGCTTTTGAGAAACACGCGCGCGACTCACGCGTCTAGTCGTTAAACGTCGCTATACCTACTTCCTTAAATATCCGTTCAAAAAAATAAAAAGAACTTCCTGGTCAAAACCGTCAGAGTAGGTCAAAGATTCTGCTTATTTCCGATGAAAATTTAAATTTCTGCAAAAGTAAATATTTAGTTTTTTTTTGAGAAAATAATGACGTGAGGCCGTGTAGAGCTTTTATGAATTACTTAATTGAAAAATGAAAATGGTGGCACGCCAAATAAACCGACGTGATGAATCTATTTTTACTAGATGTAGACGATTTAACCGTGCGGATGGGTTTCCAGATGGCTTCCAAAGATTCAAAGAACCAATCCTAAACGCAAGTGTTCAGCTAAGTGCTTGATAATATCACATATCAGGTGTTAGCCTTCTGTATCTCAACACTTTATATTATGTTCAAAAAGTCAACGGAAGATGTATATCAAAGCGATGTGTATCACCGTGAAAGATTCATATTAACGTGATGTATGTATACCTACGTATATGATGGGCCTGGTGATTTTTGTTGGAAATTACTGCTCCATCATTAAGAAAGCTGGTGTAAAGGAGTTACATGTTACGTGTTTTAGGCTTAGTTTTTCTTCCTCTATGCAAATCTGCAATGAAAAATCGGGGTTGCTATTTAAAATTTCACAGTTGGACCCCACTTCCGATATAACCAGAAGCGCCCCAATTCCGATATAACCAGCACCGCCCCATAGTTGCCAACAATTTTAGTAGATTCTAGATGTGTCAGTTTCTGTAACTGCCAAATCTTATAACTGTACTCTGCTTAAGTCCAGAGATATCTATACTGTTCTATATTCGTAAGACACCCTGTATAGAGTTCGCGAAATGTCGCTCCCATTTAGCGTAATCACATTTCGCGAACTGGATATACAGTTCATAAAGTGGTTCCATCAGAAGCTGTAATTTTTAAATTTTACTGTATCTGGATAACATTTTTGTCCGGTTCATGAACTGGAGACGTGATTTTTACAGGTGCTGTAATTTTTCAATTTTACAACATGTGGACGAAAAATATTGTCCAGTTCATGAACTGGATTACTGGATAACTAATTCTCGCTAATGATGTTCCCGAGTTCATGAAATGGACGATATTTTTCGTCCACATGCAGTAAAATTGACAAATTACAGAATCTGTAAAAAAGTGCCCCCCAGTTCACGATTTGTCCAGATATCGCAAAATTTAAAAATTACAGCATCTACAATCGTTTCATGAACATAGGGCCAGTTCGCGGAATGTCCGATTACATAAAATGGGTGCGACATTTACAGGGTGGTGCAACATTACATCGGGCTTCCATAACTCCTAAGCCCCAATTGCACCGCTCTCCCTTAACTTTAAGTGACCCTTAAAACTGTGGAAACGATTGCCTCAATA
The DNA here is from genome assembly GCA_963924575.1 of Pycnomerus fuliginosus. Taxonomy (NCBI): domain Eukaryota; kingdom Metazoa; phylum Arthropoda; class Insecta; order Coleoptera; family Zopheridae; genus Pycnomerus; species Pycnomerus fuliginosus. The sequence continues at coordinate 24,559,447 of OZ004619.1, read as the reverse complement.
ATTGTTTCCGCGGCTTTTAAGGGTCACTTAAAGTTAAGGGAGAGCGGTGCAAGCGAGGCTAAGCCCCAATTACACCGCTCTCCCTTAACTTTAAGTGACCCTTAAAAACTGTGGAAAAGATTGTCTCAATAATTGTTTCCAAATCTTTTAAGGGCCACTTAAAATTAAGGGAGGGCGGTGCAATCGGGGCTAAACCATCCAAGTTAGGATTTCGTTCAAGTGGATATTTAAACTATAAATGAAGACGCATTCAGTAAAATATTTTTGATCGTACAGGGTGGTTAAAAAATTTGACAATTCAAAGGTGGCTTTTTTAAAATGGAATGCCCGGTATATTTTAACATATTTACAATCCCTTTAATAGCTCTTATTGATTCCTAAAATGTTATGGTTCTTGAACCTTGGGTGGTGAAGAAAAAAATTGCAGTTTACATCACTTCACTTAAAAATTCGCCATTTACGCGAATGCAGTTTTTATAAGAAAATAAGGCGAGGACTTTATTGTAGAGGCTCGAAGGAAGCTCTGATTCAATTTTAGTTGTCAACCAATGTACAGGGTGTTCAAAATTAATTTTCTAAATCTGAAAAATTTGAAGTTGTTTTTCTCAACTATTTATTTCAAATCTAACACCCTGTATATTTTTAGCTAGTGTAATGTAGAATTCATAAGCGAACATTTTTCGTCCTACAAACATATTAGTTATTTTCATCCGTTTTCGAGTTATTCGCAAATATTACAAGTTTTCAGTGCTTGTTAAGTGCTTACAATTACTCTATTTTGGTTCATGAACCATTTAATTGGTTCTTGAAAATACATTTCTATTACTTTTAACATTTAATATAAAAATAATGTGCCTACTCATACACACAAAAATACCAAAATTTCAAATGAAGTTGTTAAGGAAGGCAAGTGGAAATGTCTTCAAGAACAAATTAAATTGTTCACAGTATACTATACAGTATTAGTCTGAATGCTTACGCTGCAATTTTAGAAGTTAAAATTGTCTGCATACAAGAAATCTTGTAATTTTTCCGAATAACTCGAAAACGGATGAAAATAACAAACAAGGTTTTCATCTTATTTTCTTACAAAAACTGCATCCGCGTAAATGGCAAATTTTTAAGTGGAGTGATGCAAACTGCAATTTTTTTCAAAAATTATTTTTTTCTTGCCAACCAAAGATTCAAGAGCCGTAAGATTTTAGGGGCGAATAAGGGCTATTAAAGGGATTGTAAGTATCCTAAAACATACAGGGCATTCCATTTTAAAAAAATTACCTTTGACTTGTCAAATTTTTTTAAACCACCTTGTATGATCAAAAATATTTTACTGAAATACGTCTTCAGTTATAGTTTAAGTATCCACTTGAGCGAAATTCCTCACTTGGAACTTATACAGGGTGTCCGGGAATAACGTCGCCATATTTTGGGAGGTGATTCCAGAGGTAAAAATATGAAGAAAAGTTCATATGAACATATGTCCGAAGGGGCCTCCTGGGGGGCGCTACAGGGCTTAGAAGGTGTCTCTCAAAAACAGGTATTTATTAATTATTTTTGAAACGGTTGGAGCTAGAATGACGAAATTTGGGTTCTGAGGTAATTTTGGGGTGACAAATTATCTGGGGGGAACAACACAGGTGATTGACGACCATAGGCGTGCGAAACGGGGGGCTCAGGAAAAAAATTCCCACAACTTTTTTTCTCTAGCTTTCTTGAATTTTTGACTTCAGATAACAATTCTCCAAACGATTCTACATAAAAAAGATACTCTCGATACTAAGTCATAGGATCAACCGTTTTCAAGAAAAACGCCATTAAAGCATGTCATGCCTATAGTAACAAAGGACCACGCACCATCCTTATGGGAAAATGGCTTTCTGTCGGATTGGCTGAAATTTTAGTATGTTGTAGATTTTGACCTCCTGGTCATTGTACCAAAGCAATCGTACGGACAGTTTTTGCTCCAGAGGGTGCCGAAGATAAAATTTTCCCATAAGAATTACATGCAGCGAAAATTAATTTGCATTTTTAATAATAATAATAATAATATAGTTTATTTGCCCAACAGTAGAGACCATTTACAGGACAAAGAATTGATATACATAATATAAATATACAAAGTAAAGAGTAAGATAAACAGAAGCGAACAAAGAAGTAGGTAAATCAAACCGAGTTCAGTTTAGCCGAGAAAAGGCTGAAAATTGATTTCTTAAAACTATATAAACTCAGCCTGAAGATATCAACATCACTATGGCAAATTACATTGAACACATCACACATCAGTGAAATCGGACAGCGTAACAGAATGTTGGTACGTGGTATTGAGGCTCGAAAAGTAACAGGAGATCTTGACCCAAGTCGAGGAACCAAAAAATTAAGTCTGCTAAGCAAAGCAGAGGAATCAATAAAAAAATTAATTATTTTAAATAAAAAAATAAGCGAAGCAATTTTCCTTCTGTCATCTAGCGACAATAATGCAAATTCAGAAAGTAAGAGATCTTGATCATACCCCTGAGGTGGATAAGTCTTATGCCTTTTAAAAAATAAATATAAATTTTTGCCATCATAATAGCACATGATAAGTCCAGGGGCACTTTTCTTACGTATATTATTAACATACTTTTATATGCTGAAAAAAGTATTTTTACGACGCGACGGTCCGAAAAATGTGTGTGTCCTTATGGGGAAAAGTTTATCTTCGGCAGACTCTATATCAAAAACTGTCCGTACGATTTCTTTGGGGCAATGATAACATTTGATCAGGAGGTCAAAATCTACAACATACTAAAATTTCAGCCAATCCGACAGAAAACCATTTTCCATAAGGATGGTGCGGGGTCCTTTATAAATACAAAAAAACAAGTTGGCTTGCTTCACAAATGTCGTTAGTTTGTCACTAACGACTACAACTTGTTATTCTAGCTCCAACGGTTTCAAAAATAGTTAATAAATACCTGTTTTTGAGAGACACCTACCTAAAGTCTGTAGCGCCCCCTGGAGGCTATCCACTTGTCTTTCGGACATTTGTTCATATGAACTTTTTTTCCTAGTTTTAGGTGTAGAATCAGCCCCCAAAATATGACGACGTTATTCCCGGACACCCTGTATGTACTCCGCCCCTGGCTGAATGTGACACAAAGACAAGGGAAGAATGGCCTTAACGGTAGAAAACTACATTGAAAATAAATAAATAAATTTTTATTAGTTCGATGAGACCGACTAGCCAGCATCGGCCTCGGTTTCGTCGCCAAGAAGAAAGTTATGAGAGCGTGGCCAAGGATCATTGATGCGGTGATTGATGGTAGTCGTCGATAATAATCTGTAACGAGATATCCGGTGCGCCACTGGAGTGATCCTTGGATCCTATTTATACGAAGTCCTTACTCCATTTCTCAGTGCCGCATTGGCGGAAAATCCTGGCGTCTTACCTGTGCTAACGAAAATACCTCGTCGTCGCCAATTTTTAAAATTTCCGGCGACGACGCTGAGAAGATGCGCTCTATTCTCATTCCATGAAAATATTAAATCCGTCGTCTCCGTGCCTATTTTCTTCCTAGACTCAGCTAGTTATCTACTTAGTCACCAGATTTATGCGGTGACGATTTTTAAATGTCCATGTTTTTTTGCGTTCAGGCTTTATGTAAATCATGCGAAAAATTTTCGAAATTCTCCTCAGATAACTGTAAATCGTCTGGCCTTGCGTCTAGTTGGCGAATTGGAACGTGATCGCCATAAATAAATCATGATGGACTGCAGAAAAACGCCGGTCAGTCGAAATTTGCGACACCGCGAATTTACCACCGAAAACGGCCGTCTCCTACCGTTTGTTACCGTTCCCGGACCGCTGAGCCGAATTAAAATACAATCCAGGCATGACTTGCTACATATTTGGCCAAAACTATTAGTGGATTCTACGGCATTGTCTTAAAGTTAACATTCAGCACGCGTTCAACCTCTCAAAATGCATTCCGAAGACTACGGCGAATTCCGAACTCTGCGATCGAACGCATTTTTGGAAAACACCGTCTGCTAAAAAACATAAATCGCGACGGGGCCAGGGAATGCCTTGTTTGACAATAAGGATCCACGTTAAGGAATGTTAACTAGCCCAAACATGGATGCCACCGGACAAAAAACAAGCGCCTCCTGTACGGACAGCGCCGCCCGCCGCGCCGTACGAAAATGCCAATCTGAATTGCAACTTAGTCATACATCATAGAATTCCGAAAAAATTATCTTTAAGAAAAATTGTAGACAATTGAAAAAATTGTAGGTGTCCATTTGAAATGAAAAAGTTCAAGATCATGCTTTAGGGGCTCATCTACGGAAGCGCTGAGGGATCAATCGGTAGTCTTTTCTTTTCGATTTTTGAATTCTTGACTTTTATCTCAAGATCTTGACTTTATCTCAACATCTTGACTTTTATCTCAAGATCTTGACTTATCTCAAGATCTTGACTTTTATCTCAAGATCTTGACTCTATCGCTCGTCTAGTCTGTCCGTCGAATAACTTGAAAACAGATTGATATATCGAACTTGGTACAGTTGTGTTTCCCAAAATACTCGGCGGCGGCGGGGATTGCTTTTGGGCCATATCGAACCAAGGGGGTAGGAGAAATATACGAGCTTATATGGGTGAAAAACAGAAAAAATTATTAATTGCAATAACTCGAGAAGTACTGGAGGTACCCTACTGAAACTTGCTATGCGCTTTTGACGTACAAATCTGTTAAAGGTGACTGGATGTCAATTTTGGCGTTGAAAATCACAAAAATATAAAAACTTCCCAAGTATCTATGTTGCACGTGGATGTCTGAAACCCTGACGCACACATCATATTTCGATTATATCTGCAAGATTGGACAGATGAAGTGGAAATTAGGGGTTGAAACTCGAAGTTTCAACTAAGTGTTGCTTGAAGTTCAAGCCATTCGATAACTTTCCATCAATGGCAATGGTATAAAAAAATGACTTGAAGGAATTGAAACCTTGACCTGCAAAAAATGTAATCACCCTAAAAGTGTGTTTACACTACATGATTTGTCAATTGATTTTGCAAATGAAAAGCCATAAGGTAATATTTTTGTGTTTACACTGCATTATTGTTGCTATTACTCTAGTCATAAGTAAATCAAAGCATCAATAATAGCAAAATATTATGAAAATTAGGGAATAGGACGGTGTCTATTTCGCCATGACAATTCATATGATTTTCTTGAATCGCCTGCGATTTCTCGCGAATTTATTTCCCCTGGTGTGCAGAGGCAACCCTGTTGTGACTTTATTTACTTATTTTTTCATTGAAGCGTGTTGTATGCTTATAGCGCATTATTTTTTGACTATATAAAAAAATTAGCACGTTAACAAACGACCTACGTTGTTACAAAAAAGTGCATTTGAAATAAATAACTAACCTTGACCACAGAAATTCATACTGTACCGCAGTTTAGGTGATTTTACGTCGCTTTTAGGTTATGTACACGCACATTTGACAGTAGAGTCAAGTGCAAAATCATAAGCCAGTCACAGCAGTGTAAACACATTTATACAAACCGCATGACTTTTCGCATTTTGTATTATTACCACATGATTTATCAAAGCGAAAATCATATGAAAAATAATGTAGTGTAAACACACTTTAAAACTGACACCCCCGCACGATTCCCTTATCATATGCTTCGGCAGTGCTACTAGGTGCGGATTAAATCTGCACCCAAAGCCACCAAGCTAATATACAAATCGTTCACGGTGAATTAACATTTTCAGGGATGCACATAGCATTGATATACATTTTCAAGAGAAGAAGACTTATTGGTACAAGCACAATAAAAAGTAAACTGTAAATAATCAATAATGCAATGATTTCAATGAGTCACGCATACACAAGATCGAAATTCTTTAGATAAAACTCAAGATCTTGAGATAAAAGCCAAGATCTTGAGATAAAAGTCAAGATCTTGAGATAAAAGTAAAGAATTCAAAAATCGAAAAGAAAAGATTACCGGCTGATCCCTCAGCGCTTCCGTACTCATCAAATCAAGTACTTGACGTTTTCTTTGACTACCTACTTGACTACTTAAAAATGAAGCTTTTCAAAAATTAACAACTTGAAGGCCTTTTTTATGGTGACAACATTTCCGGTCGCACGATTGGCTCCAAAAGCTTTTCAGGCCTAAGTTGGGTTATGAGATGCCTATGTACCAAATTTCAGCGAAATCGGTTTGGATAATAGGTGGCCCAAGGGTTAAATTTCCCCTAAGTAAATTTTTTGTGTTTCAGTGTTGAAGGTTTGGGGGGTTTAAGGGCTTTTCCGCCATGCCAATTTATTGTGTTTTGGGTGTTGAAAGATGACGAGTTTTCGCGCAAAAAATGCTCAAATCTTTTCTTGGTTTTTTGGACCATTCATGAAAAGTTTTCGAATAGTTTGAATTTCAAGCAACACTTAAGTCAAATTTCGAGTTTAAACCCCTAATTTCTACCCAATCTACCCCATCTTGCATAAAACCCATTTCGCACCAGATGTCGAAATATGTTTGTGTCGGGTTTCGGACTTCCACGTGCAAGCATATTTGCGAAGTTTTCATATTTTTGTGATTTTCAACCCCAAAATTGACACCCGGCACCCATGCACGCCACCGTTTTTTGGCCAAAAGGGCACCAAGTGTGAATATATTTAAAGAAGCAGAATTCGAAGAGATTTCATATGGTGACGCGAAAAATAGACGTTCGCATTTCAATTTTTAAAGTTTATTTTATATTTAAAGTCTAATCAGTTCTTCCTTATTAAATTATACAATGTGCGCATACCAAATATCAGCCAGATCGGCCTATTAATTTGGGCTGTAGCGTGTTTACAGACTTATACCGGGTGGTCCTTTTATCTTGAGACTGGCAAATATCTCGGAAAGGAAGCATTTTAGGGGGAAAATAGGTGGTATCATCGCCATTATGATTCAAGGTCATGTTCAAGGTCAAATAAGGTCAACTTAATTTATTTTAATGGGAACCTATATTTTTTATTACAGATTCTTATTCCCCGTAAAAGAACAAACTACTCTCATCTAACCTATTTTTGGATCCGATGGACAGGTTTCCATTGAAAAAAATTAAGTTGACCTTCATTTGACCTTGAAAATCACTTTCAATCAAAATGGCGATGATACCATCTATTTTCCCCTTCGAAGTCACAAAACTTTTATACAAATTGCCATAGTCTTGCCAGTCTCAAGATAAAACGACCACCCGGTATACAGGCAGACAGACACAAACATTCCCAGGGCCCTGAAACGTAAGGATTTCATGTTTTTGGCGGTTCAATTTTAGTAACTGCTCCGCGAAGCGAAAAACGTAAACTAATGTTAATTACTCCTAAACTAATGGAGGTAGGAATTAATACTGGATAAGGACTGATAGGGAATTAAAGTTGCCGTCTACTAAAAAATTATGGAGGGGGATGAAAATTGAAAATTAACTGTAGTTAAGTAGTATTAGCGAAAATCACACGAAAAAGAAGCGGTCTGCGTCAATTTAGCTTTTTCGTGGTTCACAGATCGTGAAAGAGTTTGGCCGAAATCTGTCGAACCCCATAATTTTATTCCACCATTTACCTGAAAAAATTCCAGTTTCAACCCTTAAATTTCATCCCCCTTGGTAGCTCATAATGAAAAGTTGCCCATCCGCCTACAGTGTCACTGTAAATTTCAGCCTTAATACGTTGAACCGTTTTTGAGTTCTCGCGTTTCTGTGTGTGAGGGGTTGTAGCGCCTATAAGTGCGAATGATTATTCCGATCTTTTTTGTACCATAAATAGAAAGCTATCGAATGGTAGTAATTTTAACCCTACATTATTCAGTGAAAATTCGAGTTTCCACCCCTAAATTTCATCCTTTTCGATAAATTTCTCCTAAAATTACAAATTATATCTTTGAAAAAGGATGAGTTCCTTTCTCAAAGATATAATTTGTAAGACCTCACAGTTTCACAGAAGAAATTGCTTCTGTGTCAAATTACAGGGCTTCATGAACGTTTCAACCCCTAAATTCCAACATAATTTCTTACATATTTACTTGCTTCGGTTGTTCTAAGCTAAAACACTAGCATTTCAGAAAAATAAATAATATTTATCCGCTTCCAAATCAATTACTTGAAGATATTTCCAGTTTCAACCCTTAAATTTTACACCCCTTGTTAGCATTGGTGAAAATTTGCCCATCCGCCTGCAGTGTCACTGGTAAATTAACGCGCCAAATTCTGCCTTGATACGTTGGGCAGTTTTTGAGTTCTCGTATTTTTGTGTTTCTGCATGTACTTAGCGCCTTTAAAGGTGTTTTTTCGCAAAATATTAAAACACTTTTTTTGAATCATTAATAGAAAACGATCAAATGACACCAATTTCGACCAATACTTATTAAGCGGAATGTCGAGTTGCAACCCCTAATTTCCACCCCATCCGTCCGGTTTTGCGGAAAATGTACTTATCCCCCGTGTGAGTTTCAAATAGCTGCGTGCTACATTCATACATGTAATAATATGAATCATAATATTTATCTTGTAGCAATAATTAAAAGATGAAAACTATTATTAGTAACTTATTGTAGCACTTTCTTTTCAGAAGCGAAACCGGTCCACGTGATGAGAGACATAGAGGTAGAAAAACGTTCCAGACGACTAAAGCTGGTTTGTAAAGTAAGGGGGTTTCCTATCGCTTTAGTATATTGGAAAAGAAACAATACAATTCTACACCCGAATAATTCATCACGTGTGCGGATCACACAAAAAAAGTAGGTAATTTTTATTTTTTTACAATTCTTTATTACTCCGAAAGCAAATTAATCACTAAATAAAGTGCAATGCAATTTGATTAATTTGTTTCCATAAAACTTGCACAAGAATCATCAAATTACCAGGTTTTTTACTAATTCACCTTTTTGTTTTGCTATTTAGTGATGGGAAGGACAGGTAAGATGAGAAACCGTTTTGCATGCGAGCTTTTGCCAAAAATAATACATACTTACTTAATATTAATATATAACCATGTAGGTGTACATATACGGGGTGATCAAATAAAATTTAAAACGATCAAGGGTGGCTATGGAATTTGAAAAATATTGTTCTTGGTACATATCAAAATAAGGAACATTTGACAGTTCACATAGAAGTTAACAAACCTCAGCAATAAATAATCTATTAATATCTTTAAAAAATTTGTGCCGCCCTCTACGCTTTAGCATCACAGTTATTAAAATTGATCAGAACACCGAATATCCAAAAATATCAAACCTGCGATCAAATAAATAAAATCATTGCGTTTAAGAACCCAAAAAAGTGGTTTTTGAAAAATGTTTGTAAGGCAGACAGATCCAGTGACCGATCTGGCTAATATTTGGTATGTGGAACTTACATGACCCAAGGAACAGCTGAGTATATTTTGGGTCAAATCGGTTCACCAGGGGAAGTGCCGTTTTAACTTGTACGCTTCAGCGCAGAAAGTTTCTGAAATCGATCGACAAATTGAAGCATCAAAAACATTAAATCTTTACGTTTAAGGGTCGTGTGAGGTCAAAAAAGTGGTTTTTGAAAAATGTCTTAATCTGTTTCTGTAAATACGCTAAAGCGCAAAACTACTTGGCCGATCTGGCTGAAATTTGGTATGTGAACATTGTGTAACCTATGGAAGAGATGATTTTGGGGCAAATGGAATTGGCTTTTGACAAAAAAATCTGTGCCACATATAGGTACCACATATTGGATTAATTTTATAGGCAGTGAACATTTTAACCTCCCCAAACCCATCACAATTTTAAAAAAATGGGAGGTTACTGCAATCACTAAAATTTTCGAATTTGAGATAGCACCAGATCTCCACGTTTTGAGGTCTCAGGAACCCAGAAAAGTGGTTTTTAAAATATGTCTGTGTGTATGTTCGTACGTACGTACGTTTGTAAACACGCCACAGCCAAAACTACTGGGCCGATTTGGTTGCAATTTGGTACGTAGGCATCTTATAACCCAACTTAGATCTGAAAAGCTTTTGGAGCCAATCGTGCAACCGGAAATGCCATTTTGGCACATCAACTTTTAAATTTTAAATGCAAACCCCCATTTTTCACGTCACCATAAGAAAGACCTTCAAATTCTGCTTCTAAAAATGTATTCATTCTTAGTGCCCTTTTGACCAAAAATAAAAAAAAAATTGATTTTTATCAGACTTTAAAATCGCGGTACAGCCCAAGCCCCTGAATCGATTTGACTGAAATTTTGCACATAGGGATTGTATTACACCTCGAAAAGCTGAACAAATTTTGAATTCCATCGACTCACGGAAAGTGTCCTTTTGGCACACCAATTTCCAAATTTAAAATTATTCAATCATTTAACCATTAAAAACAAGTTTTTGAAAGATTTATTGTCACCATCAGAAGGGTCTTCAAATCTTGGTTTTAAATAGGACAAAATTAATTCGCATTTAGCGCTGTTTGGTTCAAAAAATCGAAATTTTATAATAACAGTAAAAACACATTATAGCCCAAATTACTGAATCGATTTGGCTGAAATTTGGTACATGGAGATTAGGTGACCCATTGAAGACCTGAAAGGCTTTTGGGAGCAATTGGCCCACGGGAACTGCCATTTAAGCATATCAACTTAAAATTTTAAATACAAGGCCTCCTTTTTTATGTCGCCTTTAGAAAGACGATCAAATTCTGGTTCTAAAAATGTACTTACAATTTCTGCCATTTCAATGGAAAATAGAGAAAAAATTCTTTCTCATTAAAAGGGAGCAGGCTGACAGTGGATGACATAAAGTGGCAGTTATTGTCAAAAATTTGGCAAAAGATTAACCTTAAAAGGAACATATTGTCAAATGTGATGGGTGATGTACGAGGTGATGTCGGTATTTGTCAGAAAATTGCGAAATTACAGACGATAAGGATAAAAAAAAATCTGTTGAATTGACTACTATCTACACAGAATACAAAGATCCACGCGATGGGGAGGTTCCAGCCGCTTCTCTGCTGCATTTTTTTGGCATGTCATTTCAGCAAGTTTGGTTTAGCACTTTTATAGTTATTTTCATGCTGGAGATTACTAAAACGGAAGTCTGCATAAATCTGGCAAGAAATCTAAGATATCTAGATTGTTTACTGAAATATACTGAAAAGATTGAAAATTGACAACGTCTTATAACTTGGTTACTAATCGGCAGATCATTATGAAATTTGATTCAATTAAATTACCTTGCACGAAGATTAAAGTGAGGCGAGAAAATTTTTCTAAACCTTCTAGATTAAAATATGACATTTTTCAGTTTTTTCCAGCATATTTCAGGAACTAAACCAGATATCTTCAATTTCTTTCCAGATTCTTAATCTACACTGAAGAACACAACTTTTTTCCAATTTAATAAAATTTCGTATCTATTACGGTATCCGAGTTGTCAATTTTTGAGAAATTAAAATCGCTGCCATTAGCCCCTGTCCAGCAAGATTTACGACAGACTTCTGTTTTAGTAATCTACATCATGAAAATAACTAGAAAATTGCTAAATCAAGTTCGCTGAAATGACATACCAAAAATATTCACTGCTTCCCGGACTATTACTAAAACAGCGCACTTGCCTATTAAATCCTGCTATATTTACTTACAAATTCTATGAAAAAGTAAAAGTTTCTGCGTCTCCAAGATACCAACTTTTAACTTATATGCTCCCGGAGCAGTTATCAAATCGAACATGAAATCTTTATGTTTTAAGGTCCTAGAAACCCAAAAAAGTAGTTTTTGAAAGACTTTCTGTCGGTGTGTCTGGAGACACGCTACAGCCCAAACTACTGGGCCGATCTGGCTGAAATTTGGTATTTGCATCTTAAGTACTCCAAATCGGTCAAATCGGACATGTCAATTTTATTTTTTTAATGCGGATTTAATGGTATGATCAGTTATTTTTTTCCACTTCCGGTTTAGCGGGAAATGACCTTAACTTTGTTTTCTTCAAACGGAATGACAATTTTGTCTGAACAGATTCGGAATCCACAAATTTTTTTGCGATCAGAGAACATCTATGGCCGGAAGTGAAGTCACGGCCACTCTAGATTTTCAAAAACATCGAAGAAATCGGTCACAAATCAAGATTCTTCTAAATCGCAATACAAGTCAACTTATCAAATCAACTGCGCTCTTACATTAAAAAAAAAATTCTTTTTGCTATTTTGGCAAATTGTGAAAAGCGAAAAACAACAAATAAAAGGAAATTAAATTGTGCAGTTGAATCTGCATCAAAAATCTTGTTTTTTGTCTGGTTTCCTCGATGTTTTTGAAAATCTAGGGTGAACGTGATTGCACTTCCGGTCAAGTATGATACATGTTTTCAACTCTGAAGAAATTGTAGATTCCATTTGAGAAAACAAAGTTAAGGCCATTTTCGGTTAAACCGAAAGTAGAAAAAAATAACTGATCACCCCTTCAAATCTGCATTAAAAAAATAAAATTGATCTGTCCGAGGATTTTTGCCAGAAATCAAGGGCAAAAATTTTAAGAATTTTATTGCAGACTTTACGCTCGCACTGTATGTATAATAAATGTACATAAGTATAACTGTATGTTTTCATTATTGGATTCGATAGCTGATGTTTTAATCGGGTGCCATTTTGTGGGAAAATGTCATTTTAAGGGCAAAATACCAATTTTTCGAATTTATTTTAGTATAAAGGATTCGATATCTATTGCATTGCCGATTCGAAAACCTTGGGGCCCCTTTTTAAATTTATTTCAATAGTGCCACAGCGAGCCACGCAATGCAAAACCAGTACCACGCCGGTCGGCAGTGCAACAACCGAAAAGTTGGATTTATATTATTAAATATATTTCTTTTTAATTGTTATAATAGCCGGTTAACGTTATTTGCTGCATTTAGGTACAAATTCTGTGAAAAAATAGAAGTTTCTATGCCACCTCCGAGACAGCCACTTATTTTTTTAATTTGATCACTCCGTATATTTTACACAATAATAAAGAAAGGTGAACTTGGCAGTATAGCAACGCTTATCAAGCTCTCGGCAACTAGACAAAAACACGTCCGTTTATTTCTACGACAAGAAATAATTTATAATAAACAATTCGCTCATTATAATTAATGCAAAATAACGTAATTATTATTATTAATTTACATTTTTTTACATTACAGGAGGAAGAGTACGTTAGTTATAAAGAATCCCACCGATAGGGATTCGGGGGTTTACGAGTGTGGGGCCATTGGTGCAGATGGTACGTCAACGTCGAAGCAGTATGAAGTGACGAAGTACGAAACGCCGACGTACCCGAGTGAGAAAATTGGTATCCATTTATACAGTGAGTCCCATGGATTTAAGGTGAAGGTTTATCAATTCCTTAAAACTAAGGGCCACTGTCATTCTTCTTTAGTATACCTACTTTTTCCAAATCTATACCTTAAAGAAAAGTCCATACCCATACTTAATACCGATCAGTCGTTCACATAAAAAACTAAACTGTAATTGTTCATTGAGCACTTTTTATAGAACCTGCCCTAGAAATTGTGTAATAATAATTAAAGTGTCAGAGTGAGTAAGCAAAGCGCCACTGTTACAAAATAATATTGGCACTTTGACAGAATCTCTCACATTCACAAACATATTATCCTGAGTGCCAAAATCATCATTTCCCAACATCGGTTCACCTCCTCACCTGTCCATTGTGACTGTGTAATCTTATACCTTGTTTTTAAAACACTACTTATTAAGTCATAAAAATCTGTGAATTAATTTATATTTTTCTATTGCAGGAGAACCCTGTCCAGACTCCTTACTACAGGCCAATTTTTGCAATGGACGAGGCACCTGTTTTTCCGTACCACAAATGGGAGAATACGGCTGTGCGTAAGTACTTATATATTTCAATCATACAGTGATGCCTTTCAAAAGTAAGGAATATGTCCAATCATTTGTTTACACGATCGGCGCGTACCGTCCAGGTTCTTTTTGTGAGTTACAAACCTGAAGAAAATCGAATTCGTTGATTGTTTTGATTAATTGATTTAAGCTAATTTTATCAATAAATTTTACATTTTACTTTATGGCTATAATAATTCTGATCGGGCAAAAAAATTACCAAGTGTGAGCAGCGGTGGGTGCCACAGGTTTTGGACCCATGCCAATCTAAGGCTGAGTCATATTTTTTCCACTTTGAATCTAACGGGAAATGACCCTGGTCCCTGATATTGTTTTTAAAATACAAACCTGCATTTTTCCCAACTACCTAGTTAATTTTAAAAGTCTGCGAAAGTATAGTGTCGCACTGCTACACTATTGTTTTGACGTAAATATTTTTAAACTTTTCGCGTTGTTTCTCGATATTTCAATTTTTTGCGGATTACTTGAATGTTTTCAAAAATCTAGAGTGGTGTCAGTCCGACTATACTTCCGGTTGCTTTCGGTCCAGAATGACAAATGATTTGATGCCGAAGTATAGGTATGCGTAGGCATTGTAGTTCCGGAGAAATCGCTCGCTCGCTCGACCTCGACCGTCTACTCGGTCCTTGGCAAAGCTTGAGAAGGAAAGCACTTATCGAACTGAGATCTCAGCGGAGAATGCTTTTGGGTCATAAAGGACCACGGGGATGGGAGCTAGGGGCAGAAACCGAAAAATTAGTGATTACAATAACGCGAGAAATAGGATGGAGGACTGAAGGTACAGCTTTGAAATATGAACATGCCCACCCAGAGCTGAATATTTAGTTGGTCGCCTAGCATTCGAATAGCAGTTAGGTAGGGGTAACTAACTTCTGCACGGTCTCTGTCGTGGCCTGGTCCATGCGACCGGGTAAATATTCAGCTCTGGGTGGGCATCTTCATGTTTCTAAGCTGTACCTCTCACTGAAACTTGGTGGACACGTTCAAATTTGCAGTCCGTTGAAGATGTGGGGGTGTCAATGAAACGAAATTTATATATCAACAAATATTAGCCGAAATTGACGAGGTTTGATAGCTTTCCTTATCAATCCACTGGTTTAAAGAAGATCTTAATCAGTAATCACCATTCCTGAAAAACCATCCTTAAAAGGGTGCTACAACCGTAAATTAGGTATGCAAAAGCAGTGAAGCACGACATTTCAAAACAAATATTTTCAACATATCAGTAATTTACAATGATGACGTTGACGGTAGAGCAATGGCAAATTTTCATTATATTTACTTCAACAAGGAGGGTGAAATAATTATTATGAATATGGGCTTCGATAGATTTCGGCTAAACATTGAGAAAAGGTCGGGACGAAACACCAAAAACATAGCATTGATGTAAATCCGCGCAAATGTTAATAATAATAATTGTCTGAAGTCATGTCCTGGTCAGAAGTTACCACCTTCAAAAGGTGTTATCACTTATGTAGATTGTCATGTTGTTCTTTTTTACACGTATTATACGGTCGGAACTTTCGGCTGGCTGCTACTAATCCTTTTCTGATAACAATTTCTAGGTGAGCGGCTCAAAAACGGTTTAATTATTCACATTATGCTCCGTCATTTATACGAACGGTCTGTTGAAGAACTAGAAGTACCTACAGGGTGGTCCAAATGTATTAATACAGGGCTCTCACGGCCAAACGGTAAGATAAATGAATAAAATAAAAAATCCAGGGTAAATTAGAATTAAATACCTTTATTTTGTCGCCATTTTGGAACTCCCCATCTTATTGTATAATTTAGCAATAAATAAGAGTAAATTTTTTTTAAATGGCACCAAGCATGTTTCTATTTTTTTTTTTTTTTGATAAATTGAACAGTAAACGTAGAAATTTTTGTTGATTCAAATTTCGCGCGGTGATCCGGCAACAATGCGCTTCACCATTACTTCAATGGAACCACCCTCATCTCACCGTATGTCTCCCACTCCCACTAGTTGTACTGTGTGCACAATGAAGTAAACAGGCTATATATTATTAGGCCCAATCAGATTCTTCCAGAGGGCGTGTACACAGTACAACTACCCTGTAGTTTTGAGACATGCGCTTCACGCATTGTTGCCGGATCACCGCGCGAAATTTGAATCAACAAAAATTTCTACGTTCACTGCTCAATTTGTCAAAAAAAAAAATCACTACCATAAAGAGGGCATCAAAGGGAATCCAAAAAAAAATTGAAACATGCATGGTGCCATTTAAAAAAATGTATTCATTGTTTACTGCTAAATTATACAATAAGATGGGGAGTTCCAAATTGCGACAAAATAAAGGTATTTAATTCTAATTTACCCTGGATTTTTTATTTTACTCATTTATCTTACCGTTTCGCCGTGAGAGCCCTGTATTAATACATTTGGACCAACCTGTATCTTGTGGCAAGCTTTGGCTGTCAAATTCTTTACATTTTACCTAACCTTTTGAGAAGGCGAAATCTTAGAAGAATAAGGTGCATGTTAAAATCATAATTTTTCATGATTTTTTTTTATGGTTCAGAGTTAAGTAGGTAGGTACCTACTGTCATCTACTGTGCAACATAACTCTTACTCCGTCTTCTAATATCGTAGAGAGAATCATCTTATCACACGCGACAATGGGAACACAAAACACCCACATAAGTACCTATCCTAAAAGGAGCTAACCTAGTATGTGTACAATTAGATGAAAATATTGTTTTTGCAATTAAGAAGAGTTCTTCGGTTTTTCACCCCGACCTCCCACCGCCTTTTTCCGATGTGGTCCAAAAATAATTCCCGTCAACTACCTCAATCGATTCTCAAGTCCGACCGACAGACTATACGAGCGAACGAGCGAATAATCAAAGACATAAGTGACATAACAGTACCTCCGCATTCTGCTACTTCACTAATAAGCTATATTTATTCGGATTACGACAAGATGCTGTATTAGAGGCTGAGAACATTTTTCTCATCGATTGACCGAAATCCACCGAACCATGTAGATACTTTTCTCAACCATAATTTATAGGATGTGCTATACTTCGAGGGTTGTAGAGTCCTTAAGAGTGGTTTTTCGAAAATTATGATTGAGCCCTTTTTAACCTCCCCACTTCACTTCACCACTTAAAAAAAGAGAGGTTACTGCAATCACTAAAATTTTCGAATTTGAGATAACACCAGATCTTCACGTTTTGAGGTCTCAGGAACCCAAGAAAGTACTTTTAAAGATGTGTCTGTGTGTAAGTTCGTACGTACGTACGTTCGTTTGTAAACACGCCACGGCCAAACCTACTAGATCGATTTGGCTGAAGTTTGATACGTAGGCATCCCATAACACAACTTATTAGATCTGAAAAGCTTTTGGAACCAATCATACAACCATGCCATTTTGGCACATTAACTTTTAAATTTTAAATGCAAACTTCCATTTTTCACGTCACCATACAGGGTGGGTAATTTTTCGATGCTCACCATTGGGATCTCCTAAACGGTAAAAGATACGAGGTCGGTTAAATTAGTGAAAAGTTGCGCTATTTTTTGGTGATTAAGAATCTGAAGAGAATTCCCCGATATTTTGATTCGTTCCTGAGTTATCACAAAAAATCTGAGAATTCACAATTTAAAGAAAAATTAATATCTTCCTAACGATTGATTTTATTTAAATGAAACTTGGAACTTTTATATTTTTGGCAGCTGTCAATTGAATGGAATTAACAGAAATTTTCTAGGCCTTCTAGATCTAATTTAACCGACCCCGTATCTTACCGTTTAGGAGATCCCAATGGTGAGCATCGAAAAATTACCCACCCTGTATAAGAAAGGCCTTCAAATTCTGCTTCCAAATATGTAATCACTCGGTGCCTTTTTGACCAAAAACTAAAATAATCGAGATTTTTATTCGACCTTAAAATCGGTTTACAGCCCAAGCCCCTGAACCGAATTAGCTCAAATTTTGCACATGGGGATTGTATTACACGTCGAAGAGCTGACAACTTATTGGATTCAATCGACCCATGGAAAGTGCCGTTTTGGCACGCCAATTTCCAAATTTAAAATTCTCTCATATGACCACCCAAAACAGGTTTTTGAAAGATTTATTGTCACATCAGAAAGATCTTCAAATTCGGGTTCTAAATAAGGCAAAATTTATTCTCATTTAGTAGCCGTTGGGTCGAAAAATCGAAATTTTGTAATAGCACTAAAACCAAGTTATAGACAAAACTACTGAATCGATTTGGGAGCAATTGGTCCACAGGAAGTGCCATTTAGGCATATCAACTTTAAAAACACAAGACATGGAAATCAAAGACCCACGCGATGGGGAGGTTTCAGCCGCTTCTCTGCTGCCAATTTTTAAAGAAAGAACTGATCAAATTTTGGGCCAAATCGATCAAATTCAAAATTTTAAAAGGAAGCCCCCATTTTTCATAACACCAAAGGCAAGCTCTTCAAATTCTGCTTCTAAAAATGTATTCACACTTAGTGCCCTTTTTAACAAGAAGCTGCCGTGACAAAGCATATTATTATAGGTACATATTATATAACTGTATATTGACGTTTTTCCCGGTTGAAAACCTTATTACAAATTCAAACCTATTCTACACGCCGGTATAGGCCATGAAAACCTGGTTTTATCACTAGTTAGACATGTTGCAGTTTCCGGAAATTTTTCGACCTGCCTCGAGCACTTTTTTTGATAGGAAATCGCCTCGAATCGAAGACGAGAGGCGATTTCCGTTGCAAAAAAAGCGCGAGAGTGGAGAGAAAATTTCCTTTAAATTGAAACATGCTTGAAATGGATTCAGACAGAAAATCGTATTTCGCGAAAGCAACAAATGAAATATGTCATGTCATAAAGGTAAACAATAAATTTCTGGAAATCAGTACAACTAATTTCCAGAAATCATGCGTTGTAGTTAACTTTCAGTAAATCATTGCTCATTGGTTCAAAATGGCAAAATACTATCTTTTCATTGGCAGGAAATGTAGAAATACCTACGATTTTCAAATATAACTTAATTCGGCAACAACAATACAGAAGACTGTAGCTCTGTATCCTTCCAGTGTCACTGCACGGTCCTGCAGAAAATTAGATACGTTTGCCATGCTTGATGCTTGATCAGAAGATTATCTTTGTGTCTTCAATGGGCAATGAAATAAAAAAATAAATGGAAATCAATTCTCCAGTAAGTTTCGTTTGACAATTTCTGGAAGGAATAAACGTTCTTCGTAGAAAATTAATGGAGTGAGAGCAGTCAAGAATTTAGCCTTGCCGTGTCGGTCCGTTAACACCGCAGGTTTTGAGACGAAATGGCCGTACTTACTTACGTAAAAGAATCCCGAATACAAATGGAGACGAATGTTCGTCCGAATTTCCTCATTGGTCAAGATAATTCTCGTCTAGGCACAGCAAGAAAAATCGTTGATAATGGTGAAGATTGTGGTGCACTGACGATGACAGCTCTTGGGTGGACCACCCGTTCATGGATCAGTAAATACGGAAAATCAAAAATTGATCAAGATAAGACCTTTCATATATTTCAGTGCACTGGAAGAGATGACGAAGATACTTTTTCATAGATTCGTTTAGGAATCTTTGAATTATGCTCAAGATTGCAAAAATAAGAATGCTGTTGAATATAGTGAAGAATTTCCAAGAGCTGCAGATGCAATAATAATCAAGGAACACTATATGGATGATTATCTATTTGGGGTCCCAAAAGAAAACGGGTCAAAATATTTTGGGGAATAAAGGTGAGTTTTTACTTCGCTGATTGCGGATTTTATTTGATTGGTCAACTTTTGAAAATGCTTGAAAATTTTCAAAGGTTGACCAATCGCGGACCGTTCCGCAAATCCGCAATTTGCGAAGTGAAAACTCACCTTAACTCAGCGATTTCTTAACCGATTTGGTTGAACGTGGTTTTGAATTAAAGCTAAAGACTCAGGTTTTCGATCTGAGTACAAAAATTGGGACAGAGGGAGCTGCTGTAGTAGCCCTATTGATACTTGTTTTGAAGGGTTACTTTAGGCGCATGAGGACTGGTCAGACATCAACCAATTATTATGAGACTCATATAACCTTCAAGATCGTTCATTTTTTAAAATCATTTTTCAGACGTCAATTTGGTTTAACCATTAATTTTCTGATTGATATATTCGAAACAGTTACCTAATATTAAGGATATGGAAATTCTCCGATGTTATTCGTTGTTCTTATCCTTTGCAGATAACGTTGAACTTCATATCTTTTGCGATGCGAGTGAAAAAACCTACGCTACAGTTGGATACCTACTTCAGAATCCAAAACGCAGAAAAAGTGACTACGTGTCTTTGTAGCGGCAAGAACCAGGTTAACACCACTGAAAGTTTTATCGATTCCACGTCTGGAATGAAAAGCAGCCCTAATGGCAAGTCGACTAGCAACCAATATAAAAGAAGAACGTGAATTTTCGATAAACCGAGACGCTTATAGGAGCGACTCGAGATCTGATGGACATTATACAAATCATTTGTCAGTAATCGCATTGGAGAAATTAATGAGTTAATAAATAGCCAAGATTGGAGATGGGTTTCGTCTAAAGAAACTGTAGTGGATGAAGCAACAAAATGGTCGTCAGCTCCAAAATGTTGCGTCAATAGATGGTTAAATGAGGATCCAGAGGAAGATTTAAATGATCAAGAGGAAAGAAAACAGTCGGACTTCGAATAATCTCTACCAAAGACTGAAAGATTTTCAAAATATAATAGATTAATTTTAACAGCTTGGGTACTGAGATTTACAACGAATGGACAGTCTAAGAAATCCTCATCAAAATTGCAACCGGAAGAAATCATCAAGGCAGAAAACTTTGGTGGGAGAAGGTTCAAAAGGATATCAATTTTGTAAGAATAACAAAACTATTTCCTGCAGACCAGAAATGGCGCTTCTACCATTAGCTAAATCTCTAGAATTTATAGGTATCTTCCCCCGATTACCAATTGTTGTTTGGACACTGTTGGTCCATTGGAAATAACCAACGGAAGAAAGAAAGAGAAAAAGTATTGACGAATTTAGAAACTGAGGGGTAGTCCACTAAACCTAAACCTTATTCAGACAACTCTACCAATTTTCGTGATGCTGCGAAAGAAATAGCGTCAAAAACTTAACTAGTGATAATCCGAGAAATTAGACAGGCGGCAGTCCTAGAAGACTATTGCCGGCACCATTTCTCCTTTAATGTGGGGGGAGGGGGTTATGAGAGTGGTTTTGGTGTCATCAGTCGAGGCAAACCTTAACTATACTCTGTCCGGGATTCACGTAACCCTATTTCCATGGCGAAACATTATTGACAACAATGCTTCGCCATGGAAATAGGGTCGTGTCGATTCCGGACAGAGTATAGTGACAATACGAGATATTAGACAGATGGCAGTATTAGAAGACAGTATTTCCAACTGCCAACAGGCAGTATTTCCAATTCAGAACATAGGAGGTGAGAAATTGGGGGTTTGGAGGCGGTATCCGTCGCGCCAAGTCCTAATTCAACCTTCCCATTTATGGACATGAGGCGTGTGATACTAGAGCGAGTAGTCATGCCAACCGGGATAAAAATTCCGCGATGTTTAATGTGTTAGTTTAACCTCCGCAACCCCACAATTTAAAGAAAATGGTAGGTGACTGCAATCACTACCGGCTTACGGGCCTCGATTTCCTACAATGCATTCCTAGTCCACAAAAATTATACTTACATTCGTCGGTACCTACGTAATTAATATACTATTAGAAGCAGAATTCGAAGAGTATTCATACCTATGGTAACGCGAAAAATGGGGGTTTGAATTTAAATTTTTAAAGTTGATGTGACAAAAAGGCACTTCTGTGAACCAAAGTGGCCCAAAATCTAATCAGCACCTTCAAATTGCCCACTGAATATGTGTGCCAAACTTCATCTCGATACGCTCAGTACTTTGAGCTGCAGCGTGATCAAAGACACGCAGACAGACATTTTTCAAAAGCCACTTTATCGGATTCCCCGGACCCTAAAACGTAAAGATTTGGTGTTTTTGGCGATTCGATTTTTCGGTCAAGTTAAAACTTTTAATTTTTTTTATTCAGGATAGAAAAAGTATCGTACAGACACGGAATTTCGTACGACAGTGACATACATACCAGGTGTATCATCGGACCGCGGCCTTGGGGAAATAACAGGGAAAAATAAATAATATTTTTCTCCTGCTTCCGAGTATTGACTCCAGAAGTTTTAGCGTATGGGGAGGGTAGTATGGACTAGCCTGTACCTCCTTAGATTTTTTTTGTTCATAAGCTCCTTTTAGGTACTTCACAATGATTTTTTGAAAATTGAATTTTAAGCAGAGGCTGGAAATTTTTCGGGTACAATCGACGCTTCGGTAATTTTCGACTCCAGGGTCAAATCCATTTTGTTCCGGGTTGATATTTTTGTTCGATAATTATTCTTAAAATTCGAAAGAACCCTGATTTCTTCGGTAGGAATCGTCACATGCAGCATCAATCAATCAATTTTCAAAAAATCATACTATCCTCCATACTAGTTAAAACTTATGGAATAAATTCTCCACGTTATTTGTCTATGGTTGCGTGTCAATGATACACCTAGTATCATTGACAAAAGCTGTAAAACAAACCTTATACTGCCAACTCTGAGACGGTAGAAACTTCTACTTTTTCACAGAATTTGTAAATGTAGCGATTAACTTTAACCAAGTCAGAATCGGTGCATTGTGCCCGGCGTTCATTTAGGGCCGATTTTACAATTCGAGTTCAGGAATGGTTTAACTGAGCTCAGCTCAATTCATTAGCAACCGGTGCTCTCATTGGCTGTCACGTAGCAACTGAACCTAGTTCAAGTGAACTCCACTGAAGTCGAATTGTAATTTTCGGCCTTACTAAAATTTAAAATACAAATGTTTTTCACCCCTAAAATGATATTTTTCGATAAAGTGGCACTAAGGTTTTCGGTTTGAAAAAAAAATCAGCTATCAAATCCGGTGATAAAAATATACAGCATACATAGGTTTTATTCACGGCACCGATTTTTGGCCAAAAGGGCACCAAGTGTGAATACATTTTTAGAAACAGAATTGGAAGAGCTTTCATATGGGGATGCGAAAAATATGGGTTTGCATTTAAATTTTTAAAGTTGATGTGCCAAAATGACACTTCCTGTGGGCCGATTTAGCCCAAATCCTTTTCAGTTCCTCCGAAATCCATAAGATGTCCACGTTCTAAATTTGCGCCAGATCGGTCCAGTAGTTTGGGCTGTAGCGTGTTTACAGACACACACACATTTTTTCAAAAAACACTTTTTTGGGTTCATAATATCTTAAAACGTAAAGATTCTGTTTTTGGCGATTCGATTTTTCTGAATTTTTCGATCGATTCCAGTAAATGATCCGTGGAGCGTAGAAGTTAAAATGCAATAGAAAACGTCAGTCATGACAAGCATAATTTACATCGATTGACAGAAAAATCAAGTACAAAATTCCATGTCCGTCTCGAGTTGTAAAGCAATTAGCACCGTGAAACTTCTTCCACACGTATGTAATATGCTTCTTAACACTCGTTACGTAATATACTATAATCCAGGACTTAACAATACCTATCATAGAAACTATTGTTGCCAACTCTTACCAGTAAGTATCGCATTTTCAAAATAGTTAAAGTACCAAACTACGTTACTTGAAGTAAAGTTCGTTCATTTACTATAAACATGACAGAACGTCAAAAATTGGTAGAAGCGATTTGAATGCGATTCGTCTGTCAACTTGACAAATGTCAAAATTTTGAAATTGCTCTAAATTGGCTCAAAATAGCCTTTGTGTGCGTCCAGTTTTGAGCACGGTACAGAGAAAAATATTCACGAATAAGCCTCAGGTACGTTTATCTGTGGCACTGCTGCTAACAATCAAAATAAACCCTAAAAGATTTGATTTATGTCATGTTTTTGCTTTCCCGCTAAATTCCAATCAAATTGTCAAAAGTACAATCTTTTATAAATTAGGGTTGTACAGTTCCAGAAAAATTTTAGTTCTGCTATAGTAAATCAACGGACTTTCGGCACCCAAATTACTGTACTTCAAGTACATTTCAATACTCAATACCACAGTTCTGAATTAAATTGAGAAAAGCACCCCTTTTGTATTTCCTGAAATCAGTTTGCCCCACCTTGAATTTCCTTCTGGCTATGGGCCTGCAGTAATTGTGATTTTTGTGTGTTGCAGTTGTGCACCAGGATATTCGGGTCGGCGGTGTGAGAAAAAACTCATCGAACAAGCCAGTAGGTATCCACAAATTCCTCTGTTCACATGTAAAGTAGGCCTATATACGAAAAATGACGACTGTTAAAATTCCTAAAAATTCACGAGTTCAGTGGCGAACGCAAAGACTTTTCGATGTATATCCTGTATAAAGAATGTTACCGTCTGTACATAAAACTCCACATGAACTGTACATTTGTAACAAAATCCTTTTATATAAGACTGTTAAATCGTAATACACGTTGTTTAATCTAACAGTCATTTCAATACTAGTTTAGATAAATAACTTATTTATAAATAAGACTTTTCACCTGAATTTTAACCCAAGATTTCAGGTCAAAAGCGTTGTACCTATAAATATCAGGGACCGATATTTTACTTAATTTTTGTATAAAGTCATGTAGATATATTTATTTATTACATCTATACTCACAACAAAGTCTTTATTACAAATTCTAAAAAAGCCTGTAAACTTACATTAATAAATTATAGAAAAGATTTGTGTCGTTAATAATTATTGTTCATCGCCTATGGATTTACATTTTTTTCTAAACTGTTGTTGATAGAGGATGCCATGTGGATTGCAAAATGTTTATTTTATTGGGTATGTAAAAAAATTGCCTGCCTTAGCTGTATTAACCATCAATCTTTTAATAACTATACTAATAACTCTTTCTCGAAAAGTAACTATTTTTTTAGATTTGTTGTGAGTTTCAGATGTTTAGATACTAAACTTCATCATGCATGTAGGCAACACATCTATCTTCTAACACTTTACAAAGTACCATTTGAACAACAAAATTTTAGATCAAAAGAACGGGGAAATTTTAATGGCACATACTCACATAGTCACATCTCACTAGTACTAGTTTTGCAAGCGGTGGAGAATATAAAAAAAAAACTAAAAAAAATTTTTGTTAGTGTGAGTATATCAGTAAAATCTCGACATGCCATTGAAATGTCACGGTTCTCTTGATCTCAAGTTTTGTTGATCCAAAAGTATACCCCTAACTGCAGTGACATTGGTAACGGGCACAGGGAATGTGTGTTAACACCACAGGTTATTTTAACCTCCCCACAACCTATAAAAATCAGTCCAAAATTCGAAATTGAGAACAGGTTTCGAGGTCCCAGGAGCTCGAAAAAGATTTTTTTTAAATGTCTGTGTGTGAGTAAGATTTCGCCGAAACTACCGCCCGGGTTTTCACGAAATTTAGCAAGGGGGTTAGACCTAACTCGCCGGTGGTCTGATTAGATTCTGGTAAAAATCGGCCACTGGCAAGCGCGTTTTTGGCATGTCAACTTTGAAATTTGAAAGACAAACCCCTATTTTACCGTTTCCAAAAAAAAATGTATACAAACTGTCCTTTTGACAAAAGCCATTGGAAGATGCACATCTTATCTTTCTTATCTTATCTTAAAGCGATGTGTATCCCTGTAGATGTTTATCACGTTGATGGGTATGTAGGGCCGGCTGTATTTAGTGGTTGAATCGGTTGAATATTTTATCAATCTGCCTCCGCAGACGCACAGATGTGAAAAGGGCGAATTGTCGAAAATTCGCTGTTATTGGGGTGAAAAATCTGAGGTCCTCACAAAAACACAAAAATTTGCAAGTCTGTAGAATTAGCACTCAGGGGGTTGAAAAATTATGAAGGGTAACAGAAATTGACTGCAGTTAAGTAGAGATGTCAAAAAAAATTAACAAAGAATTAAGGACTATAAACCAATTTTTCAAAGCTATACTGAAGGGTTGACACATTGTAGTTCATTGGGTTAAAAAGTTGGAAAAAATGAATATAATCCCACTGAGTAAATAATTTAAAAAAACAACGAAAAGAGCGAATATGAGCCATATTAATGACATTTCGACTAGGTACATGAGTGGTCCCAAAATGTTTTTATTTCATTGAATAACGATATATCTCTTTGTTATTTTAAATGGCATCCTGTATATTTTTTTATTGCATCAAGTAGCATTGTTGATTCCCTTTCTCTTGAGTCTCGCTGTGTAATTACACATTTTTTTATTGCAAGATTATGTCAGGTTAATTACATCAACAGAAGCTTCTAAGTTTACCTTTCAACTTTTATTGGAAGAATTTTTTGATAAAAAGTCATCGACAACACCGTTTTAGCCAGAAACGCAGGGTTTCCATTTTCGTTCTTAGAATTTTTTCTACTATATTTTCAATTTTTGGTTCACACCCCCTCCCTTTAAGAAAATTGACCTTTTGAGTACTCCTTTGAAAGGCTGGAGCCACCTTAGGATGCATTTTTCAACCCATGCTTATGTATAGAAACTTTCAGTCCTATTTTTGATAGTAGAACGCACTGGTAAAATATTGCAACCTAATTTCGGGACACCCTGTATATTTGAACTACCCATTCTCACATAAACATATCTAACACTTAGCTATACATTTTATTATCTAATCATATACTACTGAGGCATTTTTGTTTCAGACGAGAGTGATGAGAGCAATAACTAAAACAAAATAATTACCTGCTTAATCAGTGTCTAATTTAGTATAATGGTAAGACTGTAATTTTATTAAGGGGAGGTTTTACCTCTGCAAATAAATGCTCCCACTTAGGGCTACTTTTACCATATGTTCGAGTTATGAAAACTCAGGGTTGGTTGTCATGACATTGACAGTCTCATTGGTCGTAGTATAGCAACATACCCTGACTTTTCATACCTCCTTAAGGTTCATTCGCAATGACGAAATTTTCGTAGAGTTAAGGAACTAAGGCAAAATACAGTAAATTTTTATGTCAACACATCAAATGCCACCCTAGGCCGATTTTTTTGAAATTGCACCAATGGTTCTTGACATCTTGACAAGTAAACATTATTGTCTACTTTTCACGATGTTCGCGTTCTTTTACTTCTTCCAAATAGTTTTTAAAAATTGCTATTTCTTCATTATCAGAAAACTAAAAATGCGATAAGTAGTGCTTTTTCCATATTTTCGCATTGGTAGAACTCCCCTTATCAGCATGAATCTGTAGTTTGTGGTGTCTTTTCTTTCAATTTCCGCAGGTATTTGATTCCAAACTAATATGTTTTCGTTTCAGGAATTCTAATAAGAGAGAAGATGTGATGGAGTGAAAAGGCTGGATAATTTATACCAAAGAAACTGCACTAAAGGAACTATACAATATAGTCAGGATTTATTGAAGGAATGACTTCGAAATCTCGATGTTGTTAAAGATACTCGCATAATGTGATAATTGTAAATTTGAGAATCTGATTTGTCGTGATTTGTAGTTAAGTTTTAAGTTATAAATGCTTGAAGTTACATTTCTTTTATAAGCTTCAAGTGTGTTTATATTTTATAATGTGAACGTTACATTCGTCCATTTTTATGCAGTATTTATTGATGTTGAAATTAATATTAGACCCTTAATAAAGTATTATATTGAAAATTTTAACTTATTATAATGGGAGGGCCAAAAAACCGGTCACTTTTATTTCCCTTGTATCTTCGTTAATTTTAGAGCGATATTTTTGAGTTTTATATAGGTCGTAGCTGAGGGTTGAGACTCTCGATACCACTCATTAGATTTTTAGAGAGCACGATCCTTGTCCTTCCTAGGAACTTTTTTTTCGTTACCCATGACATACGACAGTTGCGTTTTGACAGGATTGAAGGCCGACCTTTTCTCTTTGGAGCATATGTTCTTCAATATAAAAATTAATCCATCCCTTCATTTTTTGTGACTTTTCTTCCAACACAAGAAATCGTATAATTAACAACAAAAAGCAGAGAGACGCATTTTTAAGTTGGTTGAAAGCTTGGTCCATTTTCAAAGAGGAACTGATGTTTGATTACACAAGGTACTATAGTTTGAAAGTTTTGAAATTTTGTGGAACAAGACTTTGAAACTACCTTGTGTAATCAATCAGACGCATTTTTGTTTAAGTTGTAAATTATGCAATCAAAGGTGGTAAACTGCTCCATTTACAATTTAAATCAGACTTTAGAGAGTAAGCTTGCATAATTAACAATTTAAACAAAAATTCCGACCGAGTTTCCATTGTCTCTCTGCTTTTAGTTGTAAATTATGCAATTTATTGTGTTGGAAGAAAATTCACAAAAATTGAGGGATGGATTAATTGTCATTTTGAAGGTCATTTTTAAAAGACAATCCTGTCTAAACACCACTGTCATACGATATGTCAAAGGGTAACAAAACCACATTGACCTAAATAATGGTGTCCTTAATCCTGTTAAGACATGTCAAAAGCTTTTGACTCTATCAACCCTGCCCTTCTCCTTGCTAAACTAAAATACTACGGTATCTCAGGCAACACTCTAGAGTGGTTTCGCAATTACCTTATAGATCGTATTCAGGTTGTACGTGTTAATGGTCGATGCTCCGACCCAGTCACATTAAAATCGGGTGTCCCTCAAGGCTCAATTCTTGGGCCAATTGCCTTCAATATAAGCTTAGCTGACTTACCGAAGATACTGTCTCACTGTTGCGTAAAGATATATGCTGATGATATTCAGATTCATCTTTCATATGATGCTGACAACCAGCAAAATGCCTTCTCTATTATCAACTCCGAACTCAAGAAAGTCCAGCAATGGACGCAAAAAAATTGCCTTTTAATAAACCCATCGAAATGCCAAGGTATTTCATTCGGTACGACTTCCAAGTTAGCCCGATTAAGTCAGGAGACTATTTTGAATTTGGGAGATATGCCGATTCAATTCAGCAATTCCGTAAAAAATCTCGGAGTCGTGTTGGACCCCACTTTAAAGTTCGATAAACATATAGGCCAGATCTGTCGTACAACTTTTGGCTGCATGAAAAGCTTAGCCCCCTATCGTAACTACTTAGATGCGGATGCTAAACGCAAACTCACAGAGGCGCTAGTATTATCCCATTTAAACTACTGCAGCCCAGTGTACGGCCCTTGTCTAACCGTCAGCCTAAAATTCAAACTACAAAAAATTCAGAATTACTGTGCGCGATATATTTGTCAGATTCCTCCTCGCGACCATGTCACTCCGTTTATTAGACAGGTTGGCTGGCTTAAGATAACTGAAAGACGGTTTATTCAGTTTCTTAAACTAGTCCACAAAGTTGTAGCGTCTACCATTCCTTCATATTTATTCGAGAAAATTATATTTCGCGCAAACATTCACGGCAGGAGTTTGCGTACCACGCACAACCTGATAGATATTCCTGCTCATGTCTTATCCAGCTTTAAATCATCGTTTACTTACTTAGCTGCTTATTTAATTAATCAGGTTCCATGTGATACAATCAATCCTTCTCATCAATTTTTCGAGTCTCTCAAAACTTTGTTAATCCAGGACAATTTACACTCTGTCGATCTTTCCCTTTTCTGAGCTTATGTATCTTAATTATTGAATTTTCGCGATGCTCGCACTGACCGTACTGTACCTACCTATCTTTCTCTGCTATCCTTTCGTCTTCTTCTCCTCGTATTTTGGACAGAATTAAAATCAGCTTTAGCTGTTTCTGTTCCATTTGAGTGCTGTGGGAGATTTGATTTAATTTTCTTCCAATCATTTTGTTATATTTGAATAGTTTTTTTATTTTCTTTTTTGTTATTTTTATATCTCCGAATGCACTCAATAAAGGGTATTATTATTATTATTATTATTATTATTAATATCGCTCTAAAATTAACGAAGATACAGGGGAAATAAAAGTGATCGTTTTTTTGGCGCACCCGTTACATTACACTAATTCTTATTTTTAATAAAACTTGTATTCATAGTAGATACCTAACTATACTTAGGTAGGTAGGTATCCATTTTCTGAATATTGGTGGAAATAAATAGATCGCATCTTCCCACACTGGGCTTTTGAAGAATTTAAGAGGACGAAAATAAGAAATTTTTTTCCTGGAATAATTAGATTTCAGTCACCAGAAATATTTTTAAAATTTCGACAGCGATGAGCAGCAAACTCCAAAGCAACTTCCCGAAAACACAGATTCAGTTAAAACCTTAGTGGAGGATAGTGTGTTTTGTGTTTTATGCAGTTTTTTACGATGAAGAGTGGAATTGGGACAATAAGTTTTCGAGATAGTTGAACTTTGAAACGGAGAAAGGACGAGAGAAGATATTTAAGAATATCATCTAATGGGTGTTAATAAATGATTGACTGCAGATATAACAATGCTGCAATGAACCGTTGCCATTTAGCGGTCAATCATTTTTATGACCGCCCGAAACTTGTAGTCTTCCGTTGTATAAACAGCGGATTTTAAAGTCTGCCTGAGTCGAGGTCTGAGTATTTTCTTATTTCTTTTGGTTTTTGGTGATTTTCAATGCTCATTTGTTCATGGTACTCTAACTGTGGTCTGTCCGGGATCCACACGACCGATTTCCATGGCGATTCATTGTTGACAACAATGATTCGTCATGGAAATAGGGTGAATCTCGGTCGTGTGGATCCCGGACAGACCATAAATTCAAATGACTATAGGATAGGTTGATAACCGGTAATACACGTAGGTGTAATATTGTCCACCTATTGTTTTGCCATTATTAAACTGTTTTCTAGGGTATGTATGTAAATTTTCTTGTTCCACACTCTATGGTCCACTAATTCCATATCTTCCACTTACTAATTTAAACATTCTAGTCAATCAATAAATTTAGTTTACATTTTTGAAGCTCTGGTTCTCTGGTTCCGAGAATTTCCTGGGATATCCTAGGATTTCTTGGGATGTAAGTCGGGATCTCTGGGGATGTACGGTTAATTCTCAGGATGTAGAACGATTTATTTGCACAAAGGAAATGGTGTGCAGAAGGTTACTTGTTTACCCCTCGTTGAAGACTATAATAAATTCTCTACAAAAAAGTTTTTTATGTACTATTTACCTGAGACGAATAGTTTCGCCGCAGCAGTCGTGCAAATTTGAACAACTCTCTCCAAGCCCAATTAATCCGCAACACGTACCCGTAGAAATAAGAATAGACC
Organism: Pycnomerus fuliginosus; assembly: GCA_963924575.1. NCBI lineage: Eukaryota > Metazoa > Arthropoda > Insecta > Coleoptera > Zopheridae > Pycnomerus > Pycnomerus fuliginosus. Next base: position 24,528,265 of record OZ004619.1, on the reverse strand, counting down.
AGCAGGAATATTGAGTTTGTGGTAGAAATGAGATCAAAATAAGAGTAACGACTTTTTGCGTTGAAATTACTCCTTAGGGAGATACGCCATCTCACCGGAGTTGGGGTACGTACCCTGTTGCAAATGCCCATTAGAATTCATTAAAAAAAATATGTAATGAGTTGTAATGGATTGATGTAGGTATTTGTCCGGGGAATTCCCAGATCAACCCATTACAGATACAAAAGCTGGTTTCTAATGACGTAGGTAATGTAAAATCCCAGAGTTCCCACTACATTTCATTAGAAACTGTAATAGGATTTGCCTGTAGAACACATTACAACTCAATTGCCTCAAATTGTAATGTGCTTTTCCAATTACAAATTTGAAGCATTATATGATTGGTGTTCCTGGTGAAGTGACAACTGATTAGTGTTCCTGAAAATGTCGACGCCGGAAAGAGCATGCAATAACGTGAATCTGAAACAAAACAAAAGTATGCTACATACAGAATCAGCAATCAGAGCCTGACTTCATCAACGGGCTTCATGTAAAACGACATCGAGAATTCATTGAACCTATTAAAAATAATGCAGAATACATACCTGACAATAAGACCCCCACACAATTAACACGTACTTTTTGACTTTTTGACACAACGATACCTACGCCGCGTCGCATGCATCTGATTGGCTACCGCCTTCATACAGCGCCATCTGCTTTAAATCTGTTTTTGTACTGGGAAAACACATTAGAAACGCAACACTGTGTTATAATGGGTTCTAGTGAGTGAAAGAGGGAACACCATTACATTTCAGTACAATACATTAGAAATTCGGTCAATTGGGCTTTTCCATTACAAAATTGGTCTTAGTTTCCCTTTACAAATCATTAGGCTCATTAGATGCCATTACAATGCATTACAATTCTCTAATGTTTTCTATTTCTATAGAAATTCTAATGTCCATTTGCAACAGGTTAGAATTTTGTTTTTTTTCAGTTTATTCAAAAAATATAATTGGTAGAAATCTGAAATTTAGAACGACTAGTTATAGTACTAGTAGTGTATGTGTAAGGTAGGTACCTAACGAAGGCAAACAAACATGAATAATACTCCGAGCTGAGCTACGTTGTTAGACGTTCTATGCCGAGCGGCTGTGGCATAGAGGGCGACGGAAAGGAACCATGTGTCTCGACGTCTGTTAATGAGAGTCTGGAAGTCTTAGGATATTTGAACTATATCTGCCTGTGCTCTCAAGATGCACAGTGTAGCATACGACGGCCGAGCGAACGAACGCCTTAAAACTACAGCAAATACTAAGTAAAACATAATTTAAATCAGTGGATCCGTTTTATATTACGTAAAAATAAATTAAAACCCTTACAGGTATGTACAATAAAATTTCTTAAAAGTAGGTATGTAGGTACTTACTTAACATAGAAAGCAGAAACTGAAAAATAGCTCACTTTCTGAAACCTAATTTTAAAACATTCTGTTTAGATATATCACAAATTTACAAGTCTCATCATCCAATAACAGAATCTCCTGTTTGATGTCGGTAACAAAAATCCCTTCCTGGTAAACTAGACAATTTGCAAAGCGTGCCAACTCTAGTTCTTGCCTTGCAGCTGCTTCTAAAGCTTCCATTTAAAAGTAGAGGTGTGTTACTTCTAGATCTAGATTTATTTAGATAACCGCTTCTTGACAAAGGAGGGGTGGGTGATCCAAAATCATCAAAATGGTCCACTTCATCATCATCATCATTAATACTACTCGTGACTTTAGTAGAGGTATATTTGTACTCTTTGGTTTCTGTCGCAGTTTTATCATAATCATTTGTAGTTATAGAGTCACCACTACTTTCTTTCGAATTTGAAGTCTTTTTAACCCATGTCAGACTTTCCCATATGACCTTTTTAGATGACAGGGCCGACAAAAGTACAGTTTGTGCTGAAGCATAATTTGTAAAAACATCAGAAATTATACAAACTAACATACCAATGACAAAACCTAACATTACACCTGCCAATTCCAATGGTCCTAACTGCTTGTCGTTATTGCATAAAGAGGCGGCTAAATTTAAGGGAGGCGCCGTTGCAACCATGAAACGAGTGCTGATTCGCGCAGATAAGAAAGCGCAGGTCAGCATCGCTCCCATCAAAAAAGCCGAATGCCAAATTATGATGTAAAGACGTTCCACTGCCAGGTCTGTACCACCCAGGGCGTCACTGAGCCATGCCAGGCGTTCCTCAAGGGCCTGCCTTGTGCCCCCAACTAAACTTACCAAGTTGTGCACTGTTTTGTTGACCTCTGCCAAATTATTAAGTGTTTCTTCATATTGCATTCTGAAATTCTCGTTTTGCTTTATCAATAAGTTGGAAGACTCCTCTGGAAAGACGATTTTATTCAAGTAGATACAGGAAAATTGTTCAAAGTAAAATGGGAGAAGTTTTATTTTTATACAGGGTGAGTCTGAAATCATAGTAGTTACTGAAATAGGTGATAGTCCATCCAAAAATAGAAACAAAAGTTGCTATGGACACATGTCCAGAAATGCTTGGCAAGGGAGCTAAAGGGCTCTTCAAAAAATCTGTTCTTAAAATTATTTGGAAAATATGTAGAAATTTTCGAAATTTAGATCAAAGGTTGATGCTATAAAAGGATTTCTCTTCAATTTTTTTCAGATTTCAATTTTAGTCAGAACCGTATGTTTTCAAATAATTGTTCATTCGAATAATTGCCTGGTTGGAATTATTTTTTTCGAATAATTTACCGGCTTCCAAACTTTTTGACATAAGTCAAAAACCATGACAGTTGGCTTGACATAACCTAGGTCAAATGAGCCACCAAATCACAACGTTCTCGTAGAACTGGAACGGCAGTTATGGACCGATCCCGCACTGTTATTAACTCACCCTGTATAATCTGAATAACACTCTATGTATCCAGGCCCCAGGGTGTTTCAGGTATGCAGTAATTAATTTTCAAGGGTGATTCTACATCGAAAAATATAAAAAAAAAAGTTCCTATAAACATGTGCCCGGAAATTGCTCCTAAGGAGGCTACGGTCCTCTGAAAGGGGAGCCTAAAAAGCCTAAAAAAGAAGCTTTTGCACACCATCTGATATCAATATTAGCATCATCAGATTACTTTCACTTCTAATTTTTAGAGTCCGTTCAGTTTTGTAATTTAATAAAAATAAATTGTCCCTTCTAAATGTAACCACCGGGAACTCCAGATGCATTCTTAAGTCTATTTTTCTCGAAAACAGTAGGTGCTATGGTGTTACGACAATAGTCTTTTAACTCCACTCCACTTCACAATTTAAAAAAAAGGAGGTTACTGCAATCAGTAAATTTTACAGGTGTCCCGAAATTAGGTTCCAATATTTTATCAAAAACAGGACTGAAAGTTTCAATAAGCTTGTATCGAAAAATGCCTCTTAAGGGAGCTAAATATTGTAAATGAGAGGATTTTGAAATTTGCAGCATTACAGGTGTGTTATAAAGTGCTTTCTTTTAAAATTTTTGCAGATTTCTATTTTAATCAGTCATGCGTTATTCTAGGTGTATCACACATTTTTTGTTTATTATTTTGCTGTTAGTGTTTATTTCATGAATTAGTAATGAAATCATAAGCTCTGGTCTATTCCACGTAAAAAATGTACTCTTGTTGAATCTAGCTAGGACTTTCGTGTTTATAGGGACTTTTTTTCATATTATTTTCGATGTAGAATCGCCCCTGAAAATTAAAGTTTGTATACCTGAATCACCCTGTATACTTGAAAGTGCCTAGTTTTCAAAATACAAGTATCGAAATATTTATTAAATTTCATTTTGTTCAGCATACACCGAAGAACGTACTCACCAATTCTTTGAAAAATTATGTGAGCCTTATTTTGAATTGCTATCAAATCATCTATCAGCTCCTGATGATTCGATCTGCTCTCTTCTACCTGGGTCTCCATCTGCTTGGAAGAGTCTTCAAGCCTATGCTGTATTTTTGTGGTCATAGAAACAAGTTGATTGTGTGTTTCTAATATTAATTTTTTCTCGTCCATTAATCTTCTTAAATTATCCTCTAAGGCGAGCTGTCCATGAAACTGGGCCATTTGAATATCTTTTTGCTGTTGACTAATTTTATCGTGACCTTAAAAAATTTAAAAAAATTGGACAGTGCCCGTAGTTTACTAATTAATTTACTTAATCTCGGTAGTATTAATTAATAAACCAATCAAATTGCAAAGTTTAAGGGAATTACCTCAGATAATTGTGCAAAAAGAAAGAACATTTTGTCGAAGTCCTATTTTTTTAAGAAACGGGCTGCAAAAACCTGGGCATGCGTCAATAATAACTCCTAAATGAGAAGAAGTATGTATTGTTGTCCATTGTTTCTACTTACTGATCATGTCAGGAATTTTGACGGAACTGAAAACCCGTTTAAAATTTGAAATTCAAATCGCAACAGAATATACAAGGTCAAGGAGGCTTTTTGTTATTAAAATAATATTTTACGAAAAAATGGTAAGTAACAACTAAGTAACAACACTGTGGTACAACCTATAGAATCTGCGTTGGGTGTGTGGGAGTGTGGGGTGTGCCCGAACGTCCTTTTGCCTCATTTTAATGAATGTCGCTATTTGTGGTCCAATCTGTAGTGTTTAGATACCAATGAAACGCTTAATTAACCTACTTTTTTTCGGTAAGAGCACAAAATTTCGTAAAGAGAGCCATAAAGCCTCCTTTACATTTATGAAACGGAATTTTGTGTTAAAATGAATTTTTTATTTTAATGCTTCTTTAAAGGTGATTATGAAACCGGCTGTTAGAGGTATTTTACTAAAGTTAACTTTGTTTGACTTAATTATTTGGTTGTAGCGTTTTAGTGTATTAATTGTATGCCAAAGTAGATACACAATATGAATCTACGTTTCAAGAGCTTTCAAATAAAAAAAAATAGTCTAGAATATATTCATAGATTGTCTGGTGGCTTTGAAGATTACGTTGTCACGACAAAGTGACGTCATCAAAGGGACTGCTCATAGTTGAGTTTAAAAGAAGGTTAGTCACAACCGAGGGGCTATCCATTTCGGCAATAGGTATACAAATTGACGGGAATGGACGGAAATATTTACAATAGGGAATGCGGAAATTCTCGGCAATGGACAGGAATTGTCGGCAATTGTCAGGAATGTACGGAAATTTTAGGCATTCCACGGCAATGTGGCAATACTGACATCCCTTTGCTCGGGAATAGGTGTACATGTTCCGTTCCGGACTCATATACGTCAAGTGACCGGTCCTCCGCCACCCTTGTGACCCTAATGGGTACCATATGTTTAAGCTTCTTCTATGTAAAACACATTCTCGGATTGACTCTCAACCGAGACAGATGTATTGTAACGCCAGATAAAATAAAGTTACATTTTTAATACATATGTGGGATTTCATTTATCACACCACATCAAACATTGGTCCTTCGAGCCGGATAAGTTGGGATATCGCGCAGGATATGTCCAGATAGCGCGAAAATAAGGTAGTTATAGTGTTCTACATCCCTCGACGGCGGTATCGGGCAGCAGTGAGCATCGCCATAGCTCACCACCGACTCCAGCACAGCAGCCAGGGAACGAACAGACTACACGCATAAAGCCAGAATAGGGCACCACGGAAGATTGGAAAATCATCGCCGACTCAGCCAAAGGTCGTCAAGACGTCACATTGGTAAGTGGGCTTTCAATCTTTTTCACATCAAACATTGGCTGCTTTGACTTAGCCAAGTGGGCGTCAAACGAACCACGGTTGCTTTTAGCTCAACAGGAAAGTCGAAGTTCTCCAATAATTCAGCTAGACAATAAGAATTCAGAGCAAAAAACGTTAGGTTTGTTATGGAACACCCAAACAGATTAAAAGATTCCAGTCTGTGGTGGTCCGGTCAGATGTGGTTAAAAGAAGGTACATACTCTTGGCCTAATCAGACATGCGTCACTATATCAGAAGATTTACCAGAAATGCGCAAAACAATTAATTTAGTGGCTACCTCTACTCCGGAATGGGACTTACTTACGAAGTTTTCAAAATTTACAAAACTGCAACGTGTTGTAGGTTGGTGTAAAAGGTTCATCGACCGGTGCATCCCTTCCCGCAATAAAATTAGTGGGCCATTGTCTGGTGAAGAGCTGGAAGCATCAATGGTCACAATTTTACGACATCTACAGGCTGGCGAATTTGAAGACGAGATAAATGCTCTCAAAGCAAACAATGAGCTCAAGCGGAGCAGTAAATTATTGTGTTTACACCCGTATTTAGATGCAAACCAACTTTTACGGGTAGGCGGTCGGTTAGAGAACGGTTTGAATTTCCCGGAAAGTAAAAGGCACCCTTATATTTTACCGAAGGGTCATCATGTAACCCGTCTAATAATAGAAGATGCACATGCTCGAAACTTGCATGCTGCAGCACAAGCCACGCTCGCTGCAATTCGCGAGAGATTTTGGATAGTTTCCGGCAGAAGTGCTATCAGGCAAGTTTTGCGGAAGTGCTTCCGTTGCTTCCGCGTGAAGCCCAAAGGTACCGATCAATTGATGGGAAATCTGCCATCTTACAGAATTGAACCCAGCAGAGTTTTCTCCCACACGGGTATGGACTATGCTGGTCCAATAAATTTAAATCAAAATCGCGGAAGGGGTAGGCCAAAAGTGATGAAATCATACATAGCCCTTTTCATTTGTATGGCTACGAAAGCCATTCATTTGGAATTAGTTTTAGATTGTACCTCCGAAAGTTTCATTAGTGCACTTTATGTCAAAGCGGGGAAAACCATCCCAGATTTATTCCGACAATTCAACAACATTTGTTGGCGCTGACAGAGAGCTGCAAGCGCTTAAAAATTTGTTTGAAAACGATCAATTTCAAAGTGGGGTCATTGACAACTTGTTGAGCGAGGGGGTCACCTTTCATTTCATACCACCCAGTGCTCCACATATGGGCGGCTTATGGGAGTCAGCGGTAAAATCAACTAAATATCACCTCAAACGTGTGATGGATAATGCTCTGTTGACCTACGAGGAGATGTACACGCTCCTCACGCAAATTGAGGCTTGTCTCAATTCACGTCCTCTAACACCGTTATCCGGCGATCCTGCCGACTTGTCACCATTAACCCCAGGTCACTTCCTTATCGGAAGCCCACTAACCTCTGTTTCAGAACCAGATTTGACTACCTTAGGTATGAACCGATTGTCGCGATGGCAACGAATTACGCAAATTAAGCAGCATTTCTGGAAGCGATGGTCCTCCGAGTATCTAGGTCAGCTGCAACAACGTGGTAAATGGCAAATCGCTCAGCCTGGGGCGTTCCTTCCGAACACCCTTGTGGTTATCCGAGAGGACAACACCCCCCCGCTGGTATGGCGCATGGGTCGCATCATCGAAACCCATCCAGGAAAGGATGGTCAGGTTCGAGTGGTGACTATAAAGACTGCCAACAGCACCGTTAAACGTCCCGTGACCAAGGTGTGCGTCCTACCCTTAGACTAACCGTGTTAATGGTGCGCGGGTGCTTTTTTGTTCGTCTACCATGAACATTTTCGAAACCATTTCTTATTATTATTATTGTTCAATGTACATCATATTATTGTAATGAGTTTTAATACTTTTCTTTATGTTTTTAATTTGTTTTGAAACATGATGATTTCAACGTCGGCGGCATGTTCCGTTCCGGACTCATATACGTCAAGTGACCGGTCCTCCGCCACCCTTGTGACCCTAATGGGTACCATAGTTTAAGCTTCTTCTATGTAAAACACATTCTCAGATTGACTCTCAACCGAGACAGATGTATTGTAACGCCAGATAAAATAAAGTTACATTTTTAATACATATGTGGGATTTCATTTATCACACCACATCAAACAGTACATATCTCAAGGAAATGTGCGGAAATGTTGTAGAAAAAATGGAATTTGTTAGCAATGTCAAAGAAATGCACAGCAATTTTGGGAATGCTTCGGAAATGCTCGGGAATTTCAGTAACGACCGGCAATTTTGGGAATGCTCGGACATTTTAGTAACATTTTGGAAATGTACGACAATTTCGGAAATGTACGACAATTTCAGAAAAGACCGGCAATTTTGGGAATGCTTTGGAAATAGGCATATGAAAATAGGAACGCCCCGGAAAAGTGGAAATGTCCAATTCAGAAAAATAGGGAATTAAAGAAAATTATAGGATAACTATATCAATTTTTCGTTCTTGTCGCGGTTTTCGTGCTTCCACTATACAGGGTGTTATTTTTAAAACTTCCCACCTTGAATATCTTTAGATGTAATAAAGATATTGAATTGAAATAGACGCTGACCAATCCCGCATGGAGGGGGACACTTGCGCGAATATAGAGGAAATTTTTTCCACTTCCGGTTTAACCGGAAATGACCTTAACTTTGTTTTTTCAGATGGAATGATACCTTTTTCTCAACGAATTCAGAATCTACGATTTTTTCTGAGTTATAAACATGTATCATACTTGACCGGAAGTGCAGTCACGGCCACCCTAGATTTTCAAAAACATCGAAGAAATCGGTGAAAAATTGAGTTTTTCGAAAAACGCAAAAACACGTCTACTTTAATTTTTTTATGCAAATTCATCTGCCCATTGACATTTTCTTTTTATTTACTTTTGAGATTTTGACAGATTGTGAGGTAAGAGAAAATTTGATAGAAATAAGAGAAATCAAAAAATTAAATTGCTCAGGTAAATTTGCATCAAAAAAACTAACTTGACGTGTTTTTGCGTTTTTCGAAAATCTCAATATTTCACCGATTTCTTCGATGTTTTTGAAAATCTAGGGTGGCCGTGACTGCACTTCCGGTCAAGTATGATACGTGTTTCTAACTCAGAAAAAATCGTAGATTCCGAATCCGTTGAGAAAAAGGTGTCATTCCATTTGAAAAAACAAAGTTAGGGTCATTTCCGGTTAAACCGGAAGTGGAAAAAATTCCCTGAATATGCGCGCAAGTGTCCCCCTCCGTGCGGGATTGTCCAGTTTTTATTTCAATTCAAAATCTTTATTAGGTACCTCCAAAGATATTCAAGGTGGGAAGTTTTAAAAATAACACCCTGTATATTTAAATAAACGTAACTGGATACCTACCCTAGTAATGTAGGTAATGGATAGAAGGCGAGGTATACTCTGTCCGTCCTGCACGGCGCGACCGGCCCGCTTCACAATGGGGAATGATGGGAAAACTTCTCTAGGCGTTTTTTCGCCAGCAGGATTTTCTGATAAATGTCAAATTCAAATATGCTAAATCTGATTGGCTTGCTTAACGCGGGAACTTTAAATTGAAATTAAGCGGGTAATTTAAAGTAATCCTTGGGGCTCATAAAATTCAAAGTAAATCTTCTTTCAGTTTAAACGATTTGGGGTTTTGAATAAATACAAAATAATCAGTTGACAAATAAAACGATTTATTACTTTCTACATTATCGAAAAACAAAGAAATCAGCACATCAATAAAGAGAAAGTAATATAATTGTGATTCAATTCTTCGTCCATCGTAATCTAAAATTGTCTGTGTATCATTGAAGTTTCCCGTCCCATTCCCTGATACACAGACAATTTTAGTAATATAATTGTGCATTTACAAATCAGGACACTCAAAATGGCAATTAGCCATAAAATGGATTATTTCCTAACATTTATAAAGAATCCTATACGACATCGGCCCAGGAAAAAATTTAAATCAAACACTGAATAGTGATTTTTCGTGGGAAGGTGTATGAAAATGTCCTTAGGTGATTAAACACCGAAATATAAAAATGCTAACATGACGTTACATTTTTAATGGGCCCTGATCAAGTTTTGGACCAGAAAGTGCCATTTTTGATGAATTTTTATCTCCGAGGGGTTTCTAACATTTCCAGGACATTCGGACATTTTCCCTCACTTCTTTCTGACATTCCCGAGGGCATTTCCGATATTTCCTTATGATGCACTATCCTTCGCAACAGATATTTTTCATGTTCATCCAATACAATCTGCTGATCCCTTCGACCTACTTTGGGCTGTGATAAGAGTATTTGTACTACGCTATTCCTTTAATAAAGCTTTAATAGTTGTTGAACATCGGCCTGAAAGATAACGTGTGGTACCGTTATCATGAAAGAGGAATGTGTTTGACCTTACCTGTAAACTCAGCGGTTTTATCCAGAAACTGCACCTTGTTCAACTTAGGGAAATTTGTACAGACACTTTTATAGACATTTAATATTATCTTCTTTTCATTCAACGTTAAATGCCCCTTTCCGAAACGGTAACTACTCGTTGGACCCATGGCCGCGATGTTTCATGTGTTTATTATGAAGCAATTCGGAAAGATGGCGGCTTTCATAGCGGTAACTTTAAATAAGCCAATAGAATAGCCGCTTTTATCGCACCCATTGGCTATTACGTGTCGCAGGAATGATGTGACAGACAGCAGGATATCTGTCATGAGAGCAAAATTTTTACTCGGCAAATCAATAATTTTGCAATATTATAAAAGTAATGCAGCGCAAACGGTTTAAAATGTAACTTACATCGACCTGCGAGGTAAATTTGATTTTTAAACCTACATTCTTAATTCCTGCAAGCCACATTTTTGTTGCGATTAATTATGGCTGAATTTTAACCAATCGGCGACGTGGATTTCAAATTTCCCGGGGAGCAAAAGTCGCCTAGATCCCGGACAGACTATAGAAGGGTAGGGAATCGTATAAATAACCTAAAACATCTAAAACTGACAAAAAAATGCGGGAATGCCTTGCGAAATTGAGGAATGGTTGGCAATTGTTCGAAAATGCGGCAATTACCTACGAAATCGACAATGGTGTACAAAATTTCAGCGAGTCGATAGCCCCTCGGTTACAACTTACAACGCAACTTTTGACTATAGCTGCTTTCCACTTACACACTTATCTGAGAAGGCTCACTTAACTCAGCAATTTGATTGGTCAATATTCAAATAAACCAATCAAGTTGCTGAGATGAACTGAGGCTACTCAGATAAATGTGTAAAACGAAAGCGCCTTATGGCTTGCATGACGTCACCTAAATGAGTGAAATTTTGGCCGCAGTAGCACCATATTTTCTGCTTGCGAAGTGTCGGACGTAAATCGGGGGTTAATAATAAATCTAAAATCAGAGACCAATCAAGATATTGGGGAGTTCTCTTCAGATTTTTAAACCACCAAAAAATAGCCTATTTTCTTTTCTAATTTAATGCAATGAAAAAGGAACCACCATGTATTATGTAGGTACTCTCTACTGGTATGCATATTTATTATAGTTACCATTTACCTTTGGTTAGAGATGTGAGTGTAAAATCAACAATATCTTGCAGATTTTCTTGACTGTCAGCAATTTTCCCCAAGGTTTTTAACTGTTCTTGGGAGGCAGTCATGAGACGATTTACTGTATGCTCTGCAAGGCCTCTGAACTGAACTTGTCGAATTGAATAGCACACTGCTCTAGCCCTGTTACTCATTAAATGATAACTAGTCCAAGTGTCCGAGTCCATGTTGATGGTGCAATCTTTGATGCTCATTTCATCTGAACAAGGGAAAACAGGGCGTCCTTCAACGTACGACTGGCAATTTAACAAATGAACTGCTAATTTAGCCAACTGTTCATCGTTTATTTTACTACAATCAGTCCGAAGCTGCAGAATAACCTTAAAAATACCAATAATAATTCCCAATAAGTTTTGTTGTTAATTTATTTACCCTTTGCTGACATGAATCGAGTTCCGATAAAGCAACCCCTGTCAGCTTGGCTGCTTCAGAAATAAACTTCTCATCAGGTATGGCAACTTCATATGGAATTCTTTGCTGTGTAAATTCGTCACTGAGCTCTTCACTGGGGTTTTGGGAAAACGAGAGATAACTGCCTAAATTTTTTACGTAACTACTGAGACCGTCGCTGAATCCTGCGTGCACTTTTTCGGTGAAAGATAAACTTAAAACTAATATTAAAAAGAACTGAAAGCCGTTATTTGAGTGCATCACGTATGAATTTGGCTAGACTAGAATGGACTGAATGGACTGTAGATCCACCAGGATCAGAATATTTAAAAATTAACGACCACACTGGAAAATTTTGTATCTCTCTGTTTCAAAATATGACAGTTGCCCAGCTGATGAAACGAACGGGCAACGGTTTACAATAGGCATTTTGCCGCGAGGTACCAGTTGGTTGACTCAGGTTGGCGTCGAGGAACGTGGAGTGACGATACATTATAGTGACTTTTTATTGGTTGAGTTTGACGTATCGAAGCCCGAGGAATGACGCCAAGTCATCTCTTTCTTATCTCAGCTGACGCAACCGCACGTTGACCTCAGTTTCCAAATATTTTAATCCCTATTATAAGAATAATATTATGTATATGTATGTTATTCGGTCTTATTCTGGATGACATTGAAAAGTTATCAGTATTGAAAACTTTTTAAGATATCCGATTGGTACGAAAGCGTAGAGCTGCCATGATATTTGCTGACTTTTTTTATTTTGTAATTTACAGAAAAAGTGTAAATTTACAGAAAAAGTGTAAAACAGAAAAAGTGTAAATTTACAAAAAAAATGTAAGTTTACAGAAAACAGTGTAAGTTTACAGAAAAAGTGTAAATTCACAGAAAAAGTGTATATTTACAGAAAAAAGTGTAAGTTTACAGAAAAAGTGTAAATTTATGTTTCCATACTGCGAGCACCATTACCGAGTTGTACAGGGTAGTTCAAATGTATTAATACACGGCACTCACGGCCAAGCAATAAAATAAATAAATAAAATATAAATCCAGGATAAATTAGAATAAATTACCTTCATTTCGTCGCAATTTGAAATTTGCAAAATTTAGCGATAAACAATGAGTAATTTTTTTCTAATGGCACCATGTTTCTATTTTTTGGATTCCCTGTCAGTCCTTCTTTACTGTGACGATTTTATTTTTTGGGTAAATCTAACAGTAAATTTTTAAATTTTCATTAACTCAAATTTCGCGCGAAGATCTGGCAACAACGCACTTCATCATCTGTGCAACCGATGCAATCGTCCTCGTCTTACCACATGCCTCCCACTAATTCTACACACCCCTTAAAGGATTTTAACGGGGCCTAATAATTAGTTTCTTCACGTAACAAATAGCGCCTTTCATTACAAAGGAAAAAATGTTTTTTCAGAGTGTAGGATTACGAGCCATTTTGCTACATTTTTTATCGGGCTGTTATCAAGCTGTTAATTAATAAAATGACCAAAAACAACAAATCTTGCATTCTGAAAAAACATCCTTAATAATGAAAATTTAAATTAAAAAAATGTACTGTTCAATTTATGTACTTTTTGTTTATTGCTAAATTATGCAAGCATTTATCATGGATTTTTTATTCTATTCATCTTAAAATTTGGCCGTAAGAGCCGTGTATTAATGCGTTTGTACTACCCTGTACAACTCGGTAACGGTGCTCTCCAGAACGAAAACATAAATTTACAATTTTTCTGTAAATTTACACTTTTTTTGTAAATTTAAACTTTTGACTTTCTGTAAATTTACAGCTTTTCTGTAAATTTACACTTTTTCTGTAAATTACAAAATAAAAAAAGTCAGCAAATATCATGGCAGCTCTACGCTTTCGTAGTTTCTAGTGATAGTGAATTATTGTTCATGACAGGAATTTTGACAGAACTTAAATCCCGTTTAACAAACCAACATCTGAGACACACAACCCCCGCGTTCGTTAAAACGCGATATTAGCGATGACGTGAAACCGCCATCTTTTTTGTGTACGGTCATAGTGTTTAGACATTAATATTGATAATTTGAAGAATTGTTATCGATTAAATCTACATGTCTACAAAGGGCTTTCTGCTGATGAAATAATTGACCATATCAAACCATATTAAAAAGTGCACGGAATTATGGGAGGTTAATCTTTTACAGGTTTCTTCTTTTATGACATTTGAGAATATTTCAGTGTAACAATAGAAATAAATGCTGAACATACCCGAACCGGCCTTATTTAGCGATGCGATGATTATATTTGTGAGAATAATCGACGTTGGCCATTGTGGCTCTACACTAAACAAATCGTGCTACTGGTTGCATAAGTGATACCCGATGTCAATTTGAATAAATAACAAAAAGCCCAAACCATAGCAGCCAGTTCAAAAAAGCAAACTAATCTAATAACAAAGCTAATATCATCAAACACGAACTGCACTTTGTAAATCAACCAATAACAGCGAAATTTCAAAATAAAAATCGGTCATCTCCCTTAAGAATAACATGTAAACCCTCATTCGCGCCAAAATACACGCCACTTCCAAGATGGCTGTCTTTACTACGGAATCCCCACCAGAGGCCGCCTCTATTTTTAATTTGGTCAATTGAATCTATCCAATGAAATTCTCACTTTGTTTAGCTTCATTGCCATGGTAACAGCCTCAACCTAGCCCAACAAAGGTGGCGGGACCTACGTCACGCTAATAGTTTGTATATGCAACGAGATTTTAGATGACTAACCTCATGTCGCGACAAAATGTCTTAAGAATCTTTTGAAGCGTCAATGATGTCATATGTCAAGCGAAATGTCAACTTCAACTTGTCAATTTCCCCTTGACAAAAATAAAAAATTCTGAGTTTAATAGTTGGAATTTGAGCCTTGCGTGCCCCTTTGCGGGTGCCCCGAAGAAAAAAGTGCAACATGTCGGTGCGAGCCGTCGGAATGCGATTACTCAAACATGGTAGAACGTTTGTGCAAAATATCCGCAAGAGAGACCTCAACACCAACATTGGGGACAAAATTCGCGCCGTCACGCAGCCAGTCCCAGTCGCAGTACCAGTATCCAACGCCCCTGTGACCCCGAGCAATTTTGCTCTAAGAAACGTCGGTGTCCAACTTGGGCTACAAGCAAGGCGAATTCTCATCGATAACGTCCTTAACCGAGTTACAAACAGTCTTTCGCAAGATCTAAGAAAGAAGGCAACACGAAGGTATAATGTACGAAGGCGTAGAGGGGCCACAATAAAGTTTTTAAAATTTTGAGAAAAAGAAACTGTTGCAATTCGCGATTCAAATTAAATTTGTAACGTCACACAGGAATATTTTGTTGAAAGCGTCCAATCAAATGTCACCAAAAATGACTGTCATTATATTTCAGCGATCCTCATTGGTTGGGTTCCCACAATTCCCCATGTGTGACGTCACACACCAGAGGGCGTTCTCCTTAGCTAGAATCGCGAATAGTAAATTGTCACTTGTAGCTGACAATTGTCACTTGTAGCTGACAATTGTCACTTATAACTGACAATTGTCACTTGTAACTGACAATTGTCACTTGTAACTGACAATTGTCACTTGTAACTGACAATTGTCACTTGTAACTGACATTTGTCACTTGTAACTGACAATTGTTCCTTGTAACTGACAATTGTCACTTATAAGTGACAATACGGGCTATTAGCGTGACGTAGGTCCGCCATCTTTGTTGGGTTCGGTTAAGGTTGTTACCATGGCAATGAAGCTAAACAAAGCGAGAAATTCCTTGCTTAGATTCAATTATTTCAGCACAAAACTCATTGTGGACATGATTAACGATTTAATCGATAGCAATTCTTCAATTTATCAATATTAAGATCTTAAAACACAACACAGTAACTGTAAATAAACAATTAGACGAAAAATGCAGTTTTCTGGAATTTGGACATTGAAATCTCGCTTTGTTTGGCTTCAGTGGGAGGCGTTGACTATGACCATATCCAACAAAGATGTCACTTGTAACCGACAATTGTCTCTTGTAACTGACAACTGTCACTTATAACTGACAATTGTCACTTGTAGCTGGTCATAATTCATTAATTGAAACAGACCAATGGCGTACGCCGAAGGGAGTTAGGGGCGTTACAAGTTCTGTGATTCCAGAAATTTTTGTTTTTTTTTCAATTTTTAGAAAATAACGAAAATGTACGGATTTATGCTCTTTTAGTACTTTTTGCACACTTTATTATTTTGCCCCCCCCTTTTCATGACTAATTTCTGCGCACGTGTGACGTGCGCAGTGCGTGACGTGAAGCAGTTCAAAGCGCCTGTCAGTTACAATGGGCCTATACAGTTTTGTGGAAATTCAAGAATCCGTTATGTTCAGGCCATTACTAAAAATTATTCTTAATTGTCACGACAAAACTGCAACCCTAATGTAAATCCTGACTTTAAAAAATTAATTCAAAGTGTTGCGAAATTCATTTTGCATTCAAACGGAACCAACTTGCCTGGCTATTGACCTCATTTGCTATTGGCTCGGCACCGAGAGTGAAGCGCGTGACGTATACTATTCAACAATCGGGATTGGCAAAGCAATCGCGCTTACAAGGTGACTGGATCTTACCACTTTACGTCACTATCCCCGCCTACTCGCCTGCGTTTGATCAGGCTCAGATTTCTTCAAATTTTCAAAATTTTTTTAGAGGTCTACTAATGGGAATATTCCAAAATAAAAAAATACGGGTATTTTTATTTTTAATGTAGATTGATATTCACTAATAAAAAAAAATCGCTGTATAGGCCCATTGACGATATTCATCGCTCACGCATGCGTATTAAGACGTATTTGCGGAGGAATCTGAGGTGAACAGCTGATATCTAGCTGGTAGGACTTCCGAAATACGCCTCATTTTTGCGAATCCCTTATTGATATGCGTTAGAGAAAGATAGCCTTATAAGTCATGTGTCAACCTTGACGCGTCAAATTAAACTATTGGCGGTAATTTTAAAATCACGCATTGCAATTGCAAATAAAATTTGTGTTACCCTTAGGCAGCTACCTTGAAGCATAATGATAACCATCATTTAGTCATTTGAAGAAAAAATATTGCAGCTTTTTTTAAACGCAGTTTCAGAGCATGAGGCGCTTTTCTTATTTTTTTATAATTTATTGAAAACGCCGAATTTACAAGGAAAAGGATAGGGACGTCATGATGCATACATCACGTCTTCTGCACATGCGCAGAAGATGCCGTGAATATCCCCCTATTGACAAATTGTCGGTTACAAGTGACAATTGTCAGTTGCAAGTGACAACTGACAATTGTCACTTGAAAGTGACAATTTACTGATGCAACAAAGTTTTTTTTTCAGAAAATTTTAAAAACTTTGTTGTGGCCCCTCTACGCCTTCGTAATAATGAAACTTCTCAAATTGTAATCACATTTCTATTTCTTTTTCAGAATTCTATTTGGCGATTCAGCCCCATTTTTTGCACTAGTGGGAGTCAGTCTTGCATCAGGAACGGGAATTTTAACCAAAGAGGAGGAGTTAGAGGGAGTGTGTTGGGAAATCCGTGAAGCAGTTTCTAAAATCAAATGGCATTTTCACGATACTGATATCAGTAACTTTGAAGTAGAGCCGATTTCTTTAAATAACTTATCTCTTGGTAAACCTTTGGCAAAAGGCACTAACGGGGTTGTTTATGCTGCAAAGATAAAGGAGGAGAATGAGCCGAAAAATGATTCTGATACAGTTAGCAAATATCCACTTGCATTAAAAATGATGTTTAATTACGATATTCAGTCAAATTCAACTGAAATTCTAAAGGCAATGTATAGAGAGACAGTGCCAGCCCGCATGTACTATTCTAACAATGAAGCGGGCGACTGGGAAATTGAATTAGCGAAAACAAGAAAGGAGCTACCCCCTCACCCTAACGTTGTTGCAGTTTTCTCAGTTTTCACTGATTATATTCAAGAATTTTCAGAGTGTCGGAATTTGTATCCAGCTGCATTGCCGCATCGTATTCACCCTGATGGTGAAGGCAGAAACATGTCTTTATTTTTATTAATGAAGCGTTATGATTCTACTTTACAAAACTTTCTAGCCTCAAATACGTTGTCAACTAGAACTTCAGTTCTATTGTTCAGTCAACTTTTAGAGGGTGTCAGTCATTTAACCACCCACGGTATTGCCCATCGAGATTTAAAATGCGACAATCTCCTCCTTGATATAACTGAACAAGAGGCTCCGATTTTGGTAATATCGGATTTTGGCTGCTGCTTGTCGGACAAAACCAATGGCTTAATGTTGCCGTACACGAGTTACGAGATCAACAGAGGTGGCAACACTGCATTAATGCCTCCAGAAATCATAAACAAAAAACCTGGGACCTTCAGTATTTTAAATTATTCGAAATCGGATCTGTGGGCTGCAGGAGCTATCGCTTATGAAATTTTTGGCCTTCACAATCCGTTCTATGGAGACAGAAATACGGCTTTGAAGAGCAGTAATTATAAGGAGGAAGATTTGCCCAAGCTGCCCGAGGACGTGCCGGAGATTATAAAATCGTTGATTGAGAATTTATTGAAGCGCAATCCCAATAAGGTTTGTTTTTTTACTTGACAATCTAGAAAATAATAGTTATTTATATAATAAGTGAGATACAGAATATTATCGCACCCATGGAATGGCTAAAGCTATTTTTTAGCGACGAAAATGTTTTGAAACAACTGTTTCTAAAAAAACGTTACTGGATTTTGAAACAGTTTCGTCTATGTCATAGTTGCAACGCTAAAGTACAATATTTTGAAACAGTTTCAAAATACTGAGTCGCTAAAAAAAGGCTTAAGGGCAGGCCGAGTTCGTTGCAATCACAATATGTGCGATAATAGTTTATCCCACATATTGTGGACGAAGTTTTATCTACAACCCCCAACCCCTCAAATTCATTATTAGAATTTTGTGAATATTCTCAACGTAGCGAACGGTGATAGTACTGCACGCGGGTGTAGTAAAGTAAATCATTACATAATTTGAATGAATGGGATAACTGCAATATATCGCATGGCTGTAGATAAAGTTTTATTTTACACCTACAACCTACAACACTATGCAATGAACGCCCTATAATTTAGATGTTTTAGGGCTACTTTTAGTTGAGAACGCAATATAGTGCGGTGTTAAATAAAACGTTGTATCGCATAAAGGGTGGTGAATTTTTCGTTGTCCACCATTGGGAACTCGGAAACCAGAAAAGATGGAGAGTAGGTTAAATTAGACAAAAGTTGCGCTTTTTAAAGGTGATCAAGAGATGTAAATAATTCTCCGATATCTTGATTCGTTTCTGAGTTATCCTTAAAAAACTGAAAATCGCGATTTTACAGAAAAATTCATAGCTCCCTAACAGTTGATGCTATTCAAATGAAACTTGGAACTTTTATATTTTTGACATCTGTCTTTGGTTTCTCTTATGTCCGCCATATTGGATTTTCACACCACCGGATACAGAAAAAAATTAGCTTCTTAAAAATGTAAAAAATGCGGGCTTTTTGAAAAAAAAATTCCAAAGCTTGAGTCACACGATGCCAAGACGTGTTTTATTATCGTTGAATTCAATTCCTTTCACATGTCATAAGAAATTTAAAAGCTCGGTGTACTTTTTACAGTTGTTTCTTTCCTAAGTTTAGACTGATTATACAGATTACTCCCACCAAATCTCAAATTTTGTCGGTCTGTCAAAAAAGCCCTAGTAGGTTACATTTTTGAAAAGCTAATTTTTTTCTGTATCCGGTGATGTTAAAATCTATTATGACGGCCATAAGAGAAACAAAAGTTGACTGTTGTTTCTCAAAATCTAGAAGGCCTAGAAAATTTTTGTCACAGTCATTGAATTGACAGATGTCAAAAATACCGGGTGTTTCAGCGACCCCGGGGCTGCATAGGCAAATAACGTGGAAAAATGAATTTAATTTTTTTCCTGCTCCCGAAAATTTTCTCGAAAAGTTTTAGCGTGCCATACTAGTACCATACTAGTCTGGTATCTCTTGAGATTTTTTTCGTTCGTCAGCTCCTCTCAGGTACTTCATAATGATTTTTTGAAAATTGAATTTTAGACGCAGTTCACTGCTTTTAATACGCGTCTCTTATATCACAATAGTTATTTACATACTATATGCGGTAACAATAATTTTCGCGCACTAGCGAGCAGGTTTGGAAACCGAGTGCGCAAAGCGCGCGAGGTGTCCATTGCTCGCGTGTGCGCGAATATTGTTAACGCACAAAGTATGTATTCTACTTTTTGCACGGATATTTCCAATAAAAACAAACAGAATTTCAACTCATTTGCATTGTTGGTTTAGGGTACGCGCAATTTTCATTCCCCTTCAGCGCATCCGATGGAATAGCATTTTTGTTTCCCATATCTTTACTACACCTTTTCCAGTAGTAGTTCAGAAAGCGTCAATTGAATTTCAGAATAGTCAGTTGAATTTCAGAATCCGTCAATTGTAGTTCAGATTAATCAATTCAAATTCAGAATGCGTCAGTTGTATTTCAGAATAGTCAAATGAATTTCAGAATACGTCAATTGAATTTCAGAAAGCATCAATTGAAATTCAGAATCCGTCAACTACAATTGCATTTGATGCTTTCTGAAATTCAATTGACGTATTCTGAAATTCATTTGACTATTCTGAAATACAATTGACACTCTCTGAATTTGAATTGACTAATCTGAACTACAATTGACGGATTCTGAAATTCAAGTGACAATTCTGAAATTCAACTGACGCTTTCTGAAATTCAATTGACGCTTTCTGAACTACTACTGGAAAAGGTGTAGATATAACTACTTACATTGTTATTGTACTTTAAACACCAAAATTTTTCCATTTTTTTGATTTATTACCTCCATTGCTATAATAAAACCAGTCGGTAGAAAATGTCTTGTCATTTTTGACGTAAGATGGCAAGCAGATTTTAAAGTCTTTAAAACATTAAGGGCCAATTTCATAATCAAAATTAAAGTGTCCTTTAAATATTTGCTTAGCAACATTCGAGAAAGATTGCTCCTGATTGGTCAAAATCCCATTTAAAGTCGATTTTAACTTTAAAGGACCTTTAACTTTTATTATGAAATCGGCCCTAAATTATGTTAATTTATCGTTGAAGGTTTCTTTTAGTGATAATCACTTTGTATGGAAAGATCGGATTAGAGAAAAAAAATGCAGTGCGCAATTCACGCACTTGTGTGTGCAAAACGCACCGGTACCTGTAAATTTGATGTTCCCAGTTGTTTATAGAGTGCGTAATAATTTGATTTTTGTTAAAGGAGTGCAAAAATAACTATTTCTATTCCAGCGTCTTGACCCTGAAGTTGCTGCAAACGTCTGTCAGATATTTTTGTGGGCTCCCAGTGCTTGGATTAAACAGAGGATCAAGTTACCGACTAGTGCAGAGGTAAAACATCGGGATTGATTTAACCAAAATCAAGATTTTTTTTTGTTTTCCTGCAGGTTCTGCAATGGTTGTTGAGTCTCACCACCAAAGTTTTGTGTGAAGGACGAATCAACAACAAGAATTTTGGAAACTTCGGAAACGATAAAGGTAGAAGAACGTACCCTGAGTACCTATTAATATCCAGCTTCTTGTGCCGGGCAAAGTTGGCCAATATAAAATCTGCTTTGTCCTGGATTCAAGAAAATTGCTTCTATGATTAAGCTACCGAAATAGGTACTGCTTGAAATATGATTTTAACTAACCTTGCTGCAGCCTACAAATAATATAGTAAACCTATTTAACTTTATAGTGATAAATGAAATAGTATTTCACTACACAAAAAAATCGGTTGTAAATAACATAATTATGTATGTACATATAAAATAAAATTTATCTTTAGTATTAGTTTTATCATTTACAACCTATTTGAAACTTTAGGCCAGGCGACAGGGCCAAAACTTTTGAAGAAAGTGAAAATAAATGGTGGCAAAGATATGATTTTAAATGCTTCTTTTGGTCGTTATGATTTAGGAAGCCATTTTGAAGTTTTCCTCGGTCGCACATCCTCATCCACCACGCACAGTGATTCAGAATCCGAAAAACGTGATCGAAAATCCAGATTTTCAACTTTTCCAAATGTTTCAAATTTTCATAGGTATGTACCTTTCAGAATGACAACAATTCGCATAAAGTTTACTGTCGAACGCTCAAAGGCAAAATAAAGTCAGCGCGTCTCCCCAAAATTTTTGCAATTCTAGATGTTTACGGGTTTTCCGAGAAAAGGGGCAAGTTGGGGCAGTCAAATCAACTTGCGTGTTCTTCCCAGAACTTCAATGAATGCTCTGCATGTTATTTCCCCTTGGCGCGTGATGGCGATTCTTTCGCAGAAAACCATTTACACAAATAAAGTAGGAAAATGAGGTACCTTTTGAAATATAATTTATTGTAAAGATCAGGTAAAATTCCTGACAATGAAACTACGGTATGTTGTTAGCTACATGACATGGTTTTGCATGTAGGGTACTGAAATTTTCCTATAATTATCGTATTATCATTACAACGCAACGCCCAGAAACTTGGCTTTTTTGCGCATAAAATTCAGTGTGCTAAAATATCTTGATTTCGCGTCACCTTCAGCCTTATCCACTTAATCCAGGCTTATAGCAGACCAGTTTTTTGTTTTCCATATTCTCACAGGCAACGTGCCCTTTTGGATAAAAATCGGTGCCGAGGAAAAAACCTATGTAGGTATATGTTATAGAGGGCGGATTTATATGCGAAATTTTTTCGCCCAATAGGCGTATATTTATGCACCAAAAAATAGCGAAATAAGCACTAAATAAGCACGTAAAATTCTAAATAAGCACGCGAGTTATCATTCTAGAAAAAAAACATCTGCAAAAATGAATGGCTTTTGAAATGAGGGCACTCTTGTCCTTAGGCATGGCTGATAAGAACCAAGAGTACCTACTTCACTTAAAATAATTGCAAAAATCAACCCCCACTATAACACCCTCTTTACATACTATACCTGCAAATAGGCAAAAACCCTGTCATTAGCAATGGATACAGGTTGACCGTCTACCTGACCCAAGTTGTCTTAAGCAGGAAAGGGATGTAGGTAATAAAAGGGTAGGTAAATTCATGAAATCAGTTTTTCGAAGAACCGCCGCCATTTTTAAAGGTGGTTTTAACAGAAATCTTGCGAAATAAGCAAAAATATGCGATTTTTATCCAAATAAGCGAAAATGACAAAAAATGACCAAATATGTAAAATATGCATGCAATATGCATTTAGCATAAAATCCGCTCTCTATATATGTATAACCCTTTATTTTTATTACCGGATTTGATAGCTGATTTTTTTTCAAGTCGAAAACCATAATAATATAGTGACATTTTTTCGAAAAATGCCATTTTAGGATCGAGGGGGCCCTTTTTTTGAATTTTTCTTAGCAAATAGCATTTTCTTACTATTGGATTGGATAGCTGTTGCATTGATGGATCAAAAACCTTGGTGCAATTTTTTGGAAAATTTACATTTTATTTGTAATGAGTTGCGAGGGGCTCGTCAAACGTCGCAACGGGTTTCCTCTAGGTACCTAGGCACCCGGAAATGTTAAGTTAATTTTAAGTCTCGAGTACCTATCTATCAGAATGGAATGTTTTTCACTTATCGAACACGTGAATCGCAGCAAGTTTCCAGTTTGCAATAGTAGGGAACAAGAGTGATACTTTGTAATTTGATTAGATCTCGTCTTGCGTACGTCTAGTCATACAGAGAGATAGGAAAGTCAAGGACTTAATTAAGCTCAAATTTTCAGGTCTCTGGCCAAATATTTTTAAATAAAACCATTATTGTATCCCGCGGGTTGGCAAAATTTCAAATAAAATCAAGATTATATTATATCACTCTGTTTTACTGCATTGAACATCCAGTTTTCACGGATCAGAATCCTTCTGTTCGGTGAGTAACTTTCCCTTTCCATCTTCAATGATAAGATCGATAAAATGGATAATAAAACGGCGCGGCGTACATTTAAGTTCCGCGGCTAGTATCTCTGACAGTAGTCTGCAAAACGCGCGTGTGTGGGTGTTGCGAGTGTGTGCAGTTTACATAACCTCTATACTTAGCTATTAAAAAATCACGAGACTGCGGTAATTATTCTGTAAGTTTGTGAAAATTCTTCAAAATCTTCTTGACTTATTTAATGATTCCTATTATTACCTTGATTTGACATTTTCATTGATCTTTGGTTTTTTTATAGGCACCTGCCACCACTTGCATTACATACCTATACTTATATTTTTATTTTTATTGTGCTTGAAATAGGTACTCCTTTTATTTTTAAAAAATTGACTCACAGGTTAGAGTTCACTTTTAATGTCAATTACATAATACCCGCCAAAATCCTGGCACTGCAACTGCAATGAAATTTTTACCAGGGTGACCTTCAAAATTCTACATTACCTATATTATTTTATAAGTGGAGAACATGAATGAATTTTGAAATGAGGAACTAAACTTAATTTTTGGTCCACTAGGGCCGGTTTTTCCATCTTCGATAACCTCGAGTTTACCTAACCAACAGTTTGTCGCATAGCAACGAGTGTTCTGATTGGCTGTATCCTAGCAACTAACCGCTGCCGCTGGTTAGATAAACTGGAGCTTATCGAAGATGGAAAAACCGGGTCTAGGTACACAAAAATCTCGATAAAAGTGCTATTAATTGCGAAGAGAAATTGAACAACAAATTCCCCTATATTAAAAAAAACAAGCATTTTTAAAAAATCGAAAAAAATATGGCACCATAGGCGTTTCAATGTATGACCCGTTCATAATATAATATATACAGGGTTAGTACAAAGTCCCGGGACGGTCAGTTATCTCCGTTATTTCTTAAGATTTTACTTTGAAACTTGGTACCCAGGCACAATTAAATACGGGGAATTCAAAACTGTTTTTAAAAATTTTCTTGGACTTCCGGTTAAACCGGAAGTGACCCTAAAAGTCGTTTTTTTAAATGGAATCATACTTTTTTCTCAACGGATTCGGAATCTACGAATTTTTTAAAGTAAAAGACGTATCATACTTGACCAGAACTCAAGTCACGGCCACCCTGGATTTTCAAAAACATCAAAGAAGTCGGTCAAAAAGCAAGATTTTTCAAAACCGCAAGTACACGTCAACCTTATTTTTTTAATACAAATTCAACTGCGCAATTACATTTCCTTTTATTTGTTTTTGCTTTTTTGAAATTTATTAAATGCTCACAAACAGCCAAAATAGAACAAAGAATTTTTAAAAATGTAATTGGCCGGTTGAATTTGTTTTAAAAGAATAAGGTTGACGTGTACTTGCGGTTTTGAAAAATCTTGCTTTTTGACCGATTTCTTCGATGCTTTTGAAAATCCAGGGTGGCCGTGACTTGAGTTTTGGTCAAGTATGATACATGCTTTTAAGCCTCGTTCTCATTAGTCAAGTAACTTGTATCAAGTCGCTTGAATTCAAGTTTTTTGAAACCACTTGACCAATATGAACCGTAAATTTACTTGACTTGACATATCTTTTCAAGCTGGTTTCAAGTTTCAAGTGCAGTATTCTAGGTTCCCACTTTTCAAGTAACTTGAATTCAAGTCCCTTGAATTCTAGGTGATTTAAAACACTTGACCAGTATGAACCGTGACATCACTTGGCTTGAAATATCCTTTCAAGCTTCAAGTGAAGTAGAGGTCCGTTCTACTTTACTTGCCTTGAAAAACAATGAGTAGTGGGAACTGTTTCCATTGATCAAGGAAATGTTTCTTCAAATTTATATGAAACACACGAAGATTTATGGCATATTCAATCATTGAAATATTGCCGTCGATGTTTATTAGAAGAAATAATCGGCAAAAGGGTACAAGCAGGCATTGGAAGTGGTTCGCGAGAAACTGAAGTAATTACGGAAGTAATTGGAACCTCCACAGCCACACATAGAAAACTATCCTACTTCCTACAAAATTTGTTCCACCAGTCTTGTTCTCTGGGGTTTTTCAAAATGTTACGATGTTTTACCAAAAGGGCACATTTTTGCAAACATAATTTGAACACTTTTTATGTGCTGATAGAGAAAATGGGAGTTTATTTATCATTCAAATTTCAAAGTGGATGTTGCAAAAAGGCACTTGACTTTCGTTGATTGCCACCAAAACCAAATCGAGTCTTCGGCGGGCTGTGGCATGCCTATTCTACATATAAATATCAAATGCTAAAAAGACAATAATTGTCATCGGCCGATTGCCACCAAATCTAACTCACTTGCCATGTGAAAAATCGTTCAGCAGTTTCAGATCGAGAAATCTTTCTTACACACGTACACACATTTTTTAAAAATCACGTTTTTGTTATCATACAACCTCAAAGATCTGCTGTTCTCACAATTTCGTATTTTGGACTATTTTCAGCAACTTATCATTTTATACTGATGGTTGTAAAGAGGTTAAAAAGCCTAAAGTGAACTCTTTCAACAATCCCCTAGGCGATCCCCTGGGCGAGTTTTTCTGACAACGTAACCCACTTCCTTACCCATACGGGACGTTTTCGAGTCGTTTCATTTTCTAAAATGTTAGCAATTTCAGTTAGCACTCAACGAAATTCCAGCGCTCAAAGACTCACTTATTGAAGCCATTTTTTATCTACTTGACTTGATTCAATTATGACTGACTTGTAGACTCGCTTGTAGATGTGTGAACACAAACTTGAAATCAAGAAACTTGAATTCAAGCGGCTTGAATCAAGTTACTTGACTAATGAGAACGAGGCTTTAACTTTAAAAAATTCGTAGATTCCGAATCCGTTGAGAAAAAAGTATGATTCCATTTAAAAAGACTATTTTTAGGATCACTTCCGGTTAAACCGGAATCCAAGAAAATTTTTAAAAACAGTTTTGAATTCCCCGTATTTAATTGTGCCTGAGTACCAAGTTCCAAAGTAAAATCTTAAGAAATAACGGAGATAACTGACCGTCCCGGGACTTTGTACTAACCCTGTATATAATACATACGTATAATACAGGGTGAGTCAAACGGAAGCGGCCACCCCTTATAACTTATTTCGTTTCCAACATATCAGAACCATTTTTGGACTATCTATAGAATACATTTCGACAATATCAGTGGTCCCAAAATGTTTTTATTTAATTTTGGCTAACGGCATGTCACTTTGTTATTTTAAATGGCACCATCCTCGCCTGTATCTTTCTTTATTGTAATATCTCCTAACATTTTTGATTCTCTTTACAACGGTGTGAAAAAATCATACTCTTAGATGATGGAAATTCCCGAGGAAATTCCGAGAAAATGTCAATTGAACGTTTTCCCAAAAGCATTTGTTTTACAATCTATTTATTCGCTTTATCAAAAAATTGTTCCAATGAAAGTTGAAAGGTAAACTTAGACGCATCTGTTGATGTGATCAACTCGACATAATCTTCTAATAAAAAAAGGGTATGTCGTAATTACTCAGCGAGACTGTGAAGAAGATATCATGAGAAAGTGAATCACATCAAAAGATTCGTCTAAATTTATCTTTCAAGTTTTATTGGAACAATATTTTGATAAAGTGAATAGTTTGTGAAATGAACATCCAGATCCATACTTTTAGGAACAAGTTCAATTAATGTTTTCTCGAAATTTCTTTTATGTAAGAGTATAGTTTTATTATACCGCTGTAAAGAGAATCAAAAATGCTAATTGATACAATAAGAAATTGTATGTACGCCATTTAAAATAACAAAGTGACATGTCGTTATTCAATGAAATGAAGACATTTTGGGACCACTGATGTGGTCGAAATGTAACGCAGAGGCAAACAGCTAACCTGTATCTCGCTTACACCACCCGCCCAGGTTTTATTAACATTTTTAGAAAAAAAAAAATGTGCAAAGCAGTACCGTGGAAAAGTGGCTATAAATTTTTTAAGCCACGGGCGATAATGATAAGAATGACACACCATTGTAAAGTGGAAAGACTGTTCTACATTATGCGTGCCAAAAAGTCATATGAAAGCTGATTGAAAGTCGATTTAAGGAAATTGGAATGTTGGAAATTTAAACCCTGAATAAATTTTTTTTCTTATGGAAAAAACAGCGATTTTAATCGTTTCTTTTTTTATACTTCATGGGTACCGTTGAAAAGAGGATACAATTCTGCACCCATCCATGTAGAAAAACTTGTAGGCAGAGTGTTATTTAAGAAAAAAATGGTATTCGGGTTTCAAATTTCCAGTTTTCTAATTTCTATAAATCAACTTTGGATCAACCTTCTTAGGACCTTTTGGCATCCATAACGTAGAACAATCTTTCTATTTTACAACGGTGTGTCATACTTTTTTTTTTATTGCCCGTGGTTTAAAAGTTATATCCGAGGGGTATTTCGCAGAAAATATTTTTGTACACTAATTCCCAAATTGTTGAAAATTCCTCTAATTCCCCTACTAATTCCTCTAATTCCCCTGGTAATTCCTCTAATTCCCCTGGTAATTCCTCTAATTCCCCGCTAATTCCTCTAATTCCCCTACTAATTCCTCTAATTCCCCTACTAATTCCTCTAATTCCCCTATACTAATTCTGCTAATTCCTCTAATTCCCTAATTCTCTCGCTAATTCCAATAAGTATGTCCGAGAGTATGTCCCTGATATTCTCAGTTTCCCGAAATTTCTAAATTTTTTAACAGCTGACTGCTGAATGCCCGATAATTCGGACGAAAATATAGTAACGAATAATAATATAGACATCTAAGGGCCATTTTTACCATGTCTGAGTTATGAAAACTCGGAGTTAGTTGTCACGACAATGACGTTTTCATTGGTTGTGATATAGCAACAAGCCCCGAGTTTCCATAACTCGGACATGGTTTTTAAAGACGTAAGAATAAAAAAGGCAGCAGAGAAGCGGCTGGAACCTCCCCAACGCATGGGTCTTTGATTTCCGTGACTTATTGTCTTTAAGGTTTTAAAGTTGATATGCCTAAATTGCACTTCCCGTGGACCAATTGCTCCCAAAAGCCTTTCAGCTCTTCAATGGGTTACCTAACCTCCATGTACCAAATTTCGGACAAATCGATCCAGTAGTTTGGGCTATAACGTGGTTTCAGTGTTATTACAAAATTTCGATTTTTCTACCCAAAGGGTACTAAATGCGAATAAATTTTATCTCACTTAAAACCAGAATTTGAAGACCTTTCTGATGATAACAATAAATCTTTCAAAAAGTTGTTTTTGATGGGTGAATGAGAGAATAATTTTAGGTTTCGAAATTGGTGTGCCAAAACGGCACTTTCCGTGGGCCGATTGAATCCAAAATTTGTTCAACTCTTCGACTTGTAATACAATCCCCATGTGCAAAATTTCAGCCAAATCGGTTGAGGGGCTTGGGCTGTACCGCGATTTTAAAGTCCGATAAAAATCTATTTTTTTTTAATTGTTGGTCAAAAGGGCACTAAGAATGAATACATTTTTAGACGCAGAATTTGAAGGTCTTTCTTATGGTGACGTGAAAAATGGGGGTTTACATTTAAAATTTAAAAGTTGATGTGCCAAAATGGCGCTTCTGGTTGCACGATTGGCTCCAAAAGCTTTTCAGATCTAAGTTGGGTTATCACATGCACACGTACCAAATTTCAGCCAAATCGGTCGAGTAGTTTGGGCTGTGGCGTGTTTACGAACGTACGTACGTACGTACGTACGCACGTACGTACGAACGTACGTACATACATACAGACACATTTTAAAAACCACTTTTTTGGGCTCCTGAGACCTCAAAACGTATAGATCCGGTCTTATCTCGAATTCGAAAATTTTAGTGATTGCAGTAACCTCCCTTTTTTTTAAATGGTGAAGTGGAGTGGGGAGGTTAAAATGTGCATATTTATTTGAGCTTTGAAGTTAAAAATCTGTAAAAAACGCAAACATTTTATCAACAAACCGCAAAAAATAAGAAAATAATTGAATAGAAATTATACAAATGCAATTCTTAGCATAACTCGAGACATAATATCTCCTTGAATATACGTTAAGTAAAATGGTTATTGTAATTAGGGCCGATTTCATAATCAAAAATTGCAGCAGAGAAGCGGCTGGAACCTCCCCAACGCGTGGGTCTTTGATTTCAGGGACTTCTGTTTAAAATTCTAAAGTTGATATGCCTAAATGGCACTTTCCGTTGACCAATTGCTCCCAAAAGCCTTTCAGCTCTTCAACGGGTTACCTCACCTCCATTTACCAAATTTCGGGCAAATCGATCCACTAGTTTGGGCTATAAAGTGGTTTCAGCGTTATTACAAAATTTCGATTTTTCTACCCAAAGGGTTCTAAATGCGAATAAATTTTGTCTCATTTAGAACCAGAAATTGAAGACCTTTCTGATGGTGACCTCGATAGTGACAATAAATCTTTCAAAAACTTGTTTTGGATGGGTAAATTAGAGAATAATTTTAAATTTCGAAATTGGTGTTCCAAAACG
The DNA here is from genome assembly GCA_963924575.1 of Pycnomerus fuliginosus. Taxonomy (NCBI): domain Eukaryota; kingdom Metazoa; phylum Arthropoda; class Insecta; order Coleoptera; family Zopheridae; genus Pycnomerus; species Pycnomerus fuliginosus. The sequence goes on along the minus strand of OZ004619.1, from coordinate 24,497,989 downwards.
GCACTTTCCGTGGGCCGATTGAATCCAAAATTTGTTCACCTCTTCGACGTGTAATACAATCCCCTTGTGCAAAATTTCAGCCAAATCGGTTCAGGGGCTTGGGCTGTACCGCGATTTTAAAGTCCGATAAAAATCTTTTTTTTTTTATTTTTGGTCAAAAGGGCACTAAGAATGAATGCATTTTTAGAAGCAGAATTTGAAGGTCTTTCCTATCGTGACGTGAAAAATGGGGGTTTGCATTTAAAATTTAAATGATGATGTGCCAAAATGGCATTTCTGGTTGCACGATTGGCTCCAAAAGGTTTTCAGATCTAAGTTGGGTTATCACATGCACACGTACCAAATTTCAGCTAAATCTGTCGAGTGGTTTGGGCTGTGGCGTGTTTACGAACGTACGTACGTACATACAGACACATTTTAAAAACCACTTTTTTGGGCTCCTGAGACCTCAAAACGTATAGATCCGGTCTTATCTCGAATTCGAAAATTTTAGTGATTGCAGTAACCTCCCTTTTTTTAAATGGTGAAGTGGAGTGGGGAGGTTTAAAAATTGAAGTGTCCATTAAATATTTGCCTACCCGAGAGCAGCTAAAATATTTGCCTAGCAACATTTCAAAAGATCTGCTTCTGATTGGCCAAAATCTACATTAAAATCAACATTTTTGTCCTAATGTGGAGAATGTCAGTTATTTCTGTCAAATGGCCCACTTCCGATGAGATTAACGGACCTTAAAAAATAAAATCCTTATGTATTATACTCGGTATTATATCTGTATCTTGTGGGGGATAATGTAGGGGTAAATACCACTTATCACTTACTTATTCCCTCGCTTATTCCATTCACCATTCTTAACTTCTTCGTAACATCAAATCTTTACTGCGAACCCAAAAAAGTCGTTTTTAAGGTCATCTTATGGCTTTCGGAAAAGCTGGGCTAAATCGGCCCGCAGTAAGTTCCATTTTGGGACATGAACTTTAAAAATTTAAAGGCAAACCCCTATTTTTCACTTCCCCCCCCCCCATTCGAAAGCTCTTCTAGTTCTGCTTCTGAAAATTTATTCACACTTGGTGTCCTTTTTTCAGCCAAATCGGTCGAGTAGTTTGGGATGTGGCGTGTTTACGAACGTACGTACGTACGTACAGCTTAGAAACATGAAGATGCCCACCCAGAGCTGAATATTTACCAGGTCGCATGGACCAGGCTACGACAGAGACCTTGCAGAAGTTAGTTACCCCTACCTAACTGCTATTCGAATGCTAAGCGACCAACTAAATATTCAATTCTGGGTGGGCATGTTCATATTTCTAAGCTGTACATACATACAGACACATTTTAAAAACCATTTTTTTGGGTTCCTGAGACCTCAAAACGCATAGATCCGGATTGCACGCGTCGTCGATAGTCGTCGTGCGCAGTTTGAGGGTTCACCCCGAGGCAGTGTTGCCAGTTTGGTGATTTATTTATTGTGATTTAGTTATTTTATTATACCGGAATTGTACACGCTGTTTGTACACAATAATTCTGCTTGTAATTCCTCGCTAATTGCCTACCAATTTCTATTAATTTTCCATTAATTCCTTGTAATTCCCCACTAATTCCTACTAATTCCCCACTAATTCCTCTAATTCCCCACTAATTCCTCACTAATTCCCCTAATTCCCCACTAATTCCTCTAATTCCCCACTAATTCCCAAAGCTTGTACACCAAAATTCCCCTGCGAAATACCCCTCGGTTATATCCATTTTTCCACAGCAAAGCTTTGCATTTTTTTTTCTAAAAATGTTAATAAAACCCAGGCGGCTTAATTTTCTTCCTCTATCCGAATCTGTAATGAAAAAAATGGGCAGCTACGGAGGCGGCTGGAACCTCCCCACTTGGTGAATGATCTTTTGCCAAAAGGGCACTAAGTTTGAATACAATTTTGAAAACAAAATTTGAAGACTTTTCATGTGCCGATAGAGAAAACGAGAGTTCATTATTCAAATTTCAAAGTTGATATGCCAAAATGGCACTTGCCATTCGCCGATTGCCACCAAAATTAAATCAGCTCTTCGGCGGGTAACGGCATCTCTACCTACCAAATTTCAGTCAAATCGATCCAGCAGTTTGGGCTGTAGCGTGTTATTTAATGTTTCCTCGAAATTTCGAATTTTTCGATTTTATGCCAAAAAGGCGCTAAGTAGGAATACAGTTTCAGATACAGAATTTCAAGACCTTTCATGTGCTGATAAGAAAAACTAGTGTTCATTAGTCAAATTTCATAATTTACATGCCAAAAAGGCACTTAGCGTCTGCGGATGCTCAACAAAATTAACTGGGCTCACCAGAAGGCCAACGCTAACCTCCATACCAAATTTCATTAAAATCCGTTCGGTAGTTTCCGAGAAATCGTGCTCACATACGTACATACGTACGTACGTACGTACATACACACAGACATTTTTTAAAAAACACTTTTTTGTGATCCTGGGACCTTGAAACGTAAAGATCTGGTGTTATCTCAATTTCGAATTTTGGAGTGATTGCAATAACCTCTCAATTTTATATGGTTGTGGGGAGGTTAAAATGGGGGTTGCGATTTAAAATTTCAAAGTTGGACCCTACTTTCGGTATATCCAGAAGTGCCCCCCCCCATAGTCGTCAATAATTTTAATAGAATTCAGATGCGTCAATTTCTGTAAGCCAAATCTTATAACTGAACCTTGCTTAAGTACAGAGATACCATCCATAACTGTTCCCATATTACGGTACCGTTTACCCATTTTTTCTTTTCGTGTTACTTCCATTTCGACTTCTACTTCAACCTTTCCATTTCACTCTCAATAGTGTGCTATGTAGGTACAGTCGAGAAAGTAAGTTATGCACTCGGGTCTTGAGTGTTACGCACAGAATTTGGGACACCATCATCGATAGTGGTGATTTCTATCTGATATTAGGACCGGCACTAGTTGGGGGTTGTATTGGTAGGTCAAAGAACTTCAGACCGTGTGCAGATAAAGAGTTATCCGGCCAACAAATCAACAAAAAGTGCATTATTTTGTTTCTCGACTGTACGTATACCAAATTCCACTGCAGCATTCGAGGCACCGGCCTTGAACATTGCGACCAGTATAAAGATCTGGATGTACTAATATTTCACCATCGATCATTTGTTCCGCATAAATTAGGTAGGTACAAAAGGTGCGAAAGTAGGTTGTAGAGTTTCATGTAAATGTCAAAATGTCTACTGTGGACGATTAATCGATTATTATATATACATCAAAAAGTGAAATTTTCTGCAAGGTAAACAGTAGGTACCTATACCTAATCGTTATCGCGGGAATCATGTCTATTGCCTACAATCAAGATTTGAATAATTATAGTATGGTTGTAATAAAGTGAATGACTATACAAAAAATGGGCAGCTGCGGAAGTGGCTGGAAACTCCCCACTGGGTGAATTATCCAATCTTATCACCAAAATCAAGTAAATTTTACTATTTCCTATAAGTACCCAACGAGGTACCCAAGTTTTCCTCCACCAAATCTACATTCTACATTTTACGCTGTTTTGCCAAAAGGGCTCTAAGTTATTGAATACCTACATTTGAGGGCGAATTTTTTGTTATGATAACTATTTCATCGTTTACTCATTTTGATTATATTTTCTCTCTTACAACTTTCCCACCCTCTTCACAATCTTTCATCCCCTCCAAAACATAAATTAGCAAAATTGTCTTATTTGCCGTGTTAATTTTATAATTTCTACTTAACTGCAGTCTGCAGTAAACTTTTTCTTGCCGGTGGTCCTAATTCTACAGATGTCGCATAATTGTTGTGTTCTTTTGTTCATTTTCTACTTTTTTTAACTGTTTTTTAATATTGTATTTATCAACAATTCGCCTTTTTGACACATCTGGGCGTCTGCGGAGGCACTACTACTAGGTGCAGATTGATAAAATCTGCACCCGATTCCACTAGTAAATTTAGGCGGCCCCTACATCCCCATTGACGTGATAAACATCTACAGGGATACACATCGCATTTACGTATATCTTCCGGTGGCTTTTTTCCTGAAAATATGTGTATACGGCTGCGACTACATCATCTATTTTAACGACTATTTTAAGGCTATTTTGCGGTCAAGATCAAGGCGTTACGAATCCGTGTCATCACATCAGCCATCAGTTATTACTGCATTTGCAAAGAAAAAGAATACAAATAAATACCTAATAACCTTCAAAATAATATTTCGTAAAATTTAACATCAATCAGTTGCTTGTCTTGAATCTTCCGGTGGTTTTTTAAATTGGTCGTGGGGAGGTTACCTAATATACTAATATACACATTTTAACAATAAAACCCTCGAACCCTGTTACGCTCTCAGTTATACATACCTGAATTCAATCCTGAAATTACATTATACTATTTCTATTTTATTCATTGTTATGTAAGTTTTGAATCTCCCATTCTACATAATATATTGTGATGAACGAATATTTCGTAATGCTTATGTACAGGGTGATCCAACCATTTTGTCCCGCTTTTTAATTGGAATATTTCCGTTGTCTTACAAGTTAGAAAGTTGAATCAAAAAGTGGATTATAGAACACACTTTCAAGTTTTGTTTGGTAGATGAATTAGAGATGTGAGCTTGAAAAGTTTCAGCCTATGTTGAAACTTTTCAGTTTTTCTTGAAAAGTTGTTGAAAGTATCAATGCGGCAATAATAAACTTCCACCGACAGCGCCGCCAATTCTAGTCGTTCTAAGTAGTATCAGTACCCATTGTGCACTGGAAACAGTGAAATGAAGTGAAATACTACTTAAAAGATGGAAACAACGATGAATTTTAATGTTTAATGCTTTTATTTTGACTTATTAACTTGTTTACCTATACACTTACTGTTTTTGTCATTTAATATTATATTATGTTCCCTATTCAGCTGTTGTAGATTTATTTAATACTCCAGAATACTTTATACTACCGTAGGACAACTTTTCCATTTTTTTTTAAACTTTTCAAAATTTCATGAAAAGTTTCATCAAAAGTTTCAACAAATGTACTTTTCATGAAAACTCACATCTCTAAGATGAATACAAATTTTTTAAGGTCAAAGTTCGTCTGCGAAAATAGGTCGCACTTTTTAAATGGTATATTTTTGCCCCAGTTTTTGCACAGATCGATAGGAAATAATTTTCTGATTACTCCAGTATAATCTGCTCAGATTGATATTTTCAGAGATACCACGTTTTTTTGGTTTAATTAATATTGAAAAAATTGCTGGATTAAAGATATCTATATACGGTGTGATGTGGAAAACACAAGTTGTTTATCTGTAATTGAAATTTAACGGTGTGCCCTATAATCCACTTTTTGAATCATATTAAACAATTTTTGTTTTCCACATCACGCACCGTATTTCTGTAATCTGGCAGTTTTTTCGATATTAATTAAAACAAAAAAAAACGTTGTATCTCTGAAAATATCAATCTGAGATTACTTAAGTGTGTTAACATAGGAGTAATCAGAAAATTATTTTCTATCGATCTGTGCAAAAATATACCAGGTGTTAGATTTAAAAAATACGACTTAATTTCGCAGACGAAGTTTGATCTTGAAAAATTTGTGTCCATCTACCAAACAAAACTTGAAGTGTGCTCTATAATCAAACTTTTTGATTCAAATTTCTAGCTTGTAAGACATTAATGGTTGGATACATTCAAATCTTTTTTTTTCAGGCTCATGTCTTGTAAATAACTTCCAAAAATGACAACGCTGGGAAAATTGGTTATAGGAGGAATCACGGGCACGGTTGGCGCTGGTGTAGCAACTTATTTGTTTTTAAACGACGATAAGGATAGACGAGTAAGTATATTGTACAGGGTGTTTATTTATTATTGTCCATATTTTAAATTGTCATTTCTCCTTTATTAATTGAGATCTTCGCCTGAACTAAAAACAGGATGGTAGACCGTACTCCTAAGTTTTGTTCTGGACCTTACTCTCAACGATGACCGTCGGATCTTAATTAATTCGAATTAATCAATATTTGATAGGGATACTTTGCTGCAACTGTCTTGTTGCCAAATTATCACCGGATTTCCATGGTCTACTGGCGTATAGAATAACTTTGAATTCAATATACGAGAAATGTTGGAATGAAAATAGTAAACATGTTGAAATTTTTAATGTAATGTTTTTAGGTGAATAAATAAGTTACTATTATAGGTACTAAAAAGGTAACAATAATTTTCTTAGAATACTCAGACCTTCAGTACATTCATATACTTCACTTACAGTTATACCGTAAGTTTACAGTGGAAAATAAATGCGGTACATTCAAATCGCATGAAAAAAATGCAGCAGAGAAGCGGCTGGAACCTCCCCATCGCGTGGATCTTTGTATTCTGTGTAGATGGTAGTCAATTCAACAGAATTTTTTTTGTGCTTATCATCTGTGACTAATTTCGCAATTTTCTGACAAATACTGACATCACTTCAGACAATCATCACCCATCACATTTGACAATATGTTCCTTTTAAGGTTAACAGTTTACCACCCTTTTGACAATAACTGATACTTTGTCATCCACTGTCAGCCTGCTCCCTTTTAATGAAAAAGATTTTTTTCTCTATTTTCCACTGAAATGGCAGAAACTGTGGATACATTTTTAGAACCAGAATTTGATCGTCTTTCTAATGGCGACATAAAAAAGAGGCCTTGTATTTAAAATTTAAAGTTGATATGCTTAAATGGCACTTCCTGTGGACCAATTGCTTCCAAAAGCCTTTCAGGTCTTCAACGGGTCACCCAATCTCCATGTAGCAAATTTCAGCCAAATCGATTCACTAATTTGGGCTATAATGTATTTTTAGTGTTATTACAAAATTTCGATTTTCTGACCCAAAGAGCACTAAATGCGAACGAATTTTGTCTTATTTAAAACCAGAATTTGATGACCTTTCTGATGGTGACAATAAATCTTTCATAAACTTGTTTTGGATGGTGAAATGAGTGAATAATTTTAAATTTGGAAATTGGTGTGCCAAAACGGCACTTTCCGTGGGCCGATTGAATCCAAAATTTGTTCAGCTCTTCGACGTGCAATACAATCCCCATGTGCAAAATTTCAGCCAAATCGGTTCAGGGGTTTGGGCTGTACCGCGATTTGAAAGTCCGATAAAAATCAATTTTTTTTAAATATTTGGTCAAAAGGGCACTGAGAGTGAATACATTTTTAGAAGCAGAATTTGAAGGCCTTTCCTAAAGTGACGTGAAAAATGGGGGTTTGCATTTAAAATTTAAAAGTTGATGTGCCAAATTGGCATTTCTAGTTGCACGATTGGCTCCAAAAGCTTTTCAGATCTAAGTTGGGTTATGAGATGCCTACGCACCAAATTTCAGGCAAATCGGTCTAGTAGTTTTGGCTGTGGCGTGTTTACAAACGTACGCACGTACGTACGTACACACAGACACATTTTTAAAACCACTTTTTTGGGTTCCTGAGACCTCGAAACGTGAAGATCTGGTGCTATCTCAAATTCGAAAATTTTAGTGATTGCAGTAACCTCCCTTTTTTATAAGTGGTGAAGTGGATTGGGGAGGTTAATACCACACCTTCGTCTCAATATCAAAATTATTATGGCAAAGTATTAAAAAATTCTGGTTCGTAATTTTGAAAACAAACTAAAAAGTGACTAAAAAGGGGTATTTCTGGGTATTTCTCGACAACTACGTACCAGATTTTGTTTCAATTTTTTTGTTAGTAGCTTAAGGTGAACAACTTTGTCTGTGTACAGTTTTTTGTACAAAAAATTATGTAAACTAAAAATGGGAAAATCTCCATGATATAATTTTAAACATTGAAGATTCACTGCTTTAAAGATGCTATCATGATTTGTGGTTTGTTATGTGGAAAGAAAACTGGGCTGGCAGGTCATCTCACTAAAAAAAATGGCAGCAGTGAAGCGGCTGAAACCTCCCCAACGCGTGGGTCTTTCATTTCCGTGACTAGTGTTTAAAATTTTAAAGTTGATATGCCTAAATGGCACTTCCCGTGGACCAATTGCTTCCAAAAGCCTTTCAGCTCTTCAACGGGAACCTCCAGGTACCAAATTTCGGACAAATCGATCCAGTAGTTTGGGCTATAACGTGGTATCAATGTTATTACAAAATTTCGAGGGGTGAGCCGCAGGGGAAATCTGGTGTACAGGTGCTAGGAAATCTGGGGAAATCTTGCCAAAAAAATCTTCAGGAAATCTCGGGGAAATCTGGAATTCTAGTGTACAAAATTTTCCTTTGCGGCTCACCCCTCACAAAATTTCGATTTTTCTACCCAAATAAGGGAACTAATTACGAATAGATTTTGTCTTATTTCAAACCAGAATTTGAAGACCTTTCTGATGGTGACAATAAATCTTTCAAAAACTTGTTTTGGATGGTTAAATAAGAGAATAATTTTAAATTTGGAAATTGGTGTGCCAAATCGGCACTTTTCATTGGTCGATTGAATCCAAAAAAATTTCAGCTCTTCGACGCGACGTATAATACCTACAATCCCCATGTGCAAAATTTCAGCCAAATCCGAGACTGCCAATTTTTTACTAATGGAAAGCTCTAAAATTTCGCAAAATCAACTTTCCGGGTACATTTATTTATACACGAAATATTCTCGATAGTATTCTGCTAATAGTGTTAGATAAGAACATTTATTGTTTTATTTATAACCCAAATTATTGAAAATTTCAATATAAGGGCAAAGGTCGAGCGGCATTTTCAAATTATAGCCCAGGCGTTTTAGATTTTGACCTCGGAAAAAATAATGTAAATCTGAAACTTGGCAGATCAGCTCTATTTGAAGTGCTTAACAACATACTAAAACTCCCAAAACCTCCGGTGCCGGCTTCATGGAATTCCAGCTGCTGGAACTTCTGGAACACTGAAGAAGTGCAGGTTTGCGCTGGAAAAAAATAATGTAAATCTGAAAATTGGCAGTTAAGCTCTATTTGAACTGCTTAACAATATATTAAAACTCCCAAAACCTCCGGTGTTGGCTTCATGGAATTCCAGCCTCTGGAACATCTGGAACACTGAAGAAGTGCAGGTTTTCGCTGGAACTGACGCTACGGTCAAACGGTTAGTCCTATCGGCTTCCAATCGATCTTAAACGACTGTATGAGAAACGGGCTATCTTTCTTAGTACTTTTCAATGATTTTAAACTGTATCCGGCCCTCCCGAAAGTGGCAAAAGCCCGCGAATTAAAGAGAAAAATAGTTTTTTTGGGGGGCATTTCACACCCCAAAAATTTGTACACCACTGCCGAATTTTCAGGGCACTGCCGTAAACTTGTACACCACTGCCGACCGTGAAGTCCCCCGATAGCCTTTTAGATTCAACTGTGATCGCTGAGGGTAAGGTCCAAAACAAAACCTGGGAATACGGCCTACCTTCCTGTTTTTAGTTCAGGCAATTATATCAAGTAATACCTAAAGGAGATATGACAAGTTAAAACGTGGACAATAATAAATAAAGACCCTGTAATTTTTTTTTTACTTATTTTTAATGTTATTTCAACGAAAACTAGTGGGGTGCTGTGCACGCGCAACAAGCAACTATCAGGAAAGCTAAACGCCACCTTCCCTCAAGAGATGATCAGCTCAAATCGTTGCAGTCGGATGGCTTCGACATAGTCATAATTGGTGGAGGCGCCACCGGGGCTGGATGCGCTTTAGACGCCGTCACGAGAGGTCTAAAAACTGCTTTGGTTGAAGCTGATGATTTTGCCAGCGGAACTTCGAGTAGAAGCACTAAACTAATTCATGGAGGCGTTAGATACTTACAAAAGGCTATCATGCAGCTTGATATAGAGCAGTATAGGATGGTTAAGGAAGCGCTTAGTGAGAGGGCCAGCATGCTGCATCAAGCGCCGCATCTTGCACACCCTTTGCCTATTATGTTGCCAGTTTATACGTAAGTGTATTTGGTAAATACTTTACAAGTATAGACATCGCTTTGATATACACTGCCGATCAATTGAAGTGGTGCACCCGAAAATTTGAGCCGAATTCAAAATGGCATGCCCTGGCCATGCCTTTTTTTACCGGATATCATATTACATTGGCTATTACCCAGTATGTTGTTACTTTTTACCCTAACTTCCTTTATGTGACATACAGGGCGTCAGATCCAAGCATTAAAAACTGGCAGAAGGTTAGACCACCCGTTCTTGTAAAAGAAATTCAGATCTTTTTTGGTTTGTTCGCAGAACGCTTCAAGTCCATCCCTCGAGACGTTTTTTTCAATTCTTCTATATTCTCTTTAATTCCGTTGATCGCTAATAACGCTCTTTGCTCTTGGCAAATTTTAAAGTTGGGGGCATTGTAACCCAAAAACTTCACTCTTCAATACCATGGATTCGAAATACAGGATGTCCCAGAAAAGGGGGCGACTGAAATGGAGACAAACTTATTCTGCCTGCCAAATGATCTGACAATTGAAGGCACATTTAAGTTAATACAATGCATTCATAGAACCATTCATCCGTATTCATTTTAAGATTTTCTCTGCTTGATTTAAATTATCAATGCTGATAAATGTTCTCTGACTGACGCTTTTCGGAAAAAATGCAGCCCATTTGCATGCCTGTATTTTCATGAAACCAAGGCGACGCATCTTTTGACAAAACTGTCACCTGATCTAAAGGATGTATCAACTAAATATGGCTCCTTGTTTGAATTTTCGTCACCTTGGTTTCATGAATTTAAACCCGCACATTTTATCCGAAAACCATCAATCAGAGAAATGGTATCAGCAAAGCTCGATTAATAATAGTAATAATACCTAATATTTATTTGCCATAAAAAAACTAAATAGAAACATTCAACAAAATTCCGGGTGTTTCATTCCAGGCGCCGTATAGGTAAACGTAGTTTTATTCTCAGTTTGCTCATGGAACTGGTTCCCGCCAAATCCGAGTGATTCGGTCAATGGCCCTTAGTGTCCTCTAAGCATGAAAAAAAATTGGCCCTGAAGGATTAATTCTCGGAGATGCCAAAGAGCGCTGAATCGTCACCTGCGTAATTTAGACATCCGATTTTCCAAACAGTTCCTCCGTTTTAACAAGGGGACATTTCAGGGCCAATTTTTTTTCATGCATAGAGGACACTGAGGCCCATTGACCGAATCACTCGAATTTGCCCGGAACCAGTTCCATGAGCAAACTGAAAATAAAATAACTTTTCCCGAGTTATTTCCCTATGCGGCTACCGATTTTCAAACAGTCTTCCCGTTTTAAGTAGAGGACATTTCAGGGGCAATTTTTTTTCATTCATAGAGGACACTGAGGCCCATTGACCGAATCACTCGAATTTGCCCGGAACCAGTTCCATGAGCAAACTGAAAATAAAATTACTTTTCCCGTGTTATTTCCCTATGCGGCGCCTGGAATGAAACACCTGTAATATGTCGTGCTAAATTAACATGGCAAAAAGGAGTCATCTTCAGATTTGCATGCTGAATGAAGGTAATTCTCCATACATGCAGATCTGATCTTCCACATGACCCTGATTAAATGAAAAGGAATGCTTAAAGAGAAAAAAAAGCAAAAGTTTAAAACCAAAAAGTATCCTAATCAAAGCGAAACCCTTTAGATATAGGTACAATATATAACTAAACCTGATGTGAAATATTATGAGACAGGTAAACAAATTGATGATGCATTGCAAGATAGAAGAAAGTAATAGTACAGTAAAAATCATTGAACTGAGCGAAGCCAAGTCGTAACCTTGTTTTTGAAAGTGAATTGCGAGGACTTAGAATAATCAAAAGGACCAGAGTTCAAAGTATTAGCAACAGTATAGGAACATGATCTTTTAAAAAATTCTGTATTATGAGCTGGAATGGACAAAAGAATCTTTTGTTTGTGCGTCAGTACTGAAGGTGATCTTCTCGGCCAAATATGGTGGTCAATAAAAGTTTATGAAAGAAACAAGCTGAATGTAGTTGACGTCTGAACTCCATACTTAACCATCCTAGTTCAAGCAGTTTATGGGAAATGTGACTATAGCGAGATAAGCCATAAATAAATCTAATGCAGGAGTTCTGAATTACTTGCATTTTATTTTTGCTTACAGCATCAAAACATGGTCCGACCGCAACAACACAAGAGCCTGAGCAAGTACGTTGCGAGAAGAAAAGTTTAAAAAAATCTCTTAGGGAGTAAAGTAGCTTTAATGCACCATAGGCCCTTTGGCAAGTGTAGTAAACCGAAGAGTATGATCGTAAATTAGCCCTAATGTCTTTGCCTCCTGCTCCGGTTTAATATCCAAGTTATTTACTCTAACTGAGATCTCATTCATTGCAAAGTCTCTAAGTTGTTTACTGCCAAATATAAGAAGATGGAATTTCCTGGGATTTATAACCAGTCCATGAATATTGGAGAATTTGCAAATATGTCAATGTCAAATGCAGCTCATCTTTCTTAAAGTGTATGTAAAGCTGCTTGTCATCAGCGTGCAGATGGTATTGACAATGCTTTACGTATGTTGTCAGCCGAAACGTGTGAACTGAAAATAGAATGGGCCCCAGGATTGACCCCTGGGGCACACCAAGCTTCACCTGCTTAGGTTCCGAAGAAGCGTTGTTGTAAACTGCTTTTTGCATTCTGTTAGATAAGTAGCTTTGCAATAACACACGCGAGCGGTCTGAAAAACCAAAACCAATATAGTGCAGCATAGAGCAGAGGACATTATGATTTAAAGTGCCAAATATGCTTTGCTGAAATCCAAAAGGAGCAAAGCAGTTAGCCGAGTGTTTTACTATTCTTACAGCTTTTTAAAGCCCCATCACGCAATTTCATAATAAGACGGCTTCGACCTACTTTTTGTACCAATCATCACCATTTTCAATGGGGAATCTCATGCTAAAATAGTGCCAACCATTAGCGGGACACTCTGTATAAGACACTTTCGTGGGAGTTGGGTACACCATTTTTCCATAGAACCACAACAAAAAATGCAGCAGAGAAGCGGCTGGAACCTCCCCATCGCGTGGATCTTTGTATTCTATGTAGATAGTAGTCAATTCAACAGAATTTGTCATCCACTGTCAGCCCGCTCCCTTTTAATGAGAAAGAATTTTTTCTCTATTTTCCACTGAAATGGCAGAAACTGTGAATACATTTTTAGAACCAGAATTTGATCGTCTTTCTAATAGCGACATAAAAAAGGAGGCCTTGCTTTAAAATTTAAAGTTGATATGCTTAAATAGCACTTCCCGTGGACCAATTGCTTCCAAAAGCCTTTCAGGTCTTTAACGGGTCACCCAATCTCCATGTAGCAAATTTCAGCCAAATCGATTCACTAATCTGGGCTATAATGTATCTTTAGTGGTACTACAAAATTTCGATTTTTTGACCCAAAGAGCACTAAATGCGAACGAATTTTGTCTTATTTAAAACCAGAATTTGAAGACCTTTCTGATTGTGACAATAAATCTTTCAAAAACTTGTTTTGGATGGTTAAATGAGTGAATAATTTTAAAGTTGGAAATTGGTGTGCCAAAACGGCACTTTCCGTGGGCCGATTGAATCCAAAATTTGTTCAGCTCTTCGACGTGCAATACAATGTCTATGTGCAAAATTTCAGCCAAATCGGTTCAGGGGCTTGGGCTGTACCGCGATTTAAAAGTCCGCTAAAAATCATTTTTTTTTAAATTTTTGGTCAAAAGGGCACTAAGAATGAATGCATTTTTAGAAGCAGAATTTGAAGGCCTTTCCTATCGTGACGTGAAAAATGGGGGTTTGCATTTAAAATTTAAAAGTTGATGTGCCAAAATGGCATTTCTAGTTGCACGATTGGCTCCAAAAGCTTTTCAGATCTAAGTTGGGTTATGAGATGCCTACGCACCAAATTTCAGACAAATCGGTCTAGTAGTTTTGGCTGTGGCGTGTTTACAAACGTACGTACGTACGTACGTACACACACACAGACACATTTTGAAAACCGCTTTTTCGGGTTCCTGAGACCTCAAAACGTGAAGATCTGGTGCTATCTCGAATTCGAAAATTTTAGTGATTGCAGTAACCTCCCATTTTTTTAAAATTTTGTTGGAGTTGGGGAGGTTAAAAACCATTTTTTCATAAATTTATTTTTTTATAATCATTGTCAACAAAACAGCATGTGTCAAAATTAACAAAATTTTGAAATCCAGCCTGTTATGTACTATACCGCACAGCGTGTGTTAGTGTCAATTTTCGCGCCTACTTAATTGTGCGATATTTATTCTTATTTTAACTGGTCGTAGGAAAGACAAATTTTTTGGCAGTGCGAGCCAATTAAAGAGAACAGCGGAGAATTGAAAAACACGTCTCGAGCGATGGACCTGAAGACCTGAACCAATTAAAAAAAAGATCAGAAATTTGTTTCCAAGAACTGGGGGTGGTCTAAATTTGATGCCTGGATCTGACGCCCCGTACATCACATAAAGGGTATTATATCACATACTGGGTAATAGCCAATTAAATATGTTATACGGTAAAAAAAGGCTCATTCAAATCCACGACTCCTTAGGGAGTTATGGCTTTTTTGAATTCGACTCAAATTTTCAGGTGCACCACTTCATCGGCAGTGTATATCTTCCTTTGACTTATCCTCTCCCTCGCTCTTCCCTCTACGAAATTCCTGCTCTAAATTTTGATTTACTTACACACTTGTTTTGTTTTTGTTTGACTTTCAATTTTTCCCAATTTTTGCTACAGATGGTGGCAGGTCCCCTACTACTGGGTAGGCATCAAAATGTACGACTTCGTGGCAGGTTCGAAAACCGTCAAAAGCTCTTACCTGCTTTCGAAAAAGAACGCCCTAGAACTGTTTCCGATGTTACGAGGCGATAGACTTTGTGGGGCCATCGTATATTATGATGGTAATAACGGTGTCCCAAAAAAAAACCGAACGGTTTATTTTTGATGGTAATAACTTTGCACAGGACGTACCCAAAAGATGAGGCTTTTAGAATTGACAATCGTTTTCCAGATGGCGCCACTAATAAATTTTTTTGCGGTTTTGTACGAAGTCATTTTTTGATTGGCTGGAGTTCATTCTATGTGTACCGATCAAAATGAAGTTGGTGTAGGATGAAAGCTAATGCTTTCCTCTTCCAAAAGAACTTTATATCTTATTCTGGGCGTTCTTTATGTTTTACAATTTTATTTGCGGTACTGTTAAACAAGGATTTTTTAAGGTCTATTTTTTATTTTTTTTTATTCTTAATACTTCGTAACTACAGCACTTGAGTTAAATACCTGTAAAGCAACGTTATTTTGTGAAACATTTATAGTATCACTAAAGATTCGGAAAATGTTGCCAAGGTCGTTCCTTTGGAAGAGAAAAGCATCAGCTTTAACCTTAAACCATTTTTATTTTGAACGGTTCACAGATGCTTCAACTCCAGCCAATCAAAAAATTGCCTTGTAATAAATACCAACAAAAAAATTGTTGGTGGCGCCATCTAGGAAACGACGGTTGACTCTACAAGTCTCATCTTTTGAGTACGTCCGGTACAAAATTGGGCAAAATCGGTTCAATAATAGCAAAGCTATAGCCAAAAATAAATCGTTCCGTCTTTTCTGGGACACCCTTTAGTTAAAAGAAACTTTCAGGTCAACAAGACGATGCTAGGATGAATTTAGCCGTAGCACTTACGGCCGCTCGTCATGGAGCTACAGTAGCCAATCACGTTTCGGTCACCGGATTAACAAAAACGAAAAACTCTTCCGGAAAAGACGTCATAAATGGCGTTAAAGTTAGAGACGAAGTTTCGGGGAAAACGTGGACTGTTCCGACGAAATGCGTTATCAACGCCACTGGACCCTTTACTGATACGATCCGAAAAATGGATAATCCAACTGTGAAGGAAATTTGTTGTCCTAGCAGTGGGGTGCATATCACCCTACCCGGGTATTACAGCCCCGAACAAATGGGTCTTTTGGATCCCTCTACCAGTGATGGTAGAGTTATTTTTTTCCTACCGTGGCAGAAACAAACCATTGCTGGTACCACAGATTTACCCTGCGAAGTTACCCACAACCCTAAACCTACTGAAGATGAAATCATGTTTATTTTAGAAGAGGTGAAGAATTATCTAAACCCTGATGTTGAAGGTAAAAAATCGGTTAATTTGCTGCAATATTCGGAAGGATTTTAATTAACTTAATTTCTAGTACGTAGAGGTGACGTACTTTCTGCTTGGAGTGGAATAAGACCTCTTGTATCCGACCCTAATAAACCAGACACACAATCTCTAGCCAGAAACCACATAGTACACGTTAGTGATAGCAAATTAGTAACAATTGCCGGTGGAAAATGGACCACTTACAGAGCCATGGCCGAGGAAACAATCGATGCCGCTATTACAGGTAACTATTTATGCTGTTCTTTCTTATCCAGGCGTTATTATGGTGAAGATTCAAAATTGGTTAAATTTGCAAAGAATTGCATGTTTTTAACTCGCGGCTTTGATTGACAATCAATTAAAGCTCGCAAAATGTTCTACAAAAAGGTTCTGTTCATTTTTGCGTTCAGTTGTAGTGCTTCGTAGGCTTGAAAGATGTTTATTGAAGGTAGAAAAAATTTTGGGAGTATAAAGATATGGGACCTCTGCCATCTTGTTAGGGACCCTTTGGGCTCTTTTATGACTTTTTTGGGTGGTATCCAAAAAATTTGATGGTACTCGCATTTGAAAATAATTAGTTACGGCATTTTTTTAAATTTATTTCCGCCATATTGTTATGTCAACAAGAATGAGTGAGCCATCAGCCGAAAGCTCAAACCTTGTACCTTCAACCCTCCAAGTTTGATTTCTTAATCTTCAACCGTCTGGAAGATACAAATTTTTCTATTTCCGGATAAAAATCAATTTGTTTACACAAAGACATTATGTCAAAAACTATGACAGTTAGGTAGGCTAAGTGGGAGTGCAAAAAACTGGCAATTAAGGGGCCAATCCGAATCTAGAGTCAAAACATAGGGTTCCCATTTAAAATAACAAAGATGGCGGCCACTTCCGGTATAACCGGAAGTAAACCGGAAGTGCGTCAGAGCTGAGAATATTTTCATTCGATGGGCAATAAATTGAGACCCACGGGTGATAATTTTCATTTAGCTGCTCAAAACGATTCTCTAAATATCGCTAACTGACACTTTAAAAGAAACACCCTGTATCGGGTTAGTACAAAGTCCCGGAACGGTCCATTCTCTCCGTTGTTTTTTAGGCCTTATTTTGAAATTTGATGCCAACGCACAATTAATTATAAGGAATTCAAAAATGTTTTTACAATTTTATTTTAAACTTAAAGGCACATATCGCACCTGACCAGAAGTCAAATCACGACCACCCCAGATTTTCAAAAACATCGAAGATGTCGGTGATAAAACAAGATTTTTCAAAACCACAAATACACGTCAATCTTATTCTTTTTGATACAATTTCAACTGCCCATTGTTTTCAAATTACAAAATTCCTATTTTGCGGATTGTGCAAGTTGAAGAAATTTGAAAAAGGCAAAAACAAAATAAAAGGAAATGTAATTGCGCAACTGAGTTTGTAAGAAAAAAAAAATGCAGCAGTGAAGCGGCTGGAACCTCCCCATCGCGTGGATCTTTGCCTTGGGTTTCTAGTCGAATTAGCAAAGAAAATGTATGACTGGTTTCCATAATGGTTTTAGAACTTTTTTAGAACATACAAATTGAAACATTCATTAGAGAAAAGTAGGTATAAGTAAGTCCTTTTTAGGCAGTTCTAAAACCGTCGTTGAAACCAGTCTTATACAATTTCTGTGCTAATTCGGCTAGAAACACAAGTCAAAGATCCACGCGATGGGGAGGTTCCAGCCGCTTCACTGCTGCATTTTTTTTGAAACCAGAATTTGAAGACCTTTCTGATGGTGACAATAAATCTTTCAAAAACTTGTTTTGGGTGGTTAAATAAGTGAATAATTTAAAGTTGGACATTGGTGTGCCAAAACGGCACTTTCCGTGGGCCGATTGAATCCAAAATTTGTTCAGCTCTTTGACGTGCAATACAATCCCCATGTGCAAAATTTCAGCTAAATCGGTTCAGGGGCTTGGGCTGTACCGCGATTTTAAAGTCCGATAAAAATCAATTTTTTTTTAATTTTTGGTCAAAAGGGCACTGAGAGTGAATACATTTTTAGAAGCAGAATTTGAAGGCCTTTTCTATCGTGACGTGAAAAATGGGGGTTTGCATTTAAAATTAAAAAGTTGATGTGCCAAAATGGCATTTCTAGTTGCGCGATTGGCTCCAAAAGCTTTTCAGATCTAAGTTGGGTTATGAGATGCCTACGCACCAAATTTCAGCTAAATCGGTCTAGTAGTTTTGGCTGTGGCGTGTTTACAAACGTACGTACGTACACACACACAGACACATTTTGAAAACCGCTTTTTTGGGTTCCTGAGACCCCAAAACGTGAAGATCTGGTGCTATCTCAAATTCGAAAATTTTAGTGATTGTAGTAACCTCCCATTTTTTTAAAATTGTGATGGAGTTGGGGAGGTTAATAAGGTATTTTCTATTTTGAAAAATGTTTTTTGCCCGATTTTTTCGATGTTTTTGAAAATGTAGGGTGGCCGTGAGTTGACTTTTGGTCAAGTGTAATATATGTTTTTGACTTAGAAAAATTCGTAGATTCCGAATCCGTTGGGAAAAATGGGGGTTTTCATTAAAAAAACGATTATTAGGGTCAATTCCGGTTAAACCCGAATTCCAAAAAAAACTTTTAACACATTTTTGAATTCCCTGTATTGAATTGTGCGTTGGTTACAAATTTCAAACTAAAATCTGAAGAAATAACGGACAAAATAGACCGTTCCGGGACTTTGCACTAACCCTGCATTTATTTCAAACACATAAAAAATTCGTTCTTTTTTATTCAGTAGAGAACTTTTCGTGGAATAACGTGGTATTCATGTGGTAAAAGAATACCCTCAATTTCATTCTACACATACATTTTTTTTAAAGCGAAACAGTACGAAATTGGCAAATGTCCGAGTTTAATAATCCGTAACTTTTGTTTTCACGATATAGATTTTATTTTTTAGCACCATTAGTTGTGTTGTAGTTTTAGAAACATTTGATCTCGCATAAGTATATGTCGCGTTTCAAAAATAAGCTTTTTACAGCGATTTTTAGCAAACGGTGACACTCTCGCTGCTCGCGACGAGAGAGAGGCAGCTAATCACCAAGGTGCGCGCTGAACGAAGAGCGCATAAAGAGCGCAATAAATAATGGGGAAAATGAATAATTTTTTTATAGCGCATAAAGAGACACCAAAATACTTTGAGTTTAATTCATGACTGCGATTTTTTGCACTGTTTTTGAGAAAATGATTAACGAAAATCGGCGATCACGTCATTAGTCCGGGGCTAATGCATTGATACGCCTTTGGTGACGTCGCTTATCCGATTTTTAAAAAATGCTTGTTTATTGTAATGTACCGAATTTTTTGTTCAATTTCTCTTCGTAATTGCACTTGTGTGTATTGTGGAACCAGAAAATATATTTTGCTCCTCATTTCAAAATTCACTAATGTACCCCATTGACTAATAGTTGATACCTGGGGTTGATAGTTTTCGAGAAAAAAAATTGAAGAAATAATTCCGAACCTACGGGGAATGTCGGAAAGGTTACAGTTTTCTTAGAATACTCAAACCTTCACTACACAGCTAATATACAGGGTGTTAGGTAATTGTGCCCTGCAATTTTAAGGGCGGCTATACCATGATAAATGTAATCGAAAAGTTCTTTGCCATTTTGGGCTAAGAAGCATTTTTCCTTCAGGGTATGATTTTCAAATATTTTTCTCAAAGTTTAGGGACTATTGGAATATTTCATTCATAATAGCTCTATTAAATATTTAGTAGGTACATACCATGACAACAGAAAATTAATTTGGTACATTATAAATTGTTACCTAGTCATTCTCGCATTTTTTAGCAACACGTTAAAGGAAATCGCCATTCTTGTTGCCATGATATTATAATAGAAATTTGTATTTTCCTAACACCCTTACTGTTTCAACGAGTCTTCATTGTTTTGTTTGCCGAATACATCAGTAGAAAAAAAAGCATTATAATGATAATGAGAAAAAAAATCAAATCGCACTAGAAAGTTGAGTGCTGAACTTCTCCCGACCGTAGCGCCAAAACCAATGGTCGTACGAAAAAAATGTATATTACCTTTTTTGTTGAGAATGAAATATCCAACAACATTGCATAAGACATGTTTTGGCTTAAGTTGAATAACAACTGAGATATTTACAACTCAACGTTTTTAACATTTCTTGATATAGCTGGTGGAAACACTATTTGGGAGAACCTAAAAGCCGCCTCATTACGAGGGTTATAACTGTGACAATGATGCCCCGCTGCTTGGACAAACACATTTGTCTGGTGTACCTACTGACTAGTGGGTATTTTAAATTTATTCCCACGGGCCGGACTCGACAATTTTAGTTTTAAAGTCACCTTTCACTAAACAGTGTAAGATAAGACTGAAGTGTAAATCCATCAACTCTCCCTTAAACAGGGGCTATTTCGATAATTGCAGACGACCCACTACTGGCAAAATCTCATTATCATTGTCATTATCATAGACACAGAACAATTCAGCCAACAGTAATCGAAAAGAAATGAAATAGCAAGAATTCTGAAACAAAATTATTTCCTAGAAGGCAGGTAGGTAGGTACAGCGTACTTTTTTAAATGCACGCTACGTTTTGTCTCTCGTCAATTTTAAACTCATGCTAATTCCAAATTACATAGGTACTTGACTTATCAAAACTTTATTCTTGTATGAGTTGCTTGGGTGCCTGTGCAATGATTTTAGTAGTATTTCATTATCTATAAACAATCGATTTGTGCTTGTTAGATAATGAAAATTCGCAAATCCGGCCCACCTTGGGAATTTTAAAATGTCTACGAGCCTCAGGTAAGCCAAGCGTCTGGGTTTGTCCACGCAGCGGGGCGTCATTGTCACAGTTACAACCTTCGTAATGAGGCGGCTTTTAGGGTCTCCCAAATATTGTTTCCACCAACTATACTTTCCGTTTTCCCTTCGGCCTCCAAAGCAGTAGGCATCAAAGCCGGTCAACTCTCTGAAAAGTTATAGTAAAAAATCTATTCGATCGGTCGGTCGTTCAGGCGCATTCCGTGTCGATTTTTTTGGCCCAGCTAAATGAATTATATGTCAAAATGTTGCCAACAAGCTAACTGCAAAAGTATATCAAGATTAAAAAACCATTGGTGGGATGAATAGGCTAAATTTGAGAATTTTCACTGTTGAATCGGTTCTTCGGCCATTACGGCCAAACCCGATGCGGAATTCTTTGGGAGTTTTTATGACATGTTAAATAGAGTGTCCCGATCATTTTAGAAAAGATTTCATCTTTGGTTTACTTGCTACTATATCGAGATGGCAGAGGCCCCACCTTTTTATATTTTCACAAATTTTTTGACACATTTCAGAGCTCTATCCGCACCACTATTGTAACGTGAGGCGAAAGATACTACAGGACATACATCTAAACTACTATTTTGTGATTATCTATATCTAATAATGTAAGGTTGAATTGTCTTTTTCTAAATTCTCCAGTAATAGCTGTTAGCCTGGATAAGAAAAAGCACATTTTTTTTTTACTAAATTATTGAGGAAAAATTCACAGCTTGCCGCCTCAATCCTACCCATGTGACATCACAAACTCACGGTTTATTATTGGAGGGGGCCCATGGATGGACGCCCACTATGTACATTCGTTTGGTACAAGATTTTGGCCTTGAAAGCGAGGTGGCGCAGCATCTGTCTAGTTCCTACGGCGACCGCGCTTTTACTGTAGCCAAACTGGCAGCACTGACAGGTAGATACCTTTAAGTTTTGTCTTCACCTTATCTAAAAATTAACGTCAGGTAAGCGTTGGCCCATAATCGGCAAGAAAATTCACCCGGAATTCCCCTACATCGACGCGGAAATCCGTTACGGAGTTCGAGAATATGCAATGACTGCCATAGATATGATCGCGAGGAGGCTTCGATTGGCCTTTTTGAATGTTCAAGCAACGCAGGAAGCTCTCCCGGAAATTATAGCTATAATGGCCGAAGAGCTGAATTGGTCCGAAGGTATGTACGTACTCGTTTTTTATGTGATAACTCAAACTGCGATTGATAGACGAAAAAAAAAGGCAACACAAGTTGGCGGGTGAATTTCTACAAAAGGAAATGGGACAGAATGTAAATAGAGCCAGCAGAGACAAAATTCCAATTAATTTATCCAAAGAAGAAATCCAATTGTACATCAAACGATTCCAAATTATCGATAAAGACAGGAAAGGTTATGTCTCAATTAATGATATCAGGAGGAGTTTGAAGGTAAGTTAAGATGTTCGGAAAAAGCCAAAGGAACAGAATATCAAAGGCAAGTGTCACAATGAAAGCCTTATTGCGAATTTCCTTTTTAGATTCGCAAACTTAATAAAGATTCCTCAAAAGCGCGTTCAAAAAAATACAGCCTTTAAAATTATTTCGTTAGTTTTAAAGAGAAAAGGGGTGGGTCCTGATAAATAAAAGTACGAAATCTTTAGAAGCGGTGGAAATAATTTGACCACTGTAAGCATGGAAAGGCTTTTTGACGACTTTAATGTTGGCCAAGTAAATCTTTGAAGCTATTAAAGTTATCGATCCAGTCCATTTGATACTCTTTTTCTTGGTTGTCATATTAACAAATGACGGCTTGACATGTGGCATGAAAACTTATTTTTCGCAAATATCTCATCGACAGAAGTCTTTTATTTGAATTGGCTCTCTAAATCGCATTGTGGTTAACCTAGAGGCCTCGGCTCACCTTCTCAAAAACGAAGCAAGATGGGCTGTCATACATACTTACCTTTTAGGGAGCATTAAATTCTCTACATGAATGGTCTGTTCAAGTTCAACACTATAGCCGTCAAGTCCGTCGTTTAGACTGAATACTCATGAGTCATGACGCAATAAATCTTCTCTCTTTTAACCTCTCCACAACCAACATAAAAATGGGAGATTACTTACTGCAATCAGTCCAAAATTCCAAATTGAGATCTTTTCGTTTGGTACAAGAGGAGTTTTGAACTTTTTTTTGTACAACGAATGAACGAATGTTAAACTGTTATGATAAATGCGGGTGCCACCCAAAAATTATATGTACCTTCTAATAAGGAACTAAAAACCGTTCGTTAAGTATACGTAAAAATATGCATCCGATTTTTATCTTAAATGAATTCTAATATCTAATTAATATCGTAATATACGTAAAAAAATATTGTTATAAATCATAAAATTAGCCGTTTTGCAAAAGTCGCGAAATTTCGTTTTTTGTGTCAATAAATTAATCTCATTTGATTTATACAGGTTTGATGAAGTACTTAATGCCAATAAACTTTGTACATTCCAAATCCGCTTTAGATGGGGTCACCTGCGCATGTATCGCAAGTAATTTTTGTCACTTCCGGCTTAACCGGAAATTACTCCACCTTTGTTTTTTCAAACAGATTCATATTTTTTTCTTAGCGGATTCGGCACCTACGATTTCTTTTTCTGAGTTAGAAACATGTATCATATTTGACTGAAAGTGCAGTCACGGCCACCCTAGATTTTCAAAAACATCGAAGAAATCGGTGAAAAATAGAGATTTTTGAAAAGCGCAAAAACACAATTGTATTTTTTCGTTACAAATTCAAGTGCAATTAGGTTTTTTTTTAAATTCAGTGTAATTGTTTCTAATTTCTTTAATGTTCCAATCCGTCAAAATTCCGGTCAAGTATGATGCATGTGGTGGATTCCACGTCAAATCAGCGTCATCCTGACCCCATAGAAACCGATATTTTTGTTTAATTTTAACACATACGGATTTTAGGCCATTTTGTATATCGTCCAAAATTCCGATACTCATCTAATTCTTGGCTATAATTTTTTAGCTTCACTTAGTAAACTTTAATGTGCACACCGATTCTGATAGAAAATTTAATGCTCTTTCAGAGCATGCCATCCACAATCGGCCCAAGGTACAGTTTCTGCATCAAAATTGCAACCAACTCAAAAAAATCGAATTTTCAAAAAACATGACTTTTTTTTTCGACTTAACTGGTCTTAAAAAAGAACTTATTATCTTGGCTTTTCAGCAACCAAAGCATTATGTTGGGATCTCCTTTCAATTTCATGCTATGATTTTTCTACTGACATAATATGTCAGTTTTGACATATAAAGTTTATCGACATCTCACAAACAAAAGAGAAATTTGCCTGGTGCCACATGTCGGAAAGATCCTATGGTTACCTCTTTCCAAAACATAATTTTTTTGAAAGTTAGCTTACTTTCAGTCTTACTTTTGGTAATTCTACTCTGCAGTTTTTCATTTTCTTGGACTTTTCATCCCCCTCCACAGTTTTTGAACCCCCTGCGAGTGCTTCACTCTAAATTCAAATCTTCCACAATTCGTCTTTTTGCGTCTTATGCGACTGCATAAATACCTGGTTCCGTTAGCTTTTATGAGGAATTCTGTATATCATATAACCTAAGCCTATAGGTTAGGTACCAATGCTTTACTTTATCAATTTGATATTCGCATTTTTATTTTTTAATGTACC
The DNA here is from genome assembly GCA_963924575.1 of Pycnomerus fuliginosus. NCBI lineage: Eukaryota > Metazoa > Arthropoda > Insecta > Coleoptera > Zopheridae > Pycnomerus > Pycnomerus fuliginosus. The sequence goes on along the minus strand of OZ004619.1, from coordinate 24,473,322 downwards.
AATTTCAAATCGTTTTCATTAATGGAAATAATTATTCAAGCATATTATCACGTTTGTTACAGTTTGTTAGCGGTGACTCGGGGAAGGTTAGTTTTGTATTGTATTCGTGATTGTATCCCCGTTTTGTACTTTTTGGTGATTTTGATGATTTTCCGATTTGATTTGAATCTTGACTTTTGAAATCTGTGTCTCCCCTTTTGCCCAATAACCCGTTGCATGTTTTTTTTTGTTTGATAATTAGGTATTCCTACCGGATCTATTTTTCGATCAAAGAGAATGTTACAAAACAAAGAAAATTTCACTTAAGTACAAAATCCTGACAGTAAGGAAACTTGACGGAAAAATTTCCGATATAATTTTCTCTTGATTGGCCAGAATCCGTCGTAAAGATTTAAATCCTCGTTCGTAATTGGGTCAAATTTTTAAAGTGGAATTTTCATAGAAACTACATTTAAAGCACAATCCTTTTCAGTTCCCACGATTCTGAGTCAGAACTTTACAAGTGTCTTTTTAACCTCCCCACTCCAATTCACCATTTAAAAAAAAAGGGAGGTTACTGCAATCACTAAAATTTTCGAATTCGAGATAAGACCGGATCTGTACGTTTTGAGGACTCAGGAACCCAAAAAAGTGGTTTTTAAAATGTGTCTGTATGTATGTACGTACGTTCGTTCGTTCGTTCGTACGTTCGTTCGTTCGTTCGTTCGTTCGTTCGTTCGTTCGTTCGTTCGTTCGTAAACACGCCACAGCCCAAACTACTCGACCGATTTGGCTGAAATTTGGTACGTGTGCATGTGATAACCCAACTTAGATCTGAAAAGCTTTTGGAGCCAATCGTGCAACCAGAAATGCCGTTTTGGCACATCAACTTTTAAATTTTAAATGTAAACCCCCATTTTTCACGTCACAATAAGAAAGGCCTTCAGATTCTGCTTCCAAAGATGTATCCACTGTCAGTGCCCTTTTGACCAAAAACTAAAAATATCGAGATTTTTATCGGACTTTAAAATCGCGGTACAGCCCAAGCCCCTGAACCGATTTGGCTAAAATTTTGCACATGGGGATTGTATTACACGTCGAAGAGCTGAACAAATGTTGGATTCAATCGACCCACGGAAAGTGCCGTTTTGGCACACCAATTTCCAAATTTAAAGTATTCTCTCATTTACCCATCCAAAACAAATTTTTGAAAGATTTATTGCCACCATTAGAAGGGTCTTCGAATTCTGGTTTTAAATGAGATAAAATTTATTCGCATTTATTACCCTTTGGGTAGAAAAATCGAAATTTTGAAATAACACTGAAACCACGTTATAGCCCAAACTACTGGAAGGATTTGTCTGAAATTTGGTACATGGAGGTCAGTTGAAGATCTGAAAGGCTTTTGGGAGCAATTGGTTAACGGGAAGTGCCATTTAGGCATATTAACTTCAAAATCTTAAACACAGGTCACGGAAATCAAAGACCCACGCGTTGGGGAGGTTCCAGCCGCTTCTCTGCTGCCTTTTTTTTTTCTCAAGAAATTGTTCAAAATTTGGGACTTTCGGAGGTTAGGTGCTATTTGAACAACAAATGGCCAAATGGCCTCAGAAATAGCTAATTTTGATTTGGAACGATACCAACATTATTTTTAGCTATACTAGGTATATTAAAGTGAATCATATAAAAAGATACACTTTACCTTTTATTGGAACAATTTTTTGAAAAAGTGAATAATTTGTGAAATAGACGGCCAGATCCGTACTTTTGGGAACTCGTTGAATTAACATTTTCTCGACATTTCTATTATGTAAGAGTATGATTTTATTATACCGTTATAAAGAGAATCGTCAAAAATGCTACTTAATGCAGTAAAGAAACACAAATACGGTGCCATTTAAAATAACAAAGTGACATGTCGTTATTCAATGAAATAAAAACATTTTGAAGCCACTAATGTGGTCAAAAATCAAAATGTAGTGCAGAGGCAGTCATATGGCATTGCCAAAAATGGTTCCAATGAAAAGGAGCCACCCCGAATATCCCGTAAATCAAATAAAATATGAAAATTTGCTCGGACAGGTCGATTTTGATTTCGAGGGGGACACTTAAATCCGTGCTTGGCGAAAATTTTCAACTTACCCCCTACTCCCCACCAACCCCCACTTCAAAATTTTAAATGGCAACCCCCCACTTGTGATACATCATTTGAAAGCTAATTTCATTGACAATCCAACACTGCAACAATTTTTGATATTTGTCCAATTCCAGCGCCCTCTATGGTCAAAATTTAAATTACATTAGGAATTTGTAATACATCATTTGAAAGGGTCTGAAATTCTCTGCAAACTGACGCAAGAATTTTTAAAATCCATCCACTCGTTCAAAAGTTACCTTCAAAAACATGAGCAGGTTCTGGGCCTAGAAATCCTTCAAGTTTATACTGTAACTTTTGAACGAGTTAATGGATTTCAAAAATTCTTCAATCAGTATACAGAGAATTTCAATGTAATTTTAAATTGGATCATAGAGGACCCTGGAGTTGAACGAATGTCAAAAATTTTCACAAAGTTGAATTCGCAACGAAATTAGCTTTCAAATAATGTATCGCAAGTGGAGGGTTGCCACTTGAAGTGGGGGCTGGTGGGGGCTGGGTGTAAGTTGGAAAATTAAGCCAAGCACGAATTTAAGTCTCCCCCTCGTGACTAAAGTCGACCTGTCCGAGCGAATTTTCATTTTCATTTGGTTTACGAGATATTTGGGGTGGCTCCTTTTCAATGGAACGCTCTGTGGCCCTTCCCGTTTGACTCATCCTGTACATATGAACATTTTCTTCCAAATATTGACAAACTATAGGTAGCCAAAGGAGTTATTTAGACATGAGTTCTGCAATCGAAATAAAGAACCAGAATTGTATCCTGATGGATTAGAAAAATTTTAAAAAATGCGCAGATTTTTGGTTTTCTATAAATACAATAAATTACGATTTTAAGCATAACCTATTCTTAAAATAATGTTTTATCCTACAATAGTTATACTTTTTTTCCTGCAGTCACTGGGCATGAGGTTATCCGACGATGAAATACACACGCTATTATCAGACATAAACGCTACGTACAACGGCCAGTTGGAGCTTTCCGACTATTTACAAGTAAGTTTCGAAACAGTCTCTAAAAGCTTCCATTTTTATAGGAACAAGGTGAAACGGAGGTTTCTGGTGAGCAGCTTCACGATATTCTTCGGGAGATCGACACAAACATGAATGGACAAGTTGAACTTGATGAATATTTGCAGGTTTGACATGCTGTTCTGTCCCTGTGTGTTACTTATAAAAGCATGAATTTTTATTTTATTTGTAATTTCTTGGTACCTACTACTTACTTGGCTTTGCATTATTTTCGGTTTGCGGCTGCTGCACTCACCCCGTAACGCCCTCACAGTACATTTTCAATCCTAAGCTACTTAAATATTATTTTCATTACTTAGATGATGTCCGCCATCAAGTCGGGGCACGTTACTTACTCGAGATTCGCCAAGATGGCGGAATTAGAAGAAGAGAAACACGAAAAGGAAATGCTAAAGAAGAAGATTACCGTCGAACGCAGTGGCGGTGGTTTATAAAAATCTCATTGTACCTACAATAATTGCTAATCCCAGTTATTTCAAATTTTATTTATTCTGTGTTTACCTACTGTTTACTGTGGATGAAAATAATTTATTAAATTGTTCTATTTATTGCATGTTATGAAATAAATTTTAAGTCTTTTGAGAATAGTATAATTAATGTTAACCTCTCTACACCACATTTTAAATAATAGGAGGTTGGGCAAAAACTATTTTTTGTGATTCTTCAGAAGATGCAACTTTCTAATGGGGCACAGCTTTGCAGGAAGTCAGGATCGGCCGCTGCGGCTGGTAGAAAATACACCATTTTTCCAGATTATAGGTAAATTTTCGCGATTTTATAGTTTTAATCACAAATATTGGTGTTTTCATCTATTATCGAGACTGTTGCCTAAACGACAGCGTCATAATTCTGCATGTTTCAAGCCTATAGCCGGAGAAGGGTTTGAAACTAACAGTAATTTCACTATTTTATCAAACAACTTTCTAGGAAAGGACCCCGCAAATTTCTTATGGAAAATTGTGATCGATAAATTTTTTAAAGGACACTTCTTATGGGAAATTTAGATCGATAGATTTTTTTTGTTTTTTAATATGTTGTAGCCAGAGCGATGCTGATTAAAACGTCTCACGGGCGCAACCTTGTGGGGCCCACGGTTTGGCAGTTAGAGCGCCCCAAACACAGGGCCGAACTCCATGATTCAAATAATTGAAAAATCGATATCTCGGCTATTTTCGGAGATAGAGCCTTCGCTTAAAAAGTCGTTGGTAGATATTTCGCCCAGCTCTCTTGCCATGGCACATAGAAAAACAAATGACGGTCTTTGACAAAAAAAGGCCATAACTTTACTTTATGTATTTTGTAAAAGGCGTTGTATACTTCCATGCGGGAAGTTTGGCAGGGAATAACTTCAAATAGACTAGGATTTATTTGAAGTTACCTCCCTTTATTAGCGTAATGTATCAAACATATACAGGGTGGTTCCTTTTCCACTGCTCACCATTGGCATCTCTTAACCGGTAAGAGATACGAAGTTGGTTAAATCAGACAAAAGTTGCGCTATTTTCTTGTGATTAAGAATCTAAAGAGAACTCCCCAATATCTTGACTCGTTAATGAGTTATCCCGAAAAATCTTAAAATTTGTAATATTTGCAAATAACTCGAAAACGATGAAAATAACCAATATGTTTGTAGGACAAAAAACGTTCCTTTATGAATTCTACATTACTCTAGCTAAAAATATACAGGGTGTTCCATTTGGAAAAGTACCCACAAGTTTTGTTCTGGAGCTGACTCTCAGCGATCACTGTGCGTTCTACGATCAAAATTAGGACAAAAAGTTTTGTAAACATTTTTCGAAAAGTCCATTCTAAGGGAGCTAGGACCCTCAAAGGAAGTAAAAAAAATTGTTATTTCTTCAATTTTTGAGGAACGGCTTGCGATAGGGTCACGGAATTTTGAACTTTGTCGCAGATTTTTGCGCTGAACAAGACCAATGTAATGGTTTTTAGCAAAAGCTTCAGGGACGTGCGTGAATGGAGGGGTCGCGGATATTTTTGTATCGAACTGTTTTGTACGACACCTTGGGTCAATTGTGTACATTTTTACGTAAAAAAGGTGCTCTAGTTGAAACTCGATAGCTCAAGTCGTTTTCAGGGAAAATCGATTTGAAAGTTCAATGTCGTGGTATAAAAGTGGGTAACTGGTGGCACTCAAAATATCTAAAATTATCAGATGCTTCGTGATCAGCAAAAAACAAAAAAGTTTAACCTACTTGCATCTCATATGCTTGAAATTCGAAAGAAAATCACAAGAAAATGGATTTTCGATACTCTATCATCCCATCAATTTTGCACATTTTCGGCGTGGAGAAAGAACTTCAAATCGATTTTCCTCAAAAACGGCCTGAGCTATGGAGTTTCAACTAGAGCACCTTTTTTACGTAAAAATGTACAAGGAATTTAAATTTGTGTTCATAATTGACCCAAGATGTCGTACAAAAAAGTTCGATAAAAAATGTCCGCGCCCCCCCCCACTCACGCACGTCCCTGAAACTTTTGCCAAAAACCATTACATCAGTTTTGTTCAGCACAAAAATCTACGACAAACTTCAAAATTTCGTGACCCTATCGTAAGCGGTTCCTCAGAAATTGAAGAAATAACTTATTTTTTACCCCCTTTGAATTTTTGAAAAATGTTTACTAAACTTTTAGTCCTAATTTTGATAGTAGAACGCACTGGTAAAATATTGCAGCTTAATTACGGGACACCTGTATGTTTCTAAACTTTCCTCTGTTGCATGCGGAAAACCATTTGACGGTTCTGGTGAAAAAGTGTAGGAATTATGAAAATACGTAGGTACTGAAATGCAATAAACACTGATAGCCCTGCATTGAAGTGCACAACTGCACGTGCATTGGTATATTTTTTTCACTTCCGCTTTAACCGGAAATGACTGTAATTTAGATTTCTCAGATAGAAACATATTTTTCATGGTTCCGGATTCTATTTTTTTTAAAATACAGAAACATGTATCATACTTGACCGGAAGTGATGGCAGTATGGGGGCAGAACCACACCCTAGACCTCGAAAAGATTAATAATAATAATAATAATAATAATAGTTTATTTGCCATAAAAAAAAACTAAATACAAACATTCAACAAAATATATGTAAGTTAACATGGCAAAAAGGAGTCATGTTCAGATCTGCATGCTGAATGGAGGTAATTCTCCATACATGCAGTTCTGATCTTCCACATGACCCTGATTAAATGAAAAGGAATGCTTAAAGGAGGAAAAAAAAAAAAAAAAACTTAAAACTAAAAAGTATCCTATAATCAAGGCGGACACCTTAGATATACAATATATAACTATGCCTGATGTGAAATCTTATGAGACAGGTAAACAAAATCATGATGCATTGCAAGATAGAAGAAAGTAATAGTAAAGTAAAAATCATTGAACTGAGCGAAGCCAAGTCGTAACCTTGTTTTTGAAAGTGAATTGTGAGGACTTAGAATAATCAAAAGGAAGAGAGTTCAAAGTATTAGCAACGGTATAGGAAAATGATCTTTTAAAAAACTCTGTATTATGAGCTGGAATGGATAAAAGATGTTTGTGCCTTAAATTGAGGTTATGCACGTCAGTCCTGAAGGTGATCTTCTCAGCCAAATAAGGTGGTGATTTGGTCAATAGAAGTTTATGAAAGAAACAAGCTGAATGTAGTAGACGTCTGAACTCCATACTTAACCATCCCAGTTCAAGCAGTTTATGGGAAATGTGACTATAACGAGATAAGCCATAAATAAATCTAATGCAGGAGTTCTGAATTACTTGAATTTTATTTTTGCTTATAGCATCAAAACATGGTCCGACCGCAACATCACAATAGTTAAATTGAGACAACACAAGAGCTTGAGCAAGTACTTTGCGAGAAGAAAAGTTTAAAAAATCTCTTAATGAGTAGAGTAGCTTTAATGCACCATAGGCCCTTTGGCAAGTGTTTCTTAAGTAAGTAGTAAACCGAAGAGTATGATTGTAAATTAATCCTAATGTCTTTGCCTCCTGCTCCGGTTTAATATCCAAGTTATTTACTCTAACTGAAATCTCATTAATTGCAGAGTCTCTAAGTTGTTTACTGCCAAATACAAGAAGATGGGATTTGCTGGGATTTATAACCAGCCCATGAATATTGGAGAATTTTATAATCCTATCGACATCATTTTGCAAATATGTCAATGCCAAATGCAGCTCATCTTTCTTAAAGTGTATGTAAAGCTGGGTGTCATCAGCATAGAGATGGTACTGACAATGCTTTACATATGTTGTCAGCTGAGACGTGTAAACTGAAAATAGAATGGGCCCCAGGATTGACCCCTGGGGCACACCAAGCTTCACCTGCTTAAGTTCCGAAGAAGCGTTGTTATAAACTACTTTTTGCGATCTGTTAGATAAGTAGCTTTGCAATAACATACGCGAGCGATCAGAAAAGCCAATATAGTGTAGCATAGAGCAGAGAACATTATGATTTAAAGTGTCAAATGCTTTGCTGAAATCCAAAAGGAGCAAAGCAGTTAGCTTCCCTTGATCTTGACTATGGATTATATCATCTAAAACTTTAAGATGGGTTGTTAAACAGCTGTAATGAGGGCGAAAACCCGACTGATACTGCGGTAGTATTTTATGGCGAAGTAAATATTGACTAAGTTGTGACTCAAGAACCTTTTCAAACACTTTTGATAACGTGGGTAGGATGCTGATCGGTCTTAAATCCTTAAATTCAGCAGCATTTGAAATTTTAGGGATAGGCAAAATAATTGACTGCTTCCAGCCATGTGGAAAGTCAGAATTTTGTATTCCAAAATTAATAATGTGGGTCAAGATAGGAATAATGTAGGGACAACAGAGTTTTATAAATCTTAACGGTATTCCATCTGTGCCACACGCATTAGACTGGAATTTCATAATTATTTTTAAAACTTCTTCCTCAGTGACAGACGTCGTGAACTCAAAGCCATAGTGTTGTATACCCTTTCTTAAATTTTCATTGTAATAGTTTACCCTCTCAGCTTCGGCATCATTTGACAAACTATGATCATTAACAGCAGTTGCAAAATAATTATTAATTGCATTGACATCCTGCAAGTGTAAGGGAATATTGATTGAAGTTTTACCACAATTTTTAAGTCTTTTTAACTCATGCCACAACGCAGTGGATCCACTCCGTTGAATTTTGAATGCCATATAAGCCTTTTTTTCTTTTTTGATAACAAAGTTAGCATAATTGCGAAGTTGCTTGTAATAATCCCACTTGGCAGGTGTTTTACTACTCTTGTAGCTTTTTAAAGCCCCATCACGCAATTTCATAATAAGACGGATGTTATCTGTCATCCAAGGAACATATTTGGGTTTTTTATGTTTCACAGTTTTTAAGGGACAGTGTGCATCTAGTAACAACTTTAAACAGTAATTGAAGAAATCAACTTTCATATCTATGCTATTCAGCTGCAAAATGTAATACAATGGAAGGGAGTTCATATCCGTGTTAAACTGCTCAAGAGAAATCCTGCTAAAATCTCTGTAAGTGTTCAATTCAACTTCTTCAAAAAACTTTTTTTTTTAAATCTCTTACAGCCGGATATCTTGTCCGCTCATCTCAATATTTCAGGAGTCTATCAGTAGCATCAGTATTGATTGGGTCGTTGTGGTCATTTTGAGACCAATCCCGATCAAATCGGTTCATAAATAATCATATGTTATGCGGAAAATAATGTATGGCTATCACTTAAGGCCTTCCGGTATCAAAAAAAATAGGACGCCGGGACTTTTGACACGTCATTCAGGGCTGCCAGTAGAGCATAAGTGCCAATTTTCAGCACTACCTTATTTTTGTGCCGGTCAAAACCTTAAACTCCTTGACTGTAGCATAATTTCGCTAGGATTGATAGTTACGGAGATATATACGAAAAACGCAGAAAACGCACATTCAATCAGCTCCCCCCCCCTCGCGCTCACCCCCCACTCACCGGTACTTTTAGTATGATGTTCTGTAGATATGTACTAGCGAACAACCATATGCCTTTCAAATTTTTTTCGCTCGATTTGTCTAATTTGACTGGACTACTAGGTATGGAGATTCTTTCCCACATTAGGATAGGATATCTCACGGGTATCTGTGCAAGAATATTTTCTAGTTTTTAGCCTGTGACCAAAAATTCGCGACTATGTTATAGTTGCAAACAATACTTTGACAATCCAGGGAATATTCATGGAATGTCTTCAACCATTAATTTCAAGCTATCAACATGGGTTGGTGTTTTCGGGAGAACAAGAAAAAAGCAGGCCACGTTGGTTTTGACGTTAACATAAAAATTATTTGTCAAATTTGAGGTTTCTGATTTTGAGTCCAAAATTCCAAAATGAATGGTTTCATTGTGATTCTGTCCTGCGTCATACTGTCCTCCCTCGCGCTACCATTGAACGTCTCAATTAGTGCCGCTGTAAGAAACAGACGAAGAGTCAAGAGAAAGCCGTTACATTTTTACGAATGCACATTTTCAGTTTCGGGGTGCGAGAAAAAACGCTTGGAATATTGTGTTGATGGTATCGACACTTATTGTTATTCAGCCTCTGTGATCTTGAGGGATGGTGAGCCCGTTCCAGATAAAGGATGTAATTCGTGCAGCAGAGTGAAATCCTTGTGGGAAGATGAGACCTTGGGTTTTCAATTATTGGAGTGCAACGAATGTACCACTGATCTTTGCAACGCTGAGGAGTTCAGGCCAACGGACTCAAAGTCTGAAGGGAAGGCCGAGTTCGGAGAGCACAGGCCAGCGGACTCAACGTCTGAAGGGAAGGCCGAGTTCGGAGAGTATAGGTCAGCAGACGCCAAGTCTGCAAAATCCAGCTCTACCAGGCCTTTCGACAGCACCGTCTTCTTCAAGATAATCTTCCTCGCTGCAATTGTACAGATGGCAGCTTTCTTGCTACAGCAGATTTAACAATCCTTCCTGCCTAGAGCGAAATTTCCAGTCCTTTAAAAAATAAGCAGAAAGCAGCCGAACAGTTTACTTCTGTTCCTGACAGGCCAGGTCAAGATTCACTTTTTGTCAAAATGCATGTTTACCTACTTGTTCTATGTATCAAAAAATCCAAGTGATCTTTCAAAATTGTTCGGGAGGCTATGCAGCAAAAACTATCCGTACGATTGCTCTTTGCCAACATATTAAAATTTCAGCCAAATCCGCAGAAAGCAATTTTCCCATAAGGATGGTGCGGGATCCTTTTAAGATTACCTACCTAGCCCTTTCCTCAATTTGAAGTAATAGTAGTTTGTACAACATTTTTCTTCCTACCGCAGTTAAAAATAAATAATTGATTCATTTTGAAATTTGAGAACCCAAGTGACAGATCAAGAAGATCTAGACGTCAAGTCCTACAACATAAATTGTCCATTTTACACGCCTAGGCGTTAGTATAATTTTTACGCGGCTTGCCGTGAGAAGGGGTACTTTCACAGCCCTTCTGAATCCCGAAAATCTAATTTTCCGTACTTAAAAATGAAATGCGCCGCAGGCGAAAATTTTTGAAAACTGAAAATTTCAAGGTCACGCATTTTCTAAGCACTTCAGAATAAACCCCCCAATGTAGCATGAAGAGGTAATTTCTTAACCCCCCTCCCCTATAACAGTTTTCAGTGTTTTCGGGGCTATTAATAGTAGTTTATAACCCAAAGCGTGAAAGTGATGTTTTACGCGGCGAAGGAAAATATGGACAGTCGAGGCGTAGGCGAGACTGGCCATTTCCTGAGACGCGTAAAACCACTTTTTCGCAGTGGTTTATACAACATTTTTCTTCCTACACCAATTAAAAATAAATAATTAATTAATTTTGAAATTTGAGAACCCAAGTGACAGATCAAAAAGATCTAGACGTCAAGTCCAAAAATTTAAATTTGGCAAAATCGCGCGTGCTGTGTTCCGTCATACGCCAATCGCCGTCGCCATATTGTCCATTTTACACGCCTAGCCGTTAGTATAATTTTTACACGGCCAGCCGTGAGAAGCGGTCCTTTCACAGCCCTCCTGAATCCCGAAAATCTCATTTTCAGTTAGTGTAGGAAGAAAAAGTCTTTTATTAACCTTTTCGTACTTCAAATTGCTTTGTTAATGAGGGTAACATAATAGTTTTCGGCTTAACAGGGGTACCCGCGCTGCCAGTGTAATCTTTAATAATTTTTATTAAGTTTTCTAGAAATATTCCGGAGAGCAACCTTAAACAGCCGAAAACATGCAGCTTTATAATAATAATAATACTTTTATTGCCCAACAGTAATTGTTACCAATAACAGGACAATTAAAAAAAATGAAAAAATTAAGTTATACTTAAATACAAGGAACACACAACAAGTGAAAAAGAAAAACTAGTTTGTAACAGATTTGCAAATAATGTAATCGAACCAATAATGTGAAAAAATAAATCAAAAAGAAAAAAAGAAAAAGGAAACAACAAAATCATGAGTATGCCTCAAGACCAATCCTGGGCTAAGATTACAGACAAAATATTTTATACAGGGTGAGTCAACAAGGCGACGGCGGTCCATAACTTCTGAACCCTTCCAGATAGGAAATTAATTCAAACGCCATTATGTACAACACCGCCAATTCTACATACTAAAAATACTTTCAACTATACAGGGTGTCCCAAAACACTTGCAACGCATGGCAACTTGATTTTTTTTAATGGAACACCATCATTTTGATGCCATATTCTGGATCATCTGTAACATAGCTTTACATCGACATAAGACATTTGATCTTTTAAAGCTCTGTTCTAAAGTAATTAATTCTTTTTGAAAAATTTCGATCATTGCGGGTGCTTCTTAAAAAAATTCCTGAGAACTCAATTTTGTATCTAGAGGGCTGAGATTCGGTACGAATATGAAGGAAGGTCTACTCTATCTATCTAACATGATAACTATCATTATCACTATACAGGGTGTTAAAAATTCTGGGTCAAGTTTGGAAAATTTCAAATATGCAAAACTCCATTTTTTCAAATGGCACCCCCTGTTATTATTGTGCCATGGGGTTCGGCTGTTGGATTACTTTATTTTTTATTAAGTATGTCCTATACCTAAAGTCAATACTTCAAAAGATATTCTTTGTCTTATTTATTTTATTGAAGATTATTACGATCTCAATTAAAGAATGCCAGGGACTGTATGACAGTTACGACTAACATTGTTTATTTACATGGTTACCAGACAGTTTGTCACATTTATTGACATACACAATGAATTTCAACCATAAGCGGTAAACCATGTCAATGATTTCTTCCTGGTTGTGTATGTCAATAAATCTGACAAACTGTCTGGTAACTATGTAAATAAACAATGTTAATCATAACTGTCATACCGTCCATGGCAATCTTTAATTGAGATCGTAATAATCTTCAATAAAATAAATAAGACAAAGAATATCTTTTGAAGTATTGACTTTAGGTATAGGACATACTTAATAAAAAATAAAGTAATTCAACAGACGAACCCCATGGCACAATAATAACAGGGGGTGCCATTTGAAAAAATGGAGTTTTGAATATTTGAAATTTTCCAAACTTGACACAGAATTTTTAACACCCTGTATTGTGATAATGATAGTTATCATGTTGGATAGATAGAATGAGCCTTCCTTCATATTCATACCGAATCTCAGCTCTCTAGATACAAAATTGAGTTCTCAGGAATTTTTTTAAGAAGCACCCGCAATGATTGAAATTTTTCAAAAAGAATTAATTACTTTAGAACAGAGCGTTAAAACATCAAATGTCTTATGTTGATGTAAAGTTATGTTATAGGTGATCCAGAATATGGCACCAAAATGGTGGTGTTCCATTTAAAAAAATCAAGTTGCCATGCGTTGCAAGTGTTTTGGGACACCCTGTATAGTTGAAAGTATTTTTAGGATGTAGAATGGGCGGTGTTGTATATAATGGCGTTTGAATTGATTTCTTATCTGGAAGGGTTCAGAAGTTATGGACCGCCGTCGCCTTGTTGACTCACCCTGTATATACAGGGTGTTTTGCAACCGCGTGTAAGTTTTTTAACATTAGATTGCCCATCAAAAATGGTGACGATTGGCATAAAATTGTTTAGGTCGAAGTAGTCTCCTAAGGAAGTTAGGGCTTTACCATAGGGAGCAGTTTTTCTTATTTGGATATCTCTAAAACCACTCATTAAATAAAAAAATACCAAGAATAGTAAAAGTTGCAGTTTAAGCTGCTCTTTACAACAGGCACCACCGTTTTTAAAATGCGTGACCTTGAAAAATTTTCCAGTTACCTCAGGTACGGATATCTCTAAAATCACGCATTAAATCAAAAAATACCAAGTATAGTAAAAGTTGCAGTTTGAATTGCCCTTTCTAACCGACACCACCATTTTTAAAACGCGTGACCTTCAAACATTTTCCGGAAGAAAAATGTCAACAGTGTCTCCGTTTTCTGGGGATCCCGTGGTCATAATCCAACGAAGTTCCCCATGTAGATGTATATTCACTGGCAACTACTGTCCACCAAATTTCATTCAAATCCGTTAATCCGTTCCTGAGATAACTAAGAAAAACTGCTCCCGATGGCTGACTTTAAAGCCCTATAACTTCCTTAGGAGACGACTTCGACCTAAACAATTTTGTGCCAATCGTCACCATTTTCGATGGGCAATCTGAGGTTAAAAAACTTACACGCTGTTGCAAAACACCCTGTATATCTTTATGCTGATGTGCCCAAATATACCGTAACATATGCTGTATACCGCTGACTTTGATATATGCTATGCTATACCTAATGGAAATGAAACTTTCGTCTTACGCACAGATGAAAAAATTCCCCCGTTGTCGTATTTTGAATTTTGAGTTCAATGTGAATATCTACAAAAATAGTTTGAAAAATTACCTTTCTGATAGCCTTTACTGGTAATAGCTGGTATTTGTTGTACTAGCGGTAGCAATTATTTTAGTTGTGATGTAGGACAAAAGTTTCATTTCCTTTACGTACCTATATACAGGGTGGGTAATTTTTCGATGCCCACCATTGGGATCTCCTAAACGGTAAAAGATACAGGGTCGGTTAAATTAGAGAAAAGTTGGGCGATTAAGAATCTGAAGAGAATTCCCCGATATTGTAATTCGTTCCTGAGTTATCACAAAAAATCTGAAAATTGCCGATTTAAAGAAAAATTAATATCTTCCTAACGATTAATGTTATTTAAATGAAACTTGGAACTTTTACATTTTTGACAGCTGTCAATTGAATAGCCTTGACAGAAATTTTCTAAGCGTCCTAGATTTTGAGTAACGACAGTCAACTTTTCTTTTTCTTATGGGCGCCATATTGAATTTTAACATCGCCAGATACAGCGAAAAATTAGCTTTTCAAAAATGTAACCAACATAAACGTTTTTAAAAAAATATGTAAAAGCCCGAGTTACACGATCGCAAGACGGATTTTATTACTGTTGAATTCAATTGCTTTCACATGTTACAAGAGATTGAAGAAGTCGGAGTACTTTTTTACAATTGTTTTTCATTTAAGTTTAGGCTGATTTTGCAAATTATTTCTACCAATTTTCAAATTCTGACATCTGTCAAAAAAGTTCATGTTGAGTACATTTTTGAAGAGCCAATTTTTTTTGTATATTTGATAGTGTCAAAATTCAATATGGCGGCCATAAAAGAATCAAAAGTTGACTGTCGTTATTCAAAATCTAGAATGCCTAGAAAATTTCTGTCGATGCCATTCAATTGACAGCTGTCAGAAATCCAAAAGTTCTAAGTTTTATTTTAATAACATCAATCGTCAGGAAGATATTAATTTTTCTTTAAATTGGCAATTTTCAGATTTTTTGTGATAACTCAAGAACGAATCAAAATATCGGAGAACTCTCTTCAGATTCTTAATCAGTAATAAATAGCGCAACTTTTCTGTAATTTAACCGAACCCCTATCTTTTACTGTTTAGGAGATCCCAATGGTGAGCATCGAAAAATTACCCACCCTGTATATGCAAAATGAATTTAAGTTTTTATGAAATAAAAAATGAAAACATCACATGCTACATAACGTGGGCTTAATATGCCTTTAGGAAAAACATGCAAATATGCTTTTGCCCAACCCTAATAATCATCACTAAACTCATAAGTCTACGAAGATGAAAACAATGGTTGGTGATAGTGATGGGAGTATTCGAGAACAAAGTATCGAAAGTATTCGATTCTGTAAAGTTCTCGCTGTTCTCGAGAACAGGTGACCAAGTATTCGAATGTTTTAGTTCTCGGATAATTTTTTTAAGCAGCACAATAATAATCTAATATATGAATCGAATTCGAATACCGATTTCTTTAGCGTTCAGGCGCGAACGAATGCAGGTCCGATTGCCGTCGATATGTCGACTTCTAGCTACGCAACGACCATACGAATCATTCGATCACGATTCAACGTCGGTACTCTGTGCATGCGAGTCCTCAGTCATTGTCACAGACAAACGGCGCACAAAGAGAAACTCGAGTTCTCGATTCGATACCTAATATTTTTATAGGTAGTTTGTACCTAGTAGATAGGTACCTATAGGCTAAGGTATTATTTGATTAATTATTGTACAATTACTTAACAGGCAGTTATAGCATTTAAAAAGTAATTGCAGTAGCTTAGGACCTATGCTAACATAAAATAGGTAGAAGACAAAATCTAGATGCTAGGTAATACTATTCTCCATCTATAACCTTTTTAATACAATAAATAACCAACCCATTGACATATAAGTACAGCTGAAAGATACGAACATTCGTTATTTAAATTAGATTGGATTTTCGATTGGACGCGATTCCGATTTTTCGATTTGCTTATTCATTTAAATTCGTTGGTAAGTACTCGGTTCTCGGTTCTCGGGTGTGTATTCGATTCTTGAAAATATTCGAGAACCATGTATTCGATTCTCAAAAGTATTCGATTCTGCCCATCACTAGTTGGTGATCGAGCTGCCCCCCCCCCGACAGCTGCAGACCGGTTTCGTTCTTATTAGAACTCATCAGTACAGCAAAGCCCGGAAAGCAACTCGATCACCAAACCAACCCGGTTATATAGCCGGAAAGCGAAGATTAAACGGTGTGAAGACGGCTCAACGCCATCTAGAGGTCTTTACCAACACTTACGGCGGATTTCTCGTCAACAAGGTTGACATCGAAAACCAAAGATGAGTTCTAATAAGAACGAAACCGGTCTGCAGCTGTCGGGGGGGCAGCTCGATCACCAACCATTGTTTTCATCTTTGAGTTGCTCGTGCTGCCATAGCACGGTGGTCAACCACACTTTGGTTTTCGATGTCAACCTTGTTGACGAGAAATCCGCCGTAAGTGTTGGTAAAGACCTCTAGATGGCGTTGAGCCGTCTTCACACCGTTTAATCATAAGTCTACCTAATAAAAAAATTATTTATCACGAATTTCAAGAGTCAAAGTTTTATAATTAACATATCCTGTGCAAAATTTCAGAATCCTGCTTAGTGCTTAATTTTTAAGATACAGGATGTGCTCGCTTCTCGATATTAGCAAATTTTTATTTTCTTCTTTTCTTTGTGCAGGTCCTTGACCTTGAACGAAATGAGGATTAATTAAAGGGGTCCTTAAGAAAAATAGACAAAACGAACAAAAATTAATTTGACACGTTTACCGATAAAATTAATAGGTAAATAAAACCGCAATCCTCTTACAATTAAGAAAATTCTGAGCTCTTCAGTTATGCTACTTTCGACTTCATTGCTGAACGTACGTTTTGACGTAATTTCTATTTAGTATCCCATTAAAATCCAAGTATGTAGTTACAGGTTTTTTCAAATTTGCTTCCGATTCGTTTTTTCCTGTTTTCTGAAAAACGGCTCATCATAAAGGTAAAACGAAAGA
The DNA here is from genome assembly GCA_963924575.1 of Pycnomerus fuliginosus. NCBI lineage: Eukaryota > Metazoa > Arthropoda > Insecta > Coleoptera > Zopheridae > Pycnomerus > Pycnomerus fuliginosus. The sequence continues at coordinate 24,456,262 of OZ004619.1, read as the reverse complement.
GAACGGTTTTGCGCAGTTTTAACCAGAAGGTATCTAAATACGACTGATATCTGGACAAACTTTTCAAGTAGCATCAAAATATCTTGGTGATTTTTGAAATTATTAGCAAAAAACGATTTTTTTGGAATTTACACATCCAGTTTCCAAGTGTCCATAGGCAGTTTTCGTCTAAAAATAAGGCGCAGAATCATCTAAGGTTATTCTTCGCTGAATCGAATTTTTAGAACTTAAGGCCGCCCATGCGCCCATGAACAAACCGCTCATCATTTCCGATCGATTTATTCAAAATAAACAACCGAAGAAAAAAAGTGGTGACAAAAAGTGGTATTAACAATTGCCGGCGTGATAAGAGTCTCAAACGTGCTCAGTAACCGCCGGTAGTTTGTTCTGCACGTCTCTTTTGCGAATAAATGAATAAAATAATGTCTGGAGAATTTCATAGCGCCGTTCAGGACGTCGTTATACAGTCGCCCCAAATTAGAGATGACGATTTTGAATCTGCAAAGGAATCTTCAGATTCAACTTCGGTGAGTTTCCATTTTTTGACGATTTTTTCAAGCATCCTCTTACAGCCTTTAAGTTGTGAATTGTGCAATGTGAAGGTCACAAGTGCAAAAATTCTACAACGCCACCTCGAGGGAAGGAAACACAAGATGAAAGTCCAGAGACAGGGAAAAACTTTCATTTGTGAATTATGTGACGTCACGGCTAACAGTGAAATTCAACTGAATATTCATCTCAACAGTAAGTTTTTAAGGGCAATTTTCCAGATATTTCTGGGAATTACCACTTAAACCGACCCTTATCTTATGGGTTTTTATACTTAATTACTTCAATTCCAGGCACGAAGCATAAGAACAAACTTCTAAAGAAAGACAATCCGTCGCCAAGAGATTCGACAAGCAATAAAATCATGTGGTTATTGTTTATTTGTATCGTCTTTATCACTGTCCATGAATATTCCTGTTGGATAAAATGTTAATTGTTACCTAATTATGTTTATATTCCATGTTTATTAATTCAAATATTATTATTATTATATTATCTCTTCTATTAAATAATAAATACCATATTCTATTGACCTAAAAAAATTCGTGATTGCTCATTTCATAAAGTCAAGGGATTGGAAATTACTCCTAAATCAGCTTCTTTGCCGTGTTGAACAAATACTTTTTTCATTGATCGTTTCAATTATTAATATTAACCAGTAACGAATCGTCATATAGGTAACAAAAAGTGCGATCAAAAACTCTTCCAATCTAGTAGCCCTTGCCGTGAGTGAGAACGTACTAAGATTGTGGAAATCAAAACAAATTTCTTATTTTTGGAGCAGAAAAATGGTCGGGCAATCATAATCTTGATGTCGGAACTTGATTAGGTTACGTCAAATTGGTTGATAGATTTTTATGTCTCAGGGTGTATACGGAATTTACGGAATTTTCTGGGCAAAATTCCTTTTAGTTTTTCAAGTTTTCCAGATTGTCTTGCAAAATTTTCCAGTACCTACAATCTGCTACGTTAATTTTTAATTTTCTACTGAAAGTGAGAATTTTTAGTTGATTTAACGATATTAATTTTGGATAAAACTTCGCAAGTTCAGAACAGTACAATAGGCCATTACAGTATGTCATAAATTTCTTTATCAGTATTATAATTTGAAAAGTAATCAAATTTGATTGGGATACATCTTTTTTGTTTTAAATTTTATTAAGTATTCCACTTCAAAAAGCAATTTTAAAAAACTGATGACGTATATACCGGCGATCTCACCTTTCTGTACAATTTCTTGGTGTAACAACACAGATGACAGTTCTGTCACTTGTTTCCATCACAAAATTAGATCCGACATTGACAAAATTAAAACAAGGATGAAATGGATAGGTTGGCTCGTACTTTTCTTGAGGATGTAGCTCATACGTCATTAAATAATTCGTTTTATGGCCTTAGTACTGGTTATATTCGAAATTGCAAAAACACGTCAGAACTGTAATTTTTAAAAATCTTTCAATCACAACGATCGATTATTCAAAGGTACCGTAATCAGGTCACCGTACTTATAAAAAAATTCCCGAAAAACACTGAAAATCCCGAAATTCCCTGATTTTTCCAGTCCATAGGAATTCCCTGACAATTCTAGGTTTTCCATGTTTTCCAGAAGCGTATACACCCTGAATAGGCCATTACACTATTACAATTTATCACAAATTTCTTTATCAGTATTAAATCCAATTTGATTGAGAGCCATCGTTTTTGTTTTAAATTTTATTTAGTATTCCACTTCAAAAAGCAATTTTAAAAACTGATGACGTATATGCGGGCGATCTCACCTTTCTGTACAATTTCTTGGTGTAAGAACACAGATGACAGTTTTTTGTCACTTGTTTCCATCACAAAATTAGATCTGACATTGACAAAATTAAAACAAGAATGAAATGGATAGGTTGGCTCGTACTTTTCTTGAGGACGTAGCTCATACGTCATCAAAATTAATATTTCGTTTTATGGCCTAGTACTGGTTATATTCGAAATTGCAAAAACACGTCAGAGCTATCATTTTTTAAAATCTTTCAATCACAACGATTATTCAAAGGTACCGTAATCCCCCATTAGGTTAGGTCACCGTACTTATAAAAAATTCCAGAAAATCCCTGACTTTTCCAGTCCATAGGAATTCCCTGACTGAAAAATTGCGAAAGGGGATGAAAAATCAAGAGGAATGAAAATTAAGTGTGATTAAGTAGAATTACGAAACATAGGTAACACGAAAATAACCAAATTATGCAATTAAAACTTTTGTGGGGGGGGTTGAAATACTTATTAAGCGGAATTTTGAGTTACAACCCCTAATTTCCACCCCATCTGCCATCTCCGCCTTACTTTTCGGGAGACAAAGTCGTATACCAAGTTTCAGCTCGATACCTCAATCCGTTCTCAAGTTATGCGACGGACAGTCATGACGAGCGATCGATACGACGAGAATTGTTTTGACTTTTACGCACTTTCGCAACTCTTCAATTGCACAAAAAGTACTGCGAGGTGGAAGTGCTATACTTTGTTCGCCAACTGAAAAATTGGACAGCAAAGTGAAACAGTGACATTAACAAAATAAGAAGCTGTTTAGTACATAAAATTATATTTATGATTCATTCTTATATACAGTAGGTAATTATTGTTATCGACAGTACCATATCGCAGCTAACAAAATTTTTCTGTGCCGTCGTCTAGTTAAGTTGTTCACAAGGACTGAAAAACTTATAGTAATCAAGCCTGTTAAATTATCCTTATAAATCATTAAAAGAAAAAAATAAATAACGAACGCTAAGTGCTACAAAACACAAAAACATATCACATTGTTAGTGACATTTAATTGTGCCTCCTCTGGCATATCGTGGCTATAAATAAATAATGACAGTATCACCTGTTGAGACCGTAAAATTATTTTTATTCTACTTTTGGTAAAGGCAACTTAATCGATTTTGACAGCCGAATAAATTTTTCGCACAAAAGCGTAAGCTGCAAAGAAACCGATCGATCCTGTAAGTAGCCAAAAAGTCAGCACCATAATTCCGGTATACCCTATGTATAATAAAATGGGAATAAATTCTGTAATTTCGAGCTGGGTTGCGAAATAAAATAGAGAGTACCCTAGTATGTATAAAGCGGATCCTCCTGATACCACAAAGCTTCTCCACCACCAATGGTAGTCCTGAAAAACGGAGTTAGAAATTTTTTTATTTGAGGTCACTCACTTCTCCGCATAGTTGAAAATAAACCATAACTATGGATATCTGTGAGCAAGATATAATCAGAATTATGAATACTAGGAAGAGGAATCCGAACAAGTAGTAGAACTGATTTTCCCAAATTGCTGTAAAGATGAAGAAGAGTTCGATGAAGACTGCACCAAAAGGCAGAATCCCGGCCATCAAAGTGCTGCAATACATTAATTTCAATATTTTACTTTTAATACATACAGGGTGATTCATGAAGACCGTTCATTAGATTATTAGATAAATAATTGTACACGCAAGATATTTCTAAAATCATTCTAGGAAGCCAAAACCGTGTTCTTTGAGAGAATGGCTACCCGTGGGCACGCGGTAACCAAAAATATCGAAGATATTAAGTTGAAATTTGGCACAAGGACATAATGACAGGCACTGACAGATTTGGAAGCTGAATCTTGAGGCTCTTTTTCTCATTTTATGTTTTTCAATACAAATTAATACAAATGGGCTCTCATGATTGGTCAGCCTACTATTTTTTAAAAATTTGTACTCAAGACTGTCACTTTTGCCGTCAGAATAAATTTTTTCTCTGAAGGACGATTCAAATCTGACAATATTTTGAAGGTAATTCACCACAAAACAAGATTATTTCGTATGCATTCAAATGCAGCTTTGTATTTCAATACATTAACACATTTCAGCGAAAAAACGCCTTTAGTAAGTCTGTGACGCAGAGCTAAAAATAAGGATCTCGTCAGATTTGAAACGTTTTTAGTGTATTCAATGTGCATTTTCTAGGTGCAGATTATCAAAGGCAGTGTGCATAACTTGAACACTGCTGAAGATATCGAATTGTAACGATCCGCTACACCATTATATTCCCACCACGATTATTCTTCAAAAAGGTAACAAATAATAAGACTCTACTACAAAGGGATCTCCATAATGTTATACATTTTATGGTGCACGATCTTCGCGAATCACCCTGTAAGTAAACCAACTGAGTATACGTACAGGAATTGTTCTACAGATAAAGACGGAAGTATACGCAATAAGATAAATGAAAACAATAATAGGCAAAAACATGATAAATTTACTGCCGTGGCTATGAAACCTGCCAAGGCGGTAAATCTTTTGTTTTTACCAGGTTGAACATACAGGGTGGTCAAACGAAAACAGGTTTTATCGCATTTAAAGCTATTTTTCCGAAAAATGCTTGGACAGGTCGATTTTTGTTTCGAGGGGGAGACATTAATCCGTGATGGATGCGATTTCATAACGCACTGCCTAACCCCCAACAACCCCAACTTTAAAATTTCAAATGGCAAGACCCCACTACTTGATACATCATTTAAAAGCAAATTTTACTACGAATTCAATGGTGCAAAACTTTTTGGCATCCGTTTGATCGCGTTTTGAAAGAGTGGATGGATTTCAAAAATGTTTGCTTCGGTTTACAAAGAATTTCATTCCCTTTCGAACGATGTGTCACAGAGGGCCCTACTTAATGTAATTTAAAATTCGACCACAGAGGGCGCTGGAGGTGAACGGATATCATAAAGTTTTACACCATTGAATTCGCCATGAAATTAGCTTTCAAACAACGTATCAGAAGTGGGGGGTTGTTGTCACTTGAGACTTTAAAGTTGGGGTTGGTGTCGTTAGGGGGTACGTTGTGGAATGGCACCCATCACGAATTAATGCGATAGATAGAGATTAGAAAAACTTCATTGCTGCCTTTATGGCTTGTAATGGGCCCTGCCGTCCCTGCATCTTTTATATACAATAAATATAAATAAACACATCATTGGCTCATATAACTGAAGTCTTTCTCTTCCTTCTAGCTTCTGTTTCTGTCTTCTCTTACCCCCTCTGATTCTTCTCGCCCTTTCTACTTCTTTCATCCATTTTATTCCCTCTCCTCTTTCATTCAATGTACTTTTTCTCTCTCGTTCCTCCTCTCTCATTCCCTCACACTCTCTAAGCAGGTGCTCTATTGTCTCTCTCGCTTCCCCGCACACCCTGTATCTCCTCTCTTCCTCCTCCAACCACAATTTATTTTCTCTCTCATTTCCGCATTTGAATCTCGCTATCATTCTCATTTCTTTCATATTATGTCTCTCCAAGTAACTTGGCAACCCCTCGCTTATTATGCACTCATATTTTGCATTATATCTTGATTCTCTCATCCTTGTTCTTCTTTCCTGTACATCCATATCTCTGTCTCTTTCCCACATCGCTCCATTCATCCATTTCCCCTGTTCCCTGCTGCGACTTTCCCTTGCGTAACCGTTCCTCTCGTAATATCTTTGTCTCACCTTCCCTCTTTCTTTCTCTTTCCAGCATTTTTGTAATATCTTACAATCTCCTCTTTCCCCCATTCTGTCCTCATATTTCACGGCTCTCTCTCCTGTATCACGAATTTATGTGTCCCCCTCGAAACAAAAATCTACCTGTCCGAACATTTTTCGGAAAAATAGCTTTCAATGCGATAAAACCGGCCTGTTCCGTTTTCGTTTGACCACCCTGTATAATTCTTTCGCTGAACATTTAAGATTAACATAAAGTGATTATTTTCAATAACTTTTGACGTTGTCTCCATCATGCTACGACGCGGTTGTTAAGGTTAATTATGTAAATACAGATTAGTAAAAAGGATATTTTTTTTACTGCCTAGGCGCCGCAAATATGTCAGTAAAAATGCATTTTTATGACAATAACTATCACTGTTCTCAGGAATTTGGATAAAAAGAAAGAACCGATAATCGCAACACAAAAAGTTGGCCTTTGTGTTATACAAACGGTTACTTTAGGCGCTTTCCTTTTGCACACTTATCTAAAGAAACTATATGATAAAGTCCACATAACATACGCTTATATATACGTATACAGGTTGTCCCGAAATTAGTGGGCAAAACTTTACCAGTAGATTCTTCTATGAAAAATATGAAAAAAAGTCCCTATGACATAATTATGTCGAAAAATAAGTCCAAAGGGAACTTAGGCCACTTGAAGGGGCTACTTTGAAAGTGTTTTTTTCTAAATATCTTCAAAACGGTTAAATTATGGCAACGTGAAATTTGGTATTTTTACCAAGTCTTACCAAGCCTTATTTCATTCTAGAAAGAAAAGTTCTTATGGACATGGTCGAAAAATGCTTCCTAAGGGAGCTATGGTCTTTCAAATGGGGTCTTGGAAAGCATATTGTTTGAAGGACAAATTTTGGAGCCCTGAAAAAATTAAGCCATTTTTTTACGAAAAAGGCGCATCCTATCGATGTCAAACAAGAGTACCATTTTTACTTAAAAAACCTCAAACTACTTTCACATTCTGGAATAAAATTTGAGAAAAAACTACTTACAAAAATGTTTGAGCAAATCTCCACAGTAATAAATTCAGTATCAAAGGCTTAGTAAAGATACCAAATTTCAAAGCGGGGGTTGTGTGTCTCAGGCTTTTTTTCTTGTAGTTTGTAAACGGGATTTCACATCCGCCAAAACACCCGTCACTCACTGTCGTGTCAATAAACAGTAACAATGGAGATTGAAAGGGGTCTTTGTTGTTAATTATTGTCCATGACAGGAATTTTAACAGAACTGAAATCCCGTTTACAAACCAACAGAAAAAAAGCCTGAGACACACAACCCCCGCTTTCGTTAATATGCGACGGGACTTTATCTTTAACCGTTTTGAGGATATTTAGAAAAAAAAACACTTTCAAAGTGGCCCCTTTAAGGGGCTTTAGCTAACTTAGTACTTATTTTTCGTATATGTCATAGGGACTTTTTTCATATTTTTCATAAAAGAATCTACTGTTAAAGTTTTGCCCACTTATTTCGGGACACCCTGTATAAACGTAAACTCATTGATATAAGGTGGAATGAAATTAGCGACTTCCAGGAACCTCCAGGATCCAGGAACATACAAAGCCATTCCCTCCTTTTTTTGATTTTGAGTGTTCCAAAGCATTATTTTAAGGCAAAGCTGTTTTTGTCGGTGGATCCTTTAAAAACAAACTAATTGTATTTGAGGATAACACAGTTGGACTCCAATGTTTTCATTAAAACACTGGTAAATTAATATCAGTTTTAAATCAACCGTCGGAGAATTTGAAACTGACCGGAGAGAGGCAGTGTTTTAATGCAAAATAAGAGAACGCCTTGTCTCCAAGTACAATTTAGCGGATATTTAAAATCCATTTAAGTTACGATCTTGAACACTCTTTATAAGCATATATTATGTGAACAGTCTTTAGAATAGCGAACAACAGGCCATTTATATTGTCCAAAAAAACTTGCTGTCTTTCTCTTATAGAGAAAAATCAAATTGCAACTGTAGAAAAGGCACATCAGTGCATAACTCTTATCATAAGACGAGTGAGTAAAAAAAACTTACCAAAAAAAAGGATTCATGTACCAATGCTGATCAGGAACTTGCCTAGGAATCTGATTGGTTCTGACTGGATACTGATATGGCTGTTTCCTATATCCAAAGTAGTAGCCCAAATAAACAAGGGGCAGCGAAATGCACACCCACATGAACAGCAAATAAATCATGGTCGAGAAAGGTACAGCACCACTACTAGCTTTACCCCAAATGAAGAAGTTGAGGAAAAAACAAGTGCAAGCCACAATTCCAGGGTAGAAAGTGGCCGTTAAAAAAGCAGATCTCTTCCATTCTCGACCTTTCAAAGTCTTGTAGAGTCTTGCGGAGAAATACCCAGCCACCAAACCCATGAACATATAGAGGAAAATCGCGGCAGTGGCCAGGGCACCCCTTGACGCTGGTGATAACATTCCCAGCATGGCGAAAACTAAACAGAAACCTGTTTAAACAAGTCACAAAAAGATAAAACTTACAGAGGGTGATTAACGCCATGAGAAATATTTGAATCCCCGATCCAATGACGGCGGCAAAAAGGCGAGAATTTTTCGGTGGCCTGAAAACGTCTCCGTGGACAAGTTTCCAGCCAGTTTCTTCAATGGTTTCGTCATAGCTTTCGTCCGCGTTATATTTCGCAATGTCTCGTCTCAGCGTTCGCACCATAATCATGGTTAAAATGCCTAAACGTTTGTTTATGGTCAGAAAACGGTTCCGTTTACAATTTCAACAAACCTGATAAAAAGAAGATCACCACGATGGAGTTGATAATTGAAAACCAGTGAATTTGAACATCGCTCATAGCCAGGTAGGTGTCCCACCTTGAAGCCCAACTAATTTGCGACAACTCCCATTCAACTTCGTACGTGAAAAAAAGTTTCGTGCCTGCGACTGGGTCCACGAGTTGTGGCCTTGGTTTACTGGGGAAAGTGCAGGTGTTGTCCACGAACTTTAGGTCGTCGATGGTGACTGATTTGGCCTCCACGTGAAATCCAACCACTCGGTATACCTCTCTATAACAAAATTTCAAAACGTTGAATACACAGGGGGTTGCAAATATACAGTGGGTCTCACTTTAGACGGCAACACCCCTGTATCTTTGTTGTTTTATGGAAAATCCTAACAATTTTTTTTCTTGGATGTAGACCTCAGAAAGTTGTGTTTTTGGAGTAGTTAACATTTTTTCAAAAATATAATCACAGCCTGCTAAGACCAAAAACAAATACCAACAATCCGAAAAACCTATTAGGCATTTTTTTATCGAAAAATTTTATTAAGAAAAGTTGCTCAGGATGACCCCAAATGGGTAAGTCCGCAGTTTCAGGCCAAAATAAAAATGTTGAATTTCTGGAGGAAAAAGGCAAAAATATCGAAAACAAAACGGTTGCTGCGTAATATAATACAAATGAAATGAGCTTGTTTGACAGTTGCTATTATAGCTATGGCTCGGCAAAATTTAACAATCGTAGAAAAAGTTGAAATTATTAAGGTTTTTGGTGATAGCTTATAATTTCAACTTTTTCTGTGATTGTTAAATTTTGCCCCGCCATAGCTAACAACAAATGTCAAACAAACTTATTTCAATTGTTTTTTATTACGCAGCAACCCTTTTGTTGCAAAAATATTGAAGTTTTCGATATTTTTGCCTTTTTCCTCCAGAAATTCAACATTTTTATTTTGGCCTGAAACTTCGGACTTGCCCATTGGGGTCATCCTGAGCAACTTTTCTTTATAAAATTTAATAACAAGGGAGATATTTGGAAGATCAGGGGAGGTACAGGGGAGACACCTGCCAAATATTTGCTCAGAAAGATCTGGGAGATTCCAAGGGAAATCTGAGGTTGGCAGTAATTGCATCCTTTGCCCTCTTATGGCGAGGTAACACGTAACATCAGATAGATATACTGTAGCAGCAGGACAGCTCGAACGTAGTATAAGTCAGTAAGTATCAATTAATTTCAGTAGTGCCATTTGTCAATTGGGTCACCTGACTCTTGTAACTAATGAAATAACTGAGATTAACGGGCCGATTTCAAGTTGATCTATGTCATGACATCATTCACATTACAACATAAGTATGCATGATTAGGTGCATAACTTATGAGATGGCGCCAGCAGTAAGACTTCTGCAGCCATCTGCAGCATTGCATTTCATTACGCTTATCGAAGACACTCCGTTTCAGAATAAATTTTCCAATAGTGAGATGCAACATGCTGCAGAAACCTGCAAATTCCTACTGCTGGCGCCATCTCATGAGTTATGCACCTAATCAAACTTATGTCGTGATGTCATGACATAAATCAACTTCTAAATCAGCCTCCAAGTAAGTAACATCAAATTATTCCACGCATGCAAAAAAACGCGCCTATTGGAACAATATTTTCTAATATGCAATTTCCTTTCTGTATTTTCCCAATAATGCAGATGCCAAAATATGTAGCCGTTGGTATGTTCCAACATAATTTTATTGATCATTTCGTTTATCTAATATTTTTACGGTATCTATAATAGAATTAGACGGTTGCATTTATGAAAAAAAAAAACCACCTTACCTCAAAAAAATTGCTACAGAAGGTTTTTCAACGATTTATTGTATTATCGAATGCGCTTAATAACAGACAGAAAGTTTACCAAAATACGCCCATCGGAAGCGTCCATGACGGCTCTTGAATATGTTAAGAAATCGGTTTTTCAATTATATCTCACTTTCTACCAAAATAAAGCTGAGAATTTTCTGCAAATTGTCAGTTTTTTCTAGAAATCTGGCGTTAAAGCTGCTAAAGTGTTTTTGCCACTAAAAAATTAAAGCAAACGTTGCCAAAATTTTTCTGCGTAATATAACACAACGATCTGCAGAGAAGGCAGGAAAAATATAAAAAAAAATTGTATTGCTTGAAATAACACAGCAAAAAATTATTTTTCATAAACCCGTGCGAAAAATTATTTTTTTCTATTTCCGTGTCCTAATGAACACTTTATAACACGCAAATGCGTTTTCTAATGAGCTCTGTTAGAGCACGGCTTTTGTTTACATTGTAACCTAGACAACGATTGTGTCCAACAATCGCCAACTGTCAAGCGAACATTGACTCCTGTCTTTGAAAATGAATATTTTCTTATTTCTAACAAGTTGGTATCCGAAATAGAAAAAATTTTATAAAAAACGCGTTTCATAAGGCTCTTGTCGCACTCGGATTTAGTAAAACTCGGGCTTTTCGCCCTCGTTGTCCAAACATCCTCGTGCGACAATAATTGGCCTTATGAAACGTGTTTTTTAATATACTATTTTCTATTTCGGTTTCCTAATGAACACTTTATAGCACCCAAACGTGTTCTCTAATGAGCTCTATTAGAGCACGGCTTTTGTTTACATCGTAACCTAGACAACGATTGTGTCCAACAATCGCCAACTGTCAAGCGAACGAACATTGACCTCTGTCTTTGAAAATGGAAATCCAATTTTTTTGTAACAAATTGGGTATCCGAAATAGAAAAAATTGTATAAAGAACGTGTTTCATAAGGCTCTTATCGCACTCGGATTTTGTAAAACTCGGGCTTTTCGTCCTCGTTGTCCAAACATCCTCGTGCGATAATAATTGGCGTTATGAAACGTGTTTTTAACCTCCCCAACTCCATCACAATTTTAAAAAAATGGGAGGTTACTACAATCACTAAAATTTTCGAATTTGAGATAGCACCAGATCTTCACGTTTTGGGGTCTCAGGAACCCAAAAAAGCGGTTTTTAAAATGTGTCTATGTGTGTGTACGTACGTACGTACGTACGTACGTTTGTAAACACGCCACAGCCAAAACTACTAGACCGATTTAGCTGAAATTTGGTGCGTACGCATCTCATAACCCAACTTAGATCTGAAAAGCTTTTGGAGCCAATCGCGCAACTAGAAATGCCATTTTGGCACATCAACTTTTTAATTTTAAATGCAAACCCCCATTTTTCACGGCACGATAGGAAAGGCCATCAAATTCTGCTTCTAAAAATGTATTCACTCTCAGTGCCCTTTTGACCAAAAATTTAAAAAAAATTGATTTTTATCGGACTTTAAAATCGCGGTACAGCCCAAGCCCCTGAACCGATTTAGCTGAAATTTTGCACATGGGGATTGTATTGCACGTCGAAGAGCTGAACAAATTTTGGATTCAATGGGCCCACGGAAAGTGCCGTTTTGGCACACCAATGTCCAACTTTAAATTATTCACTTATTTAACCATCCAAAACAAGTTTTTGAAAGATTTATTGTCACCATCAGAAAGGTCTTCAAATTCTGGTTTCAAAAAAAATGCAGCAGTGAAGCGGCTGGAACCTCCCCATCGCGTGGATCTTTGACTTGTGTTTCTAGCCGAATTAGCACAGAAATTGTATAAGACTGGTTTCAACGACGGTTTTAGAACTGCCTAAAAAGGACTTATTTATACCTACTTTTCTCTAATGAATGTTTCAATTTGTGTGTTCTAAAAAAGTTCTAAAACCATCATGGAAACCAGTCATACATTTTCTTTGCTAATTCGACTAGAAACCCAAGTCAAAGATCCACGCGATGGGGAGGTTCCCGCCGCTTCACTGCTGCATTTTTTAATTTACTATTTTCGTCGATCGTACTGGAAACGTCACATTCTTGACATGCAATTGTCATCCGAAAGCTTACGTTTCCAGGACTGCGTCATTTCCTAGGGGCAACACGTACTAGCTGTACAGGAATAACGCTTTTTTCGACCTAGTCCGGAAAAATATTCCTGTACTCTTAAAAAATAATTCCAAATTTCATTATTTTTGTCTAGTTGCGCGATCGACGAAAAAATAGTATGTGCAACACGAAGGAAAATATATATTCCTACTAGTTACACAATATACTATAACATAATTACTTTTCGCACTAGTGCATTTCCTAACTAAAATTAGTGGGAAATTAGCTATTTATGTAACAAGTGGGAAAAGTACATCATTTCCTTACGCGGGTGCTTATTGCAGCACGCAAGTAAGGAAATGATGCATTTTCCCACGTGTTACACACAAGATTTTTCATAATCCCGATCGAGAGATTTAAACACTATAATTGGAGAAGCACTGAAAAAGATTTGGTGTTTTTTCATAACTTGCATGAAAATGTTTAGTGATCATGTGGATCGTGCTGATTGAGACAAATTAAATAAATTATATTAACATAATTACTTTTCGCACTAGTACCGAAATGAATTCACTTTTCGCGCTGTAATTCACTTTTCGCACTAGTGCGGAAATATGATGCATTTCCTACCTGAAATTAGTGGGAAAAATAACATTTTTCGCCCGGGATTATGAAAATATAAATTCTTTAATTTGTTTCAATCAGCACGATCCACGTGATCACTAAACATTTAATTTTTCAATGCTACGCCAATTATAGTTTTTGAATGCCTCGATCGGGATTATGAAAAATCTTGCATGTAACGCGTGGGAAAATGCATCATTTCCTTACTTGCGTGCAATAAGCACCCCTGTAAGGAAATGATGTACTTTTCCCACCTGTTACATAAATAGCTATTGTGGGAAATTTGCAGAATTAACGCTGCCCACAGTTACCAAACGGCTCGATAAAATTTTTCAAAAAGAAAATGCAGATATTTTTTGAGCTTTCTTGTGATTTTTTCCTGTATTAAAGAAACGGCCTCACTTTCGCTTTGATTAATCAGGAAAGAAATGACAGAATTCAGTTATTGACCCTGCAAGTTGAAGATATTTCCTCATACAATGTCAGCTTCTTTTTTTGTAAAATTTTTGCAAATTTCCCTCAAAATAATTTTTTGCTGTGTTATTTCAAACGATGTTTTTTTGGTTATTTTTCCTGCATTCCGCGCAGATCGCTGCGTTATATTACACTGAAAAATGTTGACAAAGGTTGCTTTAATTTTTTAATGGCAAAAACCCTTAAGCAACGAATTCTTAGCTTTATTTTAGTATACAGGATGGTCGTTTTATCTTGAGACTGGCAAATATCTCGAAAAGGAAGCATTTTAGAAAAAAATGTTTTGTATAAAAGTTTTATAACTTCGAGGGGGAAAATAGATGGCATCATCTCCATTTCGATTCAAGGTTATTTTCAAGGTCAAATGAAGGTCACCTTGATTTTTTTTAATGGAAACCTATACTTTTTATTACAGATTCTTATTCCCCATAAAAGAAGAAACAACTCTCATCTAAACTATTTTTGGATCCGATGGATGTAAATTTTAACCTTTTTCGAAATCCCTAGACAGTAGACATTCCTATACTCTGTCCGGGATCCACACGACCAAGATTCACCCAATTTCAGGGTGAATCCCGGTCGTGTGGATTCCGGACAGACCATAGTAACAGCGGCAAGACAAAACAAATGAACAACCATTGTAACTTAGCAACGATGAATTCTAGATAAATAAACCACAAAAATTATTTTGTGGAAAATTTGCAGAATTAAGTCTGCCCACAGTTACCAAACGGATCGATAAAATTTTTCAAAAAAAAAATGCAGACATTTTTTGAGCTTTCTTGTGATTTTTTCGATGTAATGTTCCTGTATTAAAGAAACGGCCTCATTTTCGCGTTGATTAATCAGGAAAGAAATGACAAAATTCAGTTAGTGACCCTATAAGTTGAAGATACTTCCTCACACAATGCCAGCTTCTTTTTTTGTAAAATTTCATCGAGCCGTTTGGTAACTATGGGCAGAGTTAATTCCGCAAATTTCCCTCAAAATAACTTTTTGCTGTGTTATTTCAAACGATGCTTTTTTGGTTATTTTTCCTGCGTTCCGTGCAGATCGCTGCGTTATATTTCACTGAAAAATGTTGACAAAGGTTGCCTTAATTTTTTAATGGCAAAAACCCTTAAGCACTACGCCCAATTCCGGGAAAACGACTGACCCTAGTAAAAATTTACTAGATAACTTATTTGCAGCGAATTCTCTTGGCTTTATTTTAGTATAAAAGTATTTTGGTCGCAGCCAGTAGAAAGGGAAATATAATAGAAAAACCGATTTCCTGGACGCTTCCGATGGGTGTATTTTGGTAAACTTTCTGTATGTTATTAAGTACATTCGATACTAAAATCGTTGAAAAACTTTTTGAAGTAATTTTTTTGAGGTCAAATCATATTTGCAGCCAACTAAATGACTAATGAACGTTTTTGTGGGGGTGTTTTCATATTATAATACTTTCAAGGTCAGATTGTTGGGTATCTCTGCTCCATACCACCCTTTGGGGACAATTTACTTACGGTGTTGGATTATGGTACAATAAAGTCAGCTTGAGATGATTATTAATATAATTCCGATCACCCACGGCTTTTCCCAGTTGGTACCCATGTTCAAACTGGATGTCATTCGTCTCTGGATTCAATACCGGGGTTGCTGCAGGTAAATTGTCGACTAATCTGCAATTCCAGGTTAAATAACAAAGAAAATGTAAAACCTCTCTCACAAATGTACAAAATACTCATGTTGAACTCTGTCGACAATAGTCTGGGATTCTCCAACTGTCCAATGTATTGGGTTACTTGGAGAATTGCACAAAAGTGTGCACGGGGTGTTTTCAGCCATTTTCACAATGTAGGGTGTATTGACAATACGGTCACCTCGTAGAACTTCGCCCAAGTTCTCGGATTTGTAGTGTATGGCGTTCAGACCGCCTTTCGGTAAGCAGAAAGGCAGTGAGTAATACTCGTACGGTAGCTGTGTGTGTATACTAGTCATTTTCACAGCCTTGACCTCAATTGAATCACCCTTTTTAAAATCTGCCGGAGCCATGCCCGGCACGTAAAACGATAAACTTTTCGAAATACATAACAACAAAACTAGGGAAATGATAAATTGGTGCTACAAAAAAGTGGGGTTATGTGGCGCAACAGCAACTATAAAAATAAACTTACTGTTGGTATCATCTTCTTCGAGAAACTTGAGGTGCAATATTTTAAAGAGAATGGGAGAAGCCGGCAATTGCTAAAGTAACAAAAATCTCATTTTAAAAAACAATTTGAGGAGAGGCTACTCCATTCAAACAACAGACGTCAATTTGCGTCAATTGTCATGTATGTCATTGACATGGTCATTGACGAATGACAAACGCACGACAAACGATTAGACGATTTTTCTCGAGCTTACCAAAACTATAGTTCGGTTATCCTTGGTAACTCCCACCATACCATACCTCACCACACCCTACTCAAAATTTTTCTTTGTAAGGTATGTTCGCAAAAACGTTGAAGTTAACCAATCGGATCGGCTCCGGTCTGTCATTGCGCGGAACCTAATCTAAAAATCGTCGTTATTCAGTTCCTGGGGGGAGTAAACCGCTAAAACCACCCAAATATTTCGGTTAATATTGAGCAAATTAATTCGCTTTTTTTCTACATGTAGAGCTTCAAAATTTGCATCTGTGTGATGCCCACTGATGCTTCACATTTTTTTATCCCGAAATCTTATTAGCCCACCTGCGATTAATTAAAAAGGGCAAAAACAGAAAAATCGTATTAGGCATTTCTTTATCGAAAAATTTTATTAAGAAAAGTTGCTCAGGATGACCCCAAATGGGTAGGTAAGTACGGAGTTTCACACCAAAATAAAAATGTTGAATTTCTGGAGGAAAAAATGAAAAATATCGAAAACTTCATTATTTTTACAACAAAATTTTTTTAAATTTACCTATTAGCTTATAATTTCAACAAATAATAACAACAAGTGTCAAACAAACCTATTTCAATTGTTTTTTTATTACACAGCAACCCTTTTGTTGCAAAAATATTGAAGTTTTCGATATTTTTGATTCTTTCTTCCAGAAATTCAACATTTTTATTTTGGCCTGAAAGTTCGGATTTACCCATTTGGAGTCATCCTGAGCAACTTTTTTTAATAAACTTTTTCGATAAAAAAATGCCTAATACGATTTCGCTATTTTTGGCCTCTTTAATTAATCGCTGTGGGCTGAGATTTCGGGATATCAAAAAGGTGAAGTGTTACGAAGATGTGCAAAAAAAGAGTGAGTTGATTTGCTCAATATTAACCGAAATATTTGACTGGTTCCAGTTAAAATGAGAACACTATACCGGGTGATTCAGTTTGGTATTCGCCCCCCTGTAACTTTTTTATTTCAACAGAAAAATTTATGAAATCATATATATTTGTTAATCGCATGACAAACTCTATTAAATGACGTAATTAAATCTTCAATATGATGACATATGTCAAAATGAAGATAGTCAATTTTTTTTCTCCAAATGACATGCTGTATATTTCTTAGCGGATTCTTGTAGACATTTGTTTTCTACATTCAATTATGTAAAAAAAGTCTACACTTTTACTAGAAAAATTCCGAAAAAAAAATTGATTTGATTAGGCATAATTTGAAAGTATCTTGTCAATAAAAGTAGTTAGCCATGGAAAAAATTGAATTATAGTGTAGTCTAAGTCACTCACATCGCAAGGACCGTAGTTTCTCAAAGAATTATTATTACTTACCCTTTTAATAACAATAATACCCCATTTACCTTATAACTAGTGAATAACAATAACATTATTACTATTAACGATCTAACAGGTAAATCAATTATAATTTTTGAAAAACAGGACCCTTCGTGTGAGGGCGACATTAGGCAACACCATAATTCAATTTTTTCCACGGCTCACTACGTTTATTGACAAGAAACTTTCAAATTATGCCTAATAAAATAAATTTTTTTTCGGAATTTTTCTAGTGAAACTGTGAACTTTTTTTACATAATTAAATGTAGAAAAAAAACGTCTACAAGAATCCGCTAAGAAATATACAGCATGTCATTTGAAGAAAAAAAGTTGACAATCGTCATTTTGACATAATGTCATCATATTGACGATTTATTGACGTCACTTCATGGAGTTTGTCATGCAATTTACAAATATATATGGTTTTATATATTTTCCTGTTGCAATAAAATAGTTACGGGGGGGCGAATACCAAATTGAATCACCCGGTATAGGTATACAGTCGATCGAGAAACTAAATAATGCACTTTTTGTTGATTTTATGGCTGGATAACTCTTTATCTGAACATGGTCCGAAGTTCCTTGACCTACCAACACAACCCCCAACTGGTGCCGGTCCTAATATCAGATAGAAATTACCACTGTCGATGGTGGTGTCCCAAATTCTGTGCGTAACGCTCAAGGCCTGAGTGCATGACTTACTTTCTCGACTGTAGGTACCTATATATTTTTTTTTTTAATTGTTAACTTCCTTTGCGCTGCTTAGTATCTCTCGGGTAAAGAATAATCGGTTTTAAACTGTTCTGTCACCCTTTGGTGTAATGATTATTAATTCGCCAATAAGGGGTATTATTATTATTATTAATATTATTATATATGTCCGGAAATGCTTCGTAATAAGGGAGTTACGCCCCTTCAAAGGGTGCCCATAATTTAAGTTTTTTTTCAAATTACTCGACAGTGCCAATGTGAAGCTTTTCCTAAATTGAGGAAATTAAGGAATCATTCGCTCTCTTTATTTTCACGTCGATTTTCACTAATTAGGCCAATAAAACAAAATTTACGCCACTAAGTTTTCTCGCTCTGAAGAGTATAGACCAAAAAGATGTTCATCTTGGTACTATATTTAGTGTGGAAAATGCCCGCAACTGCAAAAAATTGCAAAAAATGTGGAGGCCCCGAGAACGTCTGTGATGTTAGGAAAAATCTGAAAAAAATTTAAAAGAAAGCCCATTATGACACTAACTATTAGTAAAAATTTCAAAATCCCCATGTCATTCGTAGGTACTTTTCGAGTCATTAAAAAAAATTAAATGTACCCCTTTCAAGGTGCGTAACTCCCTTACGAAGCGTTTCCGGACATATGTCCATAGGAACTTTTTGACTTAAAATGAATAGGGCAATAACACCTTGAAATATCTGCACGAGGATTAGGAACACCCCCTGCATGTAAGTACGTAGGTATACCAATAGAATCAAAGTTATCAAATGAAAATATTGTCTGCGGCTTATATTCGGACATTTTCCGGTGCGGATCGGGTCCAATTTTTTTTGGAAATTTTGCCTAAAAATGTCGATGCGACTGTAGGGGGCTACCTCTCCCCACACCCCCCGAGCACTGTTTTGTGAACGGTGGAGAGGGAACTTTGTGGGGGGTGCCGATTTCAGGTTATGCCCCGGGCGCAAATTTTTGTTCGCATGGGAACCCAAAAAAGTGGATTTTGAAAAATGACCTCGAAAATGTCTGTCTGTCTGTACCTAAACACGCTGCAGCCCAAACTGCTGGACCGATCTGGCCGAAGTTTGGTACCTATATCCATTATTACATTGTATGATTTAAAGAAGAGCTGTAATGACTTTGGCTTTGGGTCAAATTGGTCCACAGAAAGTGCCATTTTGGCACATCAACTTCAAAATTTTAATTGCAAACCCCCATTTTTAACCGGAAGAAACTAATTGAACGCAAAAAATTGCACCCTCGACAGTCACCCTCTAAAACCCTTAAATACAAAAATTTAACCCTCGAACTAAATAGCTACAACCGGAAGAGACAAATAGAACGCAAAAAATTTCACCCCCGAAACTTGAAGGGGGTCTTCAACCCACAAACACAAAAGTTTCACTTGGGGGAAATTTAACCCTTTTGAACTGACTATAACCGGAAGAGACTAATTGACCTCAAAAATTGCATCCCTGAAACTCCCCTTCAACCCTCAAATACACCGGGCAGATAGACCGCACGATATAGCGGCACCTACAAAAAAAATGGCCGTCTCGGAGACAGTATAGAAACTTCAACTTTTTTTCACAGAATTTATAAGGCCCAGTTGTACAATTCAAGTTCAGGAATGGTTTACCTCAACTTGGTTCAATATTTTAGCAACTAGCTCTCTCATTGGCTGTCACCTAGCAATTGAACCAAGTTCAAGTGAACCTCCAATAATGAACTTGCGTGGTATGTAGACTCAAACTGGTTTCGAAAGTACAACGCTATAAAGCTGCGCAGGAGTAAGAACACAAACATAGGTTTTTTTAAATGGAGCACCCTGTATTTTAATTTTTTATTGGATTCTATGATGAATTACAAGTAAAATTCGTTAATCATGTTTTCATCTGAAGCGAATGGTTTAGAAGATATTGGTAATTTTGTGGGAAAAATTACTTTTGCAGTACAGTCAGGAGATAAAATATTGGCCCTCGACCGCGAACAATGTCCACAGATTCTTAGAAAAGACACTCAAAATAGGTTTGTGAAGGCTTGTATCCCACTCGAGTCGTTTTAATAAAGAGGTCTTCACGTTCAATTTAAATTTTTTAGATAAAGCTTGTGAGAATCTATCCACATTGTGGGCGGTCCAGGCCCATTATTTTATCTCCTGAGTTTTATCTCCTGTACAACCGCGCCTAAATGTAGCAATTAACTTTAACCAAGTCAGAATCGGTTGGTCGAGCGCGTCGGCTGGGTGAACCGTGGGCCGGGTGTCGATTGCTGATGATGTGTTGCGCCTTGTGCATTTCATTTATTAAAATTTAAAATACAATATTTTTCACCTCTAAAATGACATTTTTCTAAAAAATGGCTCTAAGGTTTTCTATCCGGCAGTGCAACAGCTATAGAATTCGATAATAATAATATGCCCTTTTTCTAAGAAAAATTTAAATTCAAAAACGGGAACTTTTGCCCCTAAATTGTCAATTTTAGAAAAAATGGCATCAAGATTTTTGATCCGTCAATGCAAAATGCAACACCCATCTAATCCAATAGTAAGAAAATGCTTTTTGTTAAGAAAGATTTTTTAATTTTTTTAAGGTTTACCTATCTCGTATAGCTGAGTATGCATACTTATTATATGAGTAATAATGTCCTTTTTTAGTGGGATGCATATAATTTATTGGGTATTAAACCAACATGTTTCGCCCAAGGGACATCTTCAGGGTTATCTTAATTTCTGATGACGATTATCATTTTAATTACAAATAATTAATTAATAAAGTCAAAATGGCTGTGAAAAATTTTAATCTAGCTTTTAAGTTTTACCTAGTATTAATTAATTAATCGTAATTAAAATGAGAACCGTCATCATAAATTAAGATAACCCTGAAAACGTCCCTTGGGCGAAACATGTTGGTTTAATACCCAATAAATTATATGCACCCAACTAAAAAAGGATATAATTTATTAGGTACTCATTAAGAAAAGGACCCTTTCGCCACTAAAATAACATTTTTCGAAAAAATGGCCCTAAGCTTTTCGGCTTGAAAAAAAAAAAATCAGCTATCAAATTCAAAGTTTCGGCTGTAGCGTATTTACAGACACACAGACATTTTTTCAAAAACCACTTTTTTGAGTTTCCAGTATCCTAAAACGTAAAAATTTGATATTTTTGGCGATTCAATTTTTCTGAATTTTTCGATCGATTCCAATAACTGCTACACGGAGCGCATAGATGTTAAAAATTGACTTATCCATGCTCGAAGTATTTTCTGTGCGAAACCGAGGGCCTCAATTTTAGGTTCGGATCGTCCGCACCCGAAACAACTAACAAATCCGGAACATTACTGCATAAACATTTACGGTGATAAACACCTACAGGTACACCTATCGCTTTGACAAACATCTTTCGTTTGACTTTTGGGACTAAAAAGTGAGCGGTCATCCAAATAATTTATTTAGGAACAACACTGTATAATGAATTACTTCAAACAATAATAAATAGGTCAAAAAACTATTATCTACATAACAATATGCTATTTTCCAACTTGTAAACATTCTCAAAGATGGTTTAATGTTAATAAAATGATCACAGCATCACGAGTGTTAGTGCGATTATTCTATAGGAATACATACCATAGTAGGTAGGTATCAAAGTTAATAAATTTTTGTTCACATTGAGCTAATCACAGTGAATAAATAGTAAATTTTAAAACCAAAGATTCGTACATCTGACCATCACAAAACCCAATTTACACCAACTACAAATACATTGGTAAAATTGTGGTCGTGTGACCGTTTCTGCCTCGCCTCACTTTATGTCATTTTATGTAATAAATAATGCCGATTTCGTGCTACTGCCAAACCGCACTCAGTCAGACTCTGTGCATTGCAGTAGAATTAAGACGCTCTGATTGGTAATTTGCTTGCAGGACAGACCGAAAGCGGCATAAGTTTACGGAGCTTCCATAGAATAGACAAGTTACTTAAAGTTCCTAGAATTGGCAAGCCTGGTTAAAGCTTCCGCAGCATCTAGCTCTTCCCTGCCATGAATTTGATGCAAATTCGACTTCAATGGCGACTCAGAAATTCTGCTTTTCTTCTTCTGTTTTTTCTGAAAAGTCCAGTGAACATAATTATTCTCGCTTGGCCTAAAATTGACAGCACTCTCAAGCCACTTCGAAATCATAGACGATGGAGCTGTAGTGATATCGATCTTATTGGTTTCTGTCTTGTATTCTGGCTTCTGACAATCCCGCAAGTATTTCTCCATGATGTGATTCTTGTACTTATTCGTTAGTTGAGTAAATGGGTTTAAATCGTTGGTTTCATTTTCAGTGGTGGAGCTAATTAAATAGCACTGGTCTTGGTGGTCGTTATTATTGTTGTTAATAGGTTTGCTTTCAGAATAAGACGTGTAGCTGTGGTCAGCTTGGTTAGTTTTATATTTGATAAAACTTGATTGCTGCATATTTTCGTAAATTTCGTTACAGCTGGGTTTAAGTTCTTCCCATATGCTGTCATCAGAACAAATACTAAAATGTTCCACGTTTCCGTGCACTTGACTATTGTACGATTTGATTAAGTCACCCCAAGTTTTTCGTTGAGGTTCATTGCCTGCGTTTTTGAGTTTTCGGCGCCAGTTTGCGAACCAGTTGCATACCTGAAAACAAGCAGTAATTAATACCGGGTGTATCACAGACCTCGCCGTATAGGGAATTAACATGGGAAAATGAACTTTATTTTTTTCCTGCTCCGGAGGATTTTCTCGAAAAGTTTTATCATGTTTGGAGGATAGTCCATACTAGTCTGTACCTCTTGAGATTTTTTTCGTTCGTCAGCTCCTCTTAGGTACTTAACAATGATTTTTTGAAAATTGAATTTTCGACGAAAACGAAAAAATTTTTCGTGCCCAATCGACCCGCTTCGAATGTTAACTTAGTTTGCTGCCTTTGTGGATTGCAACACAACGCAAAATAAATGGATACTTCGAAACGGGTCGATTGTGCACGAAAAACTGTTGCGTCTCTGCTTCTACGAAACATTTTTTCATGCACAATCCACCCGTTTCGAAGCATCCATTTATTTCGTGTTGTGTTGCAATCCACAAAGGCAGCAAACTAAGTAAACATTCGAAGCGGGTCGATTGGGCACGAAAAATTTTTTCGTTTTCGTCGAAAATTAAATTTTCAAAAAATCATTGTTAAGTACCTAAGAGGAGCTCACGAACGAAAAAAATCTCAAGAGGTACAGACTAGTATGGACTATCCTCCAAACACGATAAATCTTTTCGAGAATATCCTCCGGAGCAGGAAAAAAATAAAATTCATTTTCCCATGTTAATTCCCTATACGGCGGGGTCTGTGATACACCCGGTATAATAATTAATTGGGAAGTTAACGAATTCGAGCGGTCAGTATTAAAAGCCACTCGAAGATGTACATCAATGTAGATGTTTATCACATTAATGTGCATGTATACTGGATTCACAAAAATTTGAGAAATCTGTAGAATTAGCACTCAGGGAGTTAACAATTATGGAGGGGATTAAGAAGTCCAAGGTAATGAAAATGTACTGCAGTTAAAGAGAAACTGGTTGTAGGTGGTCCAAGGGTTAAAATTTCCCCTCCCAAGCAAACATTGATGCATTCTGAAGAGGTTTTCCTGCTATTTTTAAGTAGCGATATTCTCTGCAATTACTCCGGATTAAATATTTCTACAGAATTAAAATAATTTCCTAGCTGAAGAAAATGAAACTAACTTTAGCCATCTCAAGCAGTGGTAAATTTTGAAACGCAATTGTTATTCAAATTAAATTAAAAATAAATAATAAATATACTGTTTTAAAATAATACACCTACAGTTTTTTTATAACGTGGCATTTTTTTAAATTCCAATTAGAGTTGGCCGTATCTGGAATGACGTATGTTTCAATTTACTGCAGATCTCAAAATCTGTCAGCTACAATTAGAAATTTAAGAAATGTCACGTTAAAAGTAATGTATAAAGTAATGCATTACATTTATTAAGTAATTAGTAATTGTAATGCATTACTTTTTGAAAAAAGTAATTAGTAATTGTAATGCATTACAATTTCGACGAAGTAATGTGTAATGGTAATGAATTACTTTTTAAAAGTAATGTTCCGACCACTGATCAGACCTTCACAATTTAAAAAAATTATAATGCTTCTGTCAAGAAGAATTGCGTATATATTCTGCCATACTTAGTAAGTCACTCTTGTAACAGTTTTGTAAAATTGCACCACTCATATCTATTTTAAAGGGTGGGATCATTTCACCTCCTAGGATCATTTTAGACCACTTTCCGCTACTCGATCCATTTCTTGCGGACAAAAATGCCAAGTTGGTGGTATCATTGCAGAAAAAAATATCTGTTTTCATGGATTAGGTGTACCAGCATGGTACTATTTGAAAAAATGTAGTTATCCACGGAAAAACGCGCCTCCGGATAAGGGTTAAATTAAAATGAACCGAAAATAAAGTATTATTTTGATGAGAATATAGAAAAAGTTATTGGAGGTGCATGATTTCGTTGTCACCCGGCATTGTGGTCTCACCCTCACCTGTATATAAGTAAGTCCTGTTTGAATAGCAAGTGATTTCTTCTCCTCTCGGTTTGGATAAGGATTTTCCCTTCTTCTTACGAGCCAGTCCTTAAGATATTTCTTGATTTCGGGTGTAAAGAGTCTTTTGGGCTGCCTTTTATCCTCACTATATCCCCTCCTAAATTTTAAAAAATATTTAAAATCGGGTAATTTGATCCAAAAATTAGATAATTAGTGGACACTCTCATTGAAAAGTCAAAAACAACTAAAATGTATTGCGTTAAGCACTCTGTCCTACGAAAAAACTCATCCTTTCTGACCTGGTGTATCTCTTATTTCTTATTGGCCTTCGAGATCGCTCTCGGATGCTTTCACCGATTCTTGTGTCCATTTTTTCTGATTAAAAATAAACAAATGTTATTTTATACGTTGAAAGTTTGTATAAAAATAGATTTTCATGTTGGATAACACTCAAAAACAAGATGGTTGCCGACATGTTACAATGCTTGTAATCGACGATTTCAATTTGAAAAATGTCTAAAACACACATCAAATGATCATTAGAAATTATCTTTCGATCGTTGTAACATGTAGCAAAATTGTTAGTAATTTTTTGAGAAGGACGATGATTGCTTTTGTCGCAAAACAAGGAGATTTTAGATGATTCATAAAAACATGACTAACAGGAGCAGATGTGTTCGCCAGTCAGCCATCCCCGACGATACAAAAACAAAAAACCAAATTTTTTTACTTACCTACAGCAAACGATACCTATTATTTAACGCAAATTTTTTTAAGTAGTGCAAACTTGTTAAGGTTTTATCTGAAACTGAGCCATTAGCGCTTTACACGATCTGGGGACATCTATGCTGTTTTATTTTCAGATCCTTCAGTCTCCCGCAACGGATTTCTTATAATAATTTCGTATTGTTCGCATTCGACGTGACAATGTTTTAGTGGGGTGGGTCTACAAGTGTAATGAATAGAAAAATGCTTAAAACGCGACTTAAAACGGTATTTTGTTTTCACTAAGTAGGCAATCACACTAAGTTACCCTATATTATAATAGAATTAGAGAACTATCAGAGAAATTAGGTAACTTTTCTCCCGTTTTTCGATCGGTCCAATGGAGGCACCAATGCACCATTTCAGCACATCAACTTAATTTAAAATTTTAAATGTAAGCCCTCATTTTTCACATCCTTGAAATTCTGCTTTCAAAATGTGCCCTTTGGCCAAAAATTTATGAAAGACGCACCACAGTTCTCCAATAGATTATTGTTTGTCGCAAAGGTGCAAAGTACATACGTCTTTGACTTTGGTAAGCTTTACTTCTTCAAAGCATATTTCATTTCTCGTTTCGTTTCATGTTCCAAGCAGTATCGGCATTTTTATCAAAAGCCAGCGGAAGATGTATATCAACGCGATGTGTATCCCTGTAGATGTTTATTCACCGTGAATGATTCATACAGGGTGGGTAATTTTTCGATGCTCACCATTGGAATCTCCTAAACGGAAAAAGATACGGGGTCGGTTAAATTACAGAAAGGTTGCGCTATTTCTTGGCGATTAAGAATCTGAAGAGAATTCCCCGATATTGATATTCGTTCGTGAGTTATCACAAAAAATCTGAAAATTGCCAATTTAAAGAAAAATTCATGTCTTCCTAACGACTGATGTTATTTAAATGAAACTTGAAACTTTTATGTTTTTGACAGCTGTCAATTGAATGGCATTGACAGAAATTTTCTAGGCCTTCTAGATTTTGAATAAAGACAGTCAACTTTTCTTTTTCTTATGGGCGCCATATTGAATTTTAACATTGCCGGATACACAGAAAACTCTCAAAAATGTAACGAACATTGACGTTTTTAAAAAAATAAGTGAAAGCCCGAGTCACACGACCGCATAACGTATTTTATTACTGTTGAATTCAATTGTTTTCACATGTTATAAGAGATTGAATAAGTCGGCGTACTTTTTTACAATTGTTTTTCATCTAAGTTTAGGTTGATTTTTCAAATTATTCCTACCAATTTTCAAATTCTGACATCTGTCAAAAAAGTTCATGTTGAGTATATTTTTGAAAAGCCATTTTTTTTGTGCATTTGATGGTGTCAAAATTCAATATGGCGGCCATAAAAGTATCAAAAGTTGACTGTCGTTATTCAAAATCTAGAGGGCCTAGAAAATTTCTGTCGATGCTATTCAATATTGACAGCTGTCAAAAATATAAAAGTTCCAAGTTTCATTTAAACAACATCAATTGCTAGGAAGATATTAATTTTTCTTTAAATTGGCAATTTTTACATTTTTTGTGATAACTCGGGAACGAATCAAAATATCGGGGAATTCTCTTCAGATTCTTAATCATCAATAAATAGCGCAACTTTAGGAAATTCCAATGGTGAGCATCGAAAAATTACCCACCCTGTATACAGGGTTAGTACAAAGTCCCGGGACGGTCGATTTTCTCCGTTATTTCTGGAGTTTTTTTTTGAAGTTTGGTACTAACCCACAATTAGACACAATGAATTCAAAAATGTAATTAAATTTTTTTTTCACTTCCGGTTTAACCGGAAGTGACGCTAGAAATCGTCTTTTAAAATTGAAACCCCCATTTTTCTCGACGGATTCGGAATCTACGAATTTTTCTAAGACAGAAACATCTGTCATACTTGACCGGAAGTGGAGTCACGGCCACCTCAGATTTTCAAAAACATCGAAGAAATCGGTGAAAAATTGATATTTTCGAAAAAAGCAAGAACATGTCAGCTTGGTTTTTTTAATGCCAATTCATCTGTGCAATAACATTTTTTTCTTTCTATTTGTTACTTTTTCCAAATTCCTTCGTTTTCAGTTTGTCAAAATCGCAAAAATAAGTTTTAAAAAATGCAATTGCGCAGATGAATTGGCGTCAAAAAAAACTAAGTTGACGCGTTCTTGCTTTTTTCGAAAATATCAATTTTTCACCGATTTTTTCGATGTTTTTGAAAATCTGAGGTGGCCGTGACTCCACTTCCGGTCAAGTATGACAGATGTTTCTATCTTAGAAAAATTCGTAGATTACGAATCCGTCGAGAAAATTGTAGGTTTCCATTTGAAAAAGGCACGATTTATGTCACTTCCGGCATTGCAAAAAATTGTTTTAAAACATTTTTGAATTCCTTGTATCTAATTGTGGGTTGGTACCAAATTTAAAAAAAATAACTTCAGAGGTAACGGAAAAATCGACCGTCCCGGAACTTTGTACTAACCCTGTATGTATATTATTGAGTTGGACTTAGTGGTCTTGGGTGCAGATGTAATCTGCACCTAGTAGTAGTGCCGAAGCATATGCTCATGATAAAGGAATCGTGAGGGTGTATCAGCAGGTGACGAATTTTTTTGCGTTCAATTAGTATCTTCCGGTTGTAAGTAAGTATAGGTCAAGCATCAAATTTCCACCAAGTCAATTTTTTGTGTTGGGGGTTGAAGGGGGTGCAGTTTTTTCCGTTCAATTATTATCCTCAGGGATTGAAGGGGGTGGTCCAAATCTTAAATTTATGCGCGCTCAATTAGTATCTTCCAGTAACAAGTAGTCTAAGACCTTATTCACAACTAGGCCTGCGACTTTCAATTGATATATCGATATATCGATTATCGATATATCGATATATCGATAAAAGTGTGTTATCGATATACCGAAATATCGATATATCGATATATCGATAAGTTATCGATAATATATCGATATATCGGTATATCGATATATCGATATATCGATATATATATATATCGATAAGTTATTGATATATCGATATATCGATATATCGATATACCGGTATATCAATAACCGGTGTCCCGTATATCGATACCTATAATGACACTTCTGAAGTTCTGACTTCTTTTAAATGTAGGAGTAGGTATTCGGCCTGATTCAGTCATTTGTTGACAACTGGCTAACATTGAAATGAATCGACAAAATTGAGGAATCTTTGCGTTGGAGATATCAATATTTTCGTGCAGTGTATAAACAATTAGTATATAAACAATTTAAACAAGTGATGGTAGGAATTATTATACTTATTTAAACGACTTGTAGAAAATTGGACATCGCAACTGATGTTTTTCAAAGCACCCTTGGGTCCATAATCGTTTATTTCGAATCCTACGTTATTTTCTAGGGCACAACGTAAACAATAATGTTTGAGCGCTCCAATCCAATCGATTCAATCAATAATTGATTTCAATATTATTAACTAACTAACATCAAGAAACTACAGAAAAAGGACTATTACCTATTCATACCTATCTAGCTCTTAAAACTAAGATGTTACTCGATTACAGATATAATACCACAGTAACGATGTCGATACAATTGTATAAGTACCGATAAGGCGATATATCGATAAGTCGGTATATTTAGTTATCGGTATATCGATATATCGATAAATCGGTGTATCGGTATATCGATATATCGATATATCGATACATCGGTATATCGATATATCGGTATATCGATATATCGATATATCGGTATATCGATTAAATTTTAAATATCGATATTCGATATTCAAATTCCGATATCGCACAGCCCTATTCACAACCACTTTACGTACGTAACGTAACAAAGTTTAACAATGGTCAACAATTATTCATGACAGCTTCTGACTTTTCTAGCCATTGTTGACGATTGTTAAACTTTGTTATGCCACGTAGGTAAAGTGGTTGTGAATGAGGTTTAAGGGTTAAATTTCCACCGTCAATTATTTATGTTTGTCAATTGTTCGTATTTGGAGGTTGAAGGGAGTGGTTTTCGGGGTTGCAACTTTTTGCGTTCAGTTAGTCTGTTTCTGTTGTGGATAATCCAAGGGCTCAATTTCCTCCAAATCAATTATTTGTTTTCGAGGGTTGAAGGCTGGGGGCTTTTGGGGGTACAATTTTTTGCGTTGGAAATAGTCTCCTGCGACAATGAGTGGTCCAAGGGTTAAATTCCGTGCAAGTCATTTTTTGTGTTTCGGGGCCGAGTTTTAGGGGCGCAGTTTGTTTGTTCAATTCAACTAAATATTTCGGCTGTAGGCGGTGCAAGGGTTAAATTTCCTCCAAGTCAAGTTTTTGTGGTTGGGGGCTCTGGGCCATTGATGAAAAGTTATCGAATGGCTTGAATTTCGAAATTTCGAGTCTCAACCCCTGATTTGCACCCATCCTGCAGAAAAAAACCATCCCTTATCAGATATTATTGTCGAAATATGTGTCGGGTTTCAGACCTCCCTGTACGTCAAAAGCGCATATCAAGTTTCAGTTAAATATCTCCACTGGTTCTCGAGTTATTGCAATTAATAGTTTTTTGGTCCCGAAAAAAACTCCTCATTCTCGCGCTTCTACTGCGAACGCTGCCTAAACGCTTGAAGATGGATTAAAATCGTATAAGGGAGAAATGTCGGCGACGAATAGACCTACAAAAAAGTCCGCGAAAGCATATAAATATCTGTTACGGATAGCCGACAATAAGCAACCGAAGCTATTTTCGTCAAAAATTAAAACACAAAAACGATCACGGTGGGCTACCCATAGTAGATAGCCATATGCCGTCGCGGACTTTTTTGTAGATCTTTTCATTGCCGACAATTCCTCCCTTCAAACTTTTGATCTATCTTCAAGCGTTGAGGCAACGTTCGTGATCAAACGTCGAAAATTGTGATTTCCTTCAGTTTTTCACCCGTAACTCCGACTACTACGATCCGATATGGCTCAAAAACAACCCCACCCCCGAGATTTTCGGGGTATACATCCGTGTACAAAATTTCAGCTCGATATCTACTTCCGTTCTCAAGTTATGCGACGGACAGAGTAGACGGTCGAGCCGCCTTGCCGCCGAGCAACGATTTCACTAAAACTAGAGTGCCTATATGCATATGCTTTAGCACTAAAAATCCCCAACACTGGGTCTGAAAAGATAATTTCCGAAAAAAGTCCTCTACAAATACAAAGAAAATTAAAATGCAAATTGCGTTTACAAATACAAAAGAAAGGCAGCCAGTGAGGCGACAGAAACCTCCCCAATGGTGAATCCTCGACAAATAATTCTGCCACCTCTTTTTGCCAAAAGGGCTCAAAATGTGAATACAATTAAAAAAAAAGAATTTGAAGGCCTTTCGTACGGAAATGTGAAAAATAGGGGTTTATTATTAAAATTTCAAAGTTGATTGGCCAAAAAGCAGTAAATATCATCCGATCTTCACCAAGAGCCTTTCAGCTCATCACTATAGGCGTTTTTTCTCGGTTTTATGTATTGAAATACAAACTTGCATTTGAAAGCATAGGAAATAATCTTGTTTTGTATTGAAATACCTTCAAAATAATGTCAGATTTGAATCGTCCTTACGAGAAAAATTTGAAACTGACTGCAAAAGTGACAGTATTTCAATACGAATTTTAAAAAATGGTAAGTTTACCAATCACGAGAGCCCATTTGTATTGAAAAACATAAAATCGAGAAAGAACGGCTTATGCCTTCTGTTCAAATTTCAGTCAAATCGGTTCGGTAGTTTCGGCGGAATCGTGTTTACATACGACAACGACACACGGACATTTTTTAAAACCTATTTTTTCGCATTCTCTATACCCGAAATCGTAAAGATCTGCCTTTTATCTCGATTTTCAATTTTGGACCATTGCAGTAACCACCCTTTTTTAATTTGGGGGGAGGTCAAAACAACTGCAATGTAAATTGCGTTTGCGAAAACAATAAATTGGATGCCCTGTTTAATCACAAAATCGGATGTTTTCGGCTCAATACCGAATGAAAACTCTTTTTGGACCTATTCCAGAGCTCGCTTACTTTATTAAGAAATACAGACCCACTATTTTTTTTTAAATTGACATTATAAAAATTAAAAAAACCACTATTATATAAAACTACATAGGTAATAAATATAGATATAAAATAAAATATCATTTTTCATCCTTGGACACACGAAACTCCTCAGTCTTACTCTTCAATTTTTTATTGTTACACCTCATTTCATTTGTCAGAGCCTCAATCCTAGCTATAAAGTCTTCGTCCTGCTGACAGTCTGTTTCATCGTCATCCTAAAAACGTGATTTTTATTAAAGTATCTACTTGGTAACCATAAATTTACTCTATAATTTGGAGCATACCACTCTTCGATACTACAAGTGTTGAAGCTGGAAGGGCTGTCCCTTGGGCTTCCACATGCCGATCCTGTACCTTGTGACCCTAAGGTCCAGGGACTCTGATAAATTACCTCAGGAGAACCCCCAACGACACATTTCTTACATTTTTTGTTAGCACTGCACTTAAAATTACTTTTGGGAGTCGCAGAAGTGCAATAATTTTTCTGTTGCAGCTGAGATAGCGCTTGATTAATAAGAACCCTAAAATAATTAATTTAGTATGAAACCAATTTCTGGTACCTAATAATGACTCATTCTCCCGTTTCAGCTTTTCCATATTGTACGAATAACATTCCGCCTTCTTCTTAACGTCATTGTTGATTTTTCTTTGTTCATTCAGCCATGCTTTGACGTTATTCACCACATACTTTCCTTCATCGCATACTTCATCTCGGTTGTTCTTTAGTTCAGCCAACTCCATTTCCAGCGTTTTCACCGCTATCTGCGCCTGTTTGTGCATCTTCGTCAATTTGTCGTTACAGCACTGAAGACACGAAAGTTCAGCCCTGAGTTTCTTTTTTTCTTCCTGGATACTCCTGTTCTTGTCCAGAAGACAAGTAATTTCCGCGCAAGCTTTTTCAAGCTTTTCCCTTAGATTGGAATTCTTTTCCTCGAGTGGTGCAATTAACGACTGTAATCGAGTGACTTGTGTCAGTAGTTTATCATTCTAGAGGTAAACAGTTCAATTTCACACCCCAACAATAAGTAAACTCACTAACCTCCGAGTTCAATTCCAGTTGGTTTTCGATCATACTTCTCATTTCACATTTCATCGACGCTATTTCATCCTCCGCCTTTGACCTCTCTTCCACTATCTTGGACGCCTCACGTTTCCGCTTCTCCAAATTCTCTTTCAAACATTGCCTCTCCTCTTCAGATCTTTTTAGTTTTTGCCCCATCTCCGAAGAATACTCACAAAACTCACCCTCCCTCTTCGTCAGTTTTTTCTTGTAATCTTCTATTTTTGCATCTTTTATAAATATTTCTTCCGCTAGTATTTTGTTGCGGTTTTCTAATTCACACATTTTCCTCGTTGTTTGATGTATCTAAAACCAAACTTTTTTAGGAAAAAACAGAAGATTAAGTGAAAATTTTACCGTGTTTTTCAATGCGAGTGCCAATTTTTTGTATAAATTCATTTCACAGCGACAACTTTTCATAATATTCTCTTCCGTAAAATTATTGCCGTCTATTTTAGCGGATATCTCGTCCGATATGTGAAATTCGGGAAGGACGCAAGTGAGACATTCATTTGCCTCCATTAGCTGCAATTAATCAGTCAAAATAAAAACCCATCAATTGGTCGCTTTTCAGTAAATAAATAATCGTTACTGGTTAATAAAAATGGTGTGCATTAATCATATAACGTGACATTTTTAAAATTTCTAATTTGAGTTGGCCGTGTCCGGAATGACGTATGCTTCAATTTACTACTGCAGAGCCCAAAGTCTATCAACTTGTTTCACATAAGTAACCTAATTAAGTTTCGGCATGACTCACCCTGGGCAGGGCCAACTGCAATTAAAAATTTAAAAAATGCCACGTTATAATCCAACAACTGATTTTACAATTTCCGGAAATTTTCGAGTTGCAGACACGAATGCTTGTTGCGCGGGGCGGTTCACTACTTGAAGTAGGTTTATACTTCAGTTCGAAGTACTCGAAGTACTCGAAGTACATGTCGAAGTACTCGAAGTAATTGTCGAAGTAATCGTCGAAGTACTCGAAGTACCTACTTGACGAAGCATTCGGAGTACTTGAAGTACTTGTCGAAGTACTCGAGGTACCTTTTCGAAGTACCTTTTGACGAAGTATTCGAAGTACTTGTCGAAGTACTCGAAGTACCTTTTCGAAGTACCAAGGTACTTCGGTACTTCGAATAAACTCGAAGTAGGTGTACACATTTCAGTGAGTGAACTTCCCCTCGGCCTGTTGGTTCAATCCAACAAGCATAAGCTATCGGAACGAAGAAAATTTACTGAAATTGAAAAATAAGAGTTGAATTTGGCTAGACAATTCCAACGAGAAAAAAGAAATTCCAACGAGAACCACGTTGTTACTCTGACAAGTGTTATTTCCGTTTAGAAAATACCACTAGTGAAATATCCAGCTCAATTGTCGCCAAAAAATTTGAAATTACTGCATGTGAGAGATAACTTACGGTCTGTCTGACTTCCAGGGCCAATTGCTTACACTGCGTAAGTTCATGTTCTCTGAAGCAATCTTTTTGTGACAATTCTGTAGCTTTTGTTCGCAAGGATTTGATTTCTTCACACATTTTCTGTTTGCATGTTTCAGTTATTTTCAGTTTGCATCTTAGCTCTTCCACCTGAATAATAAGGGTAGCATTGTCAATTTTAAGTCAGATATTTTATCTCTGTATATACAAATAAATAAAACCTTGAAATGGAGAAAAAGCAAACTATCACAATTGGAAGTTTCATATTAAGAACAATAATTTGCTTATAATCCGTGCTTTTTCGGTAGAGATGTGAGCGTGAAAAGTTCCAAAAACTTTTCATTTTCATTTAATTGAATAGTTTCAGCCTATGTTGAAACTTTTCACTTTTTCTTGAAAAGTTGTTGAAAGTATCAATGTATCTATGCGTATACCGGGTGTTTCAGCGACCCCGCCGCATAAGCAAATAACATATGGGAAAATTTATTTTATTTTTTTCCTGCTCCTGAGAATTTTCTCGAAAAGTTTTAGCGTGTGTGCCTCTTGAGATTTTTTTCGTTCGTCAGCTCCTGTTAGGTACAGTCGAGAAAGTAAGTCATGCACCCAACTCTTGAGCGTTATGCTCAGAATGTAGAAAACCAGCCTTCGATAGTGGTGCACTTCCATGTCATTAGAACCAGCACCAATTAGGGGTTGTATTGCTGGGTCAAAAAACCTAGGACTGTAAGCCATTTAAATGTTATTCGCTCAAGAATTTGGCATAAAGTGCATTATTTAGTTTTTCGACTGTACTTAACAATGATTTTTTGCAAATTGAGTTTTAGACGCAAACGAAACATTTTTTCGTGCCCAATCGACCAGCTTCGAATGTTTACGAAGTTTGCTGCCTTTGTGGTTTGTAGGACAATGCAACATACATTAAAAATTGAATTTTAAGTAGAAACGAAAAAATTTTTCGTGCACAATCGACCCGTTTTGAAGTATCCATTTATTTTGCGATGTCCTGCAAATCACAAAGGCAGCCAACTACGTAAACATTTGACGCGGGCCGATTGGCCACGAAAAAATTTTTCGTTTACGTCTAAAATTCGATTTTCAGAAAATAATTGTATTGTATTGAATAGTATGGACTGTTCTCCACACACGCTAAAACTTTTTGCATCTTTTGAATACATAAAACTATGGTACTCGCGTTTGAAAAAATTGTGTTGTGGACAATATCGTTACGCCATTTTAAAAAATTATTTTAGGCCATATTGTTAAATCGGCATGATCAAGTGATACATCAAAAGAAAGCTCAAACCTTGTACTTTCAACCCTCCAAGTTTGGTTCCTTAATCTTCTACCGTCTGGAAGATGAAAAAATTTTCATTGCCAGTTAAAAAAAACAATTTTGAAACAGTTGCTCGGGCACAATAAACCATTTTATTATTATTATTATTATGTTACCATGACAGCTAGGTAGGCAAAGTGGAGGTGCAATAAGCTCACAATTAAGAGGCCAATCCGAGTGTAGTGTCAAAAAATAGGCTTCCCATTTAAAACAACAAAGAATTGAAACCCTCGTGTATGAATTTTCGTTTAGCTGCTAAAAACGATTCTCTGAATATCGCTAACTGACACTTTAAAAGAGACACCGAGCCACACGAGGAACATTTAAAAAAATTCAATAATGTATACACTAAGGAGTAACACAAATATAGGTTTTTTAAAAGGTAGACCATGTATTTTAATTTTCTATCGGATTCTAGGATGAATTCCAAGTAACAGTTCATCTTAGAGATGCTATTTCGCCGTGAAACTTTGGAAGTGAATATATACAGGGTGACTTTTTTAAAAGCTACAATTTTAATTTCTTTGGGAATACAAAAAATACAAAAAATCGCTCGCACCAGGTCGATTTTTGGTTCGAGGGGGACACCTAAATCCGTGCATGGTAAAATTTTGCCACGCACCCCCTAACCCCAGCCAACCCCCAACCTCAAAATTTCAAATATCGATCCCCCACTTAATTGTGACAAATCGTTTCAAAGCTAATTTTATCGCCAATCCAACGCTGAAGAATTTTTAATATTTGTTCAACTCAAACGCCCTCAAATTTTAAATGACATTGTGATACACCATTTAAAATAATAATAATAATAATATGTTTATTAGTATTAATTGCTACATTGTTGAAAAAACCAAAACAAAAAAACATATAAAATATACAGCGTACATACTTATAAACTAACTAAGTAAGTAACATCAATTTAAGGGTTTGAAAGTCTCTGTAAACCGATAAATTTGAACTTCTACCCTTCGCGAAGCAAGTTAATAAAATCGATCGAAAAATCGAATCGCCAAAAACATCAAATCTTTACGTTTCAGGGTCCAGGGAATCCGAAAAAGTGGTTTTTGAAAAATGTCTGTCTGTGTGTCTATCTGTGATCACACTACAGCTTAAACTGCTGAACGTATCGAGATGAAATTTGGTACACATATTCTGTGGGCAATTTCTAGGTGCTGATTGGAATTTGGGTCACAACGGTTTATGCAAAGTGCCTTTTTGGCACATCAACTTAAAAAAATTAAATGCAAACCCCCATTTTTCGCATTACCACATGAAAACTCTTCGAATTCTGCTTCCAAAAATGTATTCACACTTGGTGCCCTTTTGACCAAAAATCGGTACCGTGAAAAAAACCTATGTATAACTGTATATTTTTATTACCGGACGGGATAGCTGATTTTTTTTCAAGTCGAAAACCTTAGTCCCATTTTTTCGAAAAACTTCATTTTAGTGGCAAAAAGGCTCTTTTTAAATTTCTCTTAGCAAAATTGTATTTTCTTACTATATAATTTGATGGCTATTGTATTGATGGATCAAAAACCTTAGTGCCATTTTTTCGAAAATTGACATATTAGGGGCAAAACTGCCCCTTTTTGAATTTTTCTTAGCAAAAGAGCATATTATTATTATGAGTTCGATAGCTGTTGCATTGTTGGATCAAAATCCTTAATGCCATTTTTTTCAAAAAATTTTATTTTAGGGGTGAAAAATAGCGACACAAGTTAATTTATTGCTACTGCTACATTTTCAAATTCTGTGAAAATAAAGTAGAAGTTTCTACCGTCTCCGAGACTGACAATTTTTTTTTAAATCCATCGACTCATTCAAGAGTTACATTGAAGAACATGAGCTGGTTCTGGACCTAAAAATCTTTCAAGTTTATGTTGTAACTTTTGAACGAGTGAATGGATTTCAAAAATGTTTGCATTAGTTTCCGGAGAATTTCAAACCTTTTCAAATGCAGTATCACAAAGGGTCATACTGTAATTTCAAATTTGACTACAGAGGGCGCTGGAGTTGAACAGTCATAAAAAATTCTTGCAGCGTTGGATTGGTAATGAAATTAGCTTTCAGATGATGTATAACAAGTGGGGGGGGGTTGTCTTTGAGATTTTGAAGTTGGGGTTCGCGGGGGTACGTTGAAAAACTTCACCATGCACGAATTTAAGTGTCCCCCTCGAAAGAAAAATCGACCTGTTCGAGCGATTTTTTATATCTTTTGTAGTTCCAGAGAAAAGTCAAATTGTAACTTTAAAAAAAATCGCCCTGTATATCGCGCATAAGAAAAAAATCTTTTTAATTCTTGGTCTTCTAATTTTGCCTTCAAATTGACCCGCTTCCTTATTATTATATTTTCACGTCCACGTAAATCGTTCACGGTAATAATAAAATAAGCATTTACAGGGATATACACCGCTTTGATGTACACACCTCCTCCCTTGCCGTTTATGTTGCTTGTAAGGGGGTTAATAATTTTTTAAATACGCGAGGTCTGGATTCAAAAATAATTTGTATGTTACCTGTCTCTTCATACTCTTAAGCTTCTCCTTATTCTTGCTTTTTAACTTTTCCAAGTCTTTTCGCAAGCACGTAACTAATTCCTCGTGTTTCTGACATTCACACTGAAGTTTACCAATCCTTTTGTTTTTCTTACAAATATTCTCCTTGAAGTCAGTTATGCTTTTTTCACAAACGGTAACCTGCGATCGGCAAGTTTCCGTATGTTGACACTTCTCCAGCTCGGTACTTCTCAGACAACACTGCAATTCCATAACGGTGCTATTCAATGCAACAATGGTGGTCTGCAGCTCATGATTTTCTATGACGGCGTTTTCTAACTTAAGTTTCAGTTCATGAATGACTTGGTCGTGATGGTTCAGCTCGCAATCCTTTTGGCTGACCAACTGCTGAAGTTCATCGATTTTCGAATCCTTCATCTGACTCATTTGATTTTCCACATAAACCTGTTTTTCTGATTCCTTCAGTTCGTCGTTGAGACGCTTGCTTAAGCATTGAAGTTCGCAAACGGCGTTGTAAAGCTGTTCACTCTCTTCCTTGCATGATTGATTGGATAAATTCTGCAGGAGCAAATATTAAAATACGTCAGGCAAAAAGTTAATTACCAAGATTTCTTGCAAATTAACTAACTGCTCCGACATAACAGCCATTTCGTGCTTGAAGCAATCGACGACGTGTTGGTAACAACCCACTTGTTGACGCAACTTACTAACTTCCTCCTGTGATAAAATAAATAATGAGATCCTACCTCTTTTTATTTATAGTCCAGTCAAGTTAGGTTTTTAGAAGAAATAATTTATATATTTTTGAAATTTTGGCTACGGACTCCTGTTGGCACCTTAAATGAAGGTACGAAGAGTTCCCACTCCCCCAAGTGTGCGCTTCATCCCTTATTTGGCGAAAACCACCCCCAAACGTGACATGGCGCTAGTTTTTAGCATTTTTTTTTATTTTTTTTTCTAATCAAAAGTATTTCTTATGAAATTCTGCATTAAAAAAGTCCTTTTGATTATTTGCTTATCCCTACCTAATTCTCGCAAACGACGTCCGAAGTTGTAGAACAGTCAAATTAGATTTTTTAGTAGAACATATTTATAACGGGTGTCCCAAAAAAACCGAACGATTTATTTTTGGTTATAACTTTATAATTATTTTACCGATGTTCCCAAATTTTGCACAGGACCAAAAGAAGAGGCTTTTAGAATTG
Organism: Pycnomerus fuliginosus; assembly: GCA_963924575.1. NCBI lineage: Eukaryota > Metazoa > Arthropoda > Insecta > Coleoptera > Zopheridae > Pycnomerus > Pycnomerus fuliginosus. The sequence goes on along the minus strand of OZ004619.1, from coordinate 24,416,968 downwards.
ACAATCATTTCCCAGATGGCGCGACTAATAAATATTTTTTTGCGGTCTTTTACGAAATAATTTTTTGATTGGCTGGAGTTCAATCAGTTGTATACCGATCAAAATGAAATTTATGTAGGATGAAAGCTAATGCTTTCCTCTTCCAAAAGAACTTTATAAAATCTTTGTCGCAATCCTCATCCTAGGCCTCCTTAAGGATAGGATAATAGTTAAACTAACATTAAATTTGCAATTTAAAAATATTGATAAATCAATTTATCTTAAATAAGAAGCAATTAATGCACTTAGTTTCGACCTAAGACCTAGATCTCAGAATCCTTATTTAATTGAAACCAAAACAGAGGTATGTCACTGTTAATGACAAAAATGAAAACCATTCCAATTAAAGAAATATCCATAAAAATAAGCTTCTAACTTAATTTTTAAGCATAAATGTTTATATTTCCTCGTCTCCACAATACGCCACAGAAAAAATAATTTTTCTCAGACACACCATTTCGGTTTTGAAGCAGCCGCATGATACTGGCACTTCGTAGATGTAGCATGACTATTTCTATATACATATCTCAATATACTGATGAGGTAGTTAATCCACGTAGTATAAAAATTATATTTGACTTCCAATCGAAAGATCTAAAAATAGCGTGAATAATCCACACAATATTAATTCTAGCCACATTAACTGCATCACTAACAACAACCCTTATAGCCCTAGCCTGGTTTGTCTCAAAAAAAAACTAGAATAGATCGAGAGAAAAGATCTCCATTCGAATGTGGTTTTGACCCTAAATCCTCCTCACGTCTCCCCTTCACCCTTCACTTCTTTCTAATTGCAGTAATCTTCTTAATCTTCGACGTTAAACACGGATTTTTTAAGGTTTATTTTTACTTCTACGCTCAAGGCGGAGCAGTATACAATAAAATCGATCAAAAATTCGAAATTGAACTGACATCAAATCTTTACGTTTCGGGGTCCCAGGAACCCAAAAAACCTATTTTTGAAAAATGTGTGTCAGTCCGTGTGTCTGTGGACACGCTACAGCCGAAACTACTGAACTGATTTTGATGAAATTTGGCACACATATTCAGTGGGAGATTTGTAGGTGCTGATTAGAATCTGGGCTACACCGGCTCACGGAAAGTGCCTTTTTGGCACATCAACTTTAAAAATTTAAATGCAAACCCCCATTTTTCGCATTACCATATGAATGCTCTTCAAATTCTGCTTCTAAAAATGTATTCACACTTGGGCCCTTTTGACCAAACCAAAAAATGGTGCCGTGAAAAAAAAACTATGCATAAATGTATATTTTTATTACCGGATTTGATAACTGATTTTTTTTCAAGCCGAAAACCTTAGTGCCATTTTTTCGAAAAATGTCATTTTAGTGGCAATTTATTTTATTGTCTGTGCGGGAGAGGAGCTGATTAGATTTTGAAGCCGATCAGTCAACCCGAAGTGCCCTTTTGGCATAGCAACTTTCTTATTTTAAATATTTGAAAATTTAATAAATGCTGCTGTTATCCAATGCAGTGCGGCGTAGAAGTTCCTGCCGTCTCCGAGACCGCCTTTTTTTATGTTGCTACCAATCTGGGGAAAAAGTGATTTTTAATACTTCGTAACTACAGCACTTGAGTTAAATATCTGTAAAGCAACGTTATTTTGTGAAAGATTTATAGTATCACTAAAGATCAGGAAAATTTTGCCAAGATCGGTAGAGAAATAAATAATAAATTTTAAAAATCCATGTTTTAGAGCATCACAAAAAAAATTGTATATTAATCAAAGACGTTCAGAATAAAATTTTGTTAAATTGCTTTGGAAGAGAAAAGCATCAACTTTAACCCTACACTAATTTTTATTTTGAACGGCTCACAGATGCTTCAACTCCAGCCAATAAAAAAATGGCCTTGTAATAAATACCAACAAAAAATTTGTTGGTGGCGCCATCTGGAAAATGATGGTTGGTTCTAAAAGCCTCATCTTTTGACTACGTCCGGTACAAAATTGGGCAAAATCGGTTCAATAATAACAAAGCTATAGCCAAAAATAAATCGTTCGGTTTTTTCTAGGACACCCTTTGTATTCATGAAATTTTTGCTACGGACTGCTGATGGGCTCTTAAATGAAGGACCGCTAACTTAACACCTCCCAAGTGTAAGCTTCATTCCTCTTTTGGCAAAAACCTACTCACAGACGTGGACATGGCGCTAGTTTTTAGTATTTTTCGACTAAACTATCAAACGGACAAAAAATTACTCTATTCAAGAATATTCCTCGTGAAATTCTGCATTAAAAAGTCCTTTTCATCATTTTGCTTATCCCCACCTAATTCTTGCAAACGACGTCCGAAGTTGAAGGTACATACCGCTAGAGTGATTTTCGATGCGAGCGAAAAACAACCCTCAACTTAGGACGTCGTTTGCAAGAATTAGCTGAGGATAAGCAAAAAGATGAAAAGGACTTTTTAATGCAGAATTTCACGGGGAATATTCTTAAATAGAGTAATTTTTTTGTCCGTTTGATAGTTTAGCCAAAAAATGCTAAAAACTAGCGCCATGTCCACGTCTGGAAATAGGTTTTCGCCAAAAGAGGGAGGTGTTAAGTTTGCGGCCTTTCATTTCAGGACCCATCAGCAGTATGTAGCCAAAATTTCATAAATACAGGGTGTCCGGAAATAACGATGAAATATTTCGGGGGGTGATTCTGCAGCTTAAAATATGCAAAAAAGTTCCTATAAACATGTATCCGGAAATCGTTCCTAAGGGGGCTTCGACCCTCTGAAGGGGGTACCCCAAATTCGGTTTTTATTGAATAAATCAGGAACCGGTTAAGATACAGTGACTACTCTTTGCACATTATCTAACATCAGTAAGCGCCATCAGATCATGGTATCTACCAAAAGCAGATTTAACCAGGGGCGTGGAAAATAGGGGGGGCTTCAGCTTTCCTTACCCAAATTTTTGTACGTGTTAATTTTTAGACAATTTCTCACCGGAATATGGTTTCCTGTCTAAAATTACATAAAAAAGCTTCTCTTGTTATAAGTTATAACACCGTAGGATCAACCGTTTTCGAAGAAATTAGATTTAAAGATCCATTTGCATTTCTTAGGCTTATCAAACGATTTTTATTAAATTACAAAACTGAACGGATTTTAATAATTAGTATCTAAAGTAATCTATAATGTTGATTATCGATGTCAGATAGTATGCAAAAACTTAATAATTGACGGAATCAAAATCGAATTTTGAGCAACCCTTCAGGGGGCCCTAGCCCCCTTAGGAGCGATTTCCGGACCCATGTTTATAGGAACTTTTTTTCATATTTTGAGCTGCAGAATCACCCCCAGAAATATTTCATCGTTATTTCCGGACACCCTGTATATAATAAGTTCTACTCAAAAATCTATTTTGACTGTTCTACAACTTCGGCCGTTGTTTGCGAGAATTAGGTAGGGCTAAGCAAAATAATCAAAAGAACTTTTTTAATACAGAATTTCATAAGGAATGTTTCTGATTTGAATAAATTTCAGTCAGATGGATACTTTCGCCGAAACATGCTAAAAATTAACGCCATGTCACGTTGAGGGGTGGTTTTTGCCAAATAAGGGATGAAGCGCCCACTTGGGGAGTGGGAACTTTTCGGCATTTCATTTCAGGTGCCATCAGGAATCCGTAGTCAAAATCTCAAAAATATATAAATTATTTCTTCTAAAAAACCTAACTTGACTGGACTATTATGTTGTTCATTAGTGCAAAGAAGCAAAATAAGCATGCCAATAAGAACACAAGCGACGAAAATATAGTTACCTGAAATTTCCTGAATTGATTTTGGTATTTGTAAACCTGAGTCTCCAAAATTGCTAAATCTTGCAAACTGTTAAAGTGTTCAACTTCCAACTCAAAATTGACGTCTTGAAATTTCTTGAAAGAGGCTAGAACTTTACCATTCTGCTTCTGTAAAGTTTCTTTGGTTCTTTCTAGATTTAACGTGTTTATAGACAGATCGCTTATAAGATTATTTTGATGACGAGCCTACAATTGAAGAAACTGATTATTTATTTTAACTAAAATCATATGGCATTCTCTACCTCAATGCTCAAAAGGTCTAACATGCTGTTCAAGCACAAAAACAGTTTTATTCATCTTAAATTACAAACGCTTATTTCATCTTAAAGATAAGTAAAAGAATAAATACACAAATAAATTAGGATAAAAACAAAAATAAATAGATTAGGTTGGCAAGATCAAAAACATGCACAAACTTCAAACATCATGCACGGATTGGTTCGGATCATGGTTTTTTGAAGGGGGGGAACCCCCAAACCATCGTGCAGCCCACCCCACACTCACTTCTTGTTGATTTTTTTCTCGCAAACCGTCCAGTTCCTGTTTAACTCTAACCAGAGTCTGTTGCAAATTGGTGATGGTAGTCCTCTGCTGTTCCATCTGAAAATTTTAATTCAACACTTGCCCCAGCAAAAAAAATTGAAAAATACCTCAATTCGTGCTCTTTCTTCTGAAGCTTCCAACACATTTATAGAATTGGTATACAAGTCCACCTGGATTTTAAGAAATAAACTACTTAGAAGCAAGGGCATTCCGCAAAAGCAATTAAAATACAGGAAACAGCAGTACTTACGGCCTTCTGCAAATTCTGCGCACGTCCTTGAGAACAAGCAAGCGCCGCTTCTAGTTCTTGACACCGGTCCGCCAGCTGCTTGATGTCGCATTCTTTTTTGGCAACGGCCTCTTTTACATCTTGCCTTTTCTTTAAGAGAATAAATTTACTAACAAGCAGAAACAAATTAATTCTGTACCGATTTCTTTAAATCCTCCACCTTGCATTTCGTTTTCTGTAGTTTTCCCTGCAGATCTTCACATCTGCACTGAAGGTCTGAAACTTCGTATTCCTTTTTACATACTGCTTCCTCCAGGTGTAGTTCTCTAGGCGTTGGACCCTGAAAGTCGATGTCAATACTGATTAACGAGTTGATTGGGGAGGTATTGGGTTCACTGTGGTTCTGTTTAGACAAAAACAAACAAAAAACACAAAATTACATAGTCTGTGAAACTCAATGAATGCATTCTTACCAAATCGCAGCTATCTACCATTGTGCCGTGGTCCATCTAAAAAATAAATATGTACAGTTATTATTATATTGTACCTACAAAGAGCCCGAATGCCGAGTGAATGCAATGCAATGTAATATGCATTTATGCAAGGTAATTGGTCTTTTTTATGATTTCACTAGTGCTTTTGATTCTATAGATCAAAAATTATTGTTGGATAAACTTTATAAGTACTAACGGGTAAAAAAACCGAACGAAATAATTTTGGGGACAACTCATCCATTTTTTAACCGATTTGGATGAACGTAGACTTAAATTAAAGCTAAAGAATCAGGCTATCGATTCATTCAAGAGACCACGACAGATGGCGCTGCCGTAGTAGCCTTAGCCATGCTTGTTTTAAAGGCTTACTTTACGTGCATGGGGATTGGTCAGTTAACAACCAATGGTTATGAGATAAAAATAACCTTGAAGCACATTTACTTTTCTTCAAAAAGCTTCTTTCAGAAGTTCGTTTTGATTCACGAATTAATTTTCTGTGATTTTTTAAAAATCATATGTTTTCCCTTATTTTCATGCCTAATGACCATAACTGAAGTAACAGTGATGCATTTTCAGCTTAATTTTCAGTAATACAGGATCTAATTGAATGAAAACCACAAGCGGATGCGAACTGGAGGAAATTTAAAGGTTATTACTGAGAATTAAGCTCTTGTTGCTTCATTGTTACTTTAGTCATGTTCATTCTGCATGAAAAAATGTGAAAACACATATTTTTTAAATAATCACAGAAAGTCAATGCGTGAACCAAATTAACTTCTGAAACAAGACCCTTAAAGAAAAAATGAACGTCCTTCAAAGTCATGTCAGTCTCATAACGACTGGTTGATAATTGACCAATCCCCACGCCCCTGAAATGAACCTTTGAGACAAGTATCACTAAGAGATCCATTGCAGCACCATCTGTCGTAAGTTCTTATACAGTTCGAAAGCCTGATTCCTTGGCTTCAATTTAAAGCCAGGTTCATCAAAATCGGATAAGAAATGCACGAGTTATTACCGCAAATATTTCGTTCGGTTTTTTTAAGGACACCCGTTATATTCGTGGCAAGGCTTACAACTGGATAGATTCTTATCTGAGTACCCGCAAACAAGTAGTAGTGGTTGAAAATGAACAATCTCAGCCCGAAATTATTACTACGGGTGTTCCTCAAGGATCCATAATGGGTCCTTTACGTTTTATCATTTTCATTAATGATTTGCCCGATTTTGTTCTTTCTGAAATATATGAAATGATAAAAATACTTATCTATGCGGATGACACAAATGCTGTTGTTTCGACTCCAGATCTTGACGTGTTAATTGAACATTGTAATAGTTTATGTAGACTCAAACTGGTTTCGAAAGGACATGGGCTGGATTTCAGATCTGCGCAGCTCCGCCTAAATTCCCGCCACCTCTCGTTGCTCAGTGGTGCACGGTGGCATCAACGTTGGGACAGATTTACGGACAGATTTACGAAGGAGGAATACGGAGAATGTAACGACGCGCCACTGTTCATTTTCATGGGAGGCTCCACCTTTGTACCGAAACTTGGATTTGCGCAGCTTTATAGCGATGTACTTTCGAAACCAGTTTGAGTCTAAGCAGCTACAAAATTGGTGTTCCTTGAAAGGCTTCCCAAGTAACACGGTGCCGACTGTTGCTGACTTCGCACCAATTCTTCACCAATTCTGACGTCGGAATTAGTTCAAATTAAGGTCAGATAGCGACGAAAGTATCGTAGTCATCACACGACGTATTATCGACGTCGGTACAAGGTCGGCCACTGTCTGCTACAACTTAGTGTAGTTCCCAACGTTGTTCCGACGTTGGAAATTGCACTAAATTGTCACAGTTGCCAATAAGTTATCGGATAACGTTGGCTCGACGTTGTCTGTTGAACTACTCTTATTAGGTCAAATTTTGGAATTTGGACGACGTAGCCATCACGTCGGCGGATGACTAGAGTCAGCGGGTCGGTTTTCAAGACAAAAACCGACCCTGAAATGACGTCGGCTTCTAACCAATTCCACTACGTTGCTCCAACGTTGGCTATTGCTACTAATTACCTACCTAGAATTAACAGTTTTCGTTTATAATGCTCTTTCAAATTGCAATACATACGGTAAAAAGTTATCTAAAAATGTGATGACCAATAATAGTTCAATTATGTGAGGATTTTTTAACTTAATATAACCCATGGTCATATAATGGTGAGTTTAGGTGAAGATTTTTTAACCTAATGTGACCAAATGATCAGATGAGGTGAATTTTTTTGAACCTAATGCGACTACTGGCTAGATTAGGTGATTTTTTTTAGCCTAATATGACCAGTGGGTCAAACTAGGTAAAAACATTTGGAATATGAAGAAAAGATGGCTTATGTAGGTTCAAATAATTATAATAAGTGATTCATCTTCTCAAAGTGGGCTTTCCATCCGATTATCAAATAATTATACTTCATCTACTATACAGGGTGTTTCACGACGAGCGGCAGTTAGCCGTATCTCGAAAAATACTTCGATTGGTGTGGAGAAAATTTGCACACTAAGGTTTTAGCGGAAGCCGAATTCAATGAAAATATTTTGAGTTTGATGGCACTTCCGGTTTTACCGGAAACAGATACAAACTTTGTTATTTTAAATGGAACACCCAGAATATTATTGCATTTTTGGATTCTTTGTTGAATTTTAGGTAAAGTTTCATCAGAAAGTGGTATACCTAAAGTCAGCCGTTCTTGAGAAAATTAAGTCTTTCAAAAATTTTTAGCAAAAACAATGTTGACTTTAAAAAATTACATCTTTGCTGTGGTGCCAATTATGGAAACGAAATTACACCGTCCTTTAAACCAATGCATGTGCTAACTAATGGTGTATTGCGAACTTCCTTTTCTCAAAGAGGAGGCGCCTCACGATTTTTTAAATTTCGGGAACTTTGATCATAAAAATCTCCGTTTTTCTAAATGGAATGCCATAGAAATTCAGTATTCATAAGAAAGAGAATTTAATTCTCTTTCTTTTGATTATCTCATTCCTATACCTAACTATCTTAGATTTTGTTTTATTTTAGATTATTTGTCATTTTGCTGCATTTTTCAATAATTTTCCCTTTAACAATCTCACAATCATGATTTCTATAGCAACGCCACTGTTACCAGTCGTAAGAAAACCTTTTTTAATTGTAGTTTATGTACGTAATTTAAAACATTCTTGTTGCACTCACTTAATCTCAGCAATTTCATTGGTTACCTTTCCGCAAACGTTCTACACGTTCTCGCAGAAATTCGTCCACATTCCCCATGTATCATTAGTAGATTTAAAAAATCTTCATTCGTATATCCCAGACGGGCCATTTTTTTATTAAGGGATGAAACAATAAGATCTAATGAGGTGTTCTTTATTAGGTACTGGTGATATAAACAAAGCCGTTGCTATAGAAATCATGATTGTGAGATTGTTAAAGGGAAAATTATTGAAAAATGCAGCAAAATGACAAATAATCTAAAATAAAACAAAATCTAAGATAGTTAGGTATAGGAATGAGATAAGCAAAAGAAAGAGAATTAAATTCTCTTTCTTATGAATACTCAATTTCTATGGCATTCCATTTAGAAAAACGGAGATTTTTATGATCGAAGTTCCCGAAATTTAAAAAATCGTGAGGCGCCTCCTCTTTGAGAAAAGGAAATTCGCAATACACCATTAGTTAGCACATGCATTGGTTTAAAGAACGGTGTAATTTCGTTTCCATAATTGGCACCACAGCGAAGATGTAATTTTTTGAAGTCAACATTGTTTTTGGTAAAAATTTTTGAAAGACTTAATTTTCTCAAGAACGGCTGACTTTAGGTATACCACTTTCTGATGAAACTTTACCTAAAATTCAACGAAGAATCCAAAAATGCAATAATATTCTGGGTGTTCCATTTAAAATAACAAAGTTTGTATCTGTTTCCGGTAAAACCGGAAGTGCCATCAAACTCAAAGTATTTTCATTGAATTCGGCTTCCGCTGAAACCTTAGTGTGCAAATTTTCTCCACACCAATCGAAGTACTTTTCGAGATACGGCTAACTGCCGCTCGTCGTGAAACACCCTGTATAGGACGTGCTTGTTCCAAATAATTGGAAATAATACAACTGATCGATTTAAAATCACGTGGATGTCTAGTTGAGGCCGCCATATTGTGATAAATGTGGCGTTTAAAACAAAGTTTTTAATTTGCAACTTTTGTTCTAATCCTTGTTTTCCTAAAATACATTATTCTCAGGTTAAAATAACTAATTTAAAATAGTTTTCCAATATTTTCGATATAACCGTGACTTTTATTCATAATTAACATATTATGGCGGCTTTGAATGAGGGATATCTGTTTTTTAGATGTTTGATGCCCCATTTCATCAGTAAAGTGGAATGCGTTTTCATTTTTCCAACCCTGACTGTCTTTTTTCCCTATGTTAGGTAATATAAAATATAACACAGAAGTCTAGCCGCCATAATATATTATCATGTATGTGATATGTTGGTCATTGAACGTTGTGGTGATAGGTTCAGAGTTTGTTTGATTTTTTTCCCCTACTCTGGCGTTGTGTCCTACAGGGAGCAATAATTAGTGCAAAATATTGGAGCTAATACGACGTCAGCACAGCGTGGTGCGCCGACTAAGTCGGAAGCCGACGTCGCGGCGACCTGAATTTCAGTCTCCAAATAGGTGTAATTTTGGGTCGCTAAACCGACGGTTCGACGTCGCAATACGACCTCAAGTTAGATCGCCGACGTCGGTGCGACGTTGTATGGTTGCTTGGGTTAGCTCTGAATACTAAAAAATCTAACTTTGTTGTGTTTCTTCTTAAGAATATGCCTTTGCCAGACTTTAGTCCCCTGATTAAATAGTGCAGTGCATTTAGACGAAAAAATGCCGAAACCCGGGCATAAAAAAAAAAAGGTAAAACATTTTCTAACATGATCGGGACACTCTATTTAACATGTCATAAAAAGTCCCAAAGAATCCCGGGTCGGGTTTGGCCGTAATGGCCGAGGAACCGGTTCAACAGTAAAAATTCTCAAATTTTAGGCTATTTATCCCACCAATTGTGTTTTAATCTTGATATGCCTTTGCAGTTAGCTTGTCAGGAACATTGTGAAACATACTTCATGTAGCTGTGGCAAAAAAAAATGACGGGGCACGCGCCCGAGCGTTCACGCGGTCCAATAGACGCTTCACGCGAACTGTCCAGGGAGTCGACCGATTTTGATGAAACTTTCAGCGTCGAGGCAGATCGATGTGAGGTTGAAGCCTATTGTTTTTCGCTGCGATCGAACGACCGGACTACCGGAAAAATGCAGATACGGTAAAAACATTGAATTGCAAATATCTCAGATTTTGTCGGTCTTATGCCAAAATATGTCTTATTCAATGTTGTGGGAAATTTAATTCTCTACAAAAAAGCACATAATCATTTTTTTCATACGACCAATGGTTTACGCGCTACGGTCGGAGGAAGTTGGCTGCTAAGAGCATGAGCATGACAAAAAAAATCGTACTAGATTTGAGTGCTGAACTTCCTCCGACCGTAGCGCGTAAACCATTGGTCGTATGAAAAAAATGATTATGTGCTTTTTTGTAGAGAATTAAATTTCCCACAACATTGAATAAGACATATTTTGGCATAAGACCGACCGTATCTGCATTTTTCCGGTAGTCCGGCTGTTCGATCGCAGCGAAAAACAATAGGCTTCAACCTCACATCGATCTGCCTCGACGCTGAAAGTTTCATCAAAATCGGTCGACTCCCTGGACAGTTCGCGTGAAGCGTCTATTGGACCGCGCGAACGCTCGGGCGCGTGCCCCGTCATTTTTTTTTGCCACAGCTACATGAAGTATGTTTCACAATGTTCCTGACAAGCTAACTGCAAAAGCATATCAAGATTAAAACACAATTGGTGGGATAAATAGCCTAAAATTTGAGAATTTTTACTGTTGAACCGGTTCCTCGGCCATTACGGCCAAACCCGACGCGGGATTCTTTGGGACTTTTTATGACATGTTAAATAGAGTGTCCCGATCATGTCAGAAAAGGTTTTACCTTTTTTTTTTTTATGCCGGGGTCAAATCTTAATTGCCCTGGACTAAAATTGGGTGATTCAACATTGCAGGAAGTCGGTAGTGTTCGATTTCTAATAAACTTATTTGGCAAGATCATATAAGCGATCTAAAAAGTAAACTTGGCTCTTCATGTTTTTTAATTCGAAGCTTGAGATCTGCAGTATTGTTGTTCAGTCTTTACTTGTTTATGGGCTTTTGATATGGGGCGCGTCTGCACAGTTGCAGACTCTTTTCAAAGTCTAAAAGAGAATAATTAGATGCGGCTGTGAAAGTTAGACGAATCACAGGTCGAGAAATGGTCAGGCGCGGGTGAACACGTATAAATATAACGAGTACTCCCTAAAGTAGCCTATCTCTAGACTTATAAATGCCGATACTTTCCATCGCATCTAGCATCTAGCAACTATAAGTTAGTTTGTAGCGTTACCAAGATGCAGATGCTAGATGCGATGGAAAGTATCGTCATTTATAAGTTTAAAGATAGGCTTATGAACACCGATACAGGCCCGATCGCATATTCATCTCTGTTTAGGCGACTTCAACCTGTGATTGGTTTAACTTTCACAGCCCAGGGGTGGAGCTACATAAACATTTAAATTACACATTTTGTGTTTTAAGATGTTTAATTTTCACTGGGCATTTTTTAAAGATGTGGGTTTTTCTGTACTTTTCTACACTGTACTATTCTGAATGGTTAAAACCAGAAAAACTCACATGGTTTTTTCCATAACAACCCTGCCTAGTATTATGAATATGTTCGAAAGGAAATGCAGCCTGTACCACAGACAAAGACTTGCCTGATTACAATTTATTAACCTCTGCATCGTTGGTTGAAATCTTAATCCAGAATTAGAGATCCGAGGAGACATCACACATTTTTGAAAAGTTATAGGGCTTAACTTAAGCGACGATACTTACACATGATGAAGAATTGTCCAATTTTCTTCTAAAACAATCCAGTTCCGACTCCAGGCAACAAACTTTTTCCTCCAAGCAGTTCTTGTCTTTGCAATACTTATCTTCTATTTTCCTTAGCTTCTTTGTTGCATCTTCGCTCTAAAAACAATTATTGCAAGAATTAAATCAGTTCTGTCTGAAAAATAATTGAATTAAACCCAAAATATACGCCAGCAAAATGTAATGTAAAACGTATTATTTATAAAAATTAAACATTATTTACAGAATATTATAGATACTAAGAGCCTGCGTTCCTATTGTAATCACTGTCTTTCATTTGTGCATCGACAAGGTTTACAAATTCCATTGCAGGCGCCCCATCTCCAAATTTATAATTTGGTAGAGTGGCGTTAATATTGGTCAAAGTAAATTTCGTCTTTTCTTTTACAGGAAATTCTCTCAAATAACAATTTTGAACTAAATCAGTTTCTGATTTGCTCAAAACGGTGTCTTTCTGCTCGTCAGGTTCCTCGGCTTTATTCCCGTCAATAAAAATTACAGTTGAATAACGAGGTTTTTCCGTCTTTCTCATATGCTGTATCGAACGAGCCTCATTAGTTTTTCCATATTTTTTATAAACTCGGAGCATGTTTTTAGAATGGGAGTTCTAGGAAAAGTAGGATAAGGATGGGTATTTTCCCTTATTTTTCCCCTACCTGTTGTTTTAATTGCTTGATCTCTTTACGTAGTTCTTTGATTATGTCATCCTTGAAAGCCGTCTGCTTGTCTGATTGAACGCAGCGATCTTCGAGCTGCTGGATGTCTTTCTTTAGGGCTGAAATCATATCGTGCTTGCATGCCACCTCTTGGGTTAGAGCAGTTCTCATATCTAGCATAGACTGAAAATAATTGTTTAGTATATATTTTGCAGTGAAAACTTCTACCGTTTTAAGGCCTTCGTAGTCTTTCTCTTTCTTTTTGAGTAGCTCCAAAACGTCATCCACATCTTTATTTTGCCTTCAAAATCATTATATCATTAAAAAATAGTTGATGGATTCTTATAATGTAACTTACTCGTTCATGTCGGTCTGTACTTCTTCCTAAAACGAAACGATTTTGAGACAAGTTTCTTTATTTGCACATAGTTAAATTAGAATATGGTTTTATTAAACATGAAATAAAAACAGAAAACGAGGTTAATAGTGTATTTGATGCTAGTTCACATTTTCACTAATTAATAGAGGTATACGGACAGAGACAGACACGTTTGCAGGTAGTGTTACATTCGGGATCCTTTTCAAGAAATTCTAAGGTTAGTCTAACACTTTTCCCTACCTGCTTTGAAGATGCTTGGCCGTTTTGGGTACAGATATTTTCGCAGCTTCTAAAAAATAAGGTATGTAATTATTCGAACAATAACGCTGGAGAGACGTTCGATAAGGTATTCAAAAGAGACAGAGACAAAATATACCGGGTGGCGCATTGAATGGAATAAGATATCGATTTGCGATTTTCAACAGATCAAAGTAAATAGCATTGAGCGGGCCATACTGTAGGTAAGTTTACTTTTGTTTAATTTGCTCAGCTCAACCCCAAAGCAAAATTTTAAAATGGCAACATAGAGATAGGAGTCGTATTTCCATATTTGGAGGCGGTCGAAAAATCGATAGGGAAATGGAAAAAATTAAACAGAGAAGTTTTTTTACTAAATTTTGTGGCCAAAAATCATAAAAACCAAATTAACTGAGTAGCTTTAAATATCGCATAGTTTAATAATGAAGCATTCATAGCTCTGAAAAAATAAAGCAAACCGCAGAAACACGGTTCTATCATAGTTGTTACTAGTGTCAATTGTGACGTCCGTAAAAAAGTCATTAGTTTTAGACTGCAAACAATAATAATAATTTTTTTCAAATCGAAGAGTTAGTGCCGCGTAAATTCTTTCAAATATCAATTTTGTGCACCTTTATCTGTAACTTACGTACATTTTTAAACATTAATCAATATTCATTTGGTCCCCGTACATCAAAATTTACGTTTTGTTATGAAAGCAACTTTTACCTTGACTTTTCACCAAGTGCGCAGGGTTTCCGCACGAAAAATTTAGGTTCCGATGAATTGAGTACTTGAATCAAGTTGAGATTTGGTGCCCCCTTTTGCCCCTAAGCCCCATAGACTATATTAAAATAAACAAAAACGAACAATTTCATTAGACACAAAGTTTTACTCCCTCCCCTTAACATCCCCCAAGCCGACTTTTTTTCAATGTTTTTTACGTTTTTGTCGTCATCTAATTGACAAAATCTCCAATTTTCATAATTTTAGGAGACACATGGTTTTTACACCCCCTTCTTGGAATGCACCCCCCAGACCGATTTGATTTTTTTCGCTTTTTTTCCGGTCTTCTCGTAACGTAATTGACAAACATTCCAATTTTCATAATTTTAGGAGACAAAAATTTTTTTCGCCCCACTTAATTTGCCCCCCAGATCGACCTAATTTTTTTCAATATTTTTCCCCTTAATGTCGTCATCTAATTGTCAAAACTTCTAAGTTTCATAATTTTAGGAGACAAAAAATGTTTTCACGCCCCCTAATTCGCCCCCTAATCGATTTAATTTTTTAAATATTTTTCCCGTTACTGCCAACATGCTTCCGTTCAATATTGAAAGTTTCTAATTTTTGACCATTTTTCCGGAATTCTGTACCACTGGTACCAATGGTTAGATTTTAACGGCCACGAAAAACATGCTAAGAACTCGCCCTCCACCCCAGCCTAGAACCCCCCCAAAATATGCAAATTATGCGCAAGGATTACGTTTTTGCTCCTAACTCATTTCTTTTTCATGGTACGAAAAATATAGAGATATAAAATATTGAATATTAATAAATTATCTAAAAGAAAGCCCATATTATGTGTCATTCACCTGAAACCAATGGTTTCGCCGCAGAGTCGTGCAAGTTGGACAACTTTTTCCAAACGCAATTAAATCGTAACGCCCATAGAAATAGGACTAGCCCACTAATGTTGAGTTGGGGTAGAACTAGGGTATGTGGAATTCAGTTTTAACCTCCCCACTCCACTTAACCATTAAAAAAAAGGGAGGTTACTGCAATCACTAAAATTTTCGAATTCAAGATAAGACCGGATCTATACGTTTTGAGGTCTCAGGAACCCAAAAAAGTGGTTTTTAAAATGTGTCTGTATGTATGTACGTACGTACGTTTGTTCGTTCGTACGTTCGTACGTACGTTCGTAAACACGCCACAGCCCAAACTGCTTGACCGATTTGGCTGAAATTTGGTACGTAGGCATCTCATAACCCAACTTAGATCTGAAAAGCTTTTGGAGCCAATCGTGCAACTAGAAATGCCATTTTGGCACATAAACTTTTAAATTTTAAATGCAAACCCCCATTTTTCACGTCACGATAGGAAAGGCCTTCAAATTCTACTTCTAAAAATGTATTCATTTTTAGTGCCCTTTTGATCAAAAATTGAAAAAAAAAATGATTTTTATCCGACTTTAAAATCGCGGTACAGCCCAAGCCTCTGAACCGATTTGGCTGAAATTTTGCACACGGGGATTGTATAGCACGTCGAAGAGCTGAACAAATTTTGGATTCAATCGGCCCACGGAAACTGCCGTTTTGGCACACCAATTTGTAACTTTAAAATTATTCACTCATTTAACCATCTAAAAACAAGTTTTTGAAAGATTTATTGTCACGATCAGAAAGGTCTTCAAATTCTGGTTTTAAGTAAGACAAAATTCGTTCGCATTTAGTGCTCTTTGGGTCAAAAAATCGAAATTTCATAATAACACTAAAAATACATTATAGTCCAAATTAGCAAATCGATTTGGCTGAAATTTGGTACATGGAGATTGGGTGACCCGTTGAAGACCTGAAAGGCTTTTGGAAGCAATTGGTCCACGGGAAGTGCCATTTAGGCAAATCAACTTTAAATTTTAAATACAAAGGTCTCCTTTTTTATGTCGCCATTAGAAAGACGATCAAATTCTCGTTCTAAAAATGTATTCACAGTTTCTGCAATTTCAGTGGTAAAGAGAGAAGGGAGCAGGCTGACAGTGGATGACATATAAAGTATCAGTTATTGTCAAAAGGGTGGCAAACTGTTAACCTTAAAAGGAACATATTGTCAAATGTGATGGGTGATGTCGGTATTTGTCAGAAAATTGCGAAATTAGTCACAGACAATAAGCATAAAAAAAATTCTGTCGAATTGACTACTATCTACACAGAATACAAAGATCCACGCGATGGGGAGGTTCCAGCCGCTTCTCTGCTGCATTTTTTTTTCAATTTATTCAAAAAGTACAATTAATAGGAATCTGAAATGTAGAATAGACTAGTAGTGTAAATAGCTCTGCTCCAAATTTTTTTCTATTTTTAGTGCTGGAGCAATATGCGAGGCACTCTTGTTTTAGCTTATTAGTCCGCTCGCTCGCTCATCACTTTGTCCGAGCGATAACTTGAGAACGGCTTTGTCTCTCAAAAAGTAAGGCGGGGATTGCTTTTGGGCCATATCGGATCAAGGGGGTGGGAGCTAGGGGTGAAAAACCGAAAAACTATTAATTACAATGACTCGAGAACTACTAGAGATATCTTTCTGAAACGTGGTATGCACGTTCGATCTTCAAGTCTGTTGAAAGTGAGTAGCTCAACTTTGCGTTACTGCTTGGCCAAGCCGGTGCTCTCAGGTGAAAAGTGCATTGAAACTTTCTTGTAGAGAATTTATTAGTCTTCAATATTGAGTACCTCTATATTTTTTGTACGATTAAGGAAAAACCAGTTATGGTGCAAAAACTTACGCCTTGCGCATAATTCGCAGATTTTGGGGGGGTTCCAGGCTGGGGCGGAAGGCAAGTTGAGATTTTCTATTTTATGTACTGTTTAACATAACATACTAAAAGTCCTGACAAATTCTGTGTGTGTGTTAGCCGCAATCTTCAAAAAATGGTGGAGGACGTGGGTCACTCCAACGTTTTTCCTTTATATGTCGAAAACCGTTGATTCTACAAGAATTTTTCTGCTTTTTTTACTCATTTTGTTGCAAAGTTTATTCTCTTTCAGTTCAGCCACGTGAAAAATTCACGTAGGATCAACGGTTTTCGAGATATAAATGAAAAACATTGGAGGGGCCCACGTCCTCCACCATTTTTTTAAGATTGCGGCTAACGCACGCACAGGATTTGTCAGGACTTTTAGTATGTTAAACAGTTATATAAAGTAGAACATCTCGACAAAAAAAACTTCTCTGCTTTTCATTCAAAAATACCCACCGCCGCGCCGGGACTAGGTTGGGAGTTTAATGAGATGTTTTCATGTTACACACAAAATTTAGTAATTTGAATTAATTATAAATTACAAATAATTCATGGAAACGTACGCACGTAGGTACCTACGCATTTAAAAAAACAACTTTTTTGGGCTCCTGAGACCTCAAAAGGCATAGATCTGGGGTTCTCTCGAATTCGAAAATTTTAGTGATTGCATTACCTACCTAACTTCCCACTTTTTTAAATTGTGGAATTGGGTAGGTTAAAAGATGAATAAATTCGAGAATAAATTGTCTTGCTCCCTTAAGGGGGCGTATTTGCCTTAGGGCCGGAATTTCAATCGAAGGTTAACCATCAGATTTGTTAGTTATCCAAAATTGATTGGCCAATTTTGCCGAATTTTAACGATTAACCTTAAAATTATCGAATAGATTCTTTTGCCTGTCTATTTATGTACCTGGCCATCTATAATTTTAGTCACTACTTATGCCTTATTATGTAGGTAGAGGGGCACTGTTAATGTCAGACGCTTTGCTGAGGATCGCGAATTAAAATTTGAGCAAAAAAATTTGAGATGGAGAGAGCCGTGAAATTTTAATGACACGTCAAGACTTTACTGATAGTGCTCACATAGTTACATCTCACTAACACTAGTCGAACCGATGCAGAATATAAGGTGGATTGCAAAAATTTTGTTAGCGAGATGAAACGGAATCTTAAAATCGTTTGACAGTGTGAAATAACGTGTTTGCCAGACGTTTTACTCTTAAAAAATTTAATGAGAAATAGAGAAAAATTTGACTTTACAAAAAATATTACGCGAGAAACACTTTAGCAAATATTTGAGTGTATTTCTAACTAAAATGAAAGTATGTATTACACAGCTGAGCCGGCTGAGCGTTCAGAAAATTTCTACATACAGGTGTCCCGATAATGCTTTGACACTATTTTAAACTGATCGAGATTCCCCATTGAAAATGGTGATGATTGGTACAAAAATTTGTAGGTCGAAGTCGCTTTCTAATTTTGGTACTTATAGGCTTGTGTAGATTTTACACAAGGCAACTGATGGTTCTTGACACCAAAACCTCAATTATCTAAGAAAAGTTGCAGTTTGACTTAACCTTTGTAACTAATACCATCAGATCTAAAATTCGTAACCTTGAACCAAAATATCAAGGTCATTTCGGGTTTCCATTGTCAGAATTCGATAAAATTCACAGTGTAGACGTAGGTCCATACAGTGCCAATAGCCCCCAAAATTCATTAAGATCCGACAGTCCGTTCCTGAGATATCTGAAAAGAAACTGCTAACGGTGGCGCACTTTTGAGGAGCTGATGTAGCTCCCTTAGAAAGACTTTGATCTTATACAAATTTTTGTACCAATCGTCGCCATTTTGAATGGGTAATTTCAGGTTAAAATAATGCTAAGCATTATCGCGGGACATCCTGTATAGGATAAGCAGAGACGACTAAACTGGCGGCCAATTGAACCTTTCAGGTTAAAATTCTCCCGTCTGTTCAAATGTCTATAACTTTTTACACAGTGCCGCAATTGTGAATCGCTTGTCTACGTTAGAAAGACCGCTTTATTGGCTTCATTCCAGTGTAATCATAAAAGTGTTGGTGTTTTCATCCATAGCTCGACATGGTTGTTTCCAAACAGCTTGCAAAAATGTGAAGTTTTAGACCATCCCTTATTCCAAGAAAAAAATTTTTGAATTTTTTTAATGAGTGGAACAGATGGACGGGCGGGATCAATATCTCGAGACCCTTTTGTCGTTTTTTGCCGATAACACTTCTTCCCCCAGGAATTAAAAAATAACTTTTTTTTCATTAACCCCCTGATAACTTCTTCATTCATCAACAAATTTTCAAGGTCGTTAGCTCATTGTAACCATAAAGGATTGACTAAACAGAAAACCGCCAAAGAAGTCTCCTATCACAAAAAAGCAAAATGGTAGGAGGTAAAGAAATCACCATCAAATTTTAAACACGTTTTATGTGGAACATTTACAACGAATCTTCATTCTTCCGTCTACAGCTAGAAAGGGCTTTCCCGAGGAGTATTTTGATGCGTCATTTGAGAATGTTACGTTAACACTTCGTCAAAAAGAACAAGAATTTTGATTCTCGTTCTGACGGATAAAACACAAAGTTTTCACATGAATCTGATTTATAATTTAAGCCAATTGCTGTTGAAAATCATCTGAAGTCTAACCTAAGAGAATTTTAATTCTCAATAATACTGCTCGTGCACGTTTTTTTGCCCTCCTTAAAGAGCAAGAGAAAACCAACTGGTCTTAAATTAATGAAGTGCGGCCCTTCCATTAAGTTTCCATAGCGACATATGACAGTGGGTATTCGATTCAAAAACAATAATGCAATAATGACACATCCTTGCATTGTCGCCATATATCGTCATAGAAACATAATGGAAGGGTCGGACTTCATTAATTTAAGACCATTGGCTTTATCCCTCAGAACGGGAACCAAAATTCTTGTCCTTTTTGGACAAGTGTTAACGTAACATTCTCAAATGACGCATCAAAATACTCCTCGAGAAAGCCCTTTCTAGCTGTAGACGGAAGAATGAAAATTCGTTGTAAATGTTCCACATAAAACGTGTTTAAAATTGTACGCTGATTTCTTTACCTCCCACTATTTTGCATTTTTGCGATAGGAGACTTCTTTGTATGTTTTCTGTTTAGCCAATCCTTTATGGTTACAAAGAGCCACCGACCTTGAAAATTGGTTGATGAATGAAGAAGTTATCAGGGTGTTAATGAAAAAAAAGTTATTTTTTAATTCCTGGGGGAAGAAGTGTTACCGACAAAAAACGACAAAAGGGTCTCGAGGTATTGATCCCGTGCACCTGTTCCACTAATTAAAAAAAATCAAAAAAAATTTTCTTGGAGTTGGGGATGGTCTAAAATTTCACATTTTGGAAGTTGTTTGGAAACAACCACGTCGAGCCATGGATGAAAACACCAACACTCTTATGATAACACTGGAGTGAAGCCAATAAAACGGTCTTTCTAACGTAGAAAAGCGATTCACAATTTCGGCGCTGTGTAAAAAGTTATAGACATTTGAACAGACGGGAGAATTTTAACCTGAAAGGTTCATTTGGCCGCCAGTTTATATTTAAAGTCTTGACGTGCCATTAAAATTCTACGGCCCCCTTGATCTCAAGTTTTGCTGTGCATATGCTCGTTCATAATGGTACCTACCTAAATAAATATACAGGGTGTCCCAAAATTAGTGGGCAAAACTGCAACGTGAAATTTGGTATTTTTACTAAGTCTTTGATGCTGAATTTACTGTGTAGAAAATTTTAAAATTTTGATCATAAGCGTCTCGTACAGGAGGGGCTTAGGACTAAATATACTCAAACATTTTTGTAAGTACTTTTTTCTTAAATTTGATTCCAGAATCTGAAAATTTGAAGTTGTTTAGGTTTTCTAGAAAGAAAAGTTCTTGTACGGGACGCTTACGATCAAAATTTTGTCCACAGTAGTAAATTCAGCATCAAAGACTTAGTAAAGATACCAAATTTCATGTTGCTATCTTTAACCGTTTTGAAGATATTTAGAACTTATTTTTCGACATAATGTTCCAAGGGACTTTTTTTCATATTTTTCGTAGAAGAATCCACTGGTAAAGTTTTGCCCACTAATTTCGGGACACCCTGTATAGTTTAAAATAACCACTTACTTATTTAACGTTTCGGGTTGACACCCAAAGAGATCGCTATAGCAAACATCATAAAATTGCAACCCATCAATGGACCAACATCCATCTTCTCGAATACGCCTTATAAATTCGAGTAAATTCCTCAGATCGCTCTCCACGCAAAACGTCCTCTGGAAAGGTTCATCTAAATTGTGGGTGACACTGTATGTTTGATACCTTTTCATCACCTGCAGAAAAATTCTTCACTATATCCGCATCAAAACAAGGATTTCACTGGAGGCGAGGAAAGGGAAAACAAAGGGTACGGCACTCGCGAAATATTTAGTTGCCGCTAAGTTTTTAGTTTCTAAAATTAAACTTACTTCTTTGGCCATTTTGCTGTTATGTTCTAGGCTGTCTTCAAGTAGTCTAACCCTCGCGGTGGCCTCGTCCTCAAGTTCCTTTATAATCCTGGCCATCATCTCCGTCTGCTCGGTCAGATCCTCTATCCATTTCTGCTGTATTTGCAGTTTAAGCTACAATACAAAGATTTGAAGGAATTATTATTAGATATAGCCCCATCTTCTCAATTATTAATTTTTTGAAGAAATTGTTATGCAATCGTGTGAAATGAGTTAAACTGAGCAAGAATTTAACGTCAGAGGACCAGTTTTTTATTTCGATTTATTGTAAAATTCTTCGATTTTTCTGTTGGGTTTATCTTTAGCATAGTAAATCCCTTTGAATCAATCATACAAAAGAAGAGAATAGTTTCGACGGAATTGTAATAAAACGCATCTTATATGTATTATATCAAGCATCTTTTTTTCTCTGCGAAATAAAATGGTGGCAGAAAGTGGCGCCATTCGTTTACTTTTTTCAAGTATTTTACCCTTCCGTTTTAACGATATGTTTTTTAACAACCAGTAGTTTTTCCACTTTTTCATTCATGACCCAATAAGTCTCTCTTTAATAATAAATGTTTCTCAACTATTTACCCCCCTCAAGGATTTATTTTTTCTAGCAGAATCAGTTGTTTTCTCACTTTTCAATTCAGATCTCAAAACGTCAGGTAAGGCGAGAGGTAAGGTCTCTATCTAATAGCAAACGTTTCTCAACTATTCACCCTCTTCCTCAAGGATTAGTTTTAGCAGAATCAGTTGTTTTCTCATTTTTCCATTCAGGTCTCAAAAGGTCAGGTAAGGTCTCTCTCTAATTCCAAACGTTTGTCAACTATTCACCCTCCTCCTCAAGGATTTTTTCAGGTCAGGTTTTTCCTTTTAAAACAACGCAAAAAGGCGTATCTGCGTGTATTTAAATGACGGTTCAGGTTTTGGCAGATAAGGTCTGTTTTTTAGATATACAGGGTCTTGCAACAGTGCGTCGGGCTTCCATCATAGCGCCTAAACCATCCGAGTTAGGAATTTCATTCAGGTACATACTTAAACTATTAATGAAGGCGCATTTCAGGAAAATATTTTTAATTATACCTACAGGTGGTCCGAAAAATTTTGAGGAGGAAAAGTCGTCTTTTTTTAAATGAAATGCCCGGTATATTTTAGCATATTTGCAACCCCCTTAGGATCCTTTATTCATCCCTAAAATATTACTGCTTTTGAACCTCTGGTTTGGGAGTAAGAAAATGTTTTCAAAAAAAATGGGGGGCTTAAAAATTCCCCATTTACGCAGGTACAGTTTTTATAAGAAAATAAGATGAAGACCTTATTGCAGAGGCTTGAAAACAGCTCTGATTCAATTTTAGTTGTTACCTATGTACAGGGTGTTCAAAATTAATTTTCAAAATTTGAAAACTTTGAAGTTGTTTTTCTCAACTTTTTCAAATGGAACACCCTGTATATGCTTAGCTAGTGTAATGTAGAATTTATAAGCGAATATTTTTTGTAATATAAACATGTTGGTTATTTTCATCCGTTTTCGAGTTATTCGGAAAAATTACAAGTTTTAACAACTTAATTTCAAATCTTGATATGTTTGTAGGAGTAGGCAAATTATTTTTATACTAAATGTTAAAGGTAACAAATGACTTTTCAAGAACCAATTAATGGTTCATGAACCAAAATAAAAAACATTTTGAACATTTATTTTTTTTGTGAGTATTTAACAATGGTCTGCAAGCAAGAAAATTTGTAATATTTGCGAATAACTCGAAAACAGATGTAAATAAACAATATGTTTATAGGACAAAACACGTTCCTTTATGAATTCGACATTACGCTAGCTAAAAATATACAGGCTGTTCCATTTGAAAAAGTTGAGAAAAACAACTTCAAAGTTCTCAAATTTGGAAAATTAATTTTGAACGCCCTGTACATAGGGTGACAACCAAAATTGAATCAGACCTTTCTTCGAGCCTCTACGACAAGGTCCTCGTCTTATTTTCTTATAAAAACTGTACCTGTGTAAATGGGGAATTTTTAAGCAGAATGATGTAAACTCCCAGTTTTTTGAAAATATTTTTTTATTCCCAAACCTGAGTTTCAAAAGCCGTAATATTTTAGGGTTGAATAAAGGCTCCTAAGGGGGTTGCAAATATGCTAAAATACAGGGGCATTCCATTTAAAAAAACGACTTTTCCTCCTCAAAATTTTTCGGACCACCCTGTATCATTAAAAAATATTTACCTGAAATGCGCCTTCTTTAATAGTTTAAGTATGTACCTGAACGAAATTCATAACTCGGATGGTTTAGGCGCTATGGAAGCCCGACGCACTGTTGCAGGACCCTGTAGATACAGGGTGTCCCAATTGTCTGTATTCGGCCGATATCTCCATTAGTAACAGAGATAGCGAAAATTGTTGAATATAAAGTTGCAGAGGACCAAACAAGGCACATTTTAAAAATATTTTCATGTATACAGGGTGTTTCACTAAGGAGTAACCACACAAACATAGATTTTTTTAAGTTACATTTATTAATAATGTTTTCATCTGAAGTGAATGGTTTAGAAGATATTGGCAATTTTGTGGAAAAAATTACGTTTGCAGTACTACTTGTTTTAAAAAATCACCCTACAAACAATTTTCAGCATTTAGTTTGGAAAATTTCTGGTGGCATTAAGGAATGTTTCGTCTACCCCTTAAGCTTTAGAAAACAGTCTTCACCTTGTTAAGTTCGCCTCCAGTAAAATTATTGACTTTGTAATATTTAACTGTTAAAATCTCGATATTTTCAAACGGCACTACTATGAAATGTTCTAGCCATCGGTTGTAGAATTAAACTTGCTTTCATCTGATATAATTATCCCTATATCTACGTTTCGTACTTTTCGTTTTATTCCGTAAAATGTCGTTTTCGTAATTTTTCATTGATGGCTTAGTCCGTTTCTTAAAAGGCGGCTCTGACTACATTTTCAAAATATCAAGTTGGCATGAACCTGTCAAATTAAGAGAATAAGAGATGATATACCTAGGATATAGTTTTCATCTTGTGAGAATGCCATAGAAATATTATATTGGCATCCCGGTCTATGCCGCGTTATAATATTTTCTGCCATTCTTCTTTTTTTTTCTATTTACAAGCTTCAAAAATTTTGGTGCCTACAAGTGTCTTTTTTTATTTTAAATTCTGACTGTCAATGGCTGGCAATTGCGTCCAATAACATTTTTGTCGTCTGCAATGACATGTAGTCAGAGCCGTCTTATAAAAACGTCACCAAGGTACTAAGCCATAAGTGACTATAAAATGATATTTTCATTTTATATTTCATAGTAGTGCCATTTGAAAATATAGAGATTTTAACGGTCAAATATTCCAAAGTTCATAATTTCATTGGTGACGAACTTAACAAGGTAAGACTGTTTTCTAAAGCTCAAAAGGTAGACCAAACCTTCCTTAATGACACCCTAAATTTTCAAAACTAATGGTTGAAAATAGTTTGTTTGGTGATTTTTTAAAAAAGTACTGGAATAGTTATTTACGTAAAGAGTATGGAAAGTGATCTTTCCTGGACGAATAAGCAGATTTCAGGCTGACGCCGTAGGCGGACGCCTGAAAGCCTGCGAGTCCAGGAAAGACACTTTACATGTGAGTTACGTACAGGGTGGGCCCGTAAAAGTTGGAACAAACTTACGTTAATAAAATTTTTATTTATAATCCGATTTTAATGAAGTTTTGTGAGGTTGTTAACTCAACCTTTCTACGTCGAGGCCACTCATTTATTGTACCAACACTCGTCTAGTTTTTGAAATATTCTTCAGTAAATGGAAAGGTGACGTTTAGGGTCGCTGCAAAATTATATCAACGGTGATGGGCTGCTCTTCTTTATCTTAGAATCATATTTGAAGCTTTCTGAGCAAGTAACACCGAAAAATTAAGACATTTTTTGTTCTCTTACTCAAAAACTAATTTAATTAAAATGTGCAATGTTTCGCGAGAAACCTGAAATTGCAAGTCAAGTTGCCCTTGGAATTTACTTTTGTCACATTGACAAGCAAATTTTAATCAGTTTAAGATGGCTCGATTATCGCTAGAAGATAAATTTTAATCAAAACGCGCCAAGAGCGTAATTTTGGAGCCTTCAGAAAAGTTGCAGTAATGCACTAGATTCTTCTGGTTTCAAAATTACGCTGGTGGAGCTGGTGGAGATTAAAATTTTATCTTCTAGTAATAATCGAGCCATGTTAAACAGATTAATTTGCTTGATAATGTGACAGAAGTGAATTCCAAAAGGCAACTTGACTTACAACTTCGAGTTTTTCGCGAAACTGCAGATGTTAATTAATTAATTTTTGAGTAAAAGAACAAAAAATGTCTTAATTTTTTGTTGTTACTCTGCTCAGAAAACTTCAAATATGATTCTAAGATATAGAGAAGCAGACCATCACCGTTGGTTTCATTTTGCAGCGACCCTAAATGTTACCGCTTCTGAAGAATATTTCAGAAACTAAATGAATGTTGGTGTATTAAACGAGTGACCTCGACGTAGAAAGGTTGACTTAACAACTTCACAAATCTTCGATGAAATCGGATTATAAATAAAAATTTTATTAGCAGCCAAAGTTTGTTCCAACTTTTACGGGCCCACCCTGTATTAAATTTTTTAGGTGCTAGCAACATATTTTCTGTGTGAAATTAAATATTTTAATTAAAATTATCTACACTGAAAAATGTGAGGAGCCTAGTAAAAATTAACACGGTAACAAAATCCATAATATTCCGGTGAAATTTCACTTTCTAGAATATTTCGGTGAAATTTCACTTTCCCGGACTTCGACTTTCCCGGACTAGTCCGGGAAAGTTGATTTCCCGGTCCCAAAATTGACCGGGAAAATTATTTTTTCACTTTCCCGGACTAGTCCGGGAAAAGCCACTTTCCGGTCCTAAAATTGACCGGAAAGGTTCACTTTCCGGTCGAGCGCCTAAAAAAGTAATTTTTTCCACAAAATCGAGAATATTTTCTAAACGATTTCCTTCAGATGAAAACATGATTAATAAATGTCACTTGGAATTTATCGCAGAATCCAAAAAAAAACTGAAATGCCAGGTTGGTCCTCTGCAACTTTGTATTAAACAATTTTTCGCTATCTCTGTTACCAATGGAGATACCGACCGACTTCAGACAATTGGGACAGCCTGTATATCTAACCCTTCTATTTTTTTGTTTGTTTCATAGGGATTTGCTATGTTAAAAATAAATCCAACAAAACCATATGAATTATACAATAATAAATCGAAATGAAACTGGTCCTCCGTGCGAAAAATTAATAATTGAACAATGGGGCTATATCTAACTGTTATCCCCTCCTAATTGTTAGATACAATAGCCCCAACAAAAAAATCAAGAAATTATACAAAAAATTGAAATAAAACTGGCCCTCCGACGATAAATGCGTGATTAGTTTAACTCCTTTAACATGATTTCATAACAATTTATGTGAATATTGCTAATTGAGAAGATGGGGCTATATAATCTAACTGTTGCCGATTTGAATTTCCCGCTCTCGAGCAGACAGAAAATGTGTCAAGTGCAGGCCTCACCCACTCAATAAATTTATGTTTAACGACTATTTTAAAAGGGCAAATTTTACCTCGGAAGCGTCTCCTCCACCATTTGTGTCCACCTCGGCCATCTTCTTTTCGTAAAAGGTCTTAAATCTCTGCATGATCCGCGAAGTATCTTCCTCCGGACAGCTGGCATTTTGTAGGAATGGACAATTGTAGTTATCCGGATTGTCGGCTCTAAACATTTTTCACCGCACCGGCACCGCGCCTGATTTAACGTAAAATTTTAAATTTTGGTCGGTTTAAAAGATGTATGTGAACGTCATGTTTTGACATACGTATACACGTTGTTTTTATTATTACCCCACTCACTATCGTTCCCTACTTCCCTAGCCTTCTTTATTCGTGCGAGGACGAAAATAGACCTCGGGCGGATCTCCCTGAAAGGGGGCGATGATCTTAAATGCTCTCCATAAGATATGTGGATATGTTTACTAGGTACATAAATATATCTACCTAAGTTATTTACTTAAGTTACTGTCGGCTTAAGTATTATTTATTCACAATGCTGATAGGTAGACTGCCGGACCGGCCCTACCTTATTCCTACCTATGTATGTACTCTAACCAATGGAAACGCTTTAGAACCAACAGCATAGGTATTTATCTACAGTGCCTTTCAAAATTATAAGGAATAAATTCAAGAACTTCAGTGAAACATTATTTTGGACAAATTTTTTAACTTCTACGCTTCGCGGAGCAGTTACTAAAATCGATCGAAAATTGAATTGTGAAAAACATCAAATCTTTACGTTTCAAGGACTTGGACCGCAAAAAAGTAGATTTTGAAAAATGTCTGTCTGTGTGTCTGCAAACACGCTACAGCCCAAAAACTACGGAACCGATCTGGCTAAAATTTGGAACGCGCGGACATCTTATGGATTTCGTTGGAGCTGAAAAGGCTTTGGGCAAAAATGGCCCACAGGAAGTGCCATTTTGGCACATCAACTTTAAAAATTTTAATGCAATCCCCTATTTTTCGCGTGCCATATGAAAGCTCTTCCAACTGCTTCTAAAAATGTATTCACACTTGATGGTGCCCTTTTAGCCAAAAATTGGTGCCGTGAAAAAAGCTATGTAGGTATAACTACATTTTTATTGTTGAATCGGATAACCGACATTTTACTATAGGTTGAAAACCTTTGTGCCATTTTTTCGAAAAATGTCATTTTAGTGGCAAAAGGGAATTTCTTTGAATGTTTCTTAGTCAAAGGGCATTTTCTTACTATCGGATTCGATCACTGTTACTTTGACAGATCAAAAATCTTAGTGTAATTTTTTCAAAAATTGACATTTTTGGGGTAAAAAAGCCCCTTTCTGAATTTTTCTTAGCAGAAGAGCATATTATTATTATCGAATTCGATAACTGATGCATTGCCGGATCGAAAACTTTAGTGGCATTTTTTCTAAAAATTTAATTTTAAGGGTTAAAAACATTTTTTAACTTTCCCACTCCACTTCACCATTTAAAAGGTTACTGAAATCACTAAAATTTTCGAATTCGGGATAAGACCGGCGATCTATACGTTTTCAGGTCTCAGGAATCCAAAAAAGTTATTTTTAAAATGTGTCTGCATCTATGTATGTAGCTACTTTCTTACGTTCTGCTTCAAAAGATGTATTTACTCCTAGTGCCCTTTTCGCAAAAAGTTGAAAAATTCAATATTTTTTGCGCACTTAAAAAACACTATAGCCCAAACACAACAATTGTGTGAGTGTGTATGTTAGATGTACGTATATACCTACTTACGTTCGTAAGTAAACACACATCTAAAACTACTCGACCGATTTGGTTGAAATTTGATACATACCCAACTTATTTAGATCTAAAAAGCCTTTGGAGTAAATCGTGCAACCAGAAATGCCATTTTGGCACATCTACCTTTAAATTTTAAACGTAAACCCCCATTTTTCACGTCACCATAAGAAAGGCCTTCAGATTCTGCTTCTAAAAATGTATTCGCTCTCAGTGCCCTTTTTGACCAAAAACTAAAAAAATCGAGATTTTTATCAGACTTTCAAATCGCGGTACAGCCCAAGCCGCTAAACCGATATCAGAAAACGGGGGTTGGAGTTGGGGGTGAAAAATCGCAAAAATATTAATTGCAATAACTCGAGAACTAGTGGAGATATGTTGCTGAAACTTGGTGTGCATGTTCGACCTTCAAGTCTGTTGAAGGTGAAGGGGTGTCAATTTCGGGGGATGAAGTTTAGAGGATGAAAACCATAAAAAATATGAGTTGGACACTGTGGTTGGACGCAGCTATTTGAATTCGGTAATAAGTTGAACTCATTGGGATTCAGTTTACCTTTTACAATTTTTCAGCCCCCTTCGCAATGGGTATATAAGTATGTACTTTGAACCACCACAAAAGCCTGATTTGCATAATTTGCTAATTTACGTTTTATATTTTGCAATTCTTCTTAACCACAGTTCACGCTTCTTGACTTTTCATCCCCCTTCGCAATTTTTCAACCCACTGAACGCCATTTTACAAAATTCGCCTAGTTTTACCTTTTTTCCGATAACTACTCATCATTTACTCACTTGGATTATATTTTCACCATTTACAACTTCTCCACCCTTTTCACGGCCTCCAAAACATAAACTTGCAAAATTGTCTTATTTTCCGTGTTACCTACTTTTGGTATTTCTATTTAACTGCACTAAATTTCTTACTACTAGGGGTAGAGTTTATCAATCTGCATTCCACCAGTAAATTAATGCGGCCCCTCGATCTACATCCCCATTGATGTACATCTTCCGGTGGCTTATTGATTATTCGCTCGCTCGCTCCTCATTCTGTCTGTTGGATAACTTGAGAACGCAGTAAGATATCGGGCTGAAGCTTGGTATACAGCTTCATCTCCCGAAAAGTAAGGCGGGAATTGCTTTTGGGCCATATCGGACCAAGGGGGTGAAAGTTAGAGGTGATAAACCGAAAAACTATTAATTGCAATAACTCGAAAACTAGCGGGGATGCATTTTTTGCAAAATCGAACAGATGGGCTGGAATTTAGGGGTTGCACTCGAAATTCCGCCTTATAAGTATCGGTCGAAATTGGCGTCATTCGATAGCCTTCCATTAATAATTTAAAAAAGGCGTTATTCATATTTTGCGAAAAATCCCCATTAAAGGCGCTGCAACCCGTAACAGGCAGAAACACAAAAATTCATACTGTAGACGGATGGACAAATTTTTCACTGAGATCTTGCAAGGGGGATGGAATTTAAGGTTTGAAACTGAAATTTCTTCAAGCAAATGGTGGTATAAAATTGAAACTATTAAAAAAGGTTTTAAAGAGTTTTCAACCTAAAACCACCCCTAGATTATTAACAAGTCTTCTAACTCTTGCATTTTATTTGTTTTTTCTGAAATCCTATTGATTTATTTATAAACAGCCGAAGTCAGCAAATACGCAAGGAGTTATGTAACACCGGAGAAATAAACTCACTCATAAAGGGGTCATAAGTCTTAATTTTCAAACGCAACTAAAAAATTTCGAAAAAAATCGATTTTATAGCATGAACTCTTGCTTAAATGTATTGATTTAAAGTTCAAGACATATATTTCAACGTATCAGTGTAATTTTTAATATTTCGCATTAAGGATGTAAACGCAGATTCAAATTTCAAGAATGGCAAGAGTTTATAGGTACAATAAAAACGAATAGAGGAGCGAAAGGAGATCTACTCTGCAGTTTTCACAATACTGAAGTCGGTCTTTACTTACTTACGTACTTTGTACTTTATAAAGGTAATTTTACTCCAATATAAGTACTTAAATTTATTTAAAATAGAAAAAAATATATTTTGGAAATTAACATTAGTTTAGGAAGTGTAACATTTGCATTAAAAATGCTTCATTTAATTATTTGTTGATGCCTGTTAGTAAATTTTCTTTTTTTCGAAACACCTTTTAACACCTTCTTTCAACTACTACAGTTAACAAAAAATCGTAAATTCCACTGATCCACTCTACCCTTCCCCTTCAAAGTTGACGTCCCAAAACGGTACTTCCAGTGTTATTGTTATACAGAATTGTTACAAATGATTGTACCATCGTAGATGGCTTTAAAAACTAAAAAAAATTACTAACCCTTTTACGGCTGTAGAAAGTAAATGCCAAAACAAACCATCAAAACCACCTACGATGGCACATTGCAGCAACCCTGTCAATACTTTCAATATCGTGAATGTTTGCTTGATTTTGAACTCCAAGTGAAAAACTTGGCTCATCATAATAACTTTATTGAGTATGATTCACTTCCTGCACAATCTGATTCTGTGCATACAGATAAATGATAACATAATTATTATATAAGCAAACAAATAAAATAATTAATTAATTATAATAATAAATTTAATTATTATATTCAATATAATACAACAATACTCATGAATAAAGACATCCATACTGACATACGATATTAGTTTCCTCATTTAAAATCTGTACAACCACCTTACTACTACATTGTACATCTACTAAATTACAAACGAATGTAGGGCTAGAATCTCCAGTCTTCAGATCGGTTGCCAAGACCGAGGAGAGACTAAAAATGACACATGACCCGACCTGCTGGTTGTCACCTCATTGTATCTTGCGTGATAAAAATTTCATCAGCCATGCATCATAATGTATATATTTTTGTAAGGAAAGTACATTTCAAAACACAAACCATTAATCGTTCCAACTGTTATGAAACATACTTTGGATCATTTGAAAAACACTAATAAAATTATTTTACGGTTTACACTCGGGAAGAGTAAAAAATGTAAATTCATACAACAATCGGATTGGCGAGAATGCTTGTTTTTGGAAATTTAAAAGCTTGCCAATTGCACTTAAAATCCAAAATCTAAAATCTTAAAAAGGGTTGGTAGCAAATTTCGTCATTCCAATTCGTGTATTTGTATTATACACTGTCAAATATCGAAGAACAAAAAGGATGTATAGAAGAAATTATCACAAGAGCATTTTTTTACAAGTAAAATCAGGGGAAATGCATCATCAAAGGGTGGACAGCCCAAATTCTAAAATAATTGACAGTGTATGAATTTTTGCTGTAATAACAATATAGGTACATATTTAATAGAAGGGCATTTTTTTATTACACTTAATATATCACTAAAGTGCAGGAGCACAGTCCAGTCTATTCTGCATAACTGAAGACACGAATCCTGGTGAAACGAGGGGCCATCACTTGCAGCAGTTGGATCCAGGTTTGGGATCGGGGTTGGCGTCGAGTCGTCTGCCCCCGCTGTTCCCTCCTTGGGTGGTTTGTTCGTTCTTCGGGAGCTTCTTGGCTGAAATACGTCACTTGAGCGTCTTCGTCAAAGTAATCCCATTAAAATTATTGTGGAACGCCCACGATCATATTAACCGACCACGGACGCTAATACTATTTCTCATGATCCTGTTCAGCTACTTACCACATATCCATTATTAGCACAAAGGCGTACTGGAATTTATAGCTCAGTCAACGAAGTGAAAATAGAAACAAAAATGACTGCAGTTCTGCAAATTGGCGGAAGTTGTAGCTTGAACCATTCTATTGAACATACTAAAAGTCCCCAAAGATGGGATGTGAGCTCCAGCCACAGGTACAGTTTTTGTTAACTTCGCAAATATCTCATGAAATATTGATTCTACGAAAAAATAGTTATACCGGGTGTATCACAGACCTCGCCGTATAGAGAATTAACATGGGAAAATGAATTTTATTTTTTTCCTGCTCCGGAGGATTTTCTAGAAAAGTTTTATCATGTTTGGAGGATAGTCCATACTAGTCTGTACCTCTTGAGATTTTTTTCGTTCGTCAGCTCCTCTTAGGTACTTAACAATGATTTTTTGAAAATCGAATTTTCGATGAAAACGAAAAAATTTTTCGTGCCCAATCGACCCGCTTCGAATGTTTACTTAGTTTGCTGCCTTTGTGGATTGCAACATAACGCAAAATAAATGGATACTTCGAAACGGGTCGATTGTGCACGAAAAAATGTTGCGTCTCTACTTCTACGGAACATTTTTTCGTGCACAATCGACCCGTTTCGAAGCATCCATTTATTTCGTGTTGTGTTGCAATCCACAAAGGCAGCAAACTAAGTAAACATTCGAAGCGGGTCGATTGGGCACGAAAAATTTTTTCGTTTTCGTCGAAAATTCAATTTTCAAAAAATCATTGTTAAGTACCTAAGAGGAGCTGACGAACGAAAAAAATCTCAAGAGGTACAGACTAGTATGGACTATCCTCCAAACACGATAAAACTTTTCGAGAAAATCCTCCGGAGCAGGAAAAAAATAAAATTCATTTTCCCATGTTAATTCCCTATACGGCGGGGTCTGTGATACACCCGGTATAACAAATTGAAGAGCGTAAAATTCTCTAGAAAAAAGTTTATATACATTTTTTGCCGACACTAAAATTTAATCACTAAATCGGCGGCTAAAGCAGTCTATTGGTCCAACGATGTCATCCCCCTGAATTTGGGTAGGTTTGTGCCAAAACCGAAATTAAAAGTACAGGGTGTTCCAATGAAAAGTAGCCATCCCAAATATTTAGTAAACCAAATAAAATATGAAAATTCGCTAGGACAGGTCGATTTTTATTTGGAGGGGGACATTTAAATCCACGTTTGGCGAAATTTCAAAACTCACCCCCTAACCCCCACTTCAAAATTTTAAATGGCAACCCCCCACTTGTGATACATCATTTGAAAAGTAATTTCATTGCCAATCTAACGCTGTAACAATTTTTGATATTTGTTAAACTCTAGCGCCCTCTATGGTCAAATTTTAAATTACATTAGGGCCGTTTGTGATACATCATTTCATTTGAAAGGATTTAAAATTCTCTGTAAACTGATGCAAGAATTTTTGAAATCGACGCACTCGTTCAAAAGTTACGTTGAAAGACATGAGCTGGTTCTGGGCCTAGAAATCCTTCAAGTTTAGGCTGTAACTTTTGAACGAATGGATGGATTTAAAAAATCCATGCATTAGTTTACAGATAATTTCAAACCCTTTCAAATGATGTATCACAAAGGGCCCTAATGTAATTTAAAATTTGAACATAGAGCGAACTAGAGTTTAACAAGTACATATTAAAAACTGTTACAGCGTTAGATTGGCAATGAAACTAGCTTTCAAATTATGTATCACAAGTTAGGGGTTGCCATTTAAAATTTTGAAGTGGGGGTAGGTGGGGGTTTTGAAATTTCGCCAAGCGTGGATTTAAGTGTCCCCCTCCAAATAAAAATCGACCTGTCCTAGCGAATTTTCATATTTTATTCGGTTTACGGCATATTTGGGGTGGCAACTTTTCATTGAAACAGCCCTGTATATTAATATTTAGTCAAGTAGTGACTAATTAAATTCAAAAAAATTAGAGAAAAAATCTCTCTACAACAAAACTATACAGTTTTAACCAAAAGTAGGGAAGGGGTAGTTTATTTGGCAAACTATTGACATTATCGAAAAACGGTTATTATAAATAAAACTTGAATACGACTGTCAGACGCATCTTTTGACGTTAATGATTTTTTTTTACATTTACGTCACGGAGTGATATGATTTGATCGACATTTTTTTTAATAACGAAATAGTTCTAGTCTGGTGTCATTGGAAAGGGGATTTTTTTTCTCTGATGCGCAAAATATTGGAGTATTATTTAACTGCTGATATTTTTTTCTTTTTTTGCATTTATTTCATAAAATAATGATTTTATCAAAAAAGCCGTTAAGTAATGAATTGAAGAGTATAAAATTCTCGATAAAAAAGGGTCTATTCACTTTCCTCTTAACACCAATATTTATACAGGGTGTTTTCTAACCGAGTGTAAGCTTTTTAACCTCAGATTGCCCATCGAAAATGGTGACGATTGCCACCAAATTTTTAGGTCGAAGTCGTCTCCTAACTCCTAAGGAAGTTACAGGACTTCAAAAGTGAGCCATCGGGAGCATGTTTTCTTAATTATCTCAGGAACGGATCAACGAGTTTGAATGAAATTTGGAGAAAGCTAGTATCCAATGAATATTCATCTACACTGTGAATTTCGTTGGATTATGACCACGGGATCCCCCGAAAACGGAGACACCTTTGACACTTTTCTTCCGGAAAATGTTTGAAGGTCACGCGTTTTAAAAATGGTGGTGTTTTTTAGAAAGGGCAATTCAAGCTACAACTTTTATTACTCTTGGGCATTTTATATTTAATGAGTGGTTTTAGAGATATCCGTTCCTGAACCCTATTTTTGCCTTAACAGTAAGGAACTCTTACCTATCGCCAAAAAAATATCATTAACGTTCATAGCGGTCTTCGCCGACGTTTCCATAAACAGTAATCCATTCTCGTCGGCGTAAGTTTGCGCTTCCTCAAACTCGACCATCCTCTTATTGGCCAAATCTTGCTTATTTCCAGCTAAAGCAATAACGATTTGTGGACTGGCCTGTCGTTGCAGCTCTTTCACCCACGTTTTAGCTCTACCGAAAGTGTCCTGGTTCGTTATATCGTAAACAACGATAGCTGCCTGAGCGCCTCTATAATACATGGGCGCCAAACTGTGATACCTGAAAAAATTAAAACAATAAAACCGGAAACTCTTAGAAATATAAACAAAAATAAGAAAAAATCCAAAATTCAAATTTCGACCCTGCTCAAAATCTCCCGATGTAGGTACCTTTCCTGTCCCGCGGTGTCCCAAATTTCGAACTTGACGGTGGTATCATCGAGACAAACGGTTTGCGTGAGAAAAGCCGCCCCAATCGTACTCTCCTGGTATTCGTGGAATTGTCCTTTGACGAATCGTAAAACCAAACTAGACTTTCCTACTGCCGACTCCCCCAGAAGCACCAATTTAAATTGGCATATTTTTCCTTGTGTCGAACCGTTTGGTCGTTGCGCTGTTCCTGCTCTATTCGCCATTTCGTGTCTGAAAAGTTTACATATTTCTTTATACATATCGATATGAAACGTGATAAAACTACTCTGCTGCATTGTTGTAATTGCGATGAATGATGGACAATGGACATTCCATTGCATGGAAAAAAATGAAACGACTTACGGACGAGTCATATCGATCTGGAACCTTAACCACATTCGTTTATAAACAGGATATCTTTTTCTATTTCGGTTTCTTAAAGGAGGATTCAATTCAAGAAATCGACTTTTGACTTATCGCAGTTTCAGGTTAATTCTGGTCGCATTAAAATTTTTAGAAAATCTCGATTTTTCGAATAATCGGGAAATTAAGAATTTCCAAATTCCAGGCATCTAGATTGCGTCAATTATAACATAAATATTCCTCATATTGGCAATACAGCGTGATGACATTTCTCAAAACACGGTGCGCTGTCAACCCTTTTTTTAGGTTATGTTCAGATTGGTTCATATTTATCGAAAATTTATCGGAAATTGTAGGTACAGTCGGTTACGAAATTGTGTGGAACGTATAACTTTATATAAATTAAGTTTAAAGAATGAAGAGGCCAAGTTACTTGTCAAAAGCAATGTTTGAGGTTGGTAGACTACCCTGCCTATTGGAACATAATGTCTCAGAAAGGTAATTTGGCTCCATTCTTTACGTAAACTAAGTATATAAAAAGTTATACGTCCCAGACAATTTTGCAACCGACTGTACCTACAGCACTCTGTTTGATGAGTTTCATCATCCTCTAGATGACATGCCAAGCCAATTAAAAATCAACTCCTCATTCTTTGAGCAGGCATTAAAGGAAGCAAAAATAATAAATTAACACAAATTCGTAATGTAGAAAACCTCCTTGGTCATTGTTTCCTAACTGGATAGCCGATAAACTTTGGAGTATGATGCACGTATAATGGAGATCACGGTTGGGGAAGAAGAGATTCGGGTGGTGGTTTTGAACGTTATCGCTGGCATAAAATCTTTGGATTGCACTGGTGCCGTATAAAGTGAAAATCACGTGAAAAATTTTAACAAGGAACTTTCAATAGAAATCCGAATTTGTAAATACGCTAAATGTCAAATTTGTTTTGACGTATTAAATGACGTTTACAAGTTACGACACGACTACGAACATTGCAATTTTTTGCATTAAATTAACTTTAGAAATATGCTCAAGATGGACATGAAATCTTGGAAAGATGACGTCATCTTCCCAGCCATATTTTCTGAATATCTTCAAAACGGTAAAGAATTTTTAAATTCTGATAACACAATTCGGCTCAGACGCTTCCTTTACACAACTTGAGTTGAATCCTCCTTTAAGCAACATTTTGTAGCACCCAAAACAGTTCTCTAATCGCATTATTGTTTTGCTAAGTCTTTCAAAATGTGATAACGCATCCGAAGTGTTCGATGGGAACAAGTGAGGGCGCTCCTTTAGCATATCGTTTTTTGTATACAATGCAACAAAATGTCAAGCGGACTATGAAAATGTCCATCCAAATCTTTTCTGAAAATAATAATTGAAAAAACTGTATTAAAAAAGTGTTCAATGGGCACTCATCGCACTTTTGTAAAGATCGAGCTTCGCCCTCACTTTCCATCCAAACATCCCTTCGTAAGATAAAAATTGACCCTATGTAACGTGTTTTCTAACTTTTTAATCTACTATTAATTATCGCACTCGTTACAGAATTGCTTTTATTAATCTAAAGTTATTTATGCACTTTTAATTACAAAATTACGAGATAAAAGGCAGCAGGGAAGCGGCTGGAAAATCCCCATAGCGTGGGTCTTTGATTTCCGTGTAGGTGGCAGCCAATTGAACAGGAAAACTTTTAGACCGTTTGTCGTTGTGACTAATTTTACACTTTCTGACAAATAGCGACATTTAAGGTTAATACATTGCCATATTTACTGCCATTCTGCGTCAGTCCGCAAAAGTTGAGGATGAGAATGCCGAAATGGTACAAACTGTGAATAGATTTTTAGAACCAGAATTTAATAATATTTCTAATGACATAAAAAATATGAGGATTTGCAGTTAGAATTTTAAAGTTGATATGCTTAAATGTCACTTCCCGTGTACCACTTGCTTCCAAAAGCCTTTCGCTCTTCAACGGGCCACCCAATTCCATGTACCAAATTTCAGCCAAATCGATCCAGTAGTCTGGGCTATAACCTGTTTTTATGTTATTAAAATCTTTCGATTTTTGTGCCCGAAGGGCACTAAATGCGAATGCATTTTGTCTTATTTAAAACAAGAATTTGAAGACCTTTCCGATGCTGACAATACATTTTTCAAAAACTTGTTTTGGATGGTTAAATGAGAGTATAATTTTAAATTTGAAAATTGATATGCCAAAACGGCACTTGTCGATTGCCTTTATTTTGAAGACCTTTTTATGGAAAGAGAAAAGGGCGGGCTTGAATCCTGGCTTCGCCTCAGTTTTTTAGTTTCTATTGACTGCTCACTTTTGCCTCCGCCAAAGCTCGCAAAACTTCGGCTTCGCCTCAGTTTCTTACATCTTCAAATGACTACTCGCTTTTGGCTCCGCCAAAGCTCGCAAGACTTTGGCTTCGCCTCAGTTTTTTAAGACTGCTAAGACAAAGCCGAAGTTTTACGTCTTTGGCGGAGCCAAAAGCGAGCAGTCTATTGAAGCTATAAAAAACTGAGGCGAAGCCGAGATTTGGCGGAGCCAAAAGCGAGAAATCTATTGAAATAGTAAAAAACTTCGGTTCCGCACGAGGGGTTCACCACAATGGAAATGTGGTGTACATGGCTGGTTTAATGTCGCGGTGTTGGAAATATGAAATGACGTGTACAAATTTTTGATAACTGGTCAGCCCCTCGACTTAGCCTCAGTTTATTACAGTTTCAATTGACTACTCGCTTTCGGCTCCGCCAAAGCTCGCAAAACTTCGGCTTCGCCTCAGTTTTTTAGTTTCTATTGACTACTCACTTTTGCCTCCGACAAATTTCGCAAAACTTCGGCTTCGCTCCAGTTTCTTACATCTTCGACGTGTAATACGATCTCCATGTGCAAAATTTCAGCAAAATCGGTCCAGAAGTTAGTACGTTAAAAATCTCGAATATTTGTGTTTTTGCCAAAATGGCACTAAGAGTGAATACATTTTTAGAAGCAGGATTTGAAGACCTTTCTTATGGTGACGTCAAAATGGGGGTTTGCATTGAAAATTTAAAAGTTGATGCGTTAAAATGGCGTTACCGCATATAGTACGTAAATAACTAACGTGACGTGACATTGTTTAAATTTCTAATTAGAGTTGGCCGTGATCGGAATTACGTATGTTTCAATATGGTGCAGATATCAAAGCCTATCAACTTTTTTTTGTCATAACATAACTAAGTTTCGACATGAGTCACACCGGGCCCCGCCAACTGCAATTAGAAATTTAAAAAATGCCACGTTATTTTACGTTCAAATTTGCGAACCAAGGAATTTGTGACATCCTTGGCACCTTAGCGCCAAACATAAATGGCTTCTCGGATTCAGTATGATAATTTTATTAAACAAAACGCTATGATTCTGGCCTTTTTCGCGGATGTTAGATGTCTGGGCATTATTTATAGCAAAGAAATAATTTAGTAATGCTTGTGTCACAAACGCCACATTAATAATTAGATACGTAGTCACGCACGCCTCTAATGATGAAATAGCAAAGTTACAATGGAAAATTTGCGAGAAAATTTGGTATGTGCACTTTTCGCGAACTTTGTCACCGTATTTAATAATCACCTTGTATAACTACATACAGGGTGTCACGCGAAAGACGCAACAACTTTCTTATTTATCCCGCATACAGTATGCCTACTCTCCATAAGGGGTCCATAGAGATTTACGTGGGAAATTCGTTCAAGTTCAGCAGTTCTCTGCTACCTAAATTTGCAAAAGGTTCTACCGAGGGGTTGACCAGTCTTCAAAAATGTGTACACCACATTTCATATTTTCAACATTTCCACGACAATTCTGTCATCTCCGCGACGTTTCTGACATTTCCACCACACCACATTTCCAATTATCATTTCCGATATTTCATAAACATTTCCACGACATTTCTAACATTTCCACATTTTCAGCATTTCCATTACATTTTCCCACATTTCCGCCATTTTCAGGATATTTCTACGACATTTCGGACATTTCCACGACATTTCTAACAGTACCACGACATTTTCGGCATTTCCACGACATTTCTAACAGTAGTACCTACCACGACATTTTCGGCATTTTCACGACATTTCTCACATGGTTGTTCACATTCTGTCTGCGCACGCATTCAAATTCAGCCTAGTCAGAAGGGATTGTGGTCAAAATTCTGATTCGTGTCATGCAGAGTTTAATTTTATGTTAACAGTTACGCCTACAAATTATGACCATATTTGCTGGTGTCGAATAGTGGTCAACCCTTGCAACAACTTGTAAACCTTCTTAAAAGACATTTCGACTTCTAAACAAAAGTATTTCAATAAATAATAGCAAGAAACCCAACAGAACAATGTAAACCAAAAATGGAGGTATTACAATAGGTTTGTTTACTCTTCAGCTGTCAAAAACAGCTGATCTCCCCCATATTGGAGTGGGGAATTAAAATGCTTTAAACCTCATTCACAACCACTTTACGTACGTGACATAACCCAGTTTAACAATCGTCAATAATAGCTAGAAAGTCAGAAGCTTGTTACGTTATGTAGGTAAAGTGGTTGTGAATAAGCCCTTACTGTTAAATCTACATTTTGGATTTTGCACTTATTTATAAACGGAAACGGGATCATAATACCATACGCTATAATAATTATACTTAATTTTTTTATCGTATCATTGTTTAATTGGCCGCTATATGACCCACCCCACAAGTCAATAACAACATAAACATCCGAATAAATAACACAATTTATCATAACGGATCTGCAGTTCGAAAGTTCGGCACAAACAGGACTCGGACGTTCCAAGATAAACGTAAACGACTTCTCATACTTAATGCAAAAATAAGAAGAGCATTGATAAAAGTCGAGATAAAAATGAAACATTTCTAAATAGTCACAAAGAAGGGGGCGGACGGGACAATCTGGAGGCTTCCTGCATCGGAGTTCAAGGGCGTCGAACCGTCAAAAATCAGCTGACCATGAATACGGGGGCTCAAATCTTACCTTAATCTTTCCGTAATCAACAAGCAAGATTATTTAGGAAATAATTTGACTCGTTGTGGACAAAACATAAAAGTTGTAGTTCAGTAAAGAGGAATGACGCATTTGACATGACAAAAAACATCACCTACCCAAGACTAACCTACCTTGTGAGTCTTTGGCTGGGTTTACTTCAATGTAGGGGGTACGCTGCCTTCAGATTATTAAATGTTTGCTCCTTCATAAAAATATTTTTAGATTATTCCTGTTTTTCAACACGATAGCACCAATTTAACACAATGAACAAAATTACTGACACAACTGACACTATTGACAGTTCGAAATGACACTAGGACGAGCGGAACAATGGCGGAACATGGCGGACTCGCTGGCGCCGCTGCCAACCTACAAAATGCAAAAGTATTTCTTCTTCCTTTTCCCCGGGGGGTGGCTTGGCTTATGTACCTCCTCTCCTACCCAAAAGTATTTGAAAATGCGTACAGTACAATGCCATGATGACAATACAATAAATTAATACTAAAATGGGTAGCACCGTCATTGTTATGCGTGCATACAGTACGCGATATTAGCGATGACGTGAACCGCCATCTTTGTTGTGTATGGTCCAACTGAAGCCAAACAAAGCGAGATATCAATCTACAAATTCCAGAAAACTGCACTTTTCGTCCAATTCTTTATTTACAGTTACTGTGTTGCATTTTAAGACCTTAATATTGACAAATTGAAGATTTGATATTGATTAAATCGTTACTGCATGTACCAGGGTTGGCAAAAACCCGGGTTTTTGTGTCAGCCCCATAGGTTTTTGGGTTTTTGTTGTAATTTTGACATTTCGACACACTTTTAATCGGTAATGACATGTTTGACACACACACAGAGCACATCTAACATACCTAACCCACCTAACCTAACCCTATTTACTGGCTATACGCGATATTAGCGATGACGTGGAACCGCCATCTTTGTTATGTATGTATGGTTATAGTCAACGCCTCCCACTGAAGCCAAACAAAGCAAGATTTCAATGTGCAAATTCCAGAAAACTTAATTTTTCGTCTTCTAATTCTTTATTTACAGTTACTGCGTTGCGTTTTAAGACCTTAATATTGACAAGTTGAAGAATTTCTATCGATTGAATCGTTACATTATGTCCACAATAAGCTTTGTGCTGAAATAAATCAAATCTACACAAAGAAATTCTTGCTTTGTTTAGCTTCATTGCCATTGTAAACAACCTTTACCGGTTTCAGGCGATTAAAGCGTTCTTAACATGCATAAAAATAGGCTGGTAAGCAGATCATAACGTTATCTAATGGTTTCTAGACAACAAGCCCATTAACCATTCATGACAACAATGACCCCATTCAAATGCTGTCATCTCGATTGTCAAAATGACGCGAATTCACGCAACATTTTTTTAATTTTGGCTTTAATCGCTTTAAACCGATAAACTATTGAACAAACCTCGGATGTTATGAATCATAACAGACTTAGATGTCTTAAAATCCTCGCTCTCCGAGCTCGGATTTCAATTGACATCTGCGTCTGTTATGATAGTCATAACATTCCTAGGTATGTTAATAGCTATAATCTAGCCCAACAAAGATGGCGGACCTATGTCACGCTAATAGCCCGTATTTAGAATTAATTAAGAATACAGTATGTAAGTATTTAAGGGGCTCTACTATTATATAATTTTTTTGTACCTAATCATTATTCATTCAGAAATGTTTATTTTGTTGTGAGTGTGCATTATAAGATCGTTTGAATGAATTAATGTTTTCGGGTGCAGATCTGCACACATCTTTCATCGAAAACGGGTGAAATTTTATTGAATGACATCTAATAATAAACGAATTAGTGTGGGCCATACTAAGTCCGTTCATTTACTATAGCAGAACTAACATTTGTCTTTAACTGTACAACCCTAATTTATAAGAGTGTACTTTTGACAATTTCGTCGGAATTTGGCGGAAGGGGGGGGGGGGGAAACCGCTAAACAAACTTTGTACACCATCCCCGGATTCCCTCCTGACATTCTCGGATTTCCCCCCCGATCCTAAGTTGTACACCTGACATCTCCAGTGGTTTGCCCCCCCAAGTTGACTAAACGGACTATATTTAACAGGGTCGGAATAAGTGAGCTTTTGGGAGTGAAATATGTGAAGGAAAATGAATTAGTCTCTTCAGGTTGTATGATAAAAAAATGTTTTTCCTTAACGAATATATCCGTGAAAATAAATTGTTTGTATAAGACTTTGGCTGTCGCTCTGGCTATGTAGTGAAAGTCTGAGTATTCTAAGAAAATTGTAACCTTTTTAGTATAACATTCATTCACCTTAAAACATTGCAAATTAAAACTTTCAACATGATTGCCATTTTTATCCCGGTATTTCTTTTTTTTCTCTCGACAACTATCAACCCCAGATATCAACTACCCCATAACAATGAAATCAGAAAAAAATTCTCTATCGATCCGTGCAAAAATATGCCATTCAGGCGATTATTTCAATAATAAAAAAGACCCTACTGTACATGATTGGTGTTTGAGGGTAGCAGGGGGTTCGGGGTAAATTTTTGGGGACGAACCTAAGCACTGATTTGACTGAAAATGAGGGTTTATTTAAAAATATTTACAAAAAGTTTAATATCGTCTACTTCTAGGTCGACGGTCAGGGCTTCTCCGTCTACGCTCATCTCTTCCGCGACCAGGATCTCTATACTGATCTCGTTCTCTTTTTTCGTCGCTTTTTCTACCATCCTTCTTTTTCTCTTCATGCGGTTCTTTTCGTTTCCGTTTTTTCTCGTCTTGCGCCTTTTTCTTCTTTTTTTCGTCTTCAGAACTAGAAGACTCTGATTCACTGTCACTACTTGAACTGGAGCCGCTAGAACTAGAGCTGTTGCCACTGCTGCTGCTGCTACTGCTGGAATCTTCTACTAAATCTAAAGTAGTTACTTTAGGGGCTGTTTTGAGATGTTCTCTTAAATCTGCTGTTAGCCCGCCTAAACCTATCGAGGTGAAGAAGTTGATGGCGAATCTTGTGTTTTTGGGATCGTCTCGAGGGAACAATCCTGCGAAATGGGGTTGAAGTGTCCTGAAAATGAGTGGGAAAATTATTGTCAAAATTATGCATGCCCACAATAGAGGTGTCTCGTGTAAGGAGGAAAGAAATATATTTCTCCCTCTCCCGCCCATTAAAGAAAGAAATTTCGGTCTCTGTCGGTGGCGCGAATCGAATTGTCATCCTTTTTAACGCGTTCAGATTTGAGCATAATGTGTACTCTTTTCTTCCACGAGACACCTCTATTCTCTACCAGATACGGCACTTAAAAATTGCTTTTAAGGAAAATCAAAATAAATAAAAAAGTGGACAAAACTTTAAAATGCCAGTTCCAAACTTTTGGGTACCTATCGTGTGAACGTGTGAACAAAAACTCTTCCGATCTACTAACCGTTGAAGTGAGAGATGTAGGGCGTAGACTGGTGAAATTATCATTCAAAGCGAAATCTGCATAATATTTAATAACGAATATATTGCGGGTTAGGCTATTTTCTTATGAAAATCATAGCGGTAAATGGAGCACTTTTTTGGGATAAGTATTGATGTTTGCAACATCACAACATAAATAAAAAGCACACGAACTTGAAAACAGCTTA
Organism: Pycnomerus fuliginosus; assembly: GCA_963924575.1. Taxonomy (NCBI): domain Eukaryota; kingdom Metazoa; phylum Arthropoda; class Insecta; order Coleoptera; family Zopheridae; genus Pycnomerus; species Pycnomerus fuliginosus. Next base: position 24,372,098 of record OZ004619.1, on the reverse strand, counting down.
AAGACGGTGTAATTGTAATAAAAAGGCAATCAGTAAGTAAAGAGCAAAATGGCAATCGACTTTACTGCGCTTGAGCTACTCACGTGGTGAGTTGATTGGCCGAACGTTCGGGCATGCGCAAACCATGGCCGTCTCTAGAGGTCTCTAGCACCAGGCCATGTCCGAACCATTTGGCAACATGGCGAGAGGAGATTTACCGGCAATTTGACAAATTGTCACAGATTGTCATTGAAGTGAAATTTTTGCAAAAAATATTTGAATCTTTACCAATTTCAAATGGTTAACGTAATGGAAATGAAAATTTTGAAGAAAATATGTAAGATGTGTGGTATTTAGTAAGTTTATAGTAATAATAGTAGTTTATAAACCCAAAGCGTGAAAGTGATGTTTTACGCGGCGAAGAAAAATATGGACAGTCGAGGCGTAGCCGAGACTGGCCATTTCCTGACTTTTCATAACTCGGATATGGTAAAAGTGGCCCCAAGGGCCGGTATTTCACCTAAGTTTAACTGGAGCTGGAAGAAACGGCCCTAATAAAAGTAAAATTTCATAAATGTAGTAAACGTACGATTTTCAGATAGGACCGGCTTTTTTCCATCTCAAGTGATGGAAAAACCTGGCCTTAGAAACCTTATAACAAAAAATTTAAATGATTACTATTCAAAACCCAGTTAAACGAAACAAAATAACGTTAGTTTCTGCAGGAACCGGTATATACGCATTTCTGAAAACATATTCATTTCCAAAATAGTATTGATGTTACAACCCTGTGCAGTTGTGCAGAAGATATTCGCGATTCTAGCTAAGGAGATGACTGTGTGACGTCACAAAGGGAAAAGGAACTAATGAGGAGCGCTGAAATGTAATGGCCGACATTTTTGGTGCCATTTCCAGCAAAAAATCCACCATGTCGACGTCACAAACAATAGGCGATTTCCCTTTAACCTTATTACCATAGGTTACTAACATACGGAATTGAATTCCATTTACAACTTTACACATACGATGACGTCACAGCTTACTATAGTATGTTCAAAGGGGTGTGGTTGAACCTTTTCATGTTTATTATCGATATTTTAATTAAAAATTAAAGTGATTTATCAGTTTCTGTAAGCAATCAAATAATAAAAATTTAGTAATTAATTGACAATATTAATCTTCTCAGTAAATGAGACGTTTACCACTTTATATATTTTTTAAGAGTATAAAAGAACAATATACACCTACCTTGCACATAAAAACCATAAAATATTGACTTTGTAGCGCTAGCGCATTCAGTTGCCAATCAAATGTCAACAACAGCCAGAGCTGGGAGTATCTTCAGAAAAAAGTTACTTTCATATAACTAGTTACCAAAAGTAAGTAAGTTACTTGGTAACTAGTTACTTTTTTCCTCCCTGCGAAAAGTAGCTATATCTAGTTACTGTACTGAAGTAACTTGTAACTAGTTACTTTTGGTAAGAATCTAAAGACATAAAAAAGTAACTATAGAGAGTATAGTTACTTTTCATGTATTTAGTTACCTTCCAAAGTAACTAGTTACTTTTTATGGAATTAGATACTTTTACAATATCAACAATTTTCAGAAAAGTTGCAGGTGTAGGCAATATTCGTCAGTTTTAATTAGAGATGGGCGATTCCCGGGAATTTATTTTTTAGGAAAAATTCCCGATATTTTCCCGGAAATTTTCAAATACGTTTCCGAAAGATAATAAATTTCCCCTAGCTAAAGAAACTTTCCTTGGAAATGTTTCTTGGAAATATTTCCACTGCGCATAAAAATTTAGAAAACATGCCGCATCTGCGCATTTAACGGCGGTATATTATATTAAAATGCGGGAATGTTCCCGGAAATATTACCCAAAAAGCTTCCAGGAAAGCTTTTTTTAGGGATAGATTTCTTCCCGGAAAGTTTCCAATTTTCCCAATATTTCCTTGCATTTTATTCCTTATTTCCATATCCCCACTCCAATGAGAACTGTCATATTTGACATTTGCTCTTAGGACAACCATTCCATTCATTTTACGTGGGGGTAAGGTGGTTTTTAATAAAATTCTAATAATTTAATTGATAAATCGCCATATTCCAATGCATTTTGAGTGTCAAAGTTGTTCCTGGGAGATTTGCAACAGCGTTTGACTGCCAGAAAGTTTTATAATTTAAATTTGATTGGGTTATGGCATATTTGAGGTTATGACGAAAGTAAGTAATTATTGATAATATTGCATAATATCTAACATAAATTGAACGATAGTGCCCTCCTTTTGTGTAGTGGTACCCTGCATGCCAAGGGGCATGCGAAATATAGACAAAAGTTTGTTTAGTTTGCCATCGGAAAAGAATGTTTGTGGTGCTGTTACATATACAGATATAGATAGAGTAACTACATCACACAGTGTGCAGTTAGTGACAATAACTATTTCTACAGATGTTATGGGTTGAGCAGGGTTCCTTAATCTAACTAACCTTAAGATGCATCATAACAGGCATATATGCTACTTACTTCGCTATTTCCTATGGCAAATTAAAGAAACTTTTATCTAGATTTCGCATGCCCCTATGGAAGCAGCCTACCACTGTACAAAATGAGGGCACTATCAATCAATTTATGTTAGATGTTATGCAATATTATCAATAAATTACTTGCTTTTGTCATAACCTCAATTATGCCATAAGCCATAAACCCAATAAAATTTAAATTTTAAAACTTTCTGGCAGTCAAACGCTGTCGCAAATCGTCCAGAAAGAACTTGGCACCTCGAAATGAATTGGAATAGGGCGATTTATCACATAAATAATTAGAATTTTATTAAAAACCACCTTAGCCCCACGTAAAATGAATGCAATGGTTGTCCTACGAGCAAATGTCAAACGTGACAGTTCTCTTTGGAGTGGGGATATGGAAGTAACGAATTGACATGACACCACATTGACACTGCGCATAAAAATTTAGAAAACAGTGCCGCGTCTGCGCATTTAACGGCGGTATATTTAAATGTGGGAATATTCCCGGAAACATTTCCCAAGAAATGTTGCCCGAAAAGCTTCCGGGAACGTTTCTTTTTAGGGATTGATTTCTTCCCGGAAAGTTTCCAATATTCCCATCGCCCATCTCTAGTTTTAATTATATTTTACATTATTCTCAGTATTTCTAGGCTGAGTAAAACAGAATTTTTTGATGCAAATTGATCTGCCTATTGACATTTTCTTTTTATTTACTTTTGAAATTTTGACAGATTGTGAGGTAAGAGAAAATTTGATGGAAATAAGAGAGATCAAAAAATGAAATTGCTCAGGTAAATTTGCATCAAACCAACTAACTTGACGTGTTTTTGCGTTTTTCGAAAATCTCAATATTTCACCGATTTTTTCGATATTTTTGAAAATCAAGGGTGGCCGTGACTGCGCTTCCGGTCAAGTATGATACATGTTTCTAACTCAGAAAAAACCGTAGATTCCGAATCCGTTGAGAAAAAGGTGTCATCCCATTTGAAAAAACAAAGTTAAGGTCATTTCCGGTTAAACCGGAAGTGAAAAAAATTCCTTCAATATACGCGCAAGTGTCCCCCTCCGTGCGGGATTTGCCAGCTTTTATTTCAATTAAATATCTTTATTACATCCAAAGATATTCAAAGTGGGAAGTTTTAAAAATAACACCCTGTATGTACAATAAACGATGAGATCATCAAGATTTATAATTATAGTGGGCCATGATTTTTATTCTTTGGTTAGTAACGCAACCCAATGAAATTGGCTTGCTCTAATTATTATAAATCTAGATGAACTTATAAAAAGTAACTAAATTACGCCAAGAGTAACCAAAATACTGTATCTAGTTACTTACAGAAGTATTTAGTTACTTTTTAAAAGTATCTAGATACCAAAAGTAACTAAGTTACTTCAAATGTAACTAAGATACTATATTTAGTTACTTTTCATAAGTAACTTGTAACTAAGTTCTTTTTTCAGTAAAGTATCTAGTTACTTCAGTAACTTAAGTAGTAACTTGAAAAGTATCTAGTTACTATTTCAAAGTAACTTTCCCACCTCTGCAGCCCATCAACTGTTCCTATCGTTTGTCAAATAAGTTAAAGTGACGTCATAATATGTGTTAAAGTTTTAAGCATCTCTAAGCTAAGGGGAAATCGCCTATTAGTTTGGGCAACTATCAAAAAAATTCAACTTACGCATCTTTCAGCCTCGCATTCAATTTTTCCAGGCCCATATATTCAGCCAGCTCTTGAAACAGGATCTTGATAAAAATCCTATTAGAACTGTTCGTATCCTCCTCGTTCAGCTTCATAATGTCGAGAACGTCCCAACTGATGGCGTCGGTGAACAAAAGATGCGCAAAAAATTTGCTAACGTTCCTCAGCTTGTTCGTGTCCAGCCTGTGGGTGGTGGAATACGTGTCCTTGAATATCTGCTGAAAGGGGGTGACGTAAATCTCGTTTACTTGACAGAATCTTTGGGCGAGAAGCCCGTAAAATTTTTCGTAAGTCCTCTGCTCGGCGCAGCAGTCGAGGAACATGTGGCAAAGTTCAATTTCCTGTCCGGGTTTTAACTCCATCTTCATCAGTTTGTGGGCACTTTCCTCAAAGTCCAAACTGCTCTGTATGGTCAGATAAATGGTGCGTCTCAGCGCTATCAAGTTGGTTTCCGTGCTGTCAATTATTGTTGGATCGTTTTTATTGGCTTCCGCGTCGCCGTCTTCGTCGTCGTTGTCGTCGTCCTCGTCGTTTTCTTCCCCGGAACCGTCTTCGGAACCCGACTCGGAGCCGCTTTGATCCAGAATTTCCTTGCTCAAGGTTTTATACTTTCCCTCGTTTTCCTCGTAATTGTCATCGAACTTGAACACATCTACAAAAAAAAGTTAATTTAACGGAGTCGTATTGATGAAAAAAGCTTACTGAGGATGTCTTCGGCATTATCTTGTTTTACATCGTCCAATGTGATAAGATGGGTAAACTGATGCTCTTCATCCACTAAATCAAGTTCCTCGATTACTGCTGCGTGGTCTCTGAATCCGTCCTTTCTAACTTGGAACATTACCTCAATCATGTACTGAATGCGCTTTTCCAGTTGGCCCTCGTGCAGAATGTTTCTCAACATTTCAAATATAGCGTTGATTCCTAGGAAAGAAAAACATTTGTACAATCGGTTGCAAAATTACGTGGAACATTCTTGACTTCTACCATTACCTACGCTCGCAGAGCAGTTATTGAAATCGATCGAAAAATCGAAAAAAAGTGGTTTTTGAACAATGTCTGTCTGTGTGTCTATAAACACGCTACAGCCCGAAAGTGTCACTTGAAAATTTTAAATGCAAACCCCCATTTTTCACGTCACCTTAGGAAAGCTCGTCAAAATCTGCTTCCAAAACTTTATTCATACTTAGGGCGGGTTGTACCAAACATAATCCTGTTAAAATTAACCTTTCAAAAATTCTATGGCAACAAATTGTTGACAACAATTGTTTCTATGGTATCGTAATGTAGTTAGCGTTAACTCCAGAATTAAATGTTTGGTACAACCCGCCCTTAGTGCTTGTACTTGTCTAATTGCAGTGTTGTTAAAAATACTCTTTTCTAAATATTTAAATACAAATTCAAATACTTTTCTAAAAATGTATTTCAAATACTTTTTAAATACATTTCTTACAGATGTAATTAAATACAAATACATTTAGAATGTAGGTATTTAAATACTTTTAAATACGCAAGGTCAAAAAAATCAAACTTAGTCTGTTGGTCTGTAAGAACTTAAAAACACGAAAAATTTAATATTCGCGATCATATACATTCTCATTACCTAGAATTTTTTTGATTACACAAGGTAGTTTCACAGTCTCGTTCCACAAAATTTTACTTACTGTTTAGTAAACAGTAATCAAACATCAGTTCCTCTTTGAAAAATGGACCAAGCTTTCAACCAACTAGAATTTTTCTATTGAGGCAGATAGAGGGAGAGAGACAGCAGCTATGGAATCGTGGCACTGACCGGTAATTTAGTTTTTGAAACCTTTATTTTTATTTAAGTAGGAAGGTAAAAAAATTGTCACTTGAAATTGGTTTAAAAATAGAACCATTTTGTTTTGGAGGGAGAAAGGGAGCTTTTTGGAGTTAGGTACTTATCCATAATAATGTTAATTCAATAAATTATGGCGCTCGACACTTGAAAACAGAATAAGGCAGCGATGAAGACACTTCAATGAAATAATTAGTAGGTACCCTACCTAACTGTTTCAGATTTTTAGGAATGATAGAATTATGAAGTCATGTTTTGAACAATTAGCATTCTGTTTTGTGGATGTGAAGTTTGCTCCGCTAAATTGCTCCGAAAAATGGATGCCGTGTACGTCCGGCAACGCAGCAAATTCACCTGCCTGATTGTTGTAAACCAAGATGACAATTAAATGTCAAAATTAAAAACGCAATTTATCACGATATAGAGGACTTTTAGGCAATTACCTCACTGAAAATGGTTCCATTTGAACATTATGGATCATACCACGTCCACTTTCGTAGGTGTCTTGCAAAAATTACTTAACAAAATCACTGCTTAAAGTTGGTCATGTCAGGGCCCCAAATCTGCGTAATAAGGTCAACGTAGATCAAACCAATGTCCAAAACATTTAGGTGCATTGCCTATGATTTACAAAAAAAATATGGGAACCGTCTGCTCCCTCGCAAAATATAGTTGATAGAATCGAGACATGGGGGCGGCCCCAAACAGGTCAAGGAGGTCAACGTAGATCAAACCAATGCGCGGAACACTTAGAGGCAACGCCTACGATGACATTTAGAGAAAAAAAATTAAAAAAAAATAATGGGAACCTCCTACTCCCTCGCAAAATATGTTGATAGAATCGAAGACATGGGGGCGGCCCCAAACAGAACAAGGAGGTCAACGTAGATCAAACCAATACGCGAAACACTTAGAGACAACGCCAACGATTAGATTTAGAGAAAGAAAATTTAAAAAAAATGATGGGAACCTCCTGCTCCCTCGCAAAATATAGTTGATAGAGTCGAAGACATGTGGGCGGCCCCAAACAGAACAAAGAGGTCAACGTAGATCAAACCAATGCACGAAACACTTAGAGGCAAAGCCAACGATTAGATTTAGAGAAAAAAAATAAAAAAAAAATAATGGGAACCTCCTGCTCCCTCGCAAAATATGTTGATAAACTCGAAGACATGGGGGCGGCCCCAAACAGAACAAAAAGGTCAACGTAGATCAAGCCAATGCGCGAAACATTTAGAGGCAACGCCAACGATTAGATTTAGAGAAAGAAAATTAAAAAAAAATAATGGGAACCTCCTGCTCCCTCGCAAAATATAGTTGATAGAGTCGAAGACATGGGGGCGGCCCCAAACAGGACAAGGAGGTCAACGTAGATCAAGGCAATGCGCGAAACACTTAGAGGCAACGCCAACGATTAGATTTAGAGAAAGAAAATTTTAAAAAAATAATGGGAACCTCCTGCTCCCTCGCAAAATATAGTTGATAGAGTCGAAGACATGGGGGCGGCCCCAAACAGGACAAGGAAGTCAACGTAGATCAAACCAATACGCGAAACACTTAGAGACAACGCCAACGATTAGATTTAGAGAAAGAAAATTTAAAAAAAATAATGGGAACCTCCTGCTCCCTCGCAAAATATAGTTGATAGAGTCGAAGACATGGGGGCGGCCCCAAACAGGACAAGGAGGTCAACGTAGATCAAGGCAATGCGCGAAACACTTAGAGGCAACGCCAACGATTAGATTTAGAGAAAGAAAATTTAAAAAAAATAATGGGAACCTTCTGCTCCCTCGCAAAATATAGTTGATAGACTCGAAGACATGGGAGCGGCCCCAAACAGAACAAGGAGGTCAACGTAGATCAAACCAATAGACGAAACACTTAGAGACAACGCCAACGATTAGATTTAGAGAAAGAAAATTTAAAAAAAATAATGGGAACCTCCTGCTCCCTCGCAAAATATAGTTGATAGAGTCGAAGACATGGGGGCGGCCCCAAACAGGACAAGGAGGTCAACGTAGATCAAGGCAATGCGCGAAACACTTAGAGGCAACGCCAACGATTAGATTTAGAGAAAGAAAATTTAAAAAAAATAATGGGAACCTTCTGCTCCCTCGCAAAATATAGTTGATAGACTCGAAGACATGGGAGCGGCCCCAAACAGGACAAGGAGGTCAACGTAGATCAAACCAATAGACGAAACACTTAGAGACAACGCCAACGATTAGATTTAGAGAAAGAAAATTTAAAAAAAATAATGGGAACCTCCTGCTCCCTCGCAAAATATAGTTGATAGAGTCGAAGACATGGGGGCGGCCCCAAACAGGACAAGGAGGTCAACGTAGATCAAGGCAATGCGCGAAACACTTAGAGGCAACGCCAACGATTAGATTTAGAGAAAGAAAATTTAAAAAAAATAATGGGAACCTTCTGCTCCCTCGCAAAATATAGTTGATAGACTCGAAGACATGGGAGCGGCCCCAAACAGGACAAGGAGGTCAACGTAGATCAAACCAATAGACGAAACACTTAGAGACAACGCCAACGATTAGATTTAGAGAAAGAAAATTTAAAAAAAATAATGGGAACCTCCTGCTCCCTCGCAAAATATAGTTGATAGAGTCGAAGACATGGGGGCGGCCCCAAACAGGACAAGGAGGTCAACGTAGATCAAGGCAATGCGCGAAACACTTAGAGGCAATGCCAACGATTAGATTTAGAGAAAGAAAATTTAAGAAAAATAATGGGAACCTCCTGCTCCCTCGCGAAATATAGTTGATAGAGTCGAAGACATGGGGGCGGCCCCAAACAGGACAAGGAGGTCAACGTAGATCAAGGCAATGCGCGAAACACTTAGAGGCAATGCCAACGATTAGATTTAGAGAAAGAAAATTTAAGAAAAATAATGGGAACCTCCTGCTCCCTCGCGAAATATAGTTGATAGAGTCAAAGACATGGGGGCGGCCCCAAACAGGACAAGGAGGTCAACGTAGATCAAGGCAATGCGCGAAACACTTAGAGGCAATGCCAACGATTAGATTTAGAGAAAGAAAATTTAAGAAAAATAATGGGAACCTCCTGCTCCCTCGCGAAATATAGTTGATAGAGTCAAAGACATGGGGGCAGCCCCAAACAGGACAAGGAGGTCAACGTAGATAGTGCGCTTTTGACAGTAGGCGAAGCCAGACAGAAAATTTTATTGTGTAATGATTACAACAATTATGAGGAAATAGACTAACTTCTCTATAGCTCTGAAGAAGGAATAAAGATTCCGAAACGTCAGGATAGAGTAAAATAGTTTTTTCTACTCAACCCTCAAAGGTCCGATTTCCCGATATTTACCCTAATAGTTGATAGAGTCAAAGACATGGGGGCGGCCCCAAACAGGACAAGGAGGTCAACGTAGATCATGCCAATGAGCGGAATATTTAGAGACAACGCCAGCGATTAGATTCAGAGAAAAAAAAATTTAAAAAAATAATGGGAACCTCCTGCTCCCTCGCAAAATGTGTTGATAGAGTCGAAGACATGGGGGCGGCCCTAAACAGGACAAGGAGGTCAACGTAGATCAAGCCAATGCGCGAAACATTTAGAGGCAACGCCAACGATTAGATTTAGAGAAAGAAAATTTAAGAAAAATAATGGGAACCTCCTGCTCCCTCGCGAAATATAGTTGATAGAGTCAAAGACATGGGGGCAGCCCCAAACAGGACAAGGAGGTCAACGTAGATCATGCCAATGAGCGGAATATTTAGAGACAACGCCAGCGATTAGATTCAGAGAAAAAAAAATTTTAAAAAATAATGGGAACCTCCTGCTCCCTCGCAAAATGTGTTGATAGAGTCGAAGACATGGGGGCGGCCCTAAACAGGACAAGGAGGTCAACGTAGATCAAGCCAATGCGCGAAACATTTAGAGGCAACGCCAACGATTAGATTTAGAGAAAAAAAATTTTAAAAAAGTAATGGAAGCCTCCTGCTCCTTCGACTCTATCAACTATATTTTGCGAGGGAGCAGGAGGTTCCCATTATTTTTTTTAAATTTTTTTTCTCTGAATCTAATCGTTGGCGTTGTCTCTAAGTGTTTCGTCTATTGGTTTGATCTACGTTGACCTCCTTGTCATGTTTGGGGCCGCCCCCATGTCTTCGACGCTATCAACTATATTTTTCGAGGGAGCAGGAGGTTCCCATTATTTTTTTTAAATTTTCTTTCTCTAAATCTAATCGTTGGTGTTGCCTCTAAGTGTTTCGCGCATTGGCTTGATCTACGTTGACCTCCTTGTCCTGTTTGGGGCCGCCCCCATGTCTTCGACTCTATCAACTATATTTTGCGAGGGAGCAGGAGGTTCCCATTATTTTTTTTAAATTTTTTTTCTCTGAATCTAATCGTTGGCGTTGTCTCTAAGTGTTTCGTCTATTGGTTTGATCTACGTTGACCTCCTTGTCATGTTTGGGGCCGCCCCCATGTCTTCGACGCTATCAACTATATTTTTCGAGGGAGCAGGAGGTTCCCATTATTTTTTTTAAATTTTCTTTCTCTAAATCTAATCGTTGGTGTTGCCTCTAAGTGTTTCGCGCATTGGCTTGATCTACGTTGACCTCCTTGTCCTGTTTGGGGCCGCCCCCATGTCTTCGACTCTATCAACTATATTTTGCGAGGGAGCAGGAGGTTCCCATTATTTTTTTTAAATTTTTTTTCTCTGAATCTAATCGTTGGCGTTGTCTCTAAGTGTTTCGTCTATTGGTTTGATCTACGTTGACCTCCTTGTCATGTTTGGGGCCGCCCCCATGTCTTCGACGCTATCAACTATATTTTTCGAGGGAGCAGGAGGTTCCCATTATTTTTTTTAAATTTTCTTTCTCTAAATCTAATCGTTGGTGTTGCCTCTAAGTGTTTCGCGCATTGGCTTGATCTACGTTGACCTCCTTGTCCTGTTTGGGGCCGCCCCCATGTCTTCGACTCTATCAACTATATTTTGCGAGGGAGCAGGAGGTTCCCATTATTTTTTTTAAATTTTCTTTCTCTAAATCTAATCGTTGGCGTTGTCTCTAAGTGTTTCGTCTATTGGTTTGATCTACGTTGACTTCCTTGTCCTGTTTGGGGCCGCCCCCATGTCTTCGACTCTATCAACTATATTTTGCGAGGGAGCAGGAGGTTCCCATTATTTTTTTTAAATTTTCTTTCTCTAAATCTAATCGGTGGCGTTGCCTCTAAGTGTTTCGCGCATTGCCTTGATCTACGTTGACCTCCTTGTCCTGTTTGGGGCCGCCCCCATGTCTTCGACTCTATCAACTATATTTTTCGAGGGAGCAGGAGGTTCCCATTATTTTTTTTAAATTTTCTTTCTCTAAATCTAATCGGTGGCGTTGCCTCTAAGTGTTTCGCGCATTGCCTTGATCTACGTTGACCTCCTTGTCCTGTTTGGGGCCGCCCCCATGTCTTCGACTCTATCAACTATATTTTGCGAGGGAGCAGGAGGTTCCCATTATTTTTTTTAAATTTTCTTTCTCTAAATCTAATCGTTGGCGTTGTCTCTAAGTGTTTCGCGTATTGGTTTGATCTACGTTGACCTCCTTGTTCTGTTTGGGGCCGCCCCCATGTCTTCGATTCTATCAACATATTTTGCGAGGGAGTAGGAGGTTCCCATTATTTTTTTTAAATTTTTTTTCTCTAAATGTCATCGTAGGCGTTGCCTCTAAGTGTTCCGCGCATTGGTTTGATCTACGTTGACCTCCTTGACCTGTTTGGGGCCGCCCCCATGTCTCGATTCTATCAACTATATTTTGCGAGGGAGCAGACGGTTCCCATATTTTTTTTGTAAATCTCTTTATGAAAATGCCATCATAGGCAATGCACCTAAATGTTTTGGACATTGGTTTGATCTACGTTGACCTTATTACGCAGATTTGGGGCCCTTACACGAGCAACTTTAAGCAGTGATTTTGTTAAGTAATTTTTGCAAGACACCTACGAAAGTGGACGTGGTATGATCCATAATGTTCAAATGGAACCATTTTCAGTGAGGTAATTGCCTAAAAGTCCTCTATATCGTGATAAATTGCGTTTTTAATTTTGACATTTAATTGTCATCTTGGTTTACAACAATCAGGCAGGTGAATTTGCTGCGTTGCCGGACGTACACGGCATCCATTTTTTGGAGCAATTTAGCGGAGCAAACTTCACATCCACTTCTGTTTTGATGATTAGCATAGTGTTTTTGTGTGCTGTTTTGGTGTAGCGGTCTTTTATCCATTTGATTTAAAACACCAGGTTTCCACTTGTGATTCATTCTGAGAAAAGCAATACATTTTGCAGTCCGGGTTAATTTACGGTGGCCAGATGATTACCTACATCCTGTGCTGTACTTTTACCTGGAATTCAATAAGCTTTTTGCGTCGCCTCAGGCAAAATTTCTTAAAATTTCTTTAAATACATGGCAAAAAAATATTTGAAATACTTTTAAAATACAATGTCGGTAATAGTATTTAAATACATCTGAAGTATTTAAGATACATTTTACCTAATTGCGTTTTGAGAAGTTGGATTTTACACAATTAGGTAAAATGTTGTACGGAATACGTTATGAAAAGCCTAAATTGTTTGACTCGCATAATATTGCAAAACTCGCTATCGCTCGTTTTGGCAAATATTACGACTCGTCAAACAATATAGGACTTTTCATATCTAATTACGTACATAACCATTTAAATACTTGTATTTAAATACTTAACACTGTCTAATTGATCATTTCAATAATTCCAGTCAGCCGTAGTCAATAGACAAAACAGTTTGACTGTCAGTGTTTAAATTGCTGTGAATGATGTGGACACAAGAGTGACAAATAATAACAGGTTAAAAAAATGCAGCAGAGAAGCGGCTGGAACCTCCTCATCGCGTGGATCTTTATATTCTGTGTAGATATTTAGTCAGTTCAATAGCAATGGCATCTTTTTGACAAATAACTGCCACTTTATGCCATCCACTGTTAGCCCGCTACCTTTTAATGAGAAATAATTTTTTCTCTATTTTCCACTGAAATAGCAGAAACTGTGAATACTTTTTTAGAACCAGAATTTGATCGTCTTTCTAATTCTAATGGCGACATAAAAAACGAGGCCTTGTATTTAAAATTTGAAGTTGATATGCTTAAATGGCACTTCCCATTCTCCAATTGCTTCCAAAAGCCTTTCAGGTCTTCAACGGGTCACCCAATCTCCATGTACCAAATTTCAATCAAATCGATTAAGTAGTTTGGGCTATAATGTGTTTTTAGTGTTATTACACCAATTTAATTTTTTTTTACCCAAAGGGCAGTAAATGCGAATGAATTTTGTATTATTTAGAACAAGTACTTGAAGACCTTCCTGATGCTGACAATAAATTTTAAAAAAAGTTGTTTAGGATGGTAAAATGAGAATATGTTTAAAATTTAAAATTGATGTGCCAAAACGGCACTTTCTGTGGGTCGATTGCCTCCAAACATTTTTTAGCTCTTCGACGTATAATACAGTCTCCATTTACAAAATTTCAGGCAAATCGGTCCGGAGGTTTCGGCTGTATCGTGTTTTTAAAGTACGTTAACAATTCCAAACATTTCCATTTTTGTCAAAAAGGCACTAAGAGTGAATACATTTTTAGAAGCAGAATTTGAAAGCCTTTCTTATGGTGACGTGAAAAATGGGGGTTTGCATTTAAAATTTAAAAGTTGATGTGCCAAAATGGCATTTCCGGTTGCACGATTGGCTCCAAAAGCTTTTCAGATCTAAGTTGGGTTATGAGATGCCTACGTACCAAATTTCAGCCAAATCGGTCTAGTAGTTTTGGCTGTGGCGTGTTTACAAACGTACGTACGTACGAACATACACACAGACACATTTTAAAAACCACTTTTTTGGGTTCCTGAGACCTCAAAACGCATGCATCTGGTCTTATCTCGAATTCGAAAACTTTAGTGATTGCAGTAACCTCCCATTTTTAAAAAATTGTGATGGGGTTGGGGAGGTTAATAATCACATACCACTAAGGGCGGTTTGTACCAAACATTTTATCCTGTGTTAAAAGTAATCCTTCAAAAATTCTATAGCAACAAATTGTTGACAACAATTATTGTTTCTATGGTATTCACAATGGAAACACTGGTATTATAATAGGATTAGCGTTAACTCCAGAATTAAATGCCCTAAGGGCCGCTTGTTCAGTCTATGGATGGTCTATGGTTAGCTAACAACGGATTAATTGCCGTGGTTACTCAGTTACAAGAATCGTATCCATGGAAATTATATGTATCACAGTTAGGCTAACTATGAATATTTCTGTGGGGCACCCTCCTAATCCGGCCCTTGTGGTTCATTGATAAATAAACAAAATGTAGCAAAACATAAGTACTCAAGAGCTAATTAAAGTGCAAAATATGAAAACCGTAGATAAAGTGGTTTCTGAAATATTAACAAAAACCATACTCAATCGTATCAATTCTGTAGTTTGTTGATAACTAGTCGACATTGAAATCAATTGAGAAAACTGATTGGCGAATGTGACTATTGTTCACGCTGTTGTCTTGCAGATATCAATGTTTTCCAGAACTTATCAACATTTTGAGCAAGTGGTTTTGGAACTTTCTTGAATTTTAATTGACTTTTGAAAAATATTGACATAAAAATTGATATCTCAAAGAAAACGACGTAAGCAATGCTTACGCCTCCAATCAGTTTTTGCAATTGATTTCAATATTGACTAGTTATCAACAAATTACAGAATGAGGCCGATTAGGTCTCATTGACTTTTGGCATATGGTTCATAGGAACTTTTCGACAAATTTTTATGTAAGGAAGCTCTAGTTAAGCGTTGGCATCATAATTACGGGACACCCTGTATATTACGTAACTAGCGTTATAAGAAGCTAATTACGCACGCGTGGAGGAGTTGTACACGAGCCGTTTTGCGGCGAGTGTAAATTCCAGAGTGCGTAATTGCTTTACAACTCGAGTTTCCTACGATAATCTTTCTACGACCTCGAATTTAAAAAATTTAAATTGATTGATAACAATGAATGTATGTAAGTATTTTAAAGCTGTCAGTATTTTACATTATGACGATATTTTTCTAATTTTCATTGACTTCACTGAAGTTGAAATGCACGGGGAAGACCAAATTTGATGCTGGAAATGGAGAGGTCGACATTTTTTCATAATAATCCAAATTAATAAACGCAAAGAAAGATTACATCTCTGACATCTCAATGCAGTCATTTGAAGCACCCAAAGCCAGTTTGATAAATCGTAATATAAATCTGTCCGATTTTCAATCTTTACGCGTAACTTAGTTTGTAGATTGTACAGATTGTACCAGATACTGAAAATAGTTCTTCCGGGGCCTCGTAGAAACAATTACAATCTTTATGTCATCGCAGGTGTAACATATATCACGATATATCGAAATATTAATGCAGATATCGATATTTTTGTATCCATATTTCGCGAATTTATCGGAAATTATCGGTGAATTTGTGTAACGATAACCATGCCGATACATCATATCGATAACTTATCGATATATCGACTAATTGATATATCAGTATATCGATTAATTATCGGTCTATCAATATATCGTGAACACATTTTTATCGATATATCAGTAAAAAGTCGCGGGCCTAATGCCAACAAGAAGAAAGTCCTAGAAAAGTGCAGCACCGAGGATATAATAAACAAAAGGAAAATGCGATTTTCGCGAATATTTTTGGGAACACCAAACTAACCACTAACTGGCCCTATAACAATGAAATCAGAAAAAAAATTTCTTATCGATTCGTGCAAAAATATACCGGGTGTCCCATTTAAAAAAAAGCAAGTTGCATCCACAGCGCTTAAGATCCGACCTTGTGGTCTATTTTTAGTTCAGGCGAATATCTCAAGTAATAAAGGAGATATTCCAATTTAAAAGTGGGACAATAATAAAAAAAGACCCTGTACATCAAAGCGATGTGTATCCCTGTAGATGTTTATCACGTTTACTGGTGGGATTGTTATCAATCTGCACCTAGTCCTAGCAATAGTGCATCTGCAGACGCACAGCGAATCTTTGAAAATTTGCTGTTACAGTATTAAAAAATGCAGCAGAGAAGCGGCTGGAACCTCCCCATCGCGTGGATCTTTGTATTCTGTGTAGATAGTAGTCAATTCAACAGAATTTTTTTAATCCTTGACTAATTTCGCAATTTTCTGACAAATACCGACATCACCTCGTACATCACCCATCACATTTGACAATATGTTCCTTTTAAGGTTAATCTTTTGCCAAATTTTTGACAATAACTGCCACTTTATGTCATCCACTGTCAGCCTGCTCCCTTTTAATGAGAAAGAATTTTTTCTCTATTTTCCATTGAAATGGCAGAAATTGTAAGTACATTTTTAGAACCAGAATTTGATCGTCTTTCTAAAGGCGACATAAAAAAGGAGGCCTTGTATTTAAAATTTTAAGTTGATATGCTTAAATGGCAGTTCCCGTGGGCCAATTGCTCCCAAAAGCCTTTCAGGTCTTCAACGGGTCACCTAATCTCCATGTACCAAATTTCAGCCAAATCGATTCAGTAATTTGGGCTATAATGTGTTTTTACTGTTATTATAAAATTTCGATTTTTTGAACCAAACAGCGCTAAATGCGAATTAATTTTGTCCTATTTAAAACCAAAATTTGAAGACCCTTCTGATGGTGACAATAAATCTTTCAAAAACTTGTTTTTAATGGTTAAATGATTGAGTAATTTTAAATTTGGAAATTGGTGTGCCAAAAGGACACTTTCCGTGAGTCGATGGAATTCAAAATTTGTTCAGCTTTTCGAGGTGTAATACAATCCCTATGTGCAAAATTTCAGTCAAATCGATTCAGGGGCTTGGGCTGTACCGCGATTTTAAAGTCTGATAAAAATCAATTTTTTTTTAATTTTTGGTCAAAAGGGCACTAAGAATGAATACATTTTTAGAAGCAGAATTTGAAGGTCTTTCTTATGGTGACGTGAAAAATGGGGGTTTGCATTTAAAATTTAAAAGTTGATGTGCCAAAATGGCATTTCCGGTTGCACGATTGGCTCCAAAAGCTTTTCAGATCTAAGTTGGGTTATGAGATGCCTACGTACCAAATTGCAGCCAAATCGGCCCAGTAGTTTTGGCTGTGGCGTGTTTACAAACGTACGTACGAACGTACGAACATACACACAGACACATTTTAAAAACCACTTTTCTGGGTTCCTGAGACCTCAAAACGTGGAGATCTGGTGCTATCTCAAATTCGAAAATTTTAGTGATTGCAGTAACCTCCCATTTTTTTAAAATTGTGATGGGTTTGGGGAGGTTAAAACTGTGAATTGGGATACAAAATCTGGGATGGTACAGTTTCGGACATGGAACTTCCTACAACGGTGACATTTCATTGACAAAAGCTGTAAAACAGGCCTTATGCTGGCAACAATTTCATGCATGAAATAATCACAGAAACAGTTTAAAAATGCAATAAAAAACGACAGTCATGACCCATGAGTCATGATAATAAAGCATAATTTACATCGAATTACAGAAAGATTAAGAACGAAATTCCATGCCCACTATTGTTTTTTTAACTGACTTATGATTCTACAATACAGGGTGTTCCTATATTCATAGTCCTAACTCCGGGACGTTATTCCTTACATCTTTCTAGGAAGAAAAGTTCCTATGGACATATGTCCCGAAATGCTTTATAAGGGAGTTACACCCCTTCAAAGGGGTACTCAAAAAGTCGAATTTTTTATAATTTTTCGAAAAATATTAAGAACAGAATTTTGAAATTTGGAACAATCGTGAGTGTCATAAAGAGCTCTAGTCTCACTTTTTTTCAGATTTTTAATAACATCACAGGCGTGCGTTCTTGGAGGGCCTTACAAATTTTTTTGCATTTTCTTTTGTTGTATTCATTGTTCTCACCAAATAATAATAAAATCTTAATAGGTGGTCGATTCTACACACAAAAGGGACTCTTGTTGAATGTCGCTAAAACGACCCCTTTTAGATTAAAGTAACTTTGATTGGTTTAGAGCGCGAAAATTTCTGTTGTAACATTTATTTTACCTACCTATAATTAGTGAAAATAAACGCAGAATATGATTTCTTCCATCATTTTAGAAAGAAAAGTTCATCTAGACATGTGGCGGTAGATAATTCCTAAGGGGGCTATGGTCCTTCGAATAATATGTTTTCCGAGCCTCCATTCGAAGGACCATAGCTCTTTTAGGAAACATTTTCTGTCGTATCTTAATATGAACTTTTCTTCCTAAAGTGATGTAAGGAATCATCCTCCATCTTTATTTTCACTAATTAGGTAGATAAAACAAAGTGCTAATCACAAATTTTCGCCCCCAAATTTAACTGGAATCATTTTATTCGAAAATGGTGCGCCCTAGCTGCATTCAACAAGAGCACCTTTTTACTGTGGAATAGACCAGAGATTACGATTTTATTATTATTTGGCAAAAAAATGGCCCACAACAGAAGAAAATGTAAAAAAATGTGTAAGGCCTCCAAGAACCAACACTTCTGATGTTATTAAGAGAAAGCTCTTTATAGCACTAACCATAGCTCTGAATTTCAAAATTCTATTGTTCATATTTTTCGAGAAGTTTTCAAAAAACTGATTTTTTGAGTACCCCTTTGAAGGGGCGCAGCTCCCTTATAAAGCATTTCCAGACATATGTCCATAGGAACTTTTCTTCCTAGAATGATGTAAGGAATAACGTCCCGGAGTTAGGACTATGAATATAGGAACACCCTGTATAAATAAAGTTAGTGGATTCCTACCTTTACTTGAAACCTCGGTTAACTTCTGTCCGGACTCCTTCAAAAATGAAATGGCAACCTCCACACTATCATCAGTGGGGGTTTCCACCAGCAAAGTAAGAATTTCCAACGCCAAGATTTCATGAGCCACCCTCTGATTAACCAAATGAGCCACAAATGTTGTTGCAGATATACAGATTATTTTATTATTTTGCTTAAATCCTCGCTTAAATTGCAAAACCAATCTCCTCAACAATAATTCTCCGATATTGGGAAACTTTGAATTAATAACAGCCACCAATGCTGCATAAACATTAGTAAATGTTGGTGAAGCTGCTTGGGCTTGAATAATTGACTTGCAAAGCAACCCTCGTCCTCTGACGATATTTTCCTGGAGAATTTCTCTTGCAATTATCGCAATGTTTGAGGTGTTAACTTTGTTAATGTAACCATGGATGGACTTTTTAAGGGCTTCCCAAGCGATTCTCTGGTAAGCTGCGGAAGTCTTATCGGTGATCTCCGCTTGCATTAACCGCAACTTAGCTGGTGGAATATAAGCACCTCCAGTTCTCGATGTCAGGAGATCGACTGTTTTTCTTTCACGGGGTGTAATAACGGATTTATCTACGGCTTCTTCTTTGCCTCTCTCTTTTTCCTGTCCCGTGCTGTTTTTATGGGAGGAGTCTCGAGGGTGGTTTCTATCTGAATTTCCTCCATAATACCGGTTACCAACTTGGTAGTTATTGTCGTCTTTTTTAGGATACTTTGTCCAATATCTATCACTATTTTTCTTGTGCTCCAGATCTTCTCCATAATAACGAGGATATTCTTCTATCGGTGCATCTAAATCGCGATAACGACGACTTCGTTTTCTCTCCCTTGAACGGGACCTTTTCTTGTGTTTTTTTTCAGAAGTTTTGAGAGAAGGAGATTCCTCCCTTTTTCGTTTCTTAGGTTCTGGTGAGGGCGACTTTGACACACTTGTCCCTTGCGGGTTTGCTGCAGCAGGAGAACTTTCCGTATCTGTAGTCATTTTAACAGTATGCGCCTATAATATTATAATTAGATTGAAAATAAAAAGAAACAAGATCACAAACACAAGCGAAATAAACACAAGCTGCTCTGCTGTTTCAGTCGTGTACTGTGCACTTATTAAATTAAAACATGACAGATGTGACACTTCCGACAGATCTGACACTTCCGACAGATCTGACACTTCCGACAGATCTGACACTTCTGACAGATGTCAAATTATGTTGAATCACAGTTTAAATCATTTTTCGCGAGTTACCTGGTAGAAGGTTGTCTGGTAATACCAAGGTTAGGTACACTTCGATTACCGTAAAAGAGGGACAAGTTGGCCGTCAGTTTCAAATGACACATTGTCCTTCTTTTACAGTAATCGGAGTCTAGTAGGTAGGTACTCGTAATATTTATATTTGCCCGCTCACGTGCAACCATTTTTCACGACCTGTGATTGGTCCAACCTTCAAAGGCAGGCGGGGGGTGGAGCTACGTTGGTGGAGCAATAAATATGTCAGTTTTATGACGGTACGGCTTTGATAATGAGCACGTTGTGTTCGAAACGCGTTAGCTGTGTAAATCAGTTTTTCGGTGTTGTGGAATGTTTCTGGTAATAGTGGTAACTATGAAAGAATTGGCGATTCTAAAAAAATTCAGTAAAAAGCTCATTGTACCGGTAGTCACCGCTCTAAATTTCAGATTCGTATCAATAATACTTTTCAAATAAATTGAGAACTGATTTTTAGGGGATTCCTTGAGCGTAGCCTCCCTTCATAGTTCCAGTCGTATTAGAATTTGTTTGCGCAAATATGGAAATAATTAAAAGACAATAGTTTTTTGCGTTAAGATGTTCGACTTTATGTACGATTTAACATACTAAAAGTCCTGACAAATTCTGGCTGTGCGTTAGCCGCAATCTTCAAAAAATGGAGGAGGACCTGGGTCCCACCGACGTTTTTCGTTTATACCTCAAAAACCGTTGATCCTACGTGAATTTTTCACGAGACTAAACTGGAAGAGAATAAAATTGGCAACAGAACGAGTGTATACTGGCATTTATAGCTTCTTCTGTTTTCGAGATATAGAGGAAAAACTTCACCATTTTAAGCAGTACATAGAATAGAACATAGAACATCTCAACGCAAAAAAACATTGTCTTCTACCCAGGCAGCATTGAAATATTTTTAAAACATATTTTAGAAGATATTTAAATAATATCCAAAACGACAGATTTTTATATATATGACAAATGTATATTATGAATATATTTCAAATATTTGTTTGCGAATATGATGGTAATATTGCTAATGAAATATAGGCAGAAGATGTTTATGGAATATTTATTTATTATCAAAAAATCTACATAAAACAATATCCTGCGTTTCAGAAAAAACTCATTTGTAGTGGGCTGTGGGCTATGGCAAAGGACGTCCTTTGCCATAGCCCCACAGCCCACTTCAAATGCGTTTCTTGTGAAACGCCTGACATTCAGCACTTCCCAGCAGTTATAATTGGTCCTAAAAACAAACATTTTAAATCAATAATTTAACTGAAGTGTTCTTACCAAAGGTGTAGCTAGGTAGGTATACGCATAACTGTACAGAAAATCGAAAAATAATCGCTCTTCTGGACTCGTTTCTTCTAGGGGAGTGAAATCACGGAGATCTTCTAGGTACTAAAATGTCGTAGGTTGATGAACAGTGCGTTCTTGAAAATCGACATTAAACAATAATTTAATGTGTTGCTTACCAAAATAGATGTACCTATGGGTATGCTGGAATGCATCATTTAAGGCCCACTCGTACAAAAATATCTTTAGAAATGTTGACCTAACCTACAAATTTTGCAAACAGTTAAAAATTAACATTAGCAGCTCACCGCAAAGCACAAGGATAAAAGTAATCAGAACGGCACGAACAGTAAAATTAATATGTGGAAGTACACCAAATCACAAAACGTGCACAAACACAAAACGTGAACGCAACAGCCGCCATGATGCCATCAGCTCGTCTGGTAGCGCAGGCGCAGAAGCACTCCGTGGAGACGTGTTTGAAAAGTAACATTAGGAACCCTATATTGAATAAATATATGACAGCAAATATATCTTTAATCCGATATTTGCAATATATTCCATATAAAGGATACATCTTGTACAGCAAATATTCAAATTTTTTTCATAAAATATAATTTTACAAATCTTATAAATAGAAATTATAAAACGACAACATATTTAATCAATAAATTACTTGAAACATATTTACTTTTAATTCGCAATATAAAACATGTAATATATTTCTGGTAAAGATAACATATTATGTAACAAATATTGGATTTTTTATAAAAAAAATGGGCAGCTACGGAAGCGGCTGGAACCTCCCCACTTGGTGAATTTTCCAATCCTATCACCAATATCAAGTAAATGTTACTATTTACTATATCTAAGTTTCACTCCACCAAACCTAAGGTGCTTTCTGTGATTTTTCTAAATTTGACGATCTTTTGCCAAAAGGGCACTAAGTTTGAATACAATTTTGAAAACAAAATTTGAAGACTTTTCATGTGTTGATAGAGAAAATGGGAGTTCATTATTCAAGTTTCAAAGTTGGTATGCCAAAATGGCACTTACCGTTCGCCAATTGCCGTCAAAATTAGATCAGCTCTTCGGCTGGTAATGGTATCTCTACCTACCAAATTTCAGCCAAATCGATCTAGTAGTTTGGACTGTAGCGTGTTATTTAATGTTTCTTCGAAATTTCGATTTTTTTGATTTTGTGCCAAAAAGGCGCTAAGTATGAATACATTTCTAGATACAGAATTTGAGGACCTTTCATGTGCTGATAAAAAAAAATTGTGTTCATAAGTCAAATTTCATAGTTTGTATGCCAAAAAGGCAGTTGACGTTTGCGGATCGGCAAGAAAATTAACTGGGCTCTCCAGAGGGCCAACACTAAACCACATTCCAAATTTCATTCAAATCCGTTCGACAGTTTCCGAGAAATCGTGCTCACATACGTACGTACGTACGTACGTACGTACGTACATACGTACATACACACAGACATTTTTTAAAAACCACTTTTTCGTGATCCTGAGACCTTGAAACGTAAAGATCTGGTGTTATCTCAATTTCGAATTTTGGACTGATTGCAGTAACCTCCCATTTTTATATCGGTTGTGGGGAGGTTAAAAATGTTATTTGTATAATATTATAGAACAAATATCATTTTCATCATATATACCAAATATTTCTCAAATCTTTTAAATATTAGAAAACATTAGAATATTACCCTTATATAAGGCAAATATTTATGAAATATTCCGTGCTGCCTGGGTAATTATTCCCACATTTGCATAAAAAAAATTTAATACGCATCAAATTTTTCAATTAGTATTTGTTTCTGCAGAACAGAAGAAGCCATGAATGCAAGTACCTACGCACTCATTCTGTTGCAAATTTTATTCTCTTTCAGTTTAGTCACGTGAGAAAGGGCCCTAGTCATTAGTGACTGCTTGGGAGAATTTTCTTTTTTTTTGTAGTTTTGGAAAGAGGAATGCTCAATTAATGAATCCTAGTCCAGGGCAATTAAGATTTGACCCCGGCATAAAAAAAAAGGTAAAACCTTTTCTAACATGATCGGGACACTCTATTTAACATGTCATAAAAAGTCCCAAAGAATCCCGCGTCGGGTTTGGCCGTAATGGCCGAGGAACCGGTTCAACAGTAAAAATTCTCAAATTTTAGGCTATTTATCCCACCACTTGTGTTTTAATCTTGATATGCCTTTGCAGTTAGCTTGTCAGGAACATTGTGAAACATACTTTATTTAGCTGTGGCAAAAAAAAATGACGGGGCACGCGCCCGAGTCTTCGCGCGGTCCAATAGACGCTTCACGCGAACTGTCCAGGGAGTCGACCGATTTTGATGAAACTTTCAGCGTCGAGGCAGATCGATGTGAGGTTGAAGCCTATTGTTTTTCGCTGCGATCGAACGACCGGACTACCGGAAAAATGCAGATACGGTAAAAACATTGAATTGCAAATATCTCAGTTTTTGTCGGTCTTATGCCAAAATATGTCTTATTCAATGTTGTGGGAAATTTAATTCACTACAAAAAAGCACATAATCATTTTTTTCATACGACCAATGGTTTAGGCGCTACGGTCGGAGGAAGTTGGCTGCTAAGAGCATGAGCATGACAAAAAAAATCGTACTATACCTCATGGAAATGAAACTTTTGTCCTACGTCACAACTAAAATTATTGCTACCGCTAATACAATTAATACCAGCTGTTACCAGTAAAGGCTATCCGAAAGGTAATTTTTCAAACTATTTTTGTAGGTATTCACATTGAACTCAAAATTCAAAATACGACAACGGGGGAATTTTTTCATCTGTGCGTAAGACAAAAGTTTCATTTCCATTAGGTATAGATTTGAGTGCTGAACTTCCTCCGACCGTAGCGCGTAAACCATTGGTCGTATGAAAAAAATGATTATGTGCTTTTTTGTAGAGAATTAAATTTCCCACAACATTGAATAAGACATATTTTGGCATAAGACCGACAAAAACTGAGATATTTGCAATTCAATGTTTTTACCGTATCTGCATTTTTCCGGTAGTCCGGCTGTTCGATCGCAGCGAAAAACAATAGGCTTCAACCTCACATCGATCTGCCTCGACGCTGAAAGTTTCATCAAAATCGGTCGACTCCCTGGACAGTTCGCGTGAAGCGTCTATTGGACCGCGCGAACGCTCGGGCGCGTGCCCCGTCATTTTTTTTTGCCACAGCTACATGAAGTATGTTTCACAATGTTCCTGACAAGCTAACTGCAAAAGCATATCAAGATTAAAACACAATTGGTGGGATAAATAGCCTAAAATTTGAGAATTTTTACTGTTGAACCGGTTCCTCGGCCATTACGGCCAAACCCGACGCGGGATTCTTTGGGACTTTTTATGACATGTTAAATAGAGTGTCCCGATCATGTTAGAAAAGGTTTTACCTTTTTTTTTTATGCCCGGGTTTCGACACTTTTTCGTCTAAATGCATTGCACTATTTTTAGTTAAGAAAATATAAATTTTCAAAAATCAGTAACTTTAAGTATATTATCTATTATCCTATGCAATTTGGTTCAAAACCAAGCTGATTTCTTGTCGTGTAGTGCGAACAGATAACCATAATGTGAATTTGCAGATAATTCACATCATGCTATTTCATATATGACACATAACAATCTGATTTAAGTAACAATATAGGCCCATCCTGGATTCCTATTCATATTACATAATTTTGACATCGCCATCTTGAAATGCAGGTTCAATTTAAAGTGTGACTGCTTGGGCCAATTTTTTTGCATTTAGTCTCAATCGATTCAGGAGATTATAATTCATGCCCATAAAAAAAATTAATAAAGAGTAATTTTTCGTTTTCAAGATATACAGGTTTTTTTTTTTAATCTTTGCTTCTTGAATATCTTCGGACGTAAAAAAGATATTGAAATGAAATAAACGCTGATCAGCTCCGCATGTACAGGGGGATACCTTCCCGCTTGTATTTTTGTAAAAACAATAGCTTTAAAATGAAGGGTCATGAATACGTTGCACATCGGTGTTGGGGCACCCTGTATTGTTACTCTCGACTTAAAATATTACTTTAGCAAACATCTGGTCCCACTTACACTAAAAAAAAATAATTTGGTCATTTTCGACTGGGCCGAGAATTCGCCCTTAACGTATAGGGTACGTAGGTACGTAGGATCAACGTGGATGGGACCCACGTTCTCCACCATTTTTTGAAGATTGCGGCTAACGCACACGCAGGATTGTCAGGACTTTTAGTATGTTAAACAGTTACAAAAAGTAGAACATCTGAACGCAAAAAAACATTATTTCCACATTTTTTCCTAATACGACTGGACTATTTATATCCCTTATGGCGATGATACCTATATCGTACCCAACTTCATGGGAACTTTTTAACTCCTTTTTACCTTTTTACGCAATGAATCAATAGTAGGAATTCTGTTACAAGATTCGCAAACACACTATTGGTTGTGGGGAGGTTAAAAACGATCTGAAATCTGAATCGATTAACACGTGCACGCATTTATGCACAAAGTCGTGCACTAGAAAGGAATAAAATAGTAAGTAATAGACATAAAATCGCATAAACAGAACACATATCTATTAGGAGTGTTTATCCAACAGACAGCTTTATACATAATTGACCTGGATGAAAAAGACATATAATCATTTCCTTGAGCTACCACACATTATTAGGGATGGCGTCACTTGACACTATGGCTCTCCAAAACAATATTTCGAGAAACAAGGGTACCTACCTACCTATCAAAAAAAAATCATACGGCATTCAGTTCCTACTTCAATAACTTGCGTAAGGGAGTGAGAAATTCAATGACTTTGAGAAGAATGCTTTGTGCCAACTTTTAACAATATCGAAAACTCCATTTTCAAAAAAATAAAAAAACAGTAAACCTGGGCTTCTGTTTGCTCAATGGCAAAAAGATTTCCTAGTATCTAAATTATTTAATACCTTAAGGAGCCTAGATGTTTTTGCTCTGCCCCTGTTTTTAGATCTGGAGTCTGGACATGAACCATGAACGACATGGGTAGGGGGTAGGTACAGTCAGGAGATAAAGTCTTGGCCCTCGACGGCTAACATTGTCGACAGACTCTTGGAAAAGACACTGAGGATAGGTTTGTGAAGGCTTGTATCCCACTCGAGTTGTTTTAACACAGAGGTTTTCAGGTTCAATTTTAATTTTTTTGATAAGGCTTGTGAGAATCTATCCACATTGTGACCGGTCTAGAGCCATTACTTTATCTCCTGAGTGTACCACACGCCACACGCTCTTAATCCTATATGCCCATCGCTTTCAACTCTGTTACATGGCGCTAGCATACAAGCGCAGGGATGCCCATCTAGTGACCATAGCACTGATATTTTATTAGCACTGATGCTCCTACCGGGTATCCGCCAAATTAGGTACGTGCATTCACATGTGATTCACAGAATCGGCTCAGCTGGTTCAGCAATGGCTCGTAATGCAATAATTTTGAATAACATATAATAAGATTGAATAACATAAGATAAGAAAAAAATGATAGGAAGATAAACTAGAGCTAACTGCGGGAAGCGTACAAAACCGTAAAAAAAATTGGCAGTCTCGGAGACTGTAGAAATTTCCACTTTTGAACTTTGAACTTCGAACGATGTAACAATGATTGGATTTCAGGCAGGTACCTAACTATGGTTTTTAGGCGTCATGACCGAGTCTGTTCCGCAAAGTTTTCAGTTGTGTAACAAACGATCGAGCAAAACTGTCGACGCGTACTGTATACTTACTAATCCTACTATGCCGTAATCGCTAATAAATTTAAAAAAAAAATGTTTCACACCGAGAAAGAAAAATTCAAAAAGGGGCTTTTTTGCATCTAGAATGGCAATTTTCGAAAAAATTGCACCAAGGTTTTTGATCCGGCAATGCAACAGGAAAAGAAATATACCGAGTGTCACACCTCTTTCACAGTGTCACACACTTATAAACCTATAAAAACGCTAAATTTGACATATTTACAAACTTTTTGTTACTTCGGGTTTTGCCGGAAGTGAGCAAGTCGAAAAACATTTAAATTCTCTTTACAATCATATATCAAAAAATATCACCATAAGTTTCAAAGATGACCGCCAGAGGGCCGAAATATTTTTAGTCAAGTTGGCTGTGATTTCTGCCATTTTAAGTTAAAGTGCTTATTCAGATTAGTACAGGAGTCCTCTAAAATGCGCATATTGTCTAAATAGTAAACATTTCCATAAATTTTCTAATGCGAATATGTTCGTTTTTTGGAAAATATCAGATTTTCAGAGGATCTCAAAATTTTCAATTGAGGGGTCCAATGCTAAAACTGGCTAAATCCATATTATATAGTTTCTCAGGAGGCGAAGAAATGTTTCATGCAGACTTGGGCAATATGTATAGGGGTTTTGAAATTTACATACGCCTTCTTTGTCTCTATTTTCACATATTTATGCAAATTATTTTAGAGGACGATGCAGAGACATTTATTAGACGTATCTGCTGCAATAACTCATTTTCGCAAAAAAGTCATTTTTTAGCATTGGACCCTCCAAGGATAATTTTATCTTGGAACATAAAAACCACAAAAGGGCTCACAACACGATTTTTTTAAAACTTTAATTACATACAATAAATTACCAAATAAAATAAGGCGATTGAATAACATAGTTAGATTTAAGGTAGAAGTTAAACGGCTTTACTTACTTAAATAGTTTGAGATAGAAGCGAAAATACCTGAAATAAATAAATTGTAATTAAAATCAGTAAGTACTCATAGCCATAAGACATATAGGTAGGTAGGTATGTTAAATTTTGTTATGGATAATTGTTACCTAATGGATTATATCTTTTTATACAGGTAGCTAAATGCTAAATAAAGTTACAGTATTATTATTATTATATAAAATTCCGCTCTCCTTCACAGGAAAGAAAAGAACATAATTATCGCTTACTTATAAGCTATAATGCGCTTATAATAAAACAGTGCTAGCGATCTGAAATTTGGCGTTCCCAGATTTTTGCGGCCTGATGAGGTGGTCGCCTCAGCGATTCTGCCTTTATACTACAAGAAGGTAAGGAAATCTGTTAATGCAGCAGTTTTAATAGAGCATCTCAAGGCCATTACCAGCTAAACCTATATGCCAGCCTCGATGCCAGCTGTGTCAGAAATCGCTCGACGTGAGCAACAATCCGTACAAAAGAACCCCGAGGCTGGTTGATGTGGAGTACCCAATGCAAAAGCTATTCAGTTGGTTGTGAACCTCATTTCGGTGCCAATGCCACAGCCGGTGCTGTGACTACCGCGCGTCGTCACCTATAAGTACTTAACTTAATTTGATAAAAGAAGTAAAAACCTAGGGAAGTACTTAGTTACACTTAATCGAAGGTGACACCGAACGAAGGTCGAAAAGTGCTGTTTTCGTTTCTTGAAAAATAGTCAGTGTACCTACCTTTTCGGATTAAACTTTGATCTTGGGACTCTGCAAACATGGTAAATTAATCGTAAATATTATTGCATAATTCTTTCAGTATGTATCGTAATTGTTTATGTCTAGGAATATATTTTGATCTTTATAAATGAGTAAATGGCAGTTTTCGCTGCGGTATGCCATTTGGTGTTGTAGGCGGTATTTTTTTGTAATAATTTTAATTTATGCTTCCTTTTCTGATACTAATTTCGTCATTTCCTTTTTTAAGTAAAATGTGTTGCAAATTGATGACTAGCACACACCAGTCCCGTGCAGGATCATAATTTATCTCGTAATTTATGCATGTTAGGTTTAGGTACCTCTACAGGATGGATAATTTTAACTTCCCCACAACCATTTAAAAACGGGAGGTTACTGCAATCACTCCAATATTCGAAATTGAGATAACACCAGATCTTTACGTTTCAAGGTCCCAGGATCACAAAAAAGTGGTTTTTAAAAAATGTGTATGTTACGTACGACGTATTTTAGCAAGATTTCTCGAAAACTACCGAACAGATTTTCATGAAATTTGGTATGGAGGTTAGTGTTGGCCTTCTGGTGAGCCCAGGTAAATTTCTTTGGCGATCTGCAAACGCCAAGTGCCTTTTTGGCGCATCACCTATGTTTGACTGTGAAAACCAATTTTTCTCATCAGCGCATGAAAGGTCTTCAAATACTGTGTACAAAAATGCTATTATTTCTGTGGCTTGGTGCAAGAAGGGCCAATGTGACGTTTTCAAAATTAGTTTTTCCTTTTAATTATTGACTTAGGATCATTCTGTAAACGAAATTACTCAATATTCAAGTTAATTTAATACTAAATTTTGTTATTAGTGTGATTTTGTTTACAGATTAATATCCTAAATCAATAGGTAATTTAAAAAGATTTCTAATTTTGAAAATGTCACATTGGCCCTTCTTGCACCAAGCCACAGATTTATGGTACCCTTTTGGCAATAAATAATAAAAATTTTGAAAAACTCCCGAAACACTTTGAGACTTTGGATTGAAATTTATAGGTGGATAGGTGGATAATTCACAAGGTGGGGAGGTTCTAGCCGCTTCCGTAGCTGCCCTTTTTTTTTCGATGCTTATCAGGTTAAAATGATTAAATTAAGGAGAAGTTGCAAGTATTTCAAGGTGATTAAAAATCTGTAAAGAATTATCCGTTATTTTGATCCGTTCCTGAGTTATCCGGAAAAATATGAAAATTGCCATTTTAAAGAAGGGGTTGTACCCTCGGTTGTACCCAAACACTTAGGGCGGATTGTATAAAAAATAATCGTGGGGTTAATTGCGTTTTATGCAACAGTTTCTATGTCTGAGCGTGATCTGAGCCAATCAGAAGACTCGTTGCCAAGCGACTAATCTCGCTATTAAATTTAATACAGGGATTATTTTTTATACAATCGGCCCTTAGTTATGGAGTTAACGCTAACCCCATTGCGATACCAGAGAAACAATAATTGTTGTCAACAATTTGTTGCTATAGAATTTTTGAAGGATTAATTTTAACACAGGATTAAATGTTTGGTTCAACCCGCTCTTAATATTTTCCTGGATATTTTCTATATTTTTTGCACTCCCGGGACTGAAGTGCCAATTTTACGCACTCTTTTGGTGGACTGAAGTGGATCATTCACTCCTAAAGGAATGAAGTGCTGTTGCTAGGTAATTTTATAAAGAAATTACATACATCAAAGTGACATTTTAACATTTTTCGACTATTTTGGGTTCAAATTGAATGGGACTGCAAAAAACAGCGTATATATCACAGGACTGAAGTGACATTTAATCCCTCTCGTGATTACTCGCTTCGCTCGGGCAGTAAACTTTCACGCTCGGGATTGCATGATGCACTTCAGTTCAGTCTTTTGGTATACAAATATACTATTCCTTGATTGATGTTATTTAATGACATTGACAGAAATTTTTTAGACCTAGATTTTAAGTAACGTCAGTCAACTTTTCTTTTTCTTAGGGCCACCATCTGATGTGCAAAAAATGGAACAAAAATTTAGCTTTTTAATTTAATCATTTAATCATTAGGTTTGTTTTTGCGGTGGTTACAAACCGATTGTAAACTGACTGCGCCTGCGCAATTGTGTTTCAGCAATATAAAATACACAACCACTGCAAAAACAAACCTAATATCAAGTAATCAAAGTTCACGTCTACAAGACTTATTTTATTCTCTTTAAGGTTGGTGGAGTATGGAGTACTGGAGTAAAGTTTAGGTCTCGGTTTATGTATAGCAGGTAGGAAAATTTATTTAATTTTGGTGTCAATCGGCCAATGACAAGTGCCTTTTTGGCATGTCATCTTTGACATTTGTTTTATCAGTACATGGAAGGTCTTCACAATCTGTTTCTAACAATTTGAAAAAACTCCCGAAACACTTGACACTAGATTGAAATTTAGGTATAGATCGAGGTATAGATGATAGGACTTAGGCGAATATTTAGGATTGGATCATTCACCAAATGGGGAGGTTCTAGCCACTTCCGCAGCTGTCCATTTTTTTCTAGATTGAAATTTAGGTATAGATCGAGGTATAGATGATAGGACTTAGGCGAATATTTAGGATTGGATCATTCACCAAATGGGGAGGTTCTAGCCACTTCCGCAGCTGTCCATTTTTTTCTCAATAAAAGAGTATGCTTTCTTTACTTTGAATGCAGAAAAAATGTCTACAATAATCCGCTAAAAAATAATCTCGAAATAATGTCCCTAAAGTCTATCAACTTGTTTGACATAAACGTATGTAACTAAGTTTCGACATGCACATATGACTCACCCTATATGAGTCACCCCGGGCAAGCCAATATGGCAATTATTAGAAATTCAAATAGTGTCACATCATGTCACGTTACATTATGCACCAATTTATTTCTAAAAGGTAATGTGTTCGTCACTGTCTTTTCATTAACCCCCCATTTTTCACGTCACCAGAAGAATGACCTTCAGATTCTGCTTCCAAAGATGTATTCACTGTCAGTGCCCTTTTGACCAAAAACTAAAAAAAACCGAGATTTTTATCGGACTTTAAAATGGCGGTACAGCCCAAGTCCCTGAACCGATTTGGCTGAATTTTGCACATGGGGATTGTATTACACGTCGAAGAGTTGAAAAAATTTTGGATTCAATCAACCCACGGAAAGTGTCGTTTTGGCACACCAATTTCCAAATTTAAAATTATTCTCTCATTTAACCATCCAAAATAAGTTTATGAAAGATTTATTGTTACCATCACAAAGGTCTTCAAATTCTGGTTTTAAATAAGACAAAATTTATTCGCATTTAGTTCCATTTGGGTAGAAAAATCGAAATTTTGTAATAACTCTGAAACCACGTTATAGCCCAAACTTCTGGATCGATTTGTCCGAAATTTGGTAGATGGAGGTTAGGTCACCCGTTGAAGAGCTGAAAGGCTTTTGGGAGCAATTGCTCTACGGGAAGTGCCATTTAGGCATATCAACTGTACAATCTTAAACACAAGTCACGGAAATCAAAGGCCCACGCGTTGGGGAGGTTCCAGCCGCTTCTCTGCTGCCTTTTAAAATTAACTTTTAAATTGTTTCCCAGGTTTTTAAACTAATTTACGAGCTAATTTATAAATAACTAATGCAGCAAGTATACAATATACATAAGTAGATTTTAGAGGTCATGAATATTATCTTATAACCTTGGACACTTTTTAATTTTAGCGCAAAAATCCTAATGACTTCACTCTAAAAATGACCGTCTCCTAACAATAACAGTAAACAGTACTTTTATTGCGTAATAAACGTAATGAGGCGGATATGATATACTCTTATAGATACCGGGTGATTCAGTTTGGTATTCGCCCCCCTGTAACTTTTATTTCAAGAGAAAAAAATATACCAGGTCTTTCAGCCTCAGGGACGTATAGGGAAATAACATGGGAAAGCGAATTTAAATTTTTGCCTGCTTAATAGAATCTACTGCGGAAGTTTAAAGTTTCTAGTAAAAATATGCATTAGTTAGGCACCTACATAGACACGCTCTGCTTACTGAACTATTAACTATTAACCTCGATTAACTATTAACAAACAAAACATACTCAGGGGTAAAAATTTTCGCGGTGCCCACGACCCCCAGCACCCTCCTCCTTTTTGTGTGAACTTGCCCCCCCCCCCCCCCCCGCATGTCATGCACCGCGTCTCGTATTTTCATTTTTCAAATCTGATGGTCACATTAAACTTAATTCACAGAGAGACGTCACTGAACAATAACAGGTAATGAAGCCGATCTCAAAGATAAAACAATACGTGGTATTTTGGACACGTGCTTGTTTTCAAAGAATTACCTACCTGGTTTCAGGGTGGTCATTGTGGATAAGATATAACACCTGCCCATCAGTTTGCTCACCAAGGCCGCAGTAAGATCCCACTGATGGGTCTGTATTCCAACCCATTTTTCGGACCCCTTTTCGCTCGCCTTTTCGTTAATAATATAATAATGAAAATTTGTCTACCCGGCTACAGCGTCACTGAAAATTGACACAGCAAATCCTGCCTTGATACGCTGAGTAGTTTTTGAGTTCTTGTATTTTTGTGTTTCTGCAGGTTAGGGGTTGTAGCGCCTTTAAGGGTGGTTTTTCGCGAATGATGATCCATACCTTTTTTGTACCATCAACAGAAAGCTATCGAATGGTATTAATTTCAACCCTATACATTATTCAGTGAAAATTCGAGTTTCCACCCTTAAATTCGAGGGGTAGACCACCTAGGTAAATGAGTGTACACATGGTGGTAAATGGCGAGTAAATGGAAGGTAAATGAGTAAATGGATGGTAAATGGCCAGGAAATGAGTAAATGAATGGTAAATGGGTAAATGACTAGTAAAATGAGTAAATGTATGGTAAATGGGTAAATAGCTAGTTAGTAGATGGTAAATGAGGAAATAACGAGTAAATGAGCAAATGGCGTATAAACCAACAAATGAGGAGTAAACTAGCAAATCACGAGTAATTCAGTAGATGAGCAATAATGTGATGATAATTGTAAATATCGCGTAAACTCGCGCGTAAATGAGCTAACGAATGGTAAATATACCTCGTGAACGCCCGACTAAATCAGAATATTTAGCCAGGTATGTACATGTACGTACGTGTACGTACTTCTTGTTAATTTATGTAGGTATTCTAACATAAGGGAAACAAAATTTCAAAGGTCACTAGCCGGAAAACCGCTGCAAAATTTTGTGGAACGCGGTATAGTGTACGGATTTTTCTCGATATTTCACTCGTCAACAAGTGATTTGGAGTTAACATTACATTAAGTATTATTTTTGAAAGATATTTATTTTTGGTAATTTTATAGTCTTATTAACTCGCTTATTAACGGATTCGGAATTCACATTTTTTTTTAATTTTAAAAAACCTCCCCTTACGGGAAGACGGGCAAAGGCTAATGGAAATAAAAACATTGTGCATCCATTATGTGCCTCGCAATATGCATCTGATCATAACAGTTACAGTATGTGTCATATGTTTTGCTCTAGCAAGAGAATTCGAATGTATTACTGTTCCTCAGAGAAAGGCCTCATGTCAGCCTCCTTTGGGCATGTCCTGTTCTGCACAAACTTTCTGTACCAAAACGATGTTTGAGCAAAATATATGACGCATAATGTACAACCGGGTACAACCTACGCGCTGGAGTACACCCTACCCAAATATAATTTACAAAAAGGTGTCGCGAAGGTGGTAAACTGTCTTAAACGAATCTGCACCACTTTCTTCCTTTCTCTGCCGATCGTTTACAAAATAGTATTTCAATAAATAATTCATCTTCAGTCTGAGGCCCTAGGACACCTGCCCCTTCTGCCTTATTGTAAATCCGCCCCCTGATTTCCCTGTGTAAGCGTATACGTCCTATTTGGGTTTCCAACGCTGCAGTTTGGAAATTAAGAACTTTTGTATCCAAGAAGTTTTAGTTTTGCGTGAGATTTCCGTACAACAACAAATATTCCTTATTAATTCATGAAAAAGTAAGGTGAAAATTCTGAGCCAGGAAAGGAGACACCTAGGTAATTGTACCCTACCATTACTAAGTGCAACCATCATTAGTCTCGGTCTCGGAAACCATAATATAGATTTAGGGGTTGTTAGTAACCTAGGGCTGAAAATTCATAAGCCTTTTTTCAATAGTTGACCAAAATCTATCGAACCCCGTAATTTTATACCATCATTTACTTGAAAAAATTTCCAGTTTCAACCCTTAAATTTCATCCCCCTTGTTAGATCTTAGTGAAATTTGCTCATAAGCCTACAGTGTCACTGGAAATTACCTAACCAAATTCTGCCTTGATACGCTAAGTAGTTTTTGAGTTCTCGTGTGTTTTTGTGATTCGGCATGTTAGGGGTTGTAGCGCCTTTAAGGGTAGTTTTTCGCAAAATATGTATAACACTTTTTTGATTCATTGACAGAAAGCTATCGAATGACGCTATTTTCGACCAATACTTATTAAGCGGAATTTTGAGTTACAACCCCTAATTTCCACCCCATCTTTATTGAAAATGCATCCACCGTAAGATTTCATCGAAATATGTGTGTATGTTGAGTTTGAAATAGCTGCGTGCAACCCTTGCGGAGTTATCATATTTTTTGTGGTTTTCATCCCCGGAAATTGGCACCCCCTCATTTTCAACAGACTTGAAGTTCGAACGTGCACACCAAGTTTCAGTAACTACCTCCAGTAGTTTTCGAGTTATTGCAATTAATAGTTTTTCGGTTTTTTACCACTAGCTCCCACCCCCTTGGTCCGATATAGCCCAAGAACAATTACTTTTCCGGAGACAAAGCCATATACCAAGTTTCAGCCCGATATCTCAATCCGTTCTCAAGTTATGCGACGGACAGACTGAGAAGACAAAGCCGCATACCAAGTTTAAGCCCGATATCTCAATCCGTTCTCAAGTTATGCGACGGACAGACTGAGGAGCGATTGATACGACGAGCGAGCGAGCAAGCGAATAAGCTAAAACAAGAGTGCCTCGGATTGCGACGCTACGCCATTAAAATCTCCCCTAAAGCTACTACGATGACCTCTGCTATTACAAAGGAACTGATTTTCTGATCCACTATGACGGACTTGTTAGTTCTTAGTTCATTACCCAGTACTAGAGCAATCAATGTGTGTGTTATTATTACTATTTGGAGCTTTATCGTTAATGACCATGTAAACTGTCATAAAATAATAGTTTTATTTGTTGGTAATAAATGGGCTAAAATACACAAGCCACGTGTCTCAAAGGAAACTCACGACCATATGTTCGTTCATGTGTAAAAATTGTTTTTATTTTACGGTCACAAAACGGGGTACGATACGATTGAGTGCACGTGAGAAAGGAAACGAGGAAGTTGAAATTGCTGATGGCCAGCCCTCCAGCCCCAATCTCCAGTAATTTACTGCAATCCCATCGGTACAGAAACGATCAGGTATGTGCTAGGTATGTAAAGTACCTACCTATGCTTTATTATATGCTTATCTTCAGGACGGTTGTCAATTGTCTTAAGTTAAGTAAGTAGGTATGTACGTATTGCATTGAATTGGAGTGTTGTTCATGCTTCTTAGTCCAAGTCAGTCCTAGCACTGCATTAGTGCATTGCATTGCATTAATGCATTGCCCCTTGCAGCTGCTGCCGCAGTAAAGGTAAAGTATAAAGTATGCGTCACTCAAGATATAGCACTGCCGTGCCGAGTGACTGCTCCGCTGGCGCTCCTCTCAGTTAACCTGAAATCACAGCTGAAATTGTGTGCAGATTCTGTCTGTGTTGTATCTACTGATGGACTATAGGGACATGATTTGTAGATCTGTCTTTCACTTTTACGCACAACGCAGCAATCCAGCAAGTTATTGATGGATCGAAAAATTGAATAACAAAAAAAACATCTTGGGAATCCGAAAAGGTGATTTTGAAAAATGTCTGTGTGCCTGTCCTCTCTGTAAACTCGCTACAGAACAGAAACTACTGGACCGCTCTGGCTGAAATTTGGTATGTGGAGAATTGAATGGCCCAGAGAGTAGGTACTTACCTATAGATTTTGTTAATATTTTGGAAACAATTGGTCCACGCGAAGTGCCATTTTGGAACGCGTCAACTTCAAAATTTTGAATGTAAAAAATGGCCTTTAAATTTTGCTTCAAATATACCTAGGTATCTATTAACCCGAGAATTATCCCTTGGCGCCCTTTGGCAAATAAATCATCAAATGCACGTTGCAACTCAAACTACTAAAGATATCGAGGGGTCAACCACTTTGGGAAATACTTGTACACAATTTCGGCAATAACGTAAACGGCAATTTTCGGCAATAATGGTAATGAAGGCAATTTTCGGCAATAACGGCAATAGCAGGCGATAATTGAGCAATAAGAAAAGAAGTAATAACTTTGGTAATAACGGCAAAAAATTTGGCAATACAATATCGGCAGATTTCGGCATGGTTTGTCGATAAGTATGCGAAATAGGTACAACTTGCAAAATAAAGTTTTTACAAGAAAATTTAAGCAATTTTCAGTGGCCAAAAACCGAGCAAAAACTGATGTAAAATATACATACCATCAGCGGGTAGAGAAAGGGGATTTTGGAGAGATTTGTCAGGTATTGGTACTTTTACAGTCCAAGAAATGTGACAATAGTAAATGAATAAGATGTATATTTTTTTGGGCTGAAACTGTAAAGACGTTGAATCTGTCGGTTTTTTTTTGACCAACACTTGACAAATCTCTCCAGCATCCCTTTCATTTGGTCACGTGTAATATAATCCATTGCAAAGTTTGCTTGTCCTGCCAAAAAACTCAAATCTTGACGATATGTCATATAAACGGTATGAAAATTTTTTTGTCAATAAATCGTCAAATTTAACAATATGTGGGCAATTTCGGCAATAAGTAGGCAATTTCAGCAATAAGTGGGCAATTTCGGCAATAAGTGGTCAATTTCGGCAATAAGTGGGCAATTTTCGGCAATAAATGAGAATTTATGGCAATTAGCAATAACGGGAATTTAGGCAATAAATAAGCAATTTGGGCAATTTCGGCAATACTTGTACAAGATTTTGATTAGTGGATGACCCCTCGAAGTAGGATTTGATAACATTTTAGCCGCCGGCTAAACTAGATTCTCGACTAGATTAGATTAAAGTCGGATTAAAGGGAAGTGACTCTAGGGTCTAGTCTTGCCACCGAATCAATTTTTTTTTTATTTTTTATTCAGTATTTACCATGTTTCGGCTGTTAGGCTATTATCAGGTAATGAACGGGTACCTATTTAAAACAAAGGCTTGGGCATTACCTGATGATGGCCTGCCAGCCGAAACATGTTGTAAAATATTGAATAAAAAAGGCAGCCAGTAAGACGAGACTAACCTCCCCAATAGTCCTAGCGGTTACCAAGGGTGTAATTCCAAGTCAGTTTATGTCAGTCACGTGATGACATAAGTCTAGTTAGGTGCACAACTCAGCAGGGGTCGTTGCTTGCAAATTTTTGCTGATTTCTGCACTGGCAACTATTTTCATCCTATACGTTCAGTGAGCACCCTGTAGATGATGATGCGATTTTAAGGCAAATCGGTTGATTACATTATATCGAGATTTATACGTTTATATGGCGCCTCGCCTACGTTTACATAGGGAGCGCCTCCGATAAATCCGGGGAAAGTGCGATTCTTTGCGAACGCTGCCTAAACGTTTGGAAATGGAACAAAATCCTATATAGAAGAATTGTTGGCAACAAATAGATCTACAAAAAAGTCCGCGACAGCAATAAGTATCTATGATAGGTAGCCTAAAATAATAGTTTTTGTGTTTTATTTTTTTATAAAAATCGGTTTGACTGTTTGTTGTTGGCTATTCTGTGGGCTATATGCTGTCGCAGACTTTTTGGTAGATCATTTCGTAGCCAACAATTCTTCTATTTATGATTTTGTTATATCTTCAACCGTTTACTCAGCGTTCACGTTAAAGCGGGGTTTTTTCGCGGACTTGCACGCAACGAATAACTGAAACGTTTTAGTGCCGTAGCAGAATGCGGAGGTACTCTTGTCTTAGCTTATTCGCTCGCTCGCTCGCTCGATCGCTCCTCAGTCTGTCCGTCGGATAACTTGAGAACGGATCGAGATATCGAGCTGAAACTTGGTAGGCAGCTTCGTCTCCCGAAAAGTAAGGCGGGGATTGCTTTTGGGCCATATCGGACCAAGGGGGTGGGAGCTAGGGGTGAAAAACCGAAAAACTACTAATTGCAATAACTCGAGAACTAGTGGAGATATCTTGCTGAAAATTAGTATGCACGTTCGACCTTCAAGTCTGTTGAAAGTGAGGGGGTGCCAATTTCGGGGGATGAAATTTAGGGGATGAAAACCACAAAAAATATGATAACTCCGCAAGGGTTGCACGCAGCTGTCGGAAACTCAACGTACACACATATATCGGTGAAATCTTGTGGGGGATGCGTTTTTTCGTAAAATCGAACAAATGGGGTGGAAATTAGGGGTAGCAACTCGAAATTCCGCTTAATAAGTACTAGTCGAAATTGGCGTCATTCGATAGCTTTCCATTAATTATTCAAAAAAGGTGTCATTCATATTTTGCGAAAAACCACCCTTATAGGCGCTACGACCCCTAACATGCAGAAACACAAAAATACGAGAACTCAAAAACTACTCAACGTATCAAGGCAGAATTTGGTTTGTGAATTTCCAGTGACATTATAGGTGGATGGACAAATTTTCTAAAATATCTAACAAAGGGGATGAAATTTAAGGGTTGAAACTTGAAATTTCTTCAAGTAAATGGTAGCCTAAAATTAGGGGGTTCGATAGATTTCGGTCAACTATTGAAAAAAGGTCTTATGAGTTTTCAATCTAAAACCAACCCCTGGGCCATTAACCACCCCTAACTCTTTGCAAGTCGATAATTATATTTTATTTATTTTTTCTGAAACCCTATTGGTTTATTTATGAACAACTGAAGTCAGTAAATACGCAAGGAGTCATGTCACACCGGAAAAATAAACTCACCCCTGTAAATCATAAAGGGGTGAAATCATGAGGTGTTGAAAACATGAATCTACAAATTACCTTAATTTTTAAACGAATTGGGTTAGGGTGGTGAAATTGAAAACACAACTTCCTTTAGGGCATGTGGGGGTGGTGAAATAGGGGGTTGGAGTTTAGGGGTTGAAACGTCCATAAAGCCCTGTAATTTGACACAGAGAAGCAATATCTTCTGCGAAACTGTGACATCTTACACACTGCATCTTCGAGAAGGGAAGATCGAATTTTAGGAGAAAATTATCGAAGGGGATGAAAGTTAGGGGTGGAAACTCGAATTTTCAATGAAGAATGTATAGTTGAAAATATTACCATTCGATAGCTTTCTATTGATGGTACAAAAAAGGTCTTATTCATCATTCGCGAAAAACGACCCTTAAAGGCGGTACAACCCCCTAACATGCCGAAACAAAAAAATGCGAGAACTCAAAAACTGCTCAACGTATCAGGGCTAAATTTGATGTGGTAATTTACAGCGCCACTGTGGGCGGATGGGCAAATTTTCATTAATATCTAACAAGGGGGATGAAATTTAAGGGTTGAAACTGGAAATTTTTTCATGTAAGTGGTGGAATAAAATTATGGGGTTCAATTGATTTCGGTCAACCATTGAAAAAAGTCTTATGAGTCTTCATCCTAAAACCAACCCCTACGCTACTAACAACCCCTAAGCCCTAGCAAGCGGAGTAAATATATTTCATTTATTTTTTTTTTGCTTTCTTCTAATTTGTTATTAATTTAAAGTGATTTTCATTAATTTTTGACCCATCCACAATTTTTCAACCCCTTTCATGATATGTGAACCCTCAAAGAGCAAAATTTACCCAGACCGCTTCTTTTTCGGGTGATTTCCGCTGGTTAATTTTGTAAAATTCGCGCAGTTTTGCCTTATGAATTGTTCTTGCCTTTTTCACTTTTTCGACCCCTTCGCAATGTTTCAACCCCCAAAAGTCAAATTTGCATAATTGGCTTATTTTC
Organism: Pycnomerus fuliginosus; assembly: GCA_963924575.1. Lineage (NCBI taxonomy): Eukaryota > Metazoa > Arthropoda > Insecta > Coleoptera > Zopheridae > Pycnomerus > Pycnomerus fuliginosus. The sequence goes on along the minus strand of OZ004619.1, from coordinate 24,331,110 downwards.
GTGTTATTTTCTGTAATTCTACTTAATTACGATTAATTCTCATCCCTTTTAACTTTTCATCCCCCTTTACAATTTTTCAACCCCCTAAGTGTTTATTTTGCAAAATTCACATAATTTAGTTTTCCTTCGGTAATAAATTGAACTCAATTGGATTATGTTTATCTTTTTCACTTTTCCAACCCCCTTCGCAACATTTCAACCCCTAAAATCTAAATTTGCATAATTGGTTTACTTTCGTGTTATTTTCTGTAATTCTGCTTAATTACGATTAATTCTCATCCACTTTGACGTTTCATCCCCCTTTACAATTTTTCAACCTCCTAGGTGTTAGTTTTGCCAAATTCGGATATTTTCGTTTTTCTTCTGTAATAAATTGAACCCATTTGGATGATGATTAAATTTTTCACTTTTTTCATCCCCCTTCGCAATGTTTCAAGTCTTCAAATGCTAAATTTACATAATTGGGTTAATTTGGTGTTATTTTTCGTAATTTTACTTAGCCACGGTTAATCCTGATACCTTTTGATTTTTCATCCACCTTTACGATTTTTCAACCCCCTAAGTGCTAATTTTGCAAAATTCGCATAATTTCGTTTTTCGACGGTTATAAAATTGAACGCATTTGGGATTCAGTTTACCTTTTACAATTTTTCAGTTTCCTTCGCAATAGGTAGGTATAAGTGCTTATTTCAACCCCCACAAAAGTTTTAATTGCATGATTTGGTTATTTTAGTGTTTTATTTCGTAATTCTACTTAATCCACACTTCATTTTCATTCCTCTTGACTTTTCATCACCTTTTTTCATTACCTTGGACTTCTCATTCCCTTTTTCAACCCCCTTAGTGCTAATTCTACATACCTACTTCGCAAATATGATGTTTTTTTGTTAACTCTACTGTTTAATTATGTACGGCCAATTTTCATAATTTCGTCTTTTTAACACCACTGTGCGTCTGCGGAGGCACTACTACTAGGTGCAGATTTATAAAATCTGCACCCGACTCCACCAGTAAATTCAGCTCGCCCCTACATACACATTAACAAGGTAAACATCTACAGGGACACACATCGCATTGATATACATCTTTTGTTGGCTTTTAAATAGGTTCAGTGGTTGACTTTTATTCTATTTTTTATTTAAATTTAACATTGTGGTTAAAATCCAGCTAGTCCTAAATTCGGGTAAATTCCATGCTACTTTAAACTTTAAAACACAAACGTGACAAAATACTGTTCTCGTCTTGTGTAGTCAAGAGGTCTAATTGAGTGAGTCTGAGGCTCAAGGCCAAAAGAGAGGGAAGACGTGAGGATTCTTCGGACGTATACAGTCGTGGCAAAAAGTGACTAAAAACTAAAGCGAGTTAATTTCTTTGTAATAATGGCGAAAAGGTCAATAATGGCGAAAATTTTAAATGCAGATACCATTTTTCTCAAAAATTTTATTTTAATGGCAATAAGCTTCCTTGACCTTGGAGGTTATTCTGTTGCGATACATTGGCGCCTTCAATCGATAGAACGTACTTTTAGCGATAACCTGATCATATGGTTGGTTCGCGATATGTAAAATACGTTTTTGGCCTCCTGACGTCTAGATGACAGTTTTACACACTACTGACGCCCACGGTAACTTCGATTTTACGGTTACGTCACCACTTTACAACACCCCAGTGCGGTAAAATTTCGAAAAAACACTGGCTGACAGGCAAAACTTAAAAATTAAAGTAACGCTGCAACAATAAATCTCATTTATAGAAATTTCACTTTACTTAACTTTTGAATTGATTAATATCGTTTAAATATTTAAAATTTAGGTTTTTATTTCAATTGCCGGTACGCCATCTTTCGCCATTTGACATAATTTTGACTTTTGGCATGTAGCTCTTCACCATCTTATTGCGAATAGCTGTGGAAGTTAGACGACACACTTTTGGCCACCTCCCTTAATTCTGGTGGTGTGCATAAAAATCACTTTCACTATCAGACATTTTGAAATTAAATAATTTGACATTTGTTATCAGTGGCCACTTTGATCGGTGGTAATTACTGTGTTCGCATTTAAACGCCAAAATTCTTAAAATATTGCAACTTACTGCGGCGCGTCGGCCAAAAAGTTCAATACTAATCTCGTGCGGTAAGCATTTTACAGCGTTCGGTTTAATTAAAGCACTCCGCTGCGCGTCGTGCTTCAAAAAAACCTCGCGCTGTAAAATGCAATTTACCGCACTAATATTGTAAATAACTATTAGAAATTCTGGTGAAAAAGTTGAAGTTTTTACCGTCTCCGAGACTGCCAATTTTTTGATCATGGAATGCCGCTTTGCATCATGATAGTATGATTCATAAGGAACCATTTGAGATTGAGACCCTTAAGGTACGGTTTCGTTCAGGCGTTTGACGGTCGCGTCTGGCAGCCGCCGTCAGACGCCTCAAAATTTATCATGGTACGCGTCCGAATTTTCAGCAGCTCCTACGAAACCGCACATTACGTTGTCAGGTATAAGCAGTGTCACGCGTCTGGCGGCCGGCCGCCAGACGCGACCGTCAAACGCCTGAACGAAACTGCACCTTTAGGATCGTAGATGATGGGGTCCCCTTTTGGAAATCACATTCAAAAACGGGATTATCGTCAAAATACGAAATAAAATCACGCGTAATTGGAATTTCTTGTACTTTTGGCTCGAAATAAGTAGAAAAGAAAGAGTAACGTTTTGCGAAAAATGACTCCTAAGGAAGATATACGGCCCTTCGCCGAAGTACGTAGACTTCATGCCTGATTGCACTATAATTTTTGACCGTTTCTTAAAGCCCTCTCAACAAACGTATCTATCTATGAACGTCACTTAAAATTTTGAACATTGACTATTAATAATGTAAAGGGCTTTCTTGTGAAATTTTTTTGAATTTTTATTTTCATTAGAGGCTGTGGGGTTTTACATAATTTTTTCTGTAAACAATTTTCTCCCAAAACCAAACTCGGTAGGAAGCACCGTTTTCGAATAAAATGGATCCAATTTCTTTTTTCGCGAAAATTTTTTAGAAGAAATTTTATCTTATCCGGTTATTTGGCTGAAAGTAAGTACACGGGGAGATTTCTTGAAAAGTTAATAATGGACATAGGGCGAAAAATACTTCTTTCGGTGGAATCGTGTTTACATACGACGACGACACGGACATTTTCTAAAACCAATTTTTTCGTATACTTCAGACCCGAAAACGTAAAGATCTGCCTTTATCTCGATTTTCGATTTTGGACCAATTGCAGTAACTTCCCTTTTTTATTTTTAAAGGGGGAGGTTAAAGAAAATTTAAATTTGGTGGCAATACTTAGAGTCACTACCCTTTTATCAACACTTGATGCCACTAAAATAGGCCTCTATTCTCTAGATTGCGGAGCAGTAAAGTAGAAAGACTGTTCCAACATTAGTCTTGCCTAAAAGTCGTAAGAAAGTTGACTGAAAGCTGAATTATACAGGGTCAGTCAAACGAGAGGGGCCACCCTCCATTACTTCGTTCGTTTTCGATGGATACGAACCATTTTTGGTTACGTGACGACTGCCTCTGAGCTGCATTTCGACCGCATCAGTGGTCCCGAAATGTTTTTATTTCATTGGCCAAGGACATATCACTTTGTTATTTTAAATCTCCCCATGTATATTTCTTTATTGTATCAAATAGCATTTCTAATTCTCTTTACAACGGTGTAATAAAATCATACTCTTATATAACGGAAATTTAGAGAAAATGTCAATTTAACGTGTTCAGAAAAGCATGGATCTTGCCCTTTATTTTACAAACTATTTATTCACTTTATCAAAAAATTGTTCCTGTAAAAGTTGAAAGGTAAATTTTGGTGCATCTTTTGATCCGATTCACTTTGTCTTGATAACTTTTTCAACAAGTCTCGCTGAGTAATTACGCCATACACATTTTTTATCACAAGATTATGTCGAGCTAATCACCTCAAACCACGTCTAAATTTACCTTTCGACTTTAATTGGAACCATTTTTTGATAAAGTGAATAGTTTGTAAAATAAAGGGCCTCCTGATCCATACTTTTAGGAACACGTTAAACTGACATTTTCTATTTTACATCATATAAGCGTTATTACACCGTTGTAAAGAGAATGAAAAATGCTACTTGATGCAATAAGAAAATATACAGGGTGCATTTAAAATATACACCTGCGGGACTTATCTGTTACGTTATTGGTACGTAAACACGCCACAGTCCAAGCTACCGAACCCATCTGGCTAAATTGAGTATACTTATGTGGAGCTTGCATGGCCCAAGGAAGAGCTGATTAGACGCATTCATACTGCTGTGTTAGTAATTGTTAATTATTAAGTATTAATTCTACAGTTACTGGACGAACAGACACATATGAATCTTCATCGTAAATTTTTACGTTATCTAATTTCGTCATTGCAAATGAGTTTTTAATTTAAAGCTAAGCGAAGTGCGACACTTGTTTTCAAAATTAAGGTTTTAAGGTTTCTGCGTCGTTATTATTCTTAAACATCTCACTCGTAGGTGCTGTAGGCTGTTACATTTGATTTAAGTATTATAGTTATTATAGGTGTTATAATGTAGTTATTTTGTAAAATCAATGATGAGCCGAAACTTTGTCTGTATCCCTAACAATATTTTTCACTCAAAGATAAACGAGAAGATAAGATAAGATAGGTAGTATGTACTGTAAATAGTGGTTATTGCAATCTACCTATTTAGCACATCCTCCGACATTCCTAGAACAGCGTTAGTGTTGAGTTGGCGGTTTGAAATCATAACAATAAAGTGTAAGATTATTTAAATATTACAAAGAGTGTTATCGTGTTATTAATATTTATTATTCCTTGCAGGAGATCCTTCATTGTCTGCAAAGTACACAGACAGCTCGAGATGACCTCATCGCTCTCAGTAACGCTTCGCTCAAAAAATATCACTGAGGCACCAGTACGGAAAAGCGATAATTTAACCACTATACACCAGATATACAACCATACAGAAAACGAGGAACTTTTAAGGCGTGACCCATCTAATAGAAGAAGCTTTATCAAGAAGTCCGATTATGCGAAACTCCACCGATCTATGAGTTCGGGTAGTAAACGGTACAGTGTCGATAATTTAAAAACCAGATACGAAAATTTTGGTACAGAATCGAATGATTCGAAGCCAGCGCAGGAAGCTGAATCAGAGGAAAAGAAAAAACCTGCCATTCCAGAAAAACCTAAAAGAGAGAGCCTTATTTTTAATAAAAGGGAATCCTTAATCGAAGAGAGACCCGAAGTTCCTGAAAAACCATTACATCTTCGGGGAACTAAAATCGTTGTGGATGTGGAACAAAACTCCGAAAAAAAATTTTCACCGGCGGATTTTGGATACCCAAATACAGCAAAATTAAGATCTCCGACAGCCACACCAAGAACGTCTCTTGGGAAAAAGAAGGATGAGAATTCTAATTTACTGTCATATAATGGTGATATAGAAGAACGTCAAATTGTGCTAAGACCATCTGCCTCCATAGAAAGTATCGACTTGATTGCCCAGGAACTATCAGTGTTCACCATGGATGGGAAACCGGCCAAGAAACGTGCGAACAGTTTGCGAAGAATATTTTCATTCGGCAAAGATAAAAAGAAGAAGGATGAAGTTAAGAACCAATCCAAACATGTTGAATATGTCTCTCATAATGATAACATTAGAAACGAGTCTTCAAATTTAAAGCGCCAGTCGTCTCAAAGACAAGCAGCACCTCCGCTACCTCCACAAGACTATAACAATACTACTAGTAATAACATCCCGAAGCAATTAAACGGAGAGTCGAAAGACAAGATGTTTGCCGAAAATCATGTAAAGAGATTCAACCAAATTCGACAAAATTTTACAGAAGAAAAGGAGGTTTACATTCCTGTGGCGACAAAGAAGCCTTCAATCAGCGACTATATTAGGAACGATATGAATCACGCTATTGTTAATAGATATATAGACACAACCTCTTCTGAATCTGATGAGTCACAGAGTTTACCAAGACTTCGTAATATCCCACCCACAGCTGAAGAGACATCTACAAACTTGAATCTTGTTAAACCAAAAGCTTCAATTCCGCAAAATTCCGGACGGCCTCTTCCAAAACCTTCCCAAGCTGAAAAAAGTAGCCCTAGAACTATCGAAAGAAATCTTAATAGCACCAATAGTAAAGACTACCCTGACAAGGCAAACTTTCAACGAAACCCTAAATTGAATGATACGTACGGAACAGTTTTTGATAGCCTTGACTACGTTGCTGCAAGAAATAATCAAATGAAGCCAGCCAATTCTCCTCCACCTGCAGTTCCCACCAATTTAAAATTGGAAAGCTCCAAATTGAAAATGTCTCCAAATAGGGAAATTTATGATGTTCAGCCCAAGGTTAGATCACCAATCCCAGCTAACAGGATCAGCACTGACAAGATAATAGCAACGGAATTATTGAAAAACTCGCGGCCTCCAACACCCCCCAAAAAAAATGTTGACGGCGAAGGAATGATTGCAAAGAAGCCCAAAACTTTCCAGCAAAAAATAATGGAGGTTTCGCTTGCTAATCAGCCCGACAAGATCGTGACTAATGCACAAATTCATACCCCAAGGAGAGCTCAATCTCCACTGGGTACTAGTAGTAACCACGCTAACACGAATAATTCTTTTCGGGCGCCAACCCCCATTGAACTTCGCATGTCGGTAGCTTCAAAAATGTCGCCTGAGAAAGAAGGCATTAGAAAAAGTGTTGAAGAATATTATTGGAATCAATTGAAGAAATTGAAGGAAGAAGAAGATAATAAGCTACTTGAAATGCAGATGTATGGCGGATACTTTGAAGATCCCGCAAGAGTACGCAGATCACGAAGCCTTTCTCCTGCGGCTCGTAAAGTTGGAGGCAGTAGAAGTTTAAGCTTACATAGAGAAAATCAGGTTTTCAACTACCCTGAAAGTGACTATATCAGGCTTCCTCATCAATCAATTCCAGAAGACACGGCCCTTGTTAGTAATCCCCCGAGGCGTCAATTGGTATATGAACAAAATTTTGTCAGAAATGACCCCGAACGAAGATCAGTCGATAGTTCGCAAATATCGTCTCCACAGAGGCCGATATTTAGAAGGGGCAGCTTGACCAATGACGAAATTTATCAGCAAAACTACAACAAGAGAGTTAGTTTTCAAAATTTCCAAGCTCCACAGCAGGGATGGCCGACTAGGAGTGGGTACACGCGAAGCCCTCCTCAACGTCGCCTAGAACGTCAGGAGAGTACCCCCGAGGATGAAGTTTTCTTACCAAATGAGCCAATCTATGGACAGAGATATTTACAAGATGATGGCATTTATGCGATGAGAAATGTCCAAGAAGAGCCTCTTTATGGGTATAGACCGCCTCCTAATTTGCAGCATGAGCAAATGAGGAGACAGCAGGTTGAAGGAAATTACGGACAAAGACCTCAAAACGTATATGGTAGTCGAATGTCGATGGATTCGATACCTCGACTTCAGCAACAAGACATTTACGTCAGCTCCAATCAGCTGCGGCGGGGACCCTTACCAGAAATCCCACACCAAAACCAGGATGATTATTACTATTACAAGAATCAGAATCCTCAGATGCAGTTACAACGAAATCCAGAATATTCGTCCCGGCAAAGTGTGACTGATGGTAATTATGGACAAAAGCAGATAACCATGAGGAATAAATACGCAGACTTTTATGGGCAAATTCACGAAACGCCCCACCCTCAGAAGGGTGTCATTATGGGAAGACTTCAGAATGCTCCAGTCGCTCAAAACAGTCCAGTAATGGTTCGTCAATCTTACCAACATCCTCCGACCTTCGTTCGTGGTTCGCGTCTAACGGCAAGTGCTAACGATTTAGGTGGACGTTACGGTAATTCGGGTTTTAATAATTACAATGAATTTGATTACGATCGACGACCACTTCCGCCTATACCTCGGAAAGACCTTCTAAGGTTGCCAGTGTCCGATACCGAAAGTGGATCGGACGCTAGCGAAATTCAAAGGATAATGCAAAACAAAACCAAAAAGCGCGGCTTCTTCGGTAAGTGAAGGGGCTAAAACTAAAAGTGTGTAGATAACGGTTCGAGAGCGAATGGCTGTTTCTTGTGCCATTTTCATGTTTAGTGCAATAAATTCTATTTAATTTCTCTCTCGAATCGTTAAAATCATGAATTGGAGCGCCGCTATTTAGGGTTAAGCTATTTATCATTTACATATTATGTACTTTATCTTAAGTGACGGTATTTTCTAAAGTGTATGGATCAATATGCCAGTGATCAATTTGTGAATAAAATTTTATTATATTGCATTTTGGATTATTTTACGACCTACATAGCCTCCCTTCAATTCGCGATTTATCAGGTTGGGTGTGTTCACTGTATAAATATTTGACTGAGTGTTTGTGTTACTCAATTATAATGTTTGTTGAAGCAATAATCTTACGTCTTTATCTCTCGTTCGATAGAACGAAAAAAGGTCGAACTAAAAATATAAAATATTTTTGATAAGATCAAAGGAAGTTTATGTAGGTATACTAAAACTAAAAGGAAATGAAACTGTCGTCTTTGTTCACAACTGAAATCATTGCTACTGTTTCCACAATTAATACGAATTGCTGCCAGTAAAGGCTATCCGAGAAATAATTTTTCAAAACTTTCGTCTTTCATCACAACTGAAATCTTCCGAGAAGTAATTTCTCAAACTATTTTTGCAGGTAGGTATTCACATTTTAATCCCAAAATTTACAATAAGCAACTTTGTAATTTTTCAATCTTTGTGTTAAGACGAAAGTTTCGTTTCTCAATACTATATGCACCCAATCATACGATTAAACACAGGTTCGAAATTAACAATTTCGTTGATTTTAGAAAGAATGATTTTAGGACTTCCATTTTTTGATGGACCCATTTTTATTAGTCCTAGATACGGTAATTCGTCTAAAAGCGATAGAGGGCATTCGATTATTGAAGAGTAAAAGAATGGTGGAAGTTATAAACTGCATTACTTTATTTAAGTGCAAAAATTTCAGATTGTGAAGTTCTTGTTGGGGCTTGACTGGTGTTAAAGTCCATGCTCAATGTATTCTATCAAAGGTAGAATGCCAAACGTCATGCTGAATTTTGTGGATTACGAAATGAGTGACAGTTAGTTAGTTCATGGAATGATTCCTTACATTATTTTAGGAAGAAAATGCTTCTTAAGGGTTGCCTTATACCTATTAGATAAAGCATTACGCCTTTTCTTATAGAATGGAAAAAGGAATCGTCCCCTACTTGTTTAGAGTTAGATATAGAATTTTAGATAGAAAATGACATCTTCCATCACAAGTTTTGGAGCTCAAAACCATTTAAACCATATTTTATTGGGATGGATTTTTATGACTTCTTTGCTTTATAGCACATGATTGGCTATGGTATATGGTATGTTAACCGTTTTATAGAGGCATCAGGTCGTCATTTCCGGACAAAACATCAAAATGACCAAAGTTTAAACCACTTCCGACTCTCGAAATAATCTAATTTTTTTATCCGGTCGAGAGAACGCATTTACAAATAATTTCTTCTGTTTTATCATACTTATATCAGCATCTAATTAAAAATGCAATAGAAAACATTAGTCATGACTCATGATATAATGCATAATCAATATTGAATTTTTTGAAGTGACTGCGATTATACCTACTTAAAAAAAATTACCATGTGAATAAGCAGATTGATACTCTTCATTCGTTTTCTATTGAAGTTACAGAACGTCAAAATTTGAATTTTAGGTTGGTGCGAGGAAATTTTGCAAGAAATTTTGCTAACAGGTGAGTTGATAGAAGCGATTTCAACGGGATACGTCAGATAACATGACAAATGTCAAAATTTTGCAATTGCTCTGAATTGGCCCAAAATGGCCTTTGTGTGCGTGCAGTTTTGAGTAAAGTGCAAAGAAAAATATTCACGAAAAAGCGTCAGGTAATTATCGGCTGCTACACTGCTGCTAACAATAAAAATTAACCCTAGAAGATTTGGTTATGTGATGTTTTTGCTTTCCCGCTAAATTTCGATCAAATTGTTAAAAGTACACGCCCTTACAAATTAGGGTTGTACAGTTCCAGAAAAATTTTGCTTCTGCTATAGAAAATGAACGGATTTTATATAAACAATTATAACCCAATTATTAATATCAAGGTCACGCACATAAAGCACCTAGCAGTTTTTGTTTGGGCTTAATGTTTGTTATTTACCTACTTTAAGTTTTTTAAGTGTTCCTACCTCCCCTATGGTATTGGAGTTTTTCACATTAAGTCGCCGCAATTCATAATACACTACCTAAAGTCCGTTCATTTTCTATAGCAGAACTAAAATTACAACCCTAATTTGTAAGGGCCTGTACTTTTTTTTTCTAAAAAAAGAAAACTATTATTACGGTTTAATTTGAAGTACTTAAGGTTTAAGTATAGAGCATATTTAATGTGATTCTGACTCAGGAGATGGCTCCACACTCACAGAATTAGTTGTATTGTGGGTTGCGGGGCCGATTGCGTAGTTGCATTAAAAACCCGTCCTACGTGTCGAGGATACCAAATCCCCGAAGTGTCGCTATTCGCCGCTAGGTGCTTTGCGCAGGGTAAGGTTACCGGCAGAGCACCTGCGTAAGGTTGAACTTGCCCTGTTGCCACTATGTTACTTTGACAATATGCAACATAGGTACATACATTCAAGAATCAGACCATGGAATCAGATTTGTGTATCCATGACGTTAATAGTATTTACTGCATTACATTTAAGACTGTGATATGACTGATAACTGATAGGAGTTTGGTAAAGATTTTACATAACCAGTCAGGAATTAATCTATAATAGACAATTAGACAAGGCTATTTTTGAGACTCCACCAAAATAATTAAGATTCTCTTTAATTAAAAATTGCAAATTAAGATTTGTAATTTTATGCTGTAGGGTATTTATGCAGAAGTTAGTTTTTTGTTTTACATTATATTATTTTATTGTAAAAATAGTTACCGAATATTTGCGTAAATAACAAATTAATTATATTTTAACCTCCCCAACCCCATCACAATTTAAGAAAAATGGGAGGTTACTGCAATCACTAAAATTTTCGAATTTGAGATAGCACCAGATCTTCACGTTTTGAGGTCTCAGGAACACAAAAAAGGGGTTTTTAAAATGTGTCTGTGTGTATGTACGTACGTACGTACGTACGTACGTTCGTACGTTCGTTTGTAATCACGCCACAGCCAAAACTACTAGACCGATTTAGTTGAAATTTGGAACATAGGCATCTCGTAACCTAACTTAGATCTGAAAAGCTTTTGGAGCCAATCGTGCAACCGGAAATGCCATTTTGGCACATCAACTTTTAAATTTTAAATGCAAACCCCCATTTTTCACTTCACCATAAGGAAGACCTTCGAATTCTGCTTCTAAAAGTGTATTCATTCTTAGTGCCCTTTTGACCAAAAATAAAAAAAAATTGATTTTTATCGGACTTTAAAATCGCGGTACAGCCCAAGCCCCTGAACCGATTTGGCTGAAACTTTGCACATGGAGATTGTATTACACGTCGAAAAGCTGAACAAATTTTGAATTCAATCGGCTCACGGAAAGTGCCGTTTTGGCACACCAATTTCCAAATTTAAAATTATTCTCTCATTTAACCATTAAAAACAAGTTTTTGAAAGATTTATTGTCACCATCAGAAAGGTCTTCAAATTTTGGTTTTAAATAGGACAAAATTAATTCGAATTTGGCGCTGTTTGGTTCAAAAAAGCGAAATTTTATAATAACAGTAAAAATACATTATAGCCCAAATTACTGAATCGATTTGGCTGAAATTTGGTACATGGAGATCGGGTGACCCGTTGAAGACCTGAAAGGCTTTTGAAAGCAATTGGCCCACGGGAAGTCCCATTTAAGCATATCAACTTAAAATTTTAAATACAAGACCTCATTTTTTATGTCGCCATTAGAAAGGCGATCAAATTCTGGTTCTAAAAATGTGTTCACAGTTTCGGCCATTTCAGTAGAAAATAGAGAAAAAATTCTTTCTCATTAAAAGGGAGCGGGCTGACAGTGGATGATATAAAGTGGCAGTTATTGTCAAAAAGGTGGCAAAAGATTAACCTTAAAAGGAACATATTGTCAAATGTGATGGGTGATGTCCGAGGTGATGTCGGTATTTGTCAGAAAATTGCGAAATTAGTCAAGGATTAAAAAAATTCTGTTGAATTGACTACTATCTACACAGAATACAAAGATCCACGCGATGGGGAGGTTCCAGCCGCTTCTCTGCTGCATTTTTTGCCTACCGATCATGTATACATCTGCGCCAAAAAAATTGGGATACGTTCACACTATAAATTATAATAAAAAAGTGGCAGTCTCTAAGACGGTAGAAACTTCTACTTTTTCACAGAATTTGTAAATGAAGCATTTAACCAAGGTCCGCGTGCGGGCGGTTGTCGGTGGCTGTTGCGCCCGGCGCTCATTTATTAAAATCTAAAATACAAATGTTTTTCACCCCTAAAATGACATTCTTCGAAAAAATGGCCCTAAGGTTTTCGATCCGACAATGCAACAGCTATCGAATTCGATAAAGATATTATGCCCTTTTGCTAAGAAAAATTCAAAAAGGGGTGTTTTTGTCCCTAACCGGAAATTTTCTAAAAAATTGCACGTGATCACAGACAGACACACAGACGTTTTTCACAGTTATTAACTTCTACGCTTCGCGAAGCAGTTACTGGAATCGAACGGAAAAATCGAATTTCCAAAAATATGAAATATTCACGTTTTAGGGTCATGGGGACCCAAAAAAGCGGTTTTTGAAAAAATGTCTGTGTGTCTGTCTGTCTGTGTGTCTGTGATTACGCTACAGCTCAAACTATTGAACGTATCGAGATGAAATTTGGCATACATATTCAGTGGGAGATTTGTAGGTGCTGATTAGAATTTGGGCCACATCGGTCCACGTAAAGTGCCTTCTTCGCACATCAACTTTAAAAATTTAAATGCAAACCCCCATTTTTCGCGTTACCATATGAATGCCCTTCGAATTGTGCTTATAAAAATGTATTCACACTTGTGCCCTTTTGACCAAGAAATGGTGCCGTGAAAAAAACCTATGCATAACTGTATATTTTTATGACCGGATTTGATAGCTGATTTTTTTTTAAGCCAAAAACCTTAGTGCCATTTTTTAGAAAAATGTCATTTTAGTGGCAAATGGGCCCTTGTTTCAATTTATTTTACAAAAAAAAATATTGTTACTATCGGATTCGACAGCTGTTATATTACCGGATCAAAAACATTGTTGCAATTTTTTAGAAAATTTCCATTTTAGGGACAAAAAAGCCCCTTTTTGAGTTTTTCTTAGCAAAAGGGAATACTATCATTATCGAATTCGAAAGCTGTTGCAGTGCCATTTTTTCGAAAAATGTCCATTTTAGGAGTGAAAAACATTTGTATTTTAGATTTTAGTAAATGTGCATCAGCCATCCAACCGCTCCGCACGCCCGACCTTGGTTAAATAAAGTTATACTCTGCCATTGTCATCAGATTTATTCCGTTTTATAACCGAAGGTTTAATCGTAAAAGTGCTAACTTTGGCTGTGGATTATTCCAAATAAAAAATTCTTGGGTCATTTGCTGCTAAAATCCTCGGACCGCTTTAGCGGTCCATCAGGCATGTAACAGGTAGCGAAGGGTGGGTTTATAGGGCAGGTAACTTAGCCATTTACCTGAGTCGAGGTCATTAGCTGGGGTTTTTCCAACCGTCTGTTAACCAGGAAATAGGTATCTTTAAAGTTTTCTAACAATGTTGGCATGAATATCGATTTTTATTCCCTTGTGCATACCTACGGCGTGTACCCGCGGATACGCCGGACTACAGCACTGTAATTGTCTCACAAAGTTGTCTTAAATTTTATGCCCTTTCGGCGGCTTTCGAAAAACGCAAAAAAACAATAAAGACCTACATCACTTTTTTTAACCTCTTTATTTAGGTACTTATTTTTGCGTCTTTGACAAATTATACCAGTTGTTTCATCGGACCATCACCACAGGCAACTAACATAGAAGATTTAATTTTTTTTCCTGTTCCTGAGAATTTATTTACTTCAAAACTTTTAGGGAGTGTGGAGGGTAATATGGACAAGCCTGTACCTTTTGTTGTATTTTGTTTATTTTGCAATTTCTATAGTTACAACTGCCACGAATATCTTTTGATATTATTGAATAAATTTTAGAGCGCGTCATGAGAGAGAAAATTGTAATAAACAGTACAGCAGTACTCTATATGTGGGTATATTAATGTTTTAATTAATTTGAGTTTAGTACTCGTGTAGATTGTACCCGAAAAATCTCCAGTCTCCATTTAAAAATCAATTTTCCAAGAATATTTGTTAGGTAAGTACCTAAGAGGAGCTGATCAACAAAAAACTGAGCATTGAAATCACGGTAAAATTACGCGTAAAACAATAATTCCAACTTTATTATTATTATTATTATAATGGAATGTGCACTTGATCGTTGACAAGCAAACATGGCAACGCTGCAACCGGCTTCTTCCAGTGTAGTGTAGTGAGCCTGAGGTGGCCAAATTTTAGCTATTGGGCGATAGAGAGTGCATCCCTCGGTGCATCCCTAGTTCGCTAAAAGTAGGCAGAAGCAGCACTGTGCAGACAATGAATTGCACGCATTGAAATTGAAATTCTAGTTCGGTAAATTGTTAATATTTCAGCGACATTATAAGCAAACGCCGGTTTTTCTTCACAGAAAGCAACACAGGCCCTATTAGAATAATTATAATAGTTAGATCTAACTATTTTATAAATTTATCGTACATAATTTGGCATTTTCATTTTTCATTATTTTTTATTAAAAAAACTGGAAATTCAAATAAATTTAAAAAAATGTGGAGATAGCCTCGCAGTTCCAGCAATTTCAGAAAAAATTTTTAACGAAATCTGGTATATAGTTTTCGAGAAAAAAAAATAAATCCCGTTAAATGCACCCTTTTTTCAACTTTTTATTTTTTTTTTCAAAAACTGTATACCAGAATTGTTTCATATTTCGACACAATGAATTTGATACTGAAACGAACGCCTGGTATTTTTTTTATGAAGTTTGAATTCAGAATTTTTTTTTTCTACTGTATACTTGAACCTTAATCAAAGGTAGGTATAATATGACTGCTTTCTGGGAAAAAAACTATAGCTCGGTAGTTCAAGGTTTAATGTTGGCACTGATGGTGGTGAAAAAGTTGGAAAAAAGTTGTAAATATTACCAAAATTCTCGGAATTTTTTTGATGTGCAACACTGAATAATTTTTAATGATTTTATATAGGAGATACTCAGATTTTTTTGCTATTTCAGTTGGTGTATGCTCATTTTTATTAACCCGATCAAAAAAAAAGATATCAGGCAAAACTTGACCTCATGCACTTCAAAAAAAGCTAGCCATGAAAACTAAATGGAAGTGTATTTGACCAAACTGTTGACGCAATTGTAAACTACATACCTGAAGGTAATTCGTTATAAAATATTTCAAAAATCGGCGATGGTCGCGCACGCGCACACCACCTCGGTGATATGGCATGGAATGATCCTTGGGGCATTTTCAAAAAATAATGGCTCTC
Source organism: Pycnomerus fuliginosus (assembly GCA_963924575.1). Taxonomy (NCBI): domain Eukaryota; kingdom Metazoa; phylum Arthropoda; class Insecta; order Coleoptera; family Zopheridae; genus Pycnomerus; species Pycnomerus fuliginosus. The sequence goes on along the minus strand of OZ004619.1, from coordinate 24,315,422 downwards.
CATTGGTTAAGGGCTCAAAGATTTGTGATAGAAGTCATCAAGATACCGTAAACAAGTTCATGGGAGGGTTCTTTACTTTATTCTAAAAAAAAAAGTTTTTATGGACCTGGGTCGAAAAGTGCTTAATAAGGGAGCTATGATCTTTCAAATGGGGCCTTGGAAACCATGTTGTTTGAAGGACCTAGGAAGCATTTTTCGACCCTTGTCCATAAAAACTTTTCTTCCATGAATAAAGTAAGGAACCCTCCCATGGACTTGTTTACGGTATTTTGATGTCTTCCATCACAAAACTTGGAGCCCTGAACCAATAAAGAGACATTTTTTTTCGAAAATGGTGCATCCTATCGATGTCACACAAGAGTACCATTTTTACGTAAAAAACTTCATATTTTCTGGTGTCAGATTTGAGAAAAAACGATTATATATTTGAGCAAATTTAAAAATTTTCTCCACAGCAATAAATTCATCATCAAAGACTTACTAAATACCAAATCTTCAAAACAGTTAAAGATAGCAACGTGAAATTTGGTTTGGAACAAATTTTGTTAAACACCACTTTGAAAGTGGCCCGTTTAAGGGGGCCCTACCTCCCTCAGGAGATATTTTTCGACATATTGTATTCATAGAAATTTTTTTCATATTTTTCACCTACAGGTAAAATTTGGCGACGAGTTTCGTTTACACCGTAGGTATGTTTGCAATATAAATTTTTTTTTGGTTTGGGTCTGTCAGACGCAACCCCTGGAACCGTGTGACTAATAAATCAGTGTGGAACGGAGGGTTAAAGGGTGGCGGATTAAGAATAGGTTCCTACTATAAACTATAGGCAGCAGCGCCCTTTGACTGTAATGCTTTAGTAGGTAATGGTGCGCCCCGGGGTCATTGATGTTTACTTTAGAGAACTAGGACATTTGTCTATTTTCTTTCACCTAACTACTCAGTAGACTCCTCCAATAACGTTTCCATTGATAAAACTTGGCGCAAATCCCTTCTTGTTTTTCTTCCATGGGATCAGTGTAGAGATGTGAGTTTTCATGAAAAGTACATTTGTTGAAACTTTTCATGAAATTTTGAAAAGTTTCAAAGAAAAATGAAAAGTTGTCCTACGGTAGTATAAAGTATTCTGGAGAATTAAATAAATCTACAACAGCTGAATAGGGAACACAATATAATATTTAATGACAAAAATAGTAAGTGTATAGGTAAACAAGTTAATAAGTCAAAATAAAAGCATTAAACATTTAAATTCATCATTGTTTTCATCTTTTAAGTAGTATTTCACTTCATTTCACTGTTTCCAGTGCTCAATGGGTACTGATACTACTTAGAACGACTAGAATTGGCGGCGCTGTCGGTGGAAGTTTATTATTACCGCATTGATACTTTCAACAACTTTTCAAAAAAAAGTGAAAAGTTTCAACATAGGCTGAAACTTTTCAATGAAATGAAAAGTTTTTGAAACTTTTCAACTGAAACTTTTCAAGCTCACATCTCTAGATCAGTGGAACAAAATTGATGGGGTGTTGGGTTGGTTACAAACTTAAAATAGCACACCATCGCTTCCATAGGGACCAGGGAGTATGAATTTGGGGTGCTGGGCGAGTAACAAGCTTAAAACAGTTCTTTAAAATAACTCTTCTACAGCAAGGGAAGGCCTAATTTTTTTTATTTTTCAAATCCGTTACTTTCGACTTCCATTCAGGTCTCAAAAGTTCAGGTAAGGTTTGCTGCACGTTCTCAACTGCGTTTATTTTCAACATTGATCTAATAATACTATGGATAGAGCGCAGGCAATACCGATACGTTGTGCAGACTGTTATCAACATCGAAGAGCGATAACGTTATGTGAGCGCTCCGAGTGGAAGGAGAACAACGAAACTGTACCACGTGACGACTGGCAAAAACACAGGACTCGCCGCACCGGTTTGCAATGGAACGGAATGATGTTTTAAATAATATTGCCCAATAAATTAGAAATTTTAACAATTTGTTATCAATAAATGCAATAACACGACACTAGGATTAGACATTAGGTAGAAATACGTTTCGAATTTGTTTGAGGTCACAATTAAATAAGGGTATAAGAATGTTGAACATTATTAAAGCTCTCTTTTGGCGGTCATGTTTTTAAATATAAATAAATATTATTATAAACACGGCACGATTTCGCTAATCTAATAACTGATTCTAGGAAACGTTTTTCGGAGATTTATAACACACTAAAATTGGTAGAAATAGTGATCAACACTGGACTGGAACACTGCACCTCAAAATTAACATTTATTTTGTCCTCAAATGCAATTAATTACAACAGGAACAGCATTTACAAAGAAAATCCTATTTACCCGCCTGTTAAGTCTACGGGCTTTTGCCAGTCGTCACGTGGTTTCTAGCGCTATCTCTTACATACATGTTGACAACACTTATCTCTCTCTAATGATTTTCAACGTCCGCACGTGTAGCAGAGAAACGAACCAGCGCAGGTTGTCCCTTTTAACGTCTTCTCATTTTTCAAATTTGTTATGTTCGTCTTATAGGTACGCAAACAAAGCTTCTATTTATTCCTATCAGGGTCAATTCAGCCAAAGGGGGTTACAATGTGACGTGTTTTAAGCGCGCGTGTCACCCACCCAGCACCCAGCACCCCAATTTCGCTCAATTGACCCCGATGGAAGAGAAATAGAAGAAGGTATTTGCACCTAGTTTTATTTGTCAAAACAACATCGCAGGAGTGTACTGAGGTGGTTTCTTGAAAAAACATGTCAAAAGCTCCCAGTTCCCTAAAGTAAACAACACCCATTCCGGCCCTGTATCCTGCAAGGCCCTCTTGATGACCGAAGAGTGGATCTAGATGGAACGACGACACTGCACTAGTGCAATTATTTGGGTGTTGTGTTGTTCAGCGTCCGGGAAAATGCGCCTTGCTTTGTCCCGGGCAAAGGGCGTGATAGCAGGGCGTTCACCCCTTAAGTTGGCGCTTTTGCCACCAGCTGTCAGGAGCGCTCCTATCGATTATCCTTGCAGTTACGTCACACGGATGCTGTAATGTAATCTAGTAGGTGGCTGCAACGGTGCTTGTTCTCGCTCGGCCTATACCGGTGACATACTAAATGGACTATTCCGGCCTATTCTGACCTAATAATTAACTACCTGTCTGTGCTAATAACTCGTGTTTCCTTAAACTCCACTTTACACGCACTCCCTGTATTTATTATAATTATTTTGGGCACTTTAGTACCTACCTATACCTGCGTAAGTATCACCAGAACCTTGAGTTTCACCCTGCTATCTGTTTTTTGGCACATTTTCACGCCTACATGTGGACACTATATTGATTCATCTGTGACACGTGCCTTAAAAACTTCCCAAAATTTTTGATAATACTTACCTACCCAAAATTTTTGATAACACTTACTACTTACCTTGTTAATATGTTGTAAGTAGGTATATTTTAAATAAATAAAAAACTTCCTGGCGCATACCATACCAACATATTATATGCAGTTGAAACATTTCAAATCATCTTCATTGCTTGAATGAATTACGAAGAGGAACATAAAAACAGCATGACAGATGATGTCTCATGAAGGCGTGAACTTTGGCACGGTTTAAAACTCGTAATAATAGTAGCCTCCCTCTAAGTCCCTCTAAATTAACGGGTGATGAAAGGTGTCATCCTCGAAATCGATTTGGAAGAAGTGGTTCATTCATTTCGCTGCATTGAACAGACTGGATAGAGGATAGATACTGTCTTATTTATTAAATCAGTTAATTTCACTGTAATGGCGTTAAGGAATTAAAAGTTGGGTGCGCTATGTTAATTCGGTGGAAAAGTAAAGACAAGGACAAGGAAAAGAGCGAAAAGTCTTCGGGACAGAAGCAGTCTACTTCTAAGAAGAAGAGGAAGTTTGGAAGAGACGGAGGTAAGATAGATAGGTACCTTATGTTCGTCACTACAAAATGAAAAAGAACAGCAATTACATGACACATTCGCTGCCACAGCTCGGCCATTCGGCCAAAAATTCCAAGTTTCTACCATCACTTGTAACACGTCATTACTAGAAGTTGGAACGTTTAATAAAAATAAAGTAAAATTGAAATAATAAAACAATACAAAACAAAACAAGAACTTAAAACTACAGAATACTTTGGTTAACAAAATACATAATTCACATTCTGGTTTAGACTGTTTTGTATGAAACTACAAAAGCACAAAGTTCCAAGGTTACGCCGGTTGATGAGCATCGCACACTGCAAAGGAAAAGGTCGAATATTTACTATTCGGTCAGGCCGAATATTCACTATTCGGTATTATATTCGGCCTTAGGCCGAATTTTACTATACGGTATGATATTCGGTATTCGGCTGAAATTCAGCCGAATATTCGATTTGGCCGAATATCCAAAAATCACTATTCGGTGCAACCCTAGTTTGAATACACTGGGTGTCCGCCACTGCCTTGCAGAATGATAATTGGTAATAGCATAAGCTCTAACTACCGTCTGTGTATAATTGGTTGCCAACCCTACACAGAAAAATATGTAAAGTCCATGACAGCACCAGTGGCGTGCTGTACAAAACAAAACAACAATTGTATTGGTGAATGTCTGAGATATGTCTTAGTGACACACGCCGCCACTGAAATTTAGTGCTTCAGCTTAGAGCGGTATCATCGTTGTTGATTAAATTGACACACCAAATTCTACGCCTCGATACTTTGAGCAGTTTTTGAGTTCTCGTATTTTTGAATTTTTGTGTTTCTGATGAGTGTTACGGGTTGTAGCGCCTTTAAGTGTGGTTTTTCAAACAGATTCTGGTTGGAAGAGGAAGGGAGAGTATGCAGAGTATGTGGAGAGGCAAGAGAGACGATAGAACATATGTTGAGAGAGTGCGAGGGGATGAGAGAAGAGGAACGGGAAAGAAAATGGATATTGAACGAAAGGGGAACAGGACTAGAATGGATGAGGGAAGTAGAGAGGCAGAGGGAAATAAGGCGAGGGGAGGGAAGAGAAGACAAGAGTGGAAGATTAAAAAGAGAAGAAGGATCTTAATTTCATTTTAAATATTTTTGTATGTATAATTATATTGTAAGGGCAGGGCTCATTACAAGCCGAAAGGCAAAGTAATAAAGTATTCTATCTATCTATCTAAGTGTGGTTTTTCACGAATGATGATTAAAGCCTTTTTTGTAATGATTAAGGCCTTTTTTGTACCATCAGTAGAAAGCTATCGAGTAGTATTAATTTCAACCCTACATTATTTAGTGAAAATACAAGTTTCCACCCCTAAGTTTCATCCCCGTCGATAAATTTATCCTAAAATTCGCTCCTCCGAAGATGCAATGTGTAAGACCTCAGACTCCTCACAGTTTCACAAAGATATTGTTTCTCTGTGTTAAATTACAGGGCTTCATGAACCTTTCAACCCCTAAACTCCAACCCCCTATTTCAACACCACCACATGCTTTATAAAGAAAGTTGTGTTTTCAATTTCACCACCCTAATCCAATGCGTAGAGAAAGTGCGACGATTTAGAGATACATGTTATCAATCCTTTATGATTTACAGGGGTGTTTATTTCGCCGGTGTTACATAACTCCTTGCGTATTTGCTTACTTCAGCTGTTCATAAATAGATCAATAAAATTTCAGAAAAAATAAACAAAACGTATTTAACCGATTGCAAAGGGGTTGTTAGTAGCGTAGGGGTTGGTTTTAGGTTACAAACCTTTTTCAATGGTTGACCGAAATCTATCGAACCCCTTAATTTTATACCACCACTTACTTGAAGAAACTTCAAGTTTCTACCCTTGAAGTTCATCCCCTTTGTTAGATGTGAAAATTTGTCCAACCCCCTACAGTGTCACAGAAAATTACCATACCAAATTCTGCCTTGATTGCGCTGAGTGGCTTTCGAGTTCTCGTATTTTTGTGCTCCTGTATGTTAGCTGTTGTAGCGTCTTTAAGGGTGGTTTTTCGCAAAATATGAATAACACCATTTTCGAATCATTAACGAAAAGCTATCGAACAACGCCAATTTCTACAAATTAAGCGGAATTTTGAGTTACAACCCCTATTTTCCACCCGTGACCGATTTTGCGGAAAAAACATCCCCCCCAAGATTTTATCGAAATATGTGTGTACGTTGGGTTGCAAATAGCTGCGTTCAACCCTGCGGAGTTATCAAATTTTTTATGGTGTTCATCCCCTAAATCCCCTAAATTTCATGGCACCCCTTCACCTTCAACAGGCTTGAAGGTCGAACGTGTATTAATAGATTTTCGGTTTTTCACCCCTAACTCCCACTCCCTTGGTCCGATATGGCCCAACAGCAATCGCCTTTGTTTTCGGGAGACAAAGCTCGATATCTCAATCCGTTTTCTCAAGTTGTCCGACAGACAGAGTGAGGAGCGAGCGAATTTGGCAAATATTGCCAAATATTTTTAATTGATTTTTTATTTGACGAACTTATTTTTAAATAAGCCAATTTCTGAAGAATTCCTGTTAAATATTTATTATATGATGATAGAGAGATATAATTAGAGAGATATATTAGCAACAAGTTTTTCTCTAAAAATAACTCGAATATTTTCTTCATATCAGATGTTTCTTTATAAGGATAGCACATTTTTAACTTCTACACTCGTGGAGCAGTTACTAAAATCTATCGAAAAACCGAATCGCCAGAAACATCAAATCTTTATGTTTTACCAAAAACAGTGTTTTTTTTAAATGCCTGTGCGTCTGTGTCTCTGTCTGTCTGTTCGTCTGTGGACACGTTACAGCCTAAACCACTGGACCGATGTATGTAGCTGAAATTTGATATGTGCAGCTTGTGTGATAAAAGGAAGAACTGATTAGATTTTGGGCCATTTTGGCACATCAACTTCAAAATTTTAAATGCAAACCCCCATTGTTCACAATTCGGCTTATATTTACCTGGTTCTAGAGGGGCAAGTCTATGGGTGAAATCAGTGTACAAGCTAGGTGAAATCAAGTGAAATCGGGCGAAATCAAGGAATACTAGGTGAGATCAAGGGAAATAAGGTGAAATCACCAGGTGTAATCATGGTGAAATGAGGTGAAATTACGCAGGAAGGTGCAATCAGTGTAGAAAATTTTGTTCATAGATTTGCCCCTCGCTGGTTCTAGTTCTTTTGCAATATTTTACCCCCCTCAAAAATTATTGATTTGTTTAGGTAACGGCAGGTAGCAAATTTTATCCATTTTCAAGAGTTCTTTTCTTTAGATTGCTTGCTGTATAATGAAATATATGCTTCGGCACTACTACTAGGTGCAGATTCAAATAATCTGCACTCAAAACCACCAAGTCCACCTTAATATGTGTCATTCACAACTTCTGTTGGCTCTTTTTCTCGCCGTTTATAAATATTTTTGCCAAAAAAAGGGAAACAGGGAAGCGGTTGGAACCTCCCTATTCCAGTAGTCTGGGTTATGAGTTCTTAGTCAAAGGACACTAAGTGCGAATGAATTTTGTCTCATTCAAAATCATAATTTGAAGACCTTTCTGAAGGTGAGAATACATTTTTCAAAAACTTGTTTTGGATGGAGAAATGAGAAATAAGTGTACCTACATTTAAATTTGAAAATTGATGGTGCTGAAACGGCACTTGCCGTGGGTCGATTGCCTTCAAACATTTTTTAGCACTTCAACGTGTAATACCAATACCTACAATCTCTATGTGCAAAGTTTCAGCCAAATCGATTAGAGTTTGGACTGTATCGTGTTAAAAATCCCGAATATTTGAATTTTTGTCAAAAAGGCACTCTAGAAATAGCATTTAAAGGCCTTTCTTATGATGACGCGAAAAATGGAGGTTTGCATTTAAAATTAAAAATGTGAGTTGCCAAAATGTCTTTTCCGGTTAATCCGGTTGCACGATTGGCTCCATTTCAGATCTAAGTTGAGTTACGATCGAGATGTCATGTCCTAAATTTCAACCAAAACGGTCAAGTAGTTTGAGCTGTGGCGTGTTTACAAACGTATCAACGTATACGTACGCACACACAGACACATTTTCAAAACGTCGATCCGGTCTTATCTCGTATTCGAAAATTTTACTGATTGTAGTAAACTCCCATTTTTTAAAATTTATTTATTTATTCTTCTGCAAAAAATGTCTCCTTATGACTTGCTTGAGGCACAAATGGCGTCTCATAGTCTCATATACATATCGTAACTTTTCTAGGCACTTTTCTGAACAACGCAGAGAACTCGAAAGAGCAGGCAGGTAGGTAGTAAAAATGTAATGTTTAAGGTATCGGCAAGCCGCATTTTGTATATTACATGAACGCTCGTAACCCAGTTCAGTGTATCCAGGAATCCAGGTATACCGATATTAGGTATGTACGAAGACGGCTGGCATGCGCGAGGCCGACAACCTTCACATCGCAGGAGGCTGCAGGATAGCCTACTACAGTGTAGTAACAACAGGTTAAGTAGCTATTGGCTCGCGTCCACCTGCGTCCACCAACACCAATTTATTTTATTCCCCGTGAATTAATCTGCCGAATTTATTAATTTCCGATATTCCAATGAAATGTGATGTCGGTCCCAGTTATTTTCTCGTTGGTATCGCATCGACTTCTTAAAAAATTTAAGTTTAAAGCGGCACATAAATAGAGTGCTCTTGTGCCAATTGTTAGGAAATTGTAAAAAATTGTTACGTTTTGTGCAAAAAATGTTTGTTTGGAGGCATTGCGTGTCTTTGGAAGGTAGGAGGTTTGCACCATTATTTTCAAAGATGAATGGAATATGTCTTGATTTAGTTTATGTTGATGTAAATTACGAGGTACCTACCTATCCTTCCTAAGCGTTTTGTTCGAAAACATGGATTTTATTCTGAAAAACAATTATTTTAGATCATTTTTTTTTCTATTTCCAATATCGTTTTCAAACATACCTACATAAGCTAATATAGGTAAGTAGAGGGATTCTACCCGGGCGCATCCACCATCAGTGTTCAATCGAACAATTTTCTCCTCCCACATCACTCTTTAAAAAATGCAGCAGAGAAGCGGCTGGAACCTCCCTATCGCGTGGATCTTTGTATTCTGTGTAGATAGTAGTCAATTCAACAGAATTTTTTTTATCCTTATCGTCTGTGACTAATTACGTACGTACGTACATACACACAGACACATTTTAAAAACCACTTTTTTGAGTTCCTGAGACCTCAAAACGTGAAGATCTGGTGTTATCTCGAATTCCAAAATTGTGGTGAAGTGGAGTGGGGAGGTTAAAAATTGGCAGTCTCGGAGACGTTAGAACCTTCTACTTTCTTCACAGATTAAGTATGTAAATATTGCAATAGCAAGAAAGAAATTTCAAAAAATAAGCCTCGTCCAGATTTGAATTCGGATCCAAAACACATTCGTACATATTGGGGGTTACATAACTTAAAATCAACAAACATGAAAACGCATACCTACATACTGGCATTATCTTTAAAAACTGCATAGGTACGTATAAGTATGGTACGTATTGTTGTACTGTGTTGTAAAAATTCCACAAATTCGGCAATTGTGTAGAATGATTCAGAAGTCAGTAGTTTCCTTGTTTCTGACTTGAACACATTTAATGAAGAAATTTCTTTTATCCCAACTGGAAGCATATTTATAAAAACAATTTACTGCCGGCGGCGTACATAGGGGTCTTTTTGTAGAGCTTCAGGCTGTGCCTCGCTAAGGAGAAGTGATTCTTGTTTCTGGTAGGTATTGTATGTGTGATAATCACTGTTCAACTGATGTGACCTCCTACGATATTTGAAAATATAAATAAGTAATCTATGCAGGTATATTGAAGTAACGGTTAAAATGGCACTGTTTTTAAAGGTTTCCCGGCACGATGTTCGATGCTCGAGATTAAATATTATTCATAATATGCGTTTCTGCAAAATGAAAATACGATTTACATCAGCCGACTGCCCCCATAAAAGGATATTATACGAAATTACAGAATGAATGCAAGCGTAATAAACACTTATTAGGGTGTTATGATCCACAGCATTTTTAAAATAATTAATTAAGTATTTAGTTTTTTACAAACATTTTCTATATGTGCTGACCAAGAAAGATGACAATCATGGTTACACCAAGACAATTAGTCAGGGAAACAGCATGTAGAATGTGCCCTACAAATTCGATTTCTCTAAAGCTGGAATTTCGATGATTAGAAATGTTAGATCTTATTTCCATTCGAGTTGTTTTCTGGTGATTTATTATTAATTTATTAATTTTACACCAGTTGGAAAATTCATCCAACATTTTCTTGGCTTTGGCAATAAGCAAGTTATAATTATTATCCGCAATAACTATGGTGGTATCATCTGCGTATAGAAAGACATTACCTTCAGAGATATGCTCCGGAAGGTCATTGACGAACAATAGAAAAATTAGGGGACCCAAAATACTCCCTTGTGGCGTTCCAACGTTTTGGGGAAATAAATCCGAACTACACTTATCAACTTTTAGCCTGAAATTCCTGTCTGACAAAAAGGAGACTATCCAATCCTTCACGTTTTTTCTCGAATGTCCATCTTTTCAAGTTGTGTGTCGACAAAGTTTATGTCACTGCAGTCGAACGCTCTAGTTAAATCAAATGAGAAAGAGAAAACGTAGGGGAAAGTGGTGTAAAATGATTCCCCTAACGGGAGAATCGCTGTAAAACCGAAACAAATGCTTCTTTTAATCTGATTTTTTTATGGAAGAAAGGTGCAACCCTTGACAGAATATACGATTTTTATTTGAATTAAATTTTGATAAATAACATAAGAAAAAAATTATTGCCGCAATTGCACGGGGCTGGGGTAAAATGATCCCTGTATTTTATAACATACACAATGCATTATAAACTTAAAGAACATTTAGGTAACTACGTATTTTCTAATCGTAGACGCTTTAAAATAAATTATATAATTATATAAAGAGCAGCAAAATTTACAGCGAGGGTAAAATGGTCCCAGCGTGTTTCCCCACATATTTGGGGATCGTTTTACCCCAAGTGCGTACACAACACCTACAGCATTACATTCGGAAAAAATGCAAGCCAAATTTTTGCCAAATTACCTAACTGGCACTTTAATATCCGCTGTGATCAGCAATGCAATCGAAATTTGGCTTAGATGTTAAATAAGAAAAATGCAGCAGAGAAGCGGCTGGAACTTCCCCATCGCGTGGATCTTTATATTCTGTGGAGATAGTAGTCAGTTCAACAGAAAATTCAAGAATGAAATGGTAGAAACTGTGAATACTTTTTTAGAACCAGAAATTGATCGTCTTTCTAATGGCGACATAAAAAAAGGAGGCCTTGTATTTAAAATTTAAAGTTGATATGCTTAAATGGCACTTCCCGTTTACCAATTGCTTCCAAAAGCCATTCAGGTCTTCAACGGATTACCCAATCTCCATGTACCAAATTTCAGTCAAATCGATCCAGTAATTTGGGCTATAATGTGTTTTTAGTCTTATTACAAAATTCAATTTTTTTTACCCAAAGGGCAGTAAATGAGAATGAATTTTATCTTATTCAGAACAAGTATTTGAAGACCCTCCTGATTCTGACAATAAATTTTTAAAAAAGTTGTTTTGAGAGTATATTTAAAATTGAAAATTGATGTGCCAAAACGGCACTTTCCGTGGGTCGATTGCCTCCAAACATTTTTTAGCTCTTCGGCGTACAAAATGTACAAAATTTGAGCCAAATCGGTTCAGAGGTTTCGGCTGTATCGTGTTTTTAAAGTACGTTAACAATCCCGGATATTTCAATTTTTGTCAAAAAGGCACCAAGAGTGAATACATTTTTAGAAGCAGAATTTGAAGGCCTTTCTTATGGCGACGTGAAAAATGGGGGTTTGCATTTAAAATTTAAAAGTTGATGTGCCAAAATGGCATTTCCAGTTGCACGATTGGCTCCAAAAGCTTTTCAGATCTAAGTTGGGTTATGAGATGCATACGTACCAAATTTCAGCCAAATCGGTCTAGCACTTTTTGCTGTGGCGTGTTTACAAACGTACGTACGAACGTACAGCTTAGAAATATGAACATGCCCACCCAGAGCTGAATATTTAGTTGGTCGCCTAGCATTCGAATAGCAGTTAGGTAGGGGTCTCTGCACGGTCTCTGCCGTGGCCTGGTCCATGCGACCAGGTAAATATTCAGCTCTGAGTGGGCATCTTCATGTTTCTAAGCTGTACGTACGAACATACACCCAGATACATTTTAAAAACCACTTTTTTGGGTTCCTGAGACCTCAAAACGTATAGATCCGGTCTTATCTCGAATTCGAAAATTTTAGTGATTGCAGTAACCTCCCATTTTTTAAAAATTGTGATGGGGTTGGGGAGGTTAATATCTACACCACGATAAAGAAGCGCTTGTCTTAGATTAGACTTTCACAATTTTGAAAAATGATAATGTCAAGAACAATTGCGCGCATATTCTGCCATACTTAGTAAGTCACTTTACCGACGTAGAACTACTCTTGCAACAGTTTTGTTTTGTGAGATGGCACCATTCATATCTATTACGTGCTGAATTAAATAGCAATAAGCAATTTCAGTAGATAGGCCCTGTCTGAAAACATTCTTACGCGTATCTATAGACGTGGGGGGGGAGGATTAAAAAAAATTGCACTGCCCCCCCAAATTTTGGTTTTTCCGCGGGGCAGGGCGGAGCAGGTAAAATTTTTTGGCGTTTATTATTTGGAGTTTTCGTCTTGTAACGGTCCCTCTAAATATTTTTTTCTATTTCGGTTTCCTAATGAACACTTTTTCTATTTCGGTTTCCTAATGAACACTTTATAGCACCCAAACGCGTTCTCTAATGTGCTCTATTAGAGCACGGCTTTTGTTTACATCGTAACCTAGACAACGATTGTGTCCAACAATCGCCAACTGTCAAGCGAACATTGACCTGTCTATGAAAATGGAAAACCGATTTTTTTCTAACTGATTATGGGTATCCGAAATAGAAAAAATTGTATAAAAAACGTGTTCATAAGGCTCTTATCGCACTCGGATTTTGTAAAACTCGGGCTTTTCGCCCTCGTTATCCAAACATCCTCATCATGCGATAATATTTGGCCTTATGAAACGTGTTTTTTAATATACTATTACAGCACCCAAACGCGTTCTCTAACGTGCTCTATTAGAGCACGGCTTACATCGGTTTACATCGTAACCTAGACTACTATTGTGTCTAATAATCGAATTAACTGCCAAGCGGACATTAGCTGTCTTTGACAATAACAATCTTGAAAATATTAACAAGTGGAGTATCCGAAATAGAAAAAATTGTATTGTATTGTGCCAACAGGAGTCCGTATCCAAATTTTCAAAAATATATAAATTATTTCTTCTATTCGTTTTTTTTAGATCTAATATGATATGACTGGACTATAAGGCTCTTATTCTTATCGCACTCGGATTTTGTGAAACTCGAGCTTTTCGCCCTCGTTGTCCAAACATCCTCGTGCGATGATAATTGGCCTTATGAAACGTGTTTTTTAATATACTATATTAATGCTAGTCCAAGAATTTTTTTTTCGAAATTGAACTCCAAAGTAGGACTTAATTGTTGATAAAAATCTTCATTAAATGTGCTCTTCTTTACCCAGGAATCAATCTTTTTATAAAAATAATCGCGTTGGTCCATCCCCAAACATTTTTTCTGGGTGCACCACTGGTCAAAAAGTCAAAAACCTTATATTAGTATTTTTTCGGAAATCTTACCAACCTTTCGCTAGTACCAATAAATTATGTGAAAAAGTTGAAGTTTCTTCCATTTCTTCCATTTTGGAGACGATCAATTTGTGAGTTTTGTTTGATAGGCTACGTATTAAATTTTAAATTTATTAAGAAATCTATTTAAAGAGAGTGTAAAGTATGGAATAAAATTTCAATCTATCAAAGTAGCAAAAAGAGTTTAAGAAAATGTAGTTGCACAGTTGAATTTGTATCAAAAAAAAGGTTGACGTGTATTCGCAATTTTGAAAATTATTGTTTTTTGATCGATATCTGCCATATTTTTGAAAATCTAGGGTGGCCGTGACTTCACTTTTGGGCAAGCATCATACATGTTCTTGTCTCAAAATCCGTTGAAAAAAGTATGATTCCATTCGAAAAAACAAAATTGGGGTCATTTCCGGTTAAACCGGAAGCGAAAAAAAAATCTGAGTACACCGTTAGATCCGCATCAAAAAAATAAAATCGACCTGTCCCAGGAATTTAGGCATTTCTGATTTCTGGATCAAGTTAACGATCAATCTTCCGGTCGTGAGTTAAAATGAACTGTCTGTTCGTGGATTGTAAACATGCACGTGACCCAGAGTTCTGTTGATTAATTTCCATCCAGCCAGCATATCATATCTGGGGGTTGTGTGTGTGTTACATTGACATCATTCTATTATCGACCTCCTTCGTTGGGGCGCACCGCGTTGGGCGGATACCCGACCCCAAGCACCAAGTTAGTCACGCGGTGTACGTTGCTTGTTTCGGGTGTACGGATGCTATCTGCTGCATCGCGCATCTTCATGTCTTGGCGATGGCGTCCACGTCGCTTTCTCAATTATTCTGTCGTGACCTGGTCATGACGTGATTATGACGGAGTCGGACGAGGGCCGGTGCAACGACGCACTCAGTCATGCCGTAGACAAAACGTGACTGACCGAAAACCACGTTTTGTAATAAATTAATGTGATTGTGCGGAAAGATCTGGGGCAAATTATGTTATGGTTTATTCCGAGGTTTATTCGCGTGCATACTGCATTCTCGCCTCACATCCCGTTTAATCTACTGATGGCAAGTGGCAGGCAAAGGATAATAGCGGTTCTCGCGTAATTAGTCACAAACTTTTAATTGGTAGCGGCGTAGCAAGAAGTCATTTTTTTGGTAGGAGGGTGTGTATACAGGGTGATTCTGGTATGCAATCATTAATTTTCAGGGGTGATTCTACGTCGAAAAATATGAAGAAAAGTTTCTATAAACATGTGTCCGAAAATCGCCCCTAAGGGGCTACGGCCCCCTGAAGGGGGCGTCTAAAATTCGATTTTTATTTAGTCACTCATTAAATTTTTGCATACCATCTGACATTATTAAGCATCACCAGATTACTTTAGTTACTAATTTTTCGAATCCGTTCAGTTTTGTAATTTAATAAAAATAAATTGTCCCTTCTCGAAAACGGTTAGTCCTACGGAGTAACAGCAAGAGGAGCTTTTTTATGTAGTTTTAGTCAGACAACCATATTCCGGCGAAGAAATGTCAAAAAAATGGCGCATCAAAAAAATTGGGTGAAAAAATCCAGAGGCCCCCGTTTCGAACGCCCCTGGTAAAATCCGTTTTTTGCTAATAACATAATCTAATGGAGCTTATTGATATCAGACAGTGTGCAAAAACTCATCGCTTTAACCTAAACGGTTCCTGATTTATTCAATAATAACCGAAGTTTGTGTGCCCCCTTCAGAGGACCGTAGCCCCCTTAGGAGCGATTTCCGGACACATGTTTATAGGAACTTTTCTTCATATTTCTCGATGTAGAATCACCCCTAAAAATTAGTGACTGCATACCTGAATCACCCTGTATATTGTATAATGTAGGTACCTACCCTTGACACATTGTTCGGCTGCTATTAATGAGCGGCGCCGGAGTGTTACGCCCCTTATAGCTACAAGTCGTACAACAGGTACAACTACATGATTCAATTTCGCTGTAATTTCTGGGGTAATTAGAATAAACGATAAGCGAACTCTAACACGCAAGTTCTTCTTTAACTTGACAAGTTCGCCCGTTATACAGAACAGAAAGGGCCAATTTTAACCAATAAAATTATACCCACCGAAAAGGGGCCATTCAAATTTTCTGATCTCTGACTCAAGTGAGGAAAAATTGCTCGAGTATGTCGATTTTTATTTGGAGGAGGGACACTTAAATCCGTATGTTTGGTGAAATTTTACAACGCACCCCCTAACCCCCGTGAACCCAATTTTAAAATGGTTTGGTACGACCACTAAGTGAAAATCGCAGTTTTCAATTGCCATTTTCACTCATTTTTGTTAAATTCATAATTTTCTCCTTATTAAATTAGGATATTTTTAAAGCATATGAGTACCTACTTCTCTTATTTAGGATAAATTTTGGAATTCAACCGCAAAGTAAAATCCCAGGAAAAATCAATGAAAATCTTCTGTGCAAAATTTAGGTTATATCGTAGAACCTTTTTGTCCCAAAATGCCTTGGGACCGGCAAGTTGTATTTCTTCATATTATCTTAAACTTTTGAGCAGTCATTTAAAAAAAATTGTAATAATATAGAATACTGGCAGGCAGTTGCGTGCTGTGCCCTTTTGGGCGGGGGTTGCTCAACATTCTTGAGGCGGCGGCGCCGGCGGCGGGGAGTGAGGGCCCAATATTATTGAGGAAAGTTTATGGGGGAAGGAAGCATCTTCAAAATTCTCTGGGGGTATCGAAATTTACTCTTTTTTTCGTTTCTCGACGTAAAGATCGAGTGACCCGAGGAGTGACCCAAATGTAACAAAATGCTTGTGCTTCAAATATAAACAAGAAAACTTCTTTTGAAAGGATAAAATATTCGTGTTATTTGTTGAAGCTGCTGCCCTTAATTTAATTTATTTCTCTTTACGATATGCTGCACCAGACTTTCTTTTTTTTGAATTGGGTCCACATTCACTATCTTTGTGAGTTTAGTACGATTGGTTGCCTAAGTACGAAATAATTCCTGTTCTTTCAAGAATAACCGCCCCAAAAAAAATATAAAAAGAATTTTTTTTAAGAAAAAGTGAGGTTTGGGGCGTCACTACCTGAAGGGCGGGGTTTGAGCCCCCCGTTGCTCACCCCTGGGCACGCCACTGCTGACAGGTTTTTCGTATCCAGGAACAATAAACCGTTAATTTACTTGACTTTAAGAAAAGTAATTCATTTGTAAGCATGAACCAGTTATTATTTATGCTAAAAAAAAGTTTCAGGAACCAAATAATGCAGAGTTTTGCATATAACATGCTTTGTCAGAGATGCACTCAGAAAAAATCGTGAATTCCGAATCCGTTGAGAAAAAGTATGATTCCAATTAAAAAATAAAAATTATGGTAATTTCCGGTTGAACCGGAAATGCTAAAAAATATCTGACTACCACTGGATTCACATCAAAAAATAAGGTTGACCTGTCCGAGGATATTTCCGAAATATTCCTCTCGAAAAAGGCCTTGAATTTATTACCTACTTTTGAAAAGTTAATTACCTACTGTGTGGTCGTAGAAAAGTATCGTACACAACTCAAGTTGTAACGCAATTACACATTGTGGAATTATGCACTCGCCGCTACGCGGCTCGTGTACAACTTCCACACATGCGTCATATGCTTCTTACAACTTTCGTTACGTAATATACTATTATAACATCATCTTCGACTCGTTTTTGCAAACCTTTCCTCTATTCTGTTTTACTGTACTTAGCAACCTAATATCGTAATATACTATTAAATCCGTTCACCGTTAGCGCCCTCTCTGGATAAATCTGAAATCACATTAAGGCCCGTTATGATACATCATTTTCAAGAGTATGAAATCCTCTAAAGACTGGGGCACAAATTTTTCAAATCCATCTGCTCGTTCAAAAGTTACACTGAAGAACATGCATTGGTTCTGAACCAAGAAGTAATTACTTATTTGTTTTTAGTGCCGTAGCAAAATGTGGAGGTATTCTTGGTTTTGATTATTCGCTCGTTCTCTCGCTTGTCGAGTCTGTCCGTCGCATAACTTGAGAACGGATTGAGCTATCGAACCAAAACTTGATGTGCAGCTTTGTCTCCCGAAAAGAAAGGCGGGAAGTTAGGGGTGAAAAATAAAAAAAAACTATTAATTGAAATACCTCGAGAACCAATGGAGGCATCTTACTGAACACTGTACACGTTCGACTTCCAAGTCTGCTAAAAGCGAGGAGATGCAAACTTCGTAGTATGATATTTAGGGGATGACAACTTTCAAAAATATGATAACTCCGTAATGGATTCAGACAGCGATTCGAAACTCGACATACGCACATATTTGCATATTTCAATGAAGTCTTGTGAGTTTTGAACCTAAAACCAACCCCTAAGCTACTAACAGCCCCTAACTTCTTAAAAGCGGATTAAATACATTTTTTTCTGAAATATTGCTCACTCATTTATGAACAACAGAAGTAATTAAATACATAAGAAATTATGTAACACCACAGAAATAAAATCGCCCCTGCAAATTATAAAGGTGTGAATTCATTTCTAAAATATGTAATTTTTCTACGAATTGGATTAGGGTGGTGAAATAGAAAACAACTTTCTTTAAAGCATGGGTGGTGAAATAAGGGGTTGGAGTTTAGGGGTTGAAACGTTCATGAAGCCCTGTTCATGAAGCAAGTTCTGCTGTGAAACTGTGAGTTCGTACAAATTATATCTTCGAGAAAGGAGGAGTGAACTTTAGGAGAAATTTAACGAAGGGGATGAAATTTAGGGGTAGAAACTCGATTTTTTACTGAATAATGTCGGGTTGAAATTAACATCATTCGATAGATTTCTATAGATCATACAAAGAAAGGTCTTAATCAGTATGCTCGAAAAACCACCCTTAAAGGCGCTGGCTACAACCCCTAACCTGCACAAGCACAAAAATATGAGAACTCAAAAACTGCTCAACGTATCAAGGCAGATTTTGGCGTGCATATTTACAGTGGCACAGTAGGAGGATGAACATAGGGGGATGAATTTTAAGGGTTGAAACTGGAAAAAAGTAAATGGTGGAAAAATATTACTAAGGTCTATCCGGAATTGACGCGATCGGGACTCACCCGATCTCCACGGCGTCGCCATGGAAATCGGGTGAATCCCGGTCGCGTGGATTCCGAAAAAATTCCATAGATTTCGGTGAACCATTAAAAAAAAAGTCTGCAACCTAAAATCAACTCCTAGGCTACTAACAACCCTTAACACGTAGCAAACGGAGTAAATACATTTTATTTATTATTTCGAGCATTTTGTCATTTTTCGGTAATTCAGTCATTTGCATTAATTTTTAACCCATCCACAATTTTACGCAGGCCGCTTATTCTTCGTGTTGTGTTCGCTAGTTCTACTTAACTACAGCTAATTTTCACCCCCCTTGACTTTTCATCCCCCTTCACAATTTTTCAACCTCCCGAAGCGTTAATTTTGTAAAATTCGCGCTATTTTGTCTTCTTTCGGTAATAAATTTTACTCATTTGCATTGATTTGCCTTTCTAACTTTTTTGACCCCCTAAAAGCTAAATTTGCATACCTGAATTATTTTCTGTAATTCTACTTAGCTACGATTAATTCTCGCCCCCTTTGATTTTTCATCTCTCTTTACAATTTTTCAACCCCCTAACTGTTAATTTTGCAAAATTTGCGTAATTTCGTTTTTCGTGAACTCATTTAGATCCAGTTTACCTTTTACCTCGCCTTTTACAATCTTTTAGTCACCTTCGCAATGGATAAGTATTTCAACCCCCCAGAAGTCTAAATTGCATAATTGGTTTGTTAATTTACTACTGTTCGCCTTTTTGACACATTTGTGCGTCTGCGGAAGCACCACTACTTGATAAAATCTGAATCAGTATAAACCCAAGCGGCCCCTAAATACCCATCAATGTGATAAACATCTACAGGTATACACATCGCTTTGATATACATCTTCCGATAGCTTTTGCTTTAACTTTTGAAGAATTTAATTCCCTTCGAAGGGCCTTAATGTACTTATTAAATTAATCTTAAACTTATTAAATTATCTAGCTTTCAAATGATGTATCATAAATGGGAGGTTGCGATTTGAAATTTTAAAGTCGGGGTCCCCTTGAAATAAAAATCGACCTGTTCGAGGGATTTTTCCTTAATTTAGTCAGAGAGGAGACATTTTGGATGACCCTTTTTCAGTGGGCCACCCTGTATAAGCGAAGTAATTTTTTTTTTGTAAAAGTGTCAAAACTGTTTGGTAGCCAATAAGTATGCTTAGAAATACGAGGGAATGGGATGCAATTAAGACCAATTATCAAATTGCCAACAAGTTTCGTGATTTTATTTTATCACTTCTTCAGGGCTCTATAATATAACAGAAGAAGAGAAATAGGAAATTGGCCCCTTTCCTAACCTTACTTTCACGCAAATCATCAACTCACCCTTCACTGGAAAGAACTGTGCCAACAGCGGCGACCTTTGATATGAGTCTATAAAATCTGGTTCATAATTTTCAGACAGAATCAAATGAAAATGTAAAGAACATCGGCGAACAACAGCACGCAGACACACAGACAAACAAACTAACATTTTTCAAAAACCTATTTTTCGGATTCCCAGTACCCTTAAATGTAAAGATTTTATGTTTTTGGCATTCGATTTTTCGATCGATTTTATTAACTTGCTGCGCTAAAGCGTAGAAGTTAAAAATTACGCACGGTGACCATGTTTACTGTGAATTTTTTCAACTTTTTTATTTTAATAATTGAAAAAGTTAGTCGTCAAAATTAGTTTGTTTGGCTGAGCTTGTGCAAGAGATTGAACCACAAGTGCCTCGGCAAAGGAGATTGTCGAGAGATTTGTCAGGTACCTATTGATCAGAAAAAAACGGCAGATACAACCCTTACACAGTCCAAGAAAAGTGACAGTTCAGTCAATAGTAACTGAATGAGCTGTCCAATGTACAGTATCGTTTGTTACGCAACTGAAAAGGAAGAGATTCTGTCATGACTCCTAAAAACCATAGTTACCTGAAATCCAATCATTGTCATATCATTCAAGTCATTCAAGTAATTATCAGGACCGAATCTGTTCCGTAAAGTTTTCAGTTGCGTAACAAACGATCGAGCAAGACATCTGACGCATACTGTACATACACCACAATCCCCATGTCTGAACTTAATACCTAATAAATACCTAATTTGGAAAAATATGTGTGGGGGTTCTACTTTTTTGGTAAAATACAATCATAACACCATGCAATTGTCAAAAGATGCAACCCTTCAGTATGTGACACGGTGATCTTTCGTCTTTGGATTATTTTATTCATTATGTATTGAACCAATCCAAAGGAGCATTTAGCATACCAGTAATCCTGATTACAGTGATGACTACAACGTCAACTTGACACTACTTACTCAATACTTTAATTTATAAAATAATCTGCAAAATACGATTCGTAGTCTCTTGGTTGCCTTGTTGAGTCCTCATGGATGCACTACTTGTCAAATGGTAGATTTTTTTCGGCCAAAGAGGACTCGAGCGAGCTCTCGTCCTCTTTTTAGCCTAAAAAAATCTACCATTTTGACTCGTAGTTGACAGCCATTCGGACGTCAAAACCCGCGGCAATCAAGAGATTACTCGTCGTATTACTATTGAATATAGTTTCCCCACCTAATTTACACGGAGAAACAAAATTCCAAAGGTAACTGCCGCTGCAAAGTCTCCTGGTCCTGGAACGCATCAGTTTAGGAAAATTTTGTATTCCGCCGTGCTAACAATAAATATTAATAGGAACCTCGATAATAACAGACTGTGTGATGGTGTGAACGAAAATAGGATTTCCTTCGGTCGTCGACAAATTAGATGTGTCCGTTTTTGTACCTTCAGTCATCATCAAGGTCTGTTTAATTTAGTTGAGAACGAAATACTAATAGGATTGAGCTCCATGTATTAGTAGTGCCGAAATGTGTTCAAGATGTACTCGTTGTTGTAATAACAGCAACAGCAGGGAGGAAGAAGATGATATTCCGTCCTCATCAACGTGTTCAGGTGACGACATCTGACGTCAATTTTCAGGATTTTTGCACCTTCTCATAATACATTTTACCTACAGGGTGAGTCTGAAAGACTCCACATCCTTTATACCACAGAATCTACTGTTCAAATGATGAAGCTTGGTGCAAAAATTATTGATCAATTGTGATTCCTCTTGATGTTATAAGCCGCCAAAGATCTTCATTTTTAAACGTTCTTTTTAAATATCTCTCGAAAAGTGTATCGTAGGATTTTGAATTTTTGCACAACATTGTTACAGACCAACATGCAACTACTGATGGTACTTAAGACATTATCCAAAAAGCCGATCCCTGTTATACAGGCTGGCCCCGATGTTATTTGCCCTTGAACTTTTTTATATTTGAAAATATTGCTAATTTGCCTATCCGGCCGTATTCCCCGTTCAATTATAAAACTTTTTTGGCTCTTAAAATTTTTCGAAAAAACTAACCACTCGCGAGGAAAATTGAAAAAACCGAAAACATGATCATCGTGATAAACCTACAATTTCAATAAAAATCAATGTGTACGTTGACACGCATCACATTTCAACTGTTTTTTTGGATTGAAGGTGTTGTCCTACATCTGTGCCCAGAACCATTGCTCACAACTGAAGAAAAAACATTGACGGTAATTTCACTTTTTTATGAGGTAGACTCATCATTGGTTTTAAGGTGATTACCTGCATCATGTATTCGGTTTTTTCAATTTTTCTCGTGAGTGGTTAGTTTTTTCGAAACATTTTAAGAGCCAAAAAAGTTTTAGAATTGAACGGGGAATACGGCCGCCTAGGCAAATTAGCAATATTTTCAAACATAAAAACGTTCAAGGGCAAATAACATCGGGGCCACCCTGTACAACAGAGATCCGCTTTTTGGATAATGTCTTAAGTACCATCAGCAGTTACATCTTGGTCTGTAACAATGCTGTGCAAAAATTCAAAATCCTACGATACACCTTTCGGAAGATATTTAAAAAGAAAGTTTAAAAATGAAGATCTTTGGCCGCTTATAACATCAAGAGGAATCACAATCGACCAATAATTTTTGCACCAAGCTTCATCATTTGAACAGTAGATTCTGTGGTATAAAGGATGTGGAGTCTTTCAGACTCACCCTGTATATTCAGTATGAGTCAAGCGGGAGCGGCCAGTATTTTAAATAACTTCCTTCTGTGAACTACATTTTCATTTTAACAAAATTAGTGATCCCAAAATGTTTTTATTTCATTTTCTAACGGCTTGTCACTTTGTTATTTAAAATGGCGCCCTGATATTTTTATGGTATCTATTATAATTTCCAATGGACAGTTGACTGGAGCATCTGATGGTCTAGCTAGAATATTAATTTACCTGTGAACCGCAAAAAAATGATTGCTAAAAACTGGTATTGTGTTGTAAATGCAGGTGCTCATTTTATTATTCTACCTGTCACTATCTGGGAGGAAAGAGAAAAAGAAAGGCCACGAAGGCAAATTTGCCCTTTGTAAATATCGTAACACGAAAACACGTGAACGAACATATCCAACAAAAATCAGCAGGAACCAAAGTTGATTTACAGTACCTACTCGCGGAGATTGGAAGCCAGATTTTAAAGGCATTGTCACGAGATGAAAGTCATTTTTTTTATTGTTTCAAACTTATTAGTACCCTATCATGAACACACAGGCAAAATATTATATTGAAATTCGTAACAGTTAATGAGATATAAGAGCGCGAAATAACAGCCGTGACGTCACATTTGTTCCACCGCATGAACGCAGCCTATTACCATCCACTGTAAAAGCAGGACGCTCTGCGTTATCGCACAAATTTAAAAAATAAATCGTGTTGAATAATGGATTTTACGATGTCAGGTGTTCAACCGTACATGTATGAACCCAAAATAAGTTCCTCGGTTACTCTCCACCCTACTGCAGCTGAAAAAACCAGCGACAAAACTTTAGTTGGGCGAGCCACGATGAAAACTGTACCATAATGCACACAGGACTTGTATTTGTTCGGAAAGAACATCCTCCTGTTAATTTTTGCCATCCATTGTTTAAACAATTTAGCTTTTCTTGTTGTATCAGCAAAACGATGAAAACTCACTGCAGGGCGGGTTTTTGTTTTGTTATGGCATCCCACAACACAACAATAAACCATAATTCCGCCCGTCCGAACTCATGGTGTTCAATAGGCGGTCGGCCGGGGTGGAACTAGTGTGACGTCACGCAGACCTGCAGCGGCGATTAGAAATGTTCATAACTCGGTTATTAGTCAGAAAAATGTAAAAACTTTAACGAGGCCCCCCTTACTAAAACATAATCCTATCAGTTTAGATGATTTTTAAAATTTCGTTCATCTGGTGACCATGCCTTTAAGAAGCATTGTATAGTTGACTACATGTAATATCTCATTTCTGTTCCAATTATTAATTGGGCTAAAGCAGCGCGTGCATCTAATGATTGTATGCGATTTAGTGAGAAAATTAGCATCATGTCAAACGAGTCTTAGATAGCGCCATTATTCAAGGGTATTAGTCGGGAATAATATTGAAGACTTTGCATCAATTAAGAGCTACCAGTCTGCTGACCGCTGTTCTATTTGGCTACAAAGGCGTTTCTGGTTAAAGATATGGCGTAGCGACCTAGCGACCGAAAGAAAAAAGTTTCCTTTTATAATCAAAACTGAATTTACGTTTAGGCAGCGTTCTCAAAAGAAGCGCACTTTTTCTCCAGATTTATTAGAGGCGCTTCCTATGTAAACGTACGGGAGGCGGCATGTAGACGTATAACTGTAATCGACCGATTTGGTCCAAAATCGCATCAAGGTGCTCACTGAACGTGTACGTAAAATTTCGTCTCGATGTCACCTGTCAGTCCTGTCACTACCTATTACATTTGACAACACTTGCCTTTTAAGGTTAACATCCTGCCACATTTAGGTTCTGCGATTCTCTGTCAGTCCGCAAGTTTTTCCGCCGAAATGGTAGGAACTGTGAATCCCGTTGACCAATTGCTTCCAAAATCCTTTCAACTCTTGAACGTGTCGCACAATCTCCATGTACCAAATTACAGTCAAATCAATCGAGTAGTTTGGGCTAGTAGTGTTATTACAAAATTTCAATTTTTTATCCACAGTAATCGCTCTATTTTGACAACCTGAGTCATGGAAGTTGAAATTTTTAACTTATACGCTCGCGGAGTAGTTACTAAAATAGATCGAAATATCTCTAAAAACATCAAATCTACGTTTTAGGGTCCTGGGAATCCGAGAAAAGTGGTTTTCGAAAAATGTCTGTGTCTGATGTCTGTGATCATGCTGCAGCTCAAACTATTACACGTATCGAGATGAAATTTGACACATATTCCGTTGGCACTTATTTGTAGGTGCTGATTCGATTTTGGGCCACATCGGTCCACGGAAACTGCCTTTTCTGCACATCAACTTTAAAATTTTAAATGCAAACTCATGTTTTTCGCATCACCATAGGAAAGCTTTTTAGATTCTGCTTCTAAAAATGTATTAACACACAAAAAATCGGTGCCGTGAAGAAAACATGTGAAAACTGAAAACAGGGTATTTCAGAAACATGTGTACATGTGTACTAGCGTCAGAGTCAGTAACCTCCCACTTTTTTGAAATTGTGAGGTTGGGGAAGTTAAAATGTAAAGTTATACATGTCGTTTTTTTCGAATTCTCGAATTACTTGTAGCGAATGTACTGTAACTTTTTAAGGAGTGACTGGATTTCAAAATTTTTTGCATAGGTTTCCAGAGGATTTCATACCCTTTAAAATGATGTGACACAAAGTGCCGTAATGTGATTTAAAATTTGAACATAGAAGGCGCTGTGGACGAATATCAAAAAAAAAATCACAGCTTTCAAATGATGAGTGGTTGCCATTTGAAATTTTGAAGTTGGGGTTGGTCCGGTTAGGGAGCGACTTGTAAAATTGGAAAACCCTGTATGCATTTTATTATATCGTTGTAAATAGAATCAAAAATGTTAGTAGAATAGGAATAAAAAATATACAGACATGCCCTAAAGGAATGAAATAAAAACATTTTAGTTCCAAGCGAAAGAAATTAATAATAGTTGGTCGCATGCCCATTGACTTACCCTGCTGTCACATCGTCTCATTTAATTTGTGAAATTTAGCTTATTTATTCTTGTTCTCTTTGCAGACGAAGAATGGAACGCCGACGGCAAGTCTGGGAGGAGCGCTTCAGGCAACGATAGTGGTGAGTGTTTGACGAAATTTTTTATTGATTTTTTAAAGCTTATTACGTGTTCAGCTAATGGTTTATTAATACCTACCAATATTATAAAGTTAAATTGCCTAAAAGGGATTTGGCGTTTTCGGATTGGCAACAAAATGAACTGGGCTCATCCGCGCCGCGGACCAACACTAACCTCGATACCCATGATTATTTTATACATTAAGTATTGAACCAATCGAAAGCAGCATTTAGTATACCAGTAACCAATCAAATCCTGATTACTGTGATAATACTACAACGTCAACTTGACACTACTTACTCAATACTTTAATTTATAAAATAATCTGCAAAATACGATTCGTAGTCTCTTGGTTGCCTTGTTGAGTCCTCATGGTTGCCCTACTTGTCAAATGGTAGATTTTTTTCGGCCAAAGAGGACTCGAGCAAGTTCTCGTCCTCTTTTTAGCCTAAAAAAATCTGCCATTTTGACTCGTAGTTGACAACCATTCGGACGTCAAAATTCGCGGCAATCAAGAGACTACTCGTCGTATTACTATTGAAAACCCGTTCGGTAGTTTTCCAGAAGTCTGGCTCACATATACGTATATGTATGTACATACGTACGTATATACAGCTATAAGACTTGGCACTAACAAAAAGTAATATACTATTTTGTACGTCCGGTAAAAAAGGCAGCGTAAATCTTCATTAATGAATACGCCAGTCTGTCCTAGTTTCGTTTTATTCCTGAAGATCTCGGATCTTATCGCCAAATTTGTGAAGCGAATCTTGATTGGTCTGTTTTTTTCTTGTTAAGTTGTCCCCATCAGCCGGTAAATGGCTTTAATTGCTGAAAGTTGGAGGTGAATGTGCATTTTCTCCGAGATGAGCTAACCGAATGTATCGAAATAATAGGCATCTTGCACATTTCTTAATTTCAGGTTATTTTAATGTAAATGCATCAATAAAGATACAAGGAATCGTCCGCGAACATCAATTTTATTTAAAAAACGTTTGCTTATTTGTAAATAAATAATTCGGAAACACCGTTGTGCGACCTGTGACGTCATAGATCCTACAGCTAACATCCTTTTGGCGTAAAATCACAAAATTGGAAATTTCAAAGTAACATTAATTAACACGCTACAATCCAAACTGCTAGATCGATTTGGCTGAACTTTGGTACCTAGAGATGTCATAATCCGCCAAAGAGCAGAATGAATTTTGGTGGCGATCGGTCTTTTTGGCATGTCAACTTTAAAAGAAAGCTGACCACCATTTGATTTTAAAAGCACATGAGATTTCTTCAAATTCTGTGCCCTTTTGACCAAAAACTTGAAAGGGTTTGAGAAAACTCTACAAAACACTTAAGACTGATTTGATGGATTGACGTTTAAGAAGTAGGATTGAATAGTTGAGATTTTTACCGCTCATCGATCAATTGCATATTCTATCGATATCGAATGGAATCGATTTACCACCAGACCATCGGGGTTATTCAACTGCTCTGTCACAGGATGGCATTCAGGAATTTCTATTTCAATTTGAGTTGGATACGAGGGGCAAATCTATGAGCAAAATTTTGTACACTGATTTCACCTTCCTGATTGATTTCACCGTGATTACACCTGATGATTTCACCTTATTTACCTTGATATCAACAGGTTTTCCTTGATTTCGCCCGATTTCATCTGATTTCACCACCATGATTTCGCCTGATTTCACCACCATGATTTCACCTAGCTTGTACATTGATTTGCCCCTCGGTTGGATATAAATGCATTTCTCTTACACTTTAATATACATGACTGTGTACATTTTTGAATTCAAATTCGATGTTGATGCAATTTTCACTTATAATCTCATAAGAGCATTAATTATTTCCGGAAATTTTTGGAGTTCATTCCAACAACGTATTAATCGGCCCGAGTGGAACACGAGGGCCCGATTACGTTGTTGGAATGCACGACTAAAATTTCCAGGAAATGAATTAATGCTCGAATGCAGATTCGGTAAGAAAATAGCAACGATACAGCCACAGAAATTGAATAGAAATGATTTTTGACATTTAATTTGACATAAAAATTTCCACTTATTAATTTCGTTTAGGTTGGTCTAGGTAGGTATCAAAAATTTCCAGGAAATCCTCGAGTTGCCATGGTAAACACACAGAAATCAATTTTTCTATTGGCTAATGATTAGTATCGTGCGATTTTCTTTCGAATTGGATGTGCTGCGTTTTAATTATAGTTGGATGTGAATGCCTGGGCCAATTTTAATTTAAATTCGGTGTGCATTTGTATGCCATTTTCATTCCAGTTCGATGTGAAAAGGTATGTCATTCTGATTTCAATTTTGACCTTATCGGCAGTACTTATCGGAAATTAAATCACCATCTGTTGGGCAAAATGCGTATTAAAATTGTGTTTCATTACGAATTTACCGCGAAGGAGCTTGGTTTCCAAGATCCCAATAGTGAGCAATGAAATTGGCAAGGTATACCCTATAATAAAAAAATCGTAAGTCGGGTACTAATGGAAAGTGCAAAGAAACTCTTATAACACATGATAGTACTAGGTGAACTCTCGAACTGTCGGTGTTGCCCCACATTTTTATATAAAGTACATAGTCGACTGTCTATAACTTTGAAACAATCTAGCTTTGAGCTTTTTTCTTTCATCCAGGAAAAAAAGTGGAAATTTCCTTTCTTTCTTGAATGTTTCCAAATTTTTTCCATAAACAAATTTTCGCAATTGTGACGATTCTAGTGCATGAGATTATAGAGAAAACGTTGAACTTTCAGGTAAGATATGATTTTTTTTTAATACCATGTTTTGCTGATAGGTGAAAATTTCATATTCTTCAAAATCCTGAAGCCTCGTTTATCTATTTAACATTGTATAAGTAACACACCAAATTTTTATCGTATATGTATAATATAACGAGTGGTACTGATTTTTTCCGACAAAATTTGCGAAACAAATAAATGAGTAAGTAGGTAGCTTTTCCAAAAGCAAAAGCTACGAATGTATTTTGTAAGCAAATTTTTTCGCTGGAAAACCGTCCTGCTTTTCACTCGTGGTTTTTCAGTTCAAAACCATGGTGATTGGTCGACTGTATACAGGGTGTCCCGAAATTAGTGATCAAAATTTTACCAATAGATTCTTCTATAAAAAATATGAAGAAAAGTCCCTATGAACATATGTCGAAAAATAAATGCTAAGGGCTTCTTAAAGGGGCCACTTTGAAAGTGTTTTTTTCTAAATATCGTCAAAGCGGTTAAAAATAGCAACGTGAAATTTGGTATCTTTACTAAGTCTTTGATGCTGAATTTACTACAGTGGAGGAAATTTTAAAATTTTGATCATAAGCGTCTCGGACAGGAGGGGCTTAGGAATAAATTTACTCAAACATTTTTGTGAGTGATTTTTTCTCAAATTTGATTCCAGATTCTGAAAATTTGAGGTTTTTTAAGTAAAAATGGTACTCGTGTTTGACATCGATAGAATGCGCCCTTTTCAAAAAAAGGCTTTTCATGGGTTCAGGGCTCCAAAATTTGTGGCAGAAGACAGCAAAATATCCTAAACAAGTTCATGGGACGGTTCCTTACTTCACTTTAGAAAGAAAAGTTCTTATTAGTATGGGTCGAAAAATGCTTCCTAAGGGAGCTATGGTCGTCAGTTACAAATTTTGGAGCCCTGAAAAGGGTGTGTTCTATCGATGTCAAACAAGAGTACCATTTTGACTTAAAGAACCTCAGATTTTTTGATTCTGGAATGAAATTTGAAAAAAAAACTCAAAATGTTTGAGTAAATTTAGTCCTAAGCCCTTCCTGTACGAGACGCTTGTGATCAAAATTTTAAATTTTTTTCCGCAGTAGTAAATTCAGCATCAAAGACTTAGTAAAGACTCCAAATTTCACGTTGCTATCTTTAACTGTTCTGAAGATATTTCAAGGTGGCCCCTTTAAGGGCTAAGGGGCCTTAGCTCCCTTAGGACTTATTTTTCGAGATATGCTCATAGGGCCTTTTTTTCATATTATTCATAGAATAATCTACAGGTAAAGTTTTGACCACTAATTTCGGGACACCCTGCATAAATTCTTACGATTGATTGGTTCAAACTTCTTGAGTTGTTGTATCATTAATATCTGAGACTTCATGCGGCAGCAGTTTTTAGGGACTGCATGGAATTACCCTATGGTCAATTATAGAGCCGAGTAATGAAATTCATTTTAATTTAAAAACCTTTAAATGGCACTTTGCCATACCTATGATGGATAATGAAAACTAAAACGGCTTGCCATACAGGCGCGCACCGTTTGTAATACATAACTGTAAAAATAACGTTAAAAGTTAAAAATTGAACCATTAAAAAATAGAAAACACTATAAACAAGTATTATTAATAATAATGTTGAGGGCAGTTTTCCACGATCATGTAACTTCGAGGGTTAATAATTTAATCTCGTCTCATTGGACATTTTAATAAAATAAATACCTAATAATGTTCAGGTAATTAAACACTATTGAAAATTAGCATCGCCTGTGGGTGTGCTTACAAGTGCGAGAAGGAAGCAAAGCCATTGCATTGAATAAAGGATTTAAAGAACCCCTTTAATAGTAAACTGGCGTATTGACAAGCCGCTTGCGCACTAGCGCCATGTCACCATATCCAAGCTACGACACGCACTCCTTTATGATATCTCCCCTTCTTCCGACCCACAACCGCGTCGCGACGCCGAAATCCCGCGAACCTTTTGCGTCTGAAACACACGCGCTTACTCATCTCTGCTTCAAAATACAGTATTTTAGTCAATGCGCCGTATACTTGACGATTCTGTGCTTGATGAGTATTACTAAATTACGGTTTTTTCTCGGTGATATTTCGCTGTTACGACTGTTAGTGATATTGTGTTAAAAAGTTGAAATAGTGGTGGTTCCGTACTTCAACCAATTGGATTTTTGCCTGTCCCCCCTCCCGAGAAATTATATTAGGGTATGTTCAGAAATCTGTTGCAATTCCAAAGTGAAACTAGTGTCTTCATTATTCCCGAATCCCAACTGAATTCACCTGTTGAAATAAAACAGAATCGATATTGCCGGAAATAATTTTACATTATATCTCTACAAAATCGCGTAAAGAATGGCTTTCGCCAGCTGTTTTGTTCCAGTGGTGGATTTAGTCTTCAGGGGCCCGAGGCGCATGTTAACTTGGAGGCCCCCCCCCTTTCGAGTAAAAATTTGTATGTACAGGATTTGAAAGCTTTTATTACTAGCTTAAAACTGGAACAATAAATAACCCTAAAGGCGGTCTTTTCGAGAATCTCTTACCACGACCTACTTACCTACTTAATATATCTTTTAGATACCCACCTGTTTTTTTTGACACATTTGGCAATCTCCACATTACTAAAACACATATTTTTCCATTAATTATACGACTTTTGTCACTTATGTTGATTGAGTTGTTGACCATTGCAGTGTTAATGCAACTGCAACTGCAACTGCCCGAAACGTTAGACATCGTCATGAATACGCACATTTTACCCATTTTACCTAAATAAATGATTTGTAAGAAAAAGTGCAAATTTGCAAGGGGCTATTTATACTGACGGCTCCTCAACCTCATGCCGATATTTCAGGATGTGATGGTCAGATTAGTTTCACATCAAAAAAAGTTGGCAGCAGAGAAGCGGTTGGAACATACCCATTGCGTGGGTCTTTGATTTCCGTATGTCTTGTGTTTAAAAATTGAAAGTTGATATGCCTAAATGGCACTTCCCGCGTGGGCCAATTGCTCCCAAAAACCTTTCAGCTCTTCAACGGGTCACTTAATCTGCATGTACCAAATTTCAGCGCAGCCAAATCGATCCAGTAGTTTGGGCTGTAACGTGGTTTTAGTGTTATTACAATTACATTTTTCTACCCAAAGGGTACTAAATGCAAATGGATTTTGTCTTATTTAGGACCAAAATTTGAAGACCTTTCTGATGGTGACAATAAATCTTTCAAAAACTTGATTTGGATGGTTAAATGAGAATAATTTTAAGTTTGGAAATTGGAGTGCCAAAACGGCACTTTTCGTTGGTCGATTGAATCCAACAAGTTTTCAGCTCTTCGACGTGTAATACAATCCCCATGTGCAAAAT
The DNA here is from genome assembly GCA_963924575.1 of Pycnomerus fuliginosus. Classification (NCBI taxonomy): domain Eukaryota; kingdom Metazoa; phylum Arthropoda; class Insecta; order Coleoptera; family Zopheridae; genus Pycnomerus; species Pycnomerus fuliginosus. The sequence goes on along the minus strand of OZ004619.1, from coordinate 24,283,255 downwards.
TTCAGCCAAATCGGTTTAGGGGCTTGGGCTGTACCGCAATTTTAAAGTCCGATAAAAATCTGGTTTTTTGAGTTTTTGGTCAAAAGGGCACTGACAGTGAATACATCTTTGGAAGCAGAATCTGAAGGTCTTTCTTTTGGTGAAAAATGGGGTTTGCATTTAAAATTGCATTTAAATCGGTTCAGGGGCTTGGGGTGTACCGGGATTTTAAAGTCCTATAAAATGATAACATATAGTGTAGTGTTTTGGTTCCCTGCGGGCGATTCTGCGCGGGTTTTCAGGGCCCAAAAAAGAGCAATTAGGGCAATGTTCGGACTCTCTGCGATGACATCCTGTCGGCCTTATTTTAAGAAATATAATTTATTAACTCTACCTTCAATATATATTTATAAAATTGTTTTAGTAACTCGGCAAATGTATTCTAACTTTGTAAAAAACGGTGACATATACTCGAGGATGACGACTAGGAGTGCTGAGGACTTGAGGCCTTCCCGGCATGCCACTGCCAAGTTCGAGAGATCGCCACATTATGCTTGCATCACACTGTACAACGCACTGCCACATGAACTAAAATCTATATCTACTCTGGTCAGGTTTAAGAATAGTGTTAAACAGTTCCTCATAGATAATTGTTTCTACTCTATAAATGAGTATCTACAGTGTTGATATACTCATTATTGTCTGTTGCTGTTTGTGTACCGTCTTTTTTTTATGTGTACCTATAATTTTGACATTAGCCCATGTTCATTATTTGAATCTTATGGCAATAAATTTTATTATTATTATTATTATAAGTTGATGTGTCAAAATGGCATTTCTGGTTGTACCAATGGCTCCAAGTTGGGTTGTGAGATGCCTACGTACCAAATTTCAGCCAAATCGGCCTAGTAGTTTTGGCTGTTTCGTGTTTACAAACGTACACACGTACGCACATACAGATATTCGAAAAACCACTTTTCTAAGTCCCTGAGACCTTAAAACGTATAGATCCGGTCTTACCTCGAATTCGAAAATTTTAGTGAATGCAGTAACATCCCATTTTTTAACTTCTATCCGCGGAGCAGTTACTGGAATCGATCGAAAAATTCAAAAAAATCGAATCGCCAAAAACATCAAATCTACGTTTTAGGATACTGGGAACCCAAAATTGTGGTTTTTGAAAAAATGTCTCTCTGTCTGTGTGTCTGCAAACACGCTATAGCCCAAACTGCTGGACCGATCTGGCTGAAATTTGGAACGTGGACTTCTTATGGATTTCGGAAGATCATAAAAGGTTTTGAGCTAATTTGGCACATGAACTTTAAAAATTTAATGACAAACAACTATTTTTCACGTCCCCATATAAAAGCTGTTCCAATTGTGCTTCTAGAAATGTATTCACACTTGGTGCTCTTTTGACCAAAAATCGGTGCCGTAAAACTGCATATTTTTATCACCGCATTTGATAGCTGATTTGTTCGAGCGGAAAATCTTGGCGCCATTTTTTCGAAAAATGTAATTTTAGTGGCGAAAGGGCCCTTTTTTGAATTTTTCTTAGCAAAAGGCATTTTCTTACTATTGAATTCGATATCTATTGCATTGACGGATCAAAAACCTCAGTGCCATTTTTTCGAAAAATGTCATTTTGGGGGTCAAAAACATTTGTATTTTAAATTTTGGTAAATTAACACCGGGCACAATTGGCAACACAGCATCAGCGATCGACATCCGGCCCACGGTTCACCCAGCCGACGTGCTCTACTCACCGATTCTGACTTGGTTAAAGTTAATTGCTACATTTACAAATTTTATGAAAAAGTAGAAGTTTCTCTACCGTTTCCAAGACTGTAATTTTTTTAAATTGGTTGTCAGTAGGTTAAAATGGGAGGTTACTGCAATCAGTCCAAAATTTGAGATAACATTAGATCTTTACGCGTTGAAGTCTCAATTCGGTATGGAGGTTAGCCTTGGCCTGTGGATGGTGGCAATTGGACAACCACAAGTACTGTTTTTAGCATATTAACATCAACTCTGGAATTAGGTAGATATAGACACCAATTTTTTTCTACATATCAGTACATACCTATATGTAAGGTCTCTAAATTCCGTTTCCAAAAATGTATTCTCACTTAGTGTCCTTTCTACAAAAAGTCCAGGCGATTGGCGAAGGACCACTGCTTTTTGGTGTTTTCACTACTTATGAAATTTGAAGGATGAGCACCAATTTTTTATCACCACATGAAAGGCGAGATGAAAGGTCTTCAAATATTGTTTCCAAAAATGTATTTAAACTTAGTGCCGTTGTGGCAATAATCCTGTAGAAAATCCCATAAAAATTAAAGGTGGTTTGAAATTTATAGGAAGTATTGGATAGCCAAAAGGATAGCATTATTTGCCAAGCGGCGAGGTTCCAGCCGCTTCCGTAGCTGAACATTTTTTTTACTACTTATGAAACCCAAATACTTAAGGCGCTTTTCTTTTGCATATTTGTCTGAGGGGTATAAGCTAATCTCAGCAGTCTGCTTCGTCAAAATGTAAATGAACCAATCAAATTGCTGAGATTAAGTGAGGCTTCTGAGATAAATATGTAAAAGGAAAGCGCTTTTAATCAGAATAGGAACAAGTTTAAAATTGTACATGGTTTGTAATGTAGCGCCATAGCGGAAAACTGCCCTTGCACCCAATGCTTTTTTAAAGTGGATAGTTCCGTCTGCTTGGACCCTTCAATCAATATTGCAGGCGCGGACGTCTTTTAAAAGACGCCTGGTTCTGGTGTGTTCTTTGAATTTTTGTTGAGAGTTGAGACTTTGTTGTTTCAACTTCAATATGCAGAACTTTGGAGTATATACAATTACCTGATGAGATCCGTCTCATTTCCGGGGATGTTCCCGCAAACCCAATTTACTCTAAAAGCATATTATTAGCGGGAACCATTGAACACAAGGATGATACAAGGAGACAGCACCCTTTCAGTTCGGAATTCAATTGTCCAACTTTGATGAACAAGGCTTTATAACGAGAAATGAGGAATTCAACTCGGCAGATGAATATGAAGCTGAACTATTTATTGACAAAAAAGATAGATAATGCCTCGGTGGATTTATTGCTTAGGGTGTATTTCCAAGTCAGTTTATGTCAGCCACGTGATGACATAAGTCTCGTTAGGTGCACAACTCAGCAGGGGTCGTTGCTTGCAAATTTTTGCAGATTCCTGCAATATTACAGCTGCTTTCCATTTACACCTTTATCTGAGAAAGCTCACTTAACTCAGCAAATTGATTGCTGAGATTAACTGAGGTTGCTCAGATAAATGTGTAAAAGGAAAGCACCTTACATCTCACTGGCAACTATTTTCATCCTATAACCATATAGGTATACAGGATGGTCCAAATGTATTAATACAGGGCTCTCACGGCCAAACGGTAAGATAAATCAGTAAAATAAAAAATCCAGGGTAAATTAGAATTAAATACCTTTATTTTGCCGCAATTTGGAACTCCCCATCTTATTGTATAATTTAGCAATAAATAATGAGTAAATTTTTTTAAATGGCACCATGCATGTTTCTATTTTTTTTTGGATTCCCTTTGATGCTCTCTTTATTGGGGTGATTTTATTTTTTTGATAAATTGAGCAGAAAAGGTAGAAATTTTTGTTGATTCAAATTTCGCGCGGTGATCCGGCAACAGTGCGCTTCACCATTACTTCGATGGAACCACCCTCGTCTCACCGTATGTCTCCCACTCCCACTAGTTGTACTGTGTACACAATGAAGTAAACAGGCTATTTATTATTAGGTCCGGTCAGATTCTTCCAGAGGGCGTGTACACAGTATGTACAACTACCCTGTAGTGGGAGACATTCGGTGAGATGAGGGTGGTTTCACTGAAGCGCATTGTTGCCGGATCACCGCGCGAAATTTGAATCAACAAAAATTTCTACGTTCACTGCTCAATTTGTCAAAAAAATAAAATCACTCCCATAAAGACGACATCAAAGGGAATCCAAAAAAAAATTGAAACATGCATGGTGCCATTTAAAAAAATGTATTCATTGTTTATTGCTTAATTACACAATAAGATGGGGAGTTCCAAACTGCGACAAAATAAAGGTATTTAATTCTAATTTACCCTGGATTTTTTATTTTACTCATTTATCTTACCGTTTCGCCGTGAGAGCCCTGTATTAATACATTTGGACCAGCCTGTATATAAGCTCACACAACCTGTCAAGGAACTTGCGTGTATATATGGTTACAAGCTAAAAATAGTTGCCAGTGAGATGTAATGTTGCAGAAATCTGCAAAAATTTGCAAGCAAAGACCCCTTCTGAGTTGTGCACCTAACTAGACTTAGGGCCGGTTTATCGATGCTCAGTCAAAACTGACTGTTATCTATCTGACAGTTTATTATAGCTGACAGATAAATCCGATTCACGTTTATCGACATCGACTTTGTCTGTCAGTTACGTGCCTGACAGTTTGAGTTGTATTGGCAACATTTGGTGTAGCGGAAGTTGAATTCTATTGGACAGATTTAAATTTCGCGCTAATATAGTCGAGTGTTTCTATAGCAACGCCTTACGGTCTTTGTTTACTGCAGCAGGTGCTGATGCAGTTGAAATTTGTATTGATGACAGATAAGAAACGAGGAGTAGACTTTTCTGCCTAAAATCCAAACGTGCTTTGAAAAGTAACCAGCAGGAGATGTAATTGAGGATAAGAAAACGGATGGTAGAAGCAGGAGGTTTGAAAGAAAGTTCAGGAAATCTTAAGTCTTAGCAAATTCCTCAAAATAGTTTCAGGTACATTCCTAAACTTTATATTAGCTAGATTCATGTTGAAGAAAACCAAAGATTCACCTTCTTCGTCATTTAAATGACTTTGGGCGATGCTAACCGTCGGTTTTCTGCCCTAGCTGACACTTCGAACTGTCAGTCAGTTTGCCCGGCACTTTAGCAAAGACTTTGCAGTCAACTTGCTGTCGATAAACAGTTTAACTATCGGATAACGTAAACTGTCAGATATTTTCATTTAACTGAGCATCGATAAACCGGCCCTTAGATTATTATGTTGTATTAAATTTTGTCCAGAAAGGAAATGCTAGGAATTTTCACAATGCTGCAAGTGAAAAATAACTAAATATTTTCACAAAGTACAGTTCAGAGCATAAACTATTTGTTTGTTTTGGACTTTTTGTACATTGTCTTTAGCCAATTTTTTTGAGAGGCTGAAAAGCACAACCATCGTTAATGCCTAAAACTAAACGTCTATATTCAAAAATCTTCTCAGTTTTAAACTTTTATATTTCAAAAAAAATGCACATGTACGTCACAAGCAATTCACCAAGTTAGGAAACACCAGCGCTTTCACTCAAATCCCGTACTTTATCATCGACGATCAACGTAGTGGGGCTGAGCTTAACTTCAAACAAATTTCTGTGGATCCATTCTATGCAAAACAGCTCATTTTGAGTGATGTGATCGTACATTTGGGTAGCTTTGTCGGCCATATTTCCGGATCCTACTACATTTCCTGTTGGGAAATTGGTACCCTTTTCGTACAATCCGAGGAAATCCACTGGTGCCACGCTCACGCACATGTTGTGCCTAGCGCAGTTGTCAGTTTGGACTTTAATGGTGCGAGATTTGACGGCTTCACTTTGGGAGACGGTATTCCTCTTGGAGAGTTTGGACCTCGTTCTGGACAACACCGTGCTTCTTGGTATCTTGGTATATGTTTCAACAGTAGCTTGGATCGGTTCATCCACAAGAAATCTTTTAATAGGGTCGCCGTTCTTGGTCTTTAGGCTTTTGGGCATGCTTGGGGGCATGAGTTTCATTATTCTGTTGTAGTTCATATTGCACGAATTGGAACCAAGCATCTGTGGAACCCGTTCATTTTGGTAGGTTTCTGCCAGGTATAAGCGCTTCATATGGTCGGGTTGTTCGTGTAAATTTGATAGATCAATGGTTGCATGTGGACTGTATTCGTCTTCCTCAACATAGTTCACTAAACTCCTTCCAACATTTCGACTTATTAAAATATCGCAATCGTCTTGCAAGTGGCCGATGTTTTTCTTGGCAATTCTGCCAATCAGGCATCGTTTCCTCTCACTTTCACCCCTATCCATTTATTCCTATTCATTTCATCTTACACTGACAATTTTCCACAGCACCAAAAATTGTAATGACAATGTTACTTTCTGACGTTTTCTTGTGGATGTGCTATTGTTGATTTGACGTAAGTATTTTTTCTGTGTAGGTAGTGGACAGTTATTATTTTTCTGGAAACGGAAAAGTGATTTATGCTCAATCTTGTTGGAATTAGAAGCCTTAATTGATAATCATGTTTTCGCCTTATACGTTGCCTTCGGTAAACGACTAGTTTCCTTGATCTTATCCCCAGCAGGATAAAAGACCCATGTTTTAATAAAGATTTTAGTGAATTCGGTCACTCGGCGGCTCGTCCGTCTACTCTGTTCACCACATAGCTTGAGAACGAAAGCAGATATCGAGCTGTAATTTTGTACACGGATGGTTATCACGAAAGACCAGATCAGGGCACGGGGTGGGAGTAGAGGTGAAAAACTAAAACTGATAATTTAAATAACTCGACGACCAAGAGGGAGATCGCACTGAAACTTGGGAAACACGCTCGAGCTTTGAAGATGAGGATGTCTCGATATGGGAGGATGAAAACCCACGAGAAAACCACATGGTCCAGAGATCCAAAACCCGACGCACGCACTTAAGTGTTTAGATGTTATCACTTATCAGTCTTATGGGGGTTTTCGGCAAAATCGGAGGGTGAGGTTGCGGTTAGGGGTTGCAGCTTGGAAATTCGCATATTGGTCGACATTCACACCATTAGATAGCTTTCCATCAATGATTCAGAAATAGGGTTAAACCTCATTTGGTAAAAGCCACACTTAAGGGCGCTACAACCATCAAAACGCAGAAACACGAAATTACGAGAATTAATAAGCTATTCACAATATTAGTGGGCTCGTCCTGCTGTATGGGGGTGCTGTGGAAGTGTGCTGTGGAGGGGTGAGCAAATTGTCATTATGATTTAACAAGGGGGATAACATTTAGGGGTTGAACCCCGTTTCTTCAAAAAAGGGATGAGTGAAGATCAGGGTTCGATATAGATTTCGGTAAACTCTGGAAAAGGGCCTAATGAATTGTTAGCAGCGTAAACTCAACCCCTTTGCTGATCTACTTCTGAACATACCTAGGTGAATTCGAATTGATTACGTATTACCATAAAAATATAAAATCATTACGTTTTGCAAGTCAAATCATGAAGTGTGAAATGCACCATAACGTTTTCTATTATTTAAATTTATATTATAGACCCAACAACTTGTAGCAGAACGGACTGCTTCTCGGAATCAATCCACACTGGCCCCACGTTGGGCGCCAATTGATGTAGCAGAACGGACTGCTTCTCGGAATCAGGGCCGGGCAGAGTGGATGGAAAATGCAGTTGAGGCGGCAGAATGGCTTATTCTGGTGTAAATATGTACAGTTTTTCTAGCCAGACGGAGGCAAATTACTGAAGTGGGCAAAAGCAAAACGGGAAACGTGGTTTTCTAAAAATCTAAAAATCTAAAATTTCTCCACTCAGAATCTCAATATTGTATAAATGTTTTACATACCTAAACACCAGGTCGTTCGTAACAGAAATCTTGCGATTTTCTGGTAGGTAGGCCAAAAGGTTGCTTGATTTTAGAGAGCTTTGATCACGATGCAAATTTGTTTTTGTTAAAAGATAAGTTTTTGCTCCTCTTTCGCGCGCCTGCAACGGTCAGAATGGACCTTGGTAGCGGTGCGCGGTAAATTTAAATTATTATTAAAACTAACGGTTACAAACTTCGATATTTTTTTGCATTACTCAAAACAACTAAGGCTACGGCACAATCTTCTAGTTCTGCCTCATGAACGACTTGCACATTCAATAGCAAGAGCAACTATACAGGGTGGTTAATTTTTCGATGATGCTCTCCAATTTGGCGTGACGTTTTGTAGGCACAGCCGTCTCTAATTACAATCCATGCTATAACAAATCTGGCAACAGTGCATGTTGGTCTGGTCCGTGCGGGTAAAAGCGTTGGCATTTGCATTGGAAGCCGTCTTTAATTGTTACAAAAACGTGTTTTCGGATAATTAAACAGTGTAGGCACTCTGTATTTCTTAATTTGCAACATCAGAAGATCGTTATTAAGTGTTACCCGCAGGTGCAACGATTTTACCCCAGTTTACTTCAAGAAGCATCCAGCAACCTAACTTAAACTGTGACCCAGCTTTAATTTTGTGATAAAAGAATTATGAGATGAGAAAGCTATAATTATGATGTTTGAGTTGTTACAAAGTCCTATTCCGGTGAACAGGTAAAATAATTGTTTGAATTTTCGTGATAAAAGATGTAGATTGGATCTCATTCCTTTACTTGTTATGACTCCGAAGAAAGCACGAAAAAAACTTGTGAAAAGGTAAATCTTTCTAGTCTCTATAAACTACTAAGTAGGTTAATTAAGGCCTAGCTTCATAAACTACGCGCTTAATTAATTTTAATGGAAAAATGAGCCTAGAATATTTGAAAATAGCTGGGGCCTGGTTAACCAAGAAGACTTTTGTCACTTTCAATTTAAAGGAACTGTTTTATTATAAAATCGGCCCTAAATTAAGTTATTATCCGGTGTTATTATACCTATTAGAAATTGATTTGTAGTTTGAAGCCCCTGAATGTGGCCGCCAGAGCTTTGATTTTTTATTCATATTCTCTAATCATTCTCTAAAAATATGAAAGATACGCGTCAACAACTCCAACTAAATTTAAAACGATACTGGCCTTCGTGATTTTCTGCCAACCAATCCATTGAAGTTCATCGGAGTAGGAGTAACTCGATAAATTTCGCTATCGAAACAACAGGTGTAATTTTAGGAAACTAACCCAGTTTCGATCTTCTAAAATTATTTATTAGATGGCGATATTACGTTCTGTTAGGTATTATAAATAATCCCTGGCGTCACGGGTCGGAGATCTATTTCAAATTATATTTTACCTATTTGATTTTACCATACCATTAGCGTCGTTTGAAATTTCATCGTGAATGTCACGCGGTTGCGTTGGGTGAAAGACGATATGAATCTCTGATTATAACTAAGTCGGTTTAAGGGGATGTTTTACCTGTGCAAATAAAACCGATCGTCCCATAAGGTTTCTACTTTCTATAGAAACTTCTATATAGAAACTTGTATTTTCAAAATTAAAGGCGTTTTTTCTCGATTTTATGTGTTTCAGTACCAATTAATTCGAATGGGCTCTCGTGAGTATGGTTAGCTTACTATTTTTTAAAATTTGTATTCGCGAAAATCAGCTGCTAATAGATGGCATTGCTAAACCACAAAATGGCCGTCTCACGAGGCCGGGGAGCCGGAGGGGTAAATTCTAGGTGACGTGCCTGACAGAGTTGGTGACATCAGTGACATCGCTACGTGGATTTTTTTTAAATCAAAGTTATCCTGGATTTACAATGTTCCACTTAAGTACACAAAACGTAAAATTCCACAGAATTATTCCCAAAATTCCGAATCAGCGAGAGAATGTCTCCGAACAAAACAACTACCTATAATTCATTCATGATGTTTAAAAACGGCAGTAGGCCATGATGTTTTCTTTAAGTTGGTCAACAGTAAATAACCAAATTTGTATTTGACGGAACTTCGTAGCCGTGTTGTCACATTTATACTTTAATTGTTATTTGACAAATATTTATTTGGTCATTGTTGAGTTGAGCACAGAACATTTACAAAAAAATACTGAAAAGCTACCTACTCCTAGTGCAGAAGAGCCAGATTGGGCTTACCTAAACCTTCATTAGGCTATGATCTGGTAAGCTTATAATTAATTATAGGTGAAATTTTACGATTTATGTTAGTTTAGATTGGAAGAAAGTCGAATAGATTGGCAATAGAATCAAGAAAACCGCAAGTGAATAACGCAATCAAATGAGGGAGGAAGGCCCTCTGGAAGTTCCAACGAGCATTCAGAAGCAATAAGGATATCTCATTTTTGGATACTCATATTCATCTTTTTTAAGAGAGTTACAATTAAGCAAAGACCTTTAGATATAGTAGATAAAGCCAATAATTTATTACTACACCTATTTATCTGTCTTTATTTTGTCTATACCATACAATAAGTACTATAGGTACTATCCTACTATACTTCTTCGTTGATGTAGGTAGCAGGTCACCTACAGAAGATTTGAACCGCTTATTTGTGATTTTGATGCATTCCAGTTAGTGTCTTCTTGCATTTCTTTATTGCCAATCATAGAAATTAATGATATGGACGAAGAGGACTATTCCAATTTTCCTCCGAAATGTTATCGTCGATCTAAAATGCAGTTACACTACAAAGTGGTACCTTTCTTATAATCAGAATTTACATTTACTTTACCTCTTGTAAACCGTTAAACTAGTTCTCTCATTAAGTAGGCATTACGGTAGGTTTTAGTAACCTGATGAAAACATCTTCTATCGTCTTCTGTTAATTACTAGACGCAGTAGTTTCCAAACAATCATTATCATTTTTGCAAGGAGTCGAAAGCAATCCATTGATGAAGATTTAGAAATAGCGACCACATCTCATTTAACACTTGCATGAGGGTATAGATTTAAGATTCAACCATTTCAATGGCCGTCACAATCACAATCTTGCACCTAGAAACAGCTCTTCAAATCTCAGAATAGGGCTTCCAAAATGCTTACCTACTTCGTATATGGTGCTTGATTGCTACGTAGAAATCACTGTGTATTTAGTAAAAGGAGACTCCCTTGTTAGTTTTTTAGATACTTTTTCGACATTTTTGTGGTCTACGATTTGGCAACAAAGGATAGTTTTGAGCACTGATTTCAATGTGACAAACAATTTGACAAATGTCAAAAGTACAATACCCAGTGAATTCTGTCACCCTAACAGAGCCTACTGCCGTTTTAAAACATCGTAAACGGAGTATAACCTCGCAACTGATAACTAACTGACGTAAGCCGAAATTATGATGGCGGACGTTTAAAAGTATTTCCGTATCCCGTCTCTCAGGGTAGTTAAAGTATTGCCACCAGGTGTCAGACACTTTGCTGATTTTCGCGAATTGAAATACTGTCACTTTTGCCGTCAGTACCAAATTTTTCTCGAAAGGACGATTCAAATCTGACATTATTTTGAATGTATTTCAATACAAAACAAGATTATTTCCTATGCTTTCAAATGCAAGTTTGTATTTCAATACATAAAACCGAGAAAAAACGCCTTAAGGGGATAATAATTCTAAGTTGATTTAAGTCATTATGGCGCTAGCAGTACGATTTTGCAGGTTTCTATAGCCACCTGCAGCATTGCGTCTTATTATCGAGGACTTTCATACTGAAATAGTGTCCTCGGCAAGTATTTTGTCACTGAGTTAGCACAGTAATTGACATTGAATATTTATATTTAACAGATATTTTTATCTTTTACAAAAAGTCTAGCGATGCTTTTCTTAACATTTGAAAGACAGTGAAACCGTTTTCCGGTAAACACATCACTGTTACCCTCTTTTTCCCGAGATGGATATAGGTATAGTTAAGTACACAAATTAGAAAATACACAAAAATAGAACGGTAAATAGAAAATCGCAATCAAATGATGTACTTTAGAATGGTTAGTTAATTTTCTTGGAAATTTATAAGGACCGGATGTAGTATTAAACAATAATTTTTGATACATACCTAGGTACCAATAGTAGGCACAGGAATGTAACCAATCAAAATGTGGGACTAGGTCCGTTAAGAATTTTAACCGCGGTATTACAGAATGACCACTGAACAATCATAAACAAATATAAAAAACAATATTTATTCGACTGTATTTGCTCCAATTAAAATTCACAATTTGTATAGGTATTTACGAAGCTATCCTATCGGTGATAAAAAACAAAAGCTGCTATTTTGTATTTTGGTCCGTTGCTAACATCAACAATGCTCCTACAACAATAGTAAAAAGTTAACAGTTAGTGAGAATTTAGTATATTTTTGTATTAGACAGCCAAAAACAGAGAAGCAAATGAAAATTAAATAAACGCAAGTACTCCTAAAAATACCGTTATAAACAAGACGTCGCAGTGGCGACAGTTTACTGTTTATTCATTATAGTTTCTCGTCGAACATGACCCGTGAAAAGACTAACAATCGAAGATATTACTTGTAAAACCGCAGCCGCACATCAAACTCGTCCTCCGGACTCGTTGAATCTGCAGCTCGGTTTTACTCGTGGAATGTCATCGATGATAAATATTATAGCTGAAAATATGACGATAATGATGTACTAAGCTCTTATAAAAACCTTTATTATATGACCACTTTCAGTTGCAGAGAAAACGCCTCCTTTTAATTGTGACCTTTTATTGTAAATACCTGTCGCTCCTGAAAAAATTATGATTAATGGCTCTATTACCTAATGATGTTTATTTCGACATTTATTTCAGTATCTACGTCCGCCGTGTTGTTAAATTGTAACGAAAAGTTAATAACAAAACATTGATGCGGGAAATTTCGAAAAAAAGTGCGCCTACGACGGATTTCTAAAAGTGGCCAAGACCACAAATTTCAATACGGGCCTTGCCTCGTAAACAGGAAGCCCGTATTTACCTGAAGGGCCAATCGATATTTTCCTCTCCTACTTCGAGTTGTAGCTGCTGCGGGCCCACTCATGCAGTGGACATTTGCTCCTTTCCATACTGTACATTACCGCACAAGTATTTTTTGAATTATTACCATACTAGTGCGTTAATGAGATTGAAAATAAAGTTAGGCTCAAAGTAAACAATTTATTAGGTGAACAAGGTAAAAGTTTGACAGGATATTGTAAAAACTTATTTGTTATAAGCAGAGCTGGGCTACTCAGTATCGAAATGTACTTGAAGTACAGTACTGATTACTTTTGGTACTTAAAGTACCGGCACTTAAGTACTTTGAAAATTCGGTACTGGTACTGGGTATTTCAAGTACTTCTTAAAAGTACTTGATACTGGTACTTGAATATTTTTTTCGAGCGAAGTATTTGTATTTGGTATTTTAAACCATATGCGGCATCAAGTACTTAAGTATCGAGTACTTAAGTATCGGGTACTTAAGTATCGAGTACGTAAGTATCGAGTACTTAAGTATCGAGTTCGGTACTGAATCTTTTACTGAAAAATAAAGGGTTTTTAGAATATTTATTAGGATGATGCAAATCCAAGAACGACTTCACTTTGTTCATTTCTTAGAAGCCTGAAATTCGCAAAACAATACCATAAATCTTATTGAAATGGAGCACTTTTGCGTGGTGTCGTTATCAGAACTCGAAATTATTACGGGCACGGGGTGCAGACTGCAATCCTGTCAATTTTTCATGTAAATAAGAAGGCACATTACATGTTTACAACCACCCTCGCCGAAAACGCAGCGGTCTGGACGTCAGTCATATGTTTTTTTGTAACATGTGCCATCTTATTTACATGAAAAATTGACAGGCAGACGGGAGCAAATGATATTCAGGGCCCGAATTTTTTTTACAAATTTGGAGCGCCCTCAATTTGAAAACGCAGCCACACCTGAGCATGATTCCTGCATTTGCTGGTTTATATTAACTAAAACTATAATATTATATCGTTATTTTGGTGGAGCAAATCATTACCGAAATTGTGGCTAGCCCGCTGTCTATAAGAGTACTCAATAACAAGTAGATACTTGAGTACTGTGTCAAGTACATAAGTCCTGAAAGTATTTAAGTACCTTATTAAATACTCAGTCTCTTATTTTACTTAAGTACTATGTCAAGTACTTAAGTATTTTATGTAGTACTTAAGTACTTTATTAAATACTCAGTCCCTTATTTTACTCAGTACTTTTAAGTATTGGTACTGGTACTGGGTACTTAACGTGTGCGCACTAGTAAAGTACTGGACTGCAATTTTCAAGTACTTCTATCCAGTACTGGTACTTGATACTTGAAGTATATTCAAAATATCAAGTACTTAGTACTTGATACTTAAGTATGTTTTTTCGGTACTTGGCCCAGCTCTGGTTATAAGTATTAACAACAAAATCTTTACAATTTGACAAATTAACACTAGACGCGGACATGCCTAACGATTTAGTTCAATACGTGCGAACATTTTGAGTTTGAAAAATTTTTGATGTTGAGGTTGAGATAACACTTTCGTGTTTCAAAGAACTATTTTCGTTTTCTCCTAAAATTTTCATTACCGTTCGTTATTTCTTATTAATTTCAGTAGAAGTCTCGATATAGCCTTCAGCGACAGAATTTGACTTCCAACCTCCATGTCTTTTTATAGTTAAGAGATTTACACCATGGAATCAGCCAAGAGAGAAGCTGAGGACCATCGAAAACAGTGCCCAATGTACTCTTTTGGGTTGGATAATCCAAGAAATTCGGCAATCAATCGTGGCACACTTCACACTCGCAATAGCATATCTATACCAATTGGTTGTTTGATGCATTTGCCACCTCGATATCCAACAAAGAAGCACCCATGACCACAATATTATCAAGTCTCAACTTAAAGTACCTTTTTACAATTTCTACCAAATTCGAGACCAAATTTAAACCTTCAATGTTTCCAGATGTAACAAAAAATACACTAAAGTCCCTTCATTTACTATAGCAGAACTAAAATTTTTCTGGAACTGTACAACCCTAATTTGTAAGGGCGTGTACTTTTGACAATTTGATCGAAATTTAGCGGGAAAGCAAAAACATTACATAACCCAAACCTTCTAGGGTTTATTTTTATTGCTAGCAGCAGTGTCACAGATAAATGTACCTACCTGAGGCTTTTTCGTGAATATTTTTCTTTGCACTTCCTCAAAACTGCGCGCACACAAAGGCCGTTTTGGGCCAATTCAGAGCAGCAATTGCAAAATTTTTACATTTGTCATGTTTTTTGACGTATCGCATTGAAATCGCTGCTGCTACCAACCGCCTGTTAGCAAAATTTCTTACAAAACTTCCTCATGCCAACCTAAAATTCAAATTTTGACGTTCTGTCACTTCAATGGAGAATGAATGGAGAGTAGATACTTTTGTTTTGGTATTTGGTATCATAATTCGGTAGCATTCTCCGTCAATTCGTCATCTTTTACATTTTATACCAGCAAATTTGTTAGCTAATTCTTCCCGGCGATATGCGGATGCGCCAGCTAAACCAATAATCAAAATAACCTGAAAACAAAGGACCACGCTTTACCAGGGAATTTGGCTTTGGGTTAGATTTCTCTGAATTTCTTATATTTTGTAGCTTAATTCTGCCTAAACATTTGGGTCTTTAATAAAATTCCCCAGGCCCTTTAGTTTAAAAAATATACCAGGTCATTCCTGGGAGCAGGTAATTTAAAATAACAAAAAGGGTAAATAATTTTCGGGACATTTTGCATCCTGGAGGGGGATTAATAATTCATTCAATGGCCACTTTTATGAAGCACATCTGGATAGTTAAAATAATACTCTGACGGCCGCCGTTTAATAGATACCTATACAGACAGGGTAATTTGTAAGGTGAGCCATATTGTTTAGACACAAAGTATAGTGATATACTGTGCTCGATTAGAACGGAGCCTATCTATGCATTTAACATTTTCCGGTAATAAATTAAGTTCCATCCCATTTGATTGAATTTTTTTATTATTTACTGTAACTTTCATCGTATAAGGGTAGATACATACCTCGTAAGTTTTCATACAACTACTTACAGGGTGTTTTAAAACGTGTACTTAATCGTAAGAGAACAAACACTAATGGCCGATTGCATCGTAATTTGTGAGTGTTCCTTAAAGATAAGTCATCCTTAAAGTTTGTTTCAACAAACGTATCTACGGAATTTAAATGTCACTTATCTTTAGGGATCCCCTTAACATTACGGTGCAATCGGCCATAAGAAATAAAAAGCTGGAAAAGATTAACACTAGTCATCCATCATCTTCAAGATCTGAAAGGTCGAATCTATTTGCTATGCCTTCCAAGGAACCTACACTAAGTTCATATATGCACTTATAAAAACATGCGTTCAGTTGGTTATAAATCATTTAAAATCCCTCCGTCTTGATCGAGCATACTTTGTGTCTAAACAGCATGCTCGACAGTATGGTTCACCATACAAATCACCGTGTATATCTTTTTAACGGTGTCCGTCAGAGTATTATTTTAAATGTCCAGATGTGCTTCATAAAAGTGGCTATTGAATGAAAGATGAATGAAAAAAATCTGGACAACTTAATTCCCCTCCAGGAGGTGTTACAAACAAGATAACATTTTTTTGTAAAAATAACAAGAACGGTTACAGATTTTTGAAATTCTGTTGGACCCACTTTTCGACTATAAGGTCCAAAACCACATGATGCAAAAGGTCCCTCAAATTATTTACCCTTTTTGTTATTTTAAATTACCTGCTCCCAGGAATCACCCGGTACATCTTTTAAACTAGAGGACCTCGAGAATTTTAGTAAAGACCAAAATGTTTAGGCAGAATTAAGCTACAAAGTATAAAAAATTCAGAAAAATCTAACGCAAAGCCAAATTCCCTAGTAAAGTGTGCGGGGGGGTCCTTTATCTGAATATTGATTTGTTGAAAATGAAGGTATTATAGATACCTTTTACATTTTACATCAATTATTTACATCAATGTTAATAATTACCTAATAATATAGCAATATTCACAGTTGTAGATAATAGTTATTTACGTAATTAGTGGGATATGGACATTATTAAAGCACGCATGTGAGGGTTGCAAGACGAGGCCGTAGGCCGAGTCTTGTAATCACATGAGTGCGTTAATAATGTAATATCCCACGTGTTGCGTATACAACATTTTATCTACAACTGTGAATATTGCTATATTATTATTAATATTGATATAATTCGCATTTCATTATTGGCGTATAAGATACCTATGACCATTTTGGTTGACCTAGCAAAAGAATGTAAACACGAAATAATTTTTATAATTACTGTCAAAGTTCCGATTAGAACGTTTAAAATCAGTTTTAAATAAGAGTTGAAACGAAGATCTGCCATCGGATATTGAAAACGAAGCATCGGAAGTTATTTCAAACCTTGTGCCAGAGAAATCACGAAAGAAATACCAACTTGCTTATGATCGCTACGAGAAATGGTGCAGAGGAAAGAAGATTAACATGACCCACAAAAGTGATATGTATTAGTAGTACCTAAGTAAGGTATATTTCAACGAACTAAGCAAGATAAAGAAGCTTTTTTACAAAGAAGTAAATGTGGAGGAAGAAAGATTTTTGTGCACAAAGGTACCTTCATTTTCAACAAACCATAATATTAATTTACATTTCTTATCAGGTTATTTTGATTATTGGTTTAGCTGGCGCATGCCGCAGGGAAGAATTAACAAATTTGCTGGTGGAAAATATAAAAGATGAAGGAGTATGCTATACCGAATTATGATCCCAAATACCAAAACGAAAGTATCTAGAGAATTCTTTGTTACATCTGGAAACATTGAAGGTTTAAATTTGGTAGAAAGTGCGCGCTTCTTTGTTGGATATAGAAGTGGCAAATGCATATAAAACAACCAACTGGAATAAATACTAATGGGAGTGTACCACGATTGATTGCCAGATTTCTTGGATTATCCAACCCAAAAGAGTACACTGGGCACTGTTTTCGACGATTCTCAACTTCTCTCTTGGCTGATTCTGGTGCAGATCTCTTAACTATAAAAAGACGTGGAGGTGGGAAATCAAATTCCGTCGCTGAAGGCTATATAGAGACTTCTACTGAAAATAAGAAACGAACGGCAATGAAAATTTTAGGCGAAAACGAAAATACTTCTTCGAAACACGAAAGTGTTGCCTTAGCCTCAACATCAAAAAATTTTTCACCTAATAAATTGTTTCCTTTGAGCCTAACTTTATTTTCAATCTAATTACCGCACTAGTGCGGTAATAAATTCAAAAAAACACTAGTGCGGTAATGTACGTCATTACAACATTCAAAATAGTGCCAAATAATAGTCATTACATAACAGTTGTAGATAAAATGTTGTACGCAACACGTGGGATATTACATTATTAACGCACTCATGTGATTACACTTGATTATTTATAACAATTACATCCAACAGAATTGTCTACAATATAACTTTTTTCTGTACGATTAGATTAATAGATTTGAAGTTTTGGCTCAAGTAAATTGAAGCGGACCTCCTGAGCATTCAAAACTTGATCAATCTTTTTTAGCAACATTATTAACTCGGGAAAATTAACTTGATTTTGGTTGACATATACGATGACCTTTTCCACACTTAATTTCCTTTACACATAAAACGATATATGTCTTTTCTTGAGCATAACTCTCAAACTATTAGTCTGGCTGAAATAAGTTATGTACTAATGTTTTGTAGAAAACCATATGTTACTTATGGATTTGAGTTAATGATTTTTTCTGCTAGGTTCTTCATCCCAAAGCATTATTCAGAACGCCATTCTTCGAAATGCACCCATCCAAGCTGAATCGCTGAAGCTGAAACCATATACAGTCTATAAAATCTTCTAAACGCCCAGGGACTTTCGTTTAGGTTAAAAATCCTTCAAATGTTTGTCAAAAGGCTTGTCCCGTAATTTTTTTGTAAAGTCAAAAAGGATAATTTTGAGTTCTTTTTGCAACCTTACCTTCATCAAATCACCAGCAAAACGTTCTTTGATGAAGCGAATTCAAATTTCTCTCTATTTCTCATGAAAAACTTCAGAGCAAAACGTTTGGCAGACCCATTGTCAAATTTGAAGTCTAAAATTTATATCACGTAGGTGGAAATTTGCTGTTTTATTCTAGTTTTTGAAATACGTCGGGATTTTACTTGGTTAAATCACCTTGTATTAATATTTCTCCAATCTTTGTCTAAGAAAAGATAATAATAATAAAGGAAGAATGCTGTTAAACTAGACGACAAATCCTTGAAGCTTAGGCAATAGAAATGCCGACCAATCATCCTGCTATCATTGCTGCTATTGATTGACTGGTCTAAAATTACAACAGAGTGTGTGAGTGCGTATTTTAAGCCACATAAAAGTGGTGTCTGCGGGCCCGGCAAGCCGTGCCGTAATATTATTTTTTAGTTTAAAAGGCACTGATCTAAATGCGGGCTCGTAAAAATTTATGTTTGCTGTATAATAACTAGTAAGTTATTTGTTTACAATCATGCGTGAAACATGAAATTTCGGAGGACATCACTAACGACCTAGAAAGAATTTTTTATTAGGTGTTGTAATGAATACGTCAAACGATGGATAAAAAAAAGCCACCGGAAAATGTACCTACATCAAAGCGATGTGTATCCCTGCAGATGTTTATCACATTGATGGGTATGTAGGGGCCGGCTGGATTTACCTACTAGTGGAATCGGCACCAAATAGTAGTGCCTCCGCAGACGCACAGAAGTGTCAAAAAGGCGAATTGTTGAAAATTTGCTGTTACAGCATTAAGAAAGTGTGTTGGGATGAAAAAGCCTCACAACCCCCTTACAGTGTTTCCAGTAGAAAAAGTGAAAAAGATAAACATAATGCAAATGAGTAAAATTTATTTCAGGAGAAAAATAAAATTGCGGGAATTTTGGAAAATTAATGCTCGGGGGGTTGAAAAATTGTGAACGTCGAGGTGAACGTGGATGAAAAGTCAACGGGGTGAAAATTAACTGCAGATAAGTAGGATTATCGAAAGTAACACGGAAAATAGGCGATCTGCGTAAATTTGGCTTTTTGAGGGTTCGCATATTATGTTTGGAAAGAGCAGGGGTTGAAAAATTAAGAGGGGTAAAAAAATAGTGAATTACTGAAAAATTACAAAAATCAGTTAGCGGACCATAGAGTATGTGGAACAAGAAAATTATCTCTCCAAACCAGCAACGTTTCGATTTACTTGAAATCTTCTTCAGTACATTAAAAAAATTTATATATTATATAGGTATTTAAATAGCCTGAAGAAGATTTCAAATAAATCGAAAAGTTGTTAGTTTGGAGAGATAATTTTGCTCCACACTCTAATCCCATTAATCTTCCCTTGCTGGACCTTGCTTGTAAAAAATTTGTTTCTTGTAATTGTCATTGTAAATCACCACCTAAATTTTACCATAACATCTTAAATCATGGATTGCTATATGCTTTATTAAATGAAATAGGGTGCCTGAAAAAAAGGTTAAATATTTTCTTCCCGTAAATTCGCCCTATTTCGTGTCCGCATTAGCCCGTCTGTTGTAAGTGCGTTTTTTTGTTCACCGTCAAATAATAAGAAAGGTAACAATGGACATCCAAAAAGCGGCTGAAATCTTCCCATCGCGTGGGTCTTTGATTTCCGTGTAATGAAGGGAGCAGCCAATTGAACATAACATTTTCGTAATTATTCCATATACAGACGCACGTTATTTTTTCACTATTAACAGAAAATATTGTTGCGTGAGGGTTCAGATCGTTAGTAAATAACAGAAAACTGGGACGGTCAGCATTTCATATTGCTGTAAATTGATTATTTGTCGCTAGAAATAAAACGTCCGCGCCTTCGGAATAATTACTGGGGAAAACTTCCATATAGAAACGCACGCTACTTTATGACTTGTAACAGAAAAAAATTGGCAGCAGAAAAGCGGCTGGAACCTCCCCAACGTGTGGGTCTTTGATTTCCGTGTCTTGTGTTTAAAATTTTAAAGTTGATATGCCTAAATGGCACTTCCCGTGGACCAATTGCTCCCAAATAGCCTTTCAGCACGTCAACGGGTCACCTAATCTACATGTACCAAATTTCAGCCAAATCGATCCTGCAGTTTGGGCTATAACGTGGCCTTAGTGTTATTACAAAATTTCGATTTTTCTGCCCAAAAGGGTACTTGATGCGAATGAATTTTGTCTTATTTAAAACCAGAATTTGAAGACCTTTCTGATTGTGTGACAATAAATAAAATTATTTTAAATTTGGAAATTGGTGTGCCAAAACGGCACTTTCCGTCAGCCGATTAAATCCAAAATTTGTTCAGCTCTTTGACGTGTAATACAATCCCCATGTGCAAAATTTCAGCCAAATCGGTTCAGGGGCTTGGGCTGTACCGTGATTTTAAAATTCGATAAAAATTTCAGTTTTTTAAAATTTTGGTCAAAAATTTTAAAAAGGTTAGGTATGATTCCTATACTACTCCATAAGGGGGGTATGTAGTTCCGTTTTTGGCACTCCTGTTAACGTTGACTCGTCTGTGTACCAACAATAATTGCAAAAACGTTGTTATTTGAATACTTTGCTAACGAAAGTTTGATAATTTTCAAAATCTTCACATTATTGATGATTCTGCCACTAGCCTAATTACCTAATTATTTATGTTTTAATCCAATAAACCCACCAAATATCCAAATGTACCTATTGGATAAAAATTTTTTCCTACGACCCTATACCAGAAAGTGAACGTTTCCACCCCTTTTCTGGGTAATAGAGAAAAAGAAGGTAAGATTCGTACCGTTGTAAAGTTATTAATTTATTTTCGACTTTCCGCTGGGGAATTCAGCAGAGTGCGTTCGAATTTTTAAAATAAGTAAAGTTTTTATTATAGCGGTCTTGGCAATGCATTATTTTGCCCCAATTCCGAAAATGGCGAAAATAATGTAAGGCCGTGGGAACCCGTTTTGAGATTTCTGGGAACATATTCCTACTTTTATTTGGAAAATGCTCGAGCGTTTTTCAGCGCCCCTAAATTTGGGCGCCGTCTTTCGCACGGCTCTGTATGGCTGACAGGGAACAGCTCTGCCGAGTTATTAAACATTACATTGTGGTACAATTTGAGTGCTAGAGTAGTAATTGTGAGTAAAATCTTGTTAAAATTAAAATGGAATCGTCAAATAAAGTGGAATTTTTTGAGGCTGGCGGGTCTAGAGTCATAAAACTGTATTTACCCTAGGCTGTTGCTTGCGGCAAACCATCACCAAAACATCGGACGCTTGCATTGCAGCTTGGCAATCGGGTGCGTGCGCTCGATAGTTTTGGAGATCAAGAATGAAACGGGGCGGCCGCTTGGCTGGCATTCGAGTCTCCGTAACTATCGAACACGCGCGCCCTATTGCAAAACTGATGCAAGGCGCATCATCTGAGATGGTTTGCCGCAACCAGAACTCAAGGGTAGATGTAGTTTTACGACCGGACCCGCCAGTCTCAAAAAATCCTTCTACAGGGTGAGTCTGAACGACATCACATCCTTCATACCACT
The DNA here is from genome assembly GCA_963924575.1 of Pycnomerus fuliginosus. NCBI lineage: Eukaryota > Metazoa > Arthropoda > Insecta > Coleoptera > Zopheridae > Pycnomerus > Pycnomerus fuliginosus. The sequence goes on along the minus strand of OZ004619.1, from coordinate 24,260,963 downwards.
TAATCTACTGTTCAAATGATGAGGTTTGGTGCAAAAATTTTAGGTCAATTGTGATTCCTCTTGATGTTATAAGCCGCCACAGTTCTTCATTTTTAATCGTTTTTATTTAATATCTTCCGAATGGTGTATCGCAGGATTCTGAAATTTTGTACAGTATTGTTGCAGACCAAGAGGCAACTCCTGATGGTACTTCAGACATTATCCAAATATCGGATCCCTGTTATACAGGATGGTCCTAATGTTATTTGTTCTTGAACTTTTTTATGTTTTTAAATGTTGTTAATTTGTCTATGCGGTGTTATTCTTCGATCAATTTTAAAGCTTTTTTGGCTCTTAATTTTCATTGAAAAAACTCACTATTCACCAGAAAAATTGAAAAAACCGGAGAAATGACAATCGATATAACGCCTTAAATTGCAATAAAAATCAAATATGCGTTGAGACGCGTCATATTTCGATTGTTTTTACGCAAAGGAGCCATTTTTCGACAACGGGGTCCTGAATTCATGTTCATAACTGAAGAAAGACTTGGGTGGTAATTTCACTTTTTTTAAATAAAATTTTACCATTGGTTTTATTGTGATTCCTTGAAGTATGTTATCGGTTTTTACAATTTTGCTGGTAAATTGTGTTTTTTCAAAAAATTTAAGAGCCAAAAAAGCTTTAAAATTGATCGAAGAATAACACCGCATAGACAAATTACCAACATTTAAAAACATAAAAAAGTTCAAGAACAAATAACATTAGGACCATCCTGTATAACAGGGATCCGATTTTTGGATAATGTCTAAAGTACCATTAGGAGTTGCCTCTGGGTTGGCAACAATACTGTACAAAATTTCAGAATCCTGTGATACACAATTCGGAAGATATTAAATAAAAACGATTAAAAATGAAGAACTTTGGCGGCTTATAACATCAAGAGGAATCACAATTGACCTAAAATTTTTGCACCAAACCTCATGATTTGAACAGTATATTATGTGGAATGTTTGAGCGTCTTTCGATCGATTTACAGTGCGACCCAAAACCTGTTATTTTTCTTTGACCCAAACGTTTTTTCATTTTCCAGGCAACTGTTTTGTATTTTGTGTTAATTTCTTTTATAGCTGAAGATGGAGTAACACTCCGAAACGCGTCCTAAACAGTAAGTAAAATTTTGTGGACTGTGAAACTACCTTGTGTAATCAAACATCAGTTCCTCTTTGAAAAATGGACCAAGCTTTCAACCAACTAGTATATTATGTGGTATGAAGGATGTGATGTCGTTCAGACTCACCCTGTATAATAATCAATATTCGACCGGTTGACAGCCACTTGAATATGCCGCCATTTTGGGCCACCAGTTTAAAGGGCCAACGAAACCTAAGGAAAAGTCAAAGAAAGTCGACGAAGTGTCGCTTCTGGTAGAAATACAATCCTTCCTTATTCTGTGACGTGACCAAGCCGTGGGTATTTTCTTAATTCTGTGAACTAATATAATCCCCATCTAATCGATTCAAAACTTTCGGTCTCTCGAAAAAGGGTCACAGGATGGTTTTAGTGTCTTGTAAATCAGAAATCAAAGAATCGTATAGTTTTCTAGTTTTTACAACCAATTTTCACAAATGACAGTTGTTAGCTGTCTGTCTTCAGATGAATTTAAAAAAAGCACCTTTTTCGCCGGTAGTCATTAAAAGTGCATTTTTACTGCCTAGGCAGTAGATTCGATTTTTACTGCCTAGGCAGTAGAATCGATTTTTACTGCCTATGCAGTAAAAGTTGATTTTTTACTACCGGCGGCAAAATGCACTTTGTAATGACAATCGGCGAAAAAATTATATGTTCAACACGGCAAAAAAACAGATTTACTGCCTTGACTGGATTCCTAGCCTCGGCTATGAAACTTCAGCCGCGGCAGTAAATCTGCAATTTTTTTGCCTTGTTGAACAAATAACTATTGTGAGCACACGTCTTTTTAGTGCCGCATTTGATTTGTTCAAAACCCGCCTGCTCCAAATGACTTTTTTTTACCTCGACCATATCCGTGCCTCCAGTAGTAATAATTAGGTAATAGGTAGGGAATAGTAATAACATAAATTGCTTTGATATCTACGCCAGGGTAGGTATGTATGTACTTAATAATTTATCCAATAAGCTATCAATATGTCTGTGAATCTTGCTAATGGGTTTTAATCTAGGAGATTGATTAGGTATTATTGTTGGTTGGAAGTGTTGGAACATATTTAATGTATTCACAAAGTCGTCGGCTTGAACCATCAATTCAGAATTCGTTCCATTGTTCGAAAATCACCCGCACAACATCATTGGATTAAAATGAATCCCTACCCCACCGTTACATACGGAATCGTTTTGTAAACATCCGATCGTAGTTCTTATTGACATAACTGATTGCCGTCTGCTCTGTGTCCCAAATTAGATTCCATGTCTAATCCGATTACTTAATTGTAATGGTAAAAGCCAGCGGAAGGTGTTTATCAATGCGATGTACCTATAAGTTACGAAAATTGCAAAAAAATTTTTACGAAAGCTTGGAAGGGACATGCCCTACAGGGTCTCGTTAAAGGTTGGGATCGCTCTAGGCTACTACGCTTGTTACGCCGCCTCTCTCCCCGCCCAAATTGACACCACAAAGGAGAAAAGCAGATAAGAAAAATTGTTTAAGAAAAAAGAAAGAAGTCAGAAACACTAGTTTTTTAAACAATTTTATCCAAGGGTGTTTTCGCTTTAAAATTCGTGGATAAAGCAAAGGATTCTATTCGTGTGTAATGATGATTGCCCCCTCGGCTAATTTATGGCACTCGCCTACGGCTCGTGCCATAAACGTCATCCTCGGGAGCGATAAAATTCATTACACACTCATTGAATAATATACTATTTTAATTCTACAAGAAGTCACCTCAATAAAAGTGCTAGTAGTAGTGAGCTTTTAAAGTTGATCGCACGAAATTGAAGACCTTAATTTCAAAAGGACCTAAGATATCAAAAAACATGGCTCCATACAACTTTTTCGAACAAAAATTCCGTAGGCGTAAAATAAATTCTGGTCTGACTAGACTAACCCTGAAATAGCGCAACTTTTCTCTAATTTAGCAGACTCCACATCTCTCACCGTTTAGGAGATGCCAATGGTGAGCAGTGAAGAAGGAACCACCCTGTATACAGCGCAATACATTATCTTTCCACCCTTAAATTGGGTCCGATTTTAAACTTTCTTATTATAATAGAACAAAAATAAATTGGCATTCAAAAAAAAAATGCAGCAGAGAAGCGGCTGGAACCTCCCCATCGCGTGGATCTTTATATTCTGTGTAGATAGTAGTCAGTTCAACAGAAAATTTGTTATGCTTTTCGACAAATATACCGTCATCACCCATAACATTTGACAACATGTTCCTTTTAAGGTTAATATCTCTTTTAATGGAAAGAATTATTTCTGTGTTTTTCGCTGAAATGGCAGAAACTTTGAATACTTTTTTAGAACCAGAAATTGATCGTCTTTGTAATGGCGACATAAAAAAAGGAGGCCTGTATTTAAAATTTTCAGTTGATATGCTTAAATGGCACTTTCCGATTAACAATTGCTTGCAAAAGCGTTCCAGGTCTTTAGCGGGTCACCCAATCTCCATGTACCAAATTTCAGTCAAATCGATCCAGTAGTTTGGGCTACAATGTGGTTTTAGTGTTATTACAAAATTAAATTTTTTTTTATCCAAAGGGCAGTAAATGCGAATGAATTTTGTTTTATTTAGAACAAGTATTTGAAGACCTTCCTGATGCTGACAATAAATTTTAAAAAAAGTTGTTTAGGATGGTAAAATGAGAGTATATTTAAAATTGAAAATTGATGTGCCAAAACGGCACTTTCCGTGGGTCGATTGGTTCCAAACATTTTTTAGCTCTTCGACGTATAATACGGTCTCCATGTACAAAATTGCAGCCAAATCGGTCCAGAGGTTTCGGCTGTATCGTGTTTTTAAAGTACGTTAACAATCCCGAATATTTCAATTTTTGTCAAAAAGACACTAAGAGTGAATATATTTTTAGAAGCAGAATTTGAGAGCCTTTCTTATGGTGACGTGAAAAATTGGGGTTTGCATTTAAAATTTAAAAGTTGATGTGCCAAAATGGCATTTCCGGTTGCACGATTGGCTCCAAAAGCTTTTCAGATCTAAGTTGGGTTATGAGGTGCCTACGTACCAAATTTCAGCCAAATCGGTCCAGTAGTTTTGGCTGTGGCGTGTTTACAAACGTACGTACGAACATACACACAGACACATTTTAAAAACCACTTTTTTGGGTTCCTGAGACCTCAAAACGCATACATCCGGTCTTATCTCGAATTCGAAAATTTTAGTGATTGCAGTAACCTCCCATTTTTTTAAAATTGTGATGGGGTTGGGGGAGGTTAATAATTGCTTATTTAATTGATAGTTTAACAATAATTGAAATGGTATTTGTAATGCGAGAAATTATTACAATATGCAACAGCCGGATAGAACGTTACAAGCACGTACAGTCGAGAAAGTAAGTCATGCACTCAGGTCTTGAGCGTTTACTCACAAAATTTGGGACACCACCATCGATTAGTGGTGATTTCTATATGACATTAGGACCGGCACCAGTTAGGGGTTGTGTTGGTAGGTCAAGGAACTTCGGACCGTGTGCCGATAAAGAGTTATCCGGCCAACAGATCAACAAAAAGTGCATTATTTAGTTTCTCGACCAAGGAATGGAACATTATAACGTGTGGTCAAAAACTCTTCCGATCTCTCTCCCTATCTAGTAGCCCTTAACCCTTGACTTTGTAGTAGTAGTCCAGAGGCAGTGAACATTTTTAGCATGTCGTTTCAGCAAACATCGTATACCAATTTTATAGTTATTTTCGTGACGCAGATTACTAAAACGGAAGTTTGCCATAAATCATGCGTGACCTTGGTTAAATAAAAATAAATGCTACATTTACAAATTCTGTGAAAAAGTAGACGTTTCTACCGTCTCCGAGACTGCCAATTTTTAATTTTAAGTTTTGCTGCAACGGCAAAAAGAGCTTTTACTGAAATTGACACTAGGTTCCCATTATTGATAAAGAATATTTGTTTTTCAGGTCGAAGTGATAATGAGGGAGAAGTAAGGGGACGAAGTCGCAACACGCGTCGCGACGATCCCCGGAGACACACTTTAGGAGCTGACCAGCAATATCTGGGGATGGTCGGGCAAGGAGGACCTCTTTCTCGCACAATGGACCTAGAGGTAACACCTTTCTTTTCAAAAACCGATTTAATTACCATTCGAAAATGAAGAAACTTTTATAGAGCTTATTTGGGGATTATATTCCGCGGTGGATCATTTTACATTACTGTGAGCTGAGGGTCGAAGAAACGAAGCTCAGAAAATATTACATAATACAAATTCAATTTTCTGTACCTATTCCTTCTTTAAAACAGCAGTCAGATGCTCTGAGTAAATTAGTTTTCAAACTCTTAGAATGTAATTTAAACAAAAGCCAGTGGTAGATTTTGGTATCGAATGGATTTACAAGTCCAGTCATTAGATGCAGCAAAAAGCCTGTAATAAGAACTTTGTCAAAATTATCAGCGCAGCGGTCTGCTACCTAGTTCTAGGTGAATTACTAAAAGACGCCTCCTAAAATCCCGTTCTTTTTGCATGCGCGTGGAACAGGTAAATGTCAAATTCCACTACGGGTGTATCTGTACCACTATGCTTCTATTATTTAATAATAGTTTTGCATTTAAAAGCAATGCTGCAAAGACCGCATACCGAGAAAGTCAATTACCGGACCCAAACGGCTTATCTAAAATCACGAAGTATAATATTAAGATAGGAGTGTGCACGGTACATCTCTCGCTACGCGAGAGCGTATCCCGTATAACGTTCGCCTGTGCGAGAGAGAGAGAGGTCCGAGACAAAGACCATGCGGTGGGGCCTACCGCTGTCCGGTTTGTATGTGGATTTAAACACGACGGCGTTCGTAAATTAAAGATAGGTATATTGCTTTTTATGGGTTCAAATAATTATATTAAACGCAAAATTCATTGTTCTTTATCGTGTTACATTATAATGGGTTCTTAGTTTTAGAATGGTTTACATTTAACATGTGAAAATGAAATATAAATTGCGAAAAGCAATAACTAAAACTAACTGTACCTACTAAAATTAGATTTTCATGAGTTTCGCAATTTCGAAAATTTTCTTGTTTTCTTTGCATAGGGATTTGAATTTTGATACTGACTTTTAAAATATTGATTCAGCTGGCCTGTTAATATTTGTGGAAAAAATGTTTTATAGTCCTCGTCACGTTAAGATTGCTCCATGGTCGTCGATGTCGATTTTATTGTTACATACTTATGTCTTTCTGAGCGTCTTTCATATTTGTGACGAGCTAATGGGACTATTTTCCTTGGCAGGACGTTTTATTATGTATTACTATGATGAAGAACATTACGAAAATTTTATAGGAATCGCATCTTTTGTCGGTCTGTTTTTTAAGTGAAATCTTTTATAAACAATAGTAAGAAATAACCTAAGCGAGTACCTACATAAATAATTTGTATGATTGATCCTTCAAGTCACGGCATCGTTGTGCCTCTGTGACAATAATAATACACTTTTCCTAAAAATATTTTGCACACACGGCAATGGGGCAATATTTTGTCTTTTGCGGAATTCTTTTTATCCATCTCTTTAGGAAGTGCAAACGTGGACATACATGGAAATACGGTAATGGAATAATTGAAGAATAATTATTTGAGGATGCAGAAACTGCATCGGACATCGTGTGTTACTCCTGTGATGCCGGCCCCATCGAATGGTCTTCGTCTCGGATCTCTCTCTCGCACGCCCGAACGTTATGCGGACCACCAATCTGACTCCGTGCACGCTCCTATCTTAATATTATACCTCGTGACTAAAATATCGTGACATCAGCTGTAGATGCGTGCCGCGTATAGATATTTCATAAAATAAATGTATAGGTATACCAGCAGTCAAAATAGTGTAAGTTGACCTGACTTCGGATTGTTAACTTCACAGCTGGTTCCCACTTATTTTATTTACAATCCCTTGCCATTCTGGTAAGACACAGGGCCGCATTAAAAACAGAGACGATTGCTTCTTAGTTATGCGAAGTATTTTTATTAAAAATAATCTCCTACGGCAGGTACTATAATCTACCCACTCGTAAAAATCATCATTTCCTTCACTAGTCCATCAAAATCATGTCAATAATAAAGTATTACCTGGCGGCTTTTTCAACACATGGTGAAAAAGCCCACCCCTGTCCATCTACTGATACTTTGTTTACAATTGGGTTGTTTGGCCTCCCGCAAACAAAAGGATAGTGCCAGCGGGATACTAATTGCCGCTGCCTGAGGCCCTTACTATAATTTGGCCGCTGCTATACCTAATATAGAAAAAATATTGGTTTATTCTGGACTGCTATTATTTCATTTTAGGACGTAATAAATGAAGCACCTTTATGCAACAATGTCCTATCTATGAAATTAATTATAGTAGGGTGCTCGCGAGGAGAAAAGTCGCTTAGTTTAGGAATTATGGGGCACTTACGAGTGAAAATGTATGGAGTATAAATTTTGGTTTCTAATGCCCTCGGTATGCTACTGTCAAATTCGTCCAAGGGTCGTCCAGTGACAAAGGGCACAAATCTAAATTTTCCAACTAACGCCGCCACGTGAAAGTTCATGTGGAGAAGTACCTTTCCTGAAAAATTCATGGTGATGTCTGTGCGGATTGTATTTTTTATTAATTTTGAAAGAAAAATATCTCCATTGATCCATACGGGGCCACGGACCTTTGGAGGCGATTATCTCGGTTCGAGCATCGGCAAAAACGCATCATTTTTAGGGGCATATTTCCTTTCCAACACGATTACTCCAAATCGGGGCGGTTAA